>OX451738.1:1550431333-1551802492 GCA_948472305.1 Vicia faba | reverse complement strand
AGCAACCCCGCATAGAGCATTAAATCACATGTGGACGGTTTTAACTATCCATATTATATAAAGATCTAATCGTTCAATTTTAGGTATTCAATTTATTCACTCTAAAGTTATTTTTCACTCTGTCACTGACTTAAGTATTGAAGTGTTAATCTTGTAGGTCAATATCATGTCCACTGCACAAAAAATTCAATCGATCACACCAGAGGTCTGATCCAAGATGTCTAAAGTTCATTTCATCACTTATCTTTGGTTCCATGAGCAGAACAGTGACACCATCTATGGAATACGAGTGTTGATTATTTCCATTTTTCCACGAAAACTATTATCTCTTCACTGAAACATAGATCACATATCTCCTCCTCACAAATTATTGATCTCTTTCTTGAACAAGTTAGATATCAAACTCACAAAGCCATGGTGACAAAATATTAATAGATCTTCCGCTCAATGATCGCTTCGTTCTTGCAGCCGCTGAAGCTTACAAGGCTCTACCTCCTCCTCCAAAAGAGGTTGATCAATTTATAGTGACCTCTATGTTCGTTCCTGCACAACAATAGCTTGTTCCTCCAAGAAAGGACTGGAGAACGTTCTAAGCCTCCCACTTTTTCAACCTCTTCCACAACCTTATCAATGCCAACCTTTGCACCAACCTCTATTGTAGTCGTTCATAACTAGACAATAGATGCCCTTGAACACTAATTAGTTCCAAGCTAACCTATTCATGCAAGGATTTATTGACCTATTGAACATTTCTATAAATTGGTACCTCAACAAAATTCTTAAGCCATGGCAGACAAGATACTCAGAATTAAAGTGAACATGTAGTGTGCTCCTCCGAGAATTAGCTTATACGGTGTAACATGTTCTTCCCAAGAATTAGCCTATACGGTGTCTCGTATAAATCAAGGTGCCCTCCGTGTAAGACAAAGTCATATATGACCATTTCGATGTGCCTAATGAACTGGAGAGTGCGATAAAAATGAGCTCAAAGTTACTCTTTCGAAGAATGGGGACTTATATGGTAATAGGTTCCCTTTTGGGGAGAGCTATGTTTGAAGAATATGACTTGGCGAAGAAGAATGCACAAAAATGGATGGTCTGTCTAAATAAGATGAAAGAGAGCTTTAATCTCAACAAAGAGTTATTGGATTCATATATTGATATCCTTTCCACCCTTAAGAAAGAGTGTGAACTTGAAAAATTGGGGGCAGAGAAAAAAGAGAAGGATGATGCTATTTAAGACACAAGGTGGTGAGTTGGTTGGGTCGTGCTAAAAACTAACCTTGAGAAATCTCGTATGGAGTTTGTGTGCTAAAAGCTAACCTTGAGGAATTGTATTCTTAAAATCAAATATCTTCATCCATATGAATACTTATCATAAAATCATATCCTCTCAAATAGTCTTTTGTTGAGGAAGTGCAAGTCTGATCCTCCTCTTAAGACAATTTTGTTTTTTAGTAATATTGTAAGTTGTTGAAGCTTATAATTAGCTTTGTAAGCCTCATGAGGCTAAGAAAACACATTTTGGTGTAAGAAAAATATCAAATAAGAGTGTCAATTAGAAAATCTCACAAACTATGAGATATGGAATAGAAATTCCGGTTAACAAGTATAAATCTATGTGTGACTTTTCTTAAACTCTTCTCTTTAAACTTTACTTATATATACACCAATCACACACTATAAAATTTATATTGTATTATTAATTCTCTTCACGGTTCATTTGGTATCTTCATTTTAGCAATTAAAAGTCAATTTTTAAAGGGTTATTATTCAACAACCCCCCCCCCCCCCCCTATAGCGGAATTTCTATATACGTCAATTGGTATCACAACACAATCTCTAAAACTAAAAACAATGAACAGTGTAAGAGAAAAAGATCCAAGAAAAAGTGTCAGAACAAACAAAGTTTATACATGAAGGAGGACCAACATACATGCCTCCATATTTTGATGGAACAAATTACTATTATATGAAAGGAAAGATGAGATTATTATTTCTATCTCAAGACAATAATATGTGGTCAGTTGTGGAAATAGTAAATTTCATATTAATGACAAATCCAACAGAAGTAACAGACTTAACACTAAAACCACAAAGTGAATGGACAAAAGATGAAAAATGATAGGGTTCTTTTAAAATCTAAAGCTCAACTATTTTTATCACGCACTTTAAGTAGAAAGGAATATGATAAAATAAAAGAATGTACAATTGCAAAATAAGTTTAGGATGCTCTTAAAATTCATCGTAAAGGAGCAATCCATGTCAAAAAGAAAGAATACACTAATACAAAAAATATATTTCACCTCAGACGCAAAATACATTTAACCTCAACTATAAAAGTGTGGTAACAAACGACGTCAAGAAAAGCTGCCACTTTATCCCCTCAGTGTTTCAAAAACCGAGGGGCAAAGTTATCTGCACATAGATTCGAACCCTAGCTTCTACACTTTTATTATTTTTAAACTAGTGCATCATACCTCTCGATTTATCAATAAAATAAAGGGGTAAGATAATTTTTTTTAAACTTTATACATTGTTTACAGAGAATATTAATAAATTAATTTATTTATAAGCTGCATTATTTGCCCAGAATATTACATTGTTTACACAGAATATTAAAATAAAAATTAATTTCCCCGAAGATCTGATTTTAAATATTCGAATAATTGAACTTTAAGGTAGATCCAATGCAGGGTGCAAGTATATTCTCAATGGCTTTTGCTTGTATTTGTTTCTGATATAAAAAAATGGTTAGATAAATAAATGAATTTTAGATAAAATAAATATTTAAGAACACAAACCTTAAACCCAAATAAGTTTATGCTCTTACAATCCATCATAGAGATCTTTTCATGGCAAATGTTCTTGCAAATCTTAAAGTGGTGGATGTAGATAGTTTCAAGCGGTTCATGATGTTTCATAATCAATTTTTAATATTCATAATTCTTTTATAAGGAATTTTTTTCATGTTTCATACAAATCATTAATGGTAGTGCCTTGAGCATTGATACTCATAAAATATTAAGGACGATGATCAATAATCTCAATAATCACACAAAAATTATTCCCTCGATTTTGACAAAAATCAAGGTAAAATATGCTTACCACTCGTTCTGAGTAGAAAACTGAGGTGAATAAGCTTTTTTTAAATATTATGTTGTTTACACATGATATTAAAATACATTAATTATAATATATCCATATTCATCATCGTCGCTGTAATTCCGAACAACAAATCTTTGTTATAATTCAGATTTTTTTGTATACCTTGTATGCATCCAACTTCTAATAAGTAATTCAAAGGTTGGTATCCCTTATTTATTTAACTTGAAGCAAGTATGATTTTTCTGCAGTTGTAATCCATTATAGAGAACTTTTTCAACCTTCTTTAACTTGAAGTAAAGATTTCATTAATTGAGCAAATGTTTTCATGGAAAACGATTTCACAAGAAAGAGAATAATATATAGTGGTGGATGTAGATAGTTTGTTGTGGATTGATATCTTGGTAATATCTTGAGCATTGTTCTTTTATGAATGTAGGATAGATATTCGTGGTTGTAACTGTGTAACAAATCACCTCGGTTTTGTTATAAAATCGAGGGGAAAAGTTTTTTTTTAAATAGAAAAATAAAATAAAATAAGTAAATCCCTCGGTTTTAGATAAAAATCGAGGTAATAAGTTTCAAGAAAAAATGGTGAATGATAAAGAATTTAAAGTAACATGTCATGTTTACATTTCAATTTTTTATCAGTCATCATTTTTGTATGCAATTTACACCATGTTTAGAAATATATTTCTCAATATTGTTAACCTAGGAAAGAAATATTATTTTCTTTGATTAACAACATAGGAAGTTTATTCTAAAAATATAATAACACTATCAACACCATTATGTGAGAAAGATTTCAAGTGCAGGATAAATGTTTTGTTCAAGAATATTGAAAAAAATTATGTCTTGCAATTCATCCCAAACAAATAATGCGCACGAGTTTGGGGCAACTACATATGAGTTAGGATTAGAGTAAAATCTATTTAACTAGTACTTTTATTGTAAAATTTGATTATTTTTTCCTCGGTTATTACAGGAATCAAAGGGATAGATCAATTAGTTTACAAATAAAAAATAAAATTAAAAGAAAGATTCTACTTATAACAAAAAAAATATAAACTGTAGTAGATGAGATTCAAAGCATGTCCTAAATTGATTTTCCCTTCGGTTATATTAAAAACGAGGAAATATGTGTTTTTTTAAAACAATTAAAACATGGTACGCCTTGGCGTTAAACCTCAATTTTTTGTTGGGAAAGGTGAAAGATATGTCATTAAGTGTATTATTTGTAGTAGTGATAGACGTATGAGTTTAAAATTTTTATACTTTTGAAATGATAAAAGATCAAATAATTTATGAAATGTTTTCAAGACTCACTATCTTCACAAATAAATTGTGCTCTCTTTGAAAACCCTACTCAACTCAAGACAGAATAAATAAAAAATACTAAGAAGTCTTCAGAAAATATGGAGACCAATAGTTAATGTAGTTACACAGTCCAAAAATCTCAAAGAATTATAATTTTAAGAATTAAGTGGATTATACTTGCACGCGAAGCTATACTCATTGAAGATAAACCATAAAAGAAAGGAAAAATGGCCGCACTCAAAATATCACACAATCATGAAATAAAAAAATGAGGGAAGACATGAATGTAAATAAGAAGTGATCTTACCACTAACCAGAACTTGTACTGGATCAATATCTACGTCTGTAATGGAGGAATCACAGAGGAGGGGGTGTACATGCAAGGCACTCTAACTCTCAAGTAAGTAGAGTGAAAAGATATTCTTTAGAGAAAAAAGGTTTGAGGATTGAATATTGAATACCTGACCCTCACAAATGTGAGGGTTTATAACATTCCTCGGGCGCTTGATTGTTGGTTCCTATTTTTGGGCATGGATGTTAGACCAAAAAATAGGTAACTGCCAAGATTTCTGAGTGAAAGAAGGAACAAGTAGCTCGTGCTCATTATCCTGGGAAGAGGTACCAAAACTAGCCGTTATCACGAGAAGAGATGCAGTCAAGGGCATTTGTGGCCTTGTCGAGCGTAGGGTCAACCGACCATGCGACGTCAGCTATCGAGCATAAGGGAAACACGCCATTTGTTGGCCCTACGCTGATTGGGGAAATGCTTTTTGGTTGTCCTGGGGCAGGAGTGGATTAGGTCGTGCCTAGTCACTGACCCAATCCAGAATAGGAGCCCCCAAGTTGTTGCTTTTGGGCATGGGAATAATGACTTAGAGACAGGTCGTGTGACAAGGAGAAAAGTTCCATGTTCATGTTTGTTGATCAAAAAATAGGGAATCTTCATGCTAGGATTCTGGTTGGTTTGAGTCAATGGGGAGCGTTTGGTTTTGCTCACAATTTTCCCAACTGCTCGTGGACCCATTGTGTGGTTTCTTCGAGGTCGTATCTGTGGTGGAAAGCGAAAGGTCTTTCTTTCGTGTACGACACTCAAGGAGCTGAAGAGCTAATGGGACTTGAGAAGGGTGATAGATCACGCCTTTCTCGAGTCATGTGCCACATTAAATGCATAATTATGGCTATGGAGGTTAGGGTTAATGATGACCCCTGACTGCTACGCTTCCCTAGAACTGTGCACGTGCACGTGACCTGAAGGATGTCTATAAATAGGGGAAGAGGAAAATTATTTCCATTTTTCTCACGTCCTTGATTTTGCTTTTCTCTAATTTTCAGTCATCGTCATCTACCTCCGCAGTAGGGTCGTCTTTGTTCAAACCTTCGTCTTTGTTTAACAAGTAAGATCCTAACTTCTTCTTGCGTTAGGTTTAACTTATTTTGAATTTAGAGTGCATGTTGATGGTGTAGAAGCCGTAGATATGAGTGTCACTTCGGTGGGTGTTGGTGTTTGACTATGGTTGAGCCATTTTTCAAACACCGACACTGGTGAGAACATTAGAGTCACGTATAGACGAGTTGAGAATTTTTTGTGTGAACTTCATCATGGTGTAATTGTTCTGACGAAGGATGGTCCACACAGCCGAAAGGTTTGTGAGTTTTATGAGGAAGCCCCTGGGTATTCTAGAAAATATCATGAGTTTTCCAACGACTTCTATGAATTGCCCGATGAGGTTCAACTATTTTTTTGGTGATTTACATGCATTTCTTGATGAATTTCAAGTGGAGCTCGTCATTCACACGCCGAGGAGTATCTTCTTTGTGGGGGTTAATGGGCCTGCCAGTCGGGGAAGATTTCTTTATGCTCTTGTTGCTATTAAGTAAGGGCTTTGGTCAAGGGCATTATCCTCATTCCTTTCCATGCTCTTTCACTTGATTAGAGATGGAATGATGGATTTTATTTGATCGTCGAATTCACATGTGTCCTCTGCTTTTCAGGTAAAAATGGCTCATAATGTCGATGATGATCACTTGGTTGATGCAAATGAAACTCCCAAGGAGGAGTGGGTTGCTTAGGATTCCTGAGATATAGCCTCACACTTCGCTGACTCTCCCGAAGAGGCATTTATCCTTGTGAGGGAGGTAGCGAACCCACCAAAAGTAGAGGAGGACTTGGTGGTCTACTTCCCCGAACCAAACGAGTGAATTGGCATGGAACTTGAAGATTATCAGTTTCCAATGTATGAGTTCATATTCAAAGAGTTGAGACTTCGGATGCCCTTCACAGACCTTCAGGTGGCCGTATTCAATCATGTAGACCTAGCTCCTTCCCAACTGTATCCTAACTCGATAGCCTTCTTCAAGGCATTCGAGATCGTATGCCGACATCTTCAGATCGAGGCCACTGTCCCCTTGTTCTTCTGTTGCTTCCACCTTCAACGCCAGTCTTCAGACGGGTAGTATGGTTGGGTTTCTTTGAAGAAACTGAGGAGGTTGTTCAGGGAGTTCTCATATTCTGCCCAGAAGTTCATGGACAAGTACTATCTGGTTCGACCAGTGTCGGCGACGACCATCACCTCTGTGTTTGACTGTGAGGTTATGTACGGGTCAGATGGGAACGTTCTGCTCAAAGAACGGGGCATGGAAACAAAATAGTTGGTCCAGAAGTTTCATTTTAATTAGGGCCGAGAGCACTTTGGGGTACTGAGTACTACACCGTCAAGCCCTCCCAGTTAGGCATTAAGGACCTGGCTAGTTATAATAAGCTAGTAGCCTTTGTTAAGTGTTTCACCCCTGCTCAGTGCGTGACCAAAAATGGGGGATATCATCTTTGGCCTACACGGGGAAACTGTGCTCGAAGCCCGACACATTAACACCAAAGGGCTCCTCAAGTGTGGCACCCTAGGGAAAGCTTTAACGCTCTTAGGTAGTTTTCCTTTTTATTTACTTGTTTGCTTTTACTTTCCTCGTTTACTGATCCATGTTCATTGCATGTTGTAGGTGAAATGTTGAATCTCCAGGAGCGTGTGGTCAAGATGGCCGCGGTGTGGTACGGTGGGAGAACTGACTTGAGGTTTTGCGTTTGTTTTCGCACTTGTGCGGTTGAGCAAGAGTCGCCACCGACTTTTTATTTTATCCTAAAGGAAAGGTTAAAAAAGCACAGCAAAAACCTTTTGAGATATTTCGTGGGTTCGGGGGGTAGATTATGAAAAGGGAAGGTATTAGCACCCTTTTCATCCATGGTTATCCATGGGCTCTTAGTTACTTGGTTTTTAGATCACTTGCCTTGATTTTCGATTGCTTGAAATTGTGGTGTATGTGTGTGTTTTGAAAATGTTTTTGAAGAGATGCCTTGTCTTAGGCAACCAATGTATTTGACTCGTGTTTGAGTGTTTTACAAAAGTGTGTATCCTTTTGAAAAGATGTTTCAAATGTTTTTTGAGAGTTTGTTTTGAAAGTGTTTGTGAAGTGTGGTTTTCGAAAAGAAGGCAAGTGTTTTTGCAAGTTTGATTCAAGTAACTAAGATGTTGTCTACTCCTAAATTTCTCAAAGATCTTTGCTATGTTTTAACCCTTTTAACAATTTTGTTCCACCATTGCATTTGGTGGACAATCTTGTGTTAGGATGTGAAAGGGATGAGCGCGGGTCATCGTTTAGACCATAATTGCAATGGTGCCAAGTATCTTTGGGCAATTTTTCCTTGGAGGGACTTGATCATTTTTAGGCAACTTTCGAAAGCGTCATCGAGGGACTATGATCATTTGATTATTTTGTTTTGCCCAAAGAGACCTAACATGCAATATGGCCCATTTTGGAAGGCAACATGTGGGATTACCCTAGAGGGTGCAAGTGTGATTGTGTATTGATTTCATGTATTTGTCTTGTATTAGGTTATCTAGCGTTTGATTTTATGTGCATGCAAACCCTAGGTCTAACCATGGTATAATTTGAAAGCGGTAAATTGTGGAAATGTAGAGTCTACGCTATTACAAAATAAGTATCCGGGAGTGGGGGTACAAATTCACAAATGGGGATGAGACTTTAGGAATATAGTGTCCAATAATTTACAACCAAATTGAATTGCGATCAAATGTAATCAACGTATGGCAAGGTATAAGAATAGTAATTGTATGTGTATCAAGTGTATAATGTGAAATGTATTGTGTAAGTGTATCTGTGTATGTAATTTATTTACAAGTTAAGATGTGAATTTAAATGTAAAGATTAAGGTATTGTTTTAACTTAAATGAAAAGAATTAAATGTTTATTTAATTAGTCTTTGTAATCTTGTATTTT
Source organism: Vicia faba (assembly GCA_948472305.1). NCBI lineage: Eukaryota > Viridiplantae > Streptophyta > Magnoliopsida > Fabales > Fabaceae > Vicia > Vicia faba. Next base: position 1,551,793,780 of record OX451738.1, on the reverse strand, counting down.
TCTTTAATATGTACAAAAAGAAAATTTTAATTAAATAAAAAGAAAATGTTCTAAGTTTGAAAATTATTATTTACGATTGATATAAATTTGTATCTTCATATTTTGTGTTTAATATATACAAAAATAATATCTTGAAAGAAAAAGGGAAAAGTACTTATCTAAAGGGAAAAATTAAGTAATTATGATTTATGTACAAATAAGATATTTAAAAAAAAAAAGAAATATTTTAAGTTCAATTATATTGTATATTATTGTTTTATGTACAAGAAAAAGTTTTAATAGAGCAAAATGTTTAAACCTAGATAAAAAAAGTTTAATATTTATTTTAAATGTGATAAACAAAATTTAGCAAGATTAATAAAAAGAATTAAATTAAAAAGGAAAATAACCAAAACCCCTTTTTTTTTTAGTTTATGCAAAATAGAAAATGAAGAAAGAGTTAAATGGGATTGGAGGAGGGTTATAGCCCAAAAAGAATTTGGAACTAATTAAAGGGAGTATGCGTATTAACAAGGGGGTGTATGATGGAAAACAGAAAAGGCTTGGGCGCTTCAGAAAAGGTTATGGCCCATCTGCTTGAGACAAGTTTTTTAGGGTTTGATTATTTGTTTTCAGTTGGGAAATGCTAGGGTTTACAGCGCCGTATGGGATTTCGTCTTCACTGCTTTCGTCCTTCACTTCTCAAGCCAAAACGCTCAGGACGGTTCCTTTTGCCCCAGAGCCACCAGCGCCAACACGCATCCTCCTCCTCATGCTCGTCCAAACAGTGGTAACTAGAAGGTTATGATTTTCTGCTTATGTCTTCAGGTTTTCGTTAATCCTTTTTAGTTTTTTATGATCGTTGATTCTGATGTAGCGTTATCATTATTTTTGTTGGAGGTGCGTGAGAAGGGAGAGAAAATATACCTCTTGGAGAAGACAGAGAAGGAATGAGGATGGAGGCGCTTGGAGGCTTTGGCGATGAGGGGTGAAGACGCTTGATGCTGGGCTTTGGCTGGACTCTTGGTATTTTGTGTCTTACTTTTGGTTTGATGATGAATAGAACTGAAAACCTTTTTGTTGATTTCACTTCTTTCTTCTTCGTTGCCTCGTTGTATGCTTCTGTACGCTTGTGTTGCCTTGGATGCTTTGAATATTCTGAGTACGCCTTGAAATGCTTCTTTATCTCGTCTCTTAGTTGCCTTTTGGAATGTTTGCCTTGAACGACTGCCTTGATGCTTTGCTTCTGTTGCCTATTCCTCACTTCTGTTGCCTATTTTGTATGCTATGCTTTATTATCCTTTGCCCAATGATGAGTATTCTGAGGGCCTTGTGTTTGACACTGAGTTGCCTGAGTATGCTTGGTTTATGGCTTTTGCTTTTGGTTGCCTTGAGTTTGAAGCAGGTAAGGCCTTGTTACAGGCTACAGGTTTTGACTATTACATGTTTTGGCCTGATGGTTAGGCTGGTATCTGGTACAGGTTTTGTGGTTTTAAGTTGGTTTGAGGACTGGAAGACTTTTTGACAGGTTCTGGGGCTTTCTTGGATTTGCTTCAGGCAGGTTTTGGCATATGCATGTTTTGTATTTTTAGGCTGGTTATGAGCTTGGGTGAGTTTACTGGTTTTGGGTTTTTAGGCCATTGCAGGTTTTTGAACCAAGGCTTTGGTAAGGCTTGAACATGTTTTATTTAGGATGGTACAGGTTTGGTGATGGTTTTAGAGCTTACAAGTTTGTTTAGGCTTTAAGGCATCTGATGGTTTAACTTGACAGGTTGTGAGGCTTTTTGTACTTGGATACAGGTTTTGGCCTTGGATGTTTGTTTGGCGCTTGAAAGGTCTTACTGGTTTTTGTTTATCAGTTTTTTGGCTTTTGATTATTTGGGACTTGCAAGGTTTACAGGTAGTGGCCTTGTGTGAATAACAGGGCTTGACAGGGTATGAGGGTTTATGTTGTTGTCTTTTTTTTTGTTTGAAACCTGATGCTTCTTTTTGTTTATGTTGTTTGGCTGCCTCCTCCTACTGTTCTATTGACAGGTTCTTTTATATTTTCTTAAGCCTCAAAGCAAAACCTGTAAGCCTAAAACACTTCTTCTCTCTTTTCTCTCTCCAGTACACTTTTAAGCATTAAAATATGTTATGCTTTGTACTTTTTCTGAAAGGGCAGCATTGGGAAATGATGATAAGAAGCTTGCTTGCATATCTGCATATCCTTTCATATCTTCTTTTGACAGCTTCTTGTACTTTTGTATCTTTGATATCTTCTTTTGGCAGTTTTGAGCAGCCTTGTACAGTTTGACATCTTTGACAGAAAGTTTGAATTTGGACTTTTAGTTTGGACTTTGTAGTTTGATTTGGACTTTGCATCATGCTGTTTGAGATTTGAACTATGCAGTTTGACAATTTGACTTGTGCATTCTTTCAAAGTTTAGCAAATAAATATTCGTCCCTCTTTGTGAACCGGGAGAAATCCCGTGATTTGCAGAGAGGGCTAACTGATCCCAATCAGTTGCCCTTAATGATGAACTTTAATTTTATCTGTCTCTTTCATTTATTTATCTGCCATTGACTTTTCTTCTTTTCTTTGCAGATGAATAATTAAAATGGAGAGGAACGACAAAGATGAAGAATTTGAAGATTTAGAAAAAAAAAAAAATAGGATAACCTTATTTAGGTTTAAATTACTTGTAAAATCATTGTTGTAAACAAATTGTAAACAATAATTGTACGAATAATTTAAAAATAAATAAAAAGTTTTTTTTTATCCAATTAATTCTTTTTTCTCCAATTGTTTATTTATTATTTATAATTCTTTAATTAAAATAATTGAAAATAAATTCCAATCATTTAATCTTAGAATAATAAATAATTTAAATAAACAATGCTTTAGCATTTGATCAGTTAAACCTGGCATTTCCAACATTCAAAGCAAAACAACAGTTAATCACAACAACTGATCAGACACATTCCCCTTTTTACTGATTTTTACCAAACACTGCAAATTCAAACTGAATGTATCCTTTCACTGATTTAATCACACAGTGCGAACTCAATCCAAATGTTTCAATCCATATCTCAGCATAACTTGAAAAGTGCTGTAGAATTTAAATCTTTCTGAGAACGTGCCCACAAAAACCCTAATTCCTGATTAAATGCCAAAGAACGTCCGCCTGATCAAAACTGAGCCAAAATCAACCAAACCTTAAACAAACTGTACGAACTGCCCCAGAGCCATGAAAACCAATGAAAACCCTAATTTTGTCTGACTGACGAGAAAAGTCTGTTTGACCGATTCTTGAGCCAATCTGAAAAATCAGGAAAAGCCTGAAGTTGTGATTTCTTTGAGGAAAAATGCGAGGGGAAATTTTGGGGTACAACAGTTGCCCCTGTTCAATCTTCTTTAACCTGAAGAGTTAGATTGGCAAGTTTGCCTTTCGCGACTTGAAGGTAAAAGAAGATTGGACACTAAAGTGCCCAGAAAATTTGCACTCGGCGATGTGATGGTAGAGGTGAATGGGCTTATAGATGCCATTTGGTGATGGGCTTAAAGATGCCATCTGATGCGATAGAATCTTGTCGGGGGATGGGCTTATAGATGCCATCTGAGAATGGGCTTAAAGATGCCATTTGGTGACTGCTGGTAGGAGAATGGGCTTATAGATGCCATCTGAGAATGGGCTTAAATATGCCATTTAGAAATGCTGAACTGTATTTCATCGGTGAGTGGACGAGTATCAGAAAGGCACCCATGTTTTGGAATATCTCTGAACTGGGGGTCTGAATAAGCAATAGATTGACATCCGTGTCTGGAGAATCCGTGAACTGTTTTCAGGAGTTTGAGATTGAATAAGCAATAGAGCAGTATCCGTTATTGGGAAGCATCCGTAAACTGTTTTCAAAAGTTGAGAAGAGTCTGAACAAGTGACAGGTTAACATCCGTTACTGGAGAACCCGTGAACTGTTTTCAGAAGTCTTGAAGTTGAAGAGGAACCGGTGTAGGGTTTCCTGATGATGCGTCCGTGTAAAACTGCATCTGAGTGAATCTGGAATAAGTATCAGAATGTCGCCGTGTCTGGGTCACATCTGAACTACTTCTAGAATCTCGGAAGGTGATCTTTGTCTGTCGACTGATCTTACCTGAAAAGGTAAAGGGTTAGTTGTTATGCAATGTCATGATGCGTGATGCAATGTATGTTACACCAATGTTTATGATATGAATGTAATGAATGCGCATGTAAGCTGATGAGCTAACTTGCTGAGGATAAATGAATCCTGGATGGCTGAAGATAAAAGAATCTTGACTGCTGCCGGGGAAAATAATTCTTTGGCTGCTGCTGTGGAGGGCAAGAACCTCTTGATTATTGAAAATGAGAAGTCTTGGGACCACTGTTGGGAAACTCAGAAGCTTGGGTTGTATGCCAAACTACTGGGGACTCCCTGTTTTGAGGAGATCTGTGTAGGATTTCCTAATGATGAGTCCGTGTAAAACTACATCGGTTTTTTGAACACTTTTGACATTCGAAAGCCCCAAGTGGTGAGGTAGATAATTTCCTGGCTAGTTACAGGTGTTGATCCATAATCAGTCGTCCACAGATGTTTTCCTAGCTTGTTACAGGTGTTTATCTGGAACTTAAGAAAGGTGACAGAAAAGCAACCGTGTCTGGAGCCAATCTGGACCGTATCTTCCAACATGTGATGAAGGAAATGTTGAACACTTTTGACATTCGAATGCCCCAAGTGGTGATGTAGATAATTTCCTGGCTTGTTACAGGTGTTAATCCACAATCGGTCGTTCACAGATATTTTCCCGGCTTGTTACAGGTGTTGATCTGGAACTCTTCAAACGTGCCCTGGCTAGATACAGGAATCGAGTCTGGAAATAGTCATCAACAGATATGCCCTGGCTGGATACAGGAATCGAATCTTCAAACTCTTCAGACGTGCCCTGGATAGATATAGGAATCGATTCTGGAAATAGTCGTCAATAGATATGCCCTGGCTGGATACAGGAATCAAATCTTCAAACTCTTCAGACGTGCCCTAGCTAGATACAGGAATCGAGTCTGGAAATAGTCGTCAATAGATATGCCCTGGCTGGATACAGGAATCGAATCTTCGAACTCTTCAGACGTGCCCTGGCTAGATACAGGAATCGAGTCTGGAAATAGTCGTCAATAGATATGCCCTGGCTGGATACAGGAATCGAATCTTCAAACTCTTCAGACGTGCCCTGGCTAGATACAGGAATCGAGTCTAGAAATAGTCGTCAATAGATATGCCCTGGCTGGATACAGGAATCGAATCTTCAAACTCTTCAGACGTGCCCTGGCTAGATACAGGAATCGAGTCTGGAAATAGTCGTCAACAGATATGCCCTGGCTGGATACAGGAATCGAATCTTCAAACTCTTCAGATGTTCCCTGGCTAGATACAGGAATCGAGTCTGGAAATAGTCGTCAACAGATATGCCCTGGCTGGATACAGGAATCGAATCTTCAAACTCTTCAGACGTGCCCTGGCTAGATACAGGAATCGAGTCTGGAAATGTGATAGTTGATTTTTTGAACACTTTTGACATTCGAATGCCCCAAGTGGTGATGAAGGAGTCTTGAATCAGATTACTCTGCATATTGAGAGATTTCTTGAAATCTTGACTGGACTGCCCCAGGTTAACTGAACTTTGAAAGATCTGTTGAAACCTTGACTGGACTGCCCCAGGTTAATAGGATGGTTCCATGTCATGCCCCTTGTTGATAGGAGATTTTGTAATGGAAGTGTCGTCCTTTTGAAGTGATTTTGCTCACTGAGAGAGTTTTCGTTCCTTCGAACATTCGCTGTATGAAATTCTTCGCTGTCAAACAAAAAGCCAAATGCAGACAGTGATATTCAAGCAATGCAAAGTTTATGTTTGTCTCGAAGTTTTGCAAAATGCATTTTTTAGCAGAAAACTTTTTATAAGACAAATCAACACAAGATTTAGAGCAAAGCCTTACAGGAGTCAGGATACCTTTTGTAACAGTATGCTTTCGAACTAACCCATGCTTCAATTAGGACTTTTGAAGGGTTGTAACGTGGCTTGGTTCACGGTTTAAGAAACAAAGGATATAGGCTCAAAGTATATTTATACCCACCCGTTCTTCGTGATGTTCTTCAACCCTAAGCTCAGTTAATTGTGCGTCGTACTCTGTCTTGAGTTTGGAACGACTTTTGGGCGATGGTTCACCAGTTGAATTTGGGGAGACAGTCATCATCTCCTTTTTTCTTTTTCAACATTTTTCATGTTGTTGAGGATTTTGTAATGACCTCACTATTTTGATTTTGATTTGTTATCCCTAACTTTTGCCTGACTGTTCCCATTTTCGAGATTACAGTCAGCGGGATGCCCCAGCTTTCTTAAGCCTCCTTTATAGGTTTTGGCTTGGTGGGCTTTTCTCTTTTGAGAGATTGACTGTCTATGTGATAGGGAACCACCCTTGTCTTTTGATTCCAAAGGAATGCTTTCTTTTTTGACGTCGTTTGTTGTGTTACGAACTGAGATTTTGCGACTTCAATGCGCGTTTTTCTTTTGAATTAACTGAGATACTACCCTGCCCCAGGTTTATATCAAAGGTTTTGATTGTTTAGAACAGAAAAATCCTACTTCTTTGGCTCAAAGGGGTTGACTAGGGATTATCTTCCTTATAACTCCAGTGTTTGGGAATTGAAAGAAATGCCTGTACATCATCAGCAAGGTCTGTTCAAAAGCATACTGTATGAGATTATGGTATTGTTTCGTCATCCTCCCTCTAAAGGCTTGCAGCTTTTTATCAAGAGTCAAATATCATAAAGAAAGCATAAGAGTAGTGAAACGAATGGATGAATTCAAGACAAACATATGCAATGCATTAATGAAAACAGAGTTTAACGTCAACAGATAATTGTTTGACAACAAAAGAAATTACAACTTTGAAAATTCAAAATGAAGCAAAAGTCTTTCAGCTTGAGCTTTGTCACTCCAGGTGGAGAACTCCTTAACGGAAGATTTTCATCTCGCCGTCTGGCATGAATTCCAGCACTCCAATGTCGATCAGATCTTGAATCTTGTTCTTCAAGGCCCAACAGTCGTTGGTGTCGTGTCCCGGGCTGTAGGAGTGGTAAACACAAAATGCGTCGGGACGATAGTTAGGAGAAGAGGTGTTGAGCTTCTGAGGAGGATCCCTTAAAGTAAGCAGGTTGACCTCCAACAGGCGCTTCAGTATGAAGAATGATGGTATTTCAGTCTCCGTGAACTGTCTCCCCGATGTTTCTTGCTTACGCCGATTACCCCGTTGACGCTGGAGAGGTTGTTGATGGGCTTGTGACCCTGAAGCAAGCGAAGGAGCCTTCCCCTTGTCTTCTTGAGTGGATGGAGGCTGAGCGGTGACTTGCTCTTCAACCTCAGATGTTTGCCCCAATTGGTTGTTTGGAAGCAGTTGGCGGACAAGAACTCTGAGTTCCTCTTGTCTTTGAGATAGGTCTTGGATGAGAGCCATTTGGCCCACCAACTGTCCCATCACTTGGGTCCTCAATGTTGTCAAATCAAACTGCAGCTCCGCAAGCTGATCACTCCTGGCTTTGTTGGAATTCTCCAAGCCCTTTGTGAGGAGAGCTTTCATTTCTTCTTGCCCCAGAGACAAGTTCAGGAACATCTCCTGCAGCTGAGCAGTCTGGTCTTGGATGTCTTTGACAGACCTTTCTAGAGCCATCTCTTACTGAAATAAACAGCAGGAGAGTAAGGAAACCTGAAAAAGGAAAGACTGTCAAAATTCAATGCATGATATGTGGATGCATGCTTTCAAGGATCTCTTGGGGTAAACACAAGAAAATGTTAGAGGTTGAACTTTGCTCTTGGATTGGAGAACTTTGCACCGGTGGATGTCTTTCCACGAGAATCAGGCTCACCATGTCAAGTGGGTCGTAGCCACTGATTCAAGTTGTTGTACTTGATCTTTGACTGGAGAACTTTGTATCGGTGGATGTCTTTCCACGAGAATCAGGCTCACCATGTCAAGTGGGTCGTAGCCACTGATTCAAGTTGTTGTACTTGATCTTTGACTGGAGAACTTTGTATTGGTGGATGTCTTTCCACGAGAATCAGGCTCACCATGTCGAGTGGGTCATAGCCACTGATTCAAGTTGTTGTACTTGAACTTTGATGGAATTTGTTTAGAGGAGAAACCTCTTGCCCCCTGGTAGATGTCTGGTTCAACATAACCCTGCATCAAAAGAACCTTCGAGATCCTTGAAATGGTTATTGAAAATGCTATGGTATGATGTTATGATGTTATGTACATGTATGAAAAAAAGCAAGTGAGTGTATATACAGGTAATCATTTTCACACAAAGCAAACAAGTCCTTAGGTTTAGGCTTGCATGGGGTTTAGGTAAGTACCCTCTTGAAGTTAGTTGGCTCATCCTGTCCTAAAATAGAAACCGGGTTCTAAGGAGCTCAATATCATTGGATTGTTTTCTGTGTTCATCGTTTCAGTTTAGCCACTTAACTGGCGACCAAAATATTCCAAGAAAACAACCCTCAATGAGTGTAGTATCGAGTATCTACCAACTTCGTACTGCACCAAAGCCGGTCATTTCACTACCCCTAAAAAGGCTAAGATGGTCAATTAAGGTTCTAAGAGTTCGTTAGTGCTTCACGACATCACTCAGCGGCCCCGTACTCTCCTTGATTGAACTCAAGGGTTACCGGTACTCACAAATATGTCACACTAACATAGCTTACTGCTTCAACCATGTCGGTATACCCCGCACAGTTCCCTCACAGTTTTTTGCTATTTACCTAAAAAGGTGCCCCAGATTCGGGTGTAGGATTTACAACAAACCCAAACAAGAACCCAAAAGATAAAGCAATCAAGTCAATCAAAGCAAGAAAGTAAAGGTGATCTAAACCCTAAGGTAACCCCACTTTTAAGTTTGTCCCCAGCAGAGTCGCCAGTTCTGTGGTACAGTGGGAGAACTGACTTGAGGTTTTGCGTTTGTTTTCGCACTTGTGCGGTTGAGCAAGAGTCGCCACCGACTTTTTATTTTATCCTAAAGGAAAGGTTAAAAAAGCACAGTAAAAACCTTTTGAGATATTTCGTGGGTTCGGGGGGTAGATTATGAAAAGGGAAGGTATTAGCACCCTTTTCATCCATGGTTATCCATGGGCTCTTAGTTACTTGGTTTTTAGATCACTTGCCTTGATTTTCGATTGCTTGAAATTGTGGTGTATGTGTGTGTTTTGAAAATGTTTTTGAAGAGATGCCTTGTCTTAGGCAACCAATGTATTTGACTCGTGTTTGAGTGTTTTACAAAAGTGTGTATCCTTTCGAAAAGATGTTTCAAATGTTTTTTGAGAGTTTGTTTTGAAAGTGTTTGTGAAGTGTGGTTTTTGAAAAGAAGGAAAGTGTTTTTGCAAGTTTGATTCAAGTAACTAAGATGTTGTCTACTCCTAAATTTCTCAAAGATCTTTGCTATGTTTAAACCCTTTTAACAATTTTGTTCCACCATTGCATTTGGTGGACAATCTTGTGTTAGGATGTGAAAGGGACGGGCGCGGGTCATCATTTAGACCATAATTTCAATGGTGCCAAGTATCTTTGGGCAATTTTTCCTTGGAGGGACTTGATCATTTTTAGGCAACTTTCGAAAGCGTCATCGAGGGACTATGATCATTTGATTATTTTGTTTTGCCCAAAGAGACCTAACATGCAATATGGCCCATTTTGGAAGGCAACATGTGGGATTACCCTAGAGGGTGCAAGTGTGATTGTGTATTGATTTCATGTATTTGTCTTGTATTAGGTTATCTAGCGTTTGATTTTATGTGCATGCAAACCCTAGGTCTAACCATGGTATAATTTGAAAGTGGTAAATTGCGGAAATGTAGAGTCTACGCTATTACAAAATAAGTATCCGGGAGTGGGGGTACAAATTCACAAATGGGGATGAGACTTTAGGAATGTAGTGTCCAATAATTTACAACCAAATTGAATTGCGATCAAATGTAATCAACGTATGGAAAGGTATAAGAATAGTAATTGTATGTGTATCAAGTGTATAATGTGAAATGTATTGTGTAAGTGTATCTGTGTATGTAATTTATTTACAAGTTAAGATGTGAATTTAAATGTAAAGATTAAAATATTGTTTTAACTTAAATGAAAAGAATTAAATGTTTATTTAATTAGTCTTTGTAATCTTGTATTTTTCCTTAATATGTACAAAAAGAAAAATTTTAATTAAATAAAAAGAAAATGTTCTAAGTTTGAAAATTATTATTTACGATTGATATAAATTTGTATCTTCATATTTTGTGTTTAATATATACAAAAATAATATCTTGAAAGAAAAAGGGAAAAGTACTTATCTAAAGGGAAAAATTATGTAATTATGATTTATGTACAAATAAGATATTTTAAAAAAAAAAGAAAGAAATATTTTAAGTTCAATTATATTGTATATTATTGTTTTATGTACAAGAAAAAGTTTTAATAGAGCAAAATGTTTAAACCTAGATAAAAAAAGTTTAGTATTTATTTTAAATGTGATAAACAAAATTTAGCAAGATTAATAAAAAGAATTAAATTAAAAAGGAAAATAACCAAAACCCCTTTTTTTTTAGTTTATGCAAAATAGAAAATGAAGAAAGAGTTAAATGGGCTTGGAGGAGGGTTATGGCCCAAAAAGAATTTGGAACTAATTAAAGGGAGTATGCGTATTAACAAGGGGGTGTATGATGGAAAACAGAAAAGGCTTGGGCGCTTCAGAAAATGTTATTGCCCATCTACTTGAGACAAGTTTTTTAGGGTTTGATTATTTGTTTTCAGTTGGGAAATGCTAGGGTTTACAGCGCCGTTTGGGATTTCGTCTTCACTGCTTTCGTCCTTCACTTCTCAAGCCAAAACGCTCAGGACGGTTCCTTTTGCCCCAGAGCCACCAGCGCCAACACGCATCCTCCTCCTCATGCTCGTCCAAACAATGGTAACTAGAAGGTTATGATTTTCTGCTTATGTCTTATGGTTTTCGTTAATCCTTTTTAGTTTTTTATGATCGTTGATTCTGATGTAGCGTTATCATTATTTTTGTTGGAGGTGCGTGAGAAGGGAGAGAAAATATACCTCTTGGAGAAGACGGAGAAGGAATGAGGATGGAGGCGCTTGGAGGCTTTGGCGATGAGGGGTGAAGATGCTTGATGCTGGGCTTTGGCTGGACTCCTGGTATTTTGTGTCTTACTTTTGGTTTGATGATGAATAGAACTGAAAACCTTTTTGTTGATTTCACTTCTTTCTTCTTCGTTGCCTTGTTGTATGCTTCTGTACGCTTGTGTTGCCTTGGATGCTTTGAATATTCTGAGTACGCCTTGAAATGCTTCTTTATCTCGTCTCTTAGTTGCCTTTTGGAATGTTTGCCTTGAACGACTGCCTTGATGCTTTGCTTCTGTTGCCTATTTCTCACTTCTGTTGCCTATTTTGTATGCTATGCTTTATTATCCTTTGCCCAATGATGAGTATTCTGAGGGCCTTGTGTTTGACACTGAATTGTCTGAGTATGCTTGGTTTATGGATTTTGCTTTTGGTTGCCTTGAGTTTGAAGCAGGTAAGGCCTTGTTACAGGCCACAGGTTTTGACTATTACAGGTTTCGGCCTGATGGTTAGGCTGGTATCTGGTACAGGTTTTGTGGTTTTAAGTTGGTTTGAGGACTGGAAGACTTTTTGACAGGTTCAGGGGCTTTCTTGGATTTGCTTCAGGCAGGTTTTGGCATATGCAGGTTTTGTATTTTTAGGCTGGTTATGAGCTTGGGTGAGTTTACTGGTTTTGGGTTTTTAGGCCATTGCAGGTTTTTGAACCAAGGCTTTGGTAAGGCTTGAACAGGTTTTATTTAGGATGGTACAGGTTTGGTGATGGTTTTAGAGCTTACAAGTTTGTTTAGGCTTTAAGGCATCTGATGGTTTAACTTGACAGGTTGTGAGGCTTTTTGTACTTGGATACAGGTTTTGGCCTTGGATGTTTGTTTGGCGCTTGAAAGGTCTTACTGGTTTTTGTTTATCAGTTTTTTGGCTTTTGATTATTTGGGACTTGCAAGGTTTACAGGTAGTGGCCTTGTGTGAATAGCAGGGCTTGACAGGGTATGAGGGTTTATGCTGTTGTCTTTTTTTGTTTGAAACCTGATGCTTCTTTTTGTTTATGTTGTTTGGCTGCCTCCTCCTACTGTTCTATTGACAGGTTCTTTTATATTTTCTTAAGCCTCAAAGCAAAACATGTAAGCCTAAAACACTTCTTCTCTCTTTTCTCTCTCCAGTACACTTTTAAGCATTAAAATATGTTATGCTTTGTACTTTTTCTGAAAGGGCAGCATTGGGAAATGATGATAAGAAGCTTGCTTGCATATCTGCATATCCTTTCATATCTTCTTTTGACAGCTTCTTGTACTTTTGTATCTTTGATATCTTCTTTTGGCAGTTTTGAGTAGCCTTGTACAGTTTGACATCTTTGACAGAAAGTTTGAATTTGGACTTTTAGTTTGGACTTTGTAGTTTGATTTGGACTTTGCATCATGCTGTTTGAGATTTGAACTATGCAGTTTGACAATTTGACTTGTGCATTCTTTCAAAGTTTAGCAAATAAATATTCGTCCCTCTTTGTGAACCGGGAGAAATCCCGTGATTTGCAGAGAGGGCTAACTGATCCCAATCAGTTGCCCTTAATGATGAACTTTAATTTTATCTGTCTCTTTCATTTATTTATCTGCCATTGACTTTTCTTCTTTTCTTTGCAGATGAATAATTAAAATGGAGAGGAACGGCAAAGATGAAGAATTTGAAGATTTAGAAAAAAAAAATAGGATAGCCTTATTTAGGTTTAAATTACTTGTAAAATCATTGTTGTAAACAAATTGTAAACAATAATTGTACGAATAATTTAAAAATAAATAAAAAGTTTTTTTATCCAATTAATTCTTTTTTCTCCAATTGTTTATTTATTATTTATAATTCTTTAATTAAAATAATTGAAAATAAATTCCAATCATTTAATCTTAGAATAATAAATAATTTAAATAAACAATGCTTTAGCATTTGATCAGTTAAACCTGGCATTTCCAACATTCAAAGCAAAACAACAGTTAATCACAACAACTGATCAGACGCATTCCCCTTTTTACTGATTTTTACCAAACACTGAAAATTCAAACTGAATGTATCCTTTCACTGATTTAATCACACAGTGCGAACTCAATCCAAATGTTTCAATCCATATCTCAGCATAACTTGAAAAGTGCTGTAGAATTTAAATCTTTCTGAGAACGTGCCCACAAGAACCCTAATTCCTGATTAAATGCCAAAGAACGTTCGCCTGATCAAAACTGAGCCAAAATCAACCAAACCTTAAACAAACTGTACGAACTGCCCCAGAGCCATGAAAACCAATGAAAACCCTAATTTTGTCTGACTGACGAGAAAAGTCTGTTTGACCGATTCTTGAGCCAATCTGAAAAATCAGGAAAAGCCTGAAGTTGTGATTTCTTTGAGGAAAAATGCGAGGGCAAATTTTGGGGTACAACACGCGGCCAAATAAGTGAAGAAGTTGAAGAAAGTTGCTAAGAGCTGCCTGGGTGATATCGTGGTCCCATCTCCGGCAGTGCCCGAGACCTCCTCTTCCTCTCATCCCAACGAATAGACTCCTCCTTAGTAGTTTACCTCGACTAGAAAACGTTATTGCATAGACGAAGGTCCCATAGACCTGACCGAGGAGACGAGCATGGATAAGTATGAGTTTCCTCATTTATTTCTTCACAGGGGGTACTTTGAAGGAGTTCCCTCCATGACTGATCCCCAGGTAAAATCCCTACATTTATAGGGTCTCGGTCAATAGAGAAATGAGAAGATCTTTGCTCAAGATGTTGATTCCTTGATGAGGGTCCTATGAATGGTGGTGGTCTACACCAGTGATGGGTCCTCCTCGTATATGGATGTGAAAAGAGCTTGAGCCACCATCGTGGATCTCGAGGATAAGCTGACAAAATTGAAATCCGGGAAGAAAGAGGAGTTGGACGGGAAGAATGTGGAGTTGGTCAAGCTGTCAGAGGATGTGTCTAATCTGAAGGATGCTCATGCCACCGAGAATAAAAATCTCGAGGACAAGGTTTCTTCCTTGGTGGCTGTTGTAGCGCCTATTGAGGATGAGGGTGATTAGTTGAAGATGTTGAAGACCCGTGTCGAGCTTATCATCCATATCCGAAAACTCGAGCATGATTGCTTGGAGGCCGCCGAGGTTAGTTTTAATAATACAGTGGATCAGATTTAGGTCAAGAATACTGGGCTCGAGCTTTCCATCGATGGTATCAGGTTTTTGCATACAGTGGTTGATGGCCAAATTGTTTCCCCAAACATCTTCATCAGTGTTGGCAAGGAAGAGGAAAAGGAGATAGGTCTCAACCAGGAGAAGCATGTACTTGATAATTGATCAAGTGTTGGCTTGTTTTTTGTTTTCCCGACCTACGTGCCTTATCTTTGTAATGATTTTTATTTGATGATGGCTTTCCCCAATTTATGTAATACTTTGACAATTTTGGCCCTTGTGGTCATAAGTTTATGACAGTTTTGGTTCCTTTGGCCTTTTAAATTTAATTTGTCTTTCTAATATTTTGCATAAGACTTGTATCAATTGCCTTTTCTAAGCTTTGTATGCTTGTATGCTTGTCATCCAGAGACGTTTACTCTTGCTATTTTTTCTAAGTGTTTTTCGAGGGTTTTGCTCGACTGTATTATCATTCTATAGTGCAGGGAACTCGTCGAGTGGTCGGGGTTGAATTTCGGGCAGAGGGTAGAGCTTGGGTTTCGTTTGAGATTTGAGCTTCGTGACATGAATTTCCTATCACGAATTGGGTGTTCTACCATCGTGGTACGACGAGGGTGTAACTCGTTTGAGTTTTACCCGCCGGGTCAAGAATCTGCTTGTACAAGAGTGTACATCTTCCTTTTCGTTCAAATTTGAGATGTTGTGCTTGTACCCGAGCATGCATCTATGGTTTGAGATTTCGTATTTGTCGTTTGATAGGGAACGTCAACTTTTTAGGCCTTAACTATAATATTGTTACAATTTTTCAGTGCTCCATAGACGAGCAAGTTTTTTCTCGTTAAGATGTTCGAGGTAGTAGGCCTCGTTCTTTGTTTTTTCTCGGACGTGATAAAGGCCTTCCCAGTTTGTGGAGAGTTTTCCTTCATGGGAATCTTTATGATTCCTCCTTAAGACTAGGTTGCCGACTTTGAATTCTCGTCGTATGACTTTGGCGTCATTAACGTATGGCAATTTTTTGTTTTAGCGAGGCTTATCAAAGGGCTTCTCTTGATCAGACTTCTTCGACAAGGTTGATCTCCTCTCTCAGTGCCTCGTTGTTCTTCTCTTCGTCGGAAAGGGCTTAGGTTCTCCTGAACGACTCTCTTATTTTGGATGGTATTAGTGCCTCCGTTCCATATGCTAGTCAGAATAGGGTTTCCTCGATATTCGAGTGAGGGGTTGTTCGATAGGCCCATAGCACGCCGTATACCTCCTCAACCAACTTCTTTTTGGTTTTGTCTAACCTTCATTTGAGGCCTCGTAGGATCACCCTGTTTGCACCTTCGGCCTGCCCATTTGTTTTCGGGTGCTCGACAGACTCGAAGTGTTGGGTGGTGACCAACTTGGTGACAAATTCTTGAAAATTTCTATTTGTGAATTGTGTCCCGTTGTCGGTGACGATTGCTTGGGGTATGTCGAATCAGGAAAGTATGTTTCGTTTGTAGAAATTGAGTATTTTTTGTGCTGTGATTTTGGCCAGGGCATCTGTTTCTATCCTCTTTGTGAAGTAGCCCACATCCACTATTACATACTTGTTCTAGTTTAATCCTACGACAAACGGTTCGAGGATTTCAAACCCCTACTGTGATCGGTGGAAATAGAACTGACTGTTTTTAGCTGGTTTCGCGAAATGTCGCAGAAGTAAGAGTCGCCACCGTCTTTTATTTTCACCAACATGGAAAGGACAAAAGCACAACAAAATTCCTTATGAGAATGTTTCTCGGTTCGGGAGGTAGATTTATAGAAAGGGAAGGTGTTAGCACCCTTTCTATCCATGGTTATCCATGGGCTCTTAGGTACTTGCTCTTATGTTTTCAAAAGATTTATTTGCTTTTCAAGTGTGTGTGTGGGTTTTGAAAAAAGTTTCTTTGAAAGATTTCTGAATGACTCTTGTATCTGTCCTCAAGAGTGTTTGAAGAATTAGTTTTGAAAGCTTTTGAAAGTGTAAGGTGTGAAAAGTATTTTGTTTGTTTTTGAAAAGAGCAAGTACCCATGAGTCATCTACCTACCCTAAGGAATTAAGCTGTGTAAGTGTTCTTTAGGTAGTGCCATCCCACCATTGAGAGGTAGGTAGCACCACCGTTGGAGGTGTTCGGGTCAATTCGATTATCGGGACAGTGTGGTCACCGAAGCAACAGTTAGGACACCTTAGAAGCAACCCTAATGTCCTAGATCCTTTTTAATCCGAGGCAACCGTTTCGAGGCAACTGTTTCGAGGCAACGGGATCTTTAGACAAAGGGTGACCTCTAAGACGTCCTATACTTGATGACCACGTTTCGAAGGCAACGAGTGAGGCGTACCCTAGAAGTGGCGTGTGTATTGTGTGTTGTTTTCAGTTAATGTTTGTCTTTGTAATTAGTGAGCTACGAGTTGTTTTTATTTACATACATTCTTTCATGCAAGTTTAGCAGTTAAGGGGATGCGGAAAGTAAATTGCGGAAACATAAATCCTACGCTATTACAAGGCGCGGGTCTATACATCGCCAAAAGTACAAAGACCCGTTTTTGGTAAATAAATACGGAAAGTAAAAAACAGTAAAAATCCTAATTACTATTACATCCGGAGGCAGTTACATGATAATCAGAAATAAGGAATTAAAACTAAAATGCGCGCGAAAGAAAGAATCGGGAATGTTCTAAGGGTGTTGACCCTTTTAAGAAAAGAAATTGAATTTTTTTAGTCTTCTTGTAATTAAATGAAATTAGAAACTAATTGATGACTAATTCATTAATTTAATTAAAAGAAAATATATTTTTGTTTTTTATGTTTTTTATGGAATAAAATAAAAAGAAAACAAAATTAAAAGTTAACCTAATTTCTAAGTTATTTTAGTTATTTAAAAAAAGGTTAGAATGGCCTAATTAAAACTAATTTATTTAAGATTTATTTACAAAAATAAAATAATAATAATAAAAATAATGTTAGTTCTATTTTTTGATTTTTTTATGAAAATATTTAGTTGGTTAATTAATTGTTAATAGGAAAATAATGCAAATAAAAATGAAAAAAATGGCAAAAAATAAAAAGAGGAAGATTAAAACCCAAGGGGGTGTGGCTGGAATTTGAAGGTGTATTGTTGAGATTTGAGGCCCATTTGAAACAAGGCATGTATGACTTTTTTGGTTGCCTACGCGTGCGCTGACTCCAGACCATGGTGTTCCTTATGCTTGGCCCTTGGATCTGCGCTGATGGACACCTGGAGCGCTCCTGGATAAGGTCTATGGTGGATCCTGGATGAGATGCTGCACACAAGCATATAGAGAAAAATAATATGAATTTTGGTGGGGACCTGGGATCGAACCCAGGCCCCAAAGATTTCAAAGTACACAGCCAACCAACTGGACCAAGCGCATTAGTTGTAAACATAATAGAAAAGAAATATAATATAGACAACACGCGTTATATGCTAAAAATAAGAAAAAGCGCGCGCCCAGTTTGAACTGACCACTCACACGCTGCCACGGCCTTCGTCTTCATCGTTCCTGCAAAACATAAAAATACATAGCGGGGGTTTTAAACCCCCACAAAACACAAGCCTGTAAATAATAGCGATTAGACGCTCATTAGATATAAATTAGGCGCGATATGTCCGTTTTGTTCGTCTCGTCCAGCTGAATTCGTCCATGCCTGTTTGGAGTCCTGACTTTACAGTATGGTGAAACCCCCAATTTTAAACCTTGAAAACCCTAAAGTGTTTTAATGGCAAATCGTGATTCTGTACATGATAATGAAATTAGAAAATACCAATAGCTTTGGAAGGATGTCAGCAACACAAATCAACCAAAAGAAAGTATTAAAAACGCATGGAATGTGATATGTAAATTTGAGAATGTATGCAAACCGTATGAGTTGGTGGGGATGATTCCTTGAGTGATTTGGCTTATTAATGATTGCAAATTGTTCCTGGGGATGTAAGGAACGTATTTGGATCAAAAGGCAAGATTGAATGATGCTGCAAATATGTTTTCAGTTTGTCACTTTTTCTTCAAAATTTTGAGATTGCTTTTTTGCTGTATGGGGCTCTCTAGGTCGTGAATCCCATATGGGAGGCTTGCACATGTGTTTTGTAATGTGTATCAATCCAAATAATGGTCATTGAAGCCTTGCAATAATGTTCTTGATTTTGCCATAAACTCTATTGAAACAACTTGCCATTTTTGTGTCAAATTTGAATTTTTGCTTGGAATAGGCCCTTGCATGAATTTGGAAGGTGTTTCAAGGTGCATCAAAGCCATTCAACACAAAATATATCCCTCCATTAATTTTCTTGATTATTATTTGAATTTTAAAGATTTAAAATGAATTAAATCAAATAAAATTAAATAAAAATGGGAAAATTAATTTTTAATCTTGAAATAAATTGTGGGACACGTGGGAGGCATGGCCAAGCTGAAACAAGTGGAAAAAGTGGGCCCCTTTTGTCAAAAATGAAGTTTCAAGGATAATTGACTTTGGCCATTTCACAAAAATTTCCCAACTTCTCCAATGCATATCTTGCTCAATTTTGAAGTTATGAACATGTTCTTGGACATTTTGGAAAGGTCTTGAAGTCCTTTAACTAATGTCTTTGGTCCCATGTCATTTTGATTTACCAATCTCAAGTTATGGTCTTTGACTTAAAGTCCCTTTTTGTTGACTTTTGAAAATGACCTATAATGTTGAAATTGATAACTTTTTGTGGGAGCATTTCTTGGACTTGGAATGTGAAGATGAATTGTAGGGAATGTCCTCCCCTTCAAGATGAGCATTGGATGGGATTTTTCTGATTAACCATGAAAAGGTTATGCCTTGGTCAAGTTACAGTTGACTTTTCAACTGTCCAAAAATAGAAACTTTTGACACCTTGATGATTTTTGAGCCATGCTTGTGGAATCATGATCAAGACTTGATCAAATGATGATTGTGGCTTCAAAATAAGATGTTGACCAAAATTTTTACTTTTGACTGCCAAATGACCATTTTGCCCCTACAGTTGACTGTGGAGCAATTAGGGCTTTTGACTGTGCAACTTGACCTTGTGAGCCTTGAAACTTGACATGTAGGTGCCTGACAATGTATATGAGCATGTGGGACTTGATTGAGCCCTTGAAAACCTCAACTTCCTTGCAAGAACCAAAACCCTAGTTTGATTGGCTTAAGAGGATGGTTGACTGTGTAGCCCTTGAGTAGACCTTGAACCATTTGAGGTGATGCTTGGCAAAACTTTGAAGAATATGGGAGGGCAAATTTTGGGGTACAACAGTTGCCCCTGTTCAATCTTCTTAGACCTGAGGATGTAGATTGGCTTGTGTGCCTTTCGTGATCCGAGGGTGGAAGATGATTGAACACTAGAGTGCCCAGAAATTTACGCTCACATAGTTGAGTATCAGCAGTGTGATGGCGGGAATGGGCTTATAGATGCCATTTGGAGAGATGGTGGACAGGGGGATAGGCTTATAGATGCCATCTAGAAATGTGACAGAACCTTGTCGGGAATGGGCTTATAGATTCCATTTGGAACTGTTGGTAAGTGGATGGGCTTATAGATGCCATCTAGATGTCGATCGCGTAAGAGATTCCTTAGCGAGAACTTGCGTACCTGAGAAAGAAAGATAATTACCTGGCCTGTTACAGGTGTTGATCTTCACTCAGTCGTTCACAAACATGCCCTGGCTAGATACAGGTGTCGAATCTGGAAATTTAAAAGGTTGCTTACAGACGTGCCCTGGCTGGATACAGGAGTCAAATCTTCAAACTCTTCAGACGTGCCCTGGCAGGATACAGGAATCGAGTCTGGAATTAGTCGTCAACAGATACGCCCTGGCTAGATACATGAATCGGATCTTCAAACTCTTCAGACGTGCCCTGGCAGGATACAGGAATCGAGTCCGGAAATAGTCATCAACAGATACGCCATGGCTGGATACAAGAATCAGATCTTCAAACTCTTCAGACGTGCCCTGGCAAGATACAGGAATCGAGTCTGGAAAATAGTCGTCAACAGATACACCCTGGCAAGATACAGGAATCAGATCTTCAAACTCTTCAGACGTGCCCTGGAAAGATACAGGAATCGAGTCCGGAATTAGTCGTCAACAGATACACCCTGGCAGGATACAGGAATCGGATCTTCAAACTCTTCAGACGTGCCCTGGCAGGATACAGGAATCGATTCCGGAATTAGTCGTCAACAGATACACCCTGGCAGGATACAGGAATCGGATCTTCAAACTCTTCAGACGTGCCCTGGCAAGATACAGGAATCGAGTCTGGAAAATAGTCGTCAACAGATACACCCTGGCAAGATACAGGAATCGGATCTTCAAACTCTTCAGACGTGCCCTGGCAAGATACAGGAATCGAGTCTGGAATTAGTCGTCAACAAATACACCCTGGCAAGATACAGGAATCGGATCTTCAAACTCTTCAGACGTGCCCTGGCAGGATACAAGAATCGAGTCCGGAATTAGTCGTCAACAGATACACCCTGGCAGGATACAGGAATCGGATCTTCAAACTCTTCAGACGTGCCCTGGCAGGATACAGGAATCGAGTCCGGAATTAGTCGTCAACAGATACACCCTGGCAGGATACAGGAATCGGATCTTCAAACTCTTCAGACGTGCCCTGGCAAGATACAGGAATCGAGTCTGGAAAATAGTCTTCAACAGATACACCATGGCAAGATACAGGAATCGGATCTTCAAACTCTTCAGACGTGCCCTGGCAGGATACAGGAATCATGTCTGGAATTAGTCGTCAACAGATACACCCTGGCAAGATACAGGAATCGGATCTTCAAACTCTTCAGACGTTCCCTGGCAGGATACAGGAATCGAGTCCGGAATTAGTCGTCAACAGATACACCCTGGCAGGATACAGGAATCGGATCTTCAAACTCTTCAGACGTGCCCTGGCAGGATACAGGAATCGAGTCCGGAATTAGTCGTCAACAGATACACCCTGGCAGGATACAGGAATCAGATCTTCAAACTCTTCAGACGTGCCCTAGAAAGATACAGGAATCGAGTCTGGAAAATAGTCGTCAACAGATACACCCTGGCAAGATATAGGAATCGGATCTTCAAACTCTTCAGACGTGCCCTGGCAGGATACAGGAATCGAGTCCGGAATTAGTCGTCAACAGATACACCCTGGCAGGATACAGGAATCGGATCTTCAAACTCTTCAGACGTACCCTAGCAGGATACAGGAATCGAGTCCGGAATTAGTCGTCAACAGATACACCCTGGCAGGATACAGGAATCGGATCTTGAAACTCTTCAGACGTGCCCTGGCAAGATACAGGAATCGAGTCTGGAAAATAGTCGTCAACAGATACACCCTGGCAAGATACAGGAATCGAATCTGGAATTGCGACAGTTGATAGTAATTATCTTTGGATTGATCTTGGTCCTGAAAAGACAAAACATCAGTTGTATGCAATGTTATGATGTATGAAAAGCATGATGTCATGATGTTCTCAGGGAGAAATGAGATTGTGTGTTATGATGCGTATGTGCATGCATTGTGTATGTAAGTAGGATGTATGAAAATGTGATATGTTTATGAATGTATTTTCGTCTAGGAAAATAAATCCTTGACGAATGCCGGGAAGTTGAATCCTGGGCTGATGCTGAAGAGTGGCGTTCTTCGTTTCTACTGGGGATGATGGTTGCAAGAATAAACCGATAGGAGAGGATGACTCCGTTGGGGGGAATAAACTTGGCGAAGAGATTACTCTGCGGGGAATTACTCTGTGGGAAGAGAGGCACTTTGCTGAGATTTTGATGATAACTCCGCGGGGGGTACCATTGTTAAGTTATGTTGGGAGCTTTGATGAACTTCACTGGGGATAGGAAGAGCTTTGCCGAGGACGATCTTTCCGTGGTTTTTGGCTGAGGATAACCCAGTTATAAGCTCTGGTGGAGCATAACCTTTGAATAAAGTCCGGGAAGACGCGTTCGTGCTCTCTAGGTGATAAGCTTCCAGAATCTACTAGGGATAAGCTTCCTACTGGGGAGATAGGTTCAACTTTCTTGGGGAGACTTTTTGAGACTGTACTGGGGAAGTGGCTCCACTGAAGTGTCTGTATTCCACCGGGGAACAATCTTAGAATAAGACTGCCGAGGATGCTTGTTTAGGAACATTTGTATACTCCGCTGGGGAATATTGAGATCTCCGGGGGATGATCTAACTTCCTTAAGTCTGACTGAGGATAACTCTGTTTGGGGAGAGTATTGCTAACTTGCTGGAGATACGGTGCCTTGTTAGGGTTGATGGGAGACCAACTGCTTGGGAGAATTGTTGAATCTTATCTTACTCGGCGGGGAGTGAAGGTATCTGGGTTACATTCTTTAGCCGAACTTACCTTAGTACCTCGGTGGACAGAGCAACCAGATTTCTTAGACAGTTCTTTATTGCCCCAGTTTCCGCGGGAGAAGGTACCTGTGGAGGTGTTGATAACTGTCGATTGACAAATCTTCTTCTAGTAGGCAAGTGACGAGATGCCGGGACATAGTTGTACGCTTTCGATCCCTAACGTTTGCCTGGACCGCCCTTCCGGGTTTTCAGTCCACCGGGATACCCATTTTTGCCCAAGCCGCCCTTTCAGGTTTTCGACTTGCCGGGTGTACAGATTTTTTCATCTCATCCCTTATTTTTGCCCGAACCCTTTTGGTTCGCCGGGAAGCCCTTATTTTTGCCTAGGTGTGTCAACCTAGCGGGTCTTTGATTATGCTTAGTATTTTTTCGACTATGTCCGTGCTCTCAGGATGTAGGGAGGTGCCCCTGTCAGTAGTGTTGTGTTGTCGTACTACCAGAAACTGTTGATCATGCAAGATTCGTCGCTGGAATTCATGTCCAATGCCCCAAGTGATCCAGATGGAGATTTGCCCCAAGCTGGTTGGCCTTTTGAGAGATTCTCTGAATCTTGACTTAACTGCCCCAGATAATGGACAATGATCATGCCATGCCCCTTGATTGGAGGTGCATTTGTTCATTAGACATTCGTTGTGCGAACTTCAATACTGTTCAAACAAATAGTCATATGCAAGCAATGTTATATTAAAAATGCAAAGCTTATGTGTGTCTTGAAGTTTTTGAAAATGTATTTTTTCAGTAAAACAAACAAATTTTGTAAAAGGTGATGTCAACTCAGGATTTTACAATGAGCCTTAAGGAGTCAGGATACCTTTGTAACAGTATGCTTTCGAACTAACCCATGCTTCAGCTAGGACTTTTAAGGGTTATAACGTGGCCTGGTTCACAGTTTAAGAAACAAAGGATAAGGCTCAAAATGTAATTGTACCCACCCGCTCTTCGTGATGTTCTTCAAACTTAAACTCAGCTAATCGTGCATTAGACCTTGTTTGAGTCTTTGTCCTGATATTCCAATGATGGTTCGGATATTGACAGTTTATTTTGAATAGGCAGTCATTTCCTTTAGTGTTGAGGGTTTGTAGGACCTCTTTCTTTTTTGATTTCGTTATCCCTATTTTTGCCTGAACTGTTTCTTTTTGAATTTACAGTCAGCGGGATGCCCCAGTTTTTTGTAAGTCTCCTTCATAGGTTTTGACTCATTGGGCTTTTATTTTGAGAGATAATGACTGCCCGTCTTTATGATTATTCAGAACCATCATCGTCTCTTGTTTTGGAAGGACTCTTTTGATGCCATTCGTTGTGCACCTGGATCAACTGAGAAGACTACCCTGCCCCAGGTTATGATTAAGGGTTTTAATTTTTTTTTTGTGAAAAGAAAAAAACAAACTCCTACTTCTTTGGCTCGAAGGGGTTGACGAAGGATTATCTTCCTTATAACTCCAGTGTTTAGGAATTGAAACAATGCCTGTACCTCATCAGCGGGGTCTGTTCAAAAGCATACTGTAGATCATGGTATCGTTTTCGTCATCCTCCCTTAAGAGGCTTAGAATTTTCAACCCAAAGTTGATCATCATAAAAATATGAAAACAGTTTGCATATAGCGAATGCGAATATATTGATTCAAAACAGACATATGCGATGCATTGATAAAGTAATAAAGTTTGCTATGACAATAATTGTTTGAACAATCAAAAGAAAATTACAACTTGAAAATTCTAATGGACAAAAAGTCTTCTCATCTCAGGACTTGTCACTTCAAATAGTGAATCCTGCAGGGATGGTAGAAGAACTCAACCTGGCCATCTTGGGTGAATTCCAGTGCTCCTTCATCAATCAGATCCTGGATCTTGTTCTTCAGAGACCAGCAGTCGTTTGTGGCATGCCCCGGGCTGTCCGAATGATAAGCGTAGTGGGCGTTGGGGTTATACCTTGAAGGTGTCTTGTTGGGGTTCTTAGGAGGGTCCTTTAGAGTTACCAAATTCAACCTCAACAGATGTTGTAAAGCTTGAGACAGCGACGTGTTGAGCTTGGTAAATTGCCTCCTAGGCTTGTCTGGCTTGCTCTGATCAACCCGTTGCTCTGGGCGAGGTTGTGATTGGACCTGTGAAGTGGTAGCAATTTGGAGAGGTCTAATCTTCACCATGCCAGACTCTTGTCCTCTTGGAAGCTGATCAATGACCTGGTCCCTGACTTGGACTGGTTGCTTCATGTTGTATCTCTCTTGGCGAAGCTGGTTGACCATGGCTTTCAACTCTTCTTGCTCCCGAGCCAAACTTTGGATAAGGGCCCTCTGCCCCAGCATCTGAGTCCTCATTGCATCTACCTCAGCTTGCAGACGTTTCAGCTGTTCGTCCTTATCATCTTCGGGACTTTTCTTGGCCAAGTTCCCCATGAGGAGTGTCCTCAACTCTTCCTGCCCCTTGGATAGGCTTAAAAAGATCTCCCTGAATTGAGTCTCTTAAGCATGAAGACCCTGGTTATCTTGTTGGGAAGCCATTGCTGAAATAAATAGTGGAGATGGTAAGTGACCTGTAACAAGGGTACCTGTTATGCAATGATATGTATGTATGCAATGCTTTCAAGGATCTCGCGGGGTAAATAAGAAAATTGTTAGAATTTGGATCCGGTTGCTTGATTGAAGGAGCTTCATGTTATTGAGAGTCCTTCTTCAAGAGTCAAGGCTCACCATATCGAGTGGGTCATAGCCCCTGACTCAAGTTATCAACCTTAGCTAGAGGAGAATAAATCCCCTTTGCCCCTTGCTAGACATTTTGATTCATCATGACCTGCATCATAAACCCTTGAGATCCTTGAAACGGGTTAGTCCTTATGCAGGATGTATGCAATGGTATGATGGCATGCTATGCATGGAGTAATGTAGGTAAACCCTGTTATGAGTCCAGATTAAGGACTGTAAACAAAACCTGCAAGGAACTCGTGTTGTCAGATAACAAGTATGCAAGTAGTTCAAGTACGAAGGCACACAAGTCACACAAAAGAACCCTTAGAGTTTAGGCCAACATGAGGTCTAGGTACTACCCTCTTGAAGTTTCGTTGGTTAAGACCTGTCCTATCAAAAGTGACAGGGTTCTAAGGATCTCAATATCATTGGATTGTTTTCTGTGTTCATTGTTTCGATTTAGCCACTGAACTGGCGATCAAAATATTCCAAGAAAACAACCCTCAATGAGTGTAGTATCGAGTATCAACCAACTTCGGACTGCACCAAAGTCAGTTATCTCACTACCCTAAAGAGGCCAGGATGGTTCAATTAAGGTTCCTAAGGTCAGTTGATGCTTCACGACACCACGCGGCGGCCCCGTACTCTCCTTGGCTTGACTCAAGGGTTACCGGTACTCACCAAAGTGCCACATCAACGTAGCAGACTGCTTCAACCGTGTCGGTATACCCCGCACAGTTCCCTCACAATCTTGTTGCTACTTTCTAAGAGGTATCCCCCAGATTCGGGTTAGGATCTACAGAACTCCCAAGACAGGCCCATAATATTAAAGCACACAAATCAGGCAATTGAAAACATAAGTATGATCTATCCTAAGGTACACCTCACTTTAAAGTGTCCCCAACAGAGTCGCCAGTTTTGTGATCGGTGGAAATAGAACTGACTGTTTTTAGCTGGTTTCGCGAAATATCGCGGAAGCAAGAGTCGCCACCGTCTTTTATTTTCTCCAACATGGAAAGGACAAAAGCACAGCAAAATTCCTTATGAGAATGTTTCTCAGTTCGGGAGGTAGATTTATATGAAGGGAAGGTGTTAGCACCCATTCTATCCATGGTTATCCATGGGCTCTTAAGTACTTGCTCTTATGTTTTCAAAAGATTTGTTTGCTTTTCAAGTGTGTGTGTGTGGGTTTTGAAAAAAGTTTCTTTGAAATATTTCTGAATGACTCTTGTATCTGTCCTCAAGAGTGTTTGAAAAATTTGTTTTGAAAGCTTTTGAAAGTGTAAGGTGTGAAAAGTATTTTGTTTGTTTTTGAAAAGAGCAAGTACCCATGAGTCATCTACCTACCCTAAGGAATTAAGCTGTGTAAGTGTCCTTTAGGTAGTGCCATCCCACCATTGAGAGGTAGGTAGCACCATCGTTGGAGGTGTTCGGGTCAATTCGATTATCGGGACAGTGTGGTCACCGAAGCAACATTTAGGACACCTTAGAAGCAACCCTAATGTCCTAGATCCTTTTTAATCCGAGGAAACTGTTTCGAGGCAACGGGATCTTTAGACAAAGGGTGACCTCTAAGACGTCCTATACTTGATGACCATGTTTCGAAGGCAACGAGTGAGGCGTACCCTAGAAGTGGTGTGTGTATTGTGTGTTGTTTTCAGTTAATGTTTGTCTTTGTAATTAGTGAGCTACGAGTTGTTTTTATTTACATACATTCTTTCATGCAAGTTTAGCAGTTAAGGGGGTGCAGAAAGTAAATTGCGGAAACATAAATCCTACGCTATTACAAGGCGCGGGTCTATACATCGCCAAAAGTACAAAGACCCGTTTTTGGTAAATAAGTACGGAAAGTAAAAAACAGTAAAAATCCTAATTACTATTACATCCGAAGGCAGTTACATAATAATCAGAAATAAGGAATTAAAACTAAAATGCGCGCGAAAGAAAGAATCGGGAATGTTCTAAGGGTGTTGACCCTTTTAAGAAAAGAAATTGAATTTTTTTAGTCTTCTTGTAATTAAATGAAATTAGAAACTAATTGATGACTAATTAATTAATTTAATTAAAAGAAAATATATTTTTGTTTTTTATGTTTTTTATGGAATAAAATAAAAAGAAAACAAAATTAAAAGTTAACATAATTTCTAAGTTATTTTAGTTATTTAAAAAAAGGTTAGAATGGCCTAATTAAAACTAATTTATTTAAGATTTATTTACAAAAATAAAATAATAATAATAAAAATAATGTTAGTTCTATTTTTTGATTTTTTTATGAAAATATTTAGTTGGTTAATTAATTGTTAATAGGAAAATAAGGCAAATAAAAATGAAAAAAATGGCAAAAAATAAAAAGAGGAAGATTAAAACCCAAGGGGGTGTGGCTGGAATTTGAAGGTGTATTGTTGAGATTTGAGGCCCATTTGAAACAAGGCCTGTATGACTTTTTTGGTTGCCTACGCGTGCGCTGACTCCAGACCATGGTGTTCCTTATGCTTGGCCCTTGGATCTGCGCTGATGGACACCTGGAGCGCTCCTGGATGAGGTCTATGGTGGATCCTGGATGAGATGCTGCACACAAGCATAGAGAGAAAAATAATATGAATTTTGGTGGGGACCTGGGATCGAACCCAGGCCCCAAAGATTGAAAAGTACACAGCCAACCAACTGAACCAAGCGCATTAGTTGTAAACATAATAGAAAAGAAATATAATATACACAACACGCGTTATATGCTAAAAATAAGAAAAAGCGCGCGCCCAGTTTGAACTGACCACTCACACGCTGCCATGGCCTTCGTCTTCATCGTTCCTGCAAAACATAAAAATACATAGCGGGGGTTTTAAACCCCCACAAAACGCAAGCCTGTAAATAATAGCGATTAGACGCTCATTAGATATAAATTAGGCGCGATATGTCCGTTTTGTTCATCTCGTCCAGCTGAATTCGTCCATGCCTGTTTGGAGTCCTGATTTTACAGTATGGTGAAACCCCCAATTTTAAACCTTGAAAACCCTAAAGTGTTTTAATGGCAAATCGTGATTCTGTACATGATAATGAAATTAGACAATACCAATAGCTTTGGAAGGATGTCAGCAACACAAATCAACCAAAAGAAAGTATTAAAAACGCATGGAATGTGATATGTAAATTTGAGAATGTATGCAAACCGTATGAGTTGGTGGGGATGATTCCTTGAGTGATTTGGCTTATTATTGATTGCAAATTGTTCCTGGGGATGTAAGGAACGTATTTGGATCAAAAGGCAGGATTGAATGATGCTGCAAATATGTTTTCAGTTTGTCACTTTTTTCTTCAAAATTTTGAGATTGCTTCTTTGCTGTATGGGGCTCTCTAGGTCGTGAATCCCATATGGGAGGCTTGCACATGTGTTTTGTAATGTGTATCAATCCAAATAATGGTCATTGAAGCCTTGCAATAATGTTCTTGATTTTGCCATAAACTCTATTGAAACAACTTGCCATTTTTGTGTCAAATTTGAATTTTTGCTTGGAATAGGCCCTTGCACGAATTTGGAAGGTGTTTCAAGGTGCATCAAAGCCATTCAACACAAAATATATCCCTCCATTAATTTTCTTGATTTTTATTTGAATTTTAAAGATTTAAAATGAATTAAATCAAATAAAATTAAATAAAAATGGGAAAATTAATTTTTAATCTTGAAATAAATTGTGGGACACGTGGGAGGCTTGGCCAAGCTGAAACAAGTGGAAAAAGTGGGCCCCTTTTGTCAAAAATGAAGTTTCAAGGATAATTGACTTTGTCCATTTCACAAATATTTCCCAACTTCTCCAATGCATATCTTGCTCAATTTTGAAGCTATGAACATGTTCTTGGACATTTTGGAAAGGTCTTGAAGTCCTTTAACTAATGTCTTTGGTCCCATGTCATTTTGATTTACCAATCTCAAGTTATGGTCTTTGACTTAAAGTCCCTTTTTGTTGACTTTTGAAAATGACCTATAATGTTGAAATTGATAACTTTTTGTGAGAGAATTTCTTGGACTTGGAATGTGAAGATGAATTGTAGGAAATGTCCTCCCCTTCAAGATGAGCATTGAATGGGATTTTTCTGATGAACCATGAAAAAGTTATGCCTTGGTCAAGTTACAATTGACTTTTCAGCTGTCCAAAAATAGAAACTTTTGACGCCTTGATGATTTTTGAGCCATGCTTGTGGAATCATGATCAAGACTTGATCAAATGATGATTGTGGCTTCAAAATAAGATGTTGACCAAAATTTTGACTTTTGACTGCCAAATGACCATTTTGCCCCTACAGTTGACTGTGGAGCAATTAGGGCTTTTGACTGTGCAACTTGACCTTGTGAGCCTTGAAACTTGACATGTAGGTGCTTGAAAATGTATATGAGCATGTTGGACTTGATTGAGCCCTTGAAAACCTCAACTTCCTTGCAAGAACCAAAACCCTAGTTTGACTGGCTTAGGAGGATGGTTGACTGTGTAGCCCTTGAGTAGACCTTGAACCATTTGAGGTGATGCTTGGCAAAACTTTGAAGAATATGGGAGGGAAAATTTTGGGGTACAACACCTACCATGCAAAGGGCCAAGAGGATGAGAGAGTCTTGAGCTCGTTGGGCCGAACCAAGTGCATGTCCCCATGGAATTGGCATTTGTCACTTTTTTAACATGGTCCTTTATGTCGTGCTACATGGTAGGCCAATAATATCTTGCCCGTAAGGCTTTTCTGGCGAGGGATCTTCCCCCTAGGTGTTGGGTGTTGATTACTTCATGGATTTTGTGCATGATGTGGGCGACTTTGGGTTCTTCGACACATTTGAGGAGAGATATGGAGATTCCCTGTATGTGCAGCTTATTTTCGACCAAGACGTAAGACCAGGCTCTGCGCCTGACAATGCTAGCTTCTTTATAGTAAGATGGTAATTCTTCCTTTGTGAGGTAGTTGTATACCGGGGTCATCCAATAGTCATTGT
This sequence comes from Vicia faba, assembly GCA_948472305.1. Lineage (NCBI taxonomy): Eukaryota > Viridiplantae > Streptophyta > Magnoliopsida > Fabales > Fabaceae > Vicia > Vicia faba. The sequence goes on along the minus strand of OX451738.1, from coordinate 1,551,763,440 downwards.
TGTTGAGGACGTTCACATCCAAAGTAGTGGAAGGTTTTTTGATGCTTGGTCGAGGAAGTATCTTCTGGATCACGAATTTATTTCCTCCTTTCCTCTTTGTGCTTGCGAGTTTTAACAAAATGTCCGCTCGGGTGTTATGTTAGCGGAAAACGTGTTTTACCTCTACGAATTCAAATTTTGTCATTCTTTCTCGGACCAGGTTCAAGTATTCATATAGGATATCTTTCTTGACTTCATATTCTCCCTGTACTTGAGAAGCGACGAGCTGGGAGTCTATGAAGATCTTCACTTCTTTGGCTCCTATGTCTTCGACCAAACGCAGCTCTGCAAGGAAAAAATTGTATTATGCATGGTTGTTAGAGGTTGGGAAGGATAAGGTGAGGGATACTTCGATCAGGATACCTTTCTCATTTTCAAGGATGATGACGCTCCTTTTCTTGACGAGCTGGAGGATTCGTCCACGAAGATGGTCCATTTGTGTGCCCTGTATGCGAAGGGCGATGGCAAGGTCATTTCTACCAAGAAGTCAGCTAGTACTTGGGATTTAAGGGGATTAATACCCTCTTATATGATGTCAAACTCATATAGCTCTAACGACCATTTGAGCATCCTTCGCGACATGTCTGGATGGCCGAGCAGCTGTTTCGCGGATTGGTCCATCCGTACCATGATCGTGTGGGATAGGAAGTAATGGCTTAACCTTCTCGCCGCATTGATAAGGGCCATAGATACTTTTTCGATTTCCTGTTATCTAATTTATGGACCTTTTAAGGCCTTTCTTGTAAAGTATATTGGTTTTTTCCCCTCAGGGGTTTCCCGAATAAGGGTCGCGCTGACAGCTTCGGCTGCCACAATGAGATAAAGGTAGAGAGTTTATTCACCGTCTTGTCGCGATAGGACCAGTGATTGCGAAAGTGCTCATTTGAGGTGGAGGAGGGCTTGTTCTCACTCCTTGATCACTTAAATGTTGCTTCTTTGCGAATAAGTTTGAAAAGGGGGAGTGCATGTTGGGCAGACATTGCCATGAAGCAGGACAATGAGGTGAGCATCCTGTTCATGGATTAGATTGATTTCTTTGAGTTTGGCACTGGGAATTTGGAGAATTCTCTACACTTGTCGGGGCTGGCTTCAATTCCTCACCCTGTTAAGTATAAATCGAGGAATTTACCTGCTCGTACACTGAAGGTGCACTTCTCCGGATTGAATCGCATTTTGCATTTCCTTGCTTGGTCGAAAACCCTTTTTAAGTGGAGTGTATGGTCAGACTCCTCTTAGGACTTCACGATCATGTTGTCCATGTAGACTTCGAGCATGTCTCCAATCTGTCCTAGGAAGACTTTGTTCATCATTCTTTGGTAAGTGGCACCGGAGTTTTACAAACCGAAATACATTACGTCATGGTAATAGTTGCTTGGCTCGATCATGAAAGTTGTGTACTTTTTGTCGCTTTTTGCCATGGGGATCTGGTTGTATCCAGAATTTGCATCCATAAGAGACAACAATTTAAAACTAGAATAATTATCAAGTAATTTATCTATGTTAGGTAAAGGATAAGTATCTTTAGGGCAAGCCCTATTAAGATCAGTATAGTCAACACATATTCTTTATTTTCCATTTGATTTTTTAACGAGTACAACATTGGACCGCCAGGTTGTGTATTGGGCTTCACATAAAAAGTTTGCCTCTAGGAGGTCTTTTAAAGCTTTTTTCAGTAGCCTCCATTTTTCCAGAGACTGCTTGCGCCTACGTTATGCTATAGCGTTAATGGAAAGATATATTATCAGCTGGTGACAATCCACCTTCGGGTCTAACACAGGCATCTCAGAGGTTCTCCATGTGAACATATCGACGTTCTCCCTTAGGCATGCTTTTATTTGCTTCCTCGCTAGGTCAGGGAGATGATGCATATTTTTACTCCCTTGTTGGGATCTTTGCCCAGGGGGATGATCTCAAACTCTCCATCTGGAATTCTTCGTAGAGGATGTGCAGGCTCTTCGTTGCTGCCTGGCGTCAGGGAACCTTTCATACTCATCCAGGCCTCTTTTTCCTTCTTCTTCTGATCCTGCAGACCATCTTTAGTGAAGCAGTTGTCAAGGTCGGTCGTGTCAATGTGAGGCAGTGGCTTCAGCTCTTCTGAGCTGTTGGGTCAGGAAGACTTATTAACCTCTCTGAGTGGTGCACTAATGGTGTTTAGTCCCTTTGAGACTGCCTCTAAACATCTCACCATGACCTTTAAATTCCCGTGGAGACTGGCAACGAGTCCTATTGAGGTGTAATACTTACTTTTTAAGTGCACGGTGGAGGCCACAACTATTAATTCGGCTAAAATTGGCCTTTCTAGGACACACTAGTATAAAGATGGGAAATCTATTACCAGAAACTGGACCTTGATGGATCTGGCTATTTTTACTTATCCAAAGGTGACTATTAGCTCGACGTAGCCCCATGGTTTTCTGACTGCGCTGTTGAATCCTTGAAAATATAAGCCCACATAGGGCATTAGAAGCGTCTCATCGAACTGCATAGTGGAGAATAACTGGGAGTACATAATGTTGACTGAGCTTCCCTGGTCGACTAGAATTCATTGGACGTCGAAGTTGGCCAACTGTGCTCTCACGAGTAGAGGGATGGTCGAGTTGGGTGATTCGTCTGGGAGTTCTTCACGATAGAACGCGATGGGGACATAGTTTCCTCAAAACTTATCGAGGGTGGAGTTTTTGCTTGAGCTCACGTTGATCAATTGTTCGAAATTCCTATTCACTGAACCCATGGGGAATTTATTGAATCCCTTGCCTGATATGACCATAGCAGAGAGGAAGGTCTCACAGTGAATAAATGTTGAGAAGTAAAGGGGGTTCCCGACATCATCGAGGATGTAGAAGTCCTTTCATCATGAAATACACACGGTGACTTGCAGGCTGGCGTCATTGGGAGATGGTTTCTCCTTCTCGAACTTTTTTGATTCTAGAGCATCATCATGAGCACCCTCTTTCTTCTTCGTATACTGCTTTAGGTGCCCCTCCTGAATTATAATTTCAATTGCATCCTTGAGATGAATGCATTCTTTGATCACATGCCCATGGCTCTTGTGGAGCCAACAATACTTTTCTTGTCTATATTTGGCTTGGACGACATTTGTCAAGGAAAATGGACCCCGCTTGATGGAATTTTGAGTTCACACACTCGATCAATATGCGCTCGCGTGAAGCGACCAATGGTGTATATTTGTGGAAATGGCCAGCCGACCCCTTATAGTCCTAGGATTCACGGGGTCTATCTTCTTTTCTTTTATCTTCTCCCCGACAAGATGTCGAGGAAACATCATGCTTTGAAACTTTGAAATTCTCTTGGTGCCGCGAGTCCTGAGCATTATTGGCAGCTTCTTTATCCTTATACTGAATATACACCTGGGCTTTAAGGAGAAGGGCGTCCAGTGTGGCCGATGTTTCGATGCCGACTGCCTTTGTGAAATCACTACACGGACGCAGTCCATGCTCGAGTAGATATTTTTTCATGTCGTTAGTTGGAGACCTAGACAACTTCACGATTGAATCTCTCTATGTACGCCTGGAGGGATTTGTCTTTCCCCTGTATGATTTCCTCCAACGATGCCTCTGATTTTGGGTGGCGGGGAAAGGCTGTAAAGTGTTTGGAAAACGGCTTCCTGAGATTCTTCCAACAGGTAATGGACTCATCAAGGAGACTTTTATACCAGGCCATAGCCCCCTTCCTCAGAGTGTAGGGAAAAGTCGGTATTTGATGGCGCCCCTGACACCTTGGTAGTCGAGCAGGGTATCGATATTCTTGATGTGTTCATCGGGGTCGGTAGTTCCATCATATGTCCCCAAGTTTGGAGGCTTTTCTAGCTGGATAGGTAGAGGAGTTTCCATGATCGCCCGTGATAACAGGTCACGAGGGCGTCCTTATCGCTCCACCCTGGTCATTATGGTAGAGAATAGTTTTTCTTTCCCCGACGAGGGCTATCATCTCGACAGGGAGTCAGGCTTCTCGAATGGTATTTTGGCTTGGAGTAGGGTGAACAACGGTTTTCTGATCATCAATTTCCCTTGGTCTTATTTGTGACTGGTGAGATCCGATCTTTGCGGTGTGGAGTACGGTCACATTTCTTGATGAACAAAACCTCTGATTACTTCGGTGTTGAGCAACAGATTGGTCGTTGTAGCGATTGGCTGTGAGACTCATGTTGTTGGTGTCTCTACGAAGGGGATCTTGAACATCGTCCCTTTTCTAATGCTTCAATCCTATCATTCTGCAGGAGGATTAGAGTGTTGGTCTGATTTAGAGTTACAAGCAAGGCTTCCATAGCTAGGCCAGTGTTAGTCGGCACCGATACTGGATGAAAATGCATTGGTGCCTCTTCTTGGAATTTCTTGGATTTGGTAGTTTCAAAGAACTAGACATCATTATCACATGCATCGTCAGAGGAACGAGATGCAGTTCATCCGTCTCTTTTCAGGGGAATGCTTTCGAGAAATGGCATTTCTCTGTTTTCGTCCATTTTATGGACATGCAAGATGACAATTTTATGAGCAAAGTTGTCGTCATCTTGATCGACCATAATTGGAATCTTGAAATGTTGCTTTGATCTTTGGTTTTCGGGGAAAATAAAGATGGGGAAAACAAGTTTCCCACAGACGGCGCCATTGGTCTTACCGGGGATCAGAACCTATAATGGGCCGATATTTGCATCTGCAATGCTGGAATCACATAGGATAAGGTGTACCTGCAAGGCACTCCGATGCTCAAGTAAGTAAGAGCGCAAAGAGATACTTGAGAAAAAAAAGATTTGAGGATTGAATATTGAATACCTGACCTTATGAGGGTTTATATAATGCCTCTGATACTTGGCCATTGGTTCCAATTTTTGCGCCTTGTTGTTAGGCCCAAAAATAGGTAACTTCCAGGATTTCTGCATGAAAGCAGGAATGAGCAACTCGTGCTCGTTATCCTGGGAAGAGGTGCATGAAACTAGCGATTATCACAGGAAGAGATGCAGTTAAGGGAAGTTGTGGTCTTGTCGAGCTTAGGGTCATCCAACCATGCAACCTCAATTGTCGGGCAGAAGGCACACACACCCTTTATTGGCCCTAGATTGGTTGAGCTAATGCTTTTGGGATGTTCTGGGGAAGGAGTAGATTAGGCCGTGCCTAGTCGCTGGCCCAATCCAAAACAAGAAGTAATTGACTCTCTCTCACTCTCTTTCTCCAAAGATGAAGAAGAACTAGCATTAATATTCGAAAATATTCAACAAATGATCTCAAGAATAAATCAATCTCAAAGATCATTTCAAAATAAAACCCATAAGATTGAGACAGACAAAAGAAAAATGACATGTTATGGATGCAACAAAATAGGAAATTTCAAAACAGAATGTCCCATATATAAAAAATACCAAAACCTGTCAAAATGAAATCAATAATACCTGAAGTGACTAGAGAAAATAAATCTATAAAATAACAAAGTCGCCATCGAATATATGTTTATCCCACAGAAGAAGGGAAAGGAAAACATCAAAGAAAACCTGATAATGGAGAAATCAAGGTCCCGCGACCAAGAGATCAGGTATGGGAGTCAATTACGCAAGGGAAAGGTATTAGCACCCCTCACGTCCATGGTACTCCATGGGATCCACTCTTTTTGTCTAATCTAAAGGGTGCGTTTGAATCTAAAGCGAAGTTACAAAGGGAATGCATGGATGCAAAGAATTATGTACAAAAGAAAAGGTTTTATTAGTTGTGACTGCCTTAGTTGAAAACCTTTGTGCGTACGTACCCCCTCTGTGCAATGAGAGATCAAGGTTGTTGTACCCCCAAAATTTTCCCTCCTATCTTTGAGACAAAATGGTTCAAGACACATCCTCATGCTCATGAAGGTCTCAATTGCTCAAGACTTATCAAAGATTGATCATATGAACTCTTCTCCTAAGCAATTGATCTACAACTAGGGTTTTGCTTCTCTCAAAATAAATTGAGTTTATAATGCCTCAAATGCACTTCATGGTTTCTCATATGTCTCAAAGTATCCTCATACCAAGTTTTAAGCCTTACATCACAAGTTTGCTCAGTCAATTAGCCAGATGATTGGAAGTCAACTATATTGGAAAAAAAGTCAACTTTGACTAATCTACAGTCAAACATCAAGATTTTTGGTCAACATAAATATTTTTAAGTAAAATTCATCATTTTATCAAGGTTTTATCATGATTCATCAAGAAAACTCAAGATTCATCAAAAGTCAAAAGTTACTAAATTAGGGTTTTCTTAAGGAGAAGTCAACTGGACTTTGACCAAGCATAACTTTCACACACTTCATTAAAAATTCCTCATCCAAAGCTCATTTGAAGGAAACTCAATTCTCTACAACATTGTCTCTCTAAGCTCAAGGCCACAAATGCTTCATTTGAGAGATATGAGCCAAAACTTTACAGATCATTTTAAAAGTTAACAAAAAGACATCTTTTGTCAAAGCAATCTACACAAGTTAAAGAATTCAAATGAAAAAATGACCAACATGAAAGTTGTAGGAGATATATTGAGGTTTCCAAAAAGTTCAAGATCATCTTCATATGAGAAAAATTGAGAGAGTTATGATTGGTGCATGTTGAGAAATTTTGAGAAAATGCATGAAGTTCAAATTGAGCAAACTTCAATTTTTGGGCTAATGGGCCTAAGTTTTTAGGTTCAAACGTGATTATGACTTCATATTAGACCTCTAAATCCATTCATATGTTTTTGTGATTTTTATTTATTTTTATTTTTATTTTGTTCAATTAAATTTAAAATAAATCAAATAAAATATAAAACTAATGGATTAAGGCACAAGGCTTTTGTTTTGGATCAAATTTGAAGCTCAGAAAGCTCACAACTAGCTAGAAAAACGGTGTGAGGATGATTGGCATAAGATTGAGCTTAAAAAAAGAAAATTTTCATGCAAAATTCAAATCAAATATCTTCATCATGAAATACAAAGATTCATCTCAGTTTTGTTGACCTAATTCTTCCACTATAAATACACAACATATTCAGACCAAGCAGGATGTGCGGGATGCCCCTCTAGAAAAAACCCTAAAATTCCAAATTTTTCAAGAAACTAGGGCAACTTGAAACCCTTATCTCCAGCCTTTATCAATCAATCCCAAGCATTCCATTAGCCTCTTGAGGTTTCCAGGAGTTCATACCAACCATCATTCAAGCTTGAAGCATCTCAGAACGTGCCAACCAAGTATCTCCGGTTTGGTAACTTTTTTCGATTTTAAAATCTTAATTCACATGATATAAATTGTTTTTAAGCATTCACATATGTTCATAATCATGTTTAGAATGCTTTTGAACCATTAACTTTGAGGTTTAGTGCAGGAACAACAAAACACCATTGTTAGGGCTCGAAGCTCTCAAAGTTTCGAAACCCTAGCTACAAGGTGTTTTAGCTGAAACTAACACCACCATTGAGATCGCAAGACCCTAATTAGTGGACCAGGACTATTTATTTTCTTGTTTTGATCAATTTTAACAGGTTTTGAAAAATCCCTCATCGGGGATGGTGGTGGTAACAACCCTTCACGGTGGTCAAGGGTTTTGAGGGGTGGCGCTGACTCTTGCTTGGCCAATCCTCTCAATGTGATTGGTTGATTCAAAAAACCTGACCCCACCTTACTACACGTGTGTTTGTTTTCATTGAATTTACTCTTCAATTTATATTATATTGAATTATAATGATTATACTAACGTAAAACACCAGTGTCCCAGTGGTAAGAGTAATGGTCATTATGCGATAGGTGTGGGTTCGAGCCAGTCCTTGTGAAAATTTTCTTTTATCTTTTAGGGAGAAATACAAGGTTAACATACGTTGATCGCTAGCTATTCTCAAACACAAACAACACCATGGCGCAGTGGATAGAAGGGTATTCTTTGAGGCTGAGGGCGTGGGTTCAACTCCCACCCCATACAATTTCTTTTAACACTTTTTTTCTAACCCTTTTCCTTTCTTAGATTTCAACTAACTAATTTTTTTTTACAATATAGATAAAAAATCATTAAAATTAAAAAACAATTAGTTTTAGGTTTTCTTTTTCAATTAACCTTTTTTAAAATTTAATTAATTAGACTTAGTTTTTATAATTAATTAGTTATTTAAATTAACTTAGAATTAGGATAATTTATTTATTTTAACATCTAAGATTAAACAAAAATACTAAAAAAACATTAACTTAGAACTTTAGGTCTTTAAACATTTTTCTAATATTTTTCTTATTTCTTTTTTCTATTTAATTTCCTAGAAAATTGTATAGGCCGCATTAGCAATGTAATAACGTAGATTTATCATTTCTCGCATTTTCCCATTATGTAACTTTTCACAGGATGTAATAGTTTAGGTTTAATTTTATAGACTTTACATTCCACATATTATATTTTTAACTGTTAGTAAATAGGGTTTGTATGGAAAGACTAATAATTAAACATTGATAACCCTAATTTTCAAGACTAAATAACTGAAACTAACACACTTTGCACACTTCACCTCTAGGGTAACCTCTCTTATTGCCTTACGATACAATTGGTTATGTCCCTCGAAAGTGGGGATACTTTAGCAAAAGACCCTTGATCAAATCATCATGGCTCCTTTCAAATAAAGATCATAATCCCTCAATGACCCTTCGAGTTTCCTACAAAATGATCTAGTCCCTTCGATGACCCTACAAGCAAAATGATGATAGTCCCTTTGATACAATTGCTAAAGTATCCGTACATGTTGCCTTCAATGACCATACGACGACCCTGCGCTTGTTCCTTCACATCCAATAGATAGGATTATCTACCAACTAATGGTATGGATAATACTATCTCTAAAGGAGAAGAAAAATAACAAGAAAGACTTTAGTGGGTAATAAATCTTAAATGCTTGATCACAAACAAAACATTTTTCAACCTACACTTTTAAATAAGATATTTTCAAAAATACTTTGTGTACATTCTTGAGGACTGATACAATAATTATTAGAAAGTTAGCCTTACATTGTCATTTCAAAATATATTCAAACAAATCACACCAACACAAAACAGGTTTTAAAAGTGAGCTAAGCAACTAAGAGCCCGTAGATAACTACAGATGAAAAGGGTGCTAACACCTTCCCTTTTCATAACTTACCCCCCGAACTCAAAATTTATCAAAGGTATTTCCTGTTCTTTTCACCTTTCCTAATTGTTGGATAAAAGAAAAGTCAGTGGCAGTTCTTGTTAACCACAACGTTTATGATAAAACCAAAAAGTCAGTTCTCTCACCGTATTACAGAACTAGCGACTCTGTTGGGGATAAATCTAAAAGAGGGGTTACCTTAAGAGTTAAATCACTTTACTTTCTTTTGTTGTATGCTTCGTCTAATTTACTTTAAGGGCTTGTTTGGGTATTATTTCTTGTGTGAAAGATCCTACACCCGGATATAGTGATTCCTTAGGTAAGTAGCAATAGATCATAAAGACTATACGATGTATACCGATATGGTTAACATGATAGGTATAATTAGTGTGACACTTTGGTTTTTACTAATGTTCCTTGAGTCGGTCGAGGATAACATTAGGCTTCCTCATGGTGTCGTTAACACTAACTTACTTTTAGAACCTTAATTGAACCATCTTAGCCATTATAAAGTAGTGAGATAGCCGACTTTGGTGCAGTCCAAAGTTGGTTGATAATCGAGGCTACGCTTATTAAGATTTGAATTTCGGGATGTTTTGGTGGAAAGCCGGTTTTCGTGCTAAAATAAAGCCTGCAAGAAAAATTTGTGATATGAGATTCTTAGAAACCAGTTACTATTTTAGGACAGGTTGAGCCAACTTAACTTCGATGAGAAAGAGTATTTACCTATGGACTTCATGCAAGCCTTTAAACCTAAGGCTCTTATAATACTTGTTTGTGTTTGATTCTTATTTAATATGAATATAACACCATAACATCATATCATCATAACATAACATTTTCACTAACCATTTCAAGGACCTAGGGATTTATCTTTGTTCCTTGTTGTAGGTTATGGCCTCCACTCGCAGAAATACTATCCGAAACAACTTTGTAAGGGTACCTTCCAAGCTTAAGGAGTTAGTCTGAAAGGTTCCCGAAAACTCTCAATTCACCAAGAGGCATGGTTATCTACTTAGTTTGGTTACCTCAAGTTTTGAAGAAGACATGATCAGTCTTCTATTCCAGTTCTTTGATCCTAAGCATCACTATTTTGCCTTCCCAGGTTATCAGTTGGTACCCATAATGGAAGAGTTTTTTAAGCTGCTTGGAGTACCTATTCCTGATCAGAAACCCTTCACTTGTTTAGAGAAAGTTCCAAAACCTGAAGTTATTGCAGCAACCTTACATCTGAATTGGTCAGACATTTTGTCTAATTGGGAAATAAGAAGTGGAGTTAAAGTTCTTCTTTCTAAATTTCTGATAGATAAGGCTCAGTTGTTTCTAGATTCTATGAGTTTTCATGCTTTTGAGGAGATCTTGGCTCTATTGATCTATTGTTTGTTACTATTCCCTAATCCATACCAACTCATAGATGTGAACGCCATCAAAATATTTCTTACTCATAATCCTGTGCCTACTTTGCTTGGAGATATATTTCACTCTCTTTAGACTCGTACTATGAGAGCGCGAGGGAATATCATGTGTTCCATACCTTAATTATCCAGGTGGTTTATTTTGCACCTTCCCCGATCAATGATGAAGAATGAACAAGGTTTAAAGTTGTCTCGAAGGATGATGTCACTCTCTTATTTAGATATCTATTGGTGTTCTCGATCTCAGGGGGATATCATTATTATTGATTGTTGTGGGGAATTCCCTAATGTACCACTCCTTGGCATAAGGGGAGGTATTACTTACAACCCTTCTCTAGCTCTACGTCAATTTGGTTATGCTCGAAGAGACGATCATCATGATATGTTTATCTAGGGTATTGTATTCGATTATAAGAACGATCCTCAAGGTTACTGCCAAAAGTTTATACGTGCTTGGGGCATGGTGAACTAGATTCATAGCAAGACTTTAGGACAAAAAAACTCCACCCCTTTGGAGCCCTACCTCAGATGGGTGCAATCTCGTTCTCAAAATCTTATAATTCCATATCCTAATATCTTACCAGTAATTGTGGAGCATGTTGTTGAAGGAGATATTCCTCATACCATTTTCATCCAGATATGCCTACTGACCTTGAAGAGATACATAAGTCTTTGATTCAAGTGAATAAGAAAGGGACACCTTTGAGACTCAGTTATATGCTAGTGAGAAGAAAATGTTGGAGCTGACAAAACGACTTCACGAAGAGCGGAGCCTTAATGTGTATGTCAACACAAAGAGGAAACTTACATGGGAGACTTGATTCTTAGGTCTTAGGAGTTCATAATTTGTTTCCTTGTAACCCTTTTTGTTTTCATTGTAAGGCTAAGAGGAAGTTATAATTTTAACTTACTAGTAAGAGTATTTGTTTATGTTTCCTTTTGATTAACAAATTTAAATCCCACGAGGTCCTTCAAAACATTGCATATGCATCTACATACCATACATATCATTGCATAATAGGTTTCCAAGACAGGTTGATCATCTTCTTGTTGTTTATTTCAGCAAAAATGGTTCTCGTACAGACAGTCAAAGAACTCTAGGCTCAGAATTATCAGTTCAAGTAGATGTTCCTAAGCTTATCTAAGGGGCAAGAAGAGCTGAAGGCGCTCATCGCCAACGGGAAGAAAAGAAGACAAAGAAACCAATCAATATCCTTAACATGGGGAGGAAGTTCAGAGGTCCAGTAAAGTGAGTTCAATAACTTGATATCTATTGTACCCTAAAATTTACCCTCTCATTTCTCAAGAAATTTCTCACAAGATTTTCAATTGCTCAAAATTGCATAAGGATTGACCAGCTCAAGACACTTCCACAATACTGATGACTCAAATTAGGGTTTGAGTTTGCACAAGGACAAATGGACTTTTAATGCCCCACATGACTTTCATGGATCATTTATGACTCTAAATATTTCTTATGTCAAGTTTCAAGCTTTAGATCACATTTTTGCTCAGTCAATTGATCAGTTGACCTAAAATCAACTGTATTGGGCAAAAGTCAATTGTGGTCAATTTACAGTCAAACCATAATTTTTTATCCATATCAACATTTTTAACTCCTATATGTCAATTTGTCAAGTTTGGGTCATAATTCCTCAAGAAATTTGATCAGATCACCAAAAGGGCAAAATGGTCAAAAATAGGGTTTTGACTGAGAAGGCTCAATTTTTTACTTTTGACCAAATACATGACTTATTGGTTTGAGAAATCATATCAAGTATTCAAATGCATCATTTTGACATAATGGCATGATTCAAAACATTTCTCATGATCAATTGATTGATAATTGAAATTTGGTCAACTAATGAAAAAGTCAAATGTATCCTGAAAAGTCAAACTTTGACTTTTTGATCAAAATCAAGTTTCAAAAATCATATTTCATCAAGACATGTCAAAATATGAATATTGTTCATCAAGAAATCAAAAAGTAAAAATTATCTTTGAAAAGTCAAAATTCTAAGACTTAGAAATTTTTCTAAGTGTTGGAAAGTTAACCTTTTTTCATGACTTTGTGCCAAATTTTCACCATGATACAAGATGATTCAAGAAAAAATTCCAAAATGAAAGTTGTAGATCTTAATGAGATATAAAACTTTGTAGAAGGAATCAAGTTCTAAAAATGCTTAGATCTCAATTTATTAATTTATAAAGACATGTCCATGAAATAAAAACACTTAGTGAAATTTTGCCCTAGTTAGGTAGATTTTTTACCTAACTTCTTGGCCAAGTTTCACATGGTTCCAAAGTGATTCTTCAAAAATGTCCAACATAAAGGTTTTATAGGATGTTACAAGCTTTCCAAAATGTCCAAGAACTCATTGAGATCATACTCGAGCTGGGAGAATCGAAGGCAAGAAGTTAGGGTTTCAAACTTGATTTACAAGGCATATTTGTGATGAACAAGTATACAATCCTCAAGCATGTTGTAAAAATCCCACTTTACAGGACTCAAACTTGTAAATCACTCCATAGTTAATTATTTAAACAATTGATTAAGGTATGATCCAAGTAATTAAGCCATTATCCAAAACAATTTGTTATTTTGGGAAGAAACTAAAATATCCATTCTTCTAAAGCAAGCTTTTTCACAATGTCAACCCTTATTGAGCCTCTTAATGGATCCTTATGCACACACTCAACCTAGAAACTCATAAGAAGCATGTTTAAAGTGATTCAACCACTCTACATAGCTTGTACCACATATTGGGATTTTGGTTTTCCACTTTACTTCAAAAACAATCAAAGAGCCACAACTTATAGAATTTTGTAGCAGACAAAATCTCTTGCCTATAAATACACATACTATTTACAACATAACACATGAGATACAAGCCCCCGAAACTCCCTCAAACTCCCTAAAGCACAAAATCACCAAGGATACCTCAAAACTTGTCATTTCTGAGTTTTGAATCCAATCTTCAAATCTACTCGTGCATTTCTTAGACTTTTGCTTTTAAAAGCTTCTAAACATCATATATAAACCATCTCAATACCTGTTTGCAAACTGTAACACCATTTACACCATCCTCCATTTTCAAAAATAGAGCTTTGGACTTGGACTTCTCCAGCACGATTCAGCCATCCTCAGCTCACGACAACTATTGCATTAGCTTCCTAGAGGTTCAAGGAAGCTAACCTGATCATCACCATCACTTGAAACAAGCTCAAACTCATTTCACGATTTCTAGTTTTTGAGGTATTTTTCTGAACTTTCATCTCTTTATTTATGTATTGTTAAGCTTCCATTTTCAAAGACAAAATGTAGATATCATTGCCCTGAAATTGTACATGTCCATAGTTTTCATTTATATTGACTGAGTAGGGGGAATTTTGAAGTTGAAGTTCATGAAAAAATTAGGGTTCAGATTAGAGCCAACAAAATTCATGTTCATCTTTGATTTATGGTTTTAGTAAGTTATATTTCTAAAATCGTGATGAAATTTGCTATAACTTTCATGTTTACATTTTCAATTTTGGTTGAGAATTGAATGAGATACAGTTAATCTGGATGGCGCGAGGTTGAAGATGAAGTTTAGGTCATGAAAGTGTTTTTTAATATATTGTTATGGTTTTATTTTATACACCAGATGTATAGCCACCCCAGTGGTAAGGAAGCGCGCGTATTATGTTAAGGGCGTGGGTTCGAGCCCTAGCGCTGCCATTTTTCATATTTCACTAACATTTTCTTCTTTTTATTTGTTTTCTTTCCAGCTAGCGCGCCTGGGCCTAGCGGCTTTGGGTCAGGGATTTTTGCTGACTTTCCACCCCCATGTTCACTTTTGTCACATAGCCCATTTTACTCCTTTTTTATTTTAACTAACTTTTTATTTTCTAAATCATTTAATCAGAAAAAAATAATAAAATCACAAAAAAAATCATATAAACATAGTTTTAGGTTTTTATTTAATTAATTTATTTTTTGACATAAAATTATTTTAATTTAATCATACTCTATTTATTTTACTAGCTTGTTTGAGAAATTAATTAGAATTTAGGGTTTTGATTATTTTTCTTTACACATTAAAAATATTTTCTTAAACAAATTAATTTCTTTTCTTAAATAAATTAATATTAGAACTAAGTTTGTTTTCTTTTATTTAAATTTAATCTAAAACTTAGACTTTTTAAATTAATACTAGTTCTATTTAATTAAAATCATTTTTCTACAAAACAAACACTAAAAAATATTTTCTTTTCTAAAATTAAATTAGTTTAAATTTTTTTTATTAACTAATTATTTCTTTTTTTTAGTTTATTAGGATAAAATAAAAACCTTTTCTTAACAAAATCCCAACAAAATTCATTTTCTCTTCTATTTGCTTCCTTGTATAGTTATCCATTTGTACATTATTCATCCAAGTTCAATATGGTTTTAATAAATAATTAGGACCTTCATCGCTTTCAATTCCCCATTTGTAAATTCGTATACCCCATCCCCTAATGATATAATAGTGTAGAAATTTACTTTCCGCAATTTTTCGCTTTCATATAAATGCTAGTAAATTAGGGTTTGTATGAAAAGATAAAATCAATACTTAGAAAACCCTAATCCAAGATAAACTCAAGCATGAAATACAATACACTTGCACACTTTGCATCTCTAGGGTTTACTCCACTTTTTTGCCTTAAGAATGGTCATGTTATGTGTTGTACCCCAAAATTTTCCCTCTCATTTCTCAATAATTTTCTCACAAGATCTTCCATGATATCAAGTTTGCAGCATTGATACATCAATTTAGGTTTGGAATTGGCACAAGGGCAAAATGGTCAATTGCACACTAAAAAGTCAAATTTTGACTTTTGGATCAAAATCAAGTTTCAAGAATCATATTTCATCAAGGTATGTTAGAATATGAAGTTTGTTTCATTAAGAAAGTCAAAAGTCAAATTATGTTGAAAAAGTCAAAGTTTTAAACACTTAGAAATTTTTCTAAGTGTTAAGGAAATATGACAAGTTCAGAACTTCTGGCCAGATTTTCATCATGATGCAAGTTGATTTAGGAGGAACTTCTAACACAAGAGTTGTAGATCTTAACGAGATCTAAAACATTGCATAACTGAACTTCTCCTAGAAATGCTGGGATTTCAAGTTATAAATCTTTGAAGACACGTCCATAAAACTGAAGCACTCAGTAAATTCTAGGCCATTCCAAGACAGAATTTGGTTAGAACTTTTGGGCCATTTTTCATGAAGGTTCAACCAGAGTTTGCAAGAGTAATTCAAAGAAGGTCTACAAAGCATATTACAAGTTTTTTGAAAAGTCTGAGAACTCCTTCAGAACATGCTAGAGCAAGGAGATTCAAACATCATAAGTTGGATGTTTGTTCTAAGTTACGCTGATGCTAAACTTCTGATCCAGATTAAGCTATGATACATAATCTCATCTTGCAGGTTTTCTATTTTGATAAATCTCATCATCATTTAATGCTCACACCCACTTTTGAGTCTTTATCCAAAGGATTTCCCCACGTGTGGCATAGAAGTACCATTGCTGTCCTTGAAAAGCAAACTTTTGCACAAAGTTTATGTTGGGCCCATGCTCTATCTTTGCTTCTGAGGGTACTTTCCCATAAATCATGCTTACAAATTCATCTTAGGCACGGCTAAAAGCTGCTAACCACCCTACTTTGTGCCTTGAACCATACTTGTTTAAACTTGCTTCAAGAGCAAGTCAACGCCCTAGCCTATGATGGATGTACTCTTGGCTTCTCCAAGCTCCTAAATCCTTGCCTATAAATTGAACTTCATTTGCAACTGTGAAGGGGTCGAAGATTTGAGAAAAAGTCTTGAAACTTTGCTGAAATTTCAAAGAGCTTGAAACTGTAAACACAAATACAAAACCTCCTAATTTCTGGTTTTTGCATCCAAGCTCTAATTTTGCTTGTGCATTTCCCAGCCAAATCACACAAACAGCTTCTGAAATACATTTAGAAGCCGTCCCAACTCATGTTTTCAGACTATAACAAATTCTTCACCAATCTCAATTTCAAAAATCAGAAATTTGTTTCTTGGCTGATCCAGAACGCTCCAACCATTCATAGTTCAAGCTAATGGTTGTTCTAGCTTTCTGAGAACTTGAGGAAGCTGACCAGAACATCACAACAATCAGAACCAGGTTCTAGTTCACAAAACAATTTCCAGCTGCAAGGTAAGTTTCTTCTGACTTGTATCTCATCACTTAGGCATTGATAGGCTTGCATGTTCAAAAATACAATGTAGACATCCCGACTCTGATTATGTACATATTCATAGATTTCATGTATTTTTCCCTAAGTAGAGAGAATTTAAGTTCACAACTTCTTGAGGAAATTAGGATTCAGAATCAGGATTAGCAAAATTCATGCTTGCTTCTTATTTACAATTATGATACTTTATATGTCTAAAACCATGATAAAACCTGTCATAACTGCTATGTTTGCATTTTCTGTTTTGTTGAGAAATGGCTAAGCTGCAGATACTCTGATTGGCATGGAGAAAGAGATGAAATTCATCATCAGATATTACTTTGTGATATATGTTTATGGTTTTGCTTCTAATACTGGATGTATAGCCACCCCAGTGGTAGAGAGCGTGTGTATAAGACATTAGTGTTAAAGGTCCTGAGTTCTAGCCCCATAAAAACCTTTTTTATGTTTATTTCCTAACACTTTTACCCCATTAGTTAGATCAGAACTTCTAGACCAATCCCATTCATTTTCTTGTCAAAACAGTGACCCTGGACCAAAATTTCTAAATATTCTCATCTAACAGCATTGACACTTCCCTTGCCCATTATCAGAACTTGTAGGTCTCCAGTTTCATTAGAACTTCTAGTCTCTCTCAAATGACCAGAACTTCTGACCTTCCAGTAACATTAGATCTTCTAGGTTTTCAGTTGCATCAGAACTTCTAGGACTTCCCTTGTTCCCAGTAACCCCGAAACTTTAGTGTACCCGGACCCAGAACTTCTGGCCATCCCCATTTCTGCTAACATTTATTTTCTGATTTACAACGCGTCTGAGTTAGAACTTCTGCACTCTCCTCTTTCAGTAATACGTTGATTCTGACTTTTGCTCTCTATTATTTTCATCAGCACCTCTTATTTTCATAATCAAAAAACACCAAAAATACTTTATATTCGTGCACTTGACTTTATTTCTTTTAAAACAAAAAAGACTAAAATATTTTCTTAAGCAAATTCATTTCTTCTCTTAACAAAAATAAAACAAATCCATTTTACATTTATCGTACATTATTTCAATATGGTTGCAATAGATAATTAGGAATTTAATTTCTTGCAATCCCCATTTGTAAATTTGTATACCCCATCCCCCTAATGATTTTAATAGTGTAGAATATTTATTTTCCGCAATTTATCGCTTTCGTATAAATGCTAGTAAAATAGGATTTGTATGGGAAGATAAAAATAATAAGTAGATAGCCCTAATCAAATACTAAATGCATGAAAATCAAACACATTATTCACACATACACCCTTAGGGTTAACTCCACTTGTTGCCTAAAAATGGTCATGTTACGCATGTGAGACTATGATACGGTGGGAGAACTGACTTGAGGTTTTGCGTTTGTGTTCGTAAATGTTTCGGTTTAGTAAGAGTCTTCACCGACTTTTCATTTTATCCTAAGGAAAGGTCAAAAAGCACAGGAAAGACCTTTGAGATGTTTTCTTGGGTTCGGGGAGTAGATTATGAAAAGGGAAGGTGCAAGCACCCTTTTCATCCATGGTTATCCATGGGCTCTTAGTTACTTGTTTAGATCACTTGCTTTGCTTTTCAATTGTTTGAAATGGTGCTTTGTGTGTGGTTTTGAAAGATGTTTTGAAAAGAGGCCATCGTTGTGGCAACCTTTGTAATGATTCTTGTTTGAATGTATACAAAGGTGTTTTGGTCTTTTGAAAAGGTTTCAATGTTTTTGAAAGTTTGTTTTGAAATTATGTTGTGAGGTGTATTTGAAAATAGCAAGGATGTTTTTGCAAGCTTTTGATCAAGTAACTAAGAGCTATCTACCCTATTTTACTCAAAGATCTTTCTTATGTTTTTAGCCCTTTTGACAGTGTTGTTTCACCATTGCATTTGGTGAACAACCTTGTGTTAGGATGTTAAACGGGACAGGCGCGGGTTATCGTATAGACCATGATAGCAATTGTGTTAAATATCTTTGGCAATTTTCTTGAGGGACTTGATCATTTTTTTAGGCAACCAAGATAGCGTCATCGAGGGACTATGATCTTTTGTTTTGTTTTATTTTGCCAAAGTACCCAACATGCATACCATGACCCATTTTTGAAGGCAACAAGTGGATTGTAACCCTAGGGGTGTAAGTGTGTATTGTGTTTGATTTTCATGCATTTTTGTCTTTGATTAGGTCAAACTATTTGTTAATTTGATTTTTTTGCATACAAACCCTAATTCTCTAATTATGGCATATTTGAAAGCGTAAAATGCGAGAATTTAAATTCTAAGCTATTACAACATGATTATGGGGATGGGGGTACAATTTTGAATGGGGGGTATTTCACAAGAAATATAGACCCTAATTTACTATTACATCCAAATTGAATTTAATTGCATGAATAATAAAATGGACAATTATTTAAATAACAAAATAAATAAATATCAAATAAAATGTATTATGCAAAAAAAAAAAAGAATTTTAATTTGTTTATGTATGTAAAAGTTTTTTTTAGTGTAAAAAGTATAAAGAAATAAATAAAAAAAGATTAATTTTATTTGTTTTAAGAGTAAACCCTAATTTTTTTAAGAGAATAAATATTATATATTATTTATATACAAAAATATATTAATATGTGTAAAAAAAATGAAATATACTCAAAAAGGAATTTTTTAGTATAAATAATAATAAAATAAAAATGTAATATTTTTGTATTTTTATTCTAAGTATTTAATACAATAAAAGTATATATGTTTATTATGTGTATATTAATCAAATTAAATAAAATAAAATATGTACAAAAATAAAATATAATATGTACAAAAATAAAATATATTCAAGAAAATATTTTTAATATAAATAAAAGTGGAGAACAAAAATAAAAGTATAAAATGTAAATATTTTTCAAGTCTTAATAATATAAAAGAATATTTAAATGCTTTTAATGTTAGAAAAAATTAGAATAAAATGCCAAATAAATTAAAATAATTATGAAAATATTTTTTGAGTATTTATTATATTTGGGAATAAAATAACAAAGTCAGAAAAGAAAACAAAAATTCAAAAATGCAAAAATATAAGAAACTGGGCCAAGGGGTGTAAAACTGAAAATAGGAGGTGTTAGAAGCAAAGCCAGGCCAGGCCCAGCCCAAGTCTTCATCTTCAACCTCCATCAATTGTCAAACGCGCGCGTGCCTGGTTCAAACTTGGATATCCTGGAAACGTGATCTTTTGCCAAAACTCACAACATCAAACTTGTAGAGAATTTTAATACGATTCTAACCATATAAAGCATTAATCCTAACTCTTAAAGATCAGAGAGAATTTCTCTGGCCCCAAAATCTAACCTAACTTTTTCAGCAAATTCATGGATGAAATTCTCCTAGCACACTTAATATAAATGAAAACTGAGCATATGTATAGCTTCCTAGCAATGAACACTACATTTTTTATTCACAAACCTAAGGCTAAATGTTCCTAAATAGAGAGATAGAAAGTGAGAAAAAACCAGTTTCAGTTGGATTCGAGTAGGGCAATTCAATGCTTCTCAACAAGTTTTGAGGTGTCTGGTAGCTTGCCTGAACTTCACTTGATCTTTTCCAATAGCTAGCTTGCCTTGAATTTCCCTAAATCGACCTCTAGAACCCAACCTGCATAAGCTTGGAATGAAAATGGTGAACACTGTAAATGGAGTTACAGTTGGAAATGGAGGTTTGGGATAGCTTGAGTGAGTTGGATGGAAGGTGTTTGAAGCAAAAAGAAACAAAATGCACGAGTCAAATGATCTATGGCACTCAAGTTGTAGCACCTGCCCTGTTTTGTCAAAGAAGTGTGGTTTCTGGATATGGGAGGTTTTAAGGCTCAAACACTCGTTTATCTTGCTCAAAGGGTTGTGTGAAATATGTTTGCAATGTTTGTTTAAGCTAGCATGGACTGGTTTTTTAAGTTGGCAAGTGTTTGGACAATTTCTTGTTTTTGAAGCAAAGATGTCAAGTTTATACCACAGGCATGTACCAGCCATATAATATGTTGCATACAATCCTCTTGATACTTAAAATTTGTGGATTTGATTTGGCTTCTGAGATCTTGGCCCTATGCTTCAAAGATCATGCTTTGACATAAAGCATACCTTTTCCAAAATAGAAACGTACCTTTTTCTAATTAAGGCTTAGTTTTGTGTGCAATGTCCAAATGGCCAAGATAATGCATTAGGTCAGTGGATTTGCATTCAATTAAGGAGTGTAAAATGGTTTAGAGGCCTGAAAACTAGTACAAAGCATGCTGGTTTGAAAATGCCACTTGAGTGAACATGAATTTGCCATGGATACAAAGTGAGTTTTGGCCAACTTCAAGCATTCGATTCTCCCTAACCACAAATGTGTTTGAGGAGTTCTTGGACAATTTGGAAAGCTTGCAACAAGAAATATAATCCATCTTTGAAATGCAACTTGAGACTCCAAGTGGAACTATGTGAAAAATGGCCAAGCAGATGGGTCAAAATCCTGCCTAAACTAGGGCAAAATTTCTCTAAGTTAAAAGTTTTAGGGACCCTTGTTCCAAAATTCATAACTTGAGATCCAAGCTTCTTTTGAGAAAACTTTGTGAATCAAAGTTGTAGACTTTGTGGAGGACTACAAATTTCATGTTGTAAGTTTTGTTTGAATCCATTTTCATATTGGTGAAAATGTGGGGCAAAGTTAGGAAAAATTTAAGAAAATTTCATAACTTAGAAAAATTCTAAGTTATGAAAATTTTCAATTTCAAACCCTAATTTGCAATTTTGGGTTTCTTGATGAACAAGTTTCATAATTTGACACATCTTGAATAAAAATGACCCTTGGCACTTGATTTTGACCAAAAAGTTAAAGTTTGACTTTTCAGTGTACAGTCAAATTTTGATCAGTTGACTGAAAAATTCATCTGTCAATCCTATGCATTTGAGATCTTTTGAACTTGTTGAATAGGTCAAGATGATGTCATTGAGTCCTTGAGTCCATGGTTGAGCTTGATTTGCCAATGGCTAGGTCAAACAGTCAAAAACTGCCTTTGTACAGTCAAAACCCTAAAAATGACCATTTTGCCCTTTTGGTGATCTGATCAAATTTCTTGTGGAGTTGTGGTCCAAACTTGATCAAATGGTTCATATGAGTTCATAATATTGATGTGGGTCAAAATTCACGAGGTTTGACTGTAAATTGGCCACAATTGACTTTTTCCCCAATACAACTGATTTCTAGGTTAACTGTCGAATTGACTGGGCAAAAATTTGATTCAAGGATTGAAACTTGATATGGACAAACTCATGAGTCCAACATGAAGTATGAAAGTCACTTTGGGAATTGTAGGTCAAAAAATCCCTGTGCAAACTCAAACCCTAATTTAGGTCAACAGTGCAATGAGGTGTCTTGAGTAGAGCAAACCCTAGCTTGATCTTGAGTTCCAAGAGCCTTGTGATGAGAAATGTTGATAAAATAAGAGGGAAAATTTTGGGGTGCAACAGTTGCCCCTGTTCAATCTTCTTGAACCTGAAGAGTTAGATTGACACGTTTGCCTTTCGTGACTCAAAGGTAAAAGAGGATTGGACACTAGAGTGCCCATAAATTTGCACTCGTCAAAATGTATCTGAGGGAATGGGCTTAAAGATGCCATTTGGAGATGGTAGAATCTTGCTGGAGATGGGCTTAGAGATGCCATCCAAAATTTGTTTGTTGAAAATCAGCAGAATGAATCATCAGAGGGGTATCCGTATTTGGAACATATCTGAGTTGTATCTGGAGATTGGGTTTGTATGAGCAAGGGAATGGAGTCCGTGTCTAGAGCGTATCTGAGCTATAACTATATTTGATTTTTGAATGAATATCAGAATGACTGCTGTGTCTGGAGTGTATCTGTATTCTGAATGGGTAACAGAGAAACATCTGTGTATGGAGCATCTATGTGCTGGAGATAAACTCCGAATGAGTGACAGAATGGCAACCATGTCTAGAGCGTATCTAGACTGTATCTGAAGTTGAGATTTGTATGAGTAGCAGAATGACTTCCGTGTTTGGAGTGTATCTGAACTTGAAGTTGATAGTTGAATCTGAATGAGAAATAGAATGGCCACCGTGGCGGGCGTATCTAATATGTATCTGATTGCTGAAGTCTGAATGAGTAATAGAATGACCGCCGTGTCTGGGGTGTATCCACACTGTATCTTGACTTGAAATTCTGAATGAGTAATAGAATGACCGCCATTTTTGGGGGTGTATCCATACTGTATCTGAAATCTCTGAATAGTTGTTAACGATATCCTTTTGATCTTATCCTGAAAAGGGTAGAATGTTAGCTAAAGCATAAAGTTATGTTGCGTGATATGTATGATGCAATAGAATATGTTTTATCAATGTTTATGATATATGAATGTAATGGATGTGCATGTAAGCTTATTAGTTGTGTTTCTTGAGGAAAATAAATCCTTGATAACTTGAGATAATGAAATCTTTGACTGCTGCCGGGGAAAGTAAAACCTTGACCAATGCTGGGGATTCCAAAAATCTTTAATTGTTGAAGATGAGAAATCCTGAGACCACTGCTGGGGATTGAAAATCCTTGGTGACTTGTAGGGATTAATAAGAGCTTTTGACAACCTCTGTGGGGATGTGAGAATTCTTCATGACTTTCCTGGGGAAATAAGGAAAAATCCGATGACCTCTATTGGGGAATTAAAACCCGAGAGGCTTCAAATGGAGAAACAGGAACTAGAATCTTTGTTCTGTTGGGAGATAACTCTGTGGGGAGAGTGTTTATTCTACCGGGGAAATCAGGAGCTTGGTTTGTATGCCAATCTACTGGAGAATTGTCCTAATTGGGGATAAGACAAAGGGTTAACTGTTATCTGATTGATTCTCGGATTTTTAAGATAACCTGCTGGGGAAGTTGGGGAAAACTGAATGGTTACCGCCGGGGATTGATAGTTGGAAATTTTGACTCCGCCGGGGAAGAAGGTTTAGAGTATTCTAGCTCTGCTGGGGATATGTATTTCAGGGTTTTTGGGCTCCACTGGGGATCGGGAGTTTGGAGACTTAACTCTGATGGGAATTTTGAAACTTAACTCCGCTGGGGGATAAAGTTTAGATTACTCTGGCTCCACTGGGGATCTTGAAATTTAAGTCCGCTAGGGATATATACTTCAAGGTTTTAGCTTTGTTGAGGATCTGAATGACATACTGTAGGGGATTTTTTCTGGGATAGCACAAAGACATCTTCCTACACCTTCAACCTACCAGTAATTATCCTTTCTCAATTCGTTTTATTTGTAAGCTGTGATTAAATTCAAATGCATATGCTCATTTAACAAATCATTGGACGTTCTCAAATATAACATAAGTGTAAAAAGAAAAGAAAGGCAAGGAAATTTCTGTACTTTGAAGTATTTTTTGTATTAACTTTTGTAAGTATCTTTGTACAAAGGAGACAGACATCCTAGTAAGAGAATGTTGTCGTAAAATTGAGAAATTTTTTATACAAAAGAAAGATGGCTATGTGTAATAATTCCAATGGGATTCCCATTCTGCTATAGCCTTCGCAACTCTGAGTGTCTTGTCCATTCGTTGCCTCGTCCGCCGATGATTGGATTGATCAGAAGCCTGGAGCTTATTGGTGAAGAAATTATCCTTAAAGTGATCCGACGAGACATAGTCATACACTTTAATTCCTTAATTTTTGCCTGGACCGCCCTTTCGGGTTTTCAGTCCACCGGGAAACCCTTTTTTGCCCAAGTCGCCCTTTCGGGTTTTCAACTTGCCAGGTGTACAAATTTTTTTGTTTATCCCTAATTTTTTCCTGAACCGCCCTTTCGGGTTTTCGATTCACCGGGGTGCCCATTTTTGCCCAAGTCGCCCTTTCGGGTTTTCAACTTGTCGGGTCGTTTTATGCGTAGTATCTTTTGACTATGTCTGCATTCGCTGGGTGCAGAAAGTCGTCGCCGTCCATGGTGGTCAGAATCATTGCTCCACCAGAAAAGATGTTCTTGATCATAAATGGTCCTTCGTAAGTAGGAGTCCACTTGCCCCTGGGATCACTTTGCGGCAAGATGATCCGCTTGATTACAAGATCTCCGACTTGATATACCTGACGTCTGACTTTCTTGTTGAAAGCCTTGATCATCCGTTTTTGATACGTTTGACCATGACAAACAGCAATAAGTCGCTTCTCGTCGATCAAATTAAGTTGGTCAAGCCGGGTCTGAATCCAATCGTCTTCACTCAAACCAGTATCCTTCATGATCCTCAAGGAAGGAATCTGAACTTCCATAGGTAAAACAGCCTCCATGCCATATACCAAAGAAAAAGGGGTTGCCCCTGTTGAAGTATGTGCCGTAGTACGATATCCATGCAGAGCAAACAGTAACACCTCATGCTAGTCCTTGTAGGTGACTGTCATCTTTTGAATGATCTTCTTAATATTTTTGTTTGCGGCTTCAACATCACCGTTCATATTTGGCTGATAGGGATATGAATTGTGATGTTAAATCTTGAACTGCTCGCACAGAGAGGTGATCACAGTGTTGTTCAAATTTGTACCATTGTCCGTGATGATCCTGTCGGGGATACCATACCGGCATATGAGATTCTGCTTGATGAAGCGGGCAACCACATTTTTGGTAACGGAGGTGTAGGAAGCTGATTCGACCCACTTGGTAAAGTCATCAATAGCCACCAGGATGAAGCGATGTCCATTGGATGATGTAGGCTTGATCTCTCCAATCATGTCGATTCCCCACATTACGAATGGCCAAGGAGCTGTTAGAACGTTGAGAGGAACATGAGGAATATGTACCTTGTCAGCATAAACTTGGCATTTGTGACAAGTACGGGAATATGGATGACAATCAGTTTCCATGGTAGACCAGTAATAGCCTGCCCTTAGAATCTTCTTAGCCATCGTATGTTCGCTCAAGTGGGTGCCAAATGTGCCACTGTGTATTTCAGTCATGATTAACTCAGCTTCAACCTTGTCCACACAACAAAGTAGGACACAATCTTGGATGCGCTTGTATAGGATACCATTGCTCAGGAAGAACTTGGCAGAAAATCTCCTTAAGAACTTTTTGTCATTGACTGAAGCTCCTTCAGGGTATTCTCGAGTCTGGAGATACCTTTTGATTTCATGAAACCAGGGTTGTTCCACTACTTCTTCGGTATTAATCTCATGACAGTGCGCAGGTTCATCCATTCGTTCGATGGTGATTTGGGGAGCCTCATTATCCCAGTTGAGTTTAAACATGGAGGACATTGTAGCCAGAGCATCTGCTAGCCGATTTTCTTCTCGCGGGAAGTGCTCAAAGGTAATCCGCTCAAAATGAGGCAACAATGTCAGGACATGTTCTTTGTATGGGATAAGATTAGGATGTCTAGTGTCCCACTCTCCTTTGATTTGATTGATAACCAAAGCTGAGTCCCCAAATACGACCAAAGATTTGATTCCCAGGTCAATAACAGCCTTGAGACCAAAGATACAAGCTTCATATTCAGCCATGTTGTTGGTACAGCTGAAGCAAAGTCGAGCAGTGAAGGGTGTATGGAAACCTTCAGGATACATAAGCACCACACCGATACCGTTGTCAAGTGAATTTGAAGCACCATCAAAGTACAAGGTCCATCAGGATCCTTGTTCAGGTCCGTCATACGGTCCATTACCTTCAATATTGTCCAATGTCATGATGTCCTCGTCAGGGAAGTCGAATCTCATAGATTGGTAATCTTCGACGGCTTGATGAGCTAGGTGGTCAGATAGTACACTCCCCATTATAGCTTTTTGGGTTGTATACTGGATAGCATACTCAGTCAAGATCATTTGCCATCTAGCGATTCTTCCAGATAAAGCAGACTTCTCGAAGATATACTTAATCGGATCCATCTTGGAAATCAGCAAAGTGGTATGGGTCAACATATACTGCCTTAGCCGGAGAGCAGCCCATACCAAAGCGCAGCAAGTTTTCTCGAGCAGTGAGTAGCGAGTCTCACAGTCGGTAAACTTTTTGCTAAGGTAATAAATGGCATGCTCTTTTCGGCCAGACTCGTCATGTTGGCCCAGTACACACCCCATTGAGTTATCCAAAACAGTCAGATACATGATTAATGGCCTTCCTTCGACGGGTGGCATCAAAATAGGAGGTTCCAGTAAATACTCCTTGATCTTATCAAAAGCAACTTGACAATCATTGTTCCATTCAACTACCTGATCTTTCTTCAACAGCTTGAAGATTGGCTCACAGGTAGATGTTAGGTGAGAGATGAACCTCGCAATATAGTTTAAGCGTCCCAAGAATCCTCTAACCTGCTTTTCAGTGCGGGGGGCAGGAATTTCTTGTATAGCTTTAAATTTAGCAGGATCAACCTCAATTCCCTTGTTGCCGACGATAAACCCCAAAAGTTTACCAGACCTGACTCCAAAAGTGCACTTGCTAGGGTTCAGTCTGAGCTTATACTCCTTCAATCTGACAAATAGCTTTTGTAGATGATCAAGGTGTTCTTCTTCTGTCTGTGAACGAGCTATCATGTCGTCTACGTAAACTTCAATCTCATGATGTATCATGTCATGAAATAAATCTACCATGGCGCGTTGATAGGTTGCCCCGACATTCTTCAGTCCGAATGGCATCACTTTGTAGCAGAAGGTACCCCACTGCGTGACAAAAGTAGTCTTCTCCATGTCTTTGGGGGCCATTTTGATCTGGTTGTATCCCGAGAATCCATCCATGAAGGAAAATACCTTGTGTTGGGCTGTGTTGTCAACCAAGATGTCAATGTATGGTAGGGGAAAATCATCTTTAGGGCTAGCCCTGTTAAGGTCCCTATAGTCCACACACATCCTGACTTTGCCGTCCTTCTTAGGCATGGGCACAATGTTAGCAACCCATTGTTGATAGGAAGTAACATCCAGAAAGCCAACATTGAATTGCTTCATCACCTCAGCTTTGATCTTTTCAGATATGTCGGGTCTCATTCGGCGGACCTTTTGTTTGATCGGTGGACAATCTTCTCTTGTAGGGAGACGGTGAACCACGATATCTGTGTCTAGTCCCGACATGTCTTCATAGGACCAGGCGAAGATTTCAACATATTCATTAAACAACTGCACTAAGCGCTCTTTGACACTTGGTTCTAGGTTGGCACCCACTTTTACCTCTTTCTTGTCTTCCTCTGTTCCTAGATTGATGGTTTCTAGCAACTCTTCATGGGGCAGAATAGCCCTCTCTTCTTGTTGCAAAAGTCTGGCTAACTCTCCAGGCACTTCACAGTCTTCATCACCTTCGTACTCAGCATGATTGACCAAATCTTCAGAGTCATCGAAGGCTAAAGCAGAATAGTCACCCATGGAATCCGGAGTGGATGGGTACCTGCATTTTGTGAGTGTGGGTGTATGTAAGGGATAACCATCCTTAAACAAAATAAAATGTAAAATGAAAGAAAATGAACACAACAGTTTATAGATGAAAATGTCCAATGATTCACTTAAAAATGGCATATGATAATGAAGAAATCAAGCCCTTACAAATGGACCTATATGCCCCGGGTAAGGCATAAGGTGAAAATAGTATACGAATTGTTTAATTATTACAGACCAAAATAGGAAATTTTTCAAAGATAAATTACTGGTTGATGAAAGTGTTGGGAATGAAGTCTTTCGCTTCCCAATTACTTAATCCTCCTTCGACGGTTGGAAAAATCCAATCTTCAAAGTTGTCTTCTTCATCAACATCTTCTAAGGCATTAATTCCATGGTAAGTGATTTTTACGGGTGGTCCTCCAGCCCGGGAGCGACGCACAGCTTTCTGGCCAGCAGCAGTAAAACCTAGTCCGAACTTGTCCATTTTGTGAGGAAAATCAGGCAGTTGCCCCCACACTGTACTCCTTCCTTCTTTGATTACAGCCTCCGCATCCTTGAGACATGCCATTCTAGACACAGGCTTGGAAACAATAGGCACATCAGCCATTGTTTTTGCAATTTTGACTTCAAGAGGAACCTCGTCAAAGTGCTGGAAAGGTGTTTCTATGAACTCGCCATCCAACTCCACGTAGCAGAAGGAGTTGAGGTGACTTATCATGTACTCTTCCTCACCGTGGACCGTTATGATCTTTCCCTGAACTGGATACTTTAGCATTTGGTAAAGAGAGGAAGTGACTGCCCCAGCATTGTGGATCTACGGCCTTCCCAACAAGCAAGAATATGAAGGACGGATGTCCATCACATAAAAGGTAGAGTTGAAAATTTCTGTGCCCACCTTGATTAAAATGTCCACTTCTCCGTGAACCATCCTCTTAGAACCGTCGAAGGCTCTAACAAAGATTTTACTAGGCTTCAGGGTTAAACCATCGCGATTCAATCTGTCCAACGCCTTTTTCGGTAGCACATTCAAAGATGAACTGGTATCCACCAGGACATGGGCAAGTGTGGTTCCCCTGCACTCTACTGAGACATGCAGCGCGTCGTTGTGCTTTCTTCCTTTAGGGGTCAAATCAGAATCGGAAAAACCAAGACCATTATCAGCAGTAAGGCTAGCCACACACTCTTGAAACTGGTCAGCTGAAGTTTCTTGAGGCACGTGTGCCGTCTTTAGAAATTTGATTAAGGCCTTAGCATGATCCTCAGAGCAAAGTAGGAGAGCTAACATGGAGATTTTGGAAGGGGTCTGCCCTAGCTGCTCCACGACATTGTAGTCGCTCTTTTTGATTATCTTTAAGATTTCTTCCATCTCTTTCTGGGTGGTCTCGGGGATTACCACAGTCTGAGCCTTCGTCCTGACAGGCGCTTCTAGTATCCCCTTACCTTTGGCAGTAACATCAGGGGGTCTAACTTTAGGAGCATCAAGTTCTTCGATTAACGGGCTTGGCACAAATGGCTTGACAGGCACATAAACTATCGAGGGTCTGAAGACTGTTCGTGAAGGAGCAATCTCCGGAGAGAAGATCCTTCTGCTGCGAGTTATCTTGCTCGTTCCCGCAATATTCCCTATATCGGGGGTTTCATCATCAGAATTCTCTTGGACTGATTCAATTTGTTTGATACCATGATAGAAGATGTATCCTCTGTAGTTCCATGGTATCGTCTTGTTAGATTTATATGGGACAGGCCCCAACATGGTGATTTTCAACGGCACAAACTTAGGATCAGGTGTGATCTTAACAGGCCTTTTGCAGGTCTTGGAAAGATCGTCGAAGATGGTTATTATAGCAATGTCATTTGTTGGAGTATCAAAGGTATCAGGAGTAACATGGGTGATAGTATCAACAGGAGTCTTTTGAAAGAGAATCTCTTGGGTATCCATCAGGCGTTGGATGCCTGATTTCAACAGTGGGCAGTCAGTTTGCACGTTTGAACAAAAGAAGCAGTCTTTTCCACATCCTGGGAATATCCCGGCTTTCATCAAATTCACTTTAATCACTGGTAACAGAGTCAAAAGGTCATCGATGGTGGTAACATGAAGATCTTCTATAACGGCATGTACATTATGACCGTGCCTCGACATTGGAGCAGAAATCACATTCGGCTTTTTGGGCGCATCGAATTCTACCTCCTTGGCGTTTATCAAGTCTTGGATCTTGTTCTTAAGAGCCCAACAGTTGTTGGTATCATGCCCTACACTGTCAGAGTGGTATGCACACTTTTCATTGGAATGGTAATATGGAGAAGAGGTATTGGGTTTTTTCGGCGCTTCTTTCAAATTGGTAAGATTCAGCTTTAGCAGATGAGGGAGGACTTGAGCCAGTGTCATGTTAATCCGGGTGAATTGCTGTTGTGGCCTTTCTACCCTTTGCTGATTTGCTCTTGGTTGATTGTTGCGAGGTTGATCGGTTGAAGAGTTTTGGATCATCACAGCCCCCACCGTTGGTCGGCGTTTCGTTATTCCTTGATTTCTTTGATTGTGAACAGCAGAAACTTCCTTTTTAGCTGGGAAGGTCTTCTTAATAGCAGTGGAAGAGGAGGCATCTTTCTGAATTTTACCATTTTTAATGCCGGCCTCGACCCGTTCACCGGTCAGAATTAATTCGGTGAATCCTGCAGATGAACTCCCGATTAAATGATTGAAGAATGGACCTGACAGAGTCCCTAAAAACATGTCAACCAGCTCTCTATCCGACAAAGGTGGCTGCACCCTTCCAGCCAAATCCCGCCACTTTTGGGCATACTCCTTGAATCCCTCATTAGAGGCCATACCCATACTCTGTAGTTGAGTACGAGTAGGCGCTAAATCTGCATTGTACTGGTATTGTCGGTAGAAAGCATCAGCTAAATCTTCCCAGTTATGAACATCCGACCTCTCAAGTTGATAGAACCAATCCAATTATGTGCCTGACAAACTATCTTGGAAAAAATGGACCCAAAGATCCTTATCAGATGAGTGGGGTTGGATCTTTTTGACGTAGGACCTCAGATGCATCTTTGGACAGGACAGACCGTCATACTTAGCAAATGTAGGAACTTTGAACTTGGGAGGAATGACGATCCTAGCGACCAACCCTAGTTCTTCAAAATCTAAACCAGGTACCCTTTGCAACTCCATGGCTGCCAACCGATCCTCAAGATTTTTATATTTATCATCCGCCGGGGGATATTGTTGTTCGGAGTAATCTTCGTCCTCTTCTTCTTCTTCTTCTTCTTCAAATTCAGATTCAGAAGGCATCACAGTTCCTTTACCTTTACCAACCCCTTCGTCAGACGTTGAGGGAAATTCCAGAACTCTCCTAGCCTGATGCTCAAATCTCCTTCCCATAGTGGCTACCCCAACTCTTTTCTTTTTCTTCCTTTCTAGTTCCTTCTCTTTCTCTAACAGTGCTTTAAGGTCCTCTTGACCCTTTGATAAGGTCATGAGGAGTTGTTGGAATTGCGAATTTTGTGCTTGCAGATCCTTAACCGTCTGCTCCATATCCATCTTGCTGAAAAAAACAGCAGAAAGATAAGGAAACCTGGTGTGAAGACCTGTTTATGCATATGATGAATGATATGTTATTCATGTAATGCATTCAAGGATTCAGAAATTCAAATTTGTTTCAAACAAAAAGAACACACGTCATATTAAGAAGAAATTTGTTAGTACATAAATTCCCCATGGGTAAAATATTACAAAATTCTTAAAGTAAAAAGACATTGCGCATCCTTTTTAGTGTGATGTAAGTGTTAAGAGTCTCCTCCTCGTGAAGTTGGCGGGTAAGCTCCAAAACCTTCCTCTCACTGACATAGAAGCTGGCTTCAAAAGTATTTCGTTCTTCTTTGAGTTGGATC
The DNA here is from genome assembly GCA_948472305.1 of Vicia faba. Lineage (NCBI taxonomy): Eukaryota > Viridiplantae > Streptophyta > Magnoliopsida > Fabales > Fabaceae > Vicia > Vicia faba. The sequence goes on along the minus strand of OX451738.1, from coordinate 1,551,731,373 downwards.
CAACTCTTTTGTAATTCTTCCAATGATGTTGGCATGTCTGGATGTAGGAGGGTGTAAAGAACCTCTCCTTCCATAACAGGCTCTTTGATCACGGGGAGAATGTGAGGGTATGGCATCATAAGATTCTGGGCGCGGGTTCGTACCCACTTGAGATAAGGCTCAAGGGGGATGGAATTCTTATGCCCCAGTGTCTTACTATCCACTTTGTTGGGCATCCTCCAAGCTCGGATAAACCTTTATCGAAGTCCTTGTGCATCGTTGTCAAAGTCAAAAACTAGGTCAGGAATCAGCATATCTTGAGGACCATCCCTCCGGGCATATCCAAACTGCCTTAGAGCTAAACAGGGGTTGTAGGTGATGCCTCCCATAATGCCAAGTAATGGAACATTAGGGAATTCTCCACAACGATCAATGATGATGACATTTTCTCTGGACCGAGAACACTAATGAACATCAGAATATGTGAGGGTCATCAACCGTTGTGACCACCTTAAACCCTGCTCATTCTTCAAAACTGTTTGGGGAAGGTGAGAAATAAACCACCTTGCTAGAATAGGAGTACATCACATGAGAACACCTCTTTTCCTCATTGTTCGTGTGTAAAATGAGTGTAGGATATCCCCAAGAAATGTAGGCACAGGATTCTGAGATATGAAAATCTTGACAGTGTTCACATCTATAAGCTGATCAGGGTTTGGGAACAAGACCAACCCATAGATGAGGAGTGCCACAATCTCTTCAAAAGCTTGTAGATCTAGAGAATTCCAGCAGTCTTGTGCCTTCTCAAACAAAAACTTTACCAAGAAACCCTTGACACCACTTCTGGTTTCCCAATGACCTTTGATATCAGATGGTTGCAAGTGTAATGCTTGAGCAACATCTTCAGGCTTTGGTTCTCTTTCCGTACCGTTGTAGGGTAGTTGATGAAGAATAGGAATCCTCAGGAGTTGAGAAAATTCCTCTAAAGTAGGTACCAGTTGGTAATCAGGGAATGTGAAACAGTGGTGTAGGGGGTCAAAGAACTGGAAGAGGACTTTCACCATGTCTTCTTTAATGTTGGAGTTGACCAAGTTGAGAAGTAAACCATGTCTTTCACTGAAGAGAGAATTCTCTGGAATCTTGGAAGTAAGCTCCTTGAGTTGAGGAGGGATTCTCACAAGGTTGACTTGAATTGTTTTCCCGCGGAGAGATTCCATGACCTACAAAACAAGAACAAAGATGAAGATTCAAACCCTTGAAATGGTTAGTAGATGCATATGATGCTTTATGATGTTCATGATGTATGCACAAGCATATATAAAAACAAGTCACACAAGTTCCTTGTTTCTGGCTTGCATGAGGTTTCATAGGTAAGTACCCTCTTGAAGTTAGTTGGCTTAACCTGTCCTATAAATAGTAATCGGGTTCTAAGGAGCTTGATATCACTGGATTATTTTCTGTGTTCATTGTTTTGGTTTAGCCACTTAACTGGAGACCAAAATATTCCAAGAAAACAACCCTCACGGAGTATAGTATCGAGTATCTACCAACTTCGGACTGCACCAAAGCCGGTCATCTCACTACTCCTAAAAAAGGCCAAGATGGTCAAGTAAGGTTCTAAGAGTTCATTAGTGCTTCATGACATCACTCAGCGGCCCCGTATTCTCTTTGATTGACTCAAAGGCTACCGGTACTCACAAATATGTCACACTAATATAGCTATTGCTTCAACCATGTCGGTATACCCCGCACAGTTTCCACAATGTATTGTTATTTACCTATGAATGTTTCCTAAATCCGGGTAGAGGATTTCAAGCCCAAACAAGAGAACCAAATGTAAAGCAAACAAAGAAATCAAGACAAGCATGCAAAGGTGATCTAAACCCTAAGGTTACTCCACTTTTAAAGTTTTCCCCAGCAGAGTCGCCAGTTCTGTGATACGGTGGGAGAACTGACTTGAGGTTTTGCGTTTGTGTTTGCAAATGTTTCGGTTTAGCAAGAGTCGCCACCGACTTTTTATTTTATCCTAAGGAAAGGTCAAAAAGCACAGGAAAGACCTTTGAGATGTTTTCTTGGGTTCGGGGAGTAGATTATGAAAAGGGAAGGTGCAAGCACCCTTTTCACCCATGGTTATCCATGGGCTCTTAGTTACTTGTTTAGATCACTTGCTTTGCTTTTCAATTGTTTGAAATTGTGCTTTGTGTGTGGTTTTGAAAGATGTTTTAAAAAGAGGCCATCGTTGTGGCAACCTTTGTAATGATTCTTGTTTGAATGTATACAAAGGTGTTTTGGTCTTTTGAAAAGGTTTCAATGTTTTTGAAAGTTTGTTTTGAAATTGTGTTGTGAGGTGTGTTTGAAAATAGCAAGGATGTTTTTGCAAGCTTTTGATCAAGTAACTAAGAGCTATCTACCCTATTTTACTCAAAGATCTTTCTTATGTTTTTAACCCTTTTGACAGTGTTGTTTCACCATTGCATTTGGTGAACAACCTTGTGTTAGGATGTTAAACGGGACAGGCGTGGGTCATCGTATAGACCATGATAGAAATTGTGTTAAATATCTTTGGCAATTTTCTTGAGGGTCTTGATCATTTTTGTTTAGGCAACCAAGATAACGTCATCAAGGGACTATGATCTTTTGTTTTGTTTTGTTTTGCCAAAGTACCCAACATGCATACCATGACCCATTTTTGAAGGCAACAAGTGGATTGTAACCCTAGGGGTGCAAGTGTGTATTGTGTTTGATTTTCATGCATTTTTGTCTTTGATTAGGTCAAACTATTTGTTAATTTTATTTTTTTGCATACAAACCCTAATTCTCTAATCATGGCATATTTGAAAGCGTAAAATATGAGAATTTAAATTCTAAGCTATTACAACATGATTATGGGGATGGGGGTACAATTTTGAATGGGGGGTATTTGACAAGAAATATAGACCCTAATTTACTATTACATCCAAATTGAATTTAATTGCATGAATAATAAAATGGACAATTATTTAAATAACAAAATAAATAAATATCAAATAAAATGTATTATGCAAAAAAAAAAGAATTTTAATTTGTTTATGTATGTAAAAGTTTTTTTTTAGTGTAAAAAGTATAAAGAAATAAATAAAAAAAGATTAATTTTATTTGTTTTAAGAGTAAACCCTAATTTCTTTAAGGGAATAAATATTATATATTATTTATATACAAAAATATATTAATATGTGTAAAAAAATGAAATATACTCAAAAAGGTATTTTTTAGTATAAATAATAATAAAATAAAAATGTAATATTTTTGTATTTTTATTCTAAGTATTTAATACAATAAAAGTATATATGTTTATTATGTGTATATTAATCAAATTAAATAAAATAAAATATGTACAAAAATAAAATATAATATGTACAAAAATAAAATATATTCAAGAAAATATTTTTAATATAAATAAAAGTGGAGAACAAAAATAAAAGTATAAAATGTAAATATTTTTCAAGTCTTAATAATATAAAAGAATATTTAAATGCTTTTAATGTTAGAAAAAATTAGAATAAAATGACAAATAAATTAAAATAATTATGAAAATATTTTTTGAGTATTTATTATATTTGGGAATAAAATAACAAAGTCAGAAAGGAAAACAAAAATTCAAAAATGCAAAAATATAAGAAACTGGGCCAGGGGGTGTAAAACTGAAAATAGGAGGTGTTAGAAGCAAAGCCAGGCCAGGCCCAACCCAAGTCTTCATCTTCAACCTCCAGCAATTGTCAAACGCGTGCGCGCCTGGTTCAAACTTGGATATCCTAGAAACGTGATCTTTTGCCAAAACTCACAACATCAAACTTGTAGAGAATTTTAATACGATTTTAACCATATAAAGCATTAATCCTAACTCTCAAAGACCAGAGAGAATTTCTCTGGCCCCAAAATCTGACCTAACTTTTTCAGCATATTCATGGATTAAACTCTCCTAGCACACTTAATATAAATGAAAACTGAGCATATGTACAACTTCCTAGCAATGAACACTACATTTTTTATTCACAAACCTAAGGCTAAATGTTCCTAAATAGAGAGATAGAAAGTGAGAAAAAACCTGTTTCAGTTGGATTCGAGTAGGGCAATGCAGTGCTTCTCAACAAGTTTTGAGGTGTCTGGTAGCTTTCCTGAACTTCACTTGATCTTTTCCAATAGCTAGCTTTCCTTGAATGTCCCTGAATCAACCTCTAGGACTCAACCTGCATAAGCTTGGAATGAAAATGGTGAACACTGTAAATGGAGTTACAGTTGGCAATAGAGGTTTGGGATAGCTTGAGTGAGTTGAATGGAAGGTGTTTGAAGCAAAAAGGAACAAAACGCATGAGCCAAATTAGCTATGGCACTCAAGTTGCAGCACCTGCCCTGTTTTGCCAAAGAAGTGTGGTTTCTGGCTATGGGAGGTTTTGAGGCTCAAACACTCGTGTATCTTGATCAAAGGGTTGTGTGAAATATGTTTGCAATGTTTGTTTAAGCTAGCATGGACTAGTTTTTTAAGTTGGCAAGTGTTTGGATAATTTCTTGTTTTTGAAGCAAAGATGTCAAGTTTATACCACAGGCCTGTACCAGCCATATAATATGCTGCATACAATCCTCTTGATACTTGCAATTTTTGGATTTTATTTGGCTTCTGAGATCTTTTCCCTATGCTTCAAAGGTCATGCTTTGACATAAAGCATACCTTTTCCAAAATAGAAATGTACCTTTTTCTAATTAAGGCTTGGTTTTGTGTGCAATGTCCAAATGGCCAAGATAATGCATTAGCTCAGTGGATTTGCATTCAATTAAGGAGTGTAAAATGGTTTAGAGGCCTACAAACTAGTACAAAGCATGCTGGTTTGAAAATGCCACTTGAGTGAACATGAATTTGCCATGGATACAAAGTGAGTTTTTGCCAACTTCAAGCATTCGATTCTCCCTAACCACAAATGTGTTTGAGGAGTTCTTGGATAATTTGAAAATCTTGCAACAAGCACTATAATATATCTTTGAAATGCAACTTGAGACTCCAAGTGTAACTATGTGAAAAATGGCCAAGAAGATGGGTCAAAATCCTGCCTAAACCAGGGCAAAATTTCTCTAAGTTAAAAGTTTTAGGGACCCTTGTTCCAAACATCATAACTTGAGATCCAAGCTTCTTTTGAGAAAACTTTGTGAATCAAAGTTTTAGAATTTATGGAGTACTACAAATTTCATGTTGTAAGTTTTGTTTGAATCCATTTGCATCTTGGTGAAAATGTGGGACAAAGTTAGGAAAAATTTAAGAAAATTTCATAACTTAGAAAAATTCTAAGTTATGAAAATTTTCAATTTCAAACCCTAATTTGCAATTTTGGGTTTCTTGATGAACAAGTTTCATAATTTGACACATCTTGATGAAAAATGACCCTTGGCACTTGATTTTGACCAAAAAGTCAAAGTTTGACTTTTTATTGTACAGTCAAATTTTGATCAGTTGACTGAAAAATTCATCTGTCAATCCTATGCATTTGAGATCTTTTGAACTTTTTGAATAGGTCAAGATGATGTAATTGAGTCCTTGAGTCCATGGTTAAGCTTGATTTTCCACTGGCTAGGTCAAACAGTCAAAAACTACCTTTGTACAGTCAAAACCCTAAAAATGACCATTTTGCCCTTTTGGTGATCTGATCAAATTTCTTGTGGAGTTGTGGTCCAAACTTGATCAAATGGTTCATATTAGTTCATAATGTTGATGTGGGTCAAAATTCACGAGGTTTGACTCTAAATTGGCCACAATTGACTTTTTCCCCAATACAGCTGATTTCTAGGTCAACTGTCCAATTGACTGGGCAAAAATTTGATTCAAGGCTTGAAACTTGATATGGACAAACTCATGAGTCCAACATGAAGTATGAAAGTCACTTTGGAAATTTTAGGTCAAAGAATCCCTATGCAAACTCAAACCCTAATTTAGGTCAACAGTGCAAGGAGGTGTCTTGAGCAGAGCAAACCCTAGCTTGATCTTGAGTTCCAAGAGCCTTGTGATGAGAAATGTTGATAAAATGAGAGGGAAAATTTTGGGGTACAACAGAAATGTCTTCGCAAAAACAATCAAAATACAATATCATAGCCCCTCGGTGACGCTTAGAATGTTGCATTACAAATGATCTTAGTCCCTCAAGAGAAATGCTAAGATATCTCACAATATTGCTATCATGACTATACGATGACCCACGCCCGTCCCTTATATCCAAAGATAAAGCTTATTACCAAATCAATAGTAAGATAGCAACATATAAAGGAGGAGGAAAAGAACAAAGACTTTTGAGTAGGTAGAAACGTTATTAGTTGCTTTCTCCTTTTCAAAAAAAACATCTTTCCAAATGCACACTAAACACTTTCAAAACATGAAATATTTTCAAAAAGTCCAACACTTTGTATACTTTCTTAGAAGAAGAGAACCATTGCAAAGTTTGCCTAAACGAAGGCGCTTTTCAAAAATACTTTAAAAAAACCACCACAAAGCACATTTTCAAACAAAGCAAGTGATCTAGTAAGAAACTAAGAGCCCATGGATAACTATGGATGAAAAGGGTGCTAACACCTTCCCTTTTCATAATTTACCCCCCGAACTCAAAAAAAAAAATCTCAAAGGTATTTCCTGTTCTTTTCACCCTTTCCTTTATTGGATAAAAGAAAAGTCAGTGGCGACTCTTGCTAACCGCAACAATTACGATAAAACGCAAAACATCCCAAGTCAGTTCTTCCACCGTATTACAGAACTGGAGACTCTGCTGGGGAGACACTTAAAAAAGTGAGGTTACCTTAGGGCTAGATCATCTTTACTTGTTTTCTTTGTTTAACTTGCTTGCTTTACATTTTGGTTCCTTGTTTGGGCTTGCTTTGATCCTCTACCCGGATCTGGGACACCTTTTTAGGTAAGTAGCAATAGATTGTGCAGACTGTACGGCGTAGACCGGTATGGTTGAAACAATGGCTACGTTAGTGTGACGCATTTGTGGGTACCAGTATCCCTTGTGTTGAATCGAGGAGAATACGGGGACGCTGAGCGGCATCATGAAGCACTAACCGACCTTAGAACCTTAATCAAACAACTTAGCCATTAGGACATAGTGAGATAACCAGTTTCGATGGAAAGCTGAAAATTGGTTGATACTCGATACTACACTCACTGAGATTGGACTTTTTGGATATCTCGGCCGCAAGAAAAGATTGATTGTGCTGAGATAATGCCTAAAAGAAAGGTTAGTGATATTGAGATCCCCTAGAACCTGGTTACTATTACTAGGACATGTTGAGCTAACTAAACTTCAAGAGGGTACTTACCTATCAAACTCCATGCAAGCCTAAACTTAAGGATTTGTTTGCTTTGTCTGTACATAACAACTTTCTTACTTATTCATAACATCATAAACATAATAACATCATAAACATTCTCACTAACTGTTGCACCCCAAAATCGGCCTTCTCATTTTATCAAGATTTTCCTCACAAGACTTTTGGACTCAAGACAAGATTAGGGTTTTCTCAGCTCAGGACATCTCATCTTGCACTGATAACCCAAAATTAGGGTTTGAGTTTGCACAAGGATTTTTGGACCACCAATGCTTCATGTGACTTTCATACACCATCTGGGACCCCTAAGATTGCCCATGACAAGTTTCAAGCCTTGAATCACATTTTTGCTCAGTCAATTGGACGGTTGACTTAAAAATCAACTGTATTGGGGAAAAAGTCAACCATGGCCAATCTACAGTCAAAATTCATAATTTTTGATATACAACAACATTTTAGACTCATATGTACCATTTGATCAAGTTTGGATCACAACTCCTCAAGAAATTTGATCAAATCATCAAAAGGGCAAAATGGTCAAAATTAGGGTTTTGACTGAGAAAGGACAATTTCTGATTTTCAACCAAGCCAATGACCAATTGGGTTCAATGGCATCATATTGACCTAATTACATGGTTCAAAAGATCTCAAGTTCATTGGATTGACAAATGAATTTTCCAGTCAACTGATCAAAAATCAACTGTACACTGAAAAGTCAAACTTTGACTTTTTGGTCAAAATCAAATGTCAAAGGTCATAATTAATCAAGATATGTCAAAATATGAAACTTGTTGATTAAGAAAACCAATTTTGCAAATTAGGGTTTTGAATTTGAAAATTTTCATAACTTAGAATTTTTCTAAGTATGGAAATTTTCTTATTTTTTCCCCAACTTTCCACCACTTTTTCACCATGATGCAATTTGATTCAAAGAAAACTTCCAACATGAAAGTTGTAGTCCTCCATGAAATCTACAACTTTTATTCACAAAGTTTTCTTTAAAGATGCTTGGATATCAAGTTATGAATTTGAGAATAAGAGTCTATAAACTAAATGACTTAGTGAAAATTTGCCCTAATTTAGGCAGGTTTTTGACCCAACTTCATGGACATTTTTCACCTAGTTCAAATAGGTATCTCAAAATTCATTTCAAAGATGGATTGTAGAGCACATTACAAGCTTTCTAAAATGTCCAAGAACTCTCCAAGATTGTTTGTGGTTAGGGAGAATCGAAAAAGAGAAAATAGCATTTTGTCACTTTTGATCAAGTCATTTTTACATGAGATCAAGTTGCAAATCAGATCCTAGCATTATTGTACCTTGCATTACAGGTCCTAAAATCATTCTACACTCCGTAATTAAATGCTAACTAAATGTATAAAGGCTTTGTTTTCACTTTTGGAACATTATACAAGAAATAAATCCATTAATGGCATAAAGGGCACATTGCCATTTTCATAAAGGCAAGCTTTTCCAACTTTATCAGCCTTGAGCCTTGGAATTATTCCTTTGGTACAAAAAATTTCCACAAGAATTAAGCAAAGCATACCAACTCTCATCAGCTCAAGAGATAACCAGTACAGGCCTGTTGCACAAGTCACTTCAACTTTTCTTAAAATACAATAAAGTTGGCCAAAAGTGAAAAACTTGTACAAGCTGATAAAGGGAGGACTTGGTATCATTCTAGACATCTGGACAAACTTATCACAAGCCAATACACGAACGTTTGACCTCTGAAACACTCCAAAACTCCAAAACTCCAAATTTCTGCCCAACATACAGCAGTTCTGCAAAATCATAGCAAGTTCAATATTTGCTCGTGCATTTTGCCTTTTAACCTTTGAAACACTTCATCCACATCATATCCAAGCTATCCAAGCCTTTACATTATTGCTGTAAGCTCTATTTCAGCCATCACCATTTTCATTTTGGAAGGTTATAGTTTGACTTCTACAAAGAGTTTCATCTATCTACAAGGCAAGTTGAGCATTGGAATAGGTTGAAGGAACTTCAAGGAAGCTCACACGATCCTTAGGCGTCACTCAAAGTCCCCATTGCCATATCCAAATCCAGCTGAAGGAGGTATTTTTCAAAACTCTATCTCTCTATTTATACATCCTCAAGCCACGATTTGTGAAACAAAAATGTAGTCTCTAGCATGGTGAAGTTGTACATATGCATACTTGCCATTTATATTAACTGAACTAAGATATTTGAATGTTGAACATGATGAAAAAATTAGGTCAGAAATTAGGGCTGATTAAATTCTCCCTGATCTTTGAGAGTTAGATTACAAATCTTATATAGTTGGAATCGTGGGATTACAAGCTACATTTTTTATGTTATGAGTTTTTGATTTTATGCAAGCTATAGCAAGTTACAGATTTGAAGCAAAAACGCACGCAGAAGGATGAAGTTGGAGGACAGGGATGACCTGTCTGGGCCTTGGCGCGCTTGGGCCCTTCTGTTTTGACTTTCCACACCCCCTGACTTAATATTTGCACCCCCTGGCTTTATTTTGTATATTTTTCATATTTTCTTTTCATTTTTATATTTATTGCTTTTATTTATTTTTCTGAATCATAAAAAATCATGAAAAAATATTTTCTTTATTTTTTGCATTTTATTTTATTTATTTTATTATTTTTTTGGCATAAAAAATAGTTTTATTAGGGTAATATACTTTATTTTCTTAAATAAATTAATAATACATTTAATAAAAATACTATACATTTTTATTTTTATTTTACACATAAAATATTTATTTTCATACATATTTTAATTTTTAATATTTGTGCATAATATTATTTGTTATTTTCTAGTACAAAAATGGATATAATAATTAAAATAGAATATATATTTTCTTTAATAAAAAATTAGGGTTTCACCCCTTTCCAAAAATAATAATATTTTTTCTCTTATTTCTAGGGTTTACATGAATCATTTTCTCATACAAAAATCAAACATAAAACATTTTTGCATAAATACATTTTTATTGCATATTTAAATATTTGTATATTTATTTGTTTCGCACATAATTAAATTGGGTTGTAATAGTATTTTAGGGTTTATATTTGTGCAATATCCCCATTCAAAAACTTGTATCCCCCCTCCCATAATAATTGTTGTAATAACTTAGTTTACTTTTACGCAATTTATCGCTTTATATACTTGTGTAGTAAATTAGGGTTTTGCATGATAAGACCAAAAACAAACAAATAGACAAGACCTAATACAAGACAAGAAAGCATGTAAAATGACACACATTGCACACAAGCACCCTTAGGGTTTCACTCACTTGATTGCCTAAACAAAAATGGCCATGGTATGCATGTAAAGTATCTTGGCAAAACAAAATAAAACAAAAGATCATAGTCCCTCGATGACGCTATCAAAAGGTTGCCTAAACAAAGATGATCTTGGTCCCTAAAACTTGCTAAAATAATTGGCAATATTGCTATCATAGTCATACATCGACCCAGGCCCATCCCGTTTACATCCAAAGATAGGGTTGTTTACCAAATCAATGGTAAATCAACAATGTCAAAGGAATAAAAATGCACAAGAAAGACTTTTGAGTAGGTAGATAGCTTCTAGTTACTTGATCAATCTCAAAATAATCCTTGCTATTTTCAAAAACAAACACACACATTTTCAAAACATTCCCAAACATCTTACAAAACATTGAAACATTTTTCAAAAGACAAATATCTTTGTATACATTCTTACGAACGAGAATCATTACAAAGATTGCATAAACGATGGCCTCTTTTCAAAATACTTTCAAAACCACACAAAGCACCATTTCAAACAATTTCAAAAGCAAAGCAAGTGATCTAAACAAGTAACTAAGAGCCCATGGAAAACCATGGATGAAAAGGGTTCTAGCACCTTCCCTTTTCATAATCTACCCCCCAAACTCAAGAAAACATCTCAAAGGTCTTTCCTGTACTTTTTTTACCTTTCCTTTTGGATAAAAGAAAAGTTGGTGGAGACTCTTGCTAACCGCAACATTTGCGAACACAAACGCAAAACCTCAAGTCAGTTCTCCCACCGCATCACAGAACTGGCGACTCTGCTGGGGAAAATTCTAAAAGTGGGGTTACCTTAGGGTTTAGATCACCTTTATTTGCTTATAATAGTTTAACTTGTTTGCTTTACATTTTGGTTCTATTGTTTGGGTTTGAATCCTTCACCCAGATTTGGGAAACATTATAGGTAAATAGCAATACGTTATGGAAACTGTGCGGGGTATACCGACATGGTCTAAGCAATAGCTATATTAGTGTGACATATTTGTGGGTACTGGTAGCCTTTGAGTCAATCAAAGAGAATACGGGGCCACTGAGTGATGTCATGAAGCACTAATGGACTTATAGAACCTCTACTTGACCAACTTGGCCTTTTAGGATGTAGTGAGATGACCGGCTTTGGTGCAGTCTGAAGTTGGTAGATACTCGATACTACACTCATTGAGGGTTGGTTCCTTGGAATATTTCGGTCGCCAGTAAAGAGGCTTGAATTGAAACAATGAACAAGGAAACAATCCAGTGATATTGAGCTCCATAGAACCCGGTTACTTTTTCTAGGACAGGTTGAGCCAACTAAACTTCAAGAGGGTACTTACCTATGAAACCCCATGCAAGCCTAAACTAGGAACTTGTGTGATTTTCTTGTATATATATACTTGTGCATAACATCATGGACATCATGAACATCATATGCATCCACTAACCATTTCAAGGATTTTGGAGATTCATCTTTGTTCTTGTTTTGTAGGTTATGGATTCACTTCGTAGAAAAACTATCCAAATTAACCATGTAATAATTCCTCCACAACTCAAGGAGCTAGCCTCAAGGATTCCTGAGAATTCTCCATTCACCGAGAGACATGGTCGTTTACTCAACTTGGTCACCACCAACACAGAGGAGGATATGCTGAAAGTTCTCTTCCAGTTCTTTGACCCTTTACATCGTTGCTTCACATTTCCTGACTACCAATTTGTGCCAACTTTGGAGGAATTTTCTCAACTCTTGAGGATTCCTATTCTCAATCAACTACCCTTCAACGGTACGGAAAGAGATCCAAAACCAAAAGAGATTTCTCAAGCCTTGCACTTGCACTCATCTGATGTCACAACTCATTGGGAAACTAGAAGTGGTGTCAAAGGCTTCTTGGCAAAGTTTCTGTTTGAGAAGGCCCAAAGCTGTTGGAATTCTCTAGACTTGCAAGCTTTCTAGGAGATTGTAGGTCCACTCTTCTATGGGACCGTCTTGTTCCTTAATCCTGACCAACTCATAGATGTGAGAGCTGTCAAAATCTTCATGACTCGCAACCCAGTGCCTACATTGCTTGGGGATATCCTCCACTCTTTTCACACTCGTACAATGAGGAAAAGAGGTGTTCTCGTGTGCTGCACCCCTCTCCTGGAAAGATGGTTTATTTCTCATCTTCCCCAGTCAGTCTTGAAGAATGAGCAAGGTTTGAGGTGGTCACAAAGGTTAATGACTCTTACACATTCAGATATTCATTGGTGTTCTCGATCTAGAGAGAATGTCATCATTATTGACCGTTGTGGGGAATTCCCTAATGTCCCTCTACTTGGCATTAGGTGAGGCATCATCTACAACCCTTGATTGGCTCTAAGAAAGTTTGGTTATGCTAGAAGGGATGGCCCACATGACATGCTGATTCAAGGGTTGGTTTTCGACTATGACAACGACGACCAAGGACTCCGTCAGAGATTAATCCGAGCTTGGAGGATGCCCAACAAGGTGGACAGCAAGACTCTGGGACACAAGAATTCCATCCCTCTTAAGCCTTACCTCAAGTGGGTACGGACCCGCGCCCAAAGTCTTATGATGCCTTATCCCTCCATTCTCCCAGTGATTATAGAGCCTGTTAAAGAAGGAGAGGTTCCATACACCATCCTACATCCTGATATGCCGACATCACTCGAAGACCTACAAAGGAGTTGGATAAAACTCAAGGGAGAGCGTGATACTTTCGACGCCCAATTCTACGCAAGCGAAAATAAGGTTTTGGTACTCACTCGGCTACTTCATGAAGAGCAGACTCTAAACACCTACATTGCACCAAAGATGATGCGCAACGTCTTTTTACCTTAGAATTTTGTATTATTTTGCCCAAGGGGCATTGATGTACTAACAAATTCTATCTTATTAATATGACGTGTGTTTCTTTTTTGTTTAAAAAAAATTTGAATTTCTGAATCCTTGAAAACATTGCATGAATACATATCATTCATCATAAGCATAAACAAGTCTTCACACCAAGTTTCCTCATCTCTCTGCTGTTTATTTTAGCAAGATGGATATCGAACAAACGGTCAAAGATTTGCAAGCTCAAAATTCACAATTCCAATAGTTGCTCATGACCTTAGCCAAGGGGCAGGAGGAACTAAAGACTCTGCTAGAGAAAGAGAAAGAGAAAAAGAAAAAGAAGCCAACTGGTGTGGTTATCATGGGTAGACGATTTCAGGGACAAGCCAGAAGGACCTTGGAATTCCCAACAACATCTGATGAAGAGGGAAGAAAAGGAAAAGGAGCAGAAGTACCATCAGATTCTGAAGAAGAGGAAGAAGAGGAAGAAGAGGATTACTCTGAACAACAATACCCTCCGGCTGATGACAAATATAAACACCTTGAAGAGCGACTAAGCGCTATGGAAATACAGAGAGTACCGGGGCTAGATTTTGAGGAGCTAGGGTTGGTGTCAGGAATTGTAATCCCTCCAAAGTTCAAAGTGCCACTGTTTGCCAAGTATGATAGGGTGTCTTGCCCTAAAATGCACCTCAGATCCTATGTCAGGAAGATTCAACCACACTCTGCAGACAAAGACCTATGGAGAGAGCAGATGTCCATAATTGGGAAGACTTGGCAGAAGCCTTCTATAAACAGTATCAATACAACACCGACTTGGCGCCAACCCGTACTCAGCTACAGAGTATGGCTATGGATTCCAATGAGGGCTTTAAAGATTACGCACAAAAGTGGAGAGACTTAGCCAGAAGGGTGCAACCTCCTCTATCTAAGAGGGAGTTGGTAGACATGTTCTTGGGAACTCTTTCGGGCCCTTTCTTCAATCATCTGATTGGGAGTTCTTCTGCAGGGTTTACCGAATTCATTCTAACTGGCGAAAGAGTAGAGGCTGGTATAAGAAATGGGAAAATTCAGAAGGATGCGCCTGCCTCAGCTGCTGTAAAAAAGCCCTTCATGGGAAGAAAGGAAGTATCTGTTGTTTATTCACAGAGAAATCAGGGAAGAACCGAGCGCCGACCAACGGTGGGGGCCGTAATGATTCCGAAGCCTGCATCAGACCAACCAAGAACTAATCAATAAAGGGTAGAAAGGCCAGTGCCAAAATTTACTAAGATTAACATGACTCCAGCTCAAGTCCTACCACATCTCCTGAAGTTGAATTTGGCCACTTTGAAAGAGGCCTCAAAAAATCCTAATACTACTTCTCCATATTACCATCCCAATGCCAGATGCACATACCATTCTGAAAGTCCAGGGTACGACACCAACAACTGTTGGGCTCTGAAGAATAAGATTCAAGATCTGATAGATGCGAAGGAAGTTGAATTTGAAGCGCCTGAGAAACCAAATGTTATTTTTGCCTCAATGCCGAGGCATGGTCACAATACCAACGCTATTGAAGAGATTTGTTTGTTGCTACCGTGGATGAACTGTTAACTCCGCTCCTAACCATCAAGTTGAATTTGTTAAAAGCTGGCATCTTCCTAGGTTGTGACCAAGACTGCCATGTTTGCCTGTCCTCCTCATTTGACTGCCCTATGTTAAAGAAAGGAATCCAACGACTGATTGATAATCAAGAAATTTTGTTTGAGAAAGCTCCTGCTTCACTCGTTCCAGTGAAAGAAGTCTCAATAATAACCATCTACGCCAATCCTTCCAGGGCCCCTAAAAGACCCGTTAGGATTACACCTGCTCCGAAGACCGCTCCTCTCAAGATTACAATGACTGGGCCTGCCCCATACAAATCAGATAAATCAGTACCATGGAATTATGGTGGAGAAATCTACTACCATGGTATTAAACAGATTAAACTAACTGCTGAAGAAGAAAGCTCCGAAGAGGACAATTCTGACATTAGAAATATTGTTGGAACTAGCAAGATCACCCGCAGTGGTAGGATCTTCTCTTCAGAGATTGCTCCTCCAACAGTAGTCTTTGGACCCATGGTCGTTCCGAAGATTACCTTTGTACCAGTAATTGTACCTGCAAGCGTACCCACCGACAAAGACAATACAATTCCTATCCCTACTTCCACTGCTAAGAATAAAGGAAAGAACGTTCAAGAGGAGTCTGTCCAGACGAAGGCTCAATCACTAGCTATTCCTGAAACATCCAAGAAGGAGATGGAAGAAACCCTGAGGATCATTAATAAAAGTGATTATGATGTGGTTGAACAATTGGGGAAGACCCCTTCCAAGATCTCTATGCTAGCCCTGCTGCTATGCTCTGAAGCACATGCCCAAGCTCTGGTAAAATTTATGAAGACAACTCACGTGCCGCAAGAGACGTTTGCTGACCGGTTCGAGGACTGTGTGGCCAGTTTGACAGCTGATAATGTCCTGGGATTCTCCGATGATGACTTAACACCCCGAGGGAGAAAACACAACGATGCACTACATGTATCAGTAGTGTGTAGAGGAACAACCCTAGCTCGTGTTTTGGTTGATACTGGGTCATCTTTAAATGTCTTGCCGAAGAAAGCCCTTGATAGGTTGGATTGTGAGGGGCTGACTCTAAAACCCAACAATATTGTGGTGCGGGCTTTCGATGGGTCGAAGAGGATGGTCCACAAGGAAGTGGACATTCCAATCAAGGTGGGAACTCAGGTCTTCAACTCCACTGTGATACAATGGCCAGAACCGGGATGTGGTTTCCCTATTTCGTTAAGGAATTTGGTGGTTTGCGTTTTGCGTTTGTGTTTGCAAAATGTCGCGGTAAGCAAGAGTCGCCACCGTCTTTTATTTTATCCAACAAGGAAAGGAAAAAAGCACAGAAAAATTCCTTTTTCGAGATATTTCTGAGTACGGGGGGGTAGATTATAGAAAGGGAAAGTATTAGCATCCTTTCTATCCGTAGTTATCTACGGGCTCTTAGGTACTTGCTCATCATTTTCAAAATTGTTTTCTTTGTGTTTGTGTGCTTTGAAAAGTTTTTGCTTTGACTTCGATTTAAATCTTGCTTCTGTCTTCAAGAGTGTAATGAAGTGTTTTTGAAAACATTGTTTGTAAAGGAGTGTAAGTGTGAAAAAGTTTTGTTTGGATTGAGCAAGTACTTAAGAGCTAATCTACCTACTTGAAAAAAGAACCGTTCTATGTTTGTTTCCTTTAGACAACGCTATTCCACTATTAGTGAGTAGGTAGCACCATCGTTGGAGTTTTGAGGATCAATTCGAAAGGGACGTATGATCACTAAAGCAATGTTAGGACATCTTAGTAGTAACCCTAATGTCTTAGATCAATTATTCGAGGCAACAATTCTGAGGCAACCATTCCGAGGCAACTTTTCCGAATCGGGACTTTGATCTTTGTTTAGACAAAAGGACGACCACTAAAGCATCCTATACTCAATAACCATTTACCGAAGGCAACCACGTGGGAGTGTACCCTAGGAGTGCGCATGTGCGAATGATTCAATTTCAGTTTATTTATCTTTGCACATTTAGGGTGATCTAACTGTTTTAAAATTAATCATACATTCTTGTCATGCATCCCTATATCATACATCTAACAGTTAATAATTTGCGGAATTTAAAGTGCGGAAATTAAACTACGCTATTACAAGGCTTCAGGTATTTACATAGCCAAAAACAAACCCTTTAAAAATAAAGCGATAAATGAAATAAACGTCCTAATTAAACTATTACAAACTGTAGGCAGTTACATCAATATGATTAAAAATAATAATAAAGCGCGCGATGAAAATTAGAACGAGTGTGAACTAGGGTTTTGACCCTTCTATCTAATTAAAAGAGAAAAAATGTTTTTGTTGTTTTTAATAAAAGAATTAAGTTTTCTAAATTAAATATGCAATTAATTAGTTAATTAAATAAATTAATAAAAATAATTACATGGCTTATTTTGGTTTTTTTTATTATTTTTTAAGAAAAAGAAAAATATAATTAAATTAGAAATAAAAACCTAATTATTCTAATTAGTTTTAATTATTTAGAAAAAGAAATTAAAGTTTTACCTAAAATTAAAATTTAATTAAGAAAAAATCCTAAATCTATTTTTATGTGATTTTTATATTTGTTTATTGATAAAAAAATAAAAGGGATTAAATGAAATAAATAAAACGAATAAAACAAGAAAATAAAGATGGGCCTAGTAGGAAAAGTAAACAAGGGGTACAATCATCAGAAATCCCTAGGCCCGAATCTTCGAAAGCTTCATGCTCTAACTATGGTGTTTTTTTTATTCTTGCGTGGAACCTATGATTCAACCATCCATAATTGTTCTATATAAACTCAAACAAACGTTAGTATACCATAAAATATGATTAAAATTAGAGATTCAAAGTTTAAAATTTTACCAAACCGGTGTTGTCAAACGGGGGGCGTGCTAGGCGTGTGATGGATTGCTCTTGGGCCTTGTAAGACTCTTGAGGACTTCAAGAGGATGGTTTAAGGCTTGATGTCAATTGAGAGAGCCGGAACCTCGAGATATGACTTGCACCAATTCTTTGATTTCTGGGGAGCTTTTTGAAGAGCTTTTAGAGAGCTTTTTGAAGAGCTTTTTGAGAGCTTTTTAGAGAGGATTTTCGTTTCTTTCAAGCTTGTATGGTTCTATATTTATAGAGGATAATGAGGGGACAAGAAATCATGGAAATAATCTCCCTCATAATGTTGTGTTTTAAGACCATAATCTCCCTGGACATATTTGAAAGGTTATTGTACGAAATCAATTGACATAAACCAGCATAAAACTTGTCCAAAATAGATTCACATCAAAATTTACATTATTTCTATTATTTATTTATTTAATTCTGAATTTTAATGAATAAAAAATCAAAATAAATAGCATAAATAGTAGAAAAATTTATGGGTGGGCTTAGAGGTCGTGGACCATGTTACAAACTCAATGCAAGTATAAAAAGTTGGGCCCATTTGGCAAAAGTTTCAATTTTGGACATGTTTGACTTTTGGCAATTTTGCAAAAAAGGGTCAACTTCACCAATGCATAACTTCCTCAATTTTGACTTTTTGGAGGTGTTATTTGAATTTTTAGAAATCTTGAGGTGTCCTATAATCCACCCTTTTGGTTTCATATCAATTTGACATTCCATGCTCATGTATGAAGCTTTGACAAAAAAGGTGTTTTTGTTGACTTTCCAAAATGACCTATAATGTCCAAATTCATAACTTCTTGTGAGTGCATATTTTGAACTTGGGAGATGAAGATGGATTGTAGGGAATTTCATCCTCTTAAAAATGAGCTTTGGATGGGTCATTTCTCATAAAGTATGAGAAAGTTATGCTTGGTCAAAGTTGAGTTGACTTTTCCTACAAAACCCTAATTTAGCAACTTATGAGTCTTGATGAATCATGAGCAATACTTGATGAATCATGATCAACCCTTGATCAAATGATGAATAATACTTCAAAATGAGGATGCTGACCGAAAATCTTGAAGTTTGACTGTATGTGGGCCACAATTGACTTTTGCCCTAACATAGTCGATTTTTAGGCCTTTGAGCACTTGACTGAGCAAACTTTCTCTGTAGGGCTTGAAACTTGACATGGATGATCTTGATAACATATTAGGACATTGGTGAGCATTTGGGATCCGTTGGACTCAAGTATCTTTATGCAACATGAAACCCTAATTTGAGGTGGATTGCCTTAGGAGAGAACTTGTCTGGTCAACCCTTGGACTACCTTGAGCAACTTGGGGATCTTTCTTGAAATATTTTGAGAAATATGGGAGGGAAAATTTTGGGGTAAAAAAACTTCCCTTGTTCAATCTTCTTAAACCTGAGGATGTAGATTGGCTTGCTGGCCTTTCATGATCCGAAGGTGGAAGAGGATTGAACACTAGAGTGCCCAGAAATTTGCACTTGCATGATGTGGTGTTTGTCTTGCGATGTCGGGAATGGGATTATAGATGCCATTTGGAGTTTTCTGACGGGGGGATAGGCTTAAAGATTCCACCCGAAGGAGTGTCGGTCGCATAAGAGATTCCTTAGCAAGACCTTGTATACCTGTTTGTAGTGGGAGATTCCGCTGGGGAGTACTGATCCCTGTCTTGAGAGGAATCGAATTTTAGGAGCTTCAGTCGTCCGTATTCTACTGAGGAACCATCTCTGTTGAATTTTAGGAACTTCGGTCATCCGTATTCTACTAAGGAACCATCTCTGTTGAATTTTAGGAACTCTGGTCGTCCGTATTCGACTAAGGAATCATCTCTGTTGAATTTTAGGAACTTCAGTCGTCCGTTATTCTACTGAGGAATTAACTACGGCTTGAGGAAGCGAAAGTGAGCTACGTATCTAGTCGTGTATCTGGTCAATTTAAAGGTTCTAAGGTAAGTTGGTGCTTAATGACCCCTTAGAAGACCCATATTCTCCTCGTTCCAACACAAGGGATATCAGTACAGACTAAAGTGCCACACCAATGTAGCTACTTACCTAAAGGGTATCCCCAGATCCGGGTTAGGATCTATAGAACTCTGATAAAAGCCCACAAATATAAATCATACAAAGCATACAATTGAAAACACAATGATCTAATCCTAAGGTACACCCTACTTATTAAGATTCATCCTCAACAGAGTCGCCAGTTCTGTGATACGGTGGGAAGAGAACTGACTGTTTTGGAATGCTGGTTTGCGTTTTTGTTTGTTTTTGCAAAATGTCGCGGTAAGAAAGAGTCGCCATCGTCTTTTATTTTATCCAACAAGGAAAGGAAAAAAGCACAGAAAAATTCCTTTTTCGAGATGTTTCTCGGGTCTGGGGGGTAGATTATAGAAAGGGAAGGTGTTAGCACCCTTTCTATCCGTGGTTATCCACGGGCTCTTAGGTACTTGCTCATTGTGTTTTCAAAAGTTGCTTTTCTTTGTGTTTGTGGGTTTGAAAGGAGTTTTTGTTTGAAAGGAGTGTAAGTGCGAAAAGTTTGTTTTGTTTTTAAAAGGAGCAAGTACTTAAGAACCATCTACCTACTCGAAAAGGGAATTAAACTGTGCTAATGTCCTTTAAACAATGCTAGCCCCCTATTGATGAGTAGGTAGCATCGTCGTTGGAGTTTAAGGGTCAATTCGATTAAGGGACGTGCGATCACTAAAGCAATGTTAGGACGCCTTAGCGGTAACCCTAATGTCTTAGATCATTTTTTCGAGGCAACCATTTCGAGACAACTTATGATCTTTGGAGAAGAGGACGACCTCTAAAACTTCCTATACTCAATGAACACGTTCGAAGGCGACCAAGCGAGATGTATCCTAAGAGTGTGCATGTACGAGTGTATTGTTTTTCAGTTATTTATCTTTGTACATGTCATGGGTGAGCTATGTTGATTTTAAGTTCATACATTTGATCTTGTCATGCATTCCCTATTATCAAACATCTAATAGTGTATAGTTGCGGAATTAAATTTGCGGAAATTAAATCTAAACTATTACAAGGCATCGGGTATTTACATCGCCAAAAACAAACCCTTTATTTTAAATTGCGGAAAGTAAAATAAAGCGATAAATAATTAAAGTCCTAATTAAAAGCTATTACATACCGGAAGCAATTACAATATTGGAAATATGGATCGCGTGCAAGAAAATTAAATCGGCGCATTTTTTAGGGTTTTGACCCTTTTTTATTAAAAGAAAGATTTTTGTTGTTTTGAATTAAAAAGAAACTAGATCTAAGTTAATTATTAAATTAAATGAGCTAATTAATTAATTAATAAAAATAATATTTTTTGGATTTTTTTATACTTAAGGAAATAAAATAAATCTGGTCAAAATTAATAAAAACCTAATTTTCTACATTAATTTTTAATTATTGCAAAAATATTAAAAGTTATATCTATTTAAAACTAAATTAATTAGGTTAATATTTATTTACAAAAATAAAATGGTGAATTTAATTTTAATAAATAAAAATAATATTTTTTGTGGTTTTGATTTTATTAAGAAAAATGATTTAATTGGTTAATTAAACAATAAAAATAATTAGTAAATAAATAACAAAATAAATAAAAGAAAAGAATAACCAAGGGGTTTGGGCCAGCTTTGGAGGGTGAGATCAGCATTTCTTTGGCCCAACAGGCGCAGGCCTGTATTGACTTTGCTGCTTCCACGTGACACATTGACTAGGCCTCACCATAGACCATCATCCCTGAACTGCCAGATCTGGCCTGGGGCCATCTGGCGCTTCAAGATCTGAGGGAGTATCATGTACCACACGCCTTGTCTTGCACCGGAATATCTGAAAGAAAACTTTAAGAAATATGTTGGGGACCTGGGATTCGAACCCAGGTCCCATTGGCCAATGCACTAGCGCCTTCACCAACTGAGCTATTGTGTTCAATTGTTAATGGAATGAATAAAGAATATTATATATGAAAAGCAATCAATATGCTGGAATTAAAAAAACACACGCCAATATTCAAAACCAGCCAATCAAGGGAAGGCACGTAGTCGTCTTCTTCAGCGAAAAGCCTGGTTATTTACCTGTGGATTTCATCCGCAGCTAAATCCATGGCTCACTCCTAAAATCTTCTCTAGGTTGTAAAAATCAGTTCCAAGACCATGGTTCGATTTGTATGGGTCTCGTGAACACACCCATATCCATCAATTGGCTTGATTTCACCTGTAGCAAAAATACCCAAAAAACAACCTTCCAAACCCTAGGTTCAGTTACAAGGTTACAAGCTACCAAAACAAAATCAAATAATGCAGAAACGTCCTAAATGGAACGATAAACATGATAGTGTCAAGATTTTGGCAAAAAGATACAAGAATCAGAGGTTATGTTTTCGTGTACAGGGCCATGTTCAAGAAGACTTACAGCATGATTGGGGATGTTTTAGGGCTTGATTCTGATTGCTTTAGCTTTAGTGGATGCCTGGAAAGAGAACCACGTTGAGCTTTTGCCTTGAATTTACCTATAGTGTGGATTTTAGTTTCACACTTTTCAAGCTTTTTTTCAAGTTTTGATATTCTGATTATGCAACCTCTTCCTCCTTATTTCGTATGCCTTATGTTGTATATGTATCAAGCATTGTATTAGGTCAAGTCTTGGGCTTGGAATCCTTGTGTATTGATGATTCAAGATTTGATATGATTCACCATTAACAAAGCTTCCAAAAATGTCAAAAAACAATATTTTTTTCATAACATGGCTTGATTCGGATTTGATCTTGTCCATGATGATAATTGAAACCTGTATCAATCAAAAAGATTCTATTCCATCAATATTTGGATTTTATTTGGATTTAAATTGATTTAAAATGGATTAATTCAATAAAAATCAAATAAAATAGAAAAATAAATGAATGGACATAAAACTGAAGATATAACATGTGTGTGATGTAACAAGATCAAATCAAGTGGAAAAAAGTGGGCCCTTTTGACAAAATTTGAAGTTTTGGGGATAGTTGATTTTTGGCAATTTTGGAAAAATGCCCAACTTCAACAATGCATAACTTCTTCAATTTTAAACTTTTGGAGGTGTTATTCGACTTTTTAGAAACCTTGAGATGTCCCATAACCAACCCTTTCGGTATAATATCATTTTGGTATTCCATGATCAAGTTATAAGCTTTGGCAAAAAAGGTGTTTTTGTTGACTTCCAAAAATGACCTATAATGTCCAAATTTGTAACTTTTTATGAGTGCATTTCTTGATCTTTGGGTGTGAAGATGGATTGTAGGAAATTGCATCCTCCTCAAAATGAGCTTTGGATGGGTCATTTCTCATAAAGTATGAGACAGTTATGCTTGGTAAAAGTTGAGTTGACTTTTCCTACAAAACCATAATTTAGCAACTTTTGAATCTTGATGAATCTTGAGAAATCCTTGATGAATCATGATAAACCCTTGATAAAATGATGAATTATCATTAAAAATGAGAATGTTGACAAAAAATCTTGAGGTTTGACTATTTGTAGGTCACATTTGACTTTTGCCCTATCACAATTGATTTTTGGACCCCTTGAGCAATTGACTGACCAAACTTCCTCTGTAAGGCTTGAAATTTGACATGGATGAACTTGAGAACATATTAGGACATTGGGGAGAATTTGAGGTCATTTGGATGTAAGGACCTTGATGCAACACAAAACCCTAATTTGAGATTGACTGCCTTAGGAGATGATTTGAATGTCCAACTCTTGAGCAATCTTGAGCAACTTGGAGATTATTCTTGGCATGTCTTGAGAAATATTGGAGGGTAAATTTTGGGGTACAATAGTTGCCCCTGTTCAATCTTCTTAAACCCGAGGATATAGATTGGCTTTCGGGCCTTTCGTGATCCGAAGGTGGAAGATGATTGAACACTAGAGTGCCCATAAATTTGCACTCGCATGAAGTGGTATCAACATTGTGATGTCGGGAATGGGCTTAAAGATGCCATTTGGAGATTGTTGGTAGGTGGCTTTGTCTCTTTTTACGGGATTGGTATCAGCAAAGTCTTTAGGAATCGGCTTTACTGGACCAGAGGGGTTTTGTCTCCTTTGACTGCGTTCGCATCAAAAAAATCTTTAGGAATCGATTTAACTGGATTTGTCTCCATTGACGGCGTTCGCATCAGAAAAATATTTAGGAATTGATTTAACTGGTTTTGTCTCCATTGACGACGTTCGCATCAGAAAAATCTTTAGGAATCAATTTAACTGGTTTTGTCTCCATTGACGACGTTCGCATCAGAAAAATCTTTAGGAATCGATTTAACTGGTTTTGTCTCCATTGACGGCGTTCGCATCAGAAAAATCTTTAGGAATCGATTTAACTGGTGTGATCGGTGGATTTAGAACTGACTGTTTAACATTGGTTCGCTAAATGTCGCGGAAGCAAGAGTCGCCACCGTCTTTTATTTTCTCCAACATGGACAGGACAAAAGCACAGCAAAATTCCTTATGAGATAGTTTCTCGGTTCGGGAGGTAGATTTATAGAAAGGGAAGGTGTTAGCACCATTTCTATCCACGGTTATCCATGGGCTCTTAGATACTTGCTCTTATGTTTTCAAAATATGTTTGCTTTTCAAGTGTGAGTGGGTTTTGCAAAAGTTTCTTTGAAAGTTTTCTGAATAACTCTTGTATCTGTCCTCAAGAGTGTTTGAAAAATTTGTTTTGAAAGCTTTTGAAAGTGTAAGGTGTGAAAAGTAATTTGTTTATTTTTGAAAAGAGCAAGTATCCATGAGTCATCTACCTACCCTAAGGAATTAAGCTGTGTAAGTGTCCTTTAGGTAGTGCCATCCCACCATTGAGAGGTAGGTAGCACCACCGTTGGAGGTGTTCGGGTCAATTCGAGTGTAGGGACAGTGTGGTCACCGAAGCAATAGTAGGACACCTTAGAAGCTACCCTTATGTCCTTGATCCTTTTTTAATCCGAGGCAACCGTTTCGAGGCAACTAGATCAAGGACATAAGGACTTACTAAAACGTCCTATACTTGACGACCACGTTTCAAAGGCAACAGGTGAGGCATACCCTAGAAGTGGTGTGTGTATTTGTATGTTGTATTCAGTTAATGTTTGTCTTGTTAATTAGTGGGCTACGAGTTGTTTTTATTTACATACATTCTTTCATGCAAGTTTAGCAGTTAAGGGGGTGCAGAAAGTAAATTGCGGAAACATAAATCCCACGCTATTACAAGGCGCGGGTCTATACATCGACAAAAATTACAAAGACCCATTTTTTAGTAAATGAGTACGGAAAATAAAATAAAGCGATAAACCTATTTAACTATTACATTCTTGAAGGCAATTACATAATAATCAAATAAAGTAAATGCACGCGAATAAGTTAATCGGGAATGTCTAAGGGTGTTGACCCTTTTAAGAAAAGGAATTGATTTTTTGGGTCTTTTTTGTAATTAAAATGAAATTAAAACTAATTTATGACTAATTAATTAATTTAATTAAAAGAAAATATTTTTTGTTTTTTATGTTTTTTATGAAATAAAATAAAAAAAAGAAATAAAATTCTAGGTTAACCTAATTCTAGATCTATTTTAATTATTTAAGAAAAGGAATTACAATTGCCTAATTAAACTATTTTGGTTAATATTTATTTACAAAATAAAATAATAATAATAATCATAATAATGTTAATTCTATTTTTTGGTTTTTTTTGAAAATGTGTTAATTAAGTTAATTTGTTAATAATAATAATAAAAATAAAAAGGTTAAAAATTAAAATAATAGAAAAAAAACAAAACAAAATAAAAAAAAGAAGTAAAACCAAAAAGGGGGGTGTGGGCTGAAATTTGGAGGTGTTGAATTGAGAATTGTGGCCCATTTATCCTCAGCTCGTTTGACTTTTTTGGTTTCCTGCAGCATGCTTGACTCCAGAGTATGGTATGCTTCACTTTTGGCCCTTGGATCTATGATTGATGACATATGGCAGCGCTGGGATGTGAGACTCATGATGCACCTCATATTGGAATCTGCACAGGAAAACGTTGAAGAAAATAATATGGAAATTATAAGGGGACCTGGGAATCGAACCCAGGTCCCAACGCTTACCAAACACACTGCCAGCCAACTGAACCAAGTGCACTAGTTGTAAGCATAATGGAAACAAAATAATATATGGAATAAGTGCCCTATAGGCTGAAACACACGCGTAAATTTGAACTGTCCATTCCCCGCTTGCCACACATGTCATCTTCTACCTTTTCTGCAAATACAAAACATATAGCGGGGGTTTTAAACCCCCACAAAATACAATCAATATGAAAGTAGCGATTAGCTCCTCACACAATATAAAAAGGGCGCGAGTATCTCATTTCAATCGTCTCATCATGCTGAGTTTAACCATATGCGTGCAGAGTTTTAATTTTACAGCATGACAAAACCCCTAATTCGAAGCTCTGAAAAACCTAGAAGTTGCTAATGGTAACTTTCGTTTTAGAGCCTCATTCTCAAATTAAATCACATGGAGAGCTTTGTACTGATCCTGTAAACAAAATGCTATCAACAAAAAATGTTAAAAGTGCATGAAATGTGATAAATAAATTTAAGAAAAAATGGAAACCGTGTGGGTGGTATGGGATGATTCCTTGAGGTTTTTGACTTGTTTCTGATTGCTAAAGATTCCTGGCAATGCAAGGAGTATGTGTGATCGGTGGATCTGGACCTGACTGTTTAAAGCTGGTTCGCGAAATGTCGCGGAAGCAAGAGTCGCCACCGTCTTTTATTTTCTCCAACATGGAAAGGACAAAAGCACAGAAAAATTCCTTTTGAGATTAGTTCTCGGTTCGGGAGGTAGATTTATAGAAAGGGAAGGTGTTAGCACCCTTTCTATCCATGGTTATCCATGGGCTCTTAGATACTTGCTCACTTGTGTTTTCAAATTATTTGTTTGCTTTTCAACTTTGGGTTTTAAAAAAAAGTTTCTTTGAAAATTTCAGTTCGACTCTTGTATCAGTCCTCAAGAGTGTTTGAAAAGTTGTTTTTGAAAGCTTTTTGAAAAGTGTAGGTGTGAAAAGAAGTTTTTTGATTTGTTTTGAATTAGAGAAAGTATCTACGAGTCATCTACCTACCCTAAGGAATTAGTCTGTGTAAATGTCCTTAAGGTAGTGCCATCCCACCATTGAGAGGTAGGCAGCACAACCGTCGGAGGTGTTTGGGTCAATTCGAGGGTTCGGGACAGTGTGGTCACCAGAGCAATAGGAAGACACCTTAGAAGCTACCCCCATACCATGTTCATGGACATGAGGACTTACTAAAACATCCTCTACTCGACGGCAACATTTCGAGGGGCAAGGCAACAGTGAGACGTACCCTAGGGGTGGTGTGTGAATTGTGTGTCATTTTCAGTTATGTTTATCTTGTCATGCATTGGTGATCTACGCTTTGTTTTTATTTTTGGCATTCATTCTTTCATGTGGTTATTAACAGTTAAAAGGTGCGGAATTTAAAAGTCCTACGCTATTACAAAGGCGCGGGTCTACATCGCCAAATTAAACCAAGACCCGATTTGAATAAATAAGAATGCGGAAAGTAAATACCCTAATTGATCTATTACAAGGCTTTGGGGCAAGTACATGAAATTTAAAAAAGGGAAATAAAAGTAAATGTGCGAAAAGAAATAAAATCGAGAATGCGAGGGCGTTGGACCCTTTTAAAGAAATTAAATCGAAATCGTAAATTAATAAAAGCAAGAACTTATTTTTTGGAGTTTTTGTATTTATGGAATTTAATGAGAAAATTAAATGGAATTAAAACCCTAATTCTAAACTATTTTTAATTTATTAAAAAAAATGTTTAAGTTTGACCTAGTTTTAACCTAATTATTTACATGGCATATTTATTTACAAAATAATTAATAATTAAATATGGTGAAAAAGGAAAAAAAGAATAAAAGTATAAAAACCCTAATTTCTACATTTTTTAGTTTATTTAAAAAAATTAGAATTAAACCTAAAATTAAAACTAAGTTAATTAACAAAATTTATTTACAAAATAATATTAAATAAAATATATTTTATTTTTATGATTCCTGATTTTTTTGGTATTTTTATATTATAAAGTTAATTTTATGGAATTAAATAATATAAAGAATATAATTAAAATAAATAATAGAAAAGAATAAAAATAGAGAAAAGAAAGGCAAACATGGGGGGTGGTTGTCCCTTTTGGAGGTATTTTCCAAGCAATTTTGGCCCACTGAATCAGGCCTGGTTGACCTTTCTGGCGCGTATGTGGAGGTGTTGACCGGTGTGTATCCTGGACTTCATACCATGGCCTTTAGATTCATCTCCTGGAACATGTGGCATGCCAGGATATTGGATGCATGATGGACCCTAGGCCAGGAATTGTACCTGAACGCATTATGAACAAAAATATTGAAGAATATGGGGGACCTGGGAATCGAACCCAGGTCCCATTGCATGCGTGACACATCACTCACCAACCAGCCAAATGCATTTGTTTGATATATAATGGAAAGGAATTATTATGAAAGAGAAATAAGAGTTAGTGGTGACAAATGAAAACACGCGTGGAATATTTGAATTACCCAGTCCTAGGCTTACACCTCAGCGTCTTCTCCACCATGCCTTTGCTTTTGCCTGAAAAATACATCAAATAGCGGGGGTTTTGAACCCCCACTAACCACAATATAGGAAAATAGCGATTAGCTCCTGGGCAATGATAAATTGGGTGCGAGGTATGAGAATGATTCGTATGGACATCCTGGTTTCAATGGTGTAGGTTTCATGGCCTAATTTTGCCTTATGCGTAAAACCCCAATTTAGGAGCTTTGAAACCCTAAGCATCTCCCATGGTAACTTTGCATACATACCACGTTAGCTTAATTAAAAGACATCAAAAGCTTCAGCATGATTATGTTAATATAAATCAATCATTAAAACTCAGTAAATATGCATGAAAAATCAAATACGAATGTGAAGATTTTTGGGAACAGGGCGACTGTGTTCTACCAGTTCTTGAGGTTAGAGACTGTGGTTTTGATTGGAATAGATCCCTGGTAACCTTGGCAAGCTCGTGGGATCGTTCTTTTGCCTTGAAACACCCTGCAATACCGTTTTCAGTTTTGAAAATTTTGGTGAAAAGTGCAAAGTTTGTTTGTGATTCTGAGCGCAGCTTCTTGGTTCTGTGCATTAGGGTTGTGTTCTGGCTTTTATGAGGAATGTGTTAGGTTTGCAAAACAAGTCCAAAACCTTTGTAATCAATGCTTTTGAGATTTGATTTCAATGGTATCTTTTTCAATCCTTTTCATACCATTCTTATGCCAATCAATGGAGATTCTTGCCTTTTTGGGGTGTGCACGAAATCTTGAGTGAGTAAATGAGAGAATATGCTGCAAAAAGATTTAAAACACATGCTTTGCTATTTTTGTCATATTTTATTTTAATTAAATGAATTAATGGTGATAAAAATTCAAATAAATAATAAAAAATGATGAAATAACTCCCCTTTGGGTAAATGGGTCGTGCATAGCTTTTGGGTGATGATTCTTGGAAGAAATTGAGGCCCATTAGCAATTTTGAGGCATTTGAAGCAAAGTTGACTTTTCAAAATTCCCAAAAATTTCCCAACTTCCACAAGGCATATCTTGCTCAATTTTTAAGCTTTAATCATGTTCTTTGACATTTTGGAAAGGTCTTGAAGTCCTCTAACCAATGCCTTTGGTCCCATGTCAGTTTGATTTACCAATCTCAAGTTATGGTCTTTGACTTAAAGTGCCTTTTTGTTGACTTTTAAAACTGACCTATAATGTTGAGATTGATAGCTTTTTGTGAGAGCATTTTTTGGACTTGAAGTGTGAAGATGAGTTGTAGGAAATGTCATTCTCTTCAAAATGAGCTTTGTATGGAATTTTTCTGATAAACCATGTGGAAGTTATGCCCTGGTCAAGTTACAGTTGACTTTTTCAACTGTCCAAATATGGAAACTTTTGCATCTTGAGACTTTTTGAGCCATGCCTTGAGAATCATGATCAAGAATTGATCAAATGATGTTTGTGGCTTCAAAATAAGATGTTGACCAAAAATTTGAACTTTTGACTATCAAATGACCATTTTGCCCCTATAGTTGACTGTTGAGCAATTAGGGTTTTTGATTGTGCAATTTTGTGCTGTAAGTCTTGAAACTTGGCATATGGATGTTTGACCATGTTTGTAGGCATGTGGGACTTGTTTGGACCCTTGGAAACTTCAATTTCTTTGCCAGAACCAAAACCCTAATTTTTGACTGTTAGGAGGCCCTTGAACTGTGCAACCCTTGGGGAGATTTTGAAGCATGCTCTTGGCAAATCTTGAAGAATATGGGAGGGAAAATTTTGGGGTACAACAGTTGCCCCTGTTCAATCTTCTTAAACCTGAGGATGTAGATTGGCTGACGTGCCTTTCGTAATCCGAAGGTGGAAGATGATTGAACACTAGAGTGCCCAGAAATTTGCGCTCACATGTTGGCAGTATGATGGGGAATGGGCTTACAGATGCCATTTGGAGATTGATGGATAGGATGATGGGCTTATAGATGCCATGCTAAGAGGTGATGGATGAGTGGATGGGCTTATAGATTCCATCTGGGTGTCGATCGCGTGAGAGATTCCTTAGCGAGAACTTGCGTACCTGAAAAAGAAAATGATTACCTGACCTGTTACAGGAGTTGGTCTTCAAATTCTTTAGGTAGGTGCATTCTGGCTGGATACAGATATCGAATCTTTGAACCTCCTCAGACGTGCCCTGGCGAGATACAGCAATCGAGTCTGGAGCTTCAAAAGGTTATGAATGAATCAGGGATGGTTACTACCTCAACGGGACGGTGAGAGAACCTTGGGCGATTACTACCTCAACAGTAACGACGAGAGAATCTGGGGCGATTACTACCTCAACAGGAACGCTGAGAGAATCTTGGATGTCTTCTACTGGGATAAGAATCAGGGAGATCTTAGGGTCGATCTGACTGACCCGGAGAAGGCCTTTGATTGGATAAGAATCAGGAAAATCTTAGGGTCGATTTAACTGAACCGGGCAAGGTCTTGGAATATCTTCAACTGGATAAGAATCAGGGAGATCTTAGGGTCGATCTGACTGAACCAGAGAAGGCCTTTGACTGGATAAGAATCAGGAAAATCTTAGGGTCGATTTAACTGAACCGGGCAAGGTCTTGGAATGTCTTCAACTGGATAAGAATCAGGGAGATCTTAGGGTCGATCTGACTGAACCAGAGAAGGCCTTTGACTGGATAAGAATCAGGAAAATCTTAGGGTCGATTTAACTGAACCGGGCAAGGTCTTGGAATATCTTCAACTGGATAAGAATCAGGGAGATCTTAGGGTCGATCTGACTGAACCAGAGAAGGCCTTTGACTGGATAAGAATCAGGAAAATCTTAGGGTCGATTTAACTGAACCAGACTAAAGTCTTTGAATATCTTCAACTGGATAAGAATCAGGGAGATCTTAGGGTCGATCTGACTGAACCAGATTAAAGTCTTTGAATATAGCTGAGAACTTAACTGGATCCTTCCTGAAAGGTAAAGGCCAGTCATATGCAATGCATGATATGGATCCAGCAATGGTGTTCTCAACATAAATGAGATTGTAAGATATGATGCGTTTATGGAAATGCGATGTTTATGAATGTATGTTTTTGTCTAGGAAAGTAAATCCTTGACGGGTGCCGGGACGTCACATCTTGGGCTGATGTTGAATAATAGTGTTATTTGCTTCCGCTGGGGAGGGATAGTTGCAAGAATACCGGTAGGAGAAGATAACTCCGTTAGGGAATAAACATGGCGAATGGATTACTCTGCGGGGAGAAAGTTATTCTAGCTACCTTGCTGGGGAATAGTACTCTGTGGGGGAGAGAGGTATTTTATTGAGATGTTGATGGTAACTTCGCTGGGGATACCATTGTTATGTTAGAAGCTTTGATAGACTCCGCTGGGGATAAGAAGACTTTGTCGAGGACGGTCTTTCCATGGCTTTTGGCTGAGGATAACCCAGTTATATCCTGGTAGGGAAATAATCTTTGAATAAAGCCGGGGGACGCGTTCGTGCTCTACGGGTGGCAAGCTTCCAGAATCTACTGGGGATAGGCTTCCTGCTGGGGAGATGGATTCAAATTTTCCTGGGGAAATCTTGATTAGACTCTCCTGGGGAAATTTTGAGATGTATTGGGAAGTGACTCCATTGAATGCCTGGTATACCGCCGGGGAACAATCTGAGATCAAGACTTTCGGGGATGCTTGTTAAGAATATTCGTATATTGCTGGGGAATGTTGAGATCTGCGGGGAATACCCAACTTCCTTAAGGCTGATTGTATAGCTTGCTTGGGGAGAGTGCACTGACTTTCTGGCTCACTCTCTGGGGATTTAAGATGTACTGGTTATGTTCTTCGGCTGAACATACCTTGATACCTTTGCGGACAGAGCAATTAGATCACTTAGACAACTCTTTATTGCCCCTGTTTCTAATGTTACCTGTAATTAATCCTTTGTTTCGTATGCAAATATTTATGAGTTAGCGATTAGTGTCAAATGCATATATCACAAATTGAACCTTGGACGTTCTTCGCAAAACAAAACAGAAAAGGAAAAACAATTGGCAATTTTAACTGAAAAGTGATTTTTGTATTGATTTTTGAATTTGCCTGTAAATAGGCGTTTATGTACCAGAGGCTGACGTTCTAGTAAGAGACCGCCGCCGAACAAAAGAGTTTAATACAAATTTGTACAAAGGAATATAAAACAGCTGTGTGAATAGAATAATCCCACTGGGTTCCAACTCTGCTATTGCCTTTATATCTTCGAGCGTCTCATCACTTGATGACCTAGCTGAAGATGAAGTTGATTGATCGATGCCGTCTGAACTTGATACTGATACCGGATTCTGGATGCAAGGTGATCCAATGAGACATAGTATTACGCTTTATCCCTAACTTTTGCCTGGACTGTCCTTTCGGGTTTTCAGTCCACCGGGATACCCATTTTTGCCCAAGCCGCCTTTTCAGGTTTTCGACTTGCCGGGTGTACAGATTTTTTCATTTCATCCCTTCATTTTGCCCGAACCCTTTTGGTTCGCCGGGAAGCCCTAATTTTTGCCTAGGTATGTCAACCTAGCGGGTCTTTTTTCATGCGTAGTATCTTTTAACTATGTCTGCATTGGTGGGGTGAGGAAGGTCGTCACCATCCATGGTGGTTAGGATCATGGCTCCTCCTGAGAACACATGTTTAACCACAAATGGCCCTTCGTACGTAGGGGTCCATTTTCCCCTTGGATCACTCTGAGGAAGGATGATGCGCATGATTACCAGATCCCCAACTTGATATTCTTGTGGTCTAACCTTTTTGTTAAATGCCATGATCATCCGTTTTTGGTACGTCTGACCATGACAAATAGCAGCAAGTCTTTTTTCATCAATTAGATTTAACTGATCAAGTCGTGTCTGGATCCAATCATCTTCACTCAGATCTGCATCCTTCATTATCCGGAGAGAGGGTATCTGCACTTCGATCGGTAAGACTGCCTCCATGCTATAGACCAAAGAGAAGGGAGTTGCCCCGGTTGACGTCCTAGCTGAGGTACGGTACCCATGTAGAGCGAACGGTAACATCTCGTGCCAATCTTTATAGGTCACTGTCATCTTCTGCACAATTTTCTTGATATTCTTATTAGCTGCTTCTACAACCCCATTCATCTTTGGCCGGTAAGGAGAAGAGTTGTGGTGCTGTATCTTAAATTGCTCGCAGAGCTCAGCAATCATTTTGTTATTGAGATTGGTACCGTTGTCTGTAATGATTCTTTCTGGGACGCCGTATCGACATATCAAGTTCTGCCGAATGAACCGTGCCACAACGTTCTTGGTTATAGTGGCGTAGGAAGCTGCTTCAACCCACTTCGTGAAGTAATCAATCGCTACCAGGATGAAGCGATGCCCGTTGGACGCCGTAGGTTTAATCTCACCGATCATATCTATGCCCCACATTGCAAAAGGCCAAGGTGCAGTCAAGACATTCAGAGGGACTGGAGGAACATGCACCTTGTCTGCGTATACCTGGCATTTATGGCATGTCCGAGAATGTTGGTAACAGTCGGCTTCCATAGTGGACCAGAAATACCCTGCCCAAAGGATTTTATTCGCCATAGTGTGTCCACTGGAATGTGTTTCGAAGGTACCCTCATGTATCTCTTCCATGATCCTTTCTGCTTCAGTCTTATCCATACAACGCAGTAAGGTCGAATCATGGTTTCGCTTGTACAGGATGCCGTTGCTAAGGAAGAGTTTCGCTGCGAACCTTCTCAGAAACTTCTTATCATTGACAGATGCACCTTCAGGGTATTCCTGAGCTTCCAAGTATCTCTTCACCTCATGGTACCAGGGCTTCTCAGTCACCAATTCAGTCTCGAGATCGCAACAGTATGCCGGTTCGTCCAGTTTCCAAATGATGATCCGGGGAGCCTCATTGTCCCATTTAACTTTGAACATGGAAGACATCATAGCTAACGCGTCCGCTAACTGATTCTCCTCTCTTGGGAAATGTTCAAAGGTTATCTCTGTGAAATGGGGGATCATTGTCAACACACATTCTCTGTAAGGAATAAGATTCGGATGTTTCGTATCCCACTCGCCTTTGATCTGATTGATCACGAGAGCGGAATCTCCGAAAACACTCAGAAATTTGATCCTTAAGTCGATCGCAGCTTGGAGACCCATGATGCACGCCTCATACTCCGCCATGTTGTTGGTGCAGTTGAAACATAGACGGGCGGTGAGTGGAGTATGAGTGCCTTGAGGGGATATGATCACAGCGCCGATACCGTTACCCAAAGCATTGGAGGCTCCGTCAAAGTGCATAGACCATCGGGATCCTTCCTCAGGTCCTTCATCCGGTCCAGGTACTTCACAATCAGTCACAATCATGATGCTCTCGTCCGGAAACTCGAAGTTCATCGACTGATAGTCGTCTACTGCCTGATGTGCCAAGTGGTCTGCCAATACACTTCCTTTGATGGCTTTCTGAGTCGTGTACTGGATGTCGTATTCTGTCAAGATCATTTGCCATCTTGCTATTCTCCGAAACAGAGCAGGCTTGTCAAATATGTACTTTATAGGATCCATCTTTGAGATCAACAAGGTAGTGTGAGTCAGCATATACTGTCTCAGCCGGCGAGCAGCCCATACCAAAGCGTAGCAAGTTTTCTCGAGCAGTGAGTATCGGGTCTCACAGTCGTTAAACTTTTTGCTAAGGTAATAAATGGCATGCTCTTTTCGGTCAGACTCGTCATGCTGCCCTAGCACACACCCCATTGAGTTGTCAAGTACCGTCAGGTATAGTATTAGAGGTCTCCCTTCAACCGGTGGCACAAGGATGGGTGGTTCTTGGAGATACCCTTTGATTCTGTCAAAAGCGGCCTGACATTCATCATTCCAGCGCACTACATGATCTTTCTTCAGCAGCTTGAAGATTGGCTCACAAGTAGCAGTTAGGTGTGAGATGAATCGAGCAATGTAATTCAGGCGTCCTAAAAAGCCTCTGACTTCTTTCTCTATCTTAGGAACTGGCATCTCCTGAATGGACTTAACCTTGGCAGGGTCCACTTGAATACCCTTGTCACTTACAACGAAGCCTAGCAATTTCCCAGATCTTACCCCGAAGGTGCACTTGTTCGGGTTCAACCTCAGCTTGTACAACTTCAGACGATCGAACAATTTCTGCAGATGATCAAGGTGTTCTTCCTCAGTTTAGGACCTTGCAATCATGTCATCGACATACACTTCTATCTCATGATGGATCATGTCATGAAATAGAGCAACCATGGCACGTTGGTAGGTTGCCCCAGCATTTTTCAACCCGAATGGCATGACCTTGTAGCAGAAGGTTCCCCACTGAGTAACAAAAGTAGTCTTCTCCATGTCTTCAGGAGCCATCTTGATCTGATTATAGCCTGAAAAACCGTCCATGAAAGAGAACACCTTGTGCTGAGCAGTATTGTCAACAAGGACATCAATGTGAGGTAGGGGAAAGTCATCCTTGGGGCTGGCCCTGTTCAGATCCCTGTAGTCAACACACATTCTGACCTTTCCATCTTTCTTTGGTACC
Organism: Vicia faba; assembly: GCA_948472305.1. Lineage (NCBI taxonomy): Eukaryota > Viridiplantae > Streptophyta > Magnoliopsida > Fabales > Fabaceae > Vicia > Vicia faba. The sequence continues at coordinate 1,551,695,263 of OX451738.1, read as the reverse complement.
GGTACCACATTAGCAACCCACTGAGGATAAGAAGTCACTGCAAGAAAACCGGCATCAAACTGTTTCATAACCTTAGCTTTGATCTTCTCAGACATCTCCGGACGCATACGGCGGACCTTTTGCTTAACCGGAGGGCAGTCTTCCTTGGTAGGAAAATGATGGACCACAATGTCAGTATCCAACCCAGGCATGTCTTCGTAGGACCAGGCAAAGATCTCCACATAATCATGTAACATCTGATTCAACCGTTGCTTCACGCTGAGCTCTAGGTTGGCACCAATCTTAACCTCCTTACGGTCTGTCTCAGTACCCAGATTTATCGTTTCCACTGGCTCTTCATGTGGTTTAATTGCCCTCTCTTCCTAGAGTAACAGTCTTGCAAGCTCGCCAGGCACTTCGCAATCATCTTCACCTTCGTCTTCGGCTAAGTTGATCGGATTTTCGAAGTCATAACTGGCAGTAGCAGAGTCGTTACCAGTGAGATCCAGAGTGGATTGAAACCTGTATGAGTGAGTGTGTGTAAATACAGCTGTTTTGCAATATATAAAGAAAGGAAAGAAAGAAAAGGAGCATAAGATTTGAAATGCGAGAAAACGTCCAAGGTCTTTATTCATGATATATGAAATGACAATTAATATACCCTCACAAATGAAGCCACAGCGCCCCGGGTAAGACACCGGGCCAAAGAGTTTCAATTCATTATTTATTACAAATACAAAAACAAAGGAGTTTATTACTGCGTAACAAAAGTAACAGGATTATGATCTTTAGCAATCCAATTAGTCAATCCCCCATCAGTTGTCGGGTAAATCCAGCTATCGAACTCTGATTCCTCCACCTCATCTTCGTCCCCAATGGAATTCACTCCTGGATTGGTAATGAGCACAGGAGGTCTTCTGGTCCTTGCCTTGCGCACAACCCTCTGAGCCTCTGCAGTAAAACCCAGTCCAAACTTGTCAGTTTTAGGTGTAAAATCAGGGAGCCTGCCCCAGTTAGCACATTCACCTTTCTTGATTACAACCCGGGCGTCCTTCAAGGAAGCCATCTTCAAGGGAAAGTCTTCTTCAACCACTGTTTCTGCTGCTGCCAATGTTGGAGGTACCTCTTCAAAATGCTGAAAGGGGGTTTCAATAAACTCCCCGTCCATCTCAATATACCGGAAGGAATTTAAGTGACTCACCATATATTCCTCCTCTCCCTGCACAGTGACAATCTTCCCTCTGACAGGGTACTTGAGCTTCTGGTGTAGGGTAGAGGTCACTGCCCCAGCTTTGTGAATCCAAGGTCGACCCAGTAAACAGGAATAAGATGGACGAATATCCATCACATAGAAAGTTGAGTCGAATACTTGAGAACCCACTCGAATAGGAATGTCTACGTCTCCATGAACCATCCGCTTAGAACCGTCAAAGGCCCTGACAATGATGTTGCTAGGTTTTAATTCCAAGCCTTCACAATCCAACCGGTCTAAGGCCTTTTTTGGTAACACATTCAGGGAAGAACCGGTGTCCACCAATACGTGCGCAAGAGTAGTGCCCCTGCATTCAATAGAGACATGTAGGGCATCATTGTGGTTCTTTCCCTTAGCAGTAAGGTCAGCATCCGAGAACCCCAAACCGTTGTCAGCTGTCAAATTGGCTACGCAATCAGTAAACTGGTCTGCAGAGGTCTCCTGTGGCACATGGGCCGTTTTTAGAAATGAGATCAAGGCCTTAGCATGGGCCTCTGAGCACAGCAGCAAGGAGAGCATTGAGATCTTGGAGGGGGTGTGCCCCAGTTGTTCAACAACATTAAAGTCACTCTTCTTGATTATCTTCAGAATTTCCTCCATCTCTTGCTGGGAGGCTTCAACATTCACAGACTTTGGCGCCTCCATCCGGGCAGGCTCATCTTCAACCCCTTTGCCCCGAGCATTAGATGACTCGGCAGCAGGGGAAGCAACTTGATCAGAAATGGGAACAGGTGCACTTGCAGGTGTTATAATGAGAGGTCTTCGAATAGCTGGTGGCGCAATGTCAGGCGAGAAGAGCCTGCCACTGCGGGTTACTTTGGCTGGACCAGTGATATTGCTGATGCTAGTGCCAGTGTTGAACTCTTGCTTTATACCATGTACATACACATCTTCCCCATAATGCCATGGGACAGCCTTATCAGATTCATAGGGGAGAGGCCCCGGAACAGTAATCACAATGGGTGCGACAGTCATGATTTTAACCGGCTTCCTCGGGAGAGCCTTGATCAGATTATTGAAAATGGTAACAACAGATACTTCTTCCACCGGAACAAACTGAACAGCGGTCTTTTGAACAGAATCTCTTTGCTGTCCATCAGGCTTTGGATGCCCAACTTCAGCAAAGGACAACCAGAAAGGGAAACAACACAGAAAAGGCAACCTTCGCTACAACCCGGAAATAAACCGGCCAGCAGTAGGTTCCTCTTAACAGTCATCAGAGGAGTAGCTACATCATTCACAGAAACGGCATACACATCTTCATCAACGGCATTCACTCCATGCTGGGGCATAGGAGCAGTCACCACATTTGGCCTCCCAGGAGCCTCAAATTGTATCTCTTTCGCATCAATAAGGTCTTGCACCTTATTCCTTAAGGCCCAACAGTCATCAGTAGAATGCCCCGGGCTATCGGAATGATAAGCACAGCGGGCATTTGGATTGTACTTGGGAGAGGCAGTGTTTACAATCTTTGGGGCCTCTCTGACAGTCACCAAGTTAGTGGACAGCAACTGCGGCAAGATTTGTGACAGGGTCATACTCAGCCGGGTAAACTCTCTTCTGGGTCTTTCAGCCCTTTGTGGATTGGTTTGCCGAGGAGCGGCAACAGGTTTAGGAATCACCACCGCTTTGACAGATTGGCGGTGCTCCGGTTTGTCTTGCCTCCTAGGCCCATACACAGCACTGGCCTCCTTCTTAAAAGGTTTCTTCTCGGAACTTGAAGATGCACCCTTCTGAATTTTACCGGAGTTCATTCCAGCCTCTATCCTCTCTCCAGTCAGAATAAGATCAGTGAACCCTGCAGACGAGTTACCGATAAGATGATTGAAGAATGGCCCGGAGAGGGTCCCCAAGAACATATCTACCAGCTCACGGTCAGTTAACGGAGGCTGCACCCTGCCAGCCAGATCCCTCCACTTCTGTGCATACTCTTTAAAACCTTCGCTTGATCCTAGCGACATACCCTGGAGTTGGGTACGTGTAGGAGAAAGGTCGGCATTATATTGATACTGCTTGTAAAAAGCAGTAGCCAACTCCTCCCAGTTACGAACCTTGGTCCCATCCAGCTGATAGAACCATTCGAGATGAGTCCCTAAAAGACTCTCCTGGAAGAAGTGGATCCACAAGTTCTTGTCCACTGTGTACGGTTGAATCTTCCGCACATAAGATCTGAGGTGTAGCTTAGGGCAAGACGCCCCGTCATACTTGGTGAAAGATGGTGCCTTAAATTTGTGAGGAATGATCACACCAGTAGATAAGCCCAAGTCTCCAAAATCCAGCCCAGGCACTTGTTGGATCTCCATGGCATTCAGTCTGTCTTCCAACTGTTTGTACCGGTCTTCAGCAGGAGGATACTGTTCTTCATTAAAGTCAGTCTCATTGTCAGAGACTACTGGGCTTGAAGTCTTTCCCCCCTGGGGGCTGTCTTTGCCTACAGAAGAACCAGCTTCTTCATTCTGCAGAGTGTTACCAAACCTCCGGCCCGAGTTGAAAAGAACATTTCTCTTCTTCTTCTTCTTCTTCTTCAGAAGTAAAGCCTTCAGCTCTTCTTGGCCTTGAGCCAAACCCATGACCAGCTCCTGAAATTGCGCGTTCTGCGCCTGAAGGGCCTTGATAGACATCTCGGTTGATGATGAGTCAGGGTTCATGATGCAGAAATAAACAGCGAAGAACAGTAAGCAACCTGAAAAGAAGAATACCTGCTATGCACATGATGAATGATATGTGTTTATGCAATGCATTCAAGGGTTCAAAAGTTCAAATTTGTTGTAGACAAAAAAGGAACACACGTTATCATTAAGGAAATAATTGTTTGGTACATCAAAGCCTCATGGGCAAAATATTACAAAAGAAAATCAATCCCAGAAGACACTACACATCCTCTTCGGAGCAATGTAGGTGTTGAGATTCCTTTCCTCGTGCAATAGGCGGGTGAGCTCCAAGACCTTCTTTTCACTAGCATGTAGACTGGTCTCAAGAGAATTCTGTTCTTCCTTAATCTGGATCCAGCTCTTCTGTATCTCTTCCCAGGACGTGGGCATGTCAGGATGTTGAATATTGTAGGACACTTCTCCTTCCAATACTGGCTCTTTGATCACAGGGAGAACATGAGGATATGGCATTACTAACTTCTGGGAGCGGGCTCGTACCCACTTGAGATAAGGTTCCAATGGGATGGAATTCCTGTGCCCCAGTGTCTTGCTGTCTATCTTATTGGGCATCCTCCAAGCTCTGATAAATCTCTGGCGAAGTCCTTGTGCATCGTTGTCGAAGTCAAAAACTATGTCAGGAATTAACATGTCATGAGGGCCGTCCCTCCGAGCATAACCAAACTGTCTCCAAGCCAGGCATGAGTTGTAAGTAATACCTCCTCTGATTCCAAGTAAAGGAACATTAGGGTACTCCCCGCAATGATCAATGATAGTGACATCCTCTCTGGACCGAGGGCACCAATGTATATCAGCATGTGTAAGAGTCATCAATCGTTGTGACCATCTCAAACCCCGCTCGTTCTTCAACACTGATTGCGGAAGGTGCGAAATAAACCACCTTCCCAGGAGAGGAGTACAGCACATAAGGACACCTCTTTTTCTCATGGTTCGAGTGTAACATGAGTGAAGGATGTCCCCCAGCAACGTAGGTATAGGATTTCTGGACATGAAGATCTGGACAGCACTGATATCTATAAGCTGATCTGGGTTAGGGAACAACACCAAACCATAGACAAGGAGGGCCACAACTTCTTCAAAAGCTTGTAAGTCAAGGGAGTTCCAACATTCCTGGGCCTTTTCAAACAGAAACCTGGCTAAGAACCCTTTGATGCCACTTCTAACTTCCCAATGTCCCTTGAGGTCAGATGATTGTAGGTGTAAGGCTTTAGCAATCTCTTCCAGCTTGGGTTCCTTTTCCGTACCGTTGTAGGGTAGTTGATCAAGGATAGGGATCTTCAAAATCCGGGAGAACTCTTCCAAAGTAGGCACCAGTTGATAATCCAGGAAAGTGAAACAGTGATGCAGAGGGTCAAAGAATTGGAACAAGACCTTTATCATATCTTCCTCAATGTTGGTGTTGACCAAGCTAATGAGTCTTCCATGTCTCTCACTGAATGAAGAGCTCTCGGGAATCCTGGATATAAGCTCCTTAAGCTGAGGAAGGATCCTTACAAGGCTGATTTGAATCGTCTTTCTGCGAACAGTTTCCATGTCCTACAAAACAAGAACAAAGATGAAGATTCGAACCCCTGAAATGGTTAGTCAATGCATATGATGCTGGATGATGTCATGATGCTATGATTAAACACACCACAAATATTTACAAAGGCAAACATGTAAGGCACACAAGTCACACAAGACAAGCCCTTAGAGTTTAGGCCTGCATGGGGTCTGGGTATTACCCTCTTGAAGTTGGTGGGCTCAACCTGTCCTATTAAAAATAACCGGGTTCTAAGGGTCCCAATATCATTGGATTGCTTTCATTGTTCATCGTTTCGATTTAGCCACTGAACTGGCGACCAAAATATTCCAGGAAAGCAACCCTCAATTGAGTGTAGTATCGAGTATCAACCAACCTCGGACTGCACCAAAGTCAGTTATCTCACTACCCTAAAGAGGACAAGATGGTTCAATTAAGGTTCCTAAGGTCAGTTGATGCTTCATGACACCACATGGAGGCCCCGTACTCTCCTTGACTGAACTCAAGGGTTACCGGTACACACCAAAGTGCCACATCAACGTAGCAGACTGCTTCAACCATGTCGGTATACCCCGCACAGTTCCCTCACAGCCTTGTTGCTACTTTCTAAGAAGGTATCCCCAGATCCGGGTTAGGATCTATAGAACTCCCAAGACAGTCCCACAATTTAAAGCAAACAAACCAAAGCAATTGAAAACACAATTATCTTAGTCCTAAGGTACACCTCACTTTAAAATATCCCCAGCAGAGTCGCCAGTTCTGTGATCGGTGGATCTGGAACTGGCTGTTTAAAGCTGGTTTGCGAAATGTCGCGGAAGCAAGAGTCGCCACCATCTTTTATTTTCTCCAACATGGAAAGGACAAAAGCACAGAAAAATTCCTTTTGAGATTAGTTCTCGGTTCGGGAGGTAGATTTATAGAAAGGGAAGGTGTTAGCACCCTTTCTATCCATGGTTATCCATGGGCTCTTAGATACTTGCTCACTTGTGTTTTCAAATTATTTGTTTGCTTTTCAACTGTGGGTTTTAAAAAAAAGGTTCTTTGAAAATTTCAGTTCGACTCTTGTATCAGTCCTCAAGAGTGTTTGAAAAGTTGTTTTTGAAAGCTTTTTGAAAAGTGTAGGTGTGAAAAGAAGTTTTTTGATTTGTTTTGAATTAGAGCAAGTATCTACGAGTCATCTACCTACCCTAAGGAATTAGTCTATGTAAATGTCCTTAAGGTAGTGCCATCCCACCATTGAGAGGTAGGCAGCACAACCGTCAGAGGTGTTCGGGTCAATTCGAGGGTTCGGGACAGTGTGGTCACCAGAGCAATAGGAAGACACCTTAGAAGCTACCCCCATGCCAAGTTCATGGACATGAGGACTTACTAAAACATCCTCTACTCGACGGCCATGTTTCGAGGGGCAAGGCAACAGTGAGACGTACCCTAGGGGTGGTGTGTGAATTGTGTGTCATTTTCAATTATGTTTATCTTGTCATGCATTGGTGATCTACGCTTTGTTTTTATTTTTGGCATTCATTCTTTCATGTGGTTATTAACAGTTAAAAGGTGCGGAATTTAAAAGTCCTACGCTATTACAAAGGCGCCAGTCTACATCGCCAAATTAAACCAAGACCCGATTTGAAGAAATAAGAATGCGGAAAGTAAATACCCTAATTAATCTATTACAAGGCTTTGGGGCAAGTACATGAAATTTAAAAAAGGGAAATAAAAGTAAATGTGCGAAAAGAAATAAAATCGAGAATGCGAGGGCGTTGGACCCTTTTAAAGAAATTAAATCGAAATCGTAAATTAATAAAAGCAAGAACTTTTTTTTTGGAGTTTTTGTATTTATGGAATTTAATGAGAAAATTAAATGGAATTAAAACCCTAATTCTAAACTATTTTTAATTTATTAAAAAAAATGTTTAAGTTTGACCTAGTTTTAACCTAATTATTTACATGGCATATTTATTTACAAAATAATTAATAATTAAATATGGTGAAAAAGGAAAAAAAGAATAAAAGTATAAAAACCCTAATTTCTACATTTTTTAGTTTATTTAAAAAAAATTAGAATTAAACCTAAAATTAAAACTAAGTTAATTAACAAAATTTATTTACAAAATAATATTAAATAAAATATATTTTATTTTTATGATTCCTGATTTTTTTGGTATTTTTATATTATATAGTTAATTTTATGGAATTAAATAATATAAATAATATAATTAAAATAAATAATAGAAAAGAATAAAAATAGAGAAAAGAAAGGCAAACATGGGGGGTGGTTGTCCCTTTTGGAGGTATTTTCTAAGCAATTTTGGCCCACTGAATCAGGCCTGGTTGACCTTTCTGGCGCGTATGTGGAGGTGTTGACCGGTGTGTATCCTGGACTTCATACCATGGCCTTTAGATTCATCTCCTGGAACATGTGGCGTGCCAGGATATTGGATGCATGATGGACCCTAGGCCATGAATTGTACCTGAACGCATTATGAACAAAAATATTGAAGAATATGGGGGACCTGGGAATCGAACCCAGGTCCCATTGCATGCGTGACACATCACTCACCAACCAGCCAAATGCGTTTGTTTGATATATAATGGAAAGGAATTATTATGAAAGAGAAATAAGAGTTAGTGGTGACAAATGAAAACACGCGCGGAATATTTGAATTACCCAGTCCTAGGCTTACACCTCAGCGTCTTCTCCACCATGCCTTTGCTTTTGCCTGAAAAATACATCAAATAGCGGGGGTTTTGAACCCCCACTAACCACAATATAGGAAAATAGCGATTAGCTCCTGGGCAATGATAAATTGGGCGCGAGGTATGAGAATGATTCGTATGGACATCCTGGTTTCAATGGTGTAGGTTTCATGGCCTAATTTTGCCTTATGCGTAAAACCCCAATTTAGGAGCTTTGAAACCCTAAGCATCTCCCATGGTAACTTTGCATACAGACCACGTTAGCTTAATTAAAAGACATCAAAAGCTTCAGCATGATTATGTTAATATAAATCAATCATTAAAACTCAGTAAATATGCATGAAAAATCAAATACGAATGTGAAGATTTTTGGGAACAGGGCGACTGTGTTCTACCAGTTCTTGAGGTTAGAGACTGTGGTTTTGATTGGAATAGATCCCTGGTAACTTTGGCAAGCTCGTGGGATCGTTCTTTTGCCTTGAAACACCCTGCAATACTGTTTTCAGTTTTGAAAATTTTGGTGAAAAGTGCAAAGTTTGTTTGTGATTCTGAGCGCAGCTTCTTGGTTCTGTGCATTAGGGTTGTGTTCTGGCTTTTATGAGGAATGTGTTAGGTTTGCAAAACAAGTCCAAAACCTTTGTAATCAATGCTTTTGAGATTTGATTTCAATGGTATCTTTTTCAATCCTTTTCATACCATTCTTATGCCAATCAATGGAGATTCTTGCCTTTTTGGGGTGTGCACGAAATCTTGAGTGAGTAAATGAGAGAATATGCTGCAAAAAGATTTAAAACACATGCTTTGCTATTTTTGTCATATTTTATTTTAATTAAATGAATTAATGGTGATAAAAATTCAAATAAATAATAAAAAATGATGAAATAACTCCCCTTTGGGTAAATGGGTCGTGCATAGCTTTTGGGTGATGATTCTTGGAAGAAATTGAGGCCCATTAGCAATTTTGAGGCATTTGAAGCAAAGTTGACTTTTCAAAATTCCCAAAAATTTCCCAACTTCCACAAGGCATATTCTTCTCAATTTTTAAGCTTTAATCATGTTCTTTGACATTTTGGAAAGGTCTTGAAGTCCTCTAACCAATGCATTTGGTCCCATGTCAGTTTGATTTACCAATCTCAAGTTATGGTCTTTGACTTAAAGTGCCTTTTTGTTGACTTTTGAAACTGACCTATAATGTTGAGATTGATAGCTTTTTGTGAGAGCATTTTTTGGACTTGAAGTGTGAAGATGAGTTGTAGGAAATGTAATTCTCTTCAAAATGAGCTTTGTATGGAATTTTTATGATAAACCATGTGGAAGTTATGCCCTGGTCAAGTTACAGTTGACTTTTTCAACTGTCCAAATATGGAAACTTTTGCATCTTGAGACTTTTTGAGCCATGCCTTGAGAATCATGATCAAGAATTGATCAAATGATGTTTGTGGCTTCAAAATAAGATGTTGACCAAAAATTTGAACTTTTGACTGTCAAATGACCATTTTGCCCCTATAGTTGACTGTTGAGCAATTAGGGTTTTTGACTGTGCAATTTTGTGCTGTAAGTCTTGAAACTTGGCATATGGATGTTTGACCATGTTTGTAGGCATGTGGGACTTGTTTGGACCCTTGGAAACTTCAATTTCTTTGCCAGAACCAAAACCCTAATTTTTGACTGTTAGGAGGCCCTTGAACTGTGCAACCCTTGGGGAGATTTTGAAGCATGCTCTTGGCAAATCTTGAAGAATATGGGAGGGAAAATTTTGGGGTACAACAATTTCCCCTGTTCAATCTTCTTAAACCTGAGGATGTAGATTGGCTGACGTGCCTTTCGTAATCCGAAGGTGGAAGATGATTGAACACTAGAGTGCCCAGAAATTTGCGCTCACATGTTGGCAGTATGATGGGGAATGGGCTTACAGATGCCATTTGGAGATTGATGGATAGGATGATGGGCTTATAGATGCCATGCTAAGAGGTGATGGATGAGTGGATGGGCTTATAGATGCCATCTGGGTGTCGATCGCGTGAGAGATTCCTTAGCGAGAACTTGCGTACCTGAAAAAGAAAATGATTACCTGACCTGTTACAGGAGTTGGTCTTCAAATTCTTTAGGTAGGTGCATTCTGGCTGGATACAGATATCGAATCTTTGAACCTCCTCAGACGTGCCCTGGCGAGATACAGGAATCGAGTCTGGAGCTTCAAAAGGTTATGAATGAATCAGGGATGGTTACTACCTCAACGGGACGGTGAGAGAACCTTGGGCGATTACTACCTCAACAGTAACGACGAGAGAATCTGGGGCGATTACTACCTCAACAGGAACGCTGAGAGAATCTTGGATGTCTTCTACTGGGATAAGAATCAGGGAGATCTTAGGGTCGATCTGACTGACCCGGAGAAGGCCTTTGATTGGATAAGAATCAGGAAAATCTTAGGGTCGATTTAACTGAACCGGGCAAGGTCTTGGAATATCTTCAACTGGATAAGAATCAGGGAGATCTTAGGGTCGATCTGACTGAACCAGAGAAGGCCTTTGACTGGATAAGAATCAGGAAAATCTTAGGGTCGATTTAACTGAACCGGGCAAGGTCTTGGAATGTCTTCAACTGGATAAGAATCAGGGAGATCTTAGGGTCGATCTGACTGAACCAGAGAAGGCCTTTGACTGGATAAGAATCAGGAAAATCTTAGGGTCGATTTAACTGAACCGGGCAAGGTCTTGGAATATCTTCAACTGGATAAGAATCAGGGAGATCTTAGGGTCGATCTGACTGAACCAGAGAAGGCCTTTGACTGGATAAGAATCAGGAAAATCTTAGGGTCGATTTAACTGAACCAGACTAAAGTCTTTGAATATCTTCAACTGGATAAGAATCAGGGAGATCTTAGGGTCGATCTGACTGAACCAGATTAAAGTCTTTGAATATAGCTGAGAACTTAACTGGATCCTTCCTGAAAGGTAAAGGTCAGTCATATGCAATGCATGATATGGATCCAGCAATGGTGTTCTCAACATAAATGAGATTGTAAGATATGATGCGTTTATGGAAATGCGATGTTTATGAATGTATGTTTTTGTCTAGGAAAGTAAATCCTTGACGGGTGCCGGGACGTCACATCTTGGGCTGATGTTGAATAATAGTGTTATTTGCTTCCGCTGGGGAGGGATAGTTGCAAGAATACCGGTAGGAGAAGATAACTCCGTTAGGGAATAAACATGGCGAATGGATTACTCTGCGGGGAGAAAGTTATTCTAGCTACCTTGCTGGGGAATAGTACTCTGTGGGGGAGAGAGGTATTTTATTGAGATGTTGATGGTAACTTCGCTGGGGATACCATTGTTATGTTAGAAGCTTTGATAGACTCCGCTGGGGATAAGAAGACTTTGTCGAGGACGGTCTTTCCATGGCTTTTGGCTGAGGATAACCCAGTTATATCCTGGTAGGGAAATAATCTTTGAATAAAGCCGGGGGACGCATTCGTGCTCTACGGGTGGCAAGCTTCCAGAATCTACTGGGGATAGGCTTCCTGCTGGGGAGATGAATTCAAATTTTCCTGGGGAAATCTTGATTAGACTCTCCTGGGGAAATTTTGAGATGTATTGGGAAGTGACTCCATTGAATGCCTGGTATACCGCCGGGGAACAGTCTGAGATCAAGACTTTCGGGGATGCTTGTTAAGAATATTCGTATATTGCTGGGGAATGTTGAGATCTGCGGGGAATACCCAACTTCCTTAAGGCTGATTGTATAGCTTGCTTGGGGAGAGTGCACTGACTTTCTGGCTCACTCTCTGGGGATTTAAGATGTACTGGTTATGTTCTTCGGCTGAACATACCTTGATACCTTGGCGGACAGAGCAATTAGATCACTTAGACAACTCTTTATTGCCCCTGTTTCTAATGTTACCTGTAATTAATCCTTTGTTTCGTATGCAAATATTTATGAGTTAGCGATTAGTGTCAAATGCATATATCACAAATTGAACCTTGGACGTTCTTCGCAAAACAAAACAGAAAAGGAAAAACAATTGGCAATTTTAACTGAAAAGTGATTTTTGTATTGATTTTTGAATTTGCCTGTAAATAGGCGTTTATGTACCAGAGGCTGACGTTCTAGTAAGAGACCGCCGCCGAACAAAAGAGTTTAATACAAATTTGTACAAAGGAATATAAAACAGCTGTGTGAATAGAATAATCCCACTGGGTTCCAACTCTGCTATTGCCTTTATATCTTCGAGCGTCTCATCACTTGATGACCTAACTGAAGATGAAGTTGATTGATCGATGCCGTCTGAACTTGATACTGATACCGGATTCTGGATGCAAGGTGATCCAATGAGACATAGTATTACGCTTTATCCCTAACTTTTGCCTGGACTGTCCTTTCGGGTTTTCAGTCCACCGGGATACCCATTTTTGCCCAAGCCGCCTTTTCAGGTTTTCGACTTGCCGGGTGTACAGATTTTTTCATTTCATCCCTTCATTTTGCCCGAACCCTTTTGGTTCGCCGGGAAGCCCTAATTTTTGCCTAGGTATGTCAACCTAGCGGGTCTTTTTTCATGCGTAGTATCTTTTAACTATGTCTGCATTGGTGGGGTGAGGAAGGTCGTCACCATCCATGGTGGTTAGGATCATGGCTCCTCCTGAGAACACATGTTTAACCACAAATGGCCCTTCGTACGTAGGGGTCCATTTGCCCCTTGGATCACTCTGAGGAAGGATGATGCGCTTGATTACCAGATCCCCAACTTGATATTCTTGTGGTCTAACCTTTTTGTTAAATGCCATGATCATCCGTTTTTGGTACGTCTGACCATGACAAATAGCAGCAAGTCTTTTTTCATCAATTAGATTTAACTGATCAAGTCGTGTCTGGATCCAATCATCTTCACTCAGATCTGCATCCTTCATTATCTGGAGAGAGGGTATCTGCACTTCGATCGGTAAGACTGCCTCCATGCTATAGACCAAAGAGAAGGGAGTTGCCCCGGTTGACGTCCTAGCTGAGGTACGGTACCCATGTAGAGCGAACGGTAACATCTCGTGCCAATCTTTATAGGTCACTGTCATCTTCTGCACAATTTTCTTGATATTCTTATTAGCTTCTTCTACAACCCCATTCATCTTTGGCCGGTAAGGAGAAGAGTTGTGGTGCTGTATCTTAAATTGCTCGCAGAGCTCAACAATCATTTTGTTATTGAGATTGGTACCGTTGTATGTAATGATTCTTTCTGGGACGCCGTATCGACATATCAAGTTCTGCCGAATGAACCGTGCCACAACGTTCTTGGTTACAGTGGCGTAGGAAGCTGCTTCAACCCACTTCGTGAAGTAATCAATCGCTACCAGGATGAAGCGATGCCCGTTGGACGCCGTAGGTTTAATCTCACCGATCATATCTATGCCCCACATTGCAAAAGGCCAAGGTGCAGTCAAGACATTCAGAGGGACTGGAGGAACATGCACCTTGTCTGCGTATACCTGGCATTTATGGCATGTCCGAGAATGTTGGTAACAGTCGGCTTCCATAGTGGACCAGAAATACCCTGCCCAAAGGATTTTATTCGCCATAGTGTGTCCACTGGAATGTGTTTCGAAGGTACCCTCATGTATCTCTTCCATGATCCTTTCTGCTTCAGTCTTATCCATACAACGCAGTAAGGTCGAATCATGGTTTCGCTTGTACAGGATGCCGTTGCTAAGGAAGAGTTTCGCTGCGAACCTTCTCAGAAACTTCTTATCATTGACAGATGCACCTTCAGGGTATTCCTGAGCTTCCAAGTATCTCTTCACCTCATGGTACCAGGGCTTCTCAGTCACCAATTCAGTCTCGAGATCGCAACAGTATGCCGGTTCGTCCAGTTTCCAAATGATGATCCGGGGAGCCTCATTGTCCCATTTAACTTTGAACATGGAAGACATCATAGCTAACGCGTCCGCTAACTGATTCTCCTCTCTTGGGAAATGTTCAAAGGTTATCTCTGTGAAATGGGGGATCATTGTCAACACACATTCTCTGTAAGGAATAAGATTCGGATGTTTCGTATCCCACTCGCCTTTGATCTGATTGATCACGAGAGCGGAATCTCCGAAAACACTCAGAAATTTGATCCTTAAGTCGATCGCAGCTTGGAGACCCATGATGCACGCCTCATACTCCGCCATGTTGTTGGTGCAGTTGAAACATAGACGGGCGGTGAGTGGAGTATGAGTGCCTTGAGGGGATATGATCACAGCGCCGATACCGTTACCCAAAGCATTGGAGGCTCCGTCAAAGTGCATAGACCATCGGGATCCTTCCTCAAGTCCTTCATCCGGTCCAGGTACTTCACAATCAGTCACAATCATGATGCTCTCATCCGGAAACTCGAAGTTCATCGACTGATAGTCGTCTACTGCCTGATGTGCCAAGTGGTCTGCCAATACACTTCCTTTGATGGCTTTCTGAGTTGTGTACTGGATGTCGTATTCTGTCAAGATCATTTGCCATCTTGCTATTCTCCGAAACAGAGCAGGCTTGTCAAATATGTACTTTATAGGATCCATCTTTGAGATCAACAAGGTAGTGTGAGTCAGCATATACTGTCTCAGCCGGCGAGCAGCCCATACCAAAGCGTAGCAAGTTTTCTCAAGCAGTGAGTATCGGGTCTCACAGTCGTTAAACTTTTTGCTAAGGTAATAAATGGCATGCTCTTTTCGGTCAGACTCGTCATGCTGCCCTAGCACACACCCCATTGAGTTGTCAAGTACCGTCAGGTATAGTATTAGAGGTCTCCCTTCAACCGGTGGCACAAGGATGGGTGGTTCTTGGAGATACCCTTTGATTCTGTCAAAAGCGGCCTGACATTCATCATTCCAGCGCACTACCTGATCTTTCTTCAGCAGCTTGAAGATTGGCTCACAAGTAGCAGTTAGGTGTGAGATGAATCGAGCAATGTAATTCAGGCGTCCTAAAAAGCCTCTGACTTCTTTCTCTATCTTAGGAACTGGCATCTCCTGAATGGCCTTAACCTTGGCAGGGTCCACTTGAATACCCTTGTCACTTACAACGAAGCCTAGCAATTTCCCAGATCTTACCCCGAAGGTGCACTTGTTCGGGTTCAACCTCAGCTTGTACAACTTCAGACGATCGAACAATTTCTGCAGATGATCAAGGTGTTCTTCCTCAGTTTGGGACCTTGCAATCATGTCATCGACATACACTTCTATCTCATGATGGATCATGTCATGAAATAGAGCAACCATGGCACGTTGGTAGGTTGCCCCAGCATTTTTCAACCCGAATGGCATGACCTTGTAGCAGAAGGTTCCCCACTGAGTAACAAAAGTAGTCTTCTCCATGTCTTCAGGAGCCATCTTGATCTGATTATAGCCTGAAAAACCGTCCATGAAAGAGAACACCTTGTGCTGAGCAGTATTGTCAACAAGGACATCAATGTGAGGTAGGGGAAAGTCATCCTTGGGGCTGGCCCTGTTCAGATCCCTGTAGTCAACACACATTCTGACCTTTCCATCTTTCTTTGGTACCGGTACCACATTAGCAACCCACTGAGGATAAGAAGTCACTGCAAGAAAACTGGCATCAAACTGTTTCATAACCTTAGCTTTGATCTTCTCAGACATCTCCGGACGCATACGGCGGACCTTTTGCTTAACCGGAGGGCAGTCTTCCTTGGTAGGAAAATGATGGACCACAATGTCAGTATCCAACCCAGGCATGTCTTCGTAGGACCAGGCAAAGATCTCCACATAATCATGTAACATCTGATTCAACCGTTGCTTCACGCTGAGCTCTAGGTTGGCACCAATCTTAACCTCCTTACGGTCTGTCTCAGTACCCAGATTTATCGTTTCCACTGGCTCTTCATGTGGTTTAATTGCCCTCTCTTCCTAGAGTAACAGTCTTGCAAGCTCGCCAGGCACTTCGCAATCATCTTCACCTTCGTCTTCGGCTAAGTTGATCGGATTTTCGAAGTCATAACTGGAAGTAGCAGAGTCGTTACCAGTGAGATCCAGAGTGGATTGAAACCTGTATGAGTGAGTGTGTGTAAATACAGCTGTTTTGCAATATATAAAGAAAGGAAAGAAAGAAAAGGAGCATAAGATTTGAAATGCGAGAAAACGTCCAAGGTCTTTATTCATGATATATGAAATGACAATTAATATACCCTCACAAATGAAGCCACAGCGCCCCGGGTAAGACACCGGGCCAAAGAGTTTCAATTCATTATTTATTACAAATACAAAAACAAAGGAGTTTATTACTGCGTAACAAAAGTAACAGGAGTATGATCTTTAGCAATCCAATTAGTCAATCCCCCATCAGTTGTCGGGTAAATCCAGCTATCGAACTCTGATTCCTCCACCTCATCTTCGTCCCCAATGGAATTCACTCCTGGATTGGTAATGAGCACAGGAGGTCTTCTGGTCCTTGCCTTGCGCACAACCCTCTGAGCCTCTGCAGTAAAACCCAGTCCAAACTTGTCAGTTTTAGGTGTAAAATCAGGGAGCCTGCCCCAGTTAGCACATTCACCTTTCTTGATTACAACCCGGGCGTCCTTCAAGGAAGCCATCTTCAAGGGAAAGTCTTCTTCAACCACTGTTTCTGCTGCTGCCAATGTTGGAGGTACCTCTTCAAAATGCTGAAAGGGGGTTTCAATAAACTCCCCGTCCATCTCAATATACCGGAAGGAATTTAAGTGACTCACCATATATTCCTCCTCTCCCTGCACAGTGACAATCTTCCCTCTGACAGGGTACTTGAGCTTCTGGTGTAGGGTAGAGGTCACTGCCCCAGCTTTGTGAATCCAAGGTCGACCCAGTAAACAGGAATAAGATGGACGAATATCCATCACATAGAAAGTTGAGTCGAATACTTAAGAACCCACTCGAATAGGAATGTCTACGTCTCCATGAACCATCCGCTTAGAACCGTCAAAGGCCCTGACAATGATGTTGCTAGGTTTTAATTCCAAGCCTTCACAATCCAACCGGTCTAAGGCCTTTTTTGGTAACACATTCAGGGAAGAACCGGTGTCCACCAATACGTGCGCAAGAGTAGTGCCCCTGCATTCAATAGAGACATGTAGGGCATCATTGTGGTTCTTTCCCTTAGCAGTAAGGTCAGCATCCGAGAACCCCAAACCGTTGTCAGTTGTCAAATTGGCTACGCAATCAGTAAACTGGTCTGCAGAGGTCTCCTGTGGCACATGGGCCGTTTTTAGAAATGAGATCAAGGCCTTAGCATGGGCCTCTGAGCACAGCAGCAAGGAGAGCATTGAGATCTTGGAGGGGGTGTGCCCCAGTTGTTCAACAACATTAAAGTCACTCTTCTTGATTATCTTCAGAATTTCCTCCATCTCTTGCTGGGAGGCTTCAACATTCACAGACTTTGGCGCCTCCATCCGGGCAGGCTCATCTTCAACCCCTTTGCCCCGAGCATTAGATGACTCGGCAGAAGGGGAAGCAACTTGATCAGAAATGGGAACAGGTGCACTTGCAGGTGTTATAATGAGAGGTCTTCGAATAGCTGGTGGCGCAATGTCAGGCGAGAAAAGCCTGCCACTGCGGGTTACTTTGGCTGGACCAGTGATATTGCTGATGCTAGTGCCAGTGTTGAACTCTTGCTTTATACCATGTACATACACATCTTCCCCATAATGCCATGGGACAGCCTTATCAGATTCATAGGGGAGAGGCCCCGGAACAGTAATCACAATGGGTGCGACAGTCATGATTTTAACCGGCTTCCTCGGGAGAGCCTTGATCGGATTATTGAAAATGGTAACAACAGATACTTCTTCCACCGGAACAAACTGAACAGCGGTCTTTTGAACAGAATCTCTTTGCTGTCCATCAGGCTTTGGATGCCCAACTTCAGCAAAGGACAACCAGAAAGGGAAACAACACAGAAAAGGCAACCTTCGCTACAACCCGGAAATAAACCGGCCAGCAGTAGGTTCCTCTTAACAGTCATCAGAGGAGTAGCTACATCATTCACAGAAACGGCATACACATCTTCATCAACGGCATTCACTCCATGCTGGGGCATAGGAGCAGTCACCACATTTGGCCTCCCAGGAGCCTCAAATTGTATCTCTTTCGCATCAATAAGGTCTTGCACCTTATTCCTTAAGGCCCAACAGTCATCAGTAGAATGCCCCGGGCTATCGGAATGATAAGCACAGCGGGCATTTGGATTGTACTTGGGAGAGGCAGTGTTTACAATCTTTGGGGCCTCTCTGACAGTCACCAAGTTAGTGGACAGCAACTGCGGCAAGATTTGTGACAGGGTCATACTCAGCCGGGTAAACTCTCTTCTGGGTCTTTCAGCCCTTTGTGGATTGGTTTGCCGAGGAGCGGCAACAGGTTTAGGAATCACCACCGCTTTGACAGATTGGCGGTGCTCCGGTTTGTCTTGCCTCCTAGGCCCATACACAGCACTGGCCTCCTTCTTAAAAGGTTTCTTCTCGGAACTTGAAGATGCACCCTTCTGAATTTTACCGGAGTTCATTCCAGCCTCTATCCTCTCTCCAGTCAGAATAAGATCAGTGAACCCTGCAGACGAGTTACCGATAAGATGATTGAAGAATGGCCCGGAGAGGGTCCCCAAGAACATATCTACCAGCTCACGGTCAGTTAACGGAGGCTGCACCCTGCCAGCCAGATCCCTCCACTTCTGTGCATACTCTTTAAAACCTTCGCTTGATCCTAGCGACATACCCTGGAGTTGGGTACGTGTAGGAGAAAGGTCGGCATTATATTGATACTGCTTGTAAAAAGCAGTAGCCAACTCCTCCCAGTTACGAACCTTGGTCCCATCCAGCTGATAGAACCATTCGAGATGAGTCCCTAAAAGACTCTCCTGGAAGAAGTGGATCCACAAGTTCTTGTCCACTGTGTACGGTTGAATCTTCCGCACATAAGATCTGAGGTGTAGCTTAGGGCAAGACGCCCCGTCATACTTGGTGAAAGATGGTGCCTTAAATTTGTGAGGAATGATCACACCAGTAGATAAGCCCAAGTCTCCAAAATCCAGCCCAGGCACTTGTTGGATCTCCATGGCATTCAGTCTGTCTTCCAACTGTTTGTACCGGTCTTCAGCAGGAGGATACTGTTCTTCATTAAAGTCAGTCTCGTTGTCAGAGACTACTGGGCTTGAAGTCTTTCCCCCCTGGGGGCTGTCTTTGCCTACAGAAGAATCAGCTTCTTCATTCTGCAGAGTGTTACCAAACCTCCGGCCCGAGTTGAAAAGAACATTTCTCTTCTTCTTCTTCTTCTTCTTCAGAAGTAAAGCCTTCAGCTCTTCTTGGCCTTGAGCCAAACCCATGACCAGCTCCTGAAATTGCGCGTTCTGCGCCTGAAGGGCCTTGATAGACATCTCGGTTGATGATGAGTCAGGGTTCATGATGCAGAAATAAACAGCGAAGAACAGTAAGCAACCTGAAAAGAAGAATACCTGCTATGCACATGATGAATGATATGTGTTTATGCAATGCATTCAAGGGTTCAAAAGTTCAAATTTGTTGTAGACAAAAAAGGAACACACGTTATCATTAAGGAAATAATTGTTTGGTACATCAAAGCCTCATGGGCAAAATATTACAAAAGCAAATCAATCCCAGAAGACACTACACATCCTCTTCGGAGCAATGTAGGTGTTGAGATTCCTTTCCTCGTGCAATAGGCGGGTGAGCTCCAAGACCTTCTTTTCACTAGCATGTAGACTGGTCTCAAGAGAATTCTGTTCTTCCTTAAGCTGGATCCAGCTCTTCTGTATCTCTTCCCAGGACGTGGGCATGTCAGGATGTTGAATATTGTAGGACACTTCTCCTTCCAATACTGGCTCTTTGATCACAGGGAGAACATGAGGATATGGCATTACTAACTTCTGGGAGCGGGCTCGTACCCACTTGAGATAAGGTTCCAATGGGATGGAATTCCTGTGCCCCAGTGTCTTGCTGTCTATCTTATTGGGCATCCTCCAAGCTCTGATAAATCTCTGGCGAAGTCCTTGTGCATCGTTGTCGAAGTCAAAAACTATGTCAGGAATTAACATGTCATGAGGGCCGTCCCTCCGAGCATAACCAAACTGTCTCCAAGCCAGGCATGAGTTGTAAGTAATACCTCCTCTGATTCCAAGTAAAGGAACATTAGGGTACTCCCCGCAATGATCAATGATAGTGACATCCTCTCTGGACCGAGGGCACCAATGTATATCAGCATGTGTAAGAGTCATCAATCGTTGTGACCATCTCAAACCCCGCTCGTTCTTCAACACTGATTGCGGAAGGTGCGAAATAAACCACCTTCCCAGGAGAGGAGTACAGCACATAAGGACACCTCTTTTTCTCATGGTTCGAGTGTAACATGAGTGAAGGATGTCCCCCAGCAACGTAGGTATAGGATTTCTGGACATGAAGATCTGGACAGCACTGATATCTATAAGCTGATCTGGGTTAGGGAACAACACCAAACCATAGACAAGGAGGGCCACAACTTCTTCAAAAGCTTGTAAGTCAAGGGAGTTCCAACATTCCTGGGCCTTTTCAAACAGAAACCTGGCTAAGAACCCTTTGATGCCACTTCTAACTTCCCAATGTCCCTTGAGGTCAGATGATTGTAGGTGTAAGGCTTTAGCAATCTCTTCCAGCTTGGGTTCCTTTTCCGTACCGTTGTAGGGTAGTTGATCAAGGATAGGGATCTTCAAAATCCGGGAGAACTCTTCCAAAGTAGGCACCAGTTGATAATCCAGGAAAGTGAAACAGTGATGCAGAGGGTCAAAGAATTGGAACAAGACCTTTATCATATCTTCCTCAATGTTGGTGTTGACCAAGCTAATGAGTCTTCCATGTCTCTCACTGAATGAAGAGCTCTCGGGAATCCTGGATATAAGCTCCTTAAGCTGAGGAAGGATCCTTACAAGGCTGATTTGAATTGTCTTTCTGCGAACAGTTTCCATGTCCTACAAAACAAGAACAAAGATGAAGATTCGAACCCCTGAAATGGTTAGTCAATGCATATGATGCTGGATGATGTCATGATGCTATGATTAAACACACCACAAATATTTACAAAGGCAAACATGTAAGGCACACAAGTCACACAAGACAAGCCCTTAGAGTTTAGGCCTGCATGGGGTCTGGGTATTACCCTCTTGAAGTTGGTGGGCTCAACCTGTCCTATTAAAAATAACCGGGTTCTAAGGGTCCCAATATCATTGGATTGCTTTCATTGTTCATCGTTTCGATTTAGCCACTGAACTGGCGACCAAAATATTCCAGGAAAGCAACCCTCAATTGAGTGTAGTATCGAGTATCAACCAACCTCGGACTGCACCAAAGTCAGTTATCTCACTACCCTAAAGAGGCCAAGATGGTTCAATTAAGGTTCCTAAGGTCAGTTGATGCTTCATGACACCACATGGAGGCCCCGTACTCTCCTTGACTGAACTCAAGGGTTACCGGTACACACCAAAGTGCCACATCAACGTAGCAGACTGCTTCAACCATGTCGGTATACCCCGCACAGTTCCCTCACAGCCTTGTTGCTACTTTCTAAGAAGGTATCCCCAGATCCGGGTTAGGATCTATAGAACTCCCAAGACAGTCCCACAATTTAAAGCAAACAAACCAAAGCAATTGAAAACACAATGATCTTAGTCCTAAGGTACACCTCACTTTAAAATATCCCCAGCAGAGTCGCCAGTTCTGTGATCGGTGGATCTGGAACTGGCTGTTTAAAGCTGGTTTGCGAAATGTCGCGGAAGCAAGAGTCGCCACCATCTTTTATTTTCTCCAACATGGAAAGGACAAAAGCACAGAAAAATTCCTTTTGAGATTAGTTCTCGGTTCGGGAGGTAGATTTATAGAAAGGGAAGGTGTTAGCACCCTTTCTATCCATGGTTATCCATGGGCTCTTAGATACTTGCTCACTTGTGTTTTCAAATTATTTGTTTGCTTTTCAACTGTGGGTTTTAAAAAAAAGGTTCTTTGAAAATTTCAGTTCGACTCTTGTATCAGTCCTCAAGAGTGTTTGAAAAGTTGTTTTTGAAAGCTTTTTGAAAAGTGTAGGTGTGAAAAGAAGTTTTTTGATTTGTTTTGAATTAGAGCAAGTATCTACGAGTCATCTACCTACCCTAAGGAATTAGTCTATGTAAATGTCCTTAAGGTAGTGCCATCCCACCATTGAGAGGTAGGCAGCACAACCGTCAGAGGTGTTCGGGTCAATTCGAGGGTTCGGGACAGTGTGGTCACCAGAGCAATAGGAAGACACCTTAGAAGCTACCCCCATGCCAAGTTCATGGACATAAGGACTTACTAAAACATCCTCTACTCGACGACCATGTTTCGAGGGGCAAGGCAACAGTGAGACGTACCCTAGGGGTGGTGTGTGAATTGTGTGTCATTTTCAATTATGTTTATCTTGTCATGCATTGGTGATCTACGCTTTGTTTTTATTTTTGGCATTCATTCTTTCATGTGGTTATTAACAGTTAAAAGGTGCGGAATTTAAAAGTCCTACGCTATTACAAAGGCGCGAGTCTACATCGCCAAATTAAACCAAGACCCGATTTGAATAAATAAGAATGCGGAAAGTAAATACCCTAATTAATCTATTACAAGGCTTTGGGGCAAGTACATGAAATTTAAAAAAGGGAAATAAAAGTAAATGTGCGAAAAGAAATAAAATCGAGAATGCGAGGGCGTTGGACCCTTTTAAAGAAATTAAATCGAAATCGTAAATTAATAAAAGCAAGAACTTTTTTTTTGGAGTTTTTGTATTTATGGAATTTAATGAGAAAATTAAATGGAATTAAAACCCTAATTCTAAACTATTTTTAATTTATTTAAAAAAATGTTTAAGTTTGACCTAGTTTTAACCTAATTATTTACATGGCATATTTATTTACAAAATAATTAATAATTAAATATGGTGAAAAAGGAAAAAAAGAATAAAAGTATAAAAACCCTAATTTCTACATTTTTTAGTTTATTTAAAAAAAATTAGAATTAAACCTAAAATTAAAACTAAGTTAATTAACAAAATTTATTTACAAAATAATATTAAATAAAATATATTTTATTTTTATGATTCCTGATTTTTTTGGTATTTTTATATTATATAGTTAATTTTATGGAATTAAATAATATAAAGAATATAATTAAAATAAATAATAGAAAAGAATAAAAATAGAGAAAAGAAAGGCAAACATGGGGGGTGGTTGTCCCTTTTGGAGGTATTTTCTAAGCAATTTTGGCCCACTGAATCAGGCCTGGTTGACCTTTCTGGCGCGTATGTGCAGGTGTTGACCGGTGTGTATCCTGGACTTCATACCATGGCCTTTAGATTCATCTCCTGGAACATGTGGCGTGCCAGGATATTGGATGCATGATGGACCCTAGGCCAGGAATTGTACCTGAATGCATTATGAACAAAAATATTGAAGAATATGGGGGACCTGAGAATCGAACCCAGGTCCCATTGCATGCGTGACACATCACTCACCAACCAGCCAAATGCGTTTGTTTGATATATAATGGAAAGGAATTATTATGAAAGAGAAATAAGAGTTAGTGGTGACAAATGAAAACACGCGCGGAATATTTGAATTACCCAGTCCTAGGCTTACACCTCAGCGTCTTCTCCACCATGCCTTTGCTTTTGCCTAAAAAATACATCAAATAGTGGGGGTTTTGAACCCCCACTAACCACAATTTAGGAAAATAGCGATTAGCTCCTGGGCAATGATAAATTGGGCGCGAGGTATGAGAATGATTCGTCTGGACATCCTAGTTTCAATGGTGTAGGTTTCATGGCCTAATTTTGCCTTATGCGTAAAACCCCAATTTAGGAGCTTTGAAACCCTAAGCATCTCCCATGGTAACTTTGCATACAGACCATGTTAGCTTAATTAAAAGACATCAAAAGCTTCAGCATGATTATGTTAATATAAATCAATCATTAAAACTCAGTAAATATGCATGAAAAATCAAATACGAATGTGAAGATTTTTGGGAACAGGGTGACTGTGTTCTACCAGTTCTTGAGGTTAGAGACTGTGGTTTTGATTGGAATAGATCCCTGGTAACCTTGGCAAGCTTGTGGGATCGTTCTTTTGCCTTGAAACACCCTGCAATACCGTTTTCAGTTTTGAAAATTTTGGTGAAAAGCGCAAAGTTTGTTTGTGATTCTGAGCGCAGCTTCTTGGTTCTGTGCATTAGGGTTGTGTTCTGGCTTTTATGAGGAATGTGTTAGGTTTGCAAAACAAGTCCAAAACCTTTGTAATCAATGCTTTTGAGATTTGATTTCAATGGTATCTTTTTCAATCCTTTTCATACCATTCTTATGCCAATCAATGGAGATTCTTGCCTTTTTGGGGTGTGCACGAAATCTTGAGTGAGTAAATGAGAGAATATGCTGCAAAAAGATTTAAAACACATGCTTTGCTATTTTTGTCATATTTTATTTTAATTAAATGAATTAATGGTGATAAAAATTCAAATAAATAATAAAAAATGATGAAATAACTCCCCTTTGGGTCAATGGGTCGTGCATAGCTTTTGGGTGATGATTCTTGGAAGAAATTGAGGCCCATTAGCAATTTTGAGGCATTTGAAGCAAAGTTGACTTTTCAAAATTCCCAAAAATTTCCCAACTTCCACAAGGCATATCTTGCTCAATTTTTAAGCTTTGATCATGTTCTTGGACATTTTGGAAAGGTCTTGAAGTCCTCTAACCAATGCCTTTTGTCCCATGTCATTTTGATTTACCAATCTCAAGTTATGGTCTTTGACTTAAAGTGCCTTTTTGTTGACTTTTGAAACTGACCTATAATGTTGAGATTGATAGCTTTTTGTGAGAGCATTTCTTGGACTTGAAGTGTGAAGATGAGTTGTAGGAAATGTCATTCTCTTCAAAATGAGATTTGGATGGAATTTTTCTGATAAACCATGTGGAAGTTATGCCCTGGTCAAGTTACAGTTGACTTTTTCAACTGTCCAAATATGGAAACTTTTGCATCTTGAGACTTTTTGAGCCATGCCTTGAGAATCATGATCAAGAATTGATCAAATGATGTTTGTGGCTTCAAAATAAGATGTTGACCAAAAATTTGAACTTTTGACTGTCAAATGACCATTTTTCCCCTACAGTTGACTGTTGAGCAATTAGGGTTTTTGACTGTGCAATTTTGTGCTGTAAGTCTTGAAACTTAGCATATGGATGTTTGACCATGTTTGTAGGCATGTGGGACTTGTTTGGACCCTTGGAAACTTCAATTTCTTTGCCAGAACCAAAACCCTAATTTTTGACTGTTAGGAGGCCCTTGAACTGTGCAACCCTTGGGGAGATTTTGAAGCATGCTCTTGGCAAATCTTGAAGAATATGGGAGGGCAAATTTTGGGGTACAACAGTGTGTATGGATTGAAATGGAGGCTTGGAACAGGCTGCAAATAGGTTTTCAGTTTTTCTTTTTTCTCTTGAAAGTTTGAAATGTGTTTGGCCATTTTGGAGCTTTTTAGGCCGTGTATTCCATTTGGGAAGCTTGCATATATGTTATATGAAGTGTATCAATCCAAATTAAGGTCATTAAGCCTTTGCATTCATGTTTGAGATTATGCCATGAACTCCATTGAAACAACTTTCCATTTTTGTGTCAAATTTGAATTCTTGCTTGGAATAGGCCCTTGCACGAATTTGGAATGTGTTTTAAGGTGTATCAAAGCTAATCATCACAAAACATATCCCTCCATTAATTTCTTTGATTTTTATTTGATTTTAAAAGATTTAAAATGAATTAAATCAAATAAAATTAAATAAAAATGGAAAAATTAATTTTAAATCTTGAAATAAATTGTGGGACACGTGGGAAGCATGGCCAAGCTGAAACAAGTGGAAAAAGTGGGCCCCTTTTGTCAAAAATGAAATTTCAAGGATAATTGACTTTGGCCATTTCACAAAAATTTCCCAACTTCTCCAATGCATATCTTGCTCAATTTTAAAGCTATGAACATGTTCTTGGACATTTTGGAAAGGTCTTGAAGTCCTCTAACCAATGTCTTTGGTCCCATGTCATTTTTATTTACCAATCTCAAGTTATGGTCTTTGAGTTAAAGTGCCTTTTTGTTGACTTTTGAAAATGACCTATAATGTTGAAATTGATAACTTTTTGTGAGAGCATTTCTTGGATTTGGAGTGTGAAGATGAGTTGTAGGAAATGTCTTCCCCTTCAAGATGAGCGTTGGATGGGATTTTTCTGATGAACCATGAAAAGTTATGCCTTGGTCAAGTTACAGTTGACTTTTCAACTGTCCAGAAATAGAAACTTTTGTATCTTGAGACTTTTTGAGCCATGCTTGAGGAATCATGATTAAGAATTGATCAAATGATGATTGTGGCTTCAAAATAAGATGTTGACCAAAAATTTTGACTTTTGACTGCCAAATGACCATTTTGCCCCTACAGTTGACTGTTGAGCAATTAGGGTTTTTGACTGTGCAACTTGACCTTGTGAGCCTTGAAACTTGACATGTAGTTGCTTGACAATGTTTATGAGCATATGGGACTTGATTGAGCCCTTGAAAACTTCAACTTCCTTGCAAGAACCAAAACCCTAGTTTGACTGGCTTAGGAGGATGGTTGACTGTGTAGCCTTTGAGTAGACCTTGAACCATTAGACCTAAGGATATAGATTGGCTTGTGTGCCTTTCGTGATCCGAAGGTGGAAGATGATTGAACACTAGAGTGCCCAGAAATTTGCACTCACATAGTTGAGTATCAGCAGTGTGATGGCGGGAATGGGCTTACAGATGCCATTTGGAGAGATGATGGATAGGAGGATGGGCTAATAGATGCCATCTGGAAGTGTGACAAAACCTTGTCGGGAATGGGCTTATAGATGCCATTTGGAACTGTGATGGATAGTTGTGGAGATGGGCTTATAGATGCCATCTAGGTGTCGGTCGCGTAAGAGATTCCTTAGCGAGAACTTGCGTACCTGAGAAAGAAAGGTAATTACCTGGCCTGTTACAGGTGTTGATCTTCACTTAGTCGTTCACAGACATGCCCTGGCTAGATACAGGTGTCGAATCTGGAACTTCAAAAGGTTGCTTACAAACGTGCCCTGGCTGGATACAGGAGTCGAATCTCTAAACTCTTCAGACGTGCCCTGGCAAGATACAGGAATCGAGTCTGGAATATAGTCGTCAACAGATACACCCTGGCAAGATACAGGAATCGGATATTCAAACTCTTCAAACGTGCCCTGGCAGGATACAGGAATCGAGTCTGGAATATAGTCATCAATAGATACACCCTGGAAAGATATAGGAATCAGATCTTTAAACTCTTCAGACGTGCCCTGGCAAGATACAGGAATCGAGTCCAGAAAATAGTCGTCAACAGATACACCCTGGAAAGATACAGGAATCGGATCTTCAAACTCTTCAGACGTGCCCTGGCAAGATACAGGAATCGAGTCCGGAAAATAGTCGTCAACAAATACACCCTGGCAGGATACAGGAATCGGATCTTCAAACTCTTTAGACGTGCCCTGGCAAGATACAGGAATCGAGTCCAGAAAATAGTCATCAACAGATACACCCTGGCAAGATACAGGAATCAGATCTTCAAACTCTTCAGACGTGCCCTGGCAAGATACAGGAATCGAGTTCGGAAAATAGTCGTCAACAGATACACCCTGGCAGGATACAGGAATCGGATCTTCAAACTCTTCAGACGTGCCCTGGCAAGATACAGGAATCGAGTCCAGAAAATAGTCATCAACAGATACACCCTGGCAAGATACAGGAATCAGATCTTCAAACTCTTCAGACGTGCCCTGGCAGGATACAGGAATCAAGTCTGGAATATAGTCGTCAATAGATACACCCTGGCAGGATACATGAATCAGATCTTCAAACTCTTCAGACGTGCCCTTGCAAGATACAAGAATCGAGTCCGGAAAATAGTCATCAACAGATACACCCTAGCAAGATACAGGAATAGGATCTTCAAACTCTTCAGACGTGCCCTGGCAAGATACAGGAATGGAGTCCGGAAAATAGTCGTCAACAGATACACCCTGGCAGGATACAGGAATCAGATCTTCAAACTCTTCAGACGTGCCCTGGCAAGATACAGGAATCGAGTCCGGAAAATAGTCGCTCACAGACATGCCCTGGCTGGATACAGGAATCGAATCTGGAATTACGACAGTTGATAGTAATCATCTTTGTACTGACCTTTGTCTTGAAAAGACAAAACGTTAGTTGTATGCGATGTCATGATGTATGACATGCGTGGTGTTCTCAAAATAAATGAGATTGTATGTTCATGATGCGTATGTGCATGCTATAATGTATGAAGGTAGGATGTATGAAGATGTGATATGTTTATGAATGTGTTTTCGTCTAGGAAAATAAATCCTTGACGAATGTCGGGAAGTTGAATCCTGGGCTGACGCTGAAGAGTAGAGTTCTTCATGTCTGCTGGGGATGATGGTTGCAGGAATAGACCGGTAGGAGAAGATGACTCCGTTGGGGAATAAACTTGGCGAAGATATTACTCTGCGGGGAATACTCTGTGGGAAGAGATACTTCGCTGAGGTTTGATGATAACTCCGCTGGGGATTCCCGTTGATATGTTGTGTTGGAAGACCTTGATGAACTCCGATGGGGGATAGGAAGAGCTTCGTCGAGGACGATCTTTCCGTGGCTTTTAGCTGAGGATAACCCAGTTATAAGCTCTGGTGGAGCATAACCTTTGAATAAAGCCGGGTAGACGCGTTCGTGCTCTGTAGGGGTGAGCTTCCAGAATCTACTGGGGATAAGCTTCCTACTGGGGATATGGTTCAACTCTCCTGGGGAGACTTTTGAGACTGGACTGGGGAATGGCTCCACTGGACGTGTCTGTATTCCTATGGGGAACAATCTTATATTAAGACTGTCGGGGATGCTTGCTTAGGAACATCTGTATACTCCGCTGGGGAATGTTGAGATCTGCTGGGGGATACCCAACTTCCATAAGGCTGACTGTAGGCTAACTCTGCTTGGGGAGAGTGTTGACTTGCTGGAGATATTGTGCCTTTTCAGGGCTGATTGGGAGACCACCTCTGCCTGGGGAATAGTATTGTTGAATCTTGTCCTACTCTGCGGGGAGTGGAGATATCTTGGTTACGTTCTTCGGCGGAACTTACCTTGGTACCTTGGTGGGCAGAGCAACTAGATCGCTTAGACAACTCAATATTGCCCCTGTTTCTAATGTCACCTGTAATTAATCCTTTGCTTCGCATGCAAGTATTTAGCAATTAGTGTCAAATGCATATATCAAAAATTGAACATTGGACGTTCTTTACAAAACAAAACAGAAAAAGGAAAAACAATCGGCAATTTGTCTGAAAAGTGAATTTGTATTAATTTTTGAATTTGCCTGAAAATAGGCGTTTATGTACAAGAGGCTGACGTCCTAGTAAGAGAACGCCGCCGAACAACAGAGTTTATACAATTTGTACAAAGAAAACAAAACAGCTATGTGAAAGGAATAATCCCACTGGGTTCCAACTCTGCTATCGCCTTCATGCCTTCAAGCGTCTCATCACTTTGCTGCTCAGTTAAAGATGAAGCTGATTGATCGATGCCGTCTGAACTTGATAGTTGATACCGGATTCTAGATGCAAGGTGATCCAATGAGGCATAGTATTACGCTTTATCCCTAACTTTTGCCTGGACCGCCCTTTCGGGTTTTCAGTCCACCAGGATACCCATTTTTGCCCAAGCCGCCTTTTCAGGTTTTCGACTTGCCGTGTGTACAGATTTTTTCATTTCATCCCTTATTTTTGCCTGAACCCTTTTGGTTCGCCGGGAAGCCATTATTTTTGCCTAGGTGTGTCAACCTAGCGGGTCTTTTGTTCATGCGTAGTATCTTTTTACTATGTCTGCATTGGCGGGGTGAGGAAGGTCGTCACCATCCATTTTGGTTAGAATCATGGCTCCTTCTGAGAAGACATGTTTAACCACAAATGGCCCTTCGTACGTAGGGGTCCATTTGCCCCTGGTATCACTTTGAGGAAGAATGATGCGTTTGATTACCAGATCCCCAACTTGATACTCTTGTGGTATGACTTTCTTGTTAAATGCCCTAATCATACGTTTTTGATATGTTTGACCATGACAAATAGTAGTGAGTCTCTTTTCGTCGATTAGGTTTAACTGATCAAGTCGAGTCTGGATCCAGTCATCTTCGCTCAAGCCTGCATCCTTCATTATCCGGAGAGAGGGTATCTGGACTTCAATCGGCAAGACTGCCTCCATGCCATAGACCAAGGAAAAAGGAGTTGCCCCGGTTGACGTTCTTGCTGAGGTACGGTACCCATGAAGAGCAAACGGTAACATCTCGTGCCAATCTTTGTAGGTCACTGTCATCTTCTGCACAATCTTCTTGATATTCTTATTCCCTGCTTCTACAACCCCATTCATCTTCGGCCGGTAGGGAGAAGAGTTGTGGTGCTGTATCTTGAATTGCTCGCAGAGCTCAGTGATCATCTTGTTATTAAGATTGGTACCATTATCTGTAATGATCCTTTCCGGGACGCCGTATCGACAGATCAGGTTATGACAAATGAACAGTGCCACGACGTTCTTAGTTACCGTAGCATAGGAAGCTGCTTCAACCCACTTCGTGAAATAATCGATCGCCACCAGGATGAAGCGATGCCCGTTGGATGCTGTAGGTCTGATCTCGCCGATCATATCAATGCCCCACATTGCAAAAGGCCAAGGTGCTGTCAAGATGTTCAGAGGAACTGGAGAAACGTGCACCTTATCAGCGTAGATCTGGCATTTATGACATGTCCGAGAATGTTGGTAACAGTCGGCTTCCATTGTGGACCAGAAGTATCCTTCCCGAAGGATTTTCTTTGCCATGGTGTGTCCACTGGAATGCGTTCCGAAGGTACCTTCATGCAGCTCTGCCATGACCCTTTCTGCTTCAGTCTTATCCACACAACGCAGTAAGGTTGAATCATGGTTTCGCTTGTACATAATGTCGTTGCTAAGGAAGAACTTCGCTGCGAACCTTCTCAGAAACTTCTTGTCATTGACAGATGCACCCTCAGGGTATTCTTGAGCTTCCAGGTACCTCTTCACCTCATGATACCAAGGTTTTTCAGTTACTATCTCAGCCTCAAGATCACAACAATATGCAGGTTCGTCCAGTTTCCAGATGATGATCCGGGGAGCCTCATTGTCCCATTTGACTTTGAACATAGAAGACATCGTAGCCAACGCGTCCGCCAACTGATTCTCCTCTCTTGGGAAATGTTCAAAAGTTATCTCTGTGAAATGGGGGATCAATGTCAACACACATTCTTTTTAAGGAATAAGGTTTGGGTGTTTTGTATCCCACTCGCCTTTGATCTGATTGATCACGAGAGCGGAATCTCCGAAGACACTCAGAAACTTGATCCTTAAGTCAATCGCAGCTTGAAGACTCATGATGCATGCCTCATACTCCGCCATGTTGTTGGTGCAGTTGAAACATAGTCGGGCGGTGAGTGGAGTATGAGTGCCTTGAGGGGATATGATTACAGCACCGATACCGTTACCCAAAGCGTTGGAGGCTCCGTCAAAGTGAATAGACCATCGGGATCCTTCCTCAGGTCCTTCATCCGGTCCAGGTACTTCAAAATCAGTCACTACCATGATGCTCTCGTCAGGAAATTCAAAGTTCATTGACTGGTAGTCATCCACTGCCTGGTGTGCCAAATGGTCTGCCACTACACTTCCCTTGATTGCTTTTTGAGTCGTGTACTGGATGTCGTATTCAGTCAAGATCATCTTCCATCTTGCTATTCTTCCGGACAGAGCAGGCTTTTCGAATATGTACTTTATTAGATCCATTTTAGAAATCAACAGAGTAGTGTGAGTCAACATATACTGTCTCAGCCGGCGAGCAGCCCATACCAAAGCGCAACAAGTTTTCTCGAGCAGTGAGTATCGGGTCTCACAGTCGGTAAACTTTTTGCTAAGGTAATAAATGGCATGCTCTTTTCGGCCAGACTCGTCATGCTGCCCCAGCACACACCCCATTGAGCTGTCAAGTACTGTCAGGTATAGTATTAGAGGTCTCCCTTCAACCGGTGGCATAAGAATGGGTGGTTCTTGGAGATACTCTTTGATTTTGTCGAAAGCGGCCTGACATTCATCATTCCAATGTACTACTTGATCTTTCTTCAGTAGCTTGAAGATTGGCTCACAGGTAGCAGTTAGATGCGAGATGAATCGAGCAATGTAATTCAGGTGTCCTAGAAAGCCTCTGACTTCTTTCTCTGTCTTGGGAACTGGCATCTCTTGTATGGCTTTAACCTTGGCAGGGTCCACTTGAATACCTTTGTCGCTCACGACGAAGCCTAGCAACTTCCCAGATCTTACCCCGAAGGTGCACTTGTTTGGGTTCAACCTCAGCTTGTACAACTTCAACCGGTCAAACAGCTTCTGTAGATGGTCAAGGTGTTTCTCCTTAATTTGAGACCTCGCAATCATATCATCGACGTATACTTCAATCTCATGGTGGATCATGTCATGAAATAAAGCAACCATGGCACGTTGGTAGGTTGCCCCAACATTTTTCCACCCGAATGGCATGACCTTATAGCAGAAGGTGCCCCACTGAGTAACAAAGGTAGTCTTTTCCATGTCTTCAGGAGCCATCTTGATCTGATTATAACCTGAGAACCCATCCATGAAGGAGAACACCTTGTGCTGAGCAGTATTGTCAACCAGAACGTCGATGTGAGGCAGAGGGAAATCATCCTTAGGGCTCGCCCTGCTCAGATCCCTGTAATCAACACACATTCGGACCTTACCATCTTTCTTCGGCACTGGAACCACGTTGGCGACCCACTGAGGGTAAGAAGTTACTGCTAGAAACCCGGCGTCAAATTGCTTCATAACCTCAGCTTTGATCTTCTCGAACATCTCTGGACGCATACGGTGGACCTTCTGCTTTACCGGAGGGCAGTCTTCCTTGGTAGGCAGGTGATGAACTACGATGTCGGTATCCAACCCAGGCATGTCTTCGTAGGACCAGGCAAAGATTTCCACATAGTCATGCAGCATCTGGATCAACCGTTGTTTCACACTAAGCTCTAGGTTAGCACCAATCTTGACTTCCTTTCTGTCTGTCTCAGTACCCAGATTTACCGTTTCCACTGGCTCTTCATGTGGCTAAATGGCCCTCTCTTCCTAGAGTAGCAGTCTTGCAAGCTCGCCAGGCACTTCGCAATCATCTTCACCTTCGTCTTCGGCTAAGTTGATCGGATTTTCAAAGTCATAACTGGCAGTAGCAGAGTCGTTACCAGTGAGATCCAGAGTGGATTGAGACATGTATGAGTGAGTGTGTGTAAA
Source organism: Vicia faba (assembly GCA_948472305.1). NCBI lineage: Eukaryota > Viridiplantae > Streptophyta > Magnoliopsida > Fabales > Fabaceae > Vicia > Vicia faba. Next base: position 1,551,661,745 of record OX451738.1, on the reverse strand, counting down.
TATAGCTGTTTTGCAATATGTATAAAGAAAGAAAGGGAGCGCAAGATTTGAAAATGTAAAAAATGTCCAATGCTTTTATTCATGATATATGGAAGTGACAAACAAAAGCCCTCACAAATAAAACCACGGTGCCCCGGGTAAGACACCGGGCCATAAAGTTTCAAATTATTGTTTATTACAATTTCAAAACAAAGAAGTTCATTACTGCGTGACAAAAGTAACAGGCATGCAGTCTTTGGAAGTCCAGTTGCTAAGTCCATCTTTGGTTGTTGGGTATATCCAGCTGTTGAACTTAGATTCTTCCACTTCATCTTCATCCCCAATAGCATTTACTCCATGGTTAGGCATGGGAGCAGTCACCACATTAGGCTTCTCGGGCGCCTCGAACTGTACCTCTTTAGCATCAATAAGGTCTTGAACCTTATTCCTCAGAGCCCAACAATCATCTGTGTTATGCCCCGGGCTATCAGAGTGATAAGCGCAACGGGCGTTGGGGTTGTACTTCGGAGATGCTGTGTTCACCATCTTCGGAGCTTCCTTGACAGTTACCAGGCTGGTGGACAGCAGTTGCGACAGGATCTGAGAGAAAGTCATGTTGAGCCGGGTATACTGCCTCTTGGGCCTCTCAGCTCTTGGCTGGTTATACTGTTGAGGAGCGGCAGCAAGCTTAGAAATAACCACCGCGTTGACAGCTTGGCGGCGCTCTGGTTTGTTCTGTCTCCTGGGACCATACACAACACTAGCCTCCTTCTTGAAGGGCTTCTTTTCAGTATTTGAGGATGCACCCTTCTGTATCTTCCCTGATTTTATACCAGCTTCGATCCTTTCATCAGTCAGGATCAGATCAGTAAACCCAGCAGAGGAATTACCAATGAGATGGTTGAAGAATGGACCAGATAGGGTCCCCAAGAACATGTCCACTAGCTCACAATCCGTCAACGGTGGCTGCACCCTGCCAGCCAGATCTCTCCATTTTTGCGCGTACTCCTTAAAACCTTCACCCGATCCTAGCGACATACGCTGGAGTTGGGTACATGTAGGAGCGAGGTCGGAATTATATTGATACTTCTTGTAAAAAGCAGTGGCCAAATCCTCCCAGTTACGAATGTTGGTTCCATCCAGCTGATAGAACCATTTGAGATGAGTCCCTGAAAGACTCTCCTGGAAGAAGTGGATCCATAAGTTCTTGTCTGCTGTGTAAGGCTGGATCTTCCTTACATAAGAACGGAGGTGCATCTTAGGACAGGAAGCCCCGTCATACATCACAAAGGCAGGCGCCTTGAACTTGTGTGGGATCACCACCCCAGAGGATAACCCCAAGTCTCCGAAATCTAACCCAGGCACACGTTGAATCTCCATAGCATTCAGCCTGTCCTCCAGTTGTTTGTACCGGTCCTCAGCAGGAGGGTACTGTTCATCATTGAAGTCGGTCTCAGTGTCAGAGACCACATGACTAGGGACTTCTCTCCCTTGGTAACTGCCTTCCCCCACAGACGGAGTAGTCCTCTCAGCTTCATTCTGCAATGTGTTCCCGAGTCTGCGCCCAGTGTTGAACAACACAGTCCTCTTCTTCTTCTTATTCTTCTTCAGGAGCAAAGCCTTCAGCTCTTGTTGTCCCTGGGCCAAGTTCATGACCATCTCCTGAAATTGGGCGTTCTGGCCCTAGAGGGCCTTGATAGCTTGCTCGGTAGTGAGTTCAGGATTCATGATGCTTGAGTGCTAAAATAAACAGTGAAGAAGATTAAGCAACCTGTAGAAAAAAGGTACATGTTATGCACATGATGCATGATATGCTATTTATGTAATGCATTCAAGGGTTTGAAAGTTCAAATTCATTGTAGCCAGAACACACTTTTTATTAGGAAATAAATTGTTCAGTACATCAGGGCCTTATAGGCAAAACATTACAAAAATAATTAATCCCAAAAGACACTGCGCATCCTCTTTGAGGAAATGTAAGTGTTGAGAGTCTTTTCCTCGTGGAGTAAACGGGTGAGCTCCAAGACCTTCTTCTCACTGGCATGTAGACTGGCTTCAAGAGAATTCCGTTCTTCCTTAAGTTGGATCCAGCTTTTCTGCATTTCTTCCCAGGATGTAGGCATGTCAGGATGTTGAATGGTGTAGGGTACCTCTCCTTCCAAGACTGTCTCTTTGATCACAGGGAGAACATGAGGATATGGCATCACCAGCTTCTGGGAGCGGGCTCGTACCCACTTGAGATAAGGCTCCGGGGGGATGGAGTTCTTGTGCCCTAGTGTCTTGCTATCTACCCTGTTGGGCATCCTCTAAGCTCTGATAAATCTCTGGCGAAGTCCTTGTGTATCGTTATCGAAGTCAAAAACTATGTCAGGAATCAGCATATCATGAGGGCCATCCCTCCAAGCATATCCAAACTGCCTCAAAGCCAAACAGGGATTGTAAGTAATACCTCCTCTGATTCCAAGTAAAGGAACATTAGGAAACTCCCCGCAACGATCAATGATAGTGACGTCTTCTCTGGACCGAGAACACCAATGTATGTCAGCATGCGTAAGAGTCATTAATCGTTGTGACCATCTCAAACCTCGCTCGTTCTTCAAAACTGATTGTGGAAGGTGCGAAATAAACCACCTTGCCAGCAGAGGAGTGCAGCACATAAGAACACCTCTTTTTCTCATGGTTCGAGTGTAACATGAGTGAAGGATGTCCCCAAGCAACGTAGGTATAGGATTCCTGGACATGAAGATCTTGACAGCATTGATATCTATAAGCTGATCTGGCTTAGGGAACAACACCAACCCATAAACAAGGAGGGCTACAACTTCTTCAAAGGCTTGTAGGTCAAGGGAATTCCAACACTCTTGGGCCTTCTCAAACAGAAACTTTTCCAAGAACCCTTTGATACCACTTCTAGCTTCCCAATGTCCCTTAATGTCAGATGGTTGTAGGCATAACGCTTTAGCAACCTCTTCAAGTTTTGGCTCCTTTTCTATACCGTTGTAGGGTAGTTGACTAAGGATAGGAATCTTCAGAAGCTGGGAGAACTCTTCCAAGGTAGGCACCAGTTGATAATCCAGGAAAGTAAAGTAGTGGTGTAGAGGGTCAAAGAACTGGAAGAGGACCTTTATCATATCTTCCTCAATGTTGGTGTTGACCAAGCTGATGAGTCTACCATGCCTTTCACTGAAGGAAGAGTTCTCGGGAATCCTGGACGTAAGTTCCTTAAGCTGAGGAGGGACCCTTACAAGGTTGACCTGAGTTGTATTTCTGCGGATAGTTTCCATGTCCTACAAAATAAGAACAAAGATGAAGATTCGAACCCCTGAAGTGGTTAGTGGATGCATATGATGCTGTATGATGTTATGATGTTATGATAAAAACACACCACAAGTATCCACAAAAGCAAACATGATAAGGCACACAAGTCACACCATAGCCCTTAGAGTTTAGGCCAGCATGGGGTCTAGGTATTACCCTCTTGAAGTTGGTGGGCTCAAACCTGTCCTATCAAAGTAACCGGGTTCTAAGGAGCTCAATATCATTGGATTGTTTTTTGTGTTCATCATTTCGATTTAGCCACTGAACTGGCGATCAAAATATCCCAAGAAAACAACCCTCAACTGAGTGTAGTATCGAGTATCAACCAACTTCGGACTGCACCAAAGTAGTCATCTCACTACCCTAAAGAGGCCAAGATGGTTCAATTAAGGTTCCTAAGGTCAGTTGATGTTTCACGGCACCACGCGGCGGCCCCGTACTCTCCTAGACTTGACTCAAGGGTTACCGGTACTCACCAAAGTGCCACATCAACGTAGCAGACTGCTTCAACCGTGTCGGTATACCCCGCACAGTTCCCTCACAGCCTTGGTGCTACTTTCTAAGAAGGTATCCCCCAGATCCGGGTTAGGATCTATAGAACTCCCGAGACAGTACCCACAATAATAAAGCAAACAATTCTGACAATTGAAAACACAAGTGATCTTAGTTCTAAGGTACACCTCACTTTTATAATAATTCCCCAGCAGAGTCGCCAGTTCTGTGATCGGTGGATTTAGAACTTTCAGTTTAATGCTGGTTCGCGAAATGTCGCGGAAGCAAGAGTCGCCACCGTCTTTTATTTTCTCCAACATGGACAGGACAAAAGCACAGCAAAATTCCTTATGAGACAGTTTCTCGGTTCGGGAGGTAGATTTATAGAAAGGGAAGGTGTTAGCACCCTTTCTATCCATGGTTATCCATGGGCTCTTAGATACTTGCTCTTATGTTTTCAAAATATGTTTGCTTTTCAAGTGTGAGTGGGTTTTGCAAAAGTTTCTTTGAAAGTTTTCTGAATAACTCTTGTATCTGTCCTCAAGAGTGTTTGAAAAATTTGTTTTGAAAGCTTTTGAAAGTGTAAGGTGTGAAAAGTAATTTGTTTATTTTTGAAAAGAGCAAGTATCCATGAGTCATCTACCTACCCTAAGGAATTAAGCTGTGTAAGTGTCCTTTAGGTAGTGCCATCCCACCATTGAGAGGTAGGTAGCACCACCGTTGGAGGTGTTCGGGTCAATTCGAGTGTAGGGACAATGTGGTCACCGAAGCAATAGTAGGACACCTTAGAAGCTACCCTTATGTCCTTGATCCTTTTTTAATCCGAGGCAACCGTTTCGAGGCAACTAGATCATGGACATAAGGACTTACTAAAACGTCCTATACTTGACGACCACGTTTCAAAGGCAACAGGTGAGGCGTACCCTAGAAGTGGTGTGTGTATTTGTGTGTTGTATTCAGTTAATGTTTGTCTTGTTAATTAGTGGGCTACGAGTTGTTTTTATTTACATACATTCTTTCATGCAAGTTTAGCAGTTAAGGGGGTGCGGAAAGTAAATTGCGGAAACATAAATCCTACGCTATTACAAGGCGCGGGTCTATACATCGCCAAAAATTACAAAGACCTGTTTTTTAGTAAATGAGTACGGAAAATAAAATAAAGCGATAAACCTATTTAACTATTACATTCTTGAAGGCAATTACATAATAATCATATAAAGTAAATGCGCGCGAATAAGTTAATCGGGAATGTCTAAGGGTGTTGACCCTTTTAAGAAAAGGAATTGATTTTTTTGGTCTTTTTTGTAATTAAAATGAAATAAAAACTAATTTATGACTAATTAATTAATTTAATTAAAAGAAAATATTTTTTATTTTTTATGTTTTTTATGAAATAAAATAAAAAAAAGAAATAAAATTCTAGGTTAACCTAATTCTAGATCTATTTTAATTATTTAAGAAAAGGAATTACAATTGCCTAATTAAACTATTTTGGTTAATATTTATTTACAAAATAAAATAATAATAATAATAATAATAATAATAATAATAATAATAATAATAATAATTATGTTAATTCTATTTTTTGGTTTTTTTGATAATGTGTTAATTAAGTTAATTTGTTAATAATAATAATAAAAATAAAAAGGTTAAAAATTAAAATAATAGAAAAAAAACAAAACAAAATAAAAAAAGAAGTAAAACCAAAAAGGGGGGTGTGGGCTGAAATTTGGAGGTGTTGAATTGAGAATTGTGGCCCATTTATCCTCAGCTCGTTTGACTTTTTTGGTTTCCTGCAGCATGCTTGATGTAATCTCAAGCCTCAACTCAACTTTAGTTTTGATGAAAGACAAACAAGCTAGTTTGATGAAAGACAAACAAGCATTATGGAAAGAAGGAAAAGAAGTGGAAATCAACTTAAAGCATCATTCACTCAAAGCTTCAAGGAACTTGGCAAGCAATCAAGTATATCAATTCTCAATTAAACTACATTGATTAGAAATGCTCAAAAATGATATACACACTTGCCACATCTCTTCAATTATATTTCAAAACAATTTTTAAGTTTTTCTCTGCTGTAAATCGATTAACATCTTGTGTAAATCGATTTACACATGCTTTTTCAAAAAACTGTTTGCTCCTGCCAGCAATCGATTTACAGGTTGTGTAAATCGATTGATCACAGAACAAACTAATTTTTTAACTCTTGTAAATCGATTGACACAACATGCTAATCGATTTACACTTCAAATTTTTTGAAATTCTGAACGTTACAATCACGTGCAATCGATTTGCATCTTATGTTAATCGATTTGCACATTGAAAATTTTGAAAAATCTGAACTGGTTTCAAGATATCCTTCACACCTTTTCTCCAATAGTTGCATGATCAAACATTGCATCTTGTCAAGTTTTTCAAACAGAAAAGTGTCCTTTTGGAAAGGTATCTTGATTACTATATATTACAAAATATTTCAAATCATAAACAACTCTTCTCTTATGCAATAAAATCTGAACTTTGTAAAATATTCAAACTTCATATTTCTTAACTTTTAAGAACAAAGATTTTCTGCACTTTCACACATATAAAGAACAGAAATCTTTGAGCATTATCTAACCATTGTGTTACAGTTTGAATTGTTTACAAGAGAAGAAAGAAGAAACTTCAAAGAAGTCACTCTATGTGATCAACATCTTTCAAGAAATCATACTTCATAAAAACATACAAAGTGTAACTTATTTCCAGGGTTGTTGGAATTAAGTATTAGATTACTTTTGTTCCTTGTTGTCCATTATTGGAAACAAGAGGTATCTTTTGAGAGGATTGTTCTCATTAGACTTATTGGAAATCCAAGAGGGTGTTCTTGGTTATTTGTTAGGTTCTTTAGTGGATAAGACTAGGAAGAGTCTTGTAAAAGTTCTAACAATATAGTAAAATCTCTTGCGTGTTTGCAAGGGGACTAGACGTACTTCCGGGGTGTGGAAGGAACCAGGATAATTCTCCGTGTCTCTTTACTTTCTGCACTTTACAGTTTTCAAAGCACTAAATCAAAACCAGAAAGTATAAAATAAGTCAAAAATCGACCATCACCTAATTCACCCCCCCCCCCCCCCCTCTTAGGCGCAATCTTAATCTTACAATTGGTATCAGAGCAGGTTATAGGTAACCTGCTCCTAGAGATCCAGAATGGCTTCCGCAAATCATCAACCAATTTTCAGAGATGGTGGTAGTAACAACAAGCCTCCTCTATTTTGTGGTGAATATTTTGACTTTTGGAAAATACGCATGAAGGCGCATTTAGAAGCACAAGGAGAGGAAGTATGGGATGCTGTTGAAAATGGTCCATTTATCCCGATAACGGTAATCAATGGCGTTGGGTCTGCAAAGCCCAAAACTGCATGGGACGACGATGATAAAAAGAAAGTTCTCTATGACAAAAAGGCAATAAACCTTCTTCAAGGTGCACTCAGTATGGACGAATTTTTCCGTGTCTCAAACTGCAAAACAACAAAGGAAATTTGGGATACCTTGGTTCAAACTCATGAAGGAACGGCTGAAGTAAAAAGATCAAGGCTAAATACCTTGAGTCAAGAATATGAACTATTTCGAATGCAGCCCGGAGAATCCATTCTTGACTTACAAAAGAGATTTGTGCATTTGACAAATCACTTAAATGCTCTTGGTAAAACCCAGTCAAATGATGAACTCAACTTGAAAATCCTTAGATCATTGACTAGGGAATGGCAACCAAAGGTAACGACAATCTCGGAAAAGAAGAGTCTCTCCGTAATGACTTCCGCTACATTATTTGGCAAACTTCAAGAATACGAAACGGAACTTGGTAGACTTGAAAAACATGAGAATTTAGAAAAGAAGTCCAAAAACATTGCTTTAAAAATTGATTCAAAAGAAGTGGTAAAAGAAGACAATCCGGAAGAAGATGAAAATTTCATGCTTCTAGTGAAAAGACTTGGGAAGTTTTTTGGCAGAAATGACAAAGGCGGATCTCATGCACATAAGAGAAAGCACTTCAAGAAAAGAGAAGCCTCCACATCAACACAAGATGTCTCATGTTATGAATGTGGAAAGCAAGGACACATCAAGCCAAACTGTCCAAATCTCCCAAAGAAAAATGGATTCAAAGGAAAGGACTCAAAACAAAAGAAAGCCTACATAGCATGGGAAGATAATGATATGAGCAGTTCATCGGAATCGGAAAGCGACGAATGTGCAAACTTAGCCTTAACGGCATCGCATCACTCCGACAATGAAGAAGAGGTTAGTAATGAATTTAATCTTTTTGATGATGATGTTCAAGGTGCAATTGATGAACTCTTGAAAGAATGCAAAAGTTTATACAAAAAGGTGTCAAAACAAGAAAAAGAACTTCTAATTTGTCTAGAAAAAATTGACACCATGACTAAAGATTTTGATCTTCAAAAACAGAATTTTATTAAAGAAAAGGAAACCTTTGCATGCTCCAAGTGTGAATCAAATGTCTTTCAAATTGTTCAATTGAAAAGAGTCATTGAACGATATGAAAAAGGATAAATAGGATTGGAAGGATTACTAAGCCAACAACGTTATCCAAATGATAAAAGAGGTCTTGGTTATGTGAATACTAAGAAACCAAGTAACAACCCCACTGTTTTTGTGAAGGCTAGTAATAGTTCCAATCCCAAGAAAGTAGAAAAGAAGCAAGTTGTTCATAATCATCAAAAGAAAAAGGCTAATGTATCTAAAAGAAGACAAATTCCTAGATACAAGAGTAAATTTGTTCCAAACTGTTTTTACTGTGGTATTATTGGACACACACCAAATGCATGCTATATTAGAAATTTCAGTATGGCTAGTGGACATTATGCATGGGTGAAAAAGGGAACTAACTATGAAGGACCCAAGGCAACTTGGGTACCTAACAAGAAATAATTTGTTTTTGTAGGTATGCTTGAAATCCACATCAAATGTTTGGTATCTTGACAATGGATGTTCAAAGCATATGACAGGAGATGTACACCAATTTTCATATCTAGTACATAAAGCCAAAGGGTATGTCACCTATGGAGACAACACCAAAGGAAAGATTCTTGGCGTTGGAATAGTTGGCACACCTCCATCCATTCAAATTGAGGATGTTCTCTATGTTGAAGGATTAAAGCACAACCTTCTTAGCATAAGTCAACTTTGCGATAGAGGGTTCAAGATCAAATTCAACAAAGAAGAATGCCTTATTATGGATGAGGCAACCAATGAGGTAAAACTCAAAGGTATAAGATATAACAATATTTTTATAATTACTCTAGATGATTTGTCTATGAAGGTACAATGTCTTATGGTAAACAACAATGACGCTTGGTTATGGCATAAGAGGATTGCTCACATTCACATGGAGCACTTGAACAAATTGGTTAAGCATGACTTAGTTATTGGTCTACCAAAGATGAAGTTCATCAAAGACAAATTATGTAGTGCATGCCAAAAGGGCAAACAGACCAAATCAACTTTCAAACCAAAGAATGTGGTTTCAACAAGAAGACCACTTCAATTGTTGCACATGGATCTTTTTGGTCCATCTAGAACAAGAAGCTTCAGAGGTAACATTTATGCATTAGTTATTGTAGATGATTTTTCCCGTTTCACTTGGACTTTGTTTTTAGTACACAAGAATGAAGCATTCAAGGCATTCAAGAGATATGCAAAACAAGTTCAAAATGAGAAGTCATCAAAGATAACATCAATCCGAAGTGATCACGGTGGAGAGTTCCAAAACAGTCTATTTGAAGAATTTTGTGAAGAAAATGGGATCTTCCACAATTTTTCAGCACCAAGAACTCCACAACAAAATGGAGTAGTTGAAAGGAAAAATAGGTCTTTGGTGGAACTTGCTAGAACCATGCTAAGTGACTCAAGTTTTCCTAAATATTTTTGGGCAGATGCGGTAAGCACGGCATGTTATGTAAGCAATCGCACGATCAATATTACGAAAAATCCAGTTATGCATTCCCGGACGAAACACATTGACATCAGACATCATTTCATCCGAGACCATGTACTCAAAGGAGATGTCGAGATCACATTCGTGGACACTCAAAATCAACTCGCGGACATCTTCACAAAACCACTTGCAAAAGATGCATTTTTCAAAATTCATCGTGAACTTGGAATCCTCGATGAACAAGATATTTAAGGTGCACTCAATCCTTAACTATACCTTAATGTACATATATATGTGGTTAGACATTGTTTCAAATGTTAAAAATAATGATGTTTTAAATTTTTCTTTAAGTAAATCGATTTACACCATATGTCAATCGATTTACTACTGAAGCAAATCATTTTTTTTTATAAAATCTTTTGTGTAAATCGATTTACACAATATGTAAATCGATTTACCACTGAACGAAAATTATTTTTTATAAAAATGTTCTGTGTAAATCGATTTAACCAAGGGGCAAATCGATTTACCACAGAATCTGAAGCATTTTCTGTGTATTTTCTCTATGCAATTTATTTTTTAACATGTGATACTTGTATGAGCTTTTAATATATTGGTCAAACATTCATTGTCTCTCAACCTCCCATCTTACTATTGCCCAATCAGTGAAACCTTGACCAAATCACCAAATTAAAACCTCATAAAGACCTCACTTACTCTCTATTATTTAAACTCACCTCCGCCTCCTCAATACACCGAACCACCTCTTCAACAACAATTTCCATATCAAGGACCTTTCTAAAATGTTCCTGATCAATGTTATTAAATTCTTGTTATAAGTATCATTATGGTTTTTGTCTTGTTGTATTTCAAGTGTTCATTTGATGTATTGTGTTCTTAAACTTTGTTCGAAAATTTTGAAAGTTTTTTGTTTTTCATTCATGTTCCTGTACATTTCTTTCTGTTATAATTTCTTGTTGCATCTTTCCCTTCTTTTTGATAATGTCAAAGGGGGAGAAGGATGTAATAGCACTTTATGGTTGTTTGTTTTCATTGTCTTTACAGAGCAAGCTTTCAAATCTTTTTCTCCATAGGGGGAGAAATCTTCTCAGGGGGAGAAAACACATTCTGCTCAAATTCTGATTAACACATAAAGGAAAATGGTTTGTCATCATCAAAAAGGGGGAGAATGTAATCTCAAGCCTCAACTCAACTTTAGTTTTGATGAAAGACAAACAAGCTAGTTTGATGAAAGACAAACAAGCATTATGGAAAGAAGGAAAAGAAGTGGAAATCAACTTAGAGCATCATTCACTCAAAGCTTCAAGGAACTTGGCAAGCAATCAAGTATATCAATTCTCAATTAAACTACATTGATTAGAAATGCTCAAAAATGATATACACACTTGCCACATCTCTTCAATTATATTTCAAAACAATTTTTAAGTTTTTCTCTGCTGTAAATCGATTAACATCTTGTGTAAATCGATTTACACATGCTTTTTCAAAAAACTGTTTGCTCCTGCCAGCAATCGATTTACAGGTTGTGTAAATCGATTGATCACAGAACAAACTGATTTTTTAACTCTTGTAAATCGATTGACACAACATGCTAATCGATTTACACTTCAAATTTTTTGAAATTCTGAACGTTACAATCACGTGCAATCGATTTGCATCTTATGTTAATCGATTTGCACATTGAAAATTTTGAAAAATCTGAACTGGTTTCAAGATATCCTTCACACCTTTTCTCCAATAGTTGCATGATCAAACATTGCATCTTGTCAAGTTTTTCAAACAGAAAAGTGTCCTTTTGGAAAGGTATCTTGATTACTATATATTACAAAATATTTCAAATCATAAACAACTCTTCTCTTATGCAATAAAATCTGAAGTTTGTAAAATATTCAAACTTCATATTTCTTAACTTTTAAGAACAAAGATTTTCTGCACTTTCACACATATAAAGAACAGAAATCTTTGAGCATTATCTAACCATTGTGTTACAGTTTGAATTGTTTACAAGAGAAGAAAGAAGAAACTTCAAATAAGTCACTCTATGTGATCAACATCTTTCAAGAAATCATACTTCATAAAAACATACAAAGTGTAACTTATTTCCAGGGTTGTTGGAATTAAGTATTAGATTACTTTTGTTCCTTGTTGTCCATTATTGGAAACAAGAGGTATATTTTGAGAGGATTGTTCACATTAGACTTAATGGAAATCCAAGAGGGTGTTCTTGGTTATTTGTTAGGTTCTTTAGTGGATAAGACTAGGAAGAGTCTTGTAAAAGTTCTAACAATATAGTAAAATCTCTTGCGTGTTTGCAAGGGGACTGGACGTACTTTCGGGGTGTGGAAGGAACCAGGATAATTCTCCGTGTCTCTTTACTTTCTGCACTTTACAGTTTTCAAAGCACTAAATCAAAACCAGAGAGTATAAAATAAGTCAAAAATCGACCATCACCTAATTCACCCCCCCTCTTAGGAGCAATCTTAATCTTACACTTGACTCCAGAGTATGGTATGCTTCACTTTTGGCCCTTGGATCTATAATTGATGACATATGGCAGCGCTGGGATGTGAGACTCACGATGCACCTCATATTGGAATCTACACAGGAAAACGTTGAAGAAAATAATATGGAAATTATAAGGGGACCTGGGAATCGAACCCAGGTCCCAACGCTTACCAAACACACTGCCAGCCAACTGAACCAAGCGCACTAGTTGTAAGAATAATGGAAACAAAATAATATATGGAATAAGTGCCCTATAGGCTGAAACACGCGCGTAAATTTGAACTGTCCATTCCCCGCTTGCCACACATGTCGTCTTCTACCTTTTCTGCAAATAAAAAACATATAGCGGGGGTTTTAAACCCCCACAAAATACAGTCAATATGAAAATAGCGATTAGCTCCTCACACAATATAAAAAGGGCGCGAGTATCTCATTCCAATCGTCTTATCATGCTGAGTTTAACCATATGCGTGCGGAGTTTTAATTTTACAGCATGACAAAACCCCTAATTCGAAGCTCTGAAAAACCTAGAAGTTGCTAATGGTAACTTTCGTTTTAGAGCCTCATTCTCAAATTAAATCACATGGAGAGCTTTGTACTGATCTTGTAAACAAAATGCTATCAACAAAAAATGTTAAAAGTGCATGAAATGTGATAAATAAATTTGAGAAAAAATGGAAACCGTGTGGGTGGTATGGGATGATTCCTTGAGGTTTTTGACTCGTTTCTGATTGCTAAAGATTCTTGGCAATGCAAGGAGTGTGTATGGATTGAAATGGAGGCTTGGAACAGGCTGCAAATAGGTTTTCAGTTTTGCTTTTTTCTCTTGAAAGTTTGAAATGTGTTTGGCCGTTTTGGAGCTTTTTAGGTCGTGTATTCCATATGGGAAGCTTGCATATATGTTATATGAAGTGTATCAATCCAAATTAAGGTCATTAAGCCTTTGCATTCATGTTTGAGATTATGCCATGAACTCCATTGAAACAACTTTCCATTTTTGTGTCAAATTTGAATTCTTGCTTGGAATAGGCCCTTGCACGAATTTGGAATGTGTTTTAAGGTGTATCAAAGCTAATCATCACAAAACATATCCCTCCATTAATTTCTTTGATTTTTATTTGATTTTAAAAGATTTAAAATGAATTAAATCAAATAAAATTAAATAAAAATGGAAAAATTAATTTTAAATCTTGAAATAAATTGTGGGACACGTGGGAAGCATGGCCAAGCTGAAACAAGTGGAAAAAGTGGGCCCCTTTTGTCAAAAATGAAATTTCAAGGATAATTGACTTTGGCCATTTCACAAAAATTTCCCAACTTCTCCAATGCATATCTTGCTCAATTTTAAATCTATGAACATGTTCTTGGACATTTTGGAAAGTTCTTGAAGTCCTCTAACCAATGTATTTGGTACCATGTCATTTTTATTTACCAATCTCAAGTTATGATCTTTGACTTAAAGTGTCTTTTTGTTGACTTTTGAAAATGACCTATAATGTTGAAATTGATAACTTTTTGTGAGAGCATTTCTTGGATTTGGAGTGTGAAGATGAGTTGTAGGAAATGTCTTCCCCTTCAAGATGAGCATTGGATGGGATTTTTCTGATGAACCATGAAAAAGTTATGCCTTGGTCAAGTTACAGTTGACTTTTCAGCTGTCCAAAAATAGAAACTTTTGTATCTTGAGACTTTTTGAGCCATGCTTGAGGAATCATGATCAAGAATTGATCAAATGATGATTGTGGCTTCAAAATAAGATGTTGACCAAAAATTTTGACTTTTGACTGCCAAATGACCATTTTGCCCCTACAGTTGACTGTTGAGCAATTAGGGTTTTTGACTGTGCAACTTGACCTTGTGAGCCTTGAAACTTGACATGTAGGTGCTTGACAATGTTTATGAGAATATGGGACTTGATTGAGCCCTTGAAAACTTCAACTTCCTTGCAAGAACCAAATTGACTGGCTTATGAGGATGGTTGACTGTGTAGCCCTTGAGTAGACCTTGAACCATTAGACCTAAGGATATAGATTGGCTTGTGTGCCTTTCGTGATCCAAAGGTGGAAGATGATTGAACACTAGAGTGCCCAGAAATTTGCACTCACATAGTTGAGTATCAGCAGTGTGATGGCGGGAATGGGCTTACAGATGCCATTTGGAGAGATGATGGATAGGAAAGTGTGACTGAACCTTGTCGGGAATGGGCTTATAGATGCCATTTGGAACTGTGATGGATAGTTGTGGAGATGGGCTTATAGATGCCATCTAGGTGTCGGTCGCGTAAGAGATTCCTTAGCGAGAACTTGCGTACCTGAGAAAGAAAGGTAATTACCTGGCCTGTTACAGGTGTTGATCTTCACTCAGTCATTCACAGACATGCCCTGGCTAGATACAGGTGTCGAATCTGGAACTTCAAAAGGTTGCTTACAAACGTGCCCTGGCTGGATACAGGAGTCGAATCTCTAAACTCTTCAGACGTGCCCTGGCAAGATACAGGAATCGAGTCTGGAATATAGTCGTCAACAGATACACCCTGGCAAGATACATGAATCGGATCTTCAAACTCTTCAGATGTGCCGTGGCAGGATACAGGAATCGAGTCTGGAATATAGTCGTCAATAGATACACCCTAACAAGATACAGGAATCGGATCTTTAAACTCTTCAGACGTGCCCTGGCAAGATACAGGAATCGAGTCCGGAAAATAGTCGTCAACAGATACACCCTGGCAGGATACAGGAATCGGATCTTCAAACTCTCCAGACGTGCCCTGGCAAGATATAGGAATCGAGTCCAGAAAATAGTCGTCAACAAATACACCCTGGCAGGATACAGGAATCGGATCTTCAAACTCTTCAGACGTGCCATGGCAAGATACAGGAATCGAGTCCGGAAAATAGTCATCAACAGATACACCCTGGCAAGATACAGGAATCAGATCTTCAAACTCTTCAGACGTGCCCTGGCAAGATACAGGAATCGAGTCCGGAAAATAGTCGTCAACAGATACACCCTGGCAGGATACAGGAATCAGATCTTCAAACTCTTCAGACGTGCCCTGGCAAGATACAGGAATCGAGTCCGGAAAATAGTCATCAACAGATACACCCTGGCAAGATACAGGAATCAGATCTTCAAACTCTTCAGACGTGCCCTGGCAGGATACAGGAATCGAGTCTGGAATATAGTCGTCAATAGATACACCCTGGCAGGATACAGGAATCGGATCTTCAAACTCTTCAGACGTGCCCTGGAAAGATACAGGAATCGAGTCCGGAAAATAGTCATCAACAGATACACCCTGGAAAGATACAGGAATCGGATCTTCAAACTCTTCAGACGTGCCCTGGCAAGATACAGGAATCAAGTCCGGAAAATAGTCGTCAACAGATACACCCTGGCAGGATACAGGAATCGAATCTTCAAACTCTTCAGACGTGCCCTGGCAAGATACAGGAATCGAGTCCAGAAAATACTCATCAACAGATACACCCTGGCAAGATACAGGAATCGGATCTTCAAACTCTTCAGACGTGCCCTGGCAAGATACAGGAATCGAGTCCGGAAAATAGTCGTCAACAGATACACCCTGGTAGGATACAGGAATCGGATCTTCAAACTCTTTAGACGTGCCCTGGCAAGATACAGGAATCGAGTCCGGAAAATAGTCATCAACAGATACACCCTTGCAAGATACAAGAATCGGATCTTCAAACTCTTCAGACGTGCCCTGGCAGGATACAGGAATCGAGTCTGGAATATAGTCGTCAAAAGATACACCCTGGCAAGATACAGGAATCGGATCTTCAAACTCTTCAGACATGCCCTGGCAGGATACAGTAATCGAGTCCGGAAAATAGTCGCTCACAGACATGCCCTGGCTGGATACATGAATCGAATCTGGAATTGCGACAGTTGATAGTAATCATCTTTGTACTGACCTTTGTCCTGAAAAGACAAAACGTTAGTTGTATGCGATGTCATGATGTATGACATGCGTGGTGTTCTCAAAATAAATGAGATTGTATGTTCATGATGCGTATGTGCATGCTATAATGTATGAAGGTAGGATGTATGAAGATGTGATATGTTTATCAATGTGTTTTCGTCTAGGAAAATAAATCCTTGACGAATGTCGGGAAGTTGAATCCTGGGTTGACGCTGAAGAGTAGAGTTCTTCATGTCTGCTAGGGATGATGGTTGCAGGAATAAACCGGTAGGAGAAGATGACTTCGTTGGGGAATAAACTTGGCGAAGATATTACTCTGCGGGGAATACTCTGTGGGAAGAGATACTTCGCTGGGGTTTGATGATAACTCCGCTGGGGATTCCCGTTGATATGTTGTGTTGGAAGATCTTGATGAACTCCGCTGGGGGATAGGAAGAGCTTCGTCGAGGACGATCTTTCCGTGGCTTTTATCTGAGGATAACCCAGTTATAAGCTCTGGTGGAGCATAACCTTTTAATAAAGCCGGGTAGACGCGTTCGTGCTCTGTAGGGGTGAGCTTCCAGAATCTACTGGGGATAAGCTTCCTACTGGGGAGATGGTTCAACTCTCCTGGGGAGACTTTTGAGACTGGACTGGGGAATGGCTCCACTGGACGTATCTGTATTCCTCCGGGGAACAATCTTATATTAAGACTGCCGGGGATGCTTGCTTAGGAACATCTGTATACTCCACTGAGGAATGTTGAGATCTGCTGGGGGATACCCAACTTCCATAAGGCTGACTGTAGGCTAACTCTGCTTGGGGAGAGTGTTGACTTGCTGGAGATATTGTGCCTTTTCAGGGCTGATTGGGAGACCAACTCTGCCTGGGGAATAGTATTGTTGAATCTTGTCCTACTCTGCGGGGAGTGGAGATATCTTGGTTACATTCTTCGGCCGAACTTACCTTGGTACCTTGGTGGACAGAGCAACTAGATCGCTTAGACAACTCAATATTGCCCCTGTTTCTAATGTCACCTGTAATTAATCCTTTGCTTCGCATGCAAGTATTTAGCAATTAGTGTCAAATGCATATATAAAAAATTGAACATTGGACGTTCTTTACAAAACAAAACAGAAAAAGGAAAAACAATCGGCAATTTGTCTGAAAAGTGAATTTGTATTGATTTTTGAATTTGCCTGAAAATAGGCGTTTATGTACAAGAGGCTGACGTCCTAGTAAGAGAACACCGCCGAACAACAGAGTTTATACAATTTGTACAAAGAAAACAAAACAGCTATGTGAAAGGAATAATCCCACTGGGTTCCAACTCTGCTATCGCCTTTATGCCTTCAAGCGTCTCATCACTTTGCTGCTCAGTTGAAGATGAAGCTGATTGATCGATGCCGTCTGAACTTGATAGTTGATACCGGATTCTGGATGCAAGGTGATCCAATGAGGCATAGTATTACGCTTTATCCCTAAATTTTGCCTGGACCGCCCTTTCGGGTTTTCAGTCCACCGGGATACCCATTTTTGCCCAAGCCGCCTTTTCAGGTTTTCGACTTGCCGGGTGTACAGATTTTTTCATTTCATCCGTTATTTTTGCCTGAACCCTTTTGGTTCGCCGGGAAGCCCTTATTTTTTCCTAGGTGTGTCAACCTAGCGGGTCTTTTGTTCATGCGTAGTATCTTTTTACTATGTCTGCATTGGCGGGGTGAGGAAGGTCGTCACCATCCATGTTGGTTAGAATCATGGCTCCTCCTGAGAAGACATGTTTAACCACAAATGGCCCTTCGTACGTAGGGGTCCATTTTCCCCTGGGATCACTTTGAGGAAGAATGATGCGTTTGATTACCAGATCCCCAACTTAATACTCTTGTGGTCTGACTTTCTTGTTAAATTCCCTAATCATACGTTTTTTATATGTTTGACCATGACAAATAGCAGTGAGTCTCTTTTCGTCGATTAGGTTTAACTGATCAAGTCGAGTCTGGATCCAGTCATCTTCGCTCAAGCCTGCATCCTTCATTATCCGGAGAGAGGGTATCTGGACTTCAATCGGCAAGACTGCCTCCATGCCATAGACCAAGGAAAAGGGAGTTGCCCCGGTTGACGTTCTTGCTGAGGTACGGTACCCATGAAGAGCAAACGGTAACATCTCGTGCCAATCTTTGTAGGTCACTGTGATCTTCTGCACAATCTTCTTGATATTCTTATTCGCTGCTTCTACAGCCCCATTCATCTTCGGCCGGTAGGGAGAAGAGTTGTGGTGCTGTATCTTGAATTGCTCGCAGAGCTCAGTGATCATCTTGTTATTAAGATTGGTACCATTATCTGTAATGATCCTTTCCGGGACGCCATATCGACAGATCAGGTTATGACGAATGAACCGTGCCACGACGTTCTTAGTTACCGTAGCATAGGAAGCTGCTTCAACCCACTTCATGAAATAATCGATCGCCACCAGGATAAAGCGATGCCCGTTGGATGCTGTAGGTCTGATCTCGCCGATCATATCAATGCCCCACATTGCAAAAGGACAAGGTGCTGTCAAGACGTTCAGAGGAACTGGAGGAACGTGCACCTTATCAGCGTAGATCTGGCATTTATGACATGTCCGAGAATGTTGGTAACAGTCGGCTTCCATTGTGGACCAGAAGTATCCTGCCCGAAGGATTTTCTTTGCCATGGTGTGTCCACTGGAATGCGTTCCGAAGGTACCTTCATGCAGCTCTGCCATGATCCTTTTTGCTTCAGTCTTATCCACACAACGCAGTAAGGTTGAATCATGGTTTCGCTTGTACATAATGTCGTTGCTAAGGAAGAACTTCGCTGCGAACCTTCTCAGAAACTTCTTGTCGTTGACAGATGCACCCTCGGGGTATTCTTGAGCTTCCAGGTACCTCTTCACCTCATGATACCAAGGTTTTTCAGTTACTATCTCAGCCTCAAGATCATAACAATATGCAAGTTCGTCCAGTTTCCAGATGATGATCCGGGGAGCCTCATTGTCCCATTTGACTTTGAACATAGAAGACATCGTAGCCAATGCGTTCGCCAACTGATTCTCCTCTCTTGGGAAATGTTCAAAAGTTATCTCTGTGAAATGGGGGATCAATGTCAACACACATTCTTTGTAAGGAATAAGGTTTGGGTGTTTTGTATCCCACTCGCCTTTGATCTGATTGATCACGAGAGCGGAATCTCCGAAGACACTCAGAAACTTGATCCTTAAGTCAATCGCAGCTTGAAGACCCATGATGCATGCCTCATACTCCGCCATGTTGTTGATGCAGTTGAAACATAGCCGGGCGGTGAGTGGAGTATGAGTGCCTTGAGGGGATATGATTACAGCGCCGATACCGTTACCCAAAGCGTTGGAGGCTCCGTCAAAGTGCATAGACCATCGGGATCCTTCCTCAGGTCATTCATCCGGTCCAGGTACTTCACAATCAGTCACTACCATGATGCTCTCGTCAGGAAATTCAAAGTTCATTGACTGGTAGTCGTCCACTGCCTGGTGTGCCAAATGGTCTGCCACTACACTTCCCTTGATTGCTTTTTGAGTCGTGTACTGGATGTCGTATTCAGTCAAGATCATCTGCCATCT
The DNA here is from genome assembly GCA_948472305.1 of Vicia faba. Taxonomy (NCBI): domain Eukaryota; kingdom Viridiplantae; phylum Streptophyta; class Magnoliopsida; order Fabales; family Fabaceae; genus Vicia; species Vicia faba. The sequence goes on along the minus strand of OX451738.1, from coordinate 1,551,641,954 downwards.
TGCTATTCTTCTGGACAGAGCAGGCTTTTCGAATATGTACTTTATTGGATCCATTTTAGAAATCAACAGAGTAGTGTGAGTCAACATATACTGTCTCAGCCGGCGAGCAGCCCATACCAAAGCGCAACAAGTTTTCTCGAGCAGTGAGTATCGGGTCTCACAGTCGGTAAACTTTTTGCTAAGGTAATAAATGGCGTGCTCTTTTCGGCCAGACTCGTCATGCTGCCCCAGCACACACCCCATTGAGCTGTCAAGTACTGTCAGGTATAATATTAGAGGTCTCCCTTCAACCGGTGGCATAAGAATGGGTGGTTCTTGGAGATACTCTTTGATTTTGTCGAAAGCGGCCTGACATTCATCATTCCAACGTACTACTTGATCTTTCTTCAGTAGCTTGAAGATTGGCTCACAGGTAGCAGTTAGATGCGAGATGAATCGAGCAATGTAATTCAGGTGTCCTAGAAAGCCTCTGACTTCTTTCTCTGTCTTGGGAACTGGCATCTCTTGTATGGCTTTAACCTTGGCAGGGTCCACTTGAATACCTTTGTCGCTCACGACGAAGCCTATCAACTTCCCAGATCTTACCCCGAAGGTGCACTTGTTTGGGTTCAACCTCAGCTTGTACAACTTCAACCGGTCAAACAGCTTCTGTAGATGGTCAAGGTGTTTCTCCTCAGTTTGAGACCTTGCAATCATATCATCGACGTATACTTCAATCTCATGGTGGATCATGTCATGAAATAAAGCAACCATGGCACGTTGGTAGGTTGCCCCAGCATTTTTCAACCCGAATGGCATGACCTTAAAGCAGAAGGTGCCCCACTGAGTAACAAAGGTAGTCTTTTCCATGTCTTCAGGAGCCATCTTGATCTGATTATAACCTGAGAACCCATCCATGAAGGAGAACACCTTGTGTTGTGCAGTATTGTCAACCAGAACGTCGATGTGAGGCAGAGGGAAATCATCCTTAGGGCTCGCCCTGTTCAGATCCCTGTAATCAACACACATTCAGACCTTACCATCTTTCTTCGGCACTGGAACCACGTTGGCGACCCACTGAGGGTAAGAAGTTACTGCTAGAAACCTGGCGTCAAATTGCTTCATAACCTCAGCTTTGATCTTCTCGGACATCTCTGGACGCATACGTAAACCTTCTGCTTTACCGGAGGGCAGTCTTCCTTGGTAGGCAGGTGATGAACTACGATGTCGGTATCCAACCCAGGCATGTCTTCGTAGGACCAGGCAAAGATTTCCACATAGTCATGCAGCATCTGGATCAACCGTTGTTTCACACTAAGCTCTAGGTTAGCACCAATCTTGACTTCCTTTCTGTCTGTCTCAGTACCCAGATTTACCGTTTCCACTGGCTCTTCATGTGGCTGAATGGCCCTCTCTTCCTGGAGTAGCAGTCTTGCAAGCTCGCCAGGCACTTCGCAATCATCTTCACCTTCGTCTTCGGCTAAGTTGATCGGATTTTCGAAGTCATAACTGGCAGTAGCAGAGTCGTTACCAGTGAGATCCAGAGTGGATTGAGACCTGTATGAGTGAGTGTGTGTAAATATAGCTGTTTTGCAATATGTATAAAGAAAGAAAGGGAGCGCATGATTTGAAAATGTAAAAAACGTCCAATGCTTTTATTCATGATATATGGAAGTGATAAACAAAAGCCCTCACAAATAAAACCACGGTGCCCCGGGTAAGACACCAGGCCATAAAGTTTCAAATTATTGTTTATTACAATTTCAATACAAAGAAGTTCATTACTGCGTGACAAAAGTAACAGGCATGCAGTCTTTGGAAGTCCAGTTGCTAAGTCCATCTTTGGTTGTTGGGTATATCTAGCTTTTGAACTCAGATTCTTCCACTTCATCTTCATCCCCAATAGCATTTACTCCATGGTTAGGCATGGGAGCAGTCACCACATTAGGCTTCTCGGGCGCCTCGAACTGTACCTCTTTAGCATCAATAAGGTCTTGAACCTTATTCCTCAGAGCCCAACAATCATCTGTGTTATGCCCCGAGCTATCAGAGTGATAAGCGCAACGGGCGTTGGGGTTGTACTTCGGAGATGCTGTGTTCACCATCTTCGGAGCTTCCTTGACAGTTACCAGGCTGGTGGACAGCAGTTGTGGCAGGATCTGAGAGAGAGTCATGTTGAGCCGGGTATACTGCCTCTTGGGCCTCTCAGCTCTTGGCTGGTTATACTGTTGAGGAGCGGCAGCAGGCTTAGAAATAACCACCGCGTTGACAGCTTGGCGGCGCTCTGGTTTGTTCTGTCTCCTGGGACCATACACAACACTAGCCTCCTTCTTGAAGGGCTTCTTTTCAGTATTTGAGGATGCACCCTTCTGTATGTTCCCTGATTTTATACCAGCTTCGATCCTTTCATCAGTCAGGATCAGATCAGTAAACCCAGCAGAGGAATTACCAATGAGATGGTTGAAGAATGGACCAGATAGGGTCCCCAAGAACATGTCCACTAGCTCACGATCCGTCAACGGTGGCTGCACCCTGCCAGCCAGATCTCTCCATTTCTGTGTGTACTCCTTAAAACCTTCACCCGATCCTAGCGACATACGTTGGAGTTGGGTACGTGTAGGAGCGAGGTCGGAATTATATTGATACTTCTTGTAAAAAGTAGTGGCCAAATCCTCCCAGTTACGAATGTTGGTTCCATCCAGCTGATTGAACCATTCGAGATGAGTCCCTGAAAGACTCTCCTGGAAGAAGTGGATCCATAAGTTCTTGTCTGCTGTGTAAGGCTGGATCTTCCTTACATAAGAACGGAGGTGCATCTTAGGACAGGAAGCCCCGTCATACTTCACAAAGGCAGGCGCCTTGAACTTGTGTGGGATCACCACCCCAGAGGATAACCCCAAGTCTCCGAAATCTAACCCAGGCACACGTTGAATCTCCATAGCATTCAGCCTGTCCTCCAATTGTTTGTACCTGTCCTCAGCAGGAGGGTACTGTTCATCATTGAAGTCGGTCTCAGTGTCAGAGACCACAGGACTAGGGACTTCTCTCCCTTGGTGACTGCCTTCCCCCATAGACGGAGTAGTCCTCTCAGCTTCATTCTGTAATGTGTTCCCGAGTCTGCACCCAGTGTTAAACAGCACAGTCCTCTTCTTCTTCTTATTCTTCTTCAGGAGCAAAGCCTTCAGCTCTTGTTGTCCCTGGGCCAAGTTCATGACCATCTCCTGAAATTGGGTGTTCTGGCCCTGGAGGGCCTTGATAGCTTGCTTGGTAGTGAGTTCAGGATTCATGATGCTTGAGTGCTGAAATAAACAGCAAAGAAGATTAAGCAACCTGTAGAAAAATGGTACCTGTTATGCACATGATGCATGATATGCTATTTATGCAATGCATTCAAGGGTTCTAAAGTTCAAATTCATTGTAGCCAGAACACACTTTTTATTAGGAAATAAATTGTTCAGTACATCAGGGCCTTATGGGCAAAACATTACAAAAATAATTAATCCCAAAAGACACTGCGCATCCTCTTTGGAGCAATGTAAGTGTTGAGAGTCTTTTCCTTGTGGAGTAGACGGGTGAGCTCCAAGACCTTCTTCTCACTGGCATGTAGACTGGCTTCAAGAGAATTCCGTTCTTCCTTGAGTTGGATCCAGCTTTTCTGCATTTCTTCCCAGGATGTAGGCATGTCAGGATGTTGAATGGTGTAGGGTACCTCTCCTTCCAAGACTGGCTCTTTGATCACATGGAGAACATGAGGATATGGCATCACCAGCTTCTGGGAGCGGGCTCGTACCCACTTGAGATAAGGCTCCAGGGGGATGGAGTTCTTGTGCCCCAGTGTCTTGCTATCTACCCTGTTGGGCATCCTCCAAGCTCTGTTAAATCTCTGGCGAAGTCCTTGTGTATCGTTACCGAAGTCAAAAACTATGTCAGGAATCAGCATATCATGAGGGCCATCCCTCCGAGCATATCCAAACTGCCTCAAAGCCAAACAGGGATTGTAAGTAATACCTCCTCTGATTCCAAGTAAAGGAACATTAGGAAACTCCCCGCAACGATCAATGATAGTGACGTCTTCTCTGGACCGAGAACACCAATGTATGTCAGCATGCGTAAGAGTCATTAATCGTTGTGACCATCTCAAACCTCGCTCGTTCTTCAAAACTGATTGTGGAAGGTGCGAAATAAACCACCTTGCCAGCAGAGGAGTGAAGCACATAAGAACACCTCTTTTTCTCATGGTTCGAGTGTAACATGAGTGAAGGATGTCCCCAAGCAACGTAGGTATAGGATTCCTGGACATGAAGATCTTGACAGCATTGATATCTATAAGCTGATCTGGCTTAGGGAACAGCACCAACCCATAAACAAGGAGGGCTACAGCTTCTTCAAAGGCTTGTAGGTCAAGGGAATTCCAACACTCTTGGGCCTTCTCAAACAGAAACTTTTCCAAGAACCCTTTGATACCACTTCTAGCTTCCCAATGTCCCTTAATGTCAGATGGTTGTAGGCATAACGCTTTAGCAACCTCTTCAAGTCTTGGCTCCTTTTCTATACCGTTGTAGGGTAGTTGACTAAGGATAGGAATCTTCAGAAGCTGGGAGAACTCTTCCAAGGTAGGCACCAGTTGATAATCCAGGAAAGTAAAGCAGTGGTGCAGAGGGTCAAAGAACTGGAAGAGGACCTTTATCATATCTTCCTCAATGTTGGTGTTGACCAAGCTGATGAGTCTACCATGCCTTTCACTGAAGGAAGAGTTCTCGGGAATCCTGGACGTAAGTTCCTTAAGCTGAGGAGGGACCCTTACAAGGTTGACCTGAGTTGTCTTTCTGCGGATAGTTTCCATGTCCTACAAAATAAGAACAAAGATGAAGATTCGAACCCCTGAAGTGGTTAGTGGATGCATATGATGTTGTATGATGTTATGATGTTATGATAAAAACACACCACAAGTATCCACAAAAGCAAACATGATAAGGCACACAAGTCACACCATAGCCCTTAGAGTTTAGGCCAGCATGGGGTCTAGGTATTACCCTCTTGAAGTTGGTGGGCTCAAACCTGTCCTATCAAAGTAACCGGGTTCTAAGGAGCTCAATATCATTGGATTGTTTTCTGTGTTCATCGTTTCGATTTAGCCACTGAACTGGCGATCAAAATATCCCAAGAAAACAACCCTCAACTGAGTGTAGTATCGAGTATCAACCAACTTCGGACTGCACCAAAGTAGTCATCTCACTACCCTAAAGAGGCCAAGATGGTTCAATTAAGGTTCCTAAGGTCAGTTGATGTTTCACGGCACCACGCGGCGACCCCGTACTCTCCTTGACTTGACTCAAGGGTTACCGGTACTCACCAAAGTGCCACATCAACGTAGCATACTGCTTCAACCGTGTCGGTATACCCCGCACAGTTCCCTCACAGCCTTGGTGCTACTTTCTAAGAAGGTATCCCCCAGATCCGGGTTAGGAACTATAGAACTCCCGAGACAGTACCCACAATAATAAAGCAAACAATTCAGACAATTGAAAACACAAGTGATCTTAGTTCTAAGGTACACCTCACTTTTATAATAATTCCCCAGCAGAGTCGCCAGTTCTGTGATCGGTGGATTTAGAACTGACTGTTTAACGCTGGTTCGCGAAATGTCGCGGAAGCAAGAGTCGCCACTGTCTTTTATTTTCTCCAACATGGACAGGACAAAAGCACAGCAAAATTCCTTATGAGATAGTTTCTCGGTTCGGGAGGTAGATTTATAGAAAGGGAAGGTGTTAGCACCCTTTCTATCCATGGTTATCCATGGGCTCTTAGATACTTGCTCTTATGTTTTCAAAATATGTTTGCTTTTCAAGTGTGAGTGGGTTTTGCAAAAGTTTCTTTGAAAGTTTTCTGAATAACTCTTGTATCTGTCCTCAAGAGTGTTTGAAAAATTTGTTTTGAAAGCTTTTGAAAGTGTAAGGTGTGAAAAGTAATTTGTTTATTTTTGAAAAGAGCAAGTATCCATGAGTCATCTACCTACCATAAGGAATTAAGCTGTGTAAGTGTCCTTTAGGTAGTGCCATCCCACCATTGAGAGGTAGGTAGCACCACCGTTGGAGGTGTTCGGGTCAATTCGAGTGTAGGGACAGTGTGGTCACCGAAGCAATAGTAGGACACCTTAGAAGCTACCATTATGTCCTTGATCCTTTTTTAATCCGAGGCAACCGTTTCAAGGCAACTAGATCATGGACATAAGGACTTACTAAAACGTCCTATACTTGACGACCACGTTTCAAAGGCAACAGGTGAGGCGTACCCTAGAAGTGGTGTGTGTATTTGTGTGTTGTATTCAGTTAATGTTTGTCTTGTTAATTAGTGGGCTACGAGTTGTTTTTATTTACATACATTCTTTCATGCAAGTTTAGCAGTTAAGGGGGTGCGGAAAGTAAATTGCGGAAACATAAATCCTACGCTATTACAAGGCGCGGGTCTATACATGGCCAAAAACTACAAAGACCTGTTTTTTAGTAAATGAGTACGGAAAATAAAATAAAGCGATAAACCTATTTAACTATTACATTCTTGAAGGCAATTACATAATAATCAAATAAAGTAAATGCGCGCGAATAAGTTAATCGGGAATGTCTAAGGGTGTTGACCCTTTTAAGAAAAGGAATTGATTTTTTTGGTCTTTTTTGTAATTAAAATGAAATTAAAACTAATTTATGACTAATTAATTAATTTAATTAAAAGAAAATATTTTTTGTTTTTTATGTTTTTTATGAAATAAAATAAAAAAAAGAAATAAAATTCTAGGTTAACCTAATTCTAGATCTATTTTAATTATTTAAGAAAAGGAATTACAATTTCCTAATTAAACTATTTTGGTTAATATTTATTTACAAAATAAAATAATAATAATAATAATAATAATAATGTTAATTCTATTTTTTGGTTTTTTTGAAAATGTGTTAATTAAGTTAATTTGTTAATAATAATAATAAAAATAAAAAGGTTAAAAATTAAAATAATAGAAAAAAACAAAACAAAATAAAAAAAGAAGTAAAACCAAAAAGGGGGGTGTGGGCTGAAATTTGGAGGTGTTGAATTGAGAATTGTGGCCCATTTATCCTCAGCTCGTTTGACTTTTTTGGTTTCCTGCAACATGCGTGACTCCAGAGTATGGTATGCTTCACTTTTGGCCCTTGGATCTATAATTGATGACATATGGCAGTGCTGGGATGTGAGACTCATGATGCACCTCATATTGGAATCTACACAGGAAAACGTTGAAGAAAATAATATGGAAATTATAAGGGGACCTGGGAATCGAACCCAGGTCCCAACGCTTACCAAACACACTTCCAGCCAACTGAACCAAGCGCACTAGTTGTAAGCATAATGGAAACAAAATAATATATGGAATAAGTGCCCTATAGGCTGAAACACGCGCGTAAATTTGAACTGTCCATTTCCCGCTTGCCACACATGTCGTCTTCTACCTTTTCTGCAAATAAAAAACATATAGCGGGGGTTTTAAACCCCCACAAAATACAGTCAATATGAAAATAGCGATTAGCTCCTCACACAATATAAAAAGGGCGCGAGTATCTCATTCTAATCGTCTCATCATGCTGAGTTTAACCATATGCGTGCGGAGTTTTAATTTTACAGCATGACAAAACCCCTAATTCGAAGCTCTGAAAAACCTAGAAGTTGCTAATGGTAACTTTCGTTTTAGAGCCTCATTCTCAAATTAAATCACATGGAGAGCTTTGTACTGATCTTGTAAACAAAATGCTATCAACAAAAAATGTTAAAAGTGCATGAAATGTGATAAATAAATTTGAGAAAAAATGGAAACCGTGTGGGTGGTATGGGATGATTCCTTGAGGTTTTTGACTCGTTTCTGATTGCTAAAGATTCCTGGCAATGCAAGGAGTGTGTATGGATTGAAATGAAGGCTTGGAACAGGCTGCAAATAGGTTTTCAGTTTTGCTTTTTTCTCTTGAAAGTTTGAAATGTGTTTGGCCGTTTTGGAGCTTTTTAGGTCGTGTATTCCATATGGGAAGCTTGCATATATGTTATATGAAGTGTATCAATCCAAATTAAGGTCATTAAGCCTTTGCATTCATGTTTGAGATTATGCCATGAACTCCATTGAAATAACTTTCCATTTTTGTGTCAAATTTGAATTCTTGCTTGGAATAGGCCTTTGCACGAATTTGGAATGTGTTTTAAGGTGTATCAAAGCTAATCATCACAAAACATATCCCTCCATTAATTTCTTTGATTTTTATTTGATTTTAAAAGATTTAAAATGAATTAAATCAAAAAAAATTAAATGAAAATGGAAACATTAATTTTAAATCTTGAAATAAATTGTGGGACACGTGGGAAGCATGGCCAAGCTGAAACAAGTGGAAAAAGTGGGCCCCTTTTGTCAAAAATGAAATTTCAAGCATAATTGACTTTGGCCATTTCATAAAAATTTCCCAACTTCTCCAATGCATATCTTGCTCAATTTTAAAGCTATGAACATGTTCTTGGACATTTTGGAAAGGTCTTGAAGTCCTCTAACCAATGTCTTTGGTCCCATGTCATTTTGATTTACCAATATCAAGTTATGGTCTTTGACTTAAAGTTCCATTTTGTTGACTTTTGAAAATGACCTATAATGTTGAAATTGATAACTTTTTGTGAGAGAATTTTATTGGATTTGGAGTGTGAAGATGAGTTGTAGGAAATGTCTTCCCCTTCAAGATGAGAATTGGATGGGATTTTTATGATGAACCATGAAAAAGTTATGCCTTGGTCAAGTTACAGTTGACTTTTCAACTGTCCAAAAATAGAAACTTTTGTATCTTGAGACTTTTTGAGCCATGCTTGAGGAATCATGATCAAGAATTGATCAAATGATGATTGTGGCTTCAAAATAAGATGTTGACCAAAAATTTTGACTTTTGACTGCCAAATGACCATTTTGCCCCTACAGTTGACTGTTGAGCAATTAGGGTTTTTGACTGTGCAACTTGACCTTGTGAGCCTTGAAACTTGACATGTAGGTGCTTGACAATGTTTATGAGCATATGGGACTTGATTGAGCCCTTGAAAACTTCAACTTCCTTGCAAGAACCAAAACCCTAGTTTGACTGGCTTAGGAGGATGGTTGACTGTGTAGCCCTTGAGTAGACCTTGAACCATTTGAGGTGATGCTTGGCAAAACTTTGAAGATTATGGGAGGGCAAATTTTGGGGTACAACAACTGGTTTTGTCTCCATTGACCGCGTTCACATCAGAAAAATATTTAGGAATCGATTTAACTGGTTTTGTCTCCATTGACTGCGTTCGCATAAGAAAAATCTTTAGGAATTGATTTAACTGGTTTTGTCTCCATTAACTGCGTTCGCATCAGAAAAATCTTTAGAAATCAATTTAACTGGTTTTGTCTCCATTGACGGGTTGGCCTCAGAAAAATCTTTAGGAACCGATTTAACTGATTTTGTCTCCATTGACGGGTTGGCCGCAGAAAAATCTTTTGGAATCGATTTAACTGATTTTGTCTCCATTGACTGGTTGGCCGCAGAAAAATCTTTAGGAATCAATTTAACTGATTTTGTCTCCATTGACGGGTTGGCCTCAGAAAAATCTTTAGGAATCGATTTAAATGATTTTGTCTCCATTGACGTAGCTGAGAACTTAACTGGATCTTTCTTGAAAGGTAAAGGTCAGTCATATGAAATGCATGATATGGATCAAGCAATGATGTTCTCAACATAAATGAGATTGTATGGTATGATTCCTATATGCATGTATTATGATGTATGGAAATGTGATGTTTTAGCTGGGGAAAATAAATCCCGGATATCTGAGAGTAGAGTTGGATTCTTCGTTTCCGCTGGGGATGATGAACGGAGATGATAAACTTGCAGGAGAGGATAACTTCGTTGGGGAATAAACTAATGAGGAGATTACTCCGAGGGGAAACACTCTGTGGGGAATTACTCTGTGGGGAATTACTCTATGGGGAAGAGATGCTCTGCTGAGGATGTCACTGATAAACTTTACTGGGGATTCCGCCGATAAGCTCCGCTGGGGATTTCAATGATAAGCTCCGCTGGGGATTCCATTGTTAAACTCCACTGGGAATGGATTATCGTTGCTGGTGATGTTGAGTCTGTTGAGGATTGAATTCCTGTTTGTGAAAGGAAAGAACTTCGTTGGGGATGATCTTTCAGTTGTAACTTGCTGGGGATAACCCTGTTTAGACTATTGTGGGGATAAATCTCTGAGTTCTGTTGGGAATGATCCTTTGAACTTGGCTGGGGAGATTTATTTTTGTGCTCCGCTGGGGATAAACTTCCAGAGTCTACTGGGGATGATGATTCAACTCCTTTGGGGAAGCTTTTTCAAACCGTGCTGGGGAAATATTGACTCTACTGGAGGTATCTTGTATTCTTTCGGGGAATATTCTTATACTCCGTTGAGGAATATTAAGATTGCTGGTGATACTCTTATACTCGCTGGGGAATATTCTTACACTCCACTGGGGAATATTAAGACCCTTTTAGTGCTGATGGTAGACTAACTCTGCTTGGGAAGAGTATTGCTGATTCGTTCACGGTTGCAAGTCTCAGCTGAGAGAGCTACCATTACTGTCTTATTCTGCGGGGAGTGAAAGTATCTTAGCCATATTCTTCAGCTGAATTTACCTTGTACCTAGTGGACAAAGAAACTACACAGTTCGGACAATTCTTATTGCCCCTGCTTCTGATATTACCAGTAATTCATCTTTCGTTTCACATGTAAATATTTATGAGCAGCAATTAATGTCAAATGCATATATCAAAAATGAACATTGGACGTTCTTTGCAAAACAAAACAGATAAAGGAAAAGAAGTTTGAAATTTCTTTGAAAATGAATTTGTGTTGATTTTGAAGTTTGGCCTGTAAATAGGCATTTTTTGTACAAGAGACTGACGTCCTAGTAAGAGAACGTCGCCGAACAAAATTTACATAATTTGTGAAAACAAAACAGCTATGTGAATGATCCCACTGGGTTCCAACTCTGCTATTTCCCTTATATCCTCGAGCATCTCATCACTTTGCTACTGGTTGAAAATGAATCAGATTGATTAGTGTCGTCCGAAGCTGTTTTGTACAAGAGGCTGGCGTCCTAGTAAGAGAACGCCGCCGGACAAAATTTACACAATTTGTGAAAACAAAACAGCTATGTGAATGATCCCACTGGGTTCCAACTCTACTATTGCCCTTATATCCTCGAGCATCTCATCACTTTGCTACTGGTTGAAAATGAATCAGATTGATTAGTGCCGTCTGAGCTTGATAGTCGATACCGAAGTCTGGATGTAAGGTGATCCAATGAGACATAGTGTTACGCTTATCCCTAATTTTTGCCTGGACCTCCCTTTCGGGTTTTCAGTCCACCGGGATACCCTTTTTTGCCCAAGCCGCCTTTTCAGGTTTTCGACTTGCCGGGTGTACAAATTTTTTTATTTTCATCCCTTATTTTTGCCCGAACCCTTTTGGTTCGCCGGGAAGCCCTTATTTTTGCCTAGGCCATTCGACCTAGCGGGTCTTTGATTATGCGTAGTATCTTTTCACTATGTCTGCATTGATGGGGTGAGGAAGGTCGTCACCATCCATGGTGGTCAGAATCATAGCTCCTCCTGAGAAAATGTTCTTAACCACAAATGGCCCTTCGTAAGTAGGGGTCCATTTGCCCCTGGGGTCACCTTGAGGTAAGATAATGCGCTTGATTACCAGATCCCCAACTTGATACTCTTGTCTTCTGACTTTCTTGTTAAATGCCTTGATCATCCATTTTTGGTACGTCTGACCATGACAAATAACAGTAAGTCTCTTTTCGTCGATTAGGTTCAGTTGATCAAGCCGGGTCTGAATCCAGTCATCTTCACTCAAACCTGCATCCTTCATAATCCGAAGAGAGGGTATCTGCACTTCAATGGTCAAGACTACCTCCATGCCATATACCAAGGAATAGGGTGTTGCCTCTGTTGACGTTCGTGCTGAGGTACGGTACCCATGAAGAGCAAATGGTAACATCTCGTGCCAATCTTTGTATGTCACTGTCATCTTCTGCACAATCTTTTTAATGTTCTTATTAGCCGCTTCGACAACCTCATTCATCTTCGGCCGGTAGAGAGAGGAGTTATGATGCTGTATCTTGAATTGCTCGCAGAGCTCAGTGATCATCTTGTTGTTGAGATTGGTACCATTGTCTGTGATGATCCTCTCTGCTACACCATATTGACAAATCGAATTGTGCCGAATGAACTGTGCCACGACATTCTTGGTTACAGTAGCAAAGGAAGCTGCTTCAACCCACTTCGTAAAGTAATCAATCGCTACCAGGATGAAGCGATGCCCGTTGGATGCTGTAGGTCTGATCTCACCGATCATATCAATGCCCCACATTGCAAAAGGCCAAGGTGCCGTCAAGATGTTCAGAGGAACTGGAGGTATGTGCACCTTATCAGCATAGACTTGGCACTTATGACAGGTCCGAGAATGCTGATAGTAGTCGGCTTCCATGGTGGACCAATAATATCCTGCCCGTAGGATTTTCTTTGCCATGGTATGTCCACTGGAATGAGTTCCGAAAGTACCTTCATGTAACTCCGCCATGATCCTTTCTTCTTCATTCTTATCCACACAACGCAGTAAGGTCGAATCATGGTTAAGCTTATCATTAACAGATGTACCCTCGGGGTATTATTTAGCTTCAAGGTACCTTTTCACCTCATGATACCAGGGATTTTCTGTTACTTCCTCAGTCTAAAGATCATAACAATGTGCAGGTTCGTCCAACCTTTCAATGATGATTCGGGGAGCTTCGCTGTCCCAATTGACTTTGAACATAGAAGACATAGTAGCCAACAGGTCCGCCAACTGATTCTCCTTTCTAGGGAAGTGTTCAAAGGTTATCTCCTCGAAATGGGGAAGTAGTGTCAATACATACTCCTTGTAAGGAATAAGATTTGGGTGTTTCATATCCCACTCGCCTTTGATTTGACTGATCACGAGAGCGGAATCTCCGAAGACACTCAGAAACTTAATCCTTAGGTCAATTGCTGCTCGAAGACCCATGATGCACGCCTCATACTCCGCCATATTGTTGGTGCAGTTGAAACATAGTCGGGCGGTGAACGAAGTATGAGAGCCTTTAGTAGATATGATCACGGCGCCAATTCCATTACCCAAAGTGTTCGAAGCTCCATCAAAGTACATAGACCATCGGGATCCTTCCTCAGGTCCTTCATCAGGTCCAGGTGTCTCACAATCAGTTACCAACATGATATTCTCGTCCGGAAATTCAAAGTTCATAGACTGGTAATCATCTATTGCCTGATGTGCCAAATAGTCCGCCAGCACACTTCCCTTGATTGCCTTTTGGGTTGTATATTGGATGTCATACTCAGTCAAGATCATCTGCCATCTTGCTATTCTTCCGGACAAAGCAGGATTTTAGAAGATATACTTGATTGGATCCATCTTTGATATCAACAGAGTAGTGTGAGTCAACATATAATGTCTCAGCCGGCGAGCAGCCCATACCAAAGCGCATCAAGTTTTCTCGAGCAACGAGTATCGAGTCTCGCAGTCGGTAAACTTTTTACTAAGGTAATAAATAGCATGCTCTTTTCGGCCAGACTCGTCATGCTGCCCCAGCACACACCCCATTGAGTTATCGAGTACTGTCAAATATAAGATCAAAGGTCTCCCTTCAACTAGAGGCATCAGAATAGGTGGCTCTTGGAGATACTCTTTGATTCTTTCGAAAGCGGCTTGACATTCATCATTCCAACATACTACTTGATCTTTCTTCAGTAACTTGAAGATTGGTTCACAAGTAGCAGTCAGGTGCGAGATGAATCGGGCAATGTAGTTTAGTCGTCCCAGGAAGCCTCTGACTTCTTTCTCTGTTCTGGGAGCTGGCATTTCCTGTATGGCTTTCACTTTTGCCGGATCCACTTGAATACCTATGTCGCTCACGACGAAACCCAGTAGTTTACCAGATCTCACCCCGAAGGTGCACTTGTTTGGGTTTAACCTCAGCTTGTACAACTTCAACCTGTCAAATAGCTTCTGCAAATGGTTAAGGTGTTCTTCCTCAATCTGGGACCTTGCAATCATATCGCGACATATACTTCAATCTCATGATGGATCATGTCATGAAACAAAGCAACCATGGCACGCTGATACGTTACCCCAACATTTTTCAACCCAAAAGGCACGACCTTGTAGCAAAAGGTACCCCACTGAGTAACAAAGGTAGTCTTCTCCATGTCTGTGGGAGCCATTTTGATCTGATTATAACTAGAGAAACCATCCATAAAGGAGAATACCTTGTGTTGAGCGGTGTTGTCAACCCGAACATCGATATGAGGTAGAGGGAAATCATCCTTGGGGCTTGCCCTGTTCAAATCCATATAGTCAACACACATTCGGACCTTACCATCCTTCTTTGGCACAGGAAACACATTGGCAACCCACTGAGGGTAAGAAGTAACTGCTAGAAAACTGGCGTCAAACTATTTCATAACCTCAGCCTTTATTTTCTCAGACATCTCTGGGCGCATTCAGCGGACCTTTTGTTTTACTGGAAGACAGTCTTCCTTAGTAGGTAGGAGATGAACCACAATATCAGTATCCAACCCAGGCATATCTTCGTAAGACCAGACAAAGATCTCAACATAGTCACACAGCATCTGAATCAACCGTTATTTCACACTAAGCTCCAGATTTGCACCAATCTTGACCTCTTTCCTGTCTACCTCTGTACCCAGATTCATTGATTCCACCGGCTCTTCGTGCGGCTGAATGGCCCTCTCTTCTTGAAGTAACAGTCTTGCAAGTTCACCAGGCACTTCGCAATCATCCTCACCTTCGTCTTCGGCTAAGTTGATCAGATTTTAGAAGTCATAACTGGCAGTAGCAGAGTCGTTACCAGTGAGATCCAGAGTGGATGTGGACCTGTATATGTGAGTGTGTGTAAATAGCTGTTTTGCAATATATAATAAAGAAAAACAAGGAGCGCAAAATTTGAAATGCAAGAACGTCCAATTCTTTTATTAATGATATATGAAAATGACACACATAAAGCCCTCACAAATGAAGCCACAGTGCCCCGGGTAAGACACCGGGCCATAAAGTTTAAACATTGTCTGTTACATATTCAAAACAAAAAGTTTCATTACTGGGTGATAACTGAAACGGGCATAGAATCCTTCGCTGTCCAGTTTCTTAATCCACCATTGGTAGTCGGGTAGATCCAACTGTCGATATCAAACTCTTCATCATCCTCACCCCCGATAGCATTCACCCCTACAACTTGTGTAGGCTTCTCTGGTGCTCCGAACTCAATCTCCTTCGCATCGATCAAATCCTGTACCTTGTTCTTCAAAACCCAACAACCATCTGTATTATTCCCCGGGCTATCAAAGTGATAAGCACAACGGGAATTAGGGTTATACTTTGGTGACGTTGAATTTGGATTCTTCGGAGCTTCCTTTGGAATCACCAGATTGGTCTTCTGCAACTGCGGCAGAATCTGAGATAAGGTCATGCTGAGACGAGTGAATTGCCTTCAAGGTCTCTCATCCTTCTCTTGATTGTTGTACTGAGGAGTACCAGCAGGTTTTGAAATATCAACTGCATTAACAGCCTGGCGGTGTTCAGGTCTATTTTGTCTTCTCGCATTGTAGACAGCACTAGACTCTTTCTTAAACGGCTTCTTCTCGGTGCTTGATGAAGCGCCCTTTTGTATCTTACCAGCCTTAATACCAGCCTCAATCCTCTCACCTGTCAAAATAAGCTTTGTAAACCCAGACGAAGAGCTTCCAATCAGGTGGTTGAAAAATGGACCAGACAGGGTCCCCAGAAACATATCAACTAACTCCCGATCAGCCAAGGGTGGTTGTACTCTTCCGACGAGGTCTCTCCACTTCTGAGCATAGTCTTTGAATCCTTCACCTATTCCCATTGACATACCCTGGAGTTGGTTACACATAGGAGCGAGGTCGGAGTTGTACTGATACTGCCTGTAGAATGCAGTAGCCAAATCTTCCCAACTGCCGATACTGGCTCCGTCCAACTGGTAGAACCACTCAAGCTGAGTCCCCGAGAGACTGTCTTGAAAGAAATGGATCCACAAGTTCTTATCAGCGGTGTACGGCTGAATCTTCCTCACATATGACCGGAGGTGCAGCTTCGGACAAGAAACTCCGTCATATTTGGCAAAGGCTGGTGCCTTGAATTTGTGGGGAATCACTACCCCAGATGATATACCTAGATCACGAAAGTCCAGACCAGGCACTTTCTAAACTTCCATAGCATTCAACCGGTCTTCCAGTTGCTTGTATCTATCCTCAGCAGGAGGATACTATTCTTCATCGTAGTCCGTCTCGTTGTCGGAGACCACAGGGCTAGGAGCCCTCCTTTCCTCTTGACTATCTTTCCCTCTAGATGAGGTGGTTAGATCAACTTCGTTCTGTAGCCGGTTTCCAAACATGTGCCCTGTGTTAAACAGGATGGTCCTTTTCTTCTTCTTCTTCTTCTCTTTCAGAATCAGGGTCTTCAGGTCTTGCTGACCCTTAGCTAGATTCATGAACAACTCTTGGAATTGGGCATTTTGGGCCTGTAGGGCCTTGATGGCTTGCTCATTTGAAGGTTCAGCAGACATGATGAGTGCTGAAATAAACAACGAAGAAGATAAGAGACCTGTAATGGGTACCTGTTTATGAAGTGCATGGGATGAAATGCGTATGATTATGATTTCAAAGACAACCGGGAGATTCAAATTTGTAAACAAGAAAGGAAACACACTTTATTAGATTTAAACTTTGAAATTCCAAATTGTTCAACTGATGCCCTCAGGGCGTTACAAGAATGGAAATACTGAAAAGTAAATAAAAACTGGAAAGGAAATCATCAAAGGTCAATCAACGCTCCCATGGTCTCTTCTTATCAGTGCGAACATAGTCGTTGAGAATCCACTCGTTCTCCAGTTGCCTAGTCAACCTCTGGATCTTATGCTCTTGCTCGTTGAACTTCTCTCGGTAAGAATCCCGTTCTTCCCTCAGCTGCATCCAAGACCTTTTCAGTGCCCCAATGTCAGTGGGCATATAAGGATGGAGGATGGTTGGAAGAACTCCTTCTTCATTAGCAAATTCAAGAGTGACAGGCTGGACAGCTTCATATGGCATACCTAGCTTTTGGGCATGGATGCGGACCCATATGAGATATGGCTCCATCAGGAGAGAAGTATTTAGGCCTAGCTCATGTGGATCAGATTGGTGCACTCTATCCCAATCCCTTATGAATCTGCGACGTTGCTCGTCGCTATCCCCTTGAAAATCAAAGATGATACTAGGAATTAGCATCTTATGAGGTCCTTCTCTTCTGGCACGCCCGAACTGACGGAGAGCTAAACATGGATTGTAAGAAATTCTTCCATGGGTCCCTAACAGTGGAACATTGGGGTACTCCCCACAATGATCAATAATAGTCACCTCGTCCATACCCTTGAGAGTCCAGATAATGTCATTATGAGAGAGAGACATCACCCTATAAGCCCAGCCCATGCCTTCTTTATTCTTCAGCACTGACTTAAGAAGGTGAGAAATAAACCACCTTACCAATAAGGGAGCACAGCACATCAAGGTTCCCCGCTTTCGGGCAGTACGAGCATAGAGCTGATGAAGGATGTCACCCAAGAGAGTGGGTACAGGATTGCGAGAGATGAAGATCTTTACCGCATTAACATCAGCAAAGGAGTCTGAGTTCAGAAACAATACCAAGCCATATATCAGAAGAGCCAGAATATCCTCGAACGCCTTGAAGTCTAGACTATCCCAGAAATAGTTAAACTTACCAACCAAGAACTTAGTCAGAAAGCCCTTTGCTCCACTTCTAGTCTCCCAATTAGCCATTACCTCTTCTTTGGTCATATGAAGGGCTGCAACAATCTCTTTGGGCCTAAGAATCTTTTCCCAACCAGTAAATAGGGTCTGTTCCAGAACAGAGATACCGAGCAGTTTAGAGAACTCTTCTAAGGTGGGAACCAGCTGATAGTCTTGAAAAGTAAAACAATGGTACAACGGATCATAGAATTGGACTAGGACACTCATCATCTGCTCGTCCAATTTGGAGGTGACCAAGCTGATAAGATAACCATGTCTTATGAGGAAGGACGTAGTATCAGGCATCTTTGCAATCAGATCTTTAAGCAAGGTGGGAACTTTGACAAAGTTAATCCGGATGGTATTCTTACGCATGAGTATCATGATAACCTACAAAACAGAGCAAAGATGAATCCCTCATGTCTTTGAAATAGGTTAGTCCAATGCAAGATGTATGCAATGTTATGATGTCATGATGTCATGATAGTAAGCACACCACAAGTATCCACAAATATCAAACATGGTAAAGGCACACAAGTCACACAGAGAGCCCTTAGATTTCAGGATGGCAAGGAGGTTAGGTACTACCCTCTTTCAGTTCAGTTGGTTTAAACCTGTCCTAAAAATAGTAACCGGGTTCTAGAGGATCTCAATATCACTGACTACCCTCGATCAGTCATAATTCCAGTTTAGCAACCTTTTCTTGCGGCCGGAATCATCGTGAGAGTTTAGTCTCAATGAGTGTAGCATACTGCTACTGTTTTATGGCCAAGTTGGTCAATTTAAAGGTTCTAAGGTCAGTTGGTGCTTAATGACCCCTTAGAAGACCCATATTCTCCTCATTCCAACACAAGGGATATCGGTACAGACTAAAGTGCCACACCAACATAGCTACTGCTTCAACCGTATCGGTCTACACCGTACAGTTCTCTCACAGTTTATTGCTACTTACCTAAAGGGTATCCCCAGATTCGGGTTAGGATCTATAGAACTCCGATACAAGCCCACAAATATAAATCATATAAAGCATACAATTGAAAACACAATGATCTAATCCTAAGGTACACCCCACTTATTAAGATTCATCCCCAGCAGAGTCGCCAGTTCTGTGATACAGTGGGAAGAGAACTGACTGTTTTGGAATGTTGGTTTGCATTTTGCGTTTGTTTTTGCAAAATGTCGCGGTAAGCAAGAGTCGCCACCGTCTTTTATTTTATATAACAAGGAAAGGAAAAAAGAACAGAAAAAAAATCCTTTTTCGAGATGTTTCTCGGGTCCGGGGGGTAGATTATAGAAAGGGAATGTGTTAGCACCCTTTCTATTCGTGGTTATCCACGAGCTCTTAGGTACTTGCTCATTGTGTTTTCAAAAGTTGCTTTTCTTTGTGTTTGTGGGTTTGAAAGGAGTCTTTGTTTGAAAGGAGTGTAAGTGCGAAAAGTTTGTTTTGTTTTTAAAAGGAGCAAGTACTTAAGAACCATCTACCTACTCGAAAAGGGAATTAAACTGTGCTAATTTCCTTTAAACAATGCTAGCCCACGATTGATGAGTAGGTAGCATCACCGTTGGAGTTTAAGGGTCAATTTGATTAAGGGACGTGTGGTCACTAAAGCAATGTTAGGACGCCTTAGCGGTAACCCTAATGTCTTAGATCATTTTTCGGAGGCAACTGTTTCGAGGCAACTTATGATCTTTGGACAAGAGGACGACCTCTAAAACTTCCTATACTCAATGACCACATTCGAAGGCGACCAAGCGAGATGTATCCTAAGAGTGTGCATGTGCGAGTGTATTGTTTTTCAGTTATTAATCTTTGTACATGTCATGGGTGAGCTATGTTGATTTTAAGTTCATACATTTGATCTTGTCATGCATTCCCTATTATCAAACATCTAACAGTGTATAGTTGCGGAACTAAATTTTCAGAAATTAAATCTAAACTATTACAAGGCGTCGGGTATTTACATCACCAAAAACAAACCCTTTAATTTAAATTGCGGAAAGTAAAATAAAGCGATAAATAATTAAAGTCCTAATTAAAAGCTATTACATACCGGAAGCAATTACAATATTGGAAATATGGATAGCGTGCGAGAAAATTAATCGGCGTATTTTTTAGGGTTTTGACCCTTTTTTATTAAAAGAAAGATTTTTGTTGTTTTGAATTAAAAAGAAACTAGATCTAAGTTAATTATTAAATTAAATGAGCTAATTAATTAATTAATAAAAATAATATTTTTTTTGGATTTTTTTATACTTAAGGAAATAAAATAAATCTGGTCAAAATTAATAAAAACCTAATTTTCTACATTAATTTTTAATTATTGCAAAAATATTAAAAGTTATATCTATTTAAAACTAAATTAATTAGGTTAATATTTATTTACAAAAATAAAATGGTGAATTTAATTTTAATAAATAAAAATAATATTTTTTGTGGTTTTGATTTTATTAAGAAAAATGATTTAATTGGTTAATTAAACAATAAAAATAATTAGTAATTAAATAACAAAATAAATAAAAGAAAAGAATAACCAAGGGGTTTGGGCCAGCTTTGGAGGGTGAGATCAGCATTTCTTTGGCCTAACAGGCGCAAGCCTGTATTGACTTTGCTGCTTCCACGTGACACATTGACTAGGCCTCACCATAGACCATCATCCCTGAACTGCCAGATCTGGCCTGGGGCCATCTGGCGCTTCAAGATCTGAGGGAGTATCATGTACCACACGCCTTGTCTTGCACCGGAATATCTAAAAGAAAAATTCAAGAAATATGTTGGGGACCTGGGATTCGAACCCAGGTCCCATTGGCCAATGCACTAGCGCCTTCACCAACTGAGCTATTGTGTTCAATTGTTAATGGAATGAATAAATAATATTATATATGAAAAGCAATCAATATGCTGGAATTAAAAAAACATGCGCCAATATTCAAAACGAGCCAATCAAGGGAAGGCACGTAGTCGTCTTCTTCAGGGAAAATCCTGGTTATTTACCTGCGGATTTCATCCACAGCTAAATCCATGGCTCACTCCTAAAATCTTCTCTAGGCTGTAAAAATCAGTTCCAAGACCATGGTTCGATTTGTCTGGGTCTCGTGAACACACCCATATCCATCAATTGGCTTGATTTCACCTGTAGCAAAAATACCCAAAAAACAACCTTTCAAACCCTAGGTTCGGTTACAAGGTTACAAGCTACCAAAACAAATCAAATAATGCAGAAACATCCTAAATGGAACGATAAACATGATAGTGTCAAGATTTTGGCAAAAAGATGCAAGAATCAGAGGTTATGTTTTCGTGTACAGGGCCATGTTCAAGAAGACTTACAGCGCGATTGGGGATGTTTCAGGGCTTGATTCTGATTGCTTTAGCTTCAGGGGATGCCTGGCAAGAGAACCACGTTGAGCTTTTGCCTTGAATTTACCTATAGTGTGGATTTCAGTTTCACACTTTTCAAGCTTTTTTTCAAGTTTTGGTATTCTGATTATGCAGCCTCTTCCTCCTTATTTCATATGCCTTATGTTGTATATGTATCAAGCATTGTATTAGGTCAAGTCTTGGGATTGGAATCCTTGTGTATTGATGATTCAAGATTTGATATGATTCACCATTAACAAAGCTTCCAAAAATGTCAAAAACCAATATTTTGTTCATAACATGGCTTGATTCGGATTTGATCCTGTCCATGATGATAATTGAAACCTGTATCAATCAAAAAGATTCGATTCCATCAATATTTTGGATTTTATTTGGATTTAAATTGATTTAAAATGGATTAATTCAATAAAAATCAAATAAAATAGAAAAATAAATGAATGGACATAAAACTGAAGATATGACACGTGTGTGGTGTGACAAGATCAAATCAAGTGGAAAAAAGTGGGTCATTTTGACAAAATTTGAAGTTTTGGGGACAGTTGACTTTTGGCAATTTTGGAAAAATGCGCAACTTCAACAATGCATAACTTCTTCAATTTTGAACTTTTGGAGGTGTTCTTGGATTTTTTAGAAACCTTGAGATGTCCTCTAACAAAAACTTTTGGTCTCATCTCATTTTGGTATTCCATGCTCAAGTTATAAGCTTTGGAAAAAATGTGTTTTTGTTGACTTCCAAAAATGACCTCTAATGTCCAAATTTGTAACTTTTTGTGAGTGCATTTATTGATCTTGGGGTGTGAAGATGGAGTGTAGTAAATTGCATCCTCCTCAAAATGAGCTTTGGATGGGTCATTTCTCATAAAGTATAAGAAAGTTATGATTGGTCAAAGTTGAGTTGACTTTTCCTACAAAACCCTAATTTAGCAACTTTTGAATCTTGATGAATCTTTAGCAATCCTTGATGAATCATGATCAACCCTTGATAAAATGATGAATTATCCTTCAAAATGAGAATGTTGACAAAAAATCTGGAGGTTTGACTATTTGTGGGTCACAATTGACTTTTGCCCTAACACAATCGATTTATGGACCCTTTGAGCAATTGACTGACCAAACTTCCTCTGCAAGGCTTGAAATTTGACATGGATGAACTTGAGAACATATTAGGACATTGGGGAGAATTTTAGGTCATTTGGATGTAAGGACCTTGATGCAACACAAAACCCTAATTTGAGATTTACTGTCTTAGGAGATGATTTGAATGTCCAACTCTTGAGCAATCTTGAGCAACTTGGAGATTATTCTTGGCATGTCTTGAGAAATATGGGAGGGCAAATTTTGGGGTACAACAGTAGGGCTTATGGGAAAGAACCTGGGTAAGGTTTCTATGTGAGGAGTTTGGGTAAAACTGCATCTGAATCGAGAAGGAACCTGGGTAAGGTTGCTCTGTGAGGAGTTTGGGTAAAACTACATCTGAACCGAGAAGGAACCTGGGTAAGGTTGCTCTGCGAGGAGTTTGGGTAAAACTGCATCTGAACCGAGAAGGAACCTGGGTAAGGTTGCTCTGTGATGAGTTTGGGTAAAACTGCATCTGGACTGAGAAGGAACCTAGGTAAGGTTGCTCCATGATGAATTTGGGTAAAACTGCATCTGAACTGAGAAGGAACCTAGGTAAGGTTCCTCCATGATGAGTTTGGGTAAAATTGCATCTGAACTGAGAAGGAACCTGGGTAAGGTTTCTCTATGAGGAGTTTGGGTAAAACTGCATCTGAACCGAGAAGGAACCTAGGTAAGGTTGCTCCACGATGAGTTTGGGTAAAACTGCATCTAGACTGAGAATGAACCTAGGTAAGGTTGCTCCATGATGAGTTTGGGTAAAACTGCATCTGGACTGAGAAGGAACCTAGGTAAGGTTGCTCCATGATGAGTTTGGGTAAAACTGCATCTGAACTGAGAAGGAACCTAGGTAAGGTTGCTCCATGATGAGTTTGGGTAAAACTGCATCTGAACTGAGAAGGAACCTGGGGAAGGTTGCTCTGTGAGGAGTTTGGGTAAAACTGTATCTGAACCGAGAAGGAACCTGGGTAAGGTTGCTCTGCGAGGAGTTTGGGTAAAATTGCATCTGAACTGAGAAGGAACCTAGGTAAGGTTGCTCCATGATGAGTTTGGGTAAAACTGCATTTGGACTGAGAAGGAACCTAGGTAAGGTTGTTCCATGATGAGTTTGGGTAAAACTGCATCTGAACTGAGAAGGAACCTAGGTAAGGTTGCTCCATGATGAGTTTGGGTAAAACTGCATTTGGACTGAGAAGGAACCTAGGTAAGGTTGCTCCATGATGAGTTTGGGTAAAACTGCATCTGAACTGAGAAGGAACCTAGGTAAGGTTGCTTCAGGATGATTCTGGGTAAAACTACATTGGGAAATTGTAAGGAGGAACCTGGGTAAGGTTGCTTCAGGATGAGTTTGTGTAAAACTTCAGGAGGAAGCTGGGTAAGGTTACTTTGGGATGAATTCGTGTGAAACTTCTGGAGGAACCTGGGTAAGGTTACTTCGGGCTAAGTTCGTGTGAAACTTCTGGAGGAACCTGGGTAAGGTTACTTCGGGCTAAGTCTGTGTAAGACTTCAGGAGGAACCTGAGTAAGGTTACTTTGTGATAAGTTCGTGTGAAACTTATGGAGGAACCTCGGTAAGGTTACTTCGGGCTAAGTTTGTGTGAAACTTATGGAGGAACCTGGGTAAGGTTACTTCGGGCTATGTCTATGTAAAACTTCAGGAGGAACCTGGGTAAGGTTACTTTGGGCTAAGTTCGTGTGAAACTTCTGGAGGAACCTGGGTAAGGTTACTTCGGGCTAAGTCTGTGTAAAACTTCAGGAGGAACCTGGGTAAGGTTACTTTGTGATAAGTTCGTGTAACACTTCTGGAGGAACTTGGGTAAGGTTACTTCGGGCTAAGTTCGTGTGAAACTTCTGGAGTAACCTGGGTATAGTTACTTCGGGCTAAGTCTGTGTAAAACTTCAGGAGGAACCTGAGTAAGGTTACTTCGGGCTAAGTTCGTGTGAAACTTCTGGAGGAACCTGGGTAAGGTTACTTTGGGATGAGTTCGTGTAAAACTTCAGGAGGAACCTGGGTAAGGTTATTTTGGGATAAGTTCGTGTAAAACTTCATTTAGAAATATATGAGAAAGGACCCATGTAGGATTTTTCAGGATAAACCCGTGTGAAGCTGCATTTAGGAGAAAACCGTGTAACATTTCTTCGTGACGAACCCGTGTAAAGCTGCATTTGATCGTGCAGATAATTACTTTGTTTAGTTTCCGGAGTTAATCTTGAACTTGCTGGAAGTTGTTGATGATAACCATCTTTCCTGAAAAGGTACATGATTAATCGTATATGATGCATGCCATGCATTGTATGATGATGTTCTCAAAATAAATGAGATTGTGCTGTACGCAATATGTATGAGCACGTCATGATATATGAACATGAAATGCTATTGTGGCACGTCCGAGTTTGGGAAAATAAATCCCTGACTGTTGTTGGAAAATAAAGAGTTCCGCTTGCTGGAGATAACGATCGAAGATGATTGGGAGAATAATTCTGCAGGATGGAATAACCTCGTTGGGGAATAGACTGACGAGGAAATGACTCCGTGGGGAAGAGATGTTTTGCTAGAGAATATGTCGATTTGGAGGAATGACCTCGGCTGGGGATGAATTATCATTGTTGGCGATAATGAAACCTGTTGGGGAATGAGTTTCTATTTGTGAAAGAAATGAACTCCGCTGGGGATGATTTTCCAATGGCGACTTCACTGGGGATAATATTTTAGACTCTACTGGGGACAATCCTCCAGACTCTACTGGGATGAGCTTTTAGCGCTGGTGATAGATAAACTCTGCTTGGGGAGAATCTTACCGACTCATTCGCGGTTGCAAATCTCAGCTGGGGAGAGTTGTGTCCTATTCGGGATAGCTAACATCACTGTCCTTTTCTTACCCTGCGGGGAGTGAATGTTACTGGGACGCATGCTGAGGATATGATAATGACTTCGCATCAAGACTTTTCTGCCCCTGTACCTGCTGGAGAAAGTGCTTGCAGAGGCCTTGTGGATTGAGTGTCATCCCAACTTATGAGGTGCTTGGTAACTACCGATCAGAATGATAATTCTTCTACTGATAGGAAAGTGACAAGATAATGGGACATAGTCGTACGCTTTAATCCCTAACTTTTTCCTGGACTGTCTTTTTAGATTTTCAGTCCACCGGGATACCCTTTTTTGCCCAAGCCGCCTTCTCAGGTTTTCGACTTGCCGGGTGTACAAACTTTTTTTGTTTTTATCCCTAATTTTTGTCCGAACCTTTGGGTTCTCCGGGACGCCCTTGTTTTGCCTAGGTGTGCCAACCTAGCGGGTCTTTGTTCATGTACAGTATTATTTTGACTATGTCCACGCTCTCAGGGTGTAGGGAGTTGTCACTGTCGGTAGTGTTGTGTTTCCACACTACCAGAAGATGTTCGTTTGATCATACAAGATTCGTTGCTGGAATTCATGCCCAATGCCCCAAGTGATTCAGATGGAGATCTGCCCCTGGCTATTTGGCGTCTTTGAGAGATTCCTTGAATCTTGACTTGACTGCCCCAGATGATGGACAATGATCATGCCGTTCCCCTTGGTGAGAAGCGTTTTTTCCACTTGAGGTGATCCTTTTTATTGAGAAGGTTTTTTTTTGTTCACTAGATGTTCGTCGTGCGAATTTCTCTGCTGTTGAACAAATAGTCATATGCAAACAATGTTATTTTAAGAATGCAAAGCTTATGTCTGTCTTGAAATTTTTGAAAATGCATTTTTCAGTAAAACAGGCAGATTTTGTAAAATGTGATGTCAACTCAGGATTTACAGCATGTCCTACAAGAGTCAGGATACCTTTTGTAACAGTATGCTTTCGAACTAACCCATGCTTCAGCTAGGACTTTTAAGGGTTATAACATGGCCTGGTTCACGGTTGAAGAAACAAAGGATAAAGGCTCAAATTTTATTTGTACCCACCTGTTCTTCGTGATGTTCTTCGATTCTAAACTCAGCTAATTGTGCATTTAGAACCCCAGTTGAGTTCTGGAATATTGTCCTTGATGTTCCGGTGATGGTTCGGATACTGGCAGTTTATTTTGAATAGGCAGTCATTTTCTTTTGTTGAGGGTTTGTAGGACCTCTTTCTTTTTTATTTTATTATCCCTGTCTTTTGCCTGAACTATTTCCTTTTGTGATTACAGACAGTGGGATGCCCCAGTTTTTTTTAAGTCTCCTTCATAGGTTTTGACTTAATGGGCTTTTATTTTGAGAGATAATGACTGCCTGTCTTGAAGATTATAGGGAATCATCACCGTCTTTTGTTTTGGAAGGACGTCTTCGATGCTATTCATTGTGTACGAAGCGGCATATCGTGACTGAATGCACCTCTGAATTAACTGAGAAAACTACCCTGCCCCAGGTTATGATTAAGGGTTTTAACATGTGTGAAAAGAAAAATTTCTGCTTCTTTGGCTCGAAGGAGTTGACTAGGGATTATCTTCCTTATAACTCCATTATTTAGGATTTGAAACAATGCCTGTACATCATCAGCGGGGTCTGTTCAAAAACATACTGTAGAGATCGTGGTGTCCTTTTCGTCATCCTCCCTCTAAAGGCTTACAGTTTTTTAGTCGAGAGTTGAATTATCACGAAAAGGAAATATAAAGCAATTTAAGCATAATGAAAAAATTAATTCAAGACAGACACGTGTAATGCATTAATGAAATAAAAAAGTTTGACATGACAATAATTGTTTGAATAAACAAAGAAAATACAACTTCAGAATTCAAATGAACAAAAATGCTTTCAATCCTAGCCATGTTTTGGCAAGGGAGCAGTGATCACATTGGGAGTCTTAGGAGGGTCGAATTCGATCTCCTTGGCATCAATCATATTCTGAATCTTGTATTTCAGCGCCCAACAATCGTTAGTATCGTGCCCGGGGCTACCAGAATGATAAGCACACCTTGCATCCGGGTTGTAGTTAGGAGAAGAAGTCTTAGGGTTCGGATGATGGTTTATCACCGTAATCATATTCATCTTCAACATGTGTTGCAATGCTTGTGATAATGGCATGTTGATTTGGGTGAACTGCCTTTGAGATCTTTCCCCTTTTGGCTGATTGTTTCGTTGTTGTGGTCGTTGTGTGTGTGCCGAATTAGAGATTAACACTGCCACCACAGATTGGTGGTAGTCTGCCTTGCTATGCCTCTTCTGGCCGTGCACAACATTGGCTTCCCTCTTGCCACCAAATGACTTGTTCTCTGTACTTGAAGGGGTATTTTTCTGGATCATACCACTCAGGATTCCAGCTTCTACTCTTTCTCCAGTCAGAATCAGCTCGGTGAAACCCACTGACGATCTGCCGATCAAATGATTAAATAATGGACCAGATAAATTCCCAAGAAACATATCCACCAACTCCCTGTCAGACAGAGGGGGTTGTACTCTTCTGGCCAAATCTCTCCACTTCTGAGCATAGTCCTTAAAGCATTTTCCTGTACCCATAGACATACCCTGAAGCTGAGTATGTGTGGGAGCAAGGTCGGCATTATACTGGTATTGCTTGTAAGAAGCAGCAGCAAGGTCCTCCCAGTTGTGGACATTATCTCCTTCCAGTTGATAGAACCATTCAAGCTGAGTCCCTGACAGACTATCTTAAAAGAAATGAACCCAAAGGTTCCTATCAGTAGTATAGGGTTGAATCTTTCTGACATACGAGCAGAGGTGTAGCTTCGGGCAGGATACCCCATCGTACTTAGAAAAGACAAGAGCTTTAAACTTGTGTGGGATCACCACCCCATATGCCAAACCCAAATCACCAAAGTCCAACCCATGTATCTTTTGGATCTCCATTGCACTCAGCCGGTCTTCGAGTTGCTTATACCTATCCTTAGCAGGAGGATACTGGTCTTCATCAAAATCAGTGTCATTGTCAGAAACTACAGGGCTGAGACCCTTTCTTTCCTCTTAATTCTCTCCCCCTCCAGATGAATGGGACAAATTAGTTTCTTGTCGCAAATTGTTCCCGAATCTGCGACCCATATTCAGGAGGACCACCTTCTTTTTCTCCTTCTTCTTGTCCTTTAAGATGAGAGTCTTCAAATCTTGCTGCCCCTTGGCTAAGTTCAAGAACATTTCCTGGAACTGAGGATTCTGAGCTTGAAGAGCCTTAATAGCTTGATCAGTGGGTGTTTCATAAGACATAATTGCTGAAATAAACAACGAAGAAGATGAGAAACCTGTAATGGTACCTGTTATGCAATGATATGTATGATATATGTATGCAATGTTTTCAAGGATCTCGCGGGGTAAACAAGAAACTGTTAGAATTTGTTTGAAGAAACTTCATGTCATTGAGAGTCCTTCTTCAAGAGTCAAGCTCACCATATCGAATGGGTCATAGCCCCTGACTAAAGTTATCGTGTTTTGATCTCTAGACGATATTGGCTAGAGGAAAATAAATCCCCTTTGCCCCTTGCTGGACATTTGATTTACCATAACCTGCATCACAAACCCTTGAGATCCTTGAAATGGTTAAGGAAATGTTAAGGCATGATGTTATGATGTGCATGCTATACGTTTAAGCAAAAACGCGAGGTGATGCAGACAAGTAAACACGGAAAGAAATCCAAGTTATTGGATAAGGACTGTAAACAAAACCTGCAAGGAACTCATGTTGTCAGATAATAAAACTGTGCAAGTAGTTCAAGTTTGAGAGCACACAAGTCACACAAAAGCCCTTAAATTTCAGGCTGGCATGGAGTTTAGGTATTACCCTCTTTCAGTTTAGTTGGTTCAACTTGTCCTAGTAATAGTAACCGGGTTCTAGAGGTTCTCAATATCACTGACCATCCTTGATCGGTCATAATTCCAGTTTAGCAACCTTTTCTTGCGACCAGAATCATCACGAGAGTATGGTCTCAATGAGTGTAGCATACTGTTACTTTTCTATGGCCAAGTTGGTCAATTATAGGTTCTAAGGTCAGTTGATGCTTAATGACCCATTAGCAGCCTCATACTCTCCTTGTTCCTCCATAAGGGATATCGATACCAAGTAATATGTCACACCAACGTAGCTACTACTTCAACTGTATCGGTCTATGCCGTACAGTTCCCTCACAGTCTATTTCTACTTACCTAAAAGGTGTCCCCAGATCCGGGTTATGATCTATAATAACTCCGATACAAATCCCACAAAGATAAATCATACAGATAAAACAATTGAAAACATTATGATGAACTAATCCTAAGGTACACCCCACTTATAAATCCCCAGCATAGTCGCCAGTTCTGTGATACGGTGGCCAGAACCGGGATGTGGTTTCCCTATTTCATTAAGGAATTTGCTGGTTTGCGTTTTGCGTTTGTGTTTGCAAAATGTCGCGGTAAGCAAGAGTCGCCACCGTCTTTTATTTTATCCAACAAGGAAAGAAAAAAAGCACAGAAAAATTCCTTTTTCGCGATATTTCTGAGTACGGGGGGTAGATTATAAAAAGGGAAGGTATTAGCACCATTTCTATCCGTAGTTATCTACGGGATCTTAGGTACTTGCTCATCATTTTCAAAATTGTGTTCTTTGTTTTTGTATGCTTTGAAAAGTTTTTTGTTTTGACTTCGATTTAACTTTTGCTTTTGTCTTCAAGAGTGTAATGAAGTGTTTTTGAAAACTTTGTTTATAAAGGAGTGTAAGTGTGAAAAAGTTTTGTTTGGATTGAGCAAGTACTTAAGAGCTAATCTACCTACTCAAAAAAAGAATCGTTCTATGTTCGTTTCCTTTAGACAACGCTATCCCACTATTAGTGAGTAGGTAGCACCGTCGTTGGAGTTTTGAGGGTCAATTTGAAAGGGACGTACGGTCACTAAAGCAATGTTAGGACGTCTTAGTAGTAACCCTAATGTCTTAGATCAATTATTCGAGGCAACCATTCCGAGGCAACTTTTCCGAATCGGGACTTTGATCTTTGTTTAGACAAAAGGACGACCACTAAAGCATCCTATACTCAATGACCATTTATTGAAGGCAACCAAGTGGGAGTGTACCCTAGGAGTGTGCATGTGTGAATGATTCAATTTCAGTTTATTTATCTTTGCACATTTAGGGTGATCTAACTATTTTAAAATTAATCATACATTCTTGTCATGCATCCCTATATCATACATCTAACAGTTAATAATTTGCGGAATTTAAAATGCGGAAATTAAACTACGCTATTACAAGGCTTCAGGTATTTACATAGCCAAAAACAAACCCTTTGAAAATAAAGCGATAAATGAAATAAACGTCCTAATTAAACTATTACAAACTGTAGGCAGTTACATCAATATGAATAAAAATAATAATAAAGCGCGCGATGAAAATTAGAACGGGTGCGAACTAGGGTTTTGACCCTTCTATCCTAATTAAAAGAGAAAAAATGTTTTTGTTGTTTTTAATAAAAGAATTAAGTTTTCTAAATTAAATA
Source organism: Vicia faba (assembly GCA_948472305.1). Lineage (NCBI taxonomy): Eukaryota > Viridiplantae > Streptophyta > Magnoliopsida > Fabales > Fabaceae > Vicia > Vicia faba. Next base: position 1,551,611,144 of record OX451738.1, on the reverse strand, counting down.
TGCAATTAATTATTTAATTAAATAAATTAATAAAAATAATTACATGGCTTATTTTGGTTTTTATTTATTGTTTTTTAAGAAAAAGAATAATATAATTAAATTAGAAATAAAAACCTAATTATTCTAATTAGTTTTAATTATTTACAAAAAGAAATTAAAGTTTTACCTAAAACTAAAATTTAATTAAGAAAAAATCCTAAATCTATTTTTATGTGATTTTTATATTTGTTTATTGATAAAAAAAATAAAAGGGATTAAAAGAAATAAATAAAACGAATAAAACAAGAAAATAAAGATGGGCCTAGTAGCAAAAGTAAACAGGGGGTACAATCATCAGAAATCCATAGGCCTGAATCTTCGAAAGCTTCATGCTCTAACTATGGTGTTTTTTTTATTATTGCGTGGAACCTATGATTCAACCATCCATAATTGTTCTATATAAACTCAAACAATCGTTAGTATACCATAAAATGTGATTAAAATTAGAGATTCGAAGTTTAAAATTTTACCAAACCGGTGTTGTCAAACGGGGGGCGTGCTAGGCGTGTGATGGATTGCTCTTGGGCCTTGTAAGACTCTTGAGGACTTCAAGAGGATGGTTTGAGGCTTGATGTCAATTGAGAGAGACCGGAACCTCGAGATATGACTTGCACCAATTCTTTGATTTCTGGAGAGCTTTTTGAAGAGCTTTTAAAGAGCTTTTTGAAGAGCTTTTTGAGAGCATTTTAGAGAGGATTTTCGTTTCTTTCAAGCTTGAATGACTCTATATTTATAGAGGAGAATGAGGGGACAAGAAATCATGGAAAGAATCTCCCTCATAATGTTGTGTTTTAAGACCATGATCAAAACTTGAAAAAATGCCATATTTGATGATTTTATGCCATTTTCACATGTGGATGAACCTGGACATGTTTGAAAGGTTATTTCACAAAATTAATTGACATAAACCAGCATAAAACTTGTCCAAAATAGATTCACATCAAAATTTACATTATTTCTATTATTTATTTATTTAATTATGAATTTTAATGAATAAAATATCAAAATAAATAGCATAAATAGTAGAAAAATGTATGGGTGGGATTAGAGGTCGTGGACCATGTTACAAACTCAATTCAAGCATAAAAAGTTGGGCCCATTTGGCAAAAATTGCAATTTTGGACATATTTGACTTTTGGCAATTTTGCAAAAAAGGGTCAACTTCACCAATGCATAAGTTCTTCAATTTTGACTTTTTGGAGGTGTTCTTGGACTTTTTAGAAATCTTGAGATGTCCTATAATCAACCCTTTTGGTCTCATCTCCATTTGATATTCCATGATCATGTATGAAGCTTTGACAAAAAAAGTGTTTTTGTTGACTTTTCAAAATGACCTATAATGTCCAAATTTATAACTTCTTGTGAGTGCATATTTTGAACTTGGGAGATGAAGATGGACTGTAGGGAATTGAATCCTATTCAAAATGATCTTTGGATGGGTAATTTCTCATAAAGTATGAGAAATTTATGCTTGGTCAAAGTTGAGTTGACGTTTCCTACAAAACCCTAATTTAGCAACTTTTGAGTCTTGATGAATTATGAGCAATCCTTGATTAATCATGATCAACCCTTGAACAAATGATGAATAATACTTCAAAATGAGGATTTTGACCAAAAATATTGAAGTTTGACTGTATGTGGGCCATAGTTGACTTTTGCCCTAGCATAGTCGATTTTCAGGCCTTTGAGCACTTGATTGAGCAAACTTTCTCTATAGGGCTTGAAACTTGACATGGATGATATTGAGAACATATTAGGACATTGGTGAGCATTTGGTATCCCTTGGACTCAAGTATCTTGATGCAACATGAAACCCTAATTTGAGGTGGACTGCCTTAGGAGAGAGCTTGTCTGGTCAACCCTTGGACTACCTTGAGCAACTTGGGGATCTTTCTTGAAATATTTTGAGAAATATGGGAGGGAAAATTTTGGGGTACAACATCCACTTTATACGTGATGGACATCCGTCCTTCTTACTCTTGTTTGTTGGGACGCCCCTGGATCCATAACGCCGGTGCTGTAACCTCCACCTTGCATCAGATGCTTAAGTACCCTGTCCAAGGGAAGATCATAATTGTCCATGGGGAGAAGGAATATATGATTAGTCATATGAATTTCTTATGTTATGTGGAGTTAGATGGCAAGTTCATAGAGACCCCTTGCCAACATTTTGAAGAAGTCTCTGAAAAGGTAGCACCAACCAAAGCGGTATCCTCGATTCCTCAGATCACAAGACCTCCGCCTCGGATGTCATCTCTCAAGGATGCAAGGGAAGTAGTGGAAGAAGGGGGAGCACCATCTGGGGACATCTTCCATACATTCCTTACAAATCAGACATTTCGGCTTGGGGTTTACTTCGACTGGTCAGAAGGCTGTGCGCCGCACCCGTGCCGGAGGGCCACCTGTGAAGATCAGCCACCAAGGGGTTAATGCAGTGGAGGACAATGAAGAGGAAGGCATCTTGGAAGACTGGATATTCCCTACTGTCAACGAAGGACTTTGCAACTGGGAAGCCAAAGACTTTGTTCTGATAACTTTCATACCGCAGTAATTTATCTTTTACATTTCTGTTGGACTGTAATAATTCACAAACAATTTGCACTTTAAAACCTTGTGTCTGACCCGAGGCACAATGGTCCATTTGTAAGGGTTTTTATTTCATCTACATATGTCATTCAATGAATCATGGACGCTTTTTTCACATATACACTTTTTGATCATTGTCTTTCTTTTACATTTTATTATTTTAAGATGGCTATACCCTTACACACACCCACACTCACAAATGCAGGTACCCTTCCATTCCGGATCCCATGGGTAACAATACTGCTATAACCTTCAGTGACTCTAAAGATTTGATCTACCAAGCCGAATACGAAGGTGAGGAAGATTGTGAGGTGTCAGGGGAATTGGCCAGACTATTACAGCAAGAAGAAAGAGCAATTCAGCCTCATGAGGAGCAGTTGGATACAATCAACTTGGGTACTAAGGGATGATAAAAAGGAAATCAAGATAGGTGCCAATCTAGAGTCGAGTGTCAAGGAGCGCCTAATTCAGCTGTTGCATGATTATGTTGAGATCTTTGCCTGGTCATACGAAGACATGCCAGGACTCGATACAGACATTATGGTACACCGTCTACCCACAAGAGAAGACTGTCCACTGGTGAAACAGAAAGTCCTCCGTATGAGACCTGACATGTCAGAGAAGATTAAAGCAGAAGTTATGAAACAGTTCAATGCTGGATTTCTGGCTGTTACTTCCTATCCTTAATTGGTTGCTAACATTGTGCCCGTGCCTAAAAAGGACGGCAAAGTGAGAATGTGCGTGGATTATAGAGATTTAAATAGGGCCATCCCTAAAGATGATTTTACACTTCCGCACATCGACATCCTGGTCGACAATACAGCTCATCACAAAGTATTTTCTTTCATGGACGGGTTCTCAGGCTATAACCAGATCAAAATGGCACCTGAGGACATGGAGAAAACTACATTTGTCACAGTGGGGTACGTTCTGCTATTCGGACTAAATAATGCCATTCGGAGTGAATAATGTCGGGGCAACCTATCAACGCTCCATGGTAGCTTTGTTTCATGATATGATACATCATGAGATAGAGGTCTACGTAGATGACATCATAGCTCGATCACAAACTGAAAATGAACACCTTGATCACTTGCAAAAGCTGTTTGTCAGGTTGAAGGAGTACAAGCTCAGATTGAATCCAAACAAGTGTACATTCGGAGTCCGGTCCGGTAAACTCTTAGGTTTCATTGTCAGCAACAAAGGCATCGAGTTTGATCCTGCGAAAGTCAAAGCTATACAAGAAATGCCTGATCCTCGCACTGAGAAGGAGGTCAGAGGTTTCTTGAGACGCCTAAACTACATTGCTAGGTTCATTTCTCACCTAACGTCTACTTGTGAACCAATCTTCAAGCTGTTGAAGAAATATCAGGTAGTCAGATGGAACGACGAATGTCAAGTGTCTTTCGATAGAATCAAGGAGTATTTACTAGAACCTCCTGTCCTGATGCCACCCGTCGAAGGAAGACTGCTAATCATGTATCTGACCGTCCTACAAAATTCAATGGGGTGTATACTGGGGCAGCATGACGAGTCTGGCTGAAAAGAGCATGCCATTTATTACCTTAGAAAAAAGTTTACCGACTGTGAAACCAGATATTCACTGCTCGAGAAAACTTGTTGCACTTTGGTATGGGCTGCTCGCCGGCTAAGGCAATATATGTTGACTCATACCACTTTGCTGATATCTAAGATGGATCCGATAAACTACATCTTTGAGAAGCCTGCTCTGTCCGGAAGGACAGCCAGATGATCCTAACGGAATATGACATACAGTACACGACCCAAAAAGCTATAAAGGGTAGTGTACTAGCTGATCATCTGGCTCATCAAGCTGTAGAAGATTATCAATCCATGAAGTTTGACTTCCCTGACGAAGACATCATGACATTGGACAACATTGAAAATTTCAGACCATATGACAGACCTGAATAAGGATCCCGATGGACCCTGTACTTTGATGGGGCATCCAATGCACTTGGCAATGGTATCGGCGCGATACTCATATCCCCAGAAGGTTGCCATACTCCTTTCACCGCCAAAATTTGCTTCAACTGTACGAACAACATGGAAGAGTACGAGGCATGCATCTTTGGACTCAAGGCTGCCATAAACTTGGGAATCAAATCCTTAGATGTGTTTGGGGACACAGCTTTGGTCATCAGTCATATCAAAGGAGAGTGGGACACTAAACATCCAAACCTTATCCCTTATAAAGAACATGTTTTGACATTGTTACCACATTTCGAGTAGATTACCTTCGAGCACTTCCCGTGAGAAGAAAATCAGCTAGCAGATGCTCTAGCTACAATGTCATCTATGTTTAAACTTGATTGGGATAATGAGGCTCCCCAGATCTCCATTAAACGGATGAACGAACCAGCACACTGTCACGAGATTAATACCGAAGAAGTAGTGGACCAGCCGTGGTTTCATAAATTCAAAAGGTATCTCGAGGCTCAAGAATATCCAGAAGGAGCTTCAGTCAACGACAAAAAGTTCTTAAGGAGATTCTCAGCTAAGTTCTTCCTAAGTAATGGCATCCTGTACAAGCGCAATCATGATTCTATTCTTCTTCGTTGTGTGGACAAGATTGAAGCTGAAAAGATCATGGCCGAATTGCATGAAGGTACCTTTGGCACTCACTCTAGTGGGCATACGATGGCAAAGAAGATTCTGCGGGCAGGCTATTATTGGTCTACCATGGAAGCCGACTGCTATCAACACTCACGGACTTGTCACAAGTGTCAAATCTATGCAGACAAGGTGCATGTGCCCCCGGTTCCTCTAAATATTTTAACAACTCCTTGGCCTTTTGCTATGTGGGGAATCAACATGATTGGAGAGATCAAGCCTACAACATCCAATGGACACCGCTTCATTCTGGTGGCCATTGACTATTTCACCAAGTGGGTCAAAGCAGCTTCTTTCGCATCCGTTACTAAGAATGTTGTTGCCCGCTTCATCAAACAGAACCTTATTTGCCGGTACGGTATCCCCAAAAGGATCATCACTGATAACGGTACAAACCATAACAATACTATGATCACCGCCTTGTGCGAGCAGTTCAAAATTCAACATCACAATTCATATCCATATCGGCCAAAGATGAATGGTGCAGTCGAAGCTGCTAACAAAAATATTAAGAAGATCATACAAAAGATGACAGTCACCTATAAGGACTGGCATGAAATGTTACCGTTTGCTCTCCACGGGTACCGTACCACGGCTCGCACATCAACTGGGGCAACACCTTATTCTTTGGTTTATGGCATGGAGGCTGTTTTACCTATCGAGGTTCAGATTTCCTCCTTAAGAATCATGAAAGATGTTGGTTTGAGTGAAGACGATTGGATCCAAACTCGCTTGATCAACTGAACTTAATTGACGAGAAGATACTTATTATTGTTTGCCACGGTCAGACGTATCAAAAACGGTTGATCAAAGCTTTCAACAAGAAAGTCAGACACCAGGTATATCAAGTCGGAGATCTAGTGATCAAGCGCATCATCTTGCCACAAAGTGATCCCAGGGGAAAATGGACTCCTACCTACGAAGGACCATTTGTAATCAAGAACATCTTTTCTGGTGGGGCAATGACCTTAACCACCATGGACGGCAACAATCTGCCACACCCTACGAACACAGACATAGTCAAAACATACTACGCATAAGAGACCCGCTAGGTTGTCACACCTAGGCAAAACAAGGGTATCCCGGCGAACCAAAAAGGTTCGGGCAAAAATTAGGGATAAAACAAAAAAAAGGGTTTCCCAGTGAATCGAAAACCCGAAAGGGCGATTCAGGCAAAAATTAGGGAATTAAAGCGTATGACTATGTCTCGTCGGATCACTTTAAGGATAATCTCTTCACTGACAAACTCTGAGCTTCTGATCAATCCAATCATCTTCAGACGAAGCAGTGAACAGACAAGATATTCGGAGATACGAAGGCTATAGTGGAATGCGAACCCCATGGGTTTTTTTACACATAGCTATCTTTCTTTGTATAAATTTTTCTTACTTTTATGACACCATCCTCTTACTGGGATGTCTGTCTCCTTTGTACAAAACACTTATTCAAAGTAAATACAAAGATACCTCTTTCAAAGTACAGAAAACTATTTGCCTTTTCCTTTTACACTTGTGTTTTTATTTGCAAAAACGTCCAATGATTCATTGATGAACATATGCATTTGAACATAATTACTGTTTACAAATAAACAAAGTGGAAAAGAACAATTACTGACAGACTGAAAGGATAGGAAAATGTCTTTAGGATATCCCTACAGTACATCATCTAGATCCCCAACAGAGCTGAAATTTCAAACCCTTAATTCCCACCAGAGTTAAAACTTCAAACTCTTGATCCCCGCAGAGCCAAAACGTCTAGCTATCAACCCCCAGCGAAAACCATTCAGTTTCTCCAAATTCCCCAGCAAGTTGTCTTGAAGTCTAGAAATCAACATAGATAACAATTAATTTTTGTCTCTCCCCAACCTAGGATAAATCCCCAGTAGAGTGGAAGACGACCGAAAACTCCTGAACTTACTCCCCAACAGTAAGCCTTCTTCCCCACAGAGTTTTTATTTTTCAATAGAATGAAGATTCTCATTCTTAATTCCCCAGTGAAGTCGCCAAAGTTCTCATTATTCCCCAAAGGAATGAAGATTCTCCTTATTAATTCCCCGCAGAAGTTGTCAAGGATTTCTTACCCTCAGCAATCAAGGATTTTTAATCCCCAACAGTCGCCAAGGATTTCTTACTCTCGGCAGTCAAGGATTTATTTTCCCCAACAGCAGTCAAGGATTTATTTTCCTCAGCAATACAGCACATCAGCTTACATGCACATACATTATATCCATATATCATAAATATTTATAAAGAACATTTATTGCATCATACATTTCATGCAACATAACTTTGTGTTTCAGCTAACATGTTACCCTTTTCAGGATAAGATTAACAACTATCATTAACAATGTTCGAAGATTGCAGATACAATATAGATACGCTCCAGACAAGGGTGCCATTCTGATACTCATTCGGATCTCAACTTCAGATACAGTCTAGATACACTCCAGACAAGGAATTCATTCTGTCACTTATTCAATTTCAAGTCCAGATACACTCCAGACATGGAAGTCATTCTATCACTTATTCAATTCCGAGTCAAGATACACTCCACACACGGAAGTCATTCTGTCACTTATTCAATTTCAAGTCCAGATACGCTCCAGACACGGTTGCCATTCTCTCACTTATTCTGATCCTCCCCAACTTAGATACCCTCAAGACGCGGAAGCCATTCTACTTCTCATTCAGATCAAACCTTCAGATACAGTTCAGATACACTCCAGACACGGAAGTCATTCTGTTACTTATTCAGATTTCAAATTCTAGATACAGTTCATGTACACTCCAGACACGGAAGTCATTCTTTTACTTATTCAGATTCATAGCTCGGATATGCTCCAGACACGGCTGCTATTCCTTTGCTCATACAGAACCAGTCTCCAGATACAGTTCAGATACGTTCCAGACACGGACACCATTCTGAATACTCATTCTTTTGACTTACAACTTACAACTCAACAAACATTCTTGGATGGAATCTACAAGCCCATCTCCAACAAGATTCTATCACCTCTCCAAATGGCATCTTTAAGCCCATTCCCTCAACTACATTTTGTCGAGTACAAATTTATGGGCACTCTAGTGTCCAATCATCTTTTACCTTCGAGTCACGAACGACAAAGCTCGTCAATCTAACTCTCCAGGTTCAAGAAGATTGAACAGGGGCAGCTGTTGTACCCCAAAATTTTCCCTCTCATTTTATCAAGATTTTCCTCACAAGACTTTTGGACTCAAGACAAGATTAGGGTTTGCTCAGCTCAAGACATCTCATCTTGCACTGATAACCCAAAATTAGGGTTTGAGTTTCCACAAGTATTTTTGGACCACCAATGCTTCATGTGACTTTAATACACCATCTTGGACCCCTAATATTTCCCATGACAAGTTTCAAGCCTTGAATCACATTTTTGCTCAGTCAATTGGACGGTTGACCTAAAAATCAACTGTATTGGGGAAAAAAGTCAACCATGGCCAATCTACAGTAAAACTTCATAATTTTTTATCCACAAAAACATTTTAGACTCATATGTACCATTTGATCAAGTTTGGATGACAACTCCTCAAGAAATTTGATTAAATCATCAAAAGGGCAAAATGGTCAAAATTAGGGTTTTGACTGAGAAAGGACAATTTATGATTTTCAACCAAGCCAATGACCAATTGGGTTCAAACATGATTTCAAGGGTTAAATGGCATCATCTTGACCTAATTACATGTTTCAAAAGATCTCAAGTTCATTGGATTGACAGATGAGTTTTCCAGTCAACTGATCAAAAATCAATTGTACACTAAAAAGTCAAACTTTGACTTTTTGGTCAAAATCAAATGTCAAAGGTCATAATTCATAAAGATATTTCAAAATATGAAACTTGTTGATCAAGAAAACCAATTTTGCAAATTAGGGTTTTGAATTTGAAAATTTTCATAATTTAGAATTTTTCTAAGTATGGCAATTTTCTTTTTTTTCCCCACCTTTCCACCACTTTTTCACCATGATGCAATTTGATTCAAAGAAAACTTACAACATGAAAGTTGTATTACTCCATGAAATATACAACTTTGATTCACAAAGTTTTCTCAAAAGATGCTTGGATCTCAAGTTATGAATTTGTGAAAAGGGGTCCATGAACTAAATGACTTAGTGAAAATTTTCCCCAACTTCATGGACATTTTTCACCTAGTTCCAAGAGGTATCTCAAAATTCATTTCAAAGATGGATTTTAGAGCATATTACAAGATTTCTAAAATGTCCAAGAACTCTCCAAGATCATTTGTGTTTAGGGAGAATCGAAGAAGAGAAAATGGCATTTTGTCACTTTTGATCAAGTCATTTTTACATGAGATCAAGTTGCAAATCAGATCCTAGCATGCTTGTACCTTGCATTACAGGTCCTAAACTCATTCTAAACTCTATAATTAAATTCTAACTCAATGGATAAAGGCTTTGTTTTCACTTTTGAAACATTATACAAGAAATAAATCCATTAATAAAAGGCACATTGCCATTTTCATAAAGGCAAGCTTTTCCAACTTTATCAGCCTTGAGCCTTGGACTTGTTCCTTTGGTACAAACAATTTCCACAGGAATTAAGCAAAGCATACCAACTCTCATCATCTCAAGAGCTAGCCAGTACAGGCCTGTTGCACAAGTCACTTCAACTTTTCTTAAAATACAAGAAAGTTAGCCAAAAGTGAAAAATGTGTACAAGCTGATAAAGGGAGGACTTTGTATCATTCTAGACATATGGACAAACTTATCACAAGCCAATACATGAATGCTTGACCTCTGAAACACTCCAAAACTCCAAAACTCTAAATTTCTGCCCAACATACAGCAGTTCTGCAAAATCATAGCAAGTTCAATATTTGCTCGTGCGTTTTGCCTTTTAACCTTTGAAACACTTCATCTGCATCATATACAAGCTATCCAAGCCTTGACATTGTTGTTGTAAGCTCTGTTTAATCCATCACCATTTTCATTTTGGAAGGTTGCAGTTTGACTTCTACAAAGAGTTCCAGCTATCTACAAGGCAAGCTGAGCATTGGAATAGGTTGAAGGAACTTCAAGGAAGGTCACACGATCCTCGGGCCTCACTCAAAGTCCCCACATTGCCATATCCAAATCCAGCTGAAGGAGGTATTTTTCAAAACTCTATCTCTCTATTTAGACATCCTCAAGCCACGATTTGTGAAGCAAAAATGTAGTCTCTAGCATGGTGAAGCTGTACATATACATACTTGCCATTTATATTAACTGAGCTAAGAGAATTTGAATGTTGAACATGCTAAAAAAATTAGGTCAGAAATTAGGGCTGATTAAATTCTCCATGATCTTTGAAAGTTAGGTTACAAATCTTATATGGTTGGAATCGTGGGATTACAAGCTACATTTTTTATGTTATGAGTTTTTGATTTTATGCAAGTTGTAGTAAGTTATAGATTTGAAGCAAAAACGCGCGCAGAAGGATGAAGCTGGAGGACAGGGATGATCTGTCTAGGCCTTGGCGCGCTTGGGCCCTTCTGTTTTGACTTATCACACCCCCTGGCTTTATTTTGTATATTTTTCATATTTTCTTTTCATTTTTATATTTATTGCTTTTATTTATTTTTATGAATCATAAAAAATCATGAACAAATATTTTCTTTATTTTTTGCATTTTATTTTATTTTTTTAATTATTTTTTTCGCATAAAAAATAGTTTTATTAGGGTAATATACTTTATTTTCTTAAATAAATTATAAATACATTTAATAAAAATACTATACATTTTTATTTTTATTTTACACATAAAATATTTATTTTCATACATATTTTAATTTTTAATATTTGTGCATAATATTATTTATTATTTTCTAGTACAAAAATGGACAAAATAATTAAAATAGAACATATATTTTCTTTAATAAAAAATTAGGGTTTCACCCCTTTCCAAAAATAATAATATTTTTTCTCTTATTTCTAGGGTTTACATGAATCATTTTCTCATACAAAAATCAAACATAAAACATTTTTGCATAAATACATTTTTATTGCATATTTAAATATTTGTATATTTATTTGTTTCGCACATAATTCAATTGGGTTGTAATAGTATTTTAGGGTTTATATTTGTGCAATATCCCCCCATTCAAAAACTTGTATCCCCCCTCCCATAATAATTGTTGTAATAACTTAGTTTACTTTTACGCAATTTATCGCTTTATATACTTGTGTAGTAAATTAGGATTTTGCATGATAAGACCAAAAACAAACAAATAGATAAGACCTAATACAAGACAAAAAAGCATGTAAAATGACACACATTGCACACAAGCACCCTTAGGGTTTCACTCACTTGGTTGCCTAAACAAAAATGGCCATGTTATGCATGCAAAGTATCTTGGCAAAACAAAACAAAACAAAAGATCATAGTCCCTCGATGACGCTATCAAAAGGTTGCCTAAACAAAGATGATCTTGGTCCCTAAAACTTGCTAAAATACTTGGCAATATTGTTATCATGGTCATACGATGACCCACACCCGTCCCGTTTACATCCAAAGATAGGGTTGTTTACCAAATCAGTGGTAAATCAACAATGTCAAAGGAATAAAAATGAACAAGAAAGACTTTTGAGTAGGTAGATAGCTTCTAGTTACTTGATCAATCTCAAAACAATCCTTGCTATTTTCAAAAACAAACACACACATTTTCAAAACATTCCTAAACATCTTACAAAATATTGAAACATTTTTCAAAAGACAAACATCTTTGTATACATTCTTACGAACGAGAATCATTACAAAGATTTCCTAAACGATGTCCTCTTTTCAAAATACTTCCAAAACCACACAAAGCACCATTTCAAACAATTTCAAAAGCAAAGCAAGTGATCTAAACAAGTAACTAAGAGCCCATGGAAAACCATGGATGAAAAGGGTGCTAGCACCTTCCCTTTTCATAATCTACCCCCCGAACTCAAGAAAACATCTTAAAGGTCTTTCCTGTGCTTTTTTATCTTTCCTTTTGGATAAAAGAAAAGTCGGTGGCGACTCTTGCTAACCGTAACATTTGCAAACACAAATGCAAAACCTCAAGTCAGTTCTCCCACCGCATCACACTAACCATTTCAAGGATTTAGGAATTTATCTTTGTTTTGTAGGCCATGAATTTCGTCTGAAGAAATACCATTAGAATCAACTTTGTGAAAGCACACCCTCAACTCCAAGAGTTAGCGTCAAGGGTACTTGAAGAATCTCCTTTCACCAAGAAATATGGTCGACTCCTCAGTTTGACTATCTCTAATTTCCAAGAAGAGATGATGTGCGTGCTTTTCCAATTCTTTGATCCCATGCATCATTGCTTCACTTTCCCTGACTATTAGTTGGTCCCAACACTAGAAGAATTCTCTCTACTATTAGTAGTGCTCATGCTTGATCAATCACCGTTCACCGGTTTAGAAGGGATTATGAAACCTCAAGTCATTGCCGAAGCCCTGCATCTGAAGAGAGCCGAAATTATAGCAAATTGGGAGATAAAAAGCGGGGTTAAAGGGTTCCTAGCCAAGTTCTTATTGGAGAAGGCTCATTCATTCTGGGAAGATATGGATTTTTAAGCCTTTGAAGACGTCTTGGCCCTTCTCATCTATGGTTTGGTTCTATTTCCCAACTCGGACCAATTCATAGAAGTGAATACCATCAAAGTCTTTCTCTCTCATAATCCTATACCTACCTTGTTGGGAGACATCTTACAATGTTTTCATACCCGCACCATGAAGAAAAGAGGTACTCTCTTGTGTTGCATTCCCATAATAGCCAAGTGGTTTATTTCGCACTTACCTCGATCAACATTGAAGAACGAGAAAATATTGACATGGTCTCAAAGGATGATGTCCCTCACCCACTCTGATATCAATTGGTGTTCGAGATCCTTGGTGGATACCTCTATCATTGACTATTGTGGGGAATTACCTAATGTCCCTCTGCTTGGCATTAGGGGAGGTATCATTTACAACCCTTTCTTAGCCTTGTGACATTTTGGTTATGCCCGAAGAGATGGTCCTTATGATATGATCATCCAAGGGTTGGTTTTCGATTATGAGAGCGATGGTCAAGGCTACCGTCAGAGGTTTGCGAGAGCTTGGATAATGGTAAATAAAGAAGATAGTGGGACACTGGGATGTAAGAATTCTATTCCCTTTGAACCTTACCTTAGGTGGGTACGAGATCGTGCTCAGAAGCTCATGATGCCTTACCCTTCCACCCTACCAGTTATCATGGAGCCTGTGGCTGAAGACGAAGTCCCGCATACTGTCCTCCATCCCAACATGCCTACTTCTCCTGAAGACTTACAAAAGGGTTGGATTCAGCTAAAGGAAGAACGAGACACCTTCGAAGCTCAATTCTACGCTAGCGAGAAAAGGGTTTTGGAGCTTACAAAGCAACTACATGAAGAACAGACCTTGAATGCCTACCTTGAACCAAAGAGGATGCGTTCGACCTTTTTATCTTAGAAATTTACTTTGTAAGCCCAAGAGGCACGTCGTAACCATTTTGAATTAATTAATGCAATTTGACGTTTTTTCCTTCTTTGTCTAGATAAATTTAAATTTCTTAAATCCTTGAAATCATTTGCATATAAATTTTCTATGCATCATGACATAACAGGTTTTCCACGACAGGTTTCCTTATCTTTCTGTTGTTTATTTCAGTAAGATGGATATCGAGAAAACAATGAAAGACCTACAAGCACAAAACTACCAGTTTCAAGAGACTCTACTGACCCTGGCCATGGTGCAACAAGAGTTAATGACATTTTTGGCATCCAAAAAGAAATCAAATAGGAAAGCCCTAGTAAACACGGGTAAAAGATTCAAAGAGTCGATCCGTCAGATACCGGTAGTGGAAGACTCGTCTGAGGAAGCTGAAAATCAAATTGGTGAAGCAAGGAGTACCCAGTCGGGGTGTATCAATGATTAAGCTTCTGATGATGAATATTATTTTAACGCGCAGTATCCTCCTACCGATGTTAAGTACAAGCAGCTAGAGGACATATTGAAGGCCGTTGAGATTCAAGCCATCCCTGGTTTGGATTTTGACGATTTAGGTTTAATATCTGGGGCTGTCATTCCCCATAAATTCAAGATACCAGTCTTCATTAAATACAATGGGGTTTCTTGCCCAAAGCTTCACCTGAAGTCTTATATGCGCAAAATACAATTGCACACTGCTGACAAGAAGCTCTGGGTTCACTTATTTCAAGAAAGCTTGGCTAGGACTCAACTAGAGTGGTTTTACCAGTTGGAGGGTTCTTGTATCCATACATGAGAAGACTTGGCCACCGCTTTCTATCACCAATACCAGTACAACGCCGACCTGGTGCCGACAAGAGTTCAACTGCAAGACATGACAATTGGGAAAAGTGAAGAGTTCAAAGAGTACGCCCAAAAGTGGAGGTATATTTCCATTAGGGTCCAACCACTATTAACTGATAGGGAACACATTGATATGTTTATGGGCACCTTATCTAGTCCATTTTTCAATTTATTGGTTGGTTGTTTTTCATCTAGTTTCACTGAGCTGATTTTAACCGGTGAAAGAGTTGAAAGTGGTATCAAGAGTGGGAAGATTCCCATAGTGTGATACGGTGGGATAACTGACTTGTGTTTTGCGTTTGTATTCTCACTTGTTCGGTTTAGCAATAGTCGGCACCGACTTTTTATTTTATCCTAAAGGAAAGGTTAAAAAGCACAGGAAAAACCTTTTGAGATGTTTCGTGGGTTCGGGGGGTAGATTATGAAAAGGGAAGGTATTAGCACCCTTTTCATCCATGGTTATCCATGGGCTCTTAGTTACTTGTTTTAGATCACTTGCCTTTGATTTTCAATTGCTTGAAATGGTGTGTGTGTGTGTTTTAAAAATGTTTTGAAATAGATGCCTTGTCTAGGAAACCATTGTAATGACTCGTGTTTGAGTATATACAAAGGTGTGTATCTTTTCGAAAAGATGTTTCAAATGTTTTTGGAAGTTTGTTTTTGAAAGTGTTTGTGGAGTGGTTTTGAAAAGTAGGCAAGTGTGTTTGCAAGTTTGATCAAGTAACTAAGAGTTGTCTACCCCTAAATTTACTCAAAGGTTTTTCTCATGTTTTAACCCTTTTAAACAATTTTGTTCCACCATTATATTTGGTGGACAATCTTGTGTTAGGATGTTAACGGGACAGGCGCGGGTCATCGTATGGACCATGAGTGCAATGGTGCCAAGTGTCTTTGGCAATTTGCTTGAAGGGACTTGATCATTTTGATGGGCAACTTTCGAAAGCGTCATCGAGGGACTATGATCATTTGAATTGTTTTTCCAAAGATACTCAACGTGCAAGCATGGCCCATTTTGGAAGGCAACAAGCGGGATTACCCTAGGGGTGCAAGTGTGATTGTGTATTGATTGTCATGCATTTATCTTTGTGTTTAGGTTATCTAGCGTTTGATTTTATTTACATACAAACCCTAGGTCTAAACATGGTATATTTAAAAGCGATAAATTGCGGGAATTTAAAGTCTACGCTATTACAAATGGGTATCCGGGAGTGGGGGTACAAACATTTACAAATGGGGATGAGACTTATTAGGAGAGTAGTATCCAAATATTTACAACCAAATCGAATCAATCGCAATCTCAAATGTAAAGTAATAGCTATGTATGAGAATAAAGCAATGTAAATGTATCAATGTATTTGTGTAAGTGTATGATTATTTACAAGGTGAAAAATGTTAACTTAATGAAAAATTAAGTATTGTTTATTTATTTTGTATTCTTGCATTTTTGTTAATATGTACAAACAAAACAAGTTTTAATAAAAGAAAAGGTGTTTTAAGAATTCTATTTTTATGAATTGATGTTTTATATACAAAGTTTTAATTAAAAGAAAAAGAAATGTTTTAAGAGAAATTAAGCTTTTATGCATTAATGCTTTTATGTATTTATGTTAGTATTTTTAATTGTAATAATATAAAAAGAGTTATTTAAGAAAAATTATGTATATGTAATATTTTACTAAAAAGGGAAGTAAAGTGACAAAATAAAATAAAAGAAAAGATTGCTGTATGAGTTTAAAATAAAAAGAGTTCAATGGGCTTAGAGAGGTTTATGGCCCAAAACAAAGTTTGAAGTGTAATCAATCCAGGGAGGGGGGTGCGCCCGACTTTATTGGGTTTTAGGCTTGTTTTTATGGGGCAAGGCCCAGGTTTGACTCAACAATGTTTTAGGGTTGTTATTGTTTTGTTCCATTTTGGGAACTAGGGTTTGTGAGTTACAGCAGCGCCGTTCACTTCGTTTCTATCCTCTTCATCCTCATCGCCATAGCCACTGAATAAGCTTTCTCTTCGCCCAAGGCTAACCAGCGCCACCGTCCATCCTTCTCCCTCCATGGACCGCTCAAGCAATGATTCGTTCAAGGTGATAATTTATACCTTAGCGCATTTTAGGGTTTTAACTCTTATGCCTTGCATGTTTTGCTTTTCGTTTATTGATTTTGATTAAGTGTTGTTGTTATTCTTGTTGGAGGTGTATGAAAGAGAAAAAAAGATTAGAGATACTACCTTCGTTGGAGACGGAGGAGGACGGGGCTGGAGGCACTCTAGGCGGCCAAGGGCGAAGGCTCGATGATGTTGTGTGCTGGAGAACCTGGAATTCGTATTTGCTTTTGTGTTGTTGGTTTAATGATGATATCTTGAAAACCCTAGCACGACCTTCCTTTTCCTCTTCTCTTTTGATTGCTTCTGTTTCCTTTGATTGCTTCTTCGGTATGCTTGCTCGCCTTTTCCTCTTCTTCTGTTTGCCCTTTGCTTCTGTATGCTAGCTTGATGGCCCTATGATGAGCCCAACTCTGAGGGCTTTATGGTTTGAACGTTATTCTGACTTTAAGTTGCCTCTGAGACACTTGATATGCTGGTTATTGCCTTGTATGCTTGCCCTGTGATGAGGTTATCTCTGAGGGCCTTATGATTTTGAATATTATTATGATTTTGAGTTGCCTCTGAGATGCTTTGGTTGGAATGTGCTGGATTGATTCTGGTTTTAGAATGGGCTTTGAAGGTTGAGCTTGGTTTTGATTGTCTGTTGATGGTTAAGGCTTGAAGCTTAACACAGGTTATAGGCTTTAAGGCTTATGCAGGTTTGGTTTAAGGCAGGTTAGGCTTAGAGCTTGAACTTCTGGTTTGGGGCTTGTTGTTACAGGTTTACTGGCTTCAGGCTCTTATGCAGGCATGAGGCTTTGGCTTGATGAAATCTAAGGCTTAAGGCTTCTGGTTTTTGCTTAAGGCTCAAACAGGTTATGGCTTTTTTGTTATGTGTTGGTTCTGGGTTTTACAAGGGCTTTAGTTTGTGGCTGTTTGGAATACAGGTTTGGAGGCTTTGGCTTTTTGGGAGCTTTTAGGTTACCAGTCACAAGCTTGTGTTTATGCAGGTTTTTGTATGTTACAGTTGGTGGTTTGAAATTTTGTGGAGGCAGCACTGTTATGTTTCTTGTTGATACCGTTTGAGAATTTTCTTTGTGATATTTTCTGCCTGCCTTACTGTTCTATCTTAGTTTGTCTTATATCCTTCTAAGCCTAAGCCCTGTAAGCCTTTCTTTTTTTTTTCTCTTCTCTCTCTCTCTTGACAGATTAAAGCATTTAATATTGCTTATGTTTGTCCTATGCTGAAAAAGTAACTGGCTTTTGGGAAATGATGATATTTGATGTTGCTTGCAATGCATATTTTCCTCTGCATACTTTGTACTTCTTTTTCCAGATTTTCTGCTTCTTTGTACTTCTTGACGGCTTTGAATAGCCTTTTGATAGCTTGGTACCTTTGACAGTTTGTGGATAGTTGCTTTGACAACTTTGCCTTAGTTTGAAATTGTGACCTTGGTTAGGCCTAGTTCAGTTTGCCTTTTATCCTTGGTTTGGAATTTTGGATTTATGCAGTATGTTTGAAAATTTGAATTTGTGCATTTCACATTTTTTGCAAGACATTCTATCCCTCTTTGTGAACCAAGAGCAATCTTGTGATTTGCAGAGAGGGGAAACTGAGTCCGGCCAGTTACTTTTAATGATGGGTCCTTTTTTATCTATCTGCTTTTTATCGTTTCACCTGCTTTTGACTTTTTCTTTCGTTTCTTGTTTTTGCAGATAAAAGTCAATGGAGCAAAAAAGGAGTAGCAGTAGAAGATGGAGATTTGGGAAATTTAGGACATAGTTTTATTTCAATTTAAATTGTTTGTAATAATATTAATGTAAATAACTGTAAATAAATTTACAGTATTTAAATAATATCTGTAACAAACAATTCAAAATGAATAAACATCCTTTTTTGATCAGTCAATTCTTTTTTTCTCTTCAACTATTTATTTAATTATTTATAATTCTTAAATTATAATAACTGGAAATAAATCCCAACCATTTTAACTCAGAATAATAAATAATCAATAAACGTCCGAAACTCCGAATAATCAAAGCATTGCACAGCTAAACAACAAAGCTTCCACATGTCCTTTTTCATTTGATTAAATCCAACACTGCAAACTCAAATCAAATTCCTCAGCTCATCTTCCAGAGTAACTTGGAAAGCACTGTAGAATTAATTCTTTTCTAAGAAATATGCGCATAAAACCCTGATTTTTTGATTAAATGTCAGAGAAGCGTTCGCCTGATCAAAACCCGAGCCAACTCAACCAAACCCTAAGCAATCTGTTTGAACTGCTTTAAAATCAATGAAAACCCTAAATTTGTCTGACTGACGAGAAAAGTCTGTTTGACCGATTCTTGAGCCAGTCTGAAAAAATCAGGAAAATCCTGAAGCTGTGATTTCTTGTGAAAAAGTAGGAGGCCAAATTTTGGGGTACAACAGTTGCCCCTGTTCAATCTTCTTGAACCTGAAGAGTTAGATTGGCAAGTTTGCCTTTCGCAACTCAAGGGTAAAAGGAGATTGGACACTAGAGTGCCCAGAAAATTTGCACTCGGTGATGTGATGGTAGAGGGAATGGGCTTACAGATGCCATTTGGTGATGGGCTTAAAGATGCCATCTGGAGATGTGACAGAATCTTGTCGGGAGATGGGCTTAAAGATGCCATCTGAAAATTGCTGGAGGAGGATGGGCTTATAGATGCCATCTGAAGGTGATTGTTGAACTGTATGTCATTGGTGAGTGGACGAGTATCAGAAAGGCATCCATGTTTTGGAACATCTCTGAACTGGGGGTCTGAACAAGCAATAGATTGACATCCATGTTTGGAGAATCCGTAAACTGTTTTCAGGCGTTGGAGTTGAATAATCAATAGAGTAGCATCCGTTGTTGGGAGGCGTCCGTAAACTGTCTTCAAAAGTTGAGAAGAATCTGAACAAGCGATAGGTCAACATCCGTTACTTGGAGAACCCGTGAACTGTTTTCAGAAGTCTTGACGTTGAATAAGCAATAGACAACATCCGTTGTTGGGAAGCATCCGTAAACTGTTTTCAAAAGTCTTGAAGTGGAGAAGGAACCGGTGTAGGGTTTCCTGATGATGAGTTCGTGTAAAACTGCATCTGGATGAATCTGGAATAAGTATCAGAATGTCGCTGTGTCTGGGTCACATCTGAACTATCTCTGGGTGAAGTTGGAATAAGTATCAGAATGTCGTCGTGTCTGGGTCACATCTGAACTATCTCTGGATGAATCTGGAATAAGTATCAGAATGTCGCCATGTTTGGGTCATATCTGAACTATTTCTAGAAAGAATCTCGGAAGATGATGATCTTTGTCTGTCGACTGATCTTACCTGAAAAGGTAAAGAGTTAGTTGTATGCAATGTCATGATGCATGATGCAATGTATGTTATATCAATGTTTATGATATGAATGTAAATGAATGTGCATGTAAGCTGAAGAGCTGTCTTGCTGAGGATAGATGAATCTTGGATGGCTGGAGATAAAAGAATCTTGACTGCTGCCGGGGAGAATAATTCCTTGACTGCTGCTGGGAGGGCAAGAATCTTTGATTGCTGCAGATGAGGAGTCCTGGGACCACTGTTGGGGGATCAGGAGCTTGGGTCATATGCCAATCTACTGGGGATTCCTGTCTTGAGAAGATCTTCACTGAGGAATATTTGAATATTCTGTGAGGAAATGAGAATGAGAGTCTTCACTCTGCTTGGGGATTGATAGCTGGAAGTTTTAGCTCCGCTGGGGATATTGAATCTTGACTCTGAGGGGAATTAGATTCTGTAAGGTTCTCTGGCTGGGGTTTACAAGAATCTTCTGATCGTTGCAGGTATTGATCTGTAATAAGTTACTGAATGTCGCCATCTCTGGGTCACATCTTGAACTATTTCTGGAAGCAAATCTGAATAAGTTATAGAATGCCGCCATCTCTGGGTCACATCTTGAACTATTTCTGGAATGAAATCTGGAATAAGTTATAGAATGTCGCCAAATCAGGGTCACATCTGAAACTATCTCTAGAATGAAAATCTTGAATAAGTTATAGAATGTCGCCATCTCTGGGTCACATCTTGAACTATTTCTGGAAGCAAATCTGAATAAGTTATAGGATGTCGCCATCTCTGGGTCACATCTTGAACTATTTCTGGAATGAAATCTGGAATAAGTTATAAAATGTCGCCAAGTCATGGTCACATCTGAAACTATCTCTAGAATGAAAATCTTGAATAAGTTAAAGAATGTCGCCATCTCTGGGTCACATCTTGAACTATTTCTGGAAGAAAATATGAATAAGTTATAGAATGTCGCCATCTCTGGGTCACATCTTGAACTATTTCTGGAATGATATCTGGAATAAGTTATAGAATATCGCCAAGTCAGGGTCACATCTGAAAATATCTCTAGAATGAAAATCTTGAATAAGTTATAGAATGTCGCCATATCTGGGTCACATCTTGAACTATTTCTGGAAGCAAATCTGGAATAAGTTATAGAATGTCGCCATCTCTGGATCACATCTGAACTATTTCTGGAAGCAAATCTGGAATAAGTTATAGAATGTTGCCAAATCAGGGTCACATCTGAAACTATTTCTGGAATGAAATCTGGAATAAGTTATAGAATGTCGCCAAATCAGGGTCACATCTGAAACTATCTCTAGAAGGAAATCTGGAATAAGTTATAGAATGTCGCCATCTCTGGGTCACATCTGAACTATTTCTGGAAGCAAATCTGGAATAAGTTATAGAATGTCGCCAAATCAGGGTCACATCTGAAACTATTTCTAGAATGAAATCTTGAATAAGTGTCGGAATGTCGCCATCTCT
This sequence comes from Vicia faba, assembly GCA_948472305.1. Lineage (NCBI taxonomy): Eukaryota > Viridiplantae > Streptophyta > Magnoliopsida > Fabales > Fabaceae > Vicia > Vicia faba. The sequence continues at coordinate 1,551,589,625 of OX451738.1, read as the reverse complement.
GGGTCACATCTGAACTATTTCTGGAAGCAAATCTGGAATAAGTTATAGAATGTCGCCAAATCAGGGTCACATCTGAAACTATTTCTAGAAGGGAATCTCGAATAAGTGTCGGAATGTTGCCATCTCTGGGTCACATCTGAACTATTTCTGGAAGCAAATCTGGAATAAGTTATAGAATATCGCCAAATCAGGGTCACATCTGAAACTATTTCTAGAAGGGATCTAGAATAAGTTATAGAATGTCGCCAAATCAGGGTCACATCTTGAAACTATTTCTAGAAGGGATCTAGAATAAGTTATAGAATGTCGCCAAATCAGGGTCACATCTTGAACCATTTCTAGATCTTGACTTGTGAAAGGTCAAAAATTGGGAGTTTTAATTGTCCGTTATCCTGTTGGTGGTTGCAACTTCCAGCAGGTGATGAGGGAATTGTTGGACACTTTTGACATTCGAATGCCCCAAGTGATGATGAAGGAGTCTTGAATCAGATTACTCTTCAAATTGAGAGATTTCTTGAAATCTTGACAGGACCGCCCAGGTTAACTGAACTTTGAAAAGATCTGTTGAAACCTTGATTGGACTGCCCCAGGTTAACTGAACTTTGAAAAGATCTGTTGAAACCTTGATTGGACTGCCCCAGGCGTGCTGGATAGTGACATGTCATGCCCCTGGTTGATAGGAGATTTGTTAATGGAAGTGTCATCCTTTTTTGAAGTGATTTTTGTTCACTGAGAGAGTTTTCGTTCCTCCGAACATTCGCTGTATGAACTTCTTCGCTGTCAAACAAATAGTCAAAATGCAAACAGTGATATTCAAGCAATGCAAAGTTTATGTTTGTCTCGAAGTTTTGAAAAATGCGTTTTTTAGCAGAAAACTTTTCATAAGACAAAATCAACACAAGATTCTAGAGCAAAGCCTTACAGTAGTCAGGATACCTTTTGTAACAGTATGCTTCCGAACTAACCCATGCTTCAATTAGGACTTTTTAAGGGTTGTAACGTGGCTTGGTTCACGGTTTAAGAAACAAAGGATAAAGGCTCAAAGTATATTTGTACCCACCCGCTCTTCGTGATGTTCTTCAATCCTAAGCTCAGTTAATTGTGCGTCGCACTCTATTCGAATTTGGAACGACTTTTGGGTGATGGTTCACCATTTGAATTTAGGAGGCAGTCATCATCTCCTTTTTCTTTTGCAACATTTTTCATGTTGTTGAGGATTTCTAATGACCTCTTTATTTTGATTTTGATTTGTTATCCCTAACATTTGCCTGACTGTTCCTGTTTTCGAGATTACAGTCAGCGGGATGCCCCAACTTTCTTAAGCCTCCTTTATAGGTTTTGGCTCAGTGGGCTTTTCTCTTTTGAGAGGTTGACTTCCTATGTGATAGGGAACCATCACTGTCTTTTGATTCCAGAGGAATGCTTTTCTTTGACGTCGTTCGTTGTATTACGAACTGAGAGTTTGCGACTTCAATGCGCACCCTTTTTTGAATTAACTGAGACTACCCTGCCCCAGGTTTATATCAAAGGTTTTGATTTGTTTAGAACAGAAAAATCCTACTTCTTTGGCTCGAAGGGGTTGACTAGGGATTATCTTCCTTATAACTCCAGTGTTTGGGAATTGAAAGAAATGCCTGTACATCATCAGCAAGGTCTGTTCAAAAGCATACTATATGAGATTATGGTATTGTTTCGTCATCCTCCCTCTAAAGGCTTGCAGCTTTTTATCAAGAGTTAAGTATCATAAAGAAAGCATAAGAGTAGTGAAAACGAATGGATGAATTCAAGACAAATATATGCAATGCATTAATGAAACAAAGTTTGACATTAAAAGATAATTGTTTGAATCAACAAAAGAAATTACAACTTCGAAAATTCAAATGAAAACAACGATAATCTCAATGATTTGGCAAAGGAGCATTGATTATGCTGGAGTCTCCGGAGGGTCGAACTCGATCTCTTTGGCATCAATCATGTCTTGGATCTTGTTCTTCAGAGGCCAACAGTTGTTGGTGTCATGTCCCGGACTGCCAGAGTGGTATGCACACCTTTCATTGGGATGATAGGTAGGAGCAGAAGTATTTGGGTTCCGGAGGGGAGCCCTCAATGTAATCAGATCCCTCTTCAACAAGTGTTGCAGTGCTTGACACAGTGACATATTAATGTTGGTGAACTGTCTCTTAGGTGCGACCTCCTTATGCTGATGCCCCTGTCTTTGTTGAGCAGGCGTAGGATTAGAGATCAGGATTGCCCCTACGTGTTGGTCATGACGACCCTTTTGACTGTGCGCAACATTGGACTCTTTCTTTCCATTGTAGGGAATTATCTGAGTATCCGAGGATGTAGTTCCTTGGATCTTTCCACTTTTGATGCCAGCTTCGACCCTTTCGTCAGTCAGTATTAGCTCGGTGAACCCGGCTGAGGAGCTTCCAATTAAGTGATTGAAGAAAGGCCCCGTCAAAGTTCCCATGAAAAGGTCAATCAGCTCCCTGTCAGTTAAAGGGGGTTGCACCCTACCAGCCAGATCTCTCCACTTTTGGGCATATCCTTTAAAGCTCTCGTCAGAACCCATGGTCATGTTCTGCAATTGCACGCGAGTTGGTGCAAGATCAGCATTGTACTGATATTGTTTGTAAAAAGACCTAGCTAAATCCTCCCAGGTGTGGATGTGAGAACTCTCTAATTGATAGAACCACTTGAGTTGAGCCCCTACCAGACTTTCTTGGAAGAAATGGATCCAAAGCTTTGGATCAGTTGCGTATGGTTGATTCTTGCGGACATAAGACTTTAGATGCATCTTAGGGAAAGAAACTCCATCGTACAGAGAAAAGGTAGGGACTTTGAACTTTGGCGGAATGACCAATCCAGGAACTAAACCCAAGTCTCCTAAGTCCAAGCCAGGTACTTGTTGAACCTCCATGGCATTGAGGTGATCCTCCAACTGTTTGTACTTGTCATCAGCAGGAGGATATTGTTCTAGGAGTAGTCAGCTTCATCAATCCCCAAATTGTGGTCTTCCTCAAGACTAGCCCCTTGTCTTTGAGAAGGAGAGCTTTCAGATCCTCTTGCCCTTTCCCCATTGCCAGAAGCATTTGTTGGAATTGAGCGTTTTGAGCTTGGAGATCTTTCATCGTTTGTTCCATATCCCTCTTACTGAAATAAACAGTAAGAAGGTAAGGAGACCTGTATGGGAGAAACCTGTTATGAAATGATATGTGTGATATATATGCAATGTTTTCAAGGATCTCTTGGGGTAAACATAAGAGAATGTTAGAGGTTGAACTTCGATCTTTGATTGGAGAACTTTGCAATGGTGGATGTCTTTCCACGAGAATCAAGATCACCATGTCGAGTGGGTCATAGCCCCTGATTCAAATTGTTGCACTTGATCTTTGATGGCATTTGTTTAGAGGAGAAACCTCTTGCCTCTTGGTAGACGTCTGGTTCAACGTAACCCTGCACCAAAAAAAACCCTCGAGATTCTTGAAATGGTTAGTGAAAATGCTATGGTATGATGTTATGATGTTATGTACATGTATGCGAAAGCAAATGACTGTATATACAGGTAAACATATTCACACAAAGCAAACAAGTCCTTAGGTTTAGGCTTGTGTGGGGTTTGTAGGTAAGTACCCTCTTGAAGTTAGTTGGCTCATCCTGTCCTAAAATAGAAACCGGGTTCTAAGGAGCTCAATATCATTGGATTGTTTTCTGTGTTCATTGTTTTGGTTTAGCCACTTAACTGGCGACCAAAATATTTCAAGAAAATAACCCTCAATGAGTGTAGTATCGAGTATCTACCAACTTCGGACTGCACCAAAGTCGGTCATCTCACCACCCCTAAAAAGGCTAAGATGGTCAATTAAGGTTCTAAGAGTTCCTTAGTGCTTCACGACATCACTCAGCGGCCCCGTACTCTCCTTGATTGAACTCAAGGGTTACCGGTACTCACAAATATGTCACACTAACATAGCTTACTGCTTCAACCGTGTCGGTATACCCCGCACAGTTCCCTCACAGTTTTATTGCTATTTACCTAAAAAGGTGCCCCAAATCCGGGTGTAGGATTTACAACAAACCCAAACAAGGAACCCAAAAATTAAAGCAATCAAGTCAATCAAAGCAAGTATGTAAATGTGATCTAAACCCTAAGGTAACCCCACTTTTGACAATCCCCAGCAGAGTCTCCAGTTCTGTGATACGGTGGGAGAACTGACTTGTGTTTTACGTTTGTATTCGCACTTGTTCGGTTTAGCAAGAGTCGCCACCGACTTTTTATTTTATCCTAAAGGAAAGGTTAAAAAGCACAGGAAAAACCTTTTGAGATGTTTCGTGGGTTCGGGGGGTAGATTATGAAAAGGGAAGGTATTAGCACCCTTTTCATCCATGGTTATCCATGGGCTCTTAGTTACTTGTTTTAGATCACTTGCCTTTGATTTTCAATTGCTTGAAATGGTGTGTGTGTGTGTGTTTTGAAAATGTTTTGAAATAGACGCCTTGTCTAGGCAACCATTGTAATGACTCGTGTTTGAGTATATACAAAGGTGTGTATCTTTTCGAAAAGATGTTTCAAATGTTTTTGGAAGTTTGTTTTTGAAAGTGTTTGTGGAGTGGTTTTGAAAAGTAGGCAAGTGTGTTTGCAAGTTTGATCAAGTAACTAATAGTTGTCTACCCCTAAATTTACTCAAAGGTTTTTCTCATGTTTTAACCCTTTTAAACAATTTTGTTCCACCATTATATTTGGTGGACAATCTTGCGTTAGGATGTTAACGGGACAGGTGCGGGTCATCGTATGGACCATGAGTGCAATGGTGCCAAGTGTCTTTGGCAATTTGCTTGAAGGGACTTGATCATTTTGATGGGCAACTTTCGAAAGCGTCATCGAGGGACTATGATCATTTGAATTGTTTTGCCAAAGATACTCAATGTGCAAGCATGGCCCATTTTGGAAGGCAACAAGCGGGATTACCCTAGGGGTGCAAGTGTGATTGTGTATTGATTGTCATGCATTTATCTTTGTGTTTAGGTTATCTAGCGTTTGATTTTATTTACATACAAACCCTAGGTCTAAACATGGTATATTTAAAAGTGATAAATTGCGGGAATTTAAAGTCTACGCTATTACAAATGGGTATCCGGGAGTGGGGGTACAAACATTTACAAATGGGGATGAGACTTATTAGGATAGTAGTATCCAAATATTTACAACCAAATCGAATCAATCGCAATCTCAAATGTAAAGTAATAGCAATGTATGAGAATAAAGCAATGTAAATGTATCAATGTATTTGTGTAAGTGTATGATTATTTACAAGGTGAAAAATGTTAACTTAATGAAAAATTAAGTATTGTTTATTTATTTTGTATTCTTGCATTTTTGTTAATATGTACAAACAAAACAAGTTTTAATAAAAGAAAAGGTGTTTTAAGAATTCTATTTTTGTGAATTGATGTTTTATATACAAAGTTTTAATTAAAAGAAAAAGAAATGTTTTAAGAGAAATTAAGCTTTTATGCATTAATGCTTTTATGTATTTGTGTTAGTATTTTTAATTGTAATAATATAAAAAGAGTTATTTAAGAAAAATTTTGTATATGTAATATTTTACTAAAAAAGGAAGTAAAGTGACAAAATAAAATAAAAGAAAAGATTGTTGTATGAGTTTAAAATAAAAAGAGTTCAATGGGCTTAGAGAGGTTTATGGCCCAAAACAAAGTTTGAAGTGTAATCAATCCAGGGAGGGGGGTGCACCCGACTTTATTGGGTTTTAGGCTTGTTTTTATGGGGCAAGGCCCAGGTTTGACTCAACAATGTTTTAGGGTTGTTATTGTTTTGTTCCATTTTGGGAACTAGGGTTTATGAGTTACAGCAGCGCCGTTCACTTCGTTTCTATCCTCTTCATCCTCTTCGCCATAGCCACTGAATAAGCTTTCTCTTCGCCCAAGGCTAACCAGCGCCACCGTCCATCCTTCTCCCTCCATGGACCGCTCAAGCAGTGATTCGTTCAAGGTGATAATTTATACCTTAGCGCATTTTAGGGTTTTAACTCTTATGTCTTGCATGTTTTGCTTTTCGTTTATTGATTCTGATTAAGTGTTGTTGTTATTCTTGTTGGAGGTGTATGAAAGAGAAAAAAAGATTAGAGATACTACCTTCGTTGGAGACGGAGGAGGACGGGGCTGGAGGCGCTCTAGGCGGCCAAGGGCGAAGGCTCGATGATGCTGTGTGCTGGAGAACCTGGAATTCGTATTTGCTTTTGTGTTGTTGGTTTAATGATGATATCTTGAAAACCCTAGCACGACCTTCCTTTTCCTCTTCTCTTTTGATTGCTTCTGTTTCCTTTGATTGCTTCTTCGGTATGCTTGCTCGCCTTTTCCTCTTCTTCTGTTTGCCCTTTGCTTCTGTATGCTAGCTTGATGGCCCTATGATGAGCCCAACTCTGAGGGCTTTATGGTTTGAACGTTATTCTGACTTTAAGTTGCCTCTGAGACACTTGATATGCTGGTTATTGCCTTGTATGCTTGCCCTATGATGAGGTTATCTCTGAGGGCCTTATGATTTTGAATATTATTATGATTTTGAGTTTCCTCTGAGATGCTTTGGTTGGAATGTGCTGGATTGATTCTGGTTTTGGAAAGGGCTTTGAAGGTTGAGCTTGGTTTTGATTGTCTGTTGATGGTTAAGGCTTGAAGCTTAACACATGTTATAGGCTTTAAGGCTTATGCAGGTTTGGTTTAAGGCAGGTTAGGCTTAGAGCTTGAACTTCTGGTTTGGGGCTTGTTGTTACAGGTTTACTGGCTTCAGGCTCTTATGCAGGCATGAGGCTTTGGCTTGATGAAATCTAAGGCTTAAGGCTTCTGGTTTTTGCTTAAGGCTCAAACAGGTTATGGCTTTTTTGTTATGTGTTGGTTCTGGGTTTTACAGGGGCTTCAGTTTGTGGCTGTTTGGAATACAGGTTTGGAGGCTTTGGCTTTTTGGGAGCTTTTAGGTTACCAGTCACAAGCTTGTGTTTATGCAGGTTTTTGTATGTTACAGTTGGTGGTTTGAAATTTTGTGGAGGCAGCACTGTTATGTTTCTTGTTGATACGGTTTGAGAATTTTCTTTGTGATATTTTCTGCCTGCCTTACTGTTCTATCTTAGTTTGTCTTATATCCTTCTAAGCCTAAGCCCTGTAAGCCTTTCTTTTTTTTTCTCTTCTCTCTCTCTCTCTTGACAGATTAAAGCATTTAATATTGCTTATGTTTGTCTTATGCTGAAAAAGTAACTGGCTTTTGGGAAATGATGATATTTGATGTTGCTTGCAATGCATATTTTCCTCTGCATACTTTGTACTTCTTTTTCCATATTTTATGCTTCTTTGTACTTCTTGACGGCTTTGAATAGCCTTTTGATAGCTTGGTACCTTTGACAGTTTGTGGACAGTTCCTTTGACAACTTTGCCTTAGTTTGAAATTGTGACCTTGGTTAGGCCTAGTTAAGTTTGCCTTTTATCCTTGGTTTGGAATTTTGGATTTATGCAGTATGTTTGAAAATTTGAATTTATGCATTTCACATTTTTTGCAAGACATTCTATCCCTCTTTGTGAACCAAGAGCAATCTTGTGATTTGCAGAGAGGGGAAACTGAGTCCGGCCAGTTACTTTTAATGATGGGTCCTTTTTTATCTGTCTGCTTTTTATCGTTTCACCTGCTTTTGACTTTTTCTTTCGTTTCTTGTTTTTCCAGATAAAAGTCAATGGAGCAAAAAAGGAGTAACAGTAGAAGATGGAGATTTGGGAAATTTAGGACATAGTTTTATTTCAATTTAAATTGTTTGTAATAATATTAATGTAAATAACTGTAAATAAATTTACAGTATTTAAATAATATCTGTAACAAACAATTCAAAATGAATAAACATCCTTTTTTGATCAGTCAATTCTTTTTTTCTCTTCAACTATTTATTTAATTATTTATAATTCTTAAAATATAATAACTGGAAATAAATCCCAACCATTTTAACTCAGAATAATAAATAATCAATAAACGTCCGAAACTCCGAATAATCAAAGTATTGCACAGCTAAACAACAAAGCGTCCACATGTCCTTTTTCATTTGATTAAATCCAACACTGCAAACTCAAATCAAATGCCTTAGCTCATCTTCCAGAGTAACTTGGAAAGCACTGTAGAATTAATTCTTTTCTGAGAAATATGCGCACAAAACCCTGATTTTTTGATTAAATGTCAGAGAAGCATTCGCCTGATCAAAACCTGAGCCAACTCAACCAAACCCTAAGCAATTTGTTTGAACTTCTTTAAAATTAATGAAAACCCTAAATTTGTCTGACTGACGAGAAAAGTCTGTTTGACCGATTCTTGAGCCAGTCTGAAAAAATCAGGAAAAGCCCGAAGCTGTGATTTCTTGTGAAAAAGTAGGAGGGCAAATTTTGGGGTACAACACATAGCGTCTGCTTCCACCTCCAATCCCGTAAAGAAACCCTTCAGTGGGAAGAAAGAAATGAATGTTGTGTACGGGGCAAGGTCCCATACCAAGAAGGATGACCGCTCGTCCGTTAATGATGTCTATATTTCCAATCTAACTCCTATTCAAAGACAATCTTCCAATCGTCAATGTTTTGAGGCTCCGCAAAGACAACACACAAGGATAGGCATGTCGCTATCCAAGCCTTACAACACCTGTTAAAGGCTAATTTGGTGACACTGCGGGATCCTCTGGCCAATCCAGATACCTCCTCACCTAAATACAACCCGAATATCAAGTGTGCATATCACTCGAATAGTCTCGGGCATGAGACTGACCAATGCTGGGCACTGAAGAATAAAATTCAAGACTTAATAGACAACAAGACCATCGAATTTGACCCGCCTCCAATTCCCAATGTGATAACGGAACCAATGCCAAACCATGGAAAAGGTGTCAATGTTGTTGAAGACGCCATTTTTGTTTCCTCCGTAGAAGACTTGACCACTCTGTTAACCATTGTCAAAAAGAATCTGCTTAAATTCGGTATTTTCCCTGGCTGTTTGAAGGATTGTGATTGCTACGCCACACAAGTTAATGGATGCAAAGGGCTGAAGGAAGGCATTCAACGCCTGATAAATAGCCATGAGATCCTATTTGAGAAGACTCTGTCTGCCAAAAGTTTGACCAATAAGAATGAAGACCTCTCCATAATAACAATTTCAAACAAGCCTCTTAGGATCTCCTCCAAGGGTCCTATCAGGATTTCAAATGAACCGATTGTTGCTTCTCTGATAATTACCGCCCCCGAGCCAATTCTGTACTCTTCCAACAAAGCAGTGCCATGGAACTATGGTGCTGAGGTGTTTTACCATGGAATAAAGCAAGATTCTTGGATTGAAGAAAGAAAAGCTGATGACATTGGTAACATTATTGGCTCTAGTAAGGTGACCAGAACAGGGAGACTCTTTTCACCCAACATCTCACCACCAACCTCTACAAAGGCGCCTGTCCGCATCACCACTCCTAAGCCTAGTGCTGACACAAGGGGAAAAGAGAAGGTAGTTGAGCATGCTGAGACATAAATGCCCGTAAAAGACATCGCTGATGAGGAACCTTCCGCTCGAGAAATGGATGAGATCTTGAAAATTATAAAGAGGAGTGATTTCGAGATAGTGGAGCAGCTGGGGCAAACCCCTTCCAATATTTCCATGTTATCTTTGCTACTTTGTTCTGATGCTCATGCTCGAGCATTAATCAAATTCTTGAAGAAGGCTCATGTCCCTCATGAGACCACAACTGACCAGTTTGAAAATTGTGTGGCAAGCTTGACGATCAACAATGATTTGGGTTTCTCAGATGCTGATCTGAAACCACTTGGAAAGAACCATAACAAAGCTCTGCATGTTTTTGTTGAATGTAAGGGGACTACCCTAGCACATGTTCTGGTTGAAACTGGCTCTTCCTTGAAAGTACTACCCAAAGGTGCTTTGTACCGGTTAGACTGCGAAGGACTAGTGTTGAAGCCGAGTGATATTATTGTGAGTGCTTTCGATGGGTCCAAAAGGAAGGTTCATGGAGAGGTGGATCTCCCGATCAAGGTGGGCTCACAGATTTTCAACTCTACTTTCTACATCATGGATATATGTCCTTCTTACTCCTGTTTGTTGGGTCGCCCTTGGATCCATGGAGAAGGAGCAGTAACCTCAACCCTTCATCAAAAGCTCAAGTGCCCAGTCAAGGGAAGGATCGTCACTGTTTATGGTGAGGAGGAGTTCATGGTAAGCCACCCCAATTCTTTCAAATATGTGGAGATGGATGGCAAATTTATAGAAACTCTGTGTCAGGCTTTTGATGTTGTTCTTCCTATTATTGCTACTTCCAAGGTCTCCTCCGACCTGCCCAAAGCTGATAGATTGTTGCCAAAGATGGTTTCATTTAAAGATGCTCGTGCCGCAGTCGTTGAAGGAAGCTGTGATACTTGGGGGAAACTCCCTAAGATCCCATTCAAAGCAGACAAATGTGGTTTGGGTTTCACTATCAAGGCTCAGAAAGAAGTGATGTGCGCTTGTGCAGGGAAGCCCCCTCTCCGTATTGGAAGTCACAGAGTAAACGCCGTGGAGGATTCTGATGATGAATATGCATTTGAAGAATGGGTATACCCTACTACAATAGAGCTCAACAATTGGCACGCAAAGGACTTCGTTCCCATCTCCTTCATTGAGGAGTAATTACTTGTTTATTGCTTTCTATTAATTCAGGAACCTTTTGTCTGTAATATTAAATAATGACTTTTAAGCCATATGCCTGGCACGGAGCACTATGGTCCATTTGTCAAGGGTTTTATTTATGTTCATTTTATCATGTGATCATTCAATACAAATCATTGGACCTTTTTGTATTCAAATCTTTGTGCTCATCGTCTTTCTTTTTCTTCAAATGCGCTTTTCTCAAAATATCCATGTATCTTACATGAACACGCACACTCTTGGAGGTTCTCGTCCACTCTGGATCTCATTTCCAATTACTCTACTATTGCCAACTATGATTTTGAACATCCAATTAACCAAGCCAAAGATGAAGGCGAGGAAGATTGTGAAATATCGGGAGAACTAGCCAGACTTCTATTGCAAGATGAAAAAGCTATTCAGCCGCATGAAGAGTCAGTTGAAGTCATCAATCTAGGTACCGTGACAAACAAAAAAGAGGTCAAGATCGGCGCTAACCTAGGAAGCAGTGTCAAAAGAAGATTGGTTCAGATGTTACATGATTATGTGGAAGTATTTTCTTGGTCGTATGAAGGTATTCCAGGGTTGGATACTTACATTATAGTTCATCGTCTGCCGACAAAGGAAGATTTTCCTCCTGTCAAGCAAAAAGTTTGTCGCATGAGGCCTGACATGTTTGAAAAGATAAAAACTGAAGTGATGAAACAATTTGATGCAGGGTTCCTAATTGTGACATCTTATCCCCAATGGGTTGCAAGCATGGTTCTGGTGCTAAAGAAAGACGGAAAAGTTCGTATGTGCGTAGATTACAGGGATCTGAATAGGGAAAGCCCCAAGGATGATTTCCCTCTACCTCATATTGACGTCTTGGTCGATAATACCGCTCAACATAAATTCTTCTCTTTCATGGATGGTTTCTCCGAATATAATCAAATTAAGATGGCTCCCGAAGATATGGAGAAGACCATCTTTGTTACGCAATGGGGCACCTTTTGTTACAAGGTCATGCTGTTCGGATTAAAGAATTCAGGGGCAACATATCAAAGGGCTATGGTAGCTCTGTTTCATGATATGATCCATCATGAAATAGAGGTATATGTAGATGATATGCTTGCAAGTTCACAATCTGAAGAAGAACATCTCAATCACTTATACAAGCTATTCGAGAGGCTGAAAAAGTATAAGTTAAGGTTGAACCCTAAGAAGTACACATTCGGAGTACAATCTCGAAAGCTTCTAGGTTTTGTTGTCACTTGTAAAGGCATCGAAGTCGATCCTGCCAAGGTGAAGGCCATCCAAGAAATGCCAGTCCCCCACTGTGAAAAAGAAGTTATAGGATTCTTGGGTCATCTTAACTACATCGCCCACTTCATATCTCACTTAACTGCTACTTGTGAGCCAATCTTCAAACTCTTGAAGAAAGATCAAGTAGTCAGATGGAATGATGAATGCCAAGCTGCCTTCGACAAATTCAAAGAATATCTGCAAGAACTTCCTATCCTCATGCCTCCAATCAAAGGAAGACCCTTGATCATGTACTTGACGGTGCTAGAGAATTCTATGGGGTGTGTGTTGGGCCAACATGACGAGTCTGGCCGAAAAGAGCATATTATATACTACCTGAGCAAAAATTTTACCGACTGTGAAACCAGATATTCACTGCTCAAGAAAACTTGTTGAACTCTGGCATGGGCTGTTCGCCGGCTAAGATAGTATATGTTGATTCATACCACTCTGTTGATTTCTAACATGGACCCTATCAAGTACATCTTCGAGAAACCCGCTCTTTTTGGACGAATAGCTAGATGGAAAATGATCTTGACTGAGTAATGTTGTACCCAAAAACATTTCCTCTCATTTTACTCAATACATACTCCTAAAGGTCCTCAATTTGCTCAAGATTGCCCAAGAGGTGACTAGACAAACTCTCTCCTAAGGCAATGTATCTTAAACTAGGGTTTCCATTTTCATCAAGATGGGTGAACCACAAAGGCTTCATATGCTCTCCATGGGCTTAATATGTTCCCAAGATCATCCATGTCAAGTTTCATGCCTTGCAAAAAGAAGTTTGCTCAGTCAACTGCTCAAATGCTTGAGAATCAATTGTATTAGGTCAAAAGTCAAATGTGGCCCGCATACAGTCAAACCTCAAGATTTTTGGTCAACATCAACATTTTGAAGTGACTTTCATAATTTGATCAATGGTTGATCATGATTCCTCAAGGAATGCTCCAAATTCATCAAAACCCAAAAGTTGCTAAATTAGGGTTTTGCAAGAAAAGTAACCCAATTTTGACCAAGCATAACTTCTTCATACTTTATAAGAAATTTTCCATCGAAGGCTCATTTTTAAGAGTATGCAATTCCTTACAATTCATCTTCAACCCACAAGTTCAAAATATGCACTCATCAAAAGATATGAATTTTTACATTATAGGTCCTTTTGAAAAGTCAATAAAACACCTTTTGGGTCAAAGCTTCATACATGAACATGGAAGATCCAATTGAAATGAGACCAAAAGGGTTGCTTAGGGGACATCCTAAGCTTTCTAAAAAGTCTAAGAACATCTCTCTAGGCTTATAATTGGAAGAGATATGCCTTATGAAAGTTGACCTTTTTTGAAAAATTGACAAAAGTCAAATGTGCTCAAACGTGCTTTTTTTACCAAATGGGCCTAGCATTTCATGATTGCACCTCACTTATAGCATGGTCCACGACCCAAATATCCAACCTCATGTTATTTGCTTCATTTTTCAATTTATTTGGATTTTTTGTTAATTAAAATTTCAATTAAATCAAATAATTGATGAATAATGGAAAATATATGTTGTGATCTGATTTTTGGACAAGATCTCAATCAAATAATGCAAGGATATCATGATCAATTCGAATCAAGGCTAATTTGAACAAGAAAGGGATAATTTGGCTCATTATAGCAAGTTTACATATGCCATGAAGATCAAATCAAATCTTCAAAACTTTCAAAGATGTGATCTGTTTTTACAACCCTAATTCACCCTATGATATATATTGAACAAATACAAGTCAAAAGACAGGTTTTTGGAGTCGTAAAAGGGGCAGGGCAAAGTAAAAAATTCAAGGAAAAAGTGTGAATCAGATTCCATTCCCCAGGCCATCTCAAGCTGTTCAAGCTATCCCAATCCATTGCTGGACGTCTCAGGAAGCTATTCCAACCATTTGCAAGGTCTGAAACACCCAGAAACACCAATTGTAACTCACACGGTTTGTCATATTTGTGATTATTATCATGTTTGCAAGCTAACTGAATGGTTTAATTGTATTTTTGAAGCCTTTACACGCATATGCCATTGTTAGGGTTTTCACATTGCTTTTAGGGTTTTCGTCCACAGGGAAAATTGGGCCATGAATGAGGTACCATGATACTCGTGAGACCAAGACGAGTTGACTGGTACCATCACATCAGATTTATCATGCTTGTATTGAATTTTTGAATGACACGGGTTTTTAGCAACGAACATGGTCTGTAGGTATAGGTTATGTACCTAAAACAACGGGCTGGAGGTAGAAGAAGGTGATTTGTCATCACCCCGTTGGTTCGTTTGAATTCAGTGCGCATGTTTTTTTTGTTCCAGGGACATTGAATTTGTTTTATATATTATATATTCTCTTTATTGTGTTAGCAATTAACAATCATGGCTCAGCTGGCAGCGTGGAATTGGATTTTAGCGTGAGGACCTGTGTTCGATCCCAGGTCCCAACGCTTTCTTTATTATCTTTTCCTTTACCAGATCCTGCATGTCACAATCAGAAGCGCCTTCCATATGACCTCAACGTCCAGCCACTGGATGCACTTCTACCCAGATCTGACGCTTCCAGCCTGAAGGTCCATGGTGCACGCTCAAGTCAATTCCACACAAGACCCAGCGCTGAATGGGCCTCAACTTAATGGGCCTGGGAATTTCAGTTTCATACACCCCCTCTTCAGCAAGGCAACAAGCACATTTGGTTATTATTTTCTATTCTTTCTAATTTCTCTATTTGTTTTCTTTAATTATTTTCTTTTTTCTTTTAATTAACGCAAAATTATTTTTTATTAAATTAACAAATCACAAAAATATTTTTTTTTAATAATGTTTTTTAAATTAGTTAGTTTAATTTAACTTAGGGCAATTTAATCTTTTTTTATATAATTAAAAATAATTAGACTTAGGATTTTAATTATACATATCTTAATTAATTTTTTTCAAAAATATACCAAGATCATTTTTCTCATAAAATATTTATTCCTTTAATTAATTAATTAATTAATTAGAAAATTAGGATAATGTAATTTCCTTCATAATTAAAAAACAATTAGAAATTATGTTTAATTAATTTGCAATTAAATTGTTTTCTTCAAAAAAAATCCACAAAAAATCTTTTCTCTCTCGATTAGGGTTTTAGGTTATTTCAATTGTCCTCGCATTTAATTTGTCGCGCGCTTGTTAATTATTTTTCCATTATTTTGTAATTTCTAAGGGTTTGTAATAGTTAACCTAGGGTTTTTATTTACTGTTCCATCCCCGTTTTTTGGTTATGTAATTAATTCCCCCTCCCCGAAGCCTTGTAATAGCTAGGTTTATTTTTTTCACTTTAAATTCCCGCAATCTTTAACTGTCTAGATGCATGGCTAATAGGATTGTATGGAAATAATGCTCAAAATTTAAAACGGTAGATCACCTAATGTGCAAAGACTAAATAACTGAAAAAGTTCACATGCACATATTCACCCCTAGGGCTTACCTCACTTCGGTTGCCTTCGGTAAACAATCATTGAGCATAGGAGATTTTAGTGGTTTCCCTCCAGTCTAAAAGATCAAATTGTCCCATTTAAATGTTGCCTCGGAAATGTTGCCTCGAAAAGATCTTAAGACTCTAGGGTTACTACTAAAGTTTTCTAACTATTGCTTAGTGATTGTACTTGTCCCTTTCGAATGTCCCTTAAAACTTCAACGACGGTGCTACATACTCCTTAATAGTGGGATAGCGTTGTCTAAAGGAAATAGAACGAACAATCCTTTTTTCGAGTAGGTAGAATCTTAAGTACTTTCTCAATAAAAACTTTTCACACAAACACCTTTAAAAACAAATTTTCAAAACAACTCTGTCACATCCTTGAGGACTGATACAGGGATTATCACGAAGTAAAACATTTTCAAGAGAAGCACACACACAAGCAATTTGAAAAATGAGAAAGTACCTAAGAGCCCATGGAAAACCATGGATAGAAAGGGTGCTAACACCTTCCCTTTCTATAATACCCCCCGTACTCAGAATATCTCAAAAAAAGGTTTTTTCTGTTCTTTTTCCTTTTCCATGATTGGATGAAATAAAAGTCGGTGGCGACTCTTGCTTACCGCGACATATTGCAAAC
This sequence comes from Vicia faba, assembly GCA_948472305.1. Taxonomy (NCBI): domain Eukaryota; kingdom Viridiplantae; phylum Streptophyta; class Magnoliopsida; order Fabales; family Fabaceae; genus Vicia; species Vicia faba. Next base: position 1,551,573,536 of record OX451738.1, on the reverse strand, counting down.
AAAAACGCAAAATGAAAACCATTTAAAATAGTCGGTTCTGCCACCATATCACAGAACTGGCGACTCTGCTGGGGAATTCTATAAAGTGGGGTATACCTTAGGATTTAGATCATTTTAAAATTGCTTCTCTTGATTGTCTTGATTGCTTTAATTTTGAGGGTATGTTCGGGGTTACTATAGATCCTACACCCGAATCTGGGGAACACCTTTTAGGTAAGTAGCAATAAACTGTGAGGGACCTATGTTGGGGTATACCGGCACGGTTGAAGCAGTAGCTACATTGATGTGGCACTTTGGTTGGTAACGATAACCCTTGAGTCAACCAGGGAGAGTATGGGGCCTCCGCATGGTGTCGTGAAGCATCAACTAACCTTAGAACCTTTAATTGCACAACTTGGCCAGTAGGACGTAGCGAGATGGCTGACTTTGGTGTATGCCCAAGGTCGACAAATACTCGATGCTAAACTCATTGAGGTTTGACTCTTGAGTTTTGTTTGGTTGTGAGTCCATCTCCTATTGAACTAAGATGGGGGAAAGATCAGTGATATTGAGATCCCTTTTAGAACCCGGTTACTATTTATGGGGCAGGTTGAACTAATCCAACTTCAAGAGGGTATGACCTTAAAACTCATGCAATCCTTAAACCTAAGGACCTGGTGTGACTTGTTTGTTGTTTGCTATACCTGTGATTTTCTAACCTAATCATGACATCATAAGCATAGCATATCATGACTAACCATTTCAAGGATTCCCTAGGGCTCATTTTTGCTCTGTTTTGTAGGACATGGCATCTGCCCGTAGGAACACTATACAGATCAACCTTGTGAAACTGTCTCTCCAACTAAAGGATCTGGAATTAAGAGTTCTCGAAGGTTCTCATTTCACTAGAAAGCACGGTCAGTTGCTCAATTTGGTCACTGCAAAACCTGATGAAGAGTTGTTAAAAGTTTTATTTCAGTTCTTCGATCTGGTGCACCATTGTTTCACCTTCCCGGATTACCAGTTAGTACCTACTATGGAGGAGTTTTCTCAGTTATTGGGGGTACCTATTCTTGACCAGTTTCTTTTTAATGGTATAGAAGAACATCCAAAGCCTGAAGAAATTTCTAGAGCTCCGTCTTTACAACGGTCTGACATAGTGGCAAATTGGGAGACTAGAGGGAGTGTCCAAGGAATTCCGGTTAAGTTTCTATTTGAGAAGGCCTATCATTTTTGGGATACCTTATATTTACAAGCTTTCGAAGAGGTGCTGGTGTTGCACTCCAAAATTTACCCTCTTGATTTAGGCTTATGTTTCATCATGAACATCATAGTGCATTGTATTCATACATTGTGATAGGATCAAAGTACCTTGGTGATCAAGTTTTCCTCAAGCTTGGAAGGTTGATTACATGGATAAGTTGCTCAAGTAGAATCTTATTATATAAACCTCTGGATCTTTCAAGCTCAAAAGTTATTGCATATCTCAAGATGTTTCATCCATCTCTTTCGATCATCAGAGGATTGAAGTTTGTGTTTGACTACAAGGAGAATCACTCTTTGGATTCACCAGTCAAATTAGGGTTTTGTTGAGCAAGGCTATTGGCCAATATACAAGTCTTTATTTGGGGAGCCACAACATCTCATGGGTATTTAAAAAGTCTTTTCACAATGTTGTACCCCAAAATTTGCCCTCCCATATTCTTCTAAATTTGGCCAAGTCAAAGCTTCAAAATATCCCCAAGGGTTGCACAGTTCAAGGGCCTCCTAACAGTCAAGAATTAGGGTTTTGGTTCTGACAAAGAAAATGAAGTTTCCAAGGGTCCAATCAAGTCCCACATGCCTACAAACAAGTTCAAGCATCCTCATACCAAGTTTCAAGACTTACAGCACCAAATTGCACAGTCAAAAACCTTAGTTGCTCAGCAGTCAACTGCAGGGGCAAAATGGTCATTTGACAGTCAAAAGTTCAAATTTTTTGGTCAAAATATCATTTTTAAGCCACAAACATCATTTGATCAATGCTTGATCATGATTCTCAAGGCATGGCTCAAAAAGTCTCAAGATGCAAAAGTTTCCATATTTGGACAGTTGAAAAAATCAACTGTAACTTGACCAAGGCATAACTTCCACATGGTTTATCAGAAAAATTCCATCCAAAGCTAATTTTTAAGATAAAAACATTTCCTAAAACTCATCTTCACACTTCAAGTCCAAGAAATGCTCTCACAAAAAGTTATCAATTTCAACATTATATGTCATTTTCAAAAGTCAACAAAAAGGGACTTTAAGTCAAAGGCCATACTTTGAGATTGGTAAATCAAAATGACATGGGACCAAAGGAATTGGTTAGAGGACTTCAAGACCTTTCCAAAATGTCCAAGAACATGATCAAAGCTTAAAAATTGAGCAAGCTATGCCTTGTGGAAGTTGGGAAAGTTTTGGGTATTTTGAAAAGTCAACCTTGCTTCAAATGCCTTAAAATTGCTAATGGGCCTCTTTTTCTTCCAAGATTCATCATCCAAAACATGTGCACGACCATTTGGCCTAAAGGGAATTTATTCATCATTTTTATTTATTTATTTGAATTTTTAATTGCTAATAATTCATTTAATTAATTAAAATATGGAAAAAATACCAAAGCAAGCTTTTCAAATGTTTTTATGCATGAAATATCTTCAAGATTTCGTGCATTATCTGATATGGAAAGAATCAAGTTGATTGGACATGATTGGCATCAAAAACGTGTGAAAAAGATTGGAAAAATTATGCATGAAAATCAAATATCCATTCCATCAATGCAAAGGTTTTTTGGATCCAAATCTTTACCCTAATCATTCCATACATAAGCCAGAAGCAAACCCTAGTGCAAGAGACCTGAAAGCTGCGCCAGAACTCAAGAGCAACTTTTGCAATTTTTGGTGAAAAAAGTGAAAACTGAAATCACGATTCCAAGGCTTTTCAAGGCAAGAAAACTGTCCCATTGCGTTCCTGAGGCTTCAAGGAAGGTGTCTGGATCAAAATCATTGTCCCTAACGCAGGAAATTGGTAGAACGTCCACGTCCTGTTCATGTTTTTTTCCATATGCTTGCATCATGATTCATGCGTTATCTGCAATTTTTAATGTTTGGTTTATGTTATTTGGTTCATTCTGAAGCTAACCATGTGTTTTAATTAAGTTTTTATGCATCATACGCGATTTCACCATTGAAGCTAGCTAGGGTTCTTCAAGCTCCAAATTGGGCGTTTACGTATATGGTAAAATCAAGACATCTCAGTGCCATGGTCAAACTCAGGAAGCTTGGACGAACATAACACACTAATCGCGCCCAATTTATGTAGCAAGATGAGCTATTCGCTATTTTTAAAAAGGTTGCATTTTGGGGGGGTTTAAAACCCCCGCTAATTCTTTTTATGTTTCAGGTAAAAATGCAAACAATGAAGAAGATGATCATGTGGCAAAGCGTGATAGGGCAATTTGAAATTAGCGCGCGTTTTTGTTGTTTCTAGGCCACTAACCAAGTTTTCTCTTATATTATTTATTTGTCATTATATATTCAAAGCGCGCGTTTGGTACAGATGGTGAAGGCATTGTCTCATAAGGCACTGGGACCTGGGTTCGATTCCCAGGTCCCCTCACTTTATTCATGTATTTTGTTTCAATTTAATCCTATGCAGTTCAAGCCTCAGCGTTCATCATATGCCCACAATCTCAGCTTGCCACATGGCCAATAACTCCAATCCAAAGGTCCATATTTGAAGAATATAATAGGCACTGGTCAATGCACACACACGCTTCCAGGAAAAGTCAAAAAAGGCCTTCCATAAATGGGCCTGATTGCTACCAGACACCTCCAAATTGGGACAACAAACCCCCATTGTTTGCCTTCTTTCACTCTTTTTACTTTTTTTCTATTTTTATTTGCTTAATTTGGTTTTGATCTAATTCTTTAAATTAATATTTTTATAAAACATAAAAAAGAACAAAAATCTGAAAGTCACAAAAATAAAATATATTTTATTTAAATGTTTTTTTGTAAATAAATATTATTAATTAATTTAGTCTTAATTTTAGGTTTAAATCTTAATGTTTTTTTATAAACTTAAAAATTGTAGAATAAGGGTTTTGATTATTTTTATCCTTTTCTTTTATCATCATTAATTATTAATTATTCATATTCTTGTAAATAAAATTGCATTAATTAATTAGGTTTAATTTTAGGTTCAATTTTAATTTTTTTTCTTAATAACTAAAAATAGTTAGAATTAGGGTTAATTAATTTCTTAAATTCCATAATCCTCTCATTAAAATTCCATAAACACCAAAAACTCAAAAATCTTTTCTTTTTTATTTTAATTTAATTAATTTGTTAAATCGTAATTTAATTTCACTAAAAAGGGTCCAACGCCCTCGCATTCGATCGCAATTCCAATTCGCACGTTTATTTTATTTTCTCCTTTTATGTAATTCTCCCAAAGCCATGTAAATTCGATATTTATGTTTCTCGCACTTTACTTTATTTTATGTCAAATCGGGTCCTGGATTAAATTTGGCGATGTGGACCCGCGCCTTTGTAATAGTTTAGGAACTTTTAATTTCCGCATCTTTTTAACTGCTAATAAATTGCATGCAAGAATGAATGTTAAAATAAAAGCAAAAGCGTAGATCACCCATAACATGACAAAAGACAAAAATATATGAAAACGACACACAAATCACACACCACCCCAAGGGTACGCTTCACTGTTGCCTTGCCCCTCGAAAGGTGATCGTCGAGTAGAGGATGTCTTAGTAAGTCCTCATGATCCGGGAACCTGGCATGAGGGTAGCTTCTAAGGTATCTTCCTATTGCTCTGGTGATCACCATGTCTCGAACCTCGAATTGACCCGAACACCTCCAATAGTGGTGCTACCTACCTCTCAATGGTGGGATGACATTACTTTAAAGGACATCTACACAGACGAATTCCTTAGGGTAAGTAGACGACTCTAGATACTTGCTCTAATTTCAAAACAAATTCAAAATACTTTTCACACCGACACCTTTTCAAAAAGCTTTCGAAAGCAATTTTTCAAACACTCTTGAGGACCGATACAAGAGTCGAACTGGAAATTTTCAAAGAAACTTTTTAAAACCCACAGTTGAAAAGCAAACAAACCATTTTTGAAAACACAATGAGCAAGTATCTAAGAGCCCATGGATAACCATGGATAGAAAGGGTGCTAACACCTTCCCTTTCTATAACCTACCTCCCGAACCGAGAGCAATCTCTATAAGGAATTTTTCTGTGCTTTTGTCCTTTCCATTTGGAGAAAATAAAAGACGGTGGCGACTCTTGCTTCCGCGACATTTCGCGAACCAGCGTTAATGTTGGCTCCTAAATTCGACACCCTTGTTTCATTAATGTCAGCCATTAAAGCTGAAGGATGTTTTCGACCAGCTAGGTCCGTCGAAATGCCCATCGAAAGATGGCAATGTACTTAGAAGATTTCTCCCAAGGGAGAAGTTGGTTGCCTTCGACGTCGAAGGTGTTTCTCGTCGAAGATGCTTCTCGACGAAGGTGTTCGATGGTTCAGAGTGGAACGGTTTGAAATTCAAGCGTTTGGAGGGAAAACGGTTTCCAGCGGTTACCAAGTGCAACGTGCAAAGATCTGGAGCATCGAACGTTGAGAACGTGCCAAGTGGAATCATCTCGAAGCAGTGTAACTGCCCGACGGTTACTTGGGATGTTTTAGTATAAATAGTAGTAGTCACGCAGTTTCTCGCGTGTGTTCACAATTATATACAAAGTCACTCATATAGATTCGAGTACCCAGCGTGTGAGAAAGAATTGTTGAGAAATGTATGTGCGAAACACCAACTTTATTAATCAAAGTCATTTACTTTTCCAGAAATTTACTTGCTTTCTTCTTTACCTTTCTGTCGAAATCCTTTACTTTAAGCCTTCATTTATTTTACCAAGCCTACTTCTTCATGCAATTTATTTAAAGCCTCTTTATTTTATTGCCACTTAACCAATATCCAATTTAATCAAAACTTCAAAATCAACCTATGTCCTAGGATCAATCTGATCGATCCTGCGAGTAACCAAATAAGTAACCATTTGGAGGATCAACGGTTGTTTACCAATAACCAAGGTAAACAAATTGGCACACCCGGTGGGACAGTGTGTTGATTTCTGAAAATAATCTCATCTTTTCGAGGAGCGTTGTATGTTATTGAGAAGTGGTAGAATATACACTAACGATAACAATACTGCCAGAAGAAGGGAAGAGATGGTGAATCCGCCAAACAATAACGAAATCCCACAAACGAATGTGGGAGCAACGGTTAGCACGACCGTAAGTGAAGCGGTAACCGCTGGTTCGACACCAGCAGTAACGGTCACAGCAACGGGGCCATTACCCCCGTTCACAGGCCCCAGAGTGCCTTTGGGAACTCCCCCACCAAGGGGAAATTTAGGCACAAGGCCTTTTGTTCCCCTGGGATTTATGACAGGCGGTCATAATCGAGAGCCACTCTATGGCATGCCAACTTCTGACTTGGCTAGCCTGACGAATGCTGCGTCCACTTTTTCAGACCCTTTAGTGAGTGCCTCTTCGCCACTCCAAGGTTCTGGAATAGGCATGGCGAATAGAAATAGGACCCAACTCTTAGGAGGAACGTCCCAAGTAGCCCATGGCCTTACAAATGCCTCGACAGCAGTCTTGAGGCAACAAATGGACGAAAGCAACCATGATATGGTGCAAATGTTGGCACAAACTTTAAGTACAGTGCTAAACCCTCTAATACAAAACACTACTCAATCGAATTAGCAGATGACAGCGCAAATGACGCGTTTGGCTGATTTCTTTGGAGTACCCCAACCTATTCGACAGCCCCAAAGGGCGCAAATAAGGGGAAACCAGGGGATATTCTTAGAGGAAGAAACCACCATCAACCAGGTTCAACAGCCTGTCGAAGAAAACCTTAGGGCACGATTGGAGCAACCCGTCGAGGAACCTAGGGTAATAACCCCAGAGGTAAGGTTAGTTAACAGAAACCAAAATGCTGACGAAGTAGTTCAGCATATCCAATACCAAAACACGGGTTTGGAAAACAATCTGGCAACCATGATCGAAAGGATCATGACTCAAAATGGGATGAACATGGGCTTTCGAAGGCCCAACTTTACATCCCCATTGTCAGAATACGTGTTACAAACAGACTTACCTCCTAGATATAAAGTCCCCAAATTTACTAAGTTCTCTGGGGACACGACAGAATCTACTGTCGAACATGTGGCGAGATACTTGATCGAAGCAGGAGACATTTCGAATAACGAAAACCTGAGGATCAAGTACTTCCCAAGTTCTTTAACAAAGAACGCTTTTACTTGGTTTACAACTCTTCCCCCCAATTCGATCCATCATTGGACCCAGTTGGAAAGATTGTTCCATGAACAATTCTACATGGGGCAAACCAAGATAAGCCTGAAAGAATTGGCCAGTGTAAAGAGACGTTTCACTGAACCTATAGACGAATATCTAAATAGGTTTAGGCTGCTCAAGGCGAGATGTTTTACACAAGTGCCAGAACATGAGTTGGTCGAAATAGCCGCAGGCGGTTTAGATTATTCCATTAGGAAGAAGCTAGACACCCAATACCTGAGAGACATGGCCCAACTAGCCGATAGAGTTCGACAGGTAGAACGCCTCAAAGCTGAAAAAGCAAAGGCAACGAAAACTCACAAGAGAGAGAGGATAGCGTATGTTGAGATGGATGACGAAGATCCAGAATCCTTCGACGATACTATAACTGTCGAAGAAGGAGAAGTCGATTTAGCGGAACTAAAACAAGGGCCACCATACTCTTGTAAACTGTTAGTCCCCTCAAGTGGGAAAAATCTCATTGGTCCAGAAAGGACCAACGATAGGTTCCCCAAAAAGACTTATAGTTTTGACATCACAAAATGTGATGAAATATTCGACTTGCTGGTAAAAGATGGCCAAATGATAGTACCCCCAGGGGTAAAAGTGCCTCCTCTTGATCAAAGAAAGAAGAGAGGTTTTTGCAAATATCATAATTTTTTGGGCCATAAAACTTCTCAATGTTTTCTTTTCAGGAATCTTGTGCAAGACGCTATCGAAGAAGGGAGGTTGAAGTTTGCTGACAAGACCCCCATGGCTGTCGACTCAAATCCATTGCAGGCTAAAGCCCACTATGTTGAGCCTTCTGAGGTGAACGTGATCGAGGCAACTAGGAGCCAGTCGAAGAGGCCAGGAATCACAATGGTCGAAGTCTCGAAGGACCATATCAACATGCCAATCTTTGGCAGTTTTTCTGGGAATTTATCCAGAAAGACAATTGAAGCAGTTCAGAAAGCGGTCGAAAGCCCCAAGCTAGAGACCGTTGAAGCACAAAAAACTGGACCAAAACCCAGTTCTCACTTGGCCACAGTTCAAGGCCAGACGGAGAATTTGGAGATACAAATGAAACAGCTGACCCTTGCCAATAAAGATACAATGAATATCAACATGGTCGAACTCTCTGACCCAAAAGCATCAGAAGAGGCCATGAGGCAGGAACAAGCTAATAAGACTGCTTTCCCTCGGGAAAATGAAAATCTGGCAGATTTTCTACAAAGATGCCAGAAAAAGAAATCAGAGGTGATGCTGTGTCCAAGATGCAGTTCGATCTTTGACAAAAAAGCTGCTGAGCACATTCAAGGCGTAAGAGCAGCGAATAAGAGAAGGGAAAATGTTGATCTTCGACATGACCCCAGAAGAGCCTCCCAAAGAGGTTCAAACCAAGAAAAGAGGCCCTTGACTTTCAGGCCTCAAACAAATGTGCCGGTAGATACCTGGTACAAAACCTCTGGTCGAAAAAGGCCAAGTGAGGAGAGATGGCACTCTTTCGACGTGCCAAGGGGTTCATCTTTGACTCGAAAGAAAGAGCCTCAAGTTGCTGCACCTAAAGTTGCACAAGTGTCAAGCAACTACAAATGGAAAAATCCCATGTCTCGATCTCAATGGAGGATATACCAAAGGAGACGAAAAGCAGAGAGGGAGGCTGCCAACGAACCAAAGGCAGAAACCAGTTCGAATGTTCCTCTAAGGAAGCAAAGGAAACCTCTAGAAAGAGAGCCAGTAACCAACAGGCTAGTTTGGCCTAACCAAGGTGAAGTCGAGGACGAAGACGATTCTGAGTCTGATGATACTTTGGACATAATGGTGAATATAGTCTCAGTGTTGCCCAGAGAATTCAACCGACAGGTAGAAGTCGAAGCAAGTGACTGGGAAGTGGAACAAGAAATGGCCAAACATAGGCCAGTGTGCTATTTCGTCATGGACAATGGCACCACTGAGGAACAAAATGGATTCTTCGAACCACCCACAGAGGCGATGAAAAATCACCTTAAGCCTTTATTTATAAGGGCTAAACTCGAAGAAACTACTGTGAATAAAATATTGGTGGATTGTGGGGCAACCATCAACATTATTCCTCACTCCATGCTAAGGAAAATTGGCAAAAGGGATGAGGACATTAAGCCTCACAACATGGTCCTGTCGAACTATGAGGGCGACATAGGGACCACTATGGGAGTGATCCAACTAGATATCAAAGTAGGGTCTATCCTTCGACCAACAATGTTCATGGTCATATCGGCCAAACCTAACTACAATCTTTTGTTAGGCCGTGAATGGATTCATGGTGTTGGTGCTGTGCCATCATCGATGCACCAGAGACTGCTGCTATGGCGTCCAGATGGGATGGTCGAAAACATAGAGGCAGATCAAAGCTATTACCTAGGCGAAGTGAATCACCTGGGGTTGGCAGATTTCGACAAGAACTTGGCTCACATAGGGCCATGTCCAACACCTGACTTCGACATGGCGCCAGCGCCAAATACTTTTTGTTCCCTATACCTGCATCCTGAGCATGGTTTCCAATGGGACAGAGAAGACTTGTCCCACATAGACTTCAGTGGGTTAACTGATATCCAACCAACTGGTTGGGGAAGTGAATTCAGTGATAATGACTGAGTCACAATCTTTGAAGCGAATTTCGGCTTATGTAGCCGAAACAAAGATGATAACGGCTCTCGAAGCCGAAGTGAAGTACATGGCCACACAGGCCAATGATCAACAGTTATCTGCTGCAGGTCCAGGAAAGGATTTCGATCCAGAACCCCCTGATATCATGCCAGAAGAAATGCAGGAACAGAGGCTCGACGCCATCTATGACGATGAGCCTTTGGGCTTCGAAAAGGACCCCTTGGCGAACAACATTAAAATGTTAGCGCAAGATCCTTTAGAAGAAATCAACTTAGGCGAAGGGTCAGAGAAAAGGCCAACTTACATCAGCGCCAAAATTGACCCAGAACTTAGGTTGGAAGTAATCCAATTGTTGAAAGAGTTCAAAGACTGTTTTGCATGGGATTACGACGAAATGCCTGGTCTCGACAGAGGATTGGTAGAACTTCAGTTGCCAATAAAACCTGGGAAGAAGCCAATCAAGCAAAGTCCAAGACGCTTCGCTCCAGAAATACTGTCGAAGATCAAAACGGAAGTCGAAAGACTGCTGAAATGCAAATTCATACGCGTTACAAGGTATGTCGAATGGATTGCAAACATTGTGCCAGTAATTAAGAAAAATGGTACATTAAGGGTGTGCATAGATTTCAGAGATTTGAATGCTGCCACACCCAAAGATGAATATCCTATGCCTGTGGCGGAAATGCTAGTCGATTCTGCCGCTGGCTATCAATACCTGAGTATGCTCGATGGTTATTCAGGATATAATCAAATATTCATTGCTGAAGAGGATGTGTCGAAAACAGCTTTTCGATGCCCTGGGGCCCTAGGCACTTACGAATGGGTAGTGATGCCTTTTGGCCTAAAGAACGCTGGGGCAACATACCAGCGAGCAATGAATACTATCTTCCATGATTTTATTAACACTTTTATGCAAGTATATATTGATGACATTGTTATAAAATCTGTTTCCAGGAAGAATCATATTGACCACCTTCGACAGTCATTCGAAAGAATGAGAGAACATGGTCTGAAGATGAACCCTTTGAAGTGTGCATTCTGTGTGAGAGCTGGAGATTTCTTAGGCTTCGTTGTCCACAAGAAAGGAATCGAAATCAACCAGAACAAGACGAAGGCAATTCTGGAAGCGAAAGCGCCATCGAATAAGAAGGAACTGCAATCTCTGTTAGGCAAGATAAATTTCTTAAGAAGATTTATATCTAACCTAAGTGGGAAAGCTCAGGCCTTTTCACCCTTACTTCGACTGAATAAAGAGGGGTTCAAATGGGGGCAAGAGCAACAAGAAGCCTTCGACAAAATCAAAGGGTACCTCACTAAGCCACCTATTTTGGTGCCTCCTTGTAGCAATAGGAGTATGAGATTGTACATAGCTGCATCCGACAAAACTTTGGGAAGCATGTTAGCCCAAGAAGATGAGAATGGAGTCGAAAGACCCATTTACTATCTTAGTAGAGTTTTGAACGATGCAGAAACTAGATATAGTGAAGTTGAAAAATTGTGTCTATGTCTGTATTTCTCTTGTACAAAACTCAAGCAATATATAAAACCAGTTGATGTGTATGTTTCGTCTCATTTTGATGTTTTCAAGTATATGTTGTCGAAACCTATCTTGCACAGTCGAATTGGCAAGTGGGCATTAGCATTAACTGAATACTCCTTGACCTTTATGCCTCTTAAGGTAGTGAAAGGACAAGTGGTTGCAGACTTTATAGTCGACCACTCAATTCAAGTTGAGGATATTAATTATGTGGAGATAGAACCTTGGAAATTCTACTTCGATGGTTCCAGCCATAAAGATGGAACAGGGGTAGGAGTCTTGATCATTTCTCCAGAAAAAATTCCAACAACATTCAAGTACAAGATATCAGGTTCTTGTTCGAACAATGAGGCTGAGTATGAAGCTCTAATTACTGGCCTTGAAATATTGTTGGAATTGGGGGCAACTCGAGTCGAAATAATGGGAGACTCAGAGTTAGTCATTAAGCAAGTCACAAAGGAATATAAATGCATAAGAGAAAATCTCATTATGTACTTTGTGATAGCGAATCGTTTATTGAAAAAATTTGAAATGGTCAATATTCGACACATACCCAGAGTGGAAAATCAAATAGCCAACGACTTGGCACAAATTGCATCTGGGTATAAGATTTCAAAAACGAGATTACAAAGAGCAATCGAAGTTCGAGAAAAGATAAAAGCAACTTGTCTATCACCAACAGACTTGGAATCGACGAGACTAGGATATGCTGATCAAAGTAACTTCGAAATTTCGTTCATAGATAATTTGTCAGAACAAGATTGGAGGACACCCATTGTGGATTATCTTCAAAATCTAGGAGCTCCGACAGAACGAAAAACAAAGTACATGGCGTTGAGTTATGTACTCATGGGTAATGAATTATTCAAGAAGACGCCTGAAGGGGTATTGCTAAAATGCTTAAGTGAAACTGAGGCATACATAGCCCTTTCGACTACGCACGCTGGAGCATGTGGGGCTCACCAAGCAGGCCATAAGATGAAATGTTTGTTGTTTCGACAAGGACTATACTGGCCCACTATGCTGAAAGATTGTGTTGAGTTCGCCAAAGGTTGCCAAGAATGTCAAGTCCATACAGGCATCCAACATGTACCAGCAAGCGAACTTCACTCGATAGTGAAGCCTTGGCCCTTTAGAGGATGGGCGTTGGACCTCATTTGAGAGATTCGACCAGCATCATCAAAGAGTCAGAAATACATACTGGTAGACATTGATTATTTTACTAAGTGGATCGAAGCTATCCCTTTAGTCAATGTAGACCAAGAAAATGTCATTGAATTTATTCAAAAGAACATTATCTTTAGGTATGGAATCCCTGAGACTATAACTACTGATCAAGGATCAGTTTTCACTGGTCAAAAGATGCAGGAATTCGCTCAGGAAACAGGTTTCAAACTCCTAACATCAACGCCTTATTATGCACAGGCAAATGGTCAAGTCGAAGCAGCAAACAAAGTAGTGATTGGCTTGATAAAAAAGCATGTTGGGAAGAAACCAAAGAATTGGCATAAGACGTTAGACCAGATTTTGTGGGCTTGTCGAACGTCCCCAAAAGAAGCCACAGGTACAACACCATATAGGCTAACCTTTGGCCATGATGCAGTGTTGCCAGCAGAAATTTGTCTTCAATCTGCAAGGGTTCAGAGACATTATGATATTCCCTCTGAAATTTATTGGAATATGATGTTAGACGAACTAGTGGATCTAGACGAAGAAAGATTGCGTGCTCTTGACCTACTCAGGCTTCAGAAGAAAAGAGTAGAAGACTCTTATAACAAAAAGGTGAAACCTAAGGTATTTTCGCTTGAAGAACTAGTTTGGAAGGTGATTCTTCCCATGGATCGAAGGGATCGAAGCATGGGGAAATGGTCACCCAAATGGGAAGGACCATTCAGAGTTATCCAGACTTTTTCTGGTGGAGCCTATGAAGTCGAAGAGCTAGGTGAAGATAAAAGGCTCTTGAGAGTAAATGGTAAATATTTGAAAAAATACAAACCTACACTCCAAGAGATAAAAATAAAATAACAAGATTAAATTAACCATAAAAAAGCCAAAATGGAAAATTTTTATAATTTTAGCCAAGATGGCAATGTTGTCGAATACATATTACAAAATATGGTTAAAAAGCTGAATTAATCAAAAGGGAATGGAGTCCTTGAGTCGAAGGTATTTGATTTGCTGCAGCTCCAATCTTTTGTTGCACCAGGCATTCGCCTGCACAAGCTTGGCAATCTGATCGTCGAAGCCTTGGGCTTTCTCAGCAAATTCTAAGCCTTGTTTGATTTTAATTTGACTTTCGGTGTCTGGGACGGTCGAGAGAAGTTCCTCCTTGCGCTTAGTATTGGCATTTATCTTAGCCTCTATTTCTTCGATTTGCGCCCTGAAGGAAGCATTCTCTCGATCGATGGCATCAACTTCTTCTTGTGTAGATGCTTTTTGCTTCGACAACTCCGCAATTCGAGAAGTTGTCTCCGAAACAGCAGTCCATGCAGAAGAGCTTTTGCCATATAACACTTCAAGCTGACTATTGAAGCCCCTTTGTCGCCGATAATCTGCTGAGACTTGATCAATAATGGAGTGTAACTCCATGATCAAGCCTGAAACTTCTGGAGCTACAGCTAACAAGTCTATAGCATTCAAAACATCCCTCAAGTATGATGGAGCAGTAGGGTCCCCCTCCAAAGCTTTCATCAAGTCCTTCTTGAAAAACTGAGCCTTAACCTTCGTCAAAGCTTCATCGAGAGGAGAAGTTTCAGTGGATTTCCCCGACAGGGTAGGAACCTCCTGACTAGCATCAGACGAACTCTTGCTCTCGATGATGGCGTTCAGATAGCTAACAGGATCAGTTTGCTTCAAGAGTTCTAAGTCCTCTTTCGACCTGTGCTTTGTGGAGGTAACAGCCCTTGCAACAACATTGTCTTGGGTTTGAGGCTGTTGAGTGACAGGTGCCTCGACTTGATTCCCTTCGACTCGGACTGTGGCAGTACCAGCGTCATCATGGTGCCCTTCGCCAGCGTCACCTTGGTTCTCTTCGCCAGCGGCACCTTGATCCTCTTCGCCAGCGTTGCCGTGGTCCCCTTCGTCACGATTCTCTTCCGACAGATCCACCACCTAAATCTCTGTTGGCTGTTGCTCTTCTGTTTGAGGATCTTCTGCTGGTTTTTCTGCCGTCTCAGCATTGGCCTCATTTATTTCAGTATGGGCTTCATCGTTCGCCAAGTCTTTTTCTTGTGGCCTGCTGAGTTCAGCAGACTCCAATGTTTCAGAAGTCCTTGGCGGTGAGCTTTCAGTGGTGTCCTGAAAAAGAAGAAGAATCTTCAAAATTCGAAAGAGACATAGTCGAATGTAGGTATCTACACCTAAGTTACAAAGAGGTCTAAGAGATTACCTGTAAATTAGCTTCAGCCCCAGGGCTGGAATTGTTGCTTTCGACAGGCTTATTGAGAAGAACGTTTAATTCCTCCTCCGTTGGCTCCTCAATGATCACTGGAGGTGGCCTGGGCTTTCTCCCAGCAACCTTTATTCTAATTGTTCGACCCTCAGGAGCAGGAACGTCCTTCGTCAGCTTTCGTCTTTTTAGAGGAGCAGGGGGAGAATCATCTTCTTCATCGCTCCCGGATTCGACCGTCAGTGCTGGCCGTTTCTTGGGCGAAGGTGCCTAAAAAACCAATGGGAATTCGATTTAGCAATTGCATCGAAAGTCAAAAATTAAAAGCCAGAAGAAAATAATGAAAGTCTGGTTATCGATACAGAAGGCTTTTTCGAAGGGCCTTCCCCCTGTTGGTTTGTTGTGGTCTTCTCCGGCGCTATGGTCTTCGCCGGCGGTGGAGGTTTTGTCGAGGGGCCTCCTCCCTGTTGGCCTTCTGCAGCCTTCTTGGCTGCAGGCTTTCGAACAACTGAAAGCAGATAAAATAATTAACAGGCTAGCAGTCGAAAGAGAAAGACAAAGTAATTCGAAAGGATGAACTTACATTTCTTTATTTTGTCCAAGACAAGGACAAAAGATTTCTGAAGCTCATCCACGAAATCCTTCTCGTCGAAAAACTCCTCAGCATAATAACTTTTCCACCACTCCTCGAAGGATGGTGAGCAAAGAAAGTTAAGCTGGTAGTCAAACAACGAAAGAACTGTTCGACCAGCATATCTTCCGATATGTTTAGTGGCAGCTTCTTCGGTGTAGTCGTTGCAGAAGTATAACATAGACTTCTCCCTTGGAAAAATTGGAGAAGGTAGTGTTTGAATAATACCAAACTGGCGAGACACCAGGTTTGGTTGATATGCTATCAGACTCAAGTGAGTCTTAGAGCTCCTGAATCGAAGAGGCATGATTCTTGGTGTGAGGAACGCCTCCCACATTGTTGTATGTTCGTCAACCTGAGGACCACTCGACGTCCTAGGATGTGGCCTTGTAAACCACTCTGGGCCAACCTTCCGTCGAGCAAACGGAGCCATAGTCGAAGCAAACTCTTTCCTTCTAGCAAACATCAGAACGAAGTTTGTGAAAGTTTGCTGAAGCTCCAGTCCATCTTCCATTGGAGTCAACAGAGCCAGTCTAGTTCCTTCGACACGTCTGTTCGCTATCTCTGGAGCCTGCTCATTTATTTGAATCTTCTTAGGCAAGAAAGATTCGAAGGTGGCATTGAGCCACAGTTGGAGCAGCCAAAAAGGTCCAGCAAGCAGCAGACTGGCCCTGTTCTCGATAATCTTCAGAAGAGTCGCTCCATTACTAATCGAATCATACAGGCTGGCCAAAATCAATTCTGCCAAACAGATATTTTGGCCATGATGGAGTTGAGTGGCGAGAGTGACCATTTTCTTGGTCACCTGTAAGGACTTGGAGCAAAACACAAAGCGTGTCAGCCATAAGGCTAGAAACGCAATGTGTTCGACATCCGACACAGCATCTGTCGACCTGTCGTGGTAGTGATTGATGAAGGTGGTGTAGGTTGGTTTTGTGGCAGAGAATCCAATTTGATCCTCCGACATTTCTTTCGGGTCAAAGTAGTCCCCAGTAGGTCGAAGGCCAGTGATGGCGGCCACATCGAAGAGTGTAGGAGTCAGCATTCCGCAGGGAAGATGGAAGGTGAAGTGGGATTAGTCCCAGAAGAGTAGAGAAGCTATCAACATCTCTGGGGAATAGTTAAGACCTGTCTTCGACAGCATGACCAGGTCGAAGATCCCCATATCTTTCCAGATCGAAGCTTGGCGTTTCTCCACTTTTTCCAGCCAAGCAATGTAATCAAGAGTAAGGCTAGGGCCAGACCTGAAAGCCCTAACACCTTTGTTGAAGAAACGGAGGTCGATTTTCTCTTTAGCAGGGTCTTCATTATCCTCTGCATCCTTCTTGGCGCATGCAACCGGTTTGAGCCTCTCAACTACCGGAAAATAACTCTTGATCTTCATGGCCTCAGCAATACTTGGGTACAGTGGGCCAGACATAGCAAAGATCTGGTTGGAATATCCAACCGAGATCATAAGGTAGCGTGAGTAAGCATCGCGTACAGCGATGTCCAGAGGTTCAGGGACCCTTCGTTGGCCCGTGGAAGTCACTACTGGAGCGGTGACGAAAACCTTAGGTTTGGCGTTTCCAGATGGTGCGTTGGCGCTAGGAGCATTGGAAGAACCAGATGCCATTGTTAGTGGTGAGGATGAAGACGAAGTGAAGAAAAGAGGTTTTGCAAAGTTGACAAGTTTGTATGCAAATGGAGAAGTCTGAAAGCTAGATAGCGTAAAAAGTCCCACAATGGGGTACTTACTGCTATTTATAGTAGTGGGGGAGAATCCCCAAAATCGAGGACATTAAATGCCATTTAATGTAGCAGGAGGTAGTGGGACACGCGGCGTCTCCCTGTTGTTTTAGCCGTTCTGCAGAAATGGAGGGGTGCAGCGTGCGCCCTCGTTTTTGGGAATTGTCATAATGACAAATTCTGAAATGACGTTTGGCACACTGCACGCCTTACTGAGGTGACGTC
This sequence comes from Vicia faba, assembly GCA_948472305.1. Classification (NCBI taxonomy): domain Eukaryota; kingdom Viridiplantae; phylum Streptophyta; class Magnoliopsida; order Fabales; family Fabaceae; genus Vicia; species Vicia faba. The sequence goes on along the minus strand of OX451738.1, from coordinate 1,551,556,009 downwards.
TTAGGTACGGATAAATGATGGTTTTTCTTGGGATTGTCAGTGGTTGGTAGAAGACAACAAAAAGTGCACAATTTAATTTGTGACTAAGCATGAAAAGACAGGTGTCGAATGGCGTTTCAAAGAATGCCTTTTTCTTTCAGAGTCGAAATAAGGCATTCTTGGGGGGCAATTTGTTGGCTCCTAAATTCGACACCCTTGTTTCATTAATGTCAGCCATTAAAGCTGAAGGATGTTTTCGATCAGCTAGGTCCGTCGAAATGCCCATCGAAAGATGGCAATGTACTTAGAAGATTTCTCCCAAGGGAGAAGTTGGTTGCCTTCGACGTCGAAGGTGTTTCTCGTCGAAGATGCTTCTCGACGAAGGTGTTCGATGGTTCAGAGTGGAACGGTTTGAAATTCAAGCGTTTGGAGGGAAAACGGTTTCCAGCGGTTACCAAGTGCAACGTGCAAAGATCTGGAGCGTCGAACGTTGAGAACGTGCCAAGTGGAATCATCTCGAAGCAGTGTAACTGCCCGACGGTTACTTGGGATGTTTTAGTATAAATAGTAGTAGTCACGCAGTTTCTCGCGTGTGTTCACAATTATATACAAAGTCACTCATATAGATTCGAGTACCCAGCGTGTGAGAAAGAATTGTTGAGAAATGTATGTGCGAAACACCAACTTTATTAATCAAAGTCATTTACTTTTCCAGAAATTTAGTTGCTTTCTTCTTTACCTTTCTGTCGAAATCCTTTACTTTAAGCCTTCATTTATTTTACCAAGCCTACTTCTTCATGCAATTTATTTAAAGCCTCTTTATTTTATTGCCACTTAACCAATATCCAATTTAATCAAAACTTCAAAATCAACCTATGTCCTAGGATCAATCTGATCGATCCTGCGAGTAACCAAATAAGTAACCATTTGGAGGATCAGCGGTTGTTTACCAATAACCAAGGTAAACAGTTAAACAGTCAGTTCCAGATCCACCGATCACAGAACTGGCGACTCTGCTGGGGACATTAACTTTTAAAGTGAGGTGTACCTTAGGATAGTTCATAACTGTGTTTTCAATTGCTTTGACTTGTGTGCTTTAAATTGTGGGACTGTCTTGGGAGTTCTATAGATCCTAACCCGGATCTGGGGATACCTTCTTAGAAAGTAGCAACAAGGCTGTGAGGGAACTGTGCGGGGTATACCGACATGGTTGAAACAGTCTGCTACGTTGATGTGGCACTTTGGTGTGTACCGGTAACCCTTGAGTTCAGTCAAGGAGAGTACGGGGCCTCCACGTGGTGTCGTGAAGCATCAACAGACCTTAGGAACCTTAATTGAACTATCTTGGCCTCTTTAGGGTAGTGAGATAACTGACTTTGGTGCAGTCCGAGGTTGGTTGATACTCGATACTACACTCAATTGAGGGTTGCTTTCCTGGAATATTTCGGTCGCCAGTTCAGTGGCTAAATCGAAACGATGAACAATGAAAGCAATCCCGTGATATTGGGACCCTTAGAACCCGGTTACTTCTAATAGGACAGGTTGAGCCCACCAACTTCAAGAGGATACTACCCAGACCCCATGCTGGCCTTAAACTCTAGGGGCTTGTCTTGTGTGACTTGTGTGCCTTACATGTTTGTCTTTGTGAATATATGTGGTGTGTTTAATCATAGCATCATGACATCATCCAGCATCATATGCATTGACTAACCATTTCAGGGGTTCGAACTTTCATCTTTGTTCTTGTTTTGTAGGACATGGAAAATGTTCGCAGAAAGACAATTCAAATCAGCCTTGTAAGGATCCCTCCTTAGCTTAAGGAGCTTATATCCAGGATTCCCGAGAGCTCTTCATTCAGTGAAAGACATGGAAGACTCATTAGCTTGGTCAATACCAACATTGAGGAAGATATGATAAAGGTCCTGTTCCAGTTCTTTGACCCTCTGCATCACTGTTTCACCTTCTTGGATTATCAGCTAGTACCTACATTGGAGGAGTTCTCCCGGCTCCTGAAGATCCCTATCCTTGATCAACTACCCTACAACGGTACGGAAAAGGAACCTAAGCTTGAAGAGATTGCTAAAGCCATGCACCTACAATCATCTGACCTCAAGGGACATTAGGAAGTTAGAAGTGATATCAAAGGGTTCTTAGCCAGGTTTCTGTTTGAGAAGGCCCATGAATGTTGAAACTCCCTTGACTTACAAGCTTTTGAAGAAGTTGTGGCCCTCCTTGTCTATGGTTTGGTGTTGTTCCCTAACCCAGATCAGCTTATAGATATCAGTGCTGTCCAGATCTTCATGTCCAGGAATCTTATACCTACGTTGCTGGGGGACATCCTTCACTCATGTTACACTCGAACCATGAGAAAAAGAGGTGTCCTTATGTGTTGCACTCCTCTCCTGGGAGGGTGGTTTATCTCACACCTTCCACAATCAGTTTTGAAGAACGAGCGGGGTTTGAGATGGTCACAACGGTTGATGACTCTTACACATGCAGATATACATTGGTGGCCTCGGTCCAGAAAGGATGTCACTATCATTGATCGTTACGGGGAGTACCCTAATGTTCCTTTACTTGGAATCAGAGGAGGTATTACTTACAACCCATGCCTGGCTTGGAGACAGTTTTGTTATGCTCAGAGGGATGGCCCTCATAACATGTTAATTCCTGACATAGTTTTTGACTTCGACAACGATGCACAAGGACTTCGCCAAAGATTTATCAGAGCCTGGAGGATGCCAAGTAGGATAGACAGCAAGACACTGGGGCACAGGAACTCCTTACCATTGGAACCCTATCTCAAGTGGGTACGAGCCCGCTCCCAGAAGTTAGTGATGCCATATCCTCATATGCTCCCTGTGATCAAAGAGCCAGTCTTGGAAGGAGAAGTGTCCTACATCATTCAGCATCCTGACATGCCCACGTCCTGGGAAGAGATGCAGAAGAGCTGGATCCAGCTTAAGGAAGAACGGAATTCTCTTGAGACCAGTCTACATGCTAGTGAAAAGAAGGTCTTGGAGCTCACCCGCCTATTGCATGAGGAGAGGAATCTCAACACCTACATAGCTCCAAAGAGGATGCGTAGTGTCTTTTGGGATTAATTTGCTTTACAATTTGTGCCCATGAGGCTTTGATGTACTGAACAATTATTTCCTTAATGATAACGTGTGTTCCTTTTTGTCTACAACAGATTTGAACTTTCGAACCCTTGAATGCATTGCATAAACACATATCATTCATCATGTGCATAGCACGTTTTCTTCTTTTCAGGTTGCTTACCGTTCTTCGCTGTTTATTTCAGCATCATGAATCCTGACTCATCATCAACCGAGATGTCCATCAAGGCTCTTCAGGCGCAAAACGCGCAATTTCAGGAACTAATCATGGGTTTGGCTCAGGGCCAAGAAGAGCTGAAGGCTCTGCTCCTGAAGAAGGAGAAGAAGAAGAAGAAAAAGAGAACTGTTCTTTTCAACTCGGGCCGAAGGTTTGGCAACACTCTGCAGAATGAAGAGGCTGGTTCTTCTATAGGCAAGGGTACTCCCCAAGGGGAAAAAGGTCTTAGTCCGGTAGTCTCTGACAACGAGACTGATTTTGATGAGGAACAGTATCCTCCGGCTGAAGACAGATACAAGCAATTGGAGGACAGACTGAATGCAATGGAGATCCAACAAGTGCCTGGGTTGGATTTTGGAGATTTGGGTTTATCTACTGGTGTGATTATTCCTCATAAGTTCAAAGCACCATCTTTTACCAAGTATGACGGGGTGTCTTGTCCCAAGCTACATCTCAGATCTTACGTGAGGAAGATTCAACCGTACTCAGTGGACAAGAACTTGTGGATCCACTTCTTCCAGGAGAGTCTTTCAGGGACTCATCTCGAATGGTTCTATCAGCTGGATGGGACCAAGGTTTGTAACTGGGAGGAGTTGGCTACTTCTTTCTATAAGCAGTATCAGTATAATGCCGACCTTGCCCCTACACGTATCCAACTCCAGGGTATGTCGCTAGGGTCAAGTGAAGGTTTTAAAGAGTACGCACAGAAATGGAGGGATCTGGCTGGCAGGGTGCAGCCTCTGTTGACTGACCGGGAGTTGGTAGACATGTTCTTGGGGACCCTATCTGGGCCATTTTTCAATCATCTTATCGGGAATTCGTCTACAGGGTTCACTGATCTTATTCTGACTGGAGAGAGAATAGAGGCTGGGATGAAGTCTGGTAAAATTCAGAAGGGTGCATCTGCAAGTTCTGAGAAAAAGCCCTTTAAGAAAGAGGCCAGTGCTGTATATGGCTCTAGAAGACAAGAGAAGCCTGAGCGCCGCCAATCTGTCAACGCGGTGATGATTGCCAAGCCTGCTGCCGCTCCTCGGCAAGCCAATCCTCAAAGGACTGAAAGACCCAGGAGAGAGTTTACCCATTTGAGTATGACTCTATCACAGATCTTGCCACAGTTGTTGTCCACCAACCTAGTAACTGTCAGAGAGGCCCCGAAGGTTGTAAACACTGCCTCTCCGAAATACAATCCAAGTGCCCGCTGTGCTTATCATTCCGATAGCCCGGGGCATTCCACTGATGACTGTTGGGAATTAAGGAACAAGCTGCAGGACCTTATTGATGCAAAGGAGATACAGTTTGAGGCATCTGAGAAGCCTAATGTAGTGACAGCTCCCCTGCCTGCTCATGGAGTGAATGCTATTGGGGACGATGATGAAGTGGATGAAGCTGAGTTCGACAGCTGGATTTACCCGGCAACCGACATTGGACCTAGCAATTGGAGTGCAAAAGACAATCTACCTGTTTCTCTTGTTACTGAGTAATGAATTCCTATGTTTTGTTATTTGTAATAAACAATTAAAACTCTATGGCCCGGTGTCTTACCCGAGGCACCGTTGGCTTCATTTGTGAGGGCATATAAATTGTCATTTCATATATCATGAATAAAAATCTTGGACGTTTTCTCGCATTTCAAATCTTATGCTCCTTTTCTTTCTTTCCTTTCTTTATATCGCAAAACAGCTGTATTTACACACACTCACTCATACAGGTTTCAATCCACTCTGGATCTCACTGGTAATGACTCTGCTACTGCCAATTATGACTTCGAAAATCCGATAAACTTATCCGAAGACGAAGGTGAAGATGATTGCGAAGTGCCTGACGAGCTTGCAAGACTGTTACTCCAGGAAGAGAGGGTAATTCAACCACACGAAGAGCCAGTAGAAACAATAAACCTGGGTACGGATACAGACAGAAAGGAGGTAAAGATTGGTGCCAACCTAGAGCTCAGCGTGAAGCAACGGTTGACTCAGATGCTACATGATTATGTGGAGATCTTTGCCTGGTCCTACGAAGACATGCCCGGGTTGGATACCGATATTGTGGTCCATCACTTGCCTACCAAGGAAGACTGCCCTCCGGTCAAGCAAAAGGTCTGCCGTATGCGTCCAGAGATGTCTGAGAAAATCAAAGTTGAAGTTATGAAGCAATTTGATGCCGGGTTCCTTGTAGTGACTTCTTACCCGCAGTGGGTTGCTAATGTGGTGCCGGTACCAAAGAAGGACGGTAAGGTCAGAATGTGTGTCGACTACAGGGATCTGAACAGGGCCAGCCCCAAAGATGATTTTCCCCTACCTCACATTGATGTTCTTGTTGACAATACTGCTCAGCATAAGGTGTTCTCTTTCATGGATGGTTTCTCAGGGTATAATCAGATCAAGATGGCTCCGGAAGACATGGAAAAAACTACCTTTGTTACTCAGTAGGGCACCTTCTGCTATAAGGTCATGCCTTTTGGACTGAAGAACGCTTGGGCAACCTACCAACGTGCCATGGTTGCTTTATTTCATGACATGATCCATCATGAGATAGAAGTGTATGTTGACGACATGATTGCAAGGTCCCAGACTGAGGAAGAACACCTTGATCATCTGCAGAAATTGTTTGACCGGTTGAAATTGTACAAGCTAAGGTTGAACCCGAACAAGTGCACCTTCGGGGTAAGATCTGGGAAGTTGCTAGGCTTCGTTGTAAGTGATAAGGGTATTCAAGTGAACCCTGCCAAGGTTAAAGCTATTCAAGAGATGCCAGTTCCTAAGACAGAGAAAGAGGTCAGAGGCTTTTTAGGACGCCTGAATTACATTTCTCGATTCATCTCGCACCTAACTGCTACTTGTGAACCAATCTTCAAGCTACTGAAGAAAGATCAGGTAGTACGTTGGAATGATGAATGTCATGCTGCTTTTGACAGAATCAAGGAGTATCTCCAAGAACCACCCATCCTTATGCCACCGGTTGAGGGGAGACCTCTGATACTATACCTAACAGTGCTTGACAACTCAATGGGGTGTGTGCTGGGGCAGCATGACGAGTCTGGCCGAAAAGAGCATGCCATTTATTACCTTAGCAAAAAGTTTACCGACTGTGAGACCCGATACTCACTGCTTGAGAAAACTTGCTGCGCTTTGGTATGGGCTGCTCGCCGGCTGAGACAGTATATGCTGACTCACACTACCTTGTTGATCTCAAAGACGGATCCTATAAAGTACATATTTGAAAAGCCTGCTCTGTCTGGGAGAATAGCAAGATGGCAAATGATCTTGACAGAATACGACATTCAGTACACAACCCAGAAAGCCATCAAGGGAAGTGTATTGGCAGACCACTTGGCACATCAGGCAGTAGACGACTATCAGTCAATGAACTTCGAGTTTCCAGACGAGAGCATCATGATTGTGACTGATTGTGAAGTACCTGGACCGGATGAAGGACCTGAGGAAGGATCCCGATGGTCTATGCACTTTGACGGAACCTCCAATGCTTTGGGTAACGGTATCGGCGCTGTGATCATATCCCCTCAAGGCACTCATACTCCACTCACTGCCCGGCTATGTTTCAACTGCACCAACAACATGGCGGAGTATGAGGCGTGCATCATGGGTCTCCAAGCTGCGATCGACTTAAGGATCAAGTTTCTGAGTGTCTTCGGAGATTCCGCTCTCGTGATCAATCAGATCAAAGGCGAGTGGGATACGAAACATCCGAATCTTATTCCTTACAGAGAATGTGTGTTGACCTTGATCCCCCACTTCACAAAGATAACCTTTGAACACTTCCCAAGAGAGGAGAATCAGTTAGCGGACGCGTTGGCTACGATGTCTTCTATGTTCAAAGTCAAATGGGATAATGAGGCTCCTCGGATCATTATCTGGAAATTGGACGAACCTGCATACTACTGCGATCTAGAAACCTAAGAGGTTCAACTGAAAAACCCTGGTATCATGAAGTGAAGAGGTACTTGGAAGCTCAAGAATACCCCGAAGGTGCATCTGTTAATGACAAGAAGTTCCTAAAAAGGTTTGCGGCAAAGTTCTTCCTCAGTAACGGCATTCTGTACAAGCGAAACCATGATTCAACCTTGCTGCGTTGTGTGGATAAGACTGAAGCAGAAAGGATCATGGCAGAGCTACATGAGGGAACTTTCGGAACACATTCCAGTGGGCATACCATGGCAAAGAAAATCCTTCGGGCGGGATATTTCTGGTCCACAATGGAAGCTGACTGTTACCAACATTCTCGAACCTGTCACAAATGCCAGATATATGCAGACAAGGTGCATGTTCCTCCAGTTCCTCTAAATGTTCTGACTGCGCCTTGGCCGTTTGCAATGTGGGGCATAGATATGATCGGTGAGATTAAACCTACGGCATCCAACGGGCATCGCTTCATCCTGGTAGCGATTGATTACTTTACGAAGTGGGTTGAAGCAGCATCCTATGCTACGGTAACCAAAACTGTTGTGGCACGGTTCATTCGGCATAACCTGATCTGTCGATACGGCGTCCCAGAAAGAATTATTACAGACAACGGTACCAATCTGAATAACAAGATGATCACTAAGCTCTGCGAGCAGTTTAAGATACAACACCATAACTCTTCTCCTTACAGACCGAAGATGAATGGGGCTGTAGAAGCAGCAAATAAGAATATTAAGAAAATTGTGCAGAAGATGACAGTGACTTATAAAGATTGGCACGAGATGTTACCGTTCGCTCTCCATGGGTACCGTACCTCAGCCAGGACGTCAACCGGGGTAACTCCTTTCTCCTTGGTCTATGGTATGGAGGCAGTCTTACCAATCGAAGTGCAAATACCCTCTCTCCGGATAATGAAGGATGCAAATCTGAACGAAGATGATTGGATCCAGACACGACTTGATCAATTAAACCTTATTGATGAAAAGAGACTCGTTGCTATCTGTCATGGTCAGACGTACCAAAAACGGATGATCAGGGCATTTAACAAAAAGGTCAGACCACAGGAATATCAAGTTGGGGATCTGGTGATCAAGCGAATCATCCTTCCTCAGAGTGACCCAAGGGGCAAATGGACCCCTACGTACGAAGGGCCATTTGTGGTTAAACATGTGTTCTCAGGAGGAGCCATGATTCTAACTAACATGGATGGTGACGACCTTCCTCACCCCGCCAATGCAGACATAGTAAAAAGATACTACGCATGATAAAGACCCGCTAGGCTGACATGCCTAGGCAAAAATTAGGGCTTCCCGGCGAACCAAAAGGGTTCGGGCAAAATAAAGGGATGAAATGAAAAAAATCTGTACACCCGGCAAGTCAAAAACCTGAAAAGGCGGCTTGGGCAAAAATGGGTATCCCGGTGGACTGAAAACCCGAAAGGGCGGTCCAGGCAAAAATTAGGGATAAAGCGTAATACTATGTCTCATTGGATCACCTTGCATCCAGAATCCGGTATCTACATCAAGTTCAGACGGCATCGGTCAGTCAGCTTCATCTTCAACTAAGGTCATCAAGTGATGAGACGCTCGGAGATATAAAGGCAATAGAAGAGTTGAAACCCAGTGGGATAATTCATTTCACACAGCTGTTTTGTTTTCTCTCGTACAAATTTGTATAAACTCTTTTGTTCGGCGGCGTTCTCTTACTAGGACGTCAACCTCTTGTACATAAAACGCCTATTTACAGGCAAATTCAAAATCAATACAAAAATCACTTTTCAGTTAAAATTGCCAATTGTTTTTCCTTTTCTGTTTTGTTTTGCGAAGAACGTCCAAGGTTCAATTTGTGATATATGCATTGACAATAATTTGTTAACTCATAAATGTTTGCATACGAAACAAAGGATTAATTATAGGTAACATTAGAAGCAGGGGCAATAAAGAGTTGTCTAAGCAATCTAATTGTTCTGTCCTCCAAGGTACCAAGGTAGGTTCAGCTGAAGAACATAACCAGATGTCTTAATTCCCCAGAGAGTGAGCCAGCAAGTCAATACACTCTCCCCAAGCAAAGCTATTATCAAGCCTTAAGGAAGTTGGGTATCCTCCAGCAGATCTCAACATTCCCCAGCAATATACAGGCATTCTTAACAAGCATCCCCGGCAGTCTTGGTCTAAAGATTGTTCCCCGGCGGTATATCAAATATTCAGTGGAACTACTTCCAATACATCTCAAAACTTCCCCAGGAGAGTCCAACCTAGTTCCCAAGGAAAGTTGGAATCCATCTCCCCGAGCAGTAAGCTTATCCCCAATAGATTCTGGAAGCTTATCCTCGCAGAACACGAACGCGTCCCCCGGCTTTATTCAAAGAGTTATTTCCTTACCAGGATATAACTGGGTTATCCTCATCCAAAAGCCACGGAAAGATCATCGTCGACACAGTCTTCTTATCCCCAGCGAAGTCTATTAACACTTCTAACACAACAATGGTATCCCCAGCGGAGTTACCATCAACATTTCAGCAAAGTATCTCTCTCCCCACAGAGTATTGCTCCCCAGCAAGATCGTTAAAGTACTTTTCTTCCTGCAGAGTAATCCATTCGCCAAGTTTATTCCCCAACGGAGTTATCTTCTCCTACCGGTATTCTTGCAACTATCATCCCCAGCGGAGACAAAGCACTATTCTCCAACATCAGCCCAGGAGTGACTTCCCGGCACCCGTCAAGGATTTATTTTCCTAAGACGAAAACATACATTCATAAACGTCACATACATCATTATAGCATGCATATACACATCACACCTTACAAACCTCATTTACGTTGAGAACATCATTGCTTGATCCATATCATGCATTGCATATGACTGACCTTTACCTTTCAGGAAAGATCCAGTTAAGTTCTCAACTATATTCCAAGACCTTGACCGGTTCAGTTAAATCGACCCTAAGATTTTTCTGTTTCTTATCCCGTCAAAGGCCTTCTCTGGTTCAGTCAGATCGACCCTAAGAGCTCCCTGTTTCTTATCCAGTTGAAGACATTTCAAGACCTTGACCGGTTCAGTTAAATCGACCCTAAGATTTCTCTGTTTCTTATCCAGTCAAAGGCCTTCTCTGGTTCAGTCAGATCGACCCTAAGATCTCCCTGTTTATTATCCAGTTGAAGACATTTCAAGACCTAGACCGGTTCAGTTAAATCGACCCTAAGATTTTTCTGTTTCTTATCCAGTCCAAGGCCTTCTCTGGTTCAGTCAGATCGACCCTAAGATCTCCCTGTTTCTTACCCAGTTGAAGATTTCAAGACCTAGACCGGTTCAGTTAAATCGACCCTAAGGTTTTTCTGTTTCTTATCCAGTCAAAGGCCTTCTCTAGTCCAGCTAAATCGATCCCTAACAGATTTTCCTGATAAAGACTCAGTAGAAGATATCCAAGATTCTCTCAGCGTTACTGTTGAGGTTGAAGTCGCCTATGATTCTCTCAGCATTCCTGTTGAGGTAGTAATCATCCCAGATTCTCTCAGCGTTACTGTTGAGGTAGTAATCATCCAAGGTTCTCTCAGCGTTACTGTTGAGGTAGTAATCATCCAAGGTTCTCTCAGCGTTCCTGTTGAGGTAGTAATCGTCCAAGGTTCTCTCACCGTCCCGTTGAGGTAGTAACCCCCCCTGGTTCATTCATCACCTTTTGAAGCTCCAGATTCAGCTCCTGTAACCAGTCAGGACACATCTATACAAAGAATTTAAAGAACAGCTCCTGTAACAGGTCAGATAATCATTTTTTCTTTTGCAGGTACGCAAGTTCTCGCTAAGGAATCTCTTACGCGATCGACACCCAGATGGCGTCTATAAGCCCATCCACCTTCCATCACCTCTTAGCATGGCATCTATAAGCCCATCATCCTATTCATTAATCTCCAAATGGCATCTGTAAGCCCATTCCCCCCATCGCACTGCTACTATGTGAGCGCAAATTTCTGGGCACTCTAGTGTTCAATCATCTTCCACCTTCGGATTACGAAAGGCACGTCAGCCAATCTGCATCCTCAGGTCTAAGAAGATTGAACAGGGGCAACTGTTTTACCCCAAAATTTTCCCTCCCATATTCTTCTAAATTTGGCCAAGTCAAAGCTTCAAAATCTCCCCAAGGGTTGCACAGTTCAAGGGCCTCCTAACAGTCAAGAATTAGGGTTTTGGTTCTGACAAAGAAAATGAAGTTTCCAAGGGTCCAATCAAGTCCCACATGCCTACAAACAAGGTCAAGCATCCTCATACCAAGTTTCAAGACTTACAGCACCAAATTGCACAGTCAAAAACCTTAGTTGCTCAGCAGTCAACTGCAGGGGCAAAATGGTCATTTGACAGTCAAAAGTTCAAATTTTTTGGTCAACATCTCATTTTGAAGCCACAAACATCATTTGATCAATGCTTGATCATGATTCTCAAGGCATGACTCAAAAAGTCTCAAGATGCAAAAGATTCCATATTTGGACAGTTGAAAAAGTCAACTGTAACTTGACCAAGGCATAACTTCCACATGGTTTATAAGAAAAATTCCATCCAAAGCTCATTTTGAAGATATAAACATTTCCTACAACTCCTCTTCACACTTCAAGTCCAAGAAATGCTCTCACAAAAAGTTATCAATTTCAACATTATAGGTCATTTTCAAAAGTCAACAAAAAGGTACTTTAAGTCAAAGGCCATAACTTGAGATTGGTAAATCAAAATGACATGGGACCAAAGGAATTGGTTAGAGGACTTCAAGACCTTTCCAAAATGTCCAAGAACATGATCAAAGCTTAAAAATTGAGCAAGATATGCCTTGTGGAAGTTGGGAAATTTTTGGGTATTTTGAAAAGTCAACCTTGCTTCAAATGCCTTAAAATTGCTAATGGGACTCTTTTTCTTCCAAGATTCATCATCCAAAACATGTGCACGACCATTTGGCCCAAAGGGAATTTATTCATCATTTTTATTTATTTATTTGAATTTTTAATTGCTAATAATTCATTTAATTAATTAAAATATGGAAAAAATACCAAAGCAAGCTTTTCAAATGTTTTTATGCATGAAATATCTTCAAGATTTCGTGCATTATCTGATATGGAAAGAATCAAGTTGATTGGACATGATTGGCATCAAAAACGTGTGAAAAAGATTGGAAAAATTATGCATGAAAATCAAATATCCATTCCATCAATGCAAAGGTTTTTTGGATCCAAATCTTTACCCTAATCATTCCATACATAAGCCAGAAGCAAACCCTAGTACAAGAGACCTGAAAGCTGCGCCAGAACTCAAGAGCAACTTTTGCAATTTTTGGTGAAAAAAGTGAAAACTGAAATCACGATTCCAAGGCTTTTCAAGGCAAGAAAACTGTCCCATTGCGTTCCTGAGGCTTCAAGGAAGGTGTCTGGATCAAAATCATTGTCCCTAACGCAGGAAATTGGTAGAACGTCCACGTCATGTTCATGTTTTTTTCCATATGCTTGCATCATGATTCATGCGTTATCTGCAATTTTTAATGTTTGGTTTATGTTATTTGGTTCATTCTGAAGCTAACCATGTGTTTTAATTAAGTTTTTATGCATCATACGCGATTTCACCATTGAAGCTAGCTAGGGTTCTTCAAGCTCCAAATTGGGCGTTTACGTATATGGTAAAATCAAGACATCTCAGTGCCATGGTCAAACTCAGGAAGCTTGGACGAACATAACACACTAATCGCGCCCAATTTATGTAGCAAGATGAGCTATTCGCTATTTTTAAAAAGGTTGCATTTTGGGGGGGTTTAAAACCCCCGCTAATTCTTTTTATGTTTTAGGTAAAAATGCAAACAATGAAGAAGATGATCATGTGGCAAAGCGTGATAGGGCAATTTGAAATTAGCGCGCGTTTTTGTTGTTTCTAGGCCACTAACCAAGTTTTCTCTTATATTATTTATTTGTCATTATATATTCAAAGCGCGCGTTTGGTACAGACGGTGAAGGCATTGTCTCATAAGGCACTGGGACCTGGGTTCGATTCCCAGGTCCCCTCACTTTATTCATGTATTTTGTTTCAATTTAATCCTATACAGTTCAAGCCTCAGCGTTCATCATATGCCCACAATCTCAGCTTGCCACATGGCCAATAACTCCAATCCAAAGGTCCATATTTGAAGAACATAATAGGCACTGGTCAATGCACACACACGCTTCCAGGAAAAGTCAAAAAAGGCCTTCCATAAATGGGCCTGATTGCTACCAGACACCTCCAAATTGGGACAACAAACCCCCATTGTTTGCCTTCTTTCACTCTTTTTACTTTTTTTCTATTTTTATTTGCTTAATTTGGTTTTGATCTAATTCTTTAAATTAATATTTTTATAAAACATAAAAAAGAACAAAAATCCGAAAGTCACAAAAATAAAATATATTTTATTTAAATGTTTTTTTGTAAATAAATATTATTAATTAATTTAGTCTTAATTTTAGGTTTAAATCTTAATGTTTTTTTATAAACTTAAAAATTGTAGAATTAGGGTTTTGATTATTTTTATCCTTTTCTTTTATCATCATTAATTATTAATTATTCATATTCTTGTAAATAAAATTGCATTAATTAATTAGGTTTAATTTTAGGTTCAATTTTAATTTTTTTTCTTAATAACTAAAAATAGTTAGAATTAGGGTTAATTAATTTCTTAAATTCCATAATCCTCTCATTAAAATTCCATAAACACCAAAAACTCAAAAATCTTTTCTTTTTAATTTTAATTTAATTAATTTGTTAAATCGTAATTTAATTTCACTAAAAAGGGTCCAACGCCCTCGCATTCGATCGCAATTCCAATTCGCACGTTTATTTTATTTTCTCCTTTTATGTAATTCTCCCAAAGCCATGTAAATTCGATATTTATGTTTCTCGCACTTTACTTTATTTTATGTCAAATCGGGTCCTGGATTAAATTTGGCGATGTGGACCCGCGCCTTTGTAATAGTTTAGGAACTTTTAATTTCCGCATCTTTTTAACTGCTAATAAATTGCATGCAAGAATGAATGTTAAAATAAAAGCAAAAGCGTAGATCACCCATGACATGAAAAAAGACAAAAATATCTAAAAACGACACACAAATCACACACCACCCCTAGGGTACGCTTCACTGTTGCCTTGCCTCTCGAAAGGTGATCGTCGAGTAGAGGATGTCTTAGTAAGTCCTCATGATCCGGGAACCTGGCATGAGGGTAGCTTCTAAGGTATCTTCCTATTGCTCTGGTGATCACCATGTCCCGAACCTCGAATTGACCCGAACACCTCCAATAGTGGTGCTACCTACCTCTCAATGGTGGGATGGCATTACTTTAAAGGACATCTACACAGACGAATTCCTTAGGGTAGGTAGACGACTCTAGATACTTCCTCTAATTTCAAAACAAATTCAAAATACTTTTCACACCGACACCTTTTCAAAAAGCTTTCGAAAGCAATTTTTCAAACACTCTTGAGGACCGATACAAGAGTCGAACTGGAAATTTTCAAAGAAACTTTTTAAAACCCACAGTTGAAAAGCAAACAAACCATTTTTGAAAACACAATGAGCAAGTATCTAAGAGCCCATGGATAACCATGGATAGAAAGGGTGCTAACACCTTCCCTTTCTATAACCTACCTCCCGAACCGAGAGCAATCTCTATAAGGAATTTTTCTGTGCTTTTGTCCTTTCCATTTGGAGAAAATAAAAGACGGTGGCGACTCTTGCTTCCGCGACATTTCGCGAACCAGCGTTAAACAGTCAGTTCCAGATCCACCGATCACACACAATGAATTGGTCATGATACCCAGAGGATTTGAAGTTTTGAAGATGATCCATCTGTCTCTTGAGAAGTTGATCAAAACTAGGGTTTGGGTTTTTATCTGGGTTTCTTGAGAATTTTGAAGTGAAACTTTGCACATGGCCTCTATACATCTGGAAGATCATATGTTTGAATTTTTTATCATCAATTTTGAAGGGAAGTGGATCAATGGATTCAGAGGGGCAAAATGGTCATTTTGGTCAAAATCAGTCAAAGTCAAGGTTGACCAAGTGAATTTTTGGCAAACCATCAATTCAAGGATGAACTTTTCATATTTCAAGTCCATTTTGGTCATTGGATCAAGGATATTGAAGTTTAGGTTGAAGCTTGTTCTTGAAGAAATCCTAAAAGTTTCTAATTTTGGAAAATGAAGACTTAATTTAAAAAATTCATATTTTATTCACCTTTGATCACAAAAATCCAAATGAAGTATGTTGTAAAGATAAGAGAATGATCTTTCACCTCCTTTTGGCCTCATGTCCAAATTGGCAAGGAATCAAGAGTTATGGTCCTTTGAAGTCAAAAAATTATAGGTCATTTTCCAAAATTATTGAATTTCAAGCCAAATTTTGAGAACCTTAATTGATTAATTTGCAAAAACTCAAAACTAAGGGATTGTATATATTTACAATACCTTTCCAAATTGTGCTCATTTGTGCCAAAATTCAAAAGTATGAGCAATTTATGAGTTTTGTAATTTTGGGGCATTTTATTGAAATTTGGCAAAAGTGCAAAATGGCCAATTCTTGAAAACTCAAGTTTCAGCCATTCTCTTTGTTCCTAATCCAGCCCATGACTTATTTGTGACTTGCTAATGCCCATGGTATCAGCCATTTCGTGTTCTATGGATCTTGGTGCTTGCTTGAATGAAAAATGCAAAAATTGCCCAAAATTGCAAAAACTCCAACATTCTTTTATCAATGGAATTAAGGGCCAAGATTCTAAGTATGATCTTCTGAAGTCATTTGGCTCACAAAATGCATAAGAGGCAAGAGAACGCACAGGTAAATCACCTGATTGGGTACACACTCCATTTTTGGCTAAAATTCCCAATCCTGCCCTCCAACCGTTTTAAAGTCATATTTCCACTTCTAACCTTCTCTACCAACTCTATATAAGAGGAAGCAAGCAAAGAGAGAGGGAGAGAACGCGCTATTTGCAAGAATTCCAGATCTGATATTTTCCTTCTTCTTCTTCTGCAACTTGATTCGATTCTCTCAATTCCTTGGTGTTTTCTTCAAAATTTATGTGGATTCAACTTCAGCAAAGTGAGTAGATCAAGCTAGCACCATTTGTTTGCATTTGGAGTGAAGGAGACAGTAGAACACTTTTCGCCTTGAGGTAATGATTCCAAACTTCAATTTCTGAGATGCGCTTGTTTATTGAGATGTTTGAGCTTGGATTTGTGTTCAATGATGTTAATGGAATGTTTCTGAAGCTTTATAGCATTTGATTTGATGAATTATGCATGATTGGATGCTCTGAAACTCGCGATTCAGAATGATTTTACTCATATTCATGATTTGATTGTGAATAATGTGGTTGATGTTTTGATTTGATTCCAATTGCAATGTGAAGTATGAAATGCTAGCTTTGATTTGCCTTTGATTTCATGAAAAATGATGCGAAATTGAATGTGTTATGCTAGTCTGAACATGAGCCTTAAGCCTGGATGTTGCGCCCATTTTTGAACCGTCCAGAGGTTGAAGATGATGTGTTGGCACATCATGATTGGTCCGTTTGAATTTTTTGGCTTATTTGAATTTTTGATTTATTTGACATTTTATTTAATTTTGTTTCCTGATCAAAACACTTTCAAAAATCACAAAAAAATCACCAAAGGTCAATATTACTTTCTAGTATTTGTCATATTTTTTTTGAATTTTTTTTAAATAATTTGATTGGTTTAAAAAATTCATAGGTTTAATTAATTAATTGATCAAAGTTTATTTTTATTTTAATAGCTCCTTAACCTAAAAAATCCACAAAAAATATTCTAGACTCATAAAATAATATAAAAATTGATTCTGACTTTGGTTTATCATTTTATATATTTTTTATTTAAATTTTAATTTCAAAGTTTATTTATAATAATTGTTTGTTTGATTTTTATTTTAATATTTCCCTTAATAAATAAAATCTCAAAAAAATCATGTAAGCTTGTTTTTAATCATAGAATCTGAATATATTTCTATTTTGACCTTTTCATGATTTTTGGCTAGGGTTTGCATTTTTTCCCTTAAATAATAATTCAATTACTAATTGTTTGTTTATTTTTTATTTTAATATTTCCATCAATTCAAAAATTCTAAAAAAATTCAGAGATGTGTGTTTTTTATTCTAATATTTGAATATAATTTTTGTTGGTCATATTTCTTAATTTTTGATTTAAATATTATTTTGATATGTGGATATTTGTTAATTGAATAATTGTTTGAGTTTAATTTCTTTTTTAAATTTTCCAAATTCAAAAAAACATGAAAAAATATATTTTCTGACATTTAGGGTTTCTTGGTGATTGGCATGGTCTTGTTTTAATTTGTTTGAGTTTTGATCCTATTTAATCAATATTTAGGATTAAAAGCCAAAATTTAGGGTTTTGTTGTTTGTGGTGCCAGTTTCAAGTTCGAAACCCTTGTGCTTTGTATTTTTATTAGGATTCAAGTTTTGATTAGGGTTCATGAATGCGTGGAGGATCTCAAAACCATTCATCTTGATTTTTTTAACTTGGTTTGACATTTTTCCACAATCTATTTTGAAAACTTGTCTAGCTTGGTAGTTTTGCCAACTAGTCTTTGAACTTTGAGTTTCATTTGGTCTCCTCCTCAATCATTCATGAACTTAGGGCTTGCATTCTGACTTATATGCCTTTCAAAGATGCTAATATTTTTTTGGTTTGAATTATGGACCTTTATTTCCATTTTTGATGTAATTTTGAATTGAATGTGCCCAATTATGTTTGCATGTCTTGTTGCAATTTGTTTGATGGCCAATGAACTTGAGTGAGGCCTATAATTGGGAACCTAATGATCATGTTGATTCTGATTTTCCATGTTAGCTTAAGCCATTTCACTTAGAAGCCTCATATTTGAATGTTTTGAACCATCTAATGCATTATGTAGGTTTCATCTCCTATTGTGTTCATTAAGTTGTGATTGAATTAATTGTGCATGATTAAAGTGTGTTTGCTACTGACCTTCATGGTCTTTGTTCATTATTCTCAAGCTCTTATGATCCTTGATTGATATTCAATTGTCAACTCAACATGGTGATAGAAAGGAGCAATATTCCTCTGATTCTTTTAACCTAATTTGTGCATATGCATTTGTCCTCTTTTTCTATCATTTTTAATGTTTGATAATTGTTATTATGTTTTTCTCACTTCATCATGTTGCATCCATCCCATGTATGAGCCATCATTCACCTTATGGAATACTAACTTGGTTGTTGAATGTGCGAGGTACTCTAAGAAAGTTGCCACTTTTGGGCTTGAGGCTTTGGGTGTTTCACTTTATTTGTGGAACACAATTCACTATATTGGCATTATTCTTGTGTTTGGCATGTTTGATGATTTATGCAGGATATACATACATATGATTGTGAATGCCATACATTTCCCATGGGATTTGTTCATATCTGATAAATTACTTACATCCTGATGGTGTAATTTCTGACTTGATTTGTCTACTGATGCCAGCTTGCTTGAAGTTTCTCTGGGTTTCTTTTATTCTTGCTTGATTGCTACAAATAGTTATCTGTTTGGTATTGTACTACTTCCTTTCTCCCATTTTCATTTTGCATAATTCTCTGACTGCATGATGGGACCTCTGTTGCTGATATATGTCAGGAGGCCCTCTGGATTTTGTCTAATTGCATGTGTTGTGTTTGTTGATTGATGAATCACTCAATTTAGAAATCGAGATCACGACTTCGCTCTCATTGCATGTTCCCTATAGGATGTTTATTGATTTTCTTCTTTAATTGTTGATCGATGAGTCACTCAACTTATAAATTGAGATCATGACTTTGCTCTCATTGCATGTTCCCTATCAGATGTTTATTGCTTTTCTTCTTTATTTGTTGATCAATGAGTCACTCAATTTAGAAATTGAGATCACGACTTCGCTCTCATTGCATGTTCCCTATAGGATAGTTTTGTTAAGCTTTCTTTAACATGTTAACATAGGATAGGATTTTCCTTTATCCTCAACCTTTGGGTCAACCATTGTATGATAACACTAGGGATAGTTCTAGGCTAGCTTCCCTTAGTTGTTTTTACCTTTCTTTTCATTTTGCATCTTAAAACAAAAATTTGTTTTCTTGGAAAATCATAAAACACTTCTAATAAACTCAAACCCTTCTTCAAGGTAAAAGATACCAATCAATCTTATTTAGTTTGTGTGCCTTTTGGATTTGCTTTTAAATCCAATTTATTCATGTTTCGTCATCTTTGCCATGATATTTTTATATTTAAGCTGATGTTTCGCCATCAGACATTTGTTTGAAGTCGGTGTTTTTCCATCGCATATGTTTGTTATCCTACTTTGATTCTCAATATCATTGTTAGGTGTGATGTTTTGTCATCTGTTTTATAGATGTTTTTCCATCTTTTCCATGCCATCTTGTTATCTTTTATCGATGTTTCGCCATCGCCCATTTGTTTGAAGCCGATGTTTCACCATCGCGCATGTTCGTTATCCTACTTTGATTCTCAATATCATTGTTAGGTGTGATGTTTTATCATCCGATTTATTGATGTTTTTCCATGTTTGCCATGATATCTTATTATCTTTTAGCCGATGTTTCTCCATCGCACATTTTTTTGAAGCCGATGTTTCGCCATCGCACATGTTTGGTACCCTACTTTGATCCTCAATATCATTGTTAGGTGTGATGTTTTGTCATTCGTTTTATCAATGTTTCGCCATCTTTGAGATGTTACTTTGTTATTATTTAGCCGATGTTTTACCATCTCATTTGTTTGTTTTATTTGATGTGTTGCTATCTTGACTGCTTTTTTTGTTGTCTTAACTAAAAAACACAAACCAACCAAAATATGTAGGCCGAATTACGGCTGCTCTGATTCCTTAAAAGGGATACGTAGGCATTGGGGTAGGGCCCAACCGAGCACAACTTTTATTTTCCTTACATTATTTTCTTTTTTCCTTTTGCATGCATTCCCTTTTCAGTGTTAAGCCATAGACATAGGATTTGACCACACCCATTAGTTTAGACAACAAGAGTGGATACCGTAGAGTAATACGAGTGTGTGGGGTGCTAACACCTTCCCCTCGTGTAACAGACTCCCTTACCCGGTCTCTCGGTCGAAAGACCGTGATTTCTCCCTTTCCAGGTTTTCTCGATTTTTACCTTTCCCTTTCGGTGGGATAAAAGACGTTCGGTGGCGACTTCATTGATGTTTCATTAACATCCAGATGACAGGTTCTGGCTGCGTGGTTTCAGCTGGTGACTTCACTGGGGAACAGATTAACCTTTTGCTGGTCCATCCCGGAGTCGATCTTAGCTCTTGTTTGTTTTCTTTTTGGGTGTTCATTTTTATCGCTTTGCATATTTATCTGTTTGCATTGCATCCTATGTGCGCTTTACTTTCTGCATACTGGATTTGGCTGGACTGTTTGGATTCTGGTTTTCTTGGTGTGTGGGTTGTTCCATGAGGTAAAAGGCCTCATACCCAGTGTGATCGGTGGAAATAGAACTGACTGTTTTTTAACGCTGGTTCACGAAATGTCGCAGTAAGCAAGAGTCACCACCGTCTTTTATGTTCTCCAACAAGGAAAGGACAAAAGCACAACAAAATTCCTTTTCGAGATATTTCTCGGTTCGGGAGGTAGATTTATAGAAAGGGAAGGTGTTAGCACCCTTTCTATCCATGGTTATCCACGGGCTCTTAGGTACTTGCTCACTATGTTTTCAAAATTTGTTTGCTTTTCAAGTGTTTGTGGGTTTTGAAAAAGTTTAGTTTGAAAAACTTCTAGGTAACTCTTGTATCAGTCCTCAAGAGTGTATGAAGTATTTGTTTGAAAACTTTTTGAAAGTGTAGGTGCGAAAAGATGTTTTTGTTTTTTTTTTAAAGAGCAAGTACCTAGGAGAAATCTACCTACTCTAAGGAATTAAGCTGTGTAAGAGTCCTTTAGATAGTACTATCCCACTATTGAGAAGTAGGTAGCACCGTTGTTGGAGTTATTCAGGTCAGTTCGATTATTAGGGACATGTGTGGTCACCAAAGCAATGGTAGGACGCCTTAGCGGTAACCCTAATGTCCTAGATCCTTTTTATCCGAGGCAACCGTTTCGAGGCAACTGGATCTTTAGACAGGAGGTCGACCTCTAAAACACCTTATACTTGATGACCACCTCGAGGCAACCAAGTGAGGCGTACCCTAAGAGTGGCATGTGCATTTGTGTTGTTTTACAATTAATTTTATCTTTGAACATGCATCATTGTGAGCTACGGATTGATTTTATTTTTCAGGCAAGTCTTGCATGCATAATTAACAATTATTAGTTTGCGGAAAATAAATTGCGGAAAATGAATCTACGCTATTACAAGGCGTCGGGTATTTACATCGCCAAAAACATAACCCTTTGGAAAATAAATTGCGGAAAGTAAAAGAAAACGATAAAAGTCCTGATTATCTATTACATCCTCGGAAACGGATACATAAATATGATCAAATAAATAATAGTGCGCGAAAGGAATTGAATCGGGATGTCCTTAGAGTTTTGACCCTTTTTGAGAAAAGAAAGAAATTGGTCCTTTTTGCAATTAATTCAAATTAAACCTAATAACTAATTAATTAATTATTTAATTAAGAAAAAGTATTTTTTTATGTTTTTTAGATTTTTGATGAAAATAAAAAGAAAAGGTCAAAAGTTAGTAAAATAAAACCTAAGTCTAATTTATTTTATTTATTATGAAAAGAATCAAAATTAAACCTAATTTAAGCTAAATTGGTTTGTTAGCATTTTATTTACAAAATAATGAATTAATAGTGAAAATAATGATAATAATAATAAAAAAATATTGTTTTATGAATTACTTAGGAAAATAATAATTTATGAGTTAAATAATAATAATAGTAGTAGTTAATTAATAAAAGAATTAAATAGAAATTGAAATAGAAAAGAAAAAAGAATAAAGAAAACCAGGGGGGTCGTTGGGCCCAGAATGGAGGTTTTGTTAGCAACCTGAAGCCCAATAAGCTATCAAGCCTGTCTGACCTTTTGCAATTGTCCAGAGCGTGCTTTGACTTGGAACATGGTGGTCAGCACCTTATGACCTTCAGATCTGTGTTGGAGGACAACTGGCACCTGGGATTGGAAGGAATATGGTGGACATCATTGGAAAGCGCTGCATGAGAATATGTTAGAAAAAATATCATAGAGCTTTGTGTGGACCTGGGAATCAAACCCAGGTCCCAATGGTTGCCAGCCACCTCACTATCCACCAAGCCAATTGCACGCCTTTGTTAGTATAGTGGGAAACAAATATTATAATAAGACAATTAATACATATGCTGAAAACACAAAAATGCACGCTCCTTTTGAATCGTCCAATGGTATAGCACCACGTCTTCATCTCTTTCACTGAACCTGCAAAAAAGCAAAGAGATAGCGGGGGTTTTTAACCCCAACAACCTGCATGGACAAAAAATAGCGAACATACCTATGGTTAATATAAA
This sequence comes from Vicia faba, assembly GCA_948472305.1. NCBI lineage: Eukaryota > Viridiplantae > Streptophyta > Magnoliopsida > Fabales > Fabaceae > Vicia > Vicia faba. The sequence goes on along the minus strand of OX451738.1, from coordinate 1,551,533,248 downwards.
TTGTTCGCGAGCATGGTTTTAGCTTCGTCTGGTGCTCACGAATACAACCATGGGCATCACGAAACTTAAATTTTCTTGGGCTGTAAAGCCCCAAATTGGAAGCTTGGAAAACCTAGAATTCGTCAATGGTGATTTCTGTTTCAGGGCGTTTTAATGCAATTAAAATATACCAAAAGCTTCCTGTGGATTCAAGCAACACAAAACATACAAGAAATCATGTTAATGATGCACAAATCATGAGGTTCGATTATTGGAAAAAATAAGCAAATCGTATGACTGTTCTTGTGTATTCTTTGAGTGTTGGCGTGTGGTTTCGATTGCAATATGTTCCTGGGGATCCCTGCAATGTATTAGAAGCAATTAAAAGTATAGAATTGGCCTTGAAGTGAGAAAACAGTTTTCAAATTTTCTTGACTTTTTTGGAATTGGTTATGGCTTTTTGCAGCAGCTTTTCACGTGTGCATGATTAGGTTTAGGTTATGCATATATAGTAGAATGGAATTAGGATACAATCTTGCACCAAAGATCCATGGAATTATGATTCAATATTTGATTGAAAATCAAATATTTTTCAATCTTTTTGATTGAAGAAACTTGCCAAATTGGAATATTTTTGTCTCTTTGATTGGCACACGAAATCTCCAGCATGTATTGACCACTTTTGCTTCACAAAAAGATTGAGAAATCATATCTTTGAATTTCCTACATTTTAAATCAATTAAATGAATTAATATTAATAAAAATCCAATTAATTAATAGAAAATATGAAAATAAATTCAAATAATCCCAATGGGTCGTGCATAGGCCTTGGATAAAGTTTCAAGAAGGAATTTGAGGCCCATTAGCAAAAATGATGTGTTTTGAGCAAAGTTGACTTTTGCAAATTCACAAAAATTTCCCAACTTCTCCAATGCATATCTTGCTCAATTTTGATCATATGAACATGTTCTTGGACGTTTTGGAAAGGTCTTGAAGTCCTCTAACCAATGCATTTGGTCCCATGTCATTTGGATTTACCAATCTCAAGTTATGGTCTTTGACTTAAAATGCCTTTTTGTTGACTTTTGAAATTGACCTATAATGTAGAAATTGATAACTTTTTGTGAGAGCATTTCTTGGACTTGGAATGTGAAGATGAGTTGTAGGAAATGTCATCCCCTTCAAAATGAGCATTGGATGGGATTTTTCTGATGGACCATGAAAAAGTTATGCCTTGGTCAAGATACAGTTGACTTTTCTACTATCCAAAAATAGAAACTTTTGCATCCTTGATGATTTTTGAGCCATGCTTGTGGAATCATGACCAAGAGTTGATAAAATGATGATTGTGTGCTCAAAATAAGATGTTGACCAAAATTTTTGACTTTTGACTGTAAAATGACCATTTTACCCCTGCAGTTGATTGTGAAGCAAATGGAGCTTTTGACTGTGCAAACTGGCATTGTGAGACTTGAGACTTGACATGTAGATGCTTGGAAATGTATATAGGCCTATGGGACTTGATTGAGCCATTGAAAATCCCAAATTCCTTGAAAGAACCAAAACCCTAATTTTGACTGGCTTATGAGGCATCTGGACTGTGCAATCCTTGAGTAGACTTGAGCCATTTGAAGATGACCCTTGACAAATCTTGAAGAATATGGGAGGGCAAATTTTGGGGTACAACACCCATGCTATGAGTGAATTCCATAAGAAATAGGAATAGAGTGGCCATGGCAGCTACGGGGCGGATGCTTTGTAGACCTGACCATGAGACCCATGACTTCAGAGGTAGTTCGGATAGGTGTTATCGTATGATGATACTGACATTAGAGCTCTCGTACTATGATTTGGCTTTTAACCTTACCTTGACCTAGACTACACCCATGAGAGGGGCGGGAAAACTTTTCTTACAGGTACAGGTATTGTTGGTGACTTTGTGTTGTGAAGGTGACTCAGGTTCCCATGATAATTTTGAAGCTTTGGGTTTTTTTTTCGATCTTGAGTGGTGCTGTTATGTAATGGTCCAACCATGATCCAGTGTGAAACTTTGATCCTGTCATGTTGCATCATAGCATATTTATTTCTAAGAAAATAATGTAAAAAAAAAACTAGCATGCGCATGTCATTTTCCAGGGACATCCAAGAGTCTTCTTTCCATCAGAAATGGTTGGTCTCCCTCTAGTTGAGTTTGATTCAGTTCTTGTTAAGGAGCTCACCAGGCATACTTTCTCTTATCTGATTCCTACCAGTGATGAGTCCGAATTGAAGAGGTTGAGTTCTTATCTGAAGGGTGATATTCTGAATAATTTCAACAAAAATTATGGCAATTTGTTACTAATCCTTAACACTCCAGTTGACCCAATGGCTTTGATCACTCTCTTCCAATTCTATGACAAGGAATTACGGTGTTTTACTTTTCTAGATTATCAACTGGTTCCTACACTAGAAGAGTACGCGTACCTACTTAATATCAAGTTGCCTGATGAAGTTCCTTTTGTCCAAGTGCCGGAGAAGCTGAAGTTCGAAGTTATTGCTGAAATTCTTCGTTTGAGTCGGAAAGAGGTGAAAGACAATTGGAAGTCCAGTGAGGATACTACAGGGTTTTATTTGGACTTTCTGGTGAAGAAAGCTGAAGACTGGGCAAAGAAAGGCAACTGGAGTGACTTCAGTTCTCTGTTTACTCTTATGATATACGGGATCGTCCTCTTCCCTCACAAGAGGAATTTTGTGGATTTGGCGACTATCTGTGTTTTTAGAAACAAGAACCCGATACCGACACTCTTGGCAGATACTCTTTATACCATCCATTCCAAGCATGGAAAAGGTGGTATTGTAGGTTTATGTCATTCGATGTTGTATCAATGGCTTAAGTTGCATCTACCAGTAAGTGGCCCTTTCATGGATACCAAGCATTCTCTCCGATGGTAATCAAGGCTTGTCAACCTTACTTCATTTGATATCCGATGGAATTATGACATGGGGGAAGTACGAAGTATTATCACTAGCTGTGTAGATTTCCCTAATGTTCCCCTCATAGGAACTAAGGGGTGTATCAACTATAATCATGTACTTGCTTATCGTCAATTGGGATATGCAATGGATGGACCGCCAAAGGTTGAGGAGGTGTCTGAATCAGTGTATTTTGCTAGAGGAAGTGATCTTGTGATGTTGAAAAGAGTGACAAGTGCTTGGAAAGGAATTCACAAAAGGGATAGAACCACGTTGGGCAAGAAGGTTCCTTACCTGGAGTGGGTTAAAGCCAGAGTCAGAATCTTACGGTTACCATTTACAAGGTCGGCTCCTCTATACGAGCAACCTCCTGCTGTTCCGAGTAACACGGTGCATACCGAGATATTCACCCAGGTTCATGTTGAGAACATACATCTTTGTGCAAAATAACGTGAGGCGGGGATGAAACTTTATTGGGCAGATCAAGAAAGGGCCGACTTTGCTCGCAAACTCAAGGAAGCTCAACGGGAAACTTCTGATACAACCAGTTTTAGGAAGAGATCTCATGCTGAAATGGAAGAAGAGTTGAGTAAGACTCAGCAAGAATGTCAGAAGCTTCAGGTATCTGAAAATAGCTACAGGAAGAAGATTCAGAACTTAGAGAAACATCTCAAAGACAAAGATGCTCAGCTTGAGAAGGAAGTAGCCCAGAAGCGTGTCGCGGAAGATCGGTTCCAAGAAAGTAAAATAGTCGCATCTCGACTTTTGAAGGAGAAAGCCAGGCTTGAAGAGTATTGTCAACACCTTGAAGCGTGTCTTGTTACAGAGATTTAGTTCTATTATTTACTTTTGGTATATTTGGTCACCCCCAGAATTGTTGGAAGTGACCAATTGATTGTTGTTATTATTCAGTTCTTTTTTGCTTTATCGTTAAGACAGGTATTTAATTGTACGAAGTCACTTGGACATCGTTCTTTTTGTTTGTAAATACTTGAAGTGTTCATCTTATTATCCTTTCTCTTTTGATTGTATGGTCGCACGCCGTGACTGATGAATAAAAGGACTCTTGGATACCTAGAAATGACAAGCATATCATGCACATCATGCATTTCATAACATTATAGGTTATCTTAAGACGGTTTTCTTATTCTGTTGCTTTTCTTATTTAGAATTCAAGACGACTACTCATCGGTATTCCACCAAAAACAACTTGCCAAGACAGATGGAACAGGTTCAAGCAGAACTCGCTGAAATGAGGGCCCAAATGGCTACTCAGATGACTCAGTTCATGGAGGTCATCACTAATGTGAATCGCCGACAGGAAGAACTGGTAATCGTTGTCAACAACCAGCGCCGCTATCCAGGGGATGGTGGAAATCAAGGGCTCAATCAGGACATCTCTGTAGGATTGGGGGATGTGCAAGATCAGCCTGCTGGAATTTTTCATGGAATATCGGGAAACCCTTTTGTGCGTAACGTAGGACAGTTTATTCCGTCTCCTGGACCTCGTCTTGTGGGGAATAGAAGGGTTAATCAGGGAAGTGTGAGGAATTATCAGGAATAGGATTATGACTTTGATCAGGATGAAGATCAATTTTCTATGTGACATTCAGAGCTGGGGGTTCAGATTGAGGATATGAAGTATCGTTAGTTGGAAGAGCGTTTGAAGGCTGCGGAAGGGCAAGGAGTCCTTGGTATGGATGCTAATGATCTCAGGTTGGTGTCTGGAGTGAAAGTTCCTCCTAAGTTCAAACCTCATACATTTGAAAAGTACAACGGAACGTCGTGTCCTATTACTCATGCAACTGCTTATTTCCGGAAGATGTCGGTGCATACCGAGGATCAAGGGCTTTTGATTCACTTTTTCCAGGATAGCCTATTTGGGGCATCCCTAGAATGGTACATGAAGTTGGAGAAAACCCATATTCGTTGCTGGAATGATCTTGCTCAGGCTTTTGTCAAACATTATCAGTACAATGTGGATATGGCACCTAATCACACTCAGTTACAGAATACGTCACAGGGACCGAAAGAATCTTTCAAGGAATACGCTCAAAAATGGCGTGAGTTGGCTGCAAGGGTTCAACCTTCACTCATGGAGATAGAACTCATTGATATGTTTATGAGTACCCTGCAAGGACCATTCTATGAACACATAACAGGAAGTACTTCGGCAGGATTTGCAGACTTGGTTATGGCTGGTGAAAGAATTGAAGTGGGTTTGAAATTGGGAAAGATTCAGATTGGAGGTTCTAGTGGCCCATCAGGGGGAAGTAAGAAACCATTCAACACTTACCCTAAGAAAAGGGAAGGCGACGCAAGCGCGGTTTACTCCCATAGAGGAAGAAGAGAGGATCGTCAGCATCAACAAATCAATGTTGTTTCTATTTCTGTTAATGCTCCTCCACAGCAGAGACCAAATATAGTGCCTCAGAAACAAAGGAAACAAGATGCTCCCCGTCAGTATAATAATCAACAACAAAGACAGCCGAGGAGATTTGATCCCTTGCCAGTAACTCTTACTGAAGCACTCCACCACCTGCTTGATTTGAAGCTGATCAATTTGAGAAATATGCCACCGCCACCCGCAAGGCTCTCTGTTAACTATGATGCTAACGCTAGATGTGAATTCCATTCGGGAGGGGTTGGTCATTCTACTGACAATTGCTTTGTGTTGAAGTGAAAAGTACAAGACTTTTTGGATTCTAAGGCAATTGAGTTTACTCCAGTGACTGGTCCAGATGTTACTCAGAACCCAATGCCTAGGCATGGAGGGGGTGTTGTTAATATGATTGATGATAATGGTGAAATGTTGAATTTAATCATGGATGTGGAACAAGTAACTACTCTGTTGAGCTGTGTTAAGAGGTATTTGCTCGACAATTCTATTTTCCCGGGTTGTACTTCAGAGTGTGTCAAGTGTAGAGAGCAACCGAAGGGCTGTGATGGTTTAAAAGCCGGTATCCAGTTGTTGATAAAAGAAGGTTCCCTGCAGTTTGATAGAAAACCGAGCTACCACAATGTTACCGAAGAAGATATTGCTATGATATCTATTCCTTACACCCCTGCGCGCATTCCTGCCCCGTCAAGGGCACCCCCTCTGATGATTACGGTACCTGGTACCATGCCATATACCAGTGAGAAGGCGGTCACGTGGCATTACGGTGTCGATGTTTATTACCATGGGGTAAAGAAGGAGGTTAATGCCCATTTGTCTGAGGAAGAACATGCTAAAGGTGATGAAGAGGAAGTCCATAACTTTTCTGGTGTGGGTCGAATGACTAGAAGTGGGAGAGTATTTGGTCCTTCCAATGTGCAATATGCGGCAGATGCTTCAGCAAGAGAAAAAGGAAAATAACAGGTAACGATTGGAAATCCCAGGGTTACGCCTGCCAATGTGACTCAACCAATTCTGATACTAGTGGCTTCTTTGGTTCTCGATGAGGTTGAAGAGCTGATGTGAATTATCAGAAAGAGTGATTATAGCATAATTGATCATCTGAGCCACACTCCTTCCAAGATGTCTATCTTGTCTCTGTTCATTTATTCAGAACCTCACAGGAATTCTTTGATGAAATTGTTGAAGAATGCGTTTGTGCCACATGAGATAACAGTCAATCGGTTTGAGAATGTTTGTGCTAACATATCTGTCGGGAACGGTTTGGGCTTCACAGATTTTGATCTTCCTCCGGAGGGGCCAGACCATAACAAAGCGTTGCATATTTCAATGGAGTGCAGGGGCACTACTTTATCCCGAGTTTTGGTAGATACCGGATCGTCTTTAAATGTATTGCCCAAGTCAGCATTGATGAAGATTGATTATTCTGGACTGGAGCTGCGCCCTAGTAATTTGATGGTGAAGGCGTTTGATGGGTCTCGAAGGTCGGTGTTTAGGGAAGTGGAGTTACCAATCAAGGTAGGTCCTCACACCTTCACGGCTACATTTTTTGTGATGGATATACAACCAGCGTATTGTTGCTTGTTGGGGAGGCTGTGGATTCATAGAGCAAGGGTAGTCACTTTTACTCTTCATCATAAACTCAAGTATCCTGCAGAGGGAAAGGTGATAATTGTGTATGGTGAGGAAGAGTACATTGTAATTCATTTTACATCATTCCGCTATGTTGAAGTTGAGGGTGAGATACATGAAACTCCATTTCAAGCATTTGAGACGGTTCATGCTGTCAACTTTCCTCCTCCGGAGCAGAAAAAGAAACCGAAAACCGTTATGTCTTCTCTTAAGGATGCAAGAGCTGTGGTGGAGAATGGTAACCTTGGAGGTTAGGGTCAGGTGCTGGATGTTACTCTAAAGTTTGGTCTTGGTTTTAGCCCAGTTCAGCAGAGTGCAACTCCCAGAGCATCTAGTTTATCCACTCCTGTGAAGTTTTCCAGTCCTTGTGCTACTCAAGAAGGACACATCAATGCAATTGGCGACGATAGGGCTGTTGGCTACAATATTGAAGATTGAATTCGTCGGAGTATTCCAGGCCAGACACTCAATAATTGGACTTCTGTGGATGTTATCCAAGTTTCAAGCGCTGAGGAGTAATTTTCTTGTTTCTTTTATTAATCATATCATAATTCATACGCTCTTCCCAAGGCGTAGTGGATCATTTGTGTAGGGCCACCATGTTTATTTTCAAGTTTATCATGAAATAAAGGACGTTTTTGCATTCAAAACCTTGTTTCTTTTTCTTTTTAAATGGCAATGTTTCTCTCTTCACAAACTGTCACTAAAAAACGCCAAAATGTCATTCATGCAGATGCACTTCCACCACCGAGTCTATCAATAATGACTCTGCTATGGCTCATTATGACTTTGATACTCCTATTTATCAAGCTGAAGAAGAAGCGTATGAGGATTGTGATCTTCCTGAGGAATTAGCGAGATTGTTAAAACAAGAAGAGAAAGTTATCCAGCCGAATCAAGATTCGATTGAGGTGGTGAATATTGGCACAAAAGAGGTAATAAGAGAAGTCAAGATAGGGGAAGATCTCGAAGAAAGTGTAAAGGTCAGACTGATTGAGCTACTCCGTGAGTATTCTGATATCTTCGCATGGCCTTATAAGGATATGCCTGGGTTGGATACAGACATAGTGGTGCATCGACTACCACTCAAATAAGGTTGTTCCCCTGTCAAGCAAAAGCTCCAAAGAACTCATCCTGAGATGTCCAAGAAGATCAAAGAGGAGGTCCAGAAGCAGTTGGACGCGAATTTCCTAAAGGTCGTCAATTATTCGCCTTGGATTGCAAATATTGTGCTTGAGCCCAAGAAGGATGGTAAAGTCAAGATGTGCATGGATTATAGGGATTTGAACAGGGCCAACCCCAAAGATGATTTCCCTCTTCCGCATATTGATGTGTTGGTTGATAATACTGCTCATTCCAAGGTGTTCTCATTCATGGATGGCTTTTCGGGTTACAATCAAATTAAGATGGCCCCAGAAGATATGGAGAAGACAACATTCATCACGCCTTGGGGAACTTTCTGTTATAAAGTGATGCCGTTTGGTTTGAAAAATGTCGGGGCAACATATCAGCGCGCCATGGTCACTCTCTTTCATGAGTTGATTCACAAAGAGATTGAGGTATATGTAGACAATATGATTTCCAAGTCTGACACAGAAGAGGAACATCTTGTTCATCTGAAAAAATTATTCGAGAGATTGAGGCAGTTCTTGCTAAGGTTGAATCCGAATAAGTGCACCTTCGGGGTGAGATCCGGCAAGCTGTTGGGTTTTATTGTGAGCGAAAAGGGTATCGAGGTAGACCCGACCAAGGTAAAAGCGATACAGGAAATGCCCGAGCCAAAGACAGAGAAGGAAATACGTGGTTTTTTGGGAAGGTTAAACTACATTTCTAGATTTATTTCTCATCTCACAGCCACATGTGAACCTATGTTCAAGTTGTTGAAGAAAAGTCAGACGGTGAAATGGAATGAGGATTGTCAGAAGGCCTTTGACAAAATAAAGGAGTATTTGCAAGAACCTCCGATACTCATGCCTCCAGTGGAAGGAAGGCCACCAATCATGTATCTAACCGAGTTGGAAACCTCAATGGGTTGTGTCCTCGGTCAGCACGATGAGACAAGGAAGAAAGAACAGGCTATTTACTACTTGAGTAAGAAGTTTATGGAATGCGAATCAAGGTACTCATTGTTGGAAAAGACTTGTTGTGTGCTTGCCTGGGCCGCCAAACGTTTGAGGAAATACATGTTAACTCACACCACCTACTTGATATCCAAAATGGATCCAATCAAGTACATTTTTGAGAAGCCAGCTCTTACAGGAAGGGTAGCCCGTTGGCATATGATACTCACCGAATATGATATCCAATACACTACTCAAAAAGCAATTAAGGGTAGTGTACTGGCCGACCATCTTGCTCATCAGCCTATGAACGATTATGAACCGATGAAGTTTGATTTTCCAGATGAGGAAATTGTGTATATTTGGGATTGTAATATGCTAGACCCAGATGAAGGACCTGAGTCGGGATCACGTTGGATGCTTGTTTTTTACGGTGCCTCTAATGCCATGGGTAACGGCATCGGAGCTATTATCACTTCTCCTGAGGGATACCACATTCCTTTCATGACTCGTATTTGTTTCGATTGCACTAACAACATGGTCGAATATGAAGCTTGCATTTATGGCATTGAAGCAGCGATCGACCTACGCATCAAATTCTTGAAAGTTTACGGGGATTCTAATCTGGCTATCAGTCAGATTAATGGAGATTGGGAGACTCTCCATCAGAACCTAATTCCCTACCGTGAGCATGTTATAAAGCTGATTCCGTACTTCGAAGAGATCACGTTTGAGGACATTCCCAGAGAAGAAAATAATCTAGCTGATGCACTGGCAACTTTGTCTTCCATGTTCAAGGTTAAGTGGGCTAATGAGGCACCTTCCATTTCTATCAGAAGTTTGAGCGAGCCAGCTTTATGCTTTGAGGTCAGTTTGGAGCCAGATGGTAACCCCTGGTTTTATGACGTTAAACGATATCTTGAAACACAAGAATATCCTGAAGAGGAATCCGTCATAGATAAGAAGTTCTTGGGAAGGTTTTCAGCCAAGTTCTTTCTCAGTGGTGGTGTGTTGTATAGGAGGCATCATGATGGTTTACTTCTCAGATGTGTTGACAAGAAAGAAGCAGCTAGAATCATTGAAGAGATACATGAAGGTGATTTTGGGACCCATTCCAATGGGCATACCATGGCTAAAAAGATTTTGCGAGCAGGTTATTATTGGTCCACCATGGAGACTGACTGTTACAATCATGCACAGGTCTGCCACAAATGTCAAGTCTATGCTGACAAGGTGCATGTGCCGCCAGTACCTTTGAATGTCTTGACCTCCCCTTGGCCGTTTGCGATGTGGGGAATTGATATGATCGGCAAGATTGAACCGACTGCGTCCAACAGTCACCATTTCATTCTGGTTGCCATCGATTATTTTACAAAATGGGTTGAAGCTGCATCCTATGCCAATGTCACCAAGCAGGTGGTAACTCGGTTCATTAAGCATAATATTATCTGTCGCTACAGAGTGCCTAAAAGGATCATTACCGATAATGGGTCTAATTTGAACAACACGATGATGAAGGAGCTTTGTGAGTCTTTCAAAATCAAGCATCATAACTCTTCCCCATATAGACCAAAGATGAATGGTGTTGTCGAAGCAGCCAATAAGAATATCAAGAAAATTATGCAGAAGATGGTGGTAACCTATAAAGATTGGCATGAGATGTTGCCTTTTGCTTTGCATGGTTATCGTACCATGGTTCGTACTTCGACTGGGGCAACCCCATTTTCTTTGGTTTATGGCATGGAAGCAGTACTGCCGATAAAATTCGAGATTCCTTCTCTTAGGGTCATGAGAGATGTTGAGCTAGATGAAAGTGAATGGGTACATAATTGGTTGGATCAGTTGGAACTTATTGATGAAAAAAGATTGACGGCCGTATGTCATGGTCAGGTATATGAACAAAGGATGAGGAAAGCTTTTGATAAAAGGGTACGGCCCCAGTGTTACAAACCAGGTGACCTTGTGCTCAAGAGGATAATTCTTCCCCAGGGAGATCCCAGGGGCAAGTGGGTTCCAACTTATGAAGGTCCTTTCGTGGTCAGAAAATTTTCTCTGGTGTAGCGATGATGCTCACGACTATGGATGGAGAGTACTTCCCTCTCCCTGTGAATGCTGACGTAGTTAAAAAATACTTTGCATAAAAAAAAAACCCCGTTAAACTGAAAACCTGAAAGGGCAGTTTAGGCAAAAAGAGGGTGTCTTGGTGAATCAAAAACCCGAAAGGGCGATTCAGGAAAAGTTAGGGACTTAAAGCAAATGACTACTCTAGGCATGAGATCCTTTGTTTCTTTCCTTTGATCCATCGCCTGGCATAAGCTCGAAGCCAATCTAAGTTTGATCTATCCGAAAGCAGGGAGATGAGAGTCATCAAAGTCATAGCAGAGTTGGGACTCGATGGATATTCACATTCACATTGCCATTTGTAAACACTTTTTTGCTTTGATTTTGTAATTACTTGCTTCCAAATGTAAATGCCAGTTTCACAGATTGATCTCTCAAAATCAATAAAATATCTTTTTCCAAATATGCGTATGCGTGTCTTTTCTGCCTTTTTACTATTTTGTTTGCAAAAATGTCCAATATTTTTTATAAGCATATGCACATAAACTTCGTGGAGCTTACACGAATATGGTAATCTAAGTCATGGTTAGTTGATCACTTGAAATGCAGATAACAAACACCATTTCCACTGTGCGAGGGGCATGTTTGTTTCTCTGTTTGATGGACTCCTTTTTCACTCTGTTGGCATTTTTCCTTGCCATTTTGTTTCACCGCTCCATGTTGTTGGTAAAGGTCATGGGTCAGGGTAATATCAAGATTATGGCAGGTCGGCGAGATCGGCGAACCCAATTGGAGATATTTCTTCCCCATAATGGCTTTTATTACGTTTCTTTGTCGTACTTTCATGTGTTATCTTAATTGATTGTTTTAGCATTGTCTGCATATAGGATTTTTTTTATGGCCGAATGTCAGTCTTGATGCGTTGAATATTTTTGCCTTGAAAAAATTGTTTCATTTTACTTAATCCAGCTAGTATCACTCTTTAATCGATTTTTTTCAGGCGTTTTGATACCAACTGTGCCAATTCTTTTGATTAGCCAAGAGTTTGGAGGAAGGAGTTTGGCTAAAAACGATGACTGTAGTGGTATGCTTTTGAGTAGAACCCCGTTGACGATGTACAAACATTGTTTCAATCCCCAAACACTGGAGATATATGGGAGTTGGACCCTCGTTAACCCCTCTGAGCCTTCGAAGTAGGAGTTTCTTTTCTGTTAAAAAAAAACCTTATTTTTTAACCAGGGGCAGGGTAGATGTTCAGTTAATTTGACCAGGCATTCAAATTTCAGAAGGAATGTCCCATCTGAGGATCACCATATTTTATCTTTCGCATCATGAGATCAGGAAAAATGTCAAAACCATGATTTTCAGTTCCTCACAAAATCCTGAGGTCGAGATCGAATCGATACAATAATGGTTATCCCTCGCTAACCAAGGAATGAGGCATTTGTTTTCTTTAAAAAATAAGAGAAATAATGAAAAAATTCAAAGACTTAAAGTCATATTGGCTTATTCAAAGAGGAAAGTATGAATAAGAAAGAAACAAAAAGCCTTGCTAAGTCGAAACTTGAAAATAAGTCGCTTAGGAAAAAGTTAGGGCATCCCGCTGGACTCCCAAAATTTGAAATTCAAAAAATTTTGTCCAGGCAAAAGTTAGGGAAAAGAGAGCCTAAAAGGCCAGGGAAAAAGAGATTATCCAATAAAATTTTCATCAAAAGGAAGGGGAACAATAATATCAAAAAGAGACAAACAAAAGCAATAGAAGACAAGTGAAGATCATGTTGGAGGATTTGTCGTGATCACTCAACCATTATAAATCCTTTTGAAAGGCGAATGCTTGTGACAAGTCAGCTGAACTTAGGACAGGAGAATATCACGAAGGGGGTGGGCACCAAATAACTTGAGCCTTGAAAAACCTTTTTTTCAAAAGAACCTCGAACCAGGCCACGTTACAACCTCTAAAAGTCCTAACTGAAACTAGGGTTAACTCGAAAGCATACTGCAACAGGATAACATTTCCTAAACTCCCCAAATATGTGTTGCATAGCCGTGTTGGTATCTTATCACCCGCATCTTGACTCATTTTTCAAAAAAAAAAAGTTTTAAATTTTTTTGCACTCTAGCCAGTGATTCATTCACAACAGAGATGCGACATTTTGTTAAAGTTTTCAACTTAAAGGCTTAAATAATCATCGCATCAGGTTTGTTATTCTCAAAAATAAACATCTTGTCGTATGCAAAACAGTTGCTTGACATCAAAAAGAGTTTACACATTGAACACATGTAAAGAGCTTAATGATTGTCAAGAGGGGAGTGTTTGGATTTCTTCTATTTTGACAGAGCCCATGTATGATTAGGACTCTTCTTGTCCCCTGTGAAGTTTCTTATCCCCGGTGAAGTTTCGTTTCCGCAGCAAAGCTTTATTGCCCCAAGAATCTTCTTTTTTCAAAAAGCTTCATTCTAAAAACTTCAAGTTCGGATATGTCATCCGTCCCCAGTGGAGTCATTTAAGTAGGAACTCACATCCTGAAGAAGTTTCAACTCCCCAATGGAATTGCCAACAGAGATCCCTCACTTTGACCTCTCATTTCCCAGCCGATTTGTTGACCAGGGCATCCTTATGTTAAAAATCTTCTCATATTCCCCAGTAAGGTCGTTACTGTGTGACTATCTGCATGACCCGTTCATTGGTTGCACTCCAGGAATCTTTCTCCAGCAAGAAAATCTTCAATAAAATTTTGTATCCCCGGTGAAGTCCCGTCTCCTCATCAGAGCTTTACTCCCCCACCAAAGGTTTTCACCCCTTTACGTCGAATTCGTTGTTTTGGTGTCATCCTCAACATGGCCGCACGCTGTCTTTTCCAGAAATTACAGTCTTGCCCTGATCTTCTCCCTCAACGTCTGATCTTCAGATAAGCGATCTTCTCCAGAAGCTATGGTGTCGATCTGATCTTCTTTTGGAGTTTGCAATTTATTTTTGCAGCTCCCTCAATGTTTGTGGCATGTTTCTACTGGTTGCTCGGTTTTTATTCCTCACGAAGCTTCATCTCTTCGAGGTTCACTCTCTAGCAGTTCCCCGTATCTTCTCCTCTCCTTTGGATTTTGCAATTTATTTTTGCAAGTCTGGTCAGATTCTGATTTCTTGTTTTTTTTGGCTTCTCAATTGGCCATTCTCTAGTGGGACTTTTAAACATGCATCATTACATTGCATCTACCAAAACGCGTAGCATTTCCATTATATGGAACATTGCGCTATATAAAATAATTCAAACATGCATTGGAACATAATCCATTATTATTTCCGTCATCCCCAATGATTTGCTAATACTCCGGATTTATATCCCCAGCGAGGTCTTCATCCTCATTATCTCAGTTTCTCCCCATACCAATATCCTTTTGACGTCAATCTTTTGTTTGAGTGTCTACTCTTGGCTCTAGTTCAGTTTCTCCCTGGCGCGGTCTTCTCGGGTTTAGTCTTCACTACCCTCTTCGGTTCATTCCAATGTTTATTGATGCACCTTTTGAATACCAATTTCGTCCTGATATTCGCTTTCAGCAGGTTTTTCGGTGTACGCCCTAATCTCCTTACTTTGGGTTGAGCTCAGAGTTTCGTCTCCTCACCTTGTGCATGAAATCCGGTTTCGTCCTGGTACTCATCTAGTTTAGTTTCACCTAACTAGTTATTGAGTCGAGTTTCGTCTCGTTTTTGCTTTCCTACCTTGGACTCTTTGACGATGTTCGTTTACCGAGTGCAATGTTCGTACTGCGTCCCTGGTTTGAAATCAATCTCCTTTGTTCTTTGGATTCTTCTATCAGTTTTCATCATTGTTTATCCATTGATCTGAGACCAGCAGGTGCTCTAAGAAACATGCACTCTCATCACTTTGCTATGGATCGAGTTTCGCCTTGCTACCCGTGCGTAAAATCTAGTTTCGTCCTGGTACTCATCTAGTCTAAGTTTTGTCTGACTAGTCGTTGAGTTGAGTTTCGTCTCGCTTTTGTTCCTCTTTTCTGGGATTCTTTCAGTTCCTTCATATTATCTATCCTAGTTAGGATTAGCAAGTGTTCCTAGAATCACGCACTCTGACCACTTTTGCTTTGGGTCGAGCTCAGAGTTTTGTCTCCTCACCCGCGTACGTCTTCTTTTCCAGAGCTTAGCTTCGCCTATACTCTGTGGTTTGAGTTTCATCTCACTCTTTTTGAAGCCCAGTTTTTCCCTGGCACATTTGTCCGGGAGTTCGATCGCATCTACCCTTCTTTGTATTCTTCTGTTTCTTTCCTTCTCATGAGTGTAAATTTTCGGGTTCTTTCGTATTCAATCATCTTCAACCCTGAACGCTCGAAAGTTATCACTTTTCTCACTTATCATGTTGAAGATATTTGAATAGGGGCAGTTATTGCGCCCCAAAATTTACCCTCTTGATTTAGGCTTATCTTTCATCATGAACATCATAGTGCATTACATTCATACATTGTGATAGGATCAAAGTACCTTGGTTATCAAGCTTTCCTCAAGCTTGTAAGGTTGATTACATGGATAAGTTGCTCAAGTAGAATCTTATTATCTAAATCTCTGTATCTTTCAAGCTCAAAAGTTATTACATATCTCAAGATGTTTCATCCATCTCTTTGGATCATCAGAGGATTGAAGTTTGTGTTTGACTACAAGGAGAATCACTCTTTGGATTCACCAGTCAAATTAGGGTTTTGTTGAGCAAGGCTATTGGCTAATATACAAGTCTTGATTTGGGGAGCTACAACATCTCATGGGTATTTAAAAAGTATTTGCACAAGGAATTGGTCATGATACCCAGAGGATTTGAAGTTTTAAAGATGATTCATCTGTCTCTTGAGATGTTGATCAAAACTAGGGTTTGGGTTTTTATCTGGATTTCTTGATAATTTTGAAGTGACACTTTGCACATGGCCTCTATACATTTGGAAGATCATATGTTTGAAGTTTTGATCATCAATTTTGAAGGGAAGTGGATCAATGGATTCAGAGGGGCAAAATGGTCATTTTGGTCAAAATCAGTCAAAGTCAAGGTTGAACAAGTGAATTTTTGGCCAACCATCAATTCAAGGATGCAATTTTTATATTTCAAGTCCATTTTGGTCATTGGATCAAGGAGATTGAAGTTTGGGTTGAAGCTTGTTCTTGAAGAAACCCTAAAAGTTTCTAATTTTGGAAAATGAAGACTTAATTTCAAAAATTCATATTTTATTCACCTTTGATTACAAAAATGCAAATGAAGTATTCTTGGAAAGTTAAGAGAATTATATTTCACCTCCTTTTGGCCTCATGTCCAAATTGGAAAGGAATCAAGAGTTATGGTCTTTTGAAGTCACAGAATTATAGGTCATTTTCCAAAATTATTGAATTTCAAGCCAAATTTTGAGAACCTTAATGTATTAATTTGCGAAAACTCAAAACTAAGGGATTGTAGATATTTCCAATAACTTTCTAAATTGTGCTTATTTGTGCCAAAATTCAAAAGTATGATCAAGTTATGAGTTTTTGAATTTTGGAGCATTTTATTGAAATTTGGCAAAAATGCAAAATGGCCAATTCTTGAAAACTCAAGTTCCATCCATTCTATTTGTTCCTAATCCAGCCCATGACTTATTTGTGACTTGCTAAGGCCCATGGTATCAGCCATTTCGTGTTCTATGGACCTTGGTGCTTGCTTGAATGAAAAATGCAAAAATTGCCCAAAATTGCAAAAACTCCAACATTCTTTGATCAGATGGAATTAAGGGCCAAGATTCTAAGTATGATCTTCTGAAGTCATTTGGCTCACAAAACGCATAAGAGGCAAGAGGACGCACGGGCAAATCACCTGATTGGGTACATACTCCATTTTTGGCCAAAATTCCCAATCCTGCCCTTCAACGGTTTTAAAGTCAGATTTCCACTTCTAACCTTTTCTACCAACTCTATATAAGAGGAAGCAAGCAAAGAGAGAGGGAGAGAACGCGCTATTTGCAAGAATTCCAGATCTGATATTTTCCTTCTTCTTTTGCAACTTGATTCGATTCTCTCAATTCCTTGGTGTTTTCTTCAAAATTCTTGTGGATTCAGCTTCAACAAAGTGAGTAGATCAAGCTAGCACCATTTGTTTGCATTTGGAGTGAAGGAGACAGTAGAACACTTTTCGCCTTGAGGTAATGATTCCAAAATTCAATTTCTGAGATGCGCTTGTTTATTGAGATGTTTGAGCTTGGATTTGTGTTCAATGATGTTAATGGAATGTTTCTGAAGCTTTATAGCATTTGATTTGATGAATTATGCATGATTGGATGCTCTGAAACTCGCGATTCAGAATGATTTTACTCATATTCATGATTTGATTGTGAACAATGTGGTTGATGTTTTGATTTGATTCCAATTGCAATGTGAAGTATGAAATGCTAGCTTTGATTTGCCTTTAATTTCATGAAAAATGATGCGAAATTGAATGTGTTATGCTAGTCTGAACATGAGCCCTAAGCCTGGATGTTGCGCCCATTTTTGAACCGTCCAGAGGTTGAAGATGATGTGTTGGCACATCATGATTGGTCCGTTTGAATTTTTTGGCTTATTTGAATTTTTGATTTATTTGACATTTTATTTAATTTTGTTTTCTGATCAAAACACTTTCAAAAATCACAAAAAAATTACCATAGGTCAATATTATTTTCTAGTATTTGTCATATTTTTTTTTGAATTTTTTTTAAATAATTTGATTGGTTTAAAAAATTCATAGGTTTAATTATTTAATTGATCAAAGTTTATTTTTATTTTAATAGCTCCTTTGACCTAAAAAAATCCACAAAAAATATTCTATTTTGACCTTTTCATGATTTTTGGCTAGGATTTGCATTTTTGCCCTTAAATAATAATTCAATTACTAATTGTTTGTTTATTTTTTATTTTAATATTTCCATCAATTCAAAAATTCTACAAAAATTCAGAGATGTGTGTTTTTTTTTCTAATATTTGAATATAATTTTTTTTGGGCATTTTTCTGACTTTTTGATTTAAATATTATTTTGATATGTGGATATTTGTTAATTGAATAATTGTTTGAGTTTAATTTCTTTTTTAACTTTTCCTAATTAAAAAAAATATGAAAAAATATATTTTCTAAAATTTAGGGTTTCTTGGTGATTGGCGTGATCTTTTTTTAATTTGTTTGAGTTTTGATCCTATTTAATCAATATTTAGGATTAAAAGCCAAAATTTAGGGTTTTGTTGTTTGTGGTGCAGGTTTCAAGTTCAAAACCCTTGTGCTTTGTATTTTTATTAGGATTCAAGTTTTGATTAGGGTTCATGAATGTGTGGAGGATATCAAAACCATTCATCTTGACTTTTTTTAACTTGGTTTGACATTTTTCCACAAATTATTTTGAAAACTTGTCTAGCTTGGTAGTTTTGCCAACTAGTCTTTGAACTTTGAGTTTCATTTGGTCTCCTCCTCAATTATTCATGAACTTAGGGCTTGCATTATGACTTCTATGCCTTTCAAATATGCTAATATTTTTTTTGTTTGAATTATGGAACTTTATTTCCATTTTTGATGTAATTTTGAAGTGAAGGTACCCAATTATGTTTGCATGTCTTTTTGCAATTTGTTTGATGGCCAATGAACTTGAGTGAGGCCTATAATTTGGAACCTAATGATCATGTTGATTCTGATTGTCCATGTTAGCTTAAGCCATTTCACTTATAAGCCTCATATTTGAATGTTTTGAACCATCTAATGCATTATGTAGGTCTCATCTCCTATTGTATTCATGAAGTTGTGATTGAATTACTTGTGCATGATTAAAGTGTGTTTGCTACTGACCTTCATGGTCTTTGTTCATTATTCTTAAGCTCTTATGATCCTTGATTGATATTCAATTGTCAACTCAACATGGTGATAGAAAGGAGCAATATTCTTCTGATTCTTTTGACCTAATTTGTGCATATGCCTGTGTCCTCTTTTTCTATCATTATTAATGTTTGATAATTGTTATTATGTTATTCTCACTTCATCTGATGCATCCATCCCATGTATGAGCCATCATACACCTTATGGAATACTAACTTGGTTGTTGAATGTGCGAGGTACTCTGATAAAGTTGCCACTTTTAGGCTTGAGGCTTTGGGTGTTTCACTTTATTTTTGGAACACAATTCACTATATTGGCATTATTCTTGTGTTTGGCATGTTTGATGATTTATGCAGGATATACATACATATGATTGTGAATGCCATACATTCCCCATGGGATTTGTTCATATCTGATAAATTACTTACATCCTGATGGTGTAATTTTTGACTCGATTTGTCTACTGATGCCAGCTTGCTTGAAGTTTCTCTGGGTTTCTTTTATTATTGCTTGATTGCTACAGATAGTTATCTGTTTGGTATTGTACTACTTCCTTTCTCCAATTTTCATTTTGCATAATTCTCTGACTGTATGATGGGACCTCTGTTGCTGATATATGTCAGGAGGCCCTCTGGATTTTGTCTAATTGCATGTGTTGTGTTTGTTGATCGATGAGTCACTAAATTTAGAAATTGAAATCACGACTTCGCTCTCATTGCATGTTACCTATAGGATGTTTATTGCTTTTCTTCTTTAATTGTTGATCGATGATTCACTCAATTTAGAAATTGAGATCACGACTTCGCTCTCATTGCATGTTCCTTATAGGATGTTTATTGCTTTTCTTCTTTATTTGTTGATCGATGAGTCACTCAATTTAGAAATTGAGATCACGACTTCGCTCTCATTGCATGTTCCCTATAGGATAGTTTTGTTAAGCTCCCTTTAACATGTTAACATAGGATAGGATTTTCCTTTATCCTCAACCTTAGGGTCAACCATTGTATGATAACACTATGGATAGTGCTAGGCTAGCTTCCCTTAGTTGTTTTTACCTTTCTTTGCATTTTGCATCTTAAAACAAAAATTTGTTTTCTTGGTAAATCATAAAACACTTCTAATAAACTCAAACCCTTCTTCAAGGTAAAAGATACAAATCAACCTTATTTAGTTTGTGTGCCTTTTGGCTTTGCTTTTAAATCCGATTTATTGATGTTTCGTCATCTTTGCCATGATATTTTTATCTTTAAGCCGATGTTTCGACATCGCACATTTGTTTGAAACCGGTGTTTTTCCATCGCATATGTTTGTTATCCTACTTTGATTCTCAATATCATTGTTAGATGTGATGTTTTGTCATCCGTTTTATTGATGTTTTTCAATCTTTGCCATGCCATCTTGTTATCTTTTATCGATGTTTCGCCATCGCCCATTTGTTTGAAGCCGATGTTTCACCATCGCGCATGTTTGTTATCCTACTTTGATTCTCAATATCATTGTTAGGTGTGATGTTTTGTCATCCGATTTATTGATGTTTTGCCATCTTTGCCATGATATCTTGTTATCTTTTAGCCGATGTTTCGCCATCGCACTTTTTTTTGAAGGCAATGTTTCGCCATCGCACATGTTTGGTACCTACTTTGATCCTCAATATCATTGTTAGGTGTGATGTTTTGTCATTCGTTTTATCGATGTTTCGCCATCTTTGACATGTTACTTTGTTATTATTTAGCCGATGTTTTACCATCTCATTTGTTTGTTTTATTTGATGTTTTGCTATCTTGACTTCTTTTTTTGTTGTCTTAACTAAAAAACACAAACCAACCAAAATATGTAAGCCGAACTACGGCTGCTCTGATTCCTTAAAAGGGATACGTAGGCATTGGGGTAGGGCCCAACCGAGCACAACTTTTATTTTCCCTACATTATTTTCTTTTTTCCTTTTGCATGCATTCCCTTTTCAGTGTTAAGCCATAGACATAGGATTTGACCACATCCATTAGTTTAGACAACAAGAGTGGATACCATAGAGTACTACGGGCGTATGGGGTGATAACACCTTCCCCTCGCGTAACAGACTCCCTTACCCAATCTCTCGGTCGAAATACCGTGATTTCTCCCTTTCCAGATTTTCTCGATGTTTACCTTTCCCTTTCGGTGGGATAAAAGACGTTCGGTGGCGACTCCATTGATGTTTCATTAGCATCCAGATGACAGGTTTCGGCCGCGTGGTTTCAGCTAGCACTTCTCGTTTATGGGACGGTAATTTTCCCTAATGCTGATCTACTCGTAGATGTGAGCACTATCAAGGTTTTCCTATCCCATAATCCAGTACCTACATTACTCGGGGATATTTTGCACTCTTTGCATGCTCGCACTCTAAAGAGAAGGGGAACCCTCCTGTGTTTCACTCCTCTATTGGGTAGGTGGTTTATTTCGCACCTACCCAAGTCTATTTTGAAGAATGATCAGGGTTTGAAATGGTCTTGCAGGCTGGTGTCCCTTAAGAATTCAGACATTCATTGGTGTTCACGGTTCTCGGAAGATGTTACCATCATCGATCGCTGTGGTGAATTCCCTAATGTCCCCCTCTTAGGCTTTAGGGGAGGAATCACTTACAACCCTTGTTTGGAACTGCGTCAGTTTGGTTATGCGAGAAGAGATGGTCCTCATGATACACTTATCCAAGGAATCGCCTTCAATTATGAGAACGACGTTCATGGATATCGTAGAAGGTTCATAAAAGCTTGGGGCATGGTACATAAAATTGATAGCAAGACGCTAGGGCACAAGAATTCCATTCCTCTTGAGTCTTATCTCTGATGGGTACGAGCTTGCGCCCAAAGTCTGATGATGCCCTACCCTTCTGTCCTACCAATAATTGTGGAACCAGTTGCTGAAGGAGACACTGCTTTTTTTGTTCATCACCCTGACATGCCAACTGATCATGAAGAATTATAAAAGTCTTGGGTTCAACTCAAAGAAGAGTGGGACACGTTTGAAGCTCAATTCTATGCCAGTGAGAAGAAGGTCCTGGAGCACACTAGGCTACTCCATGAAGAAAGGAATATAAATGCCTACATCGCACCAAAGAGGATGCGCTCCTGGGAGACCTAGTTTCTTTTTGCTTTCAGTTTTGTTTTGTTTATTTGTAAGCCTAAAGGGCATTCTTTGTAACAATTTGAACTTATCAATGCAATTAACGCGTGTTTCTTTTGGTTAAACGAATCTAAGCCTTTAAGATTCCTTGAAATCATTGCATACACATATCATCCATGACATTGCATAAACAGGTACCATTATAGGTTTCTCATCTTCTTCGCTGTTTATTTCAACAGAAATGTCTTATGAACAAAGCATCAAGGATCTTCAGGCATAAAACGCCCAGTTCCAACAAATGTTCATAAGTCTGGCAAAAGGGCAAGAGGATCTGAAAGCCCTCATTCTGAAAGAAAATAAGAAAAATAAGAAGGATGCCGACATTCTGAATATGGGCAGAAGGTTTGGAGAGTGGTTGAAGCGACAAGTCGATCTGACCTCTTCATCTAAGGAAGGGGAGAATCAGGAAGAAGAGAAGGACCCTAGTCCTGCAGTTCTTGAAAACGATACCGACTATAATGATGAGAAGTATCCTCCCACTGAGGATAGATACAAGCAGTTGGAAGATCGCTTGAATGCTATAGAGGTCCAAAGGATACCTGGGTTGGATTTTGAAGAATTGGGATTGGTGTCGGGAGTGGTCATCCCGCAGAAGTTCAAAGCTCCAATTTTTGAAAAGTATGATAGGGTGTCCTGCCCAAAACTCCATCTCTGTTCTTATGTCAGGAAGATTCAGCCTCACACCGCTGATAGGAACTTGTGGGTCCATTTCTTTTAGGACAGTTTGTTTGGGACTCAGCTTGAATGGTTCTATCAACTAGAGGGAACCAATGTCCGTAACTGGGAAGATCTGGCTGCTGCTTTTTACAAGCAGTATCAATATAACGCTGACCTTGCCCCTACCCATACTTAACTCCAGAGTATGTCCATGGGCACAAGCGAAGGTTTCAAGGACTATGCGCAGAAATGGAGAGATATGGCAGGGAGAGTCCAATCCCCTTTGTCTGATAGGGAGTTGGTGGATATGTTCCTTAGTAGCTCCTAAGCTGGTTTGACCGAGCTGATATTGACTGGAAAAAGAGTATAAGCTGGGATCCGGAGTGGCAAGATCCAGAAAAATATCTCTTCGAGTACAGAGAAGAAGTCATTTGGTGGCAAGGCAGACTACCACCAATCTGTGGGGGCAGTGTTGATCTCTAATTCGGCACGCATACAACAACCACAATAACGAAACAATCAGCCAAGGGTGGAAAGACCTCAAAGGCAGTTCACCCAAATCAACATGCCATTGCCACAAGCATTACAACACATGTTGAAGATGAATCTGATTACGGTGATAAACCCTCATCTGAACCCTAAGACTTCTTCTCCTAACTACAACCTGAATGTAAGGTGTGCTTATCATTCTGGTAGCCCGGGGCATGATACTAACGATTGTTGGGCGCTGAAATACAAGATTCAGAATATGATTGACGCCAAGGAGATCGAATTCGACCCTCCTAAGACTCCCAACATGATCATTGCTCCCTTGTCAAAACATGGCTAGGATTGAAAGCATTTTTTTTCATTTGAATTCTGAAGTTGTATTTTCTTTGCTTATTCGAACAATTATTGTCATGTCAAACTTTATTATTTCATCAATGCATTACACATGTCTGTCTTGAATTAATTTGTTTTCATTATGCTTAAATTGCTTTATATTTCCTTTTCGTGATATTCAACTCTCGACTAAAAAACTGTAAGCCTTTAGAGGGAGGATGACGAAAATGATACAACAATCTCTATAATATGCTTTTGAACAGACCCCGCTGACGATGTACAAGTGTTGTTTCAAATCCCAAACAGTGGAGTTATAAGGAAGATAATACCTAGTCAACCCCTTTGAGCCAAAGAAGTAGGAGTTTTTCTTTCACACATATTAAAACCCTTATCATAACCTGGGGCAGGGTAGTTTTCTCAGTTAATTCAGAGGCGCATTCAGTCACAATCTGCCGCTTTGTACACAATGAATGGCATCAAAGACATCCTTCTGAAACAAAAGACGGTGATGGTTCCCTATAATCATCAAGACAGGAAGTCATTATCTCTTAAAATAAAAGCCCATTAAGTCAAAACCTATGAACAAGACTTAAGAAAAAACACTAGGGCATCCCGCTGACTGTAATCACAAAATGAAACAGTTTAGGCAAAAGATAGGGATAATAAAATAAAAAGAAAGAGGTCCTACAAACCCTCAAAAAAAATAAATGACTGCCTATTCAAAATAAACTGTCAGTATCCGAACCATCACTGGAATATCAGAGCAAAGACTCAATCGGGATCTAAACGCGTAATTAATTGAGCATAGGACCGAAGAACATCACGAAGAACGGGTGGGTACAAATAAAATTTGAGCCTTTATCCTTTGTTTCTTAAACCGTGAACCAGGCCACGTTATAACCCTTAAAAGTCCTAGCTGAAGAATGGGTTAGTTCGAAAGCATATTGTTACAAAAGGTATCCTGACTCCTGAAGGTTCGTTACAAATCCTGAGTTGATATCACATCTTTGCAAATTTCTATTTTTTCTAAAAACAAACTGCATTTTCAAAACTTCAAGACAGACGTAAGCTTTGCGTTCTTAAAATAACATTGTTTGCATATGACTATTTGTTCAACAGTAGAGAAATTCGCATGACGAATATCTAGTGAACAAAAACCTTCTCAATAAAAAGGATCACCTCAAGTGGAAAAACACTTCCAACCAAGGGGCACGGCATGATCATTGTCCATCATCTGGGGCAGTCAAGTCAAGATTCAAGGAATCTCTCAAAGATGCCAAATAGCCAGGGGAAGATCTCCATCTGAATCACTTGGGGGCATTGGGCATGAATTCCAGCAACGAATCCTGTACGATCAAACAAACATCTTCTGGTAGTGTGGCAACACAACACTACCGACAGTGACAACTCCGTACACCCTGAGAGCATGGACATAGTCAGAAAATACTGCGCATGAACAAAGACCCACTAGGTTGACTGGCCTAGGCAAAAATAAGGGCATCCCGGCGAACCAAAAGGGTTCGGGAAATAATTAGGGATAAAAACAAAAAAGATATGTACACCCGGCAAGCCGAAAACTTGAAAAGGCGGCTTGGGAAAAAAAGGGTATCCCGGTGGACTAAAAATCTGAAAAGACAGTCCAGGCAAAAGTTAGGGATTAAAGTGTACGACTATGTCCTGTCATCTCGTCACTTTCCTATCAGTAGAAGACTTATCATTTCGATCGAAAGTTACCAAGCACCTCATAAGTTGGGATAACACTAAATCCACAAGGCCTCCGCAGGCACTTTCTCCAGCAGGTACAGGGGCAGAAAAGTCTTGATACGAAGTCATTGTCGTATCCTCAACATGCGTCCCAGTAACATCTACACTCCCCACAGAGTAGATGCAACCAAAGTTTTGATCTCTGCCTCCCAAAAAAGGAGTTACTTTCCCAAGCCAAGCTCTTTCGGAGAGCCGACGTCTATATTCCCCAGCCGAATTTTGTAATCACAAGCGGTTCATAAAGTTTTCTCCCGAACAGAGTTTATTTCTCTGAATACAGAAGTTCAATCCCCGACAGAGTTTATCCCTTCAGCTACGGAAGCTTCTCTCTCCAACGGAATTATTCCCACACAGAGTTGTTCTCAAGCAGAGTCTCTCCTCGGCAGAATATCCGTAAACAAGGGGCAAATCCCCAGCATAGTCATCTCTGGTTCACCATCTCCAGCGGAAGTAGTAGAACCACTTTTTCTACGACAATCAGGAACTCAATTTCAATTACTCTCCAACAGCAGTCAGGGATTTATTTTCCAAAACTCGGACGTGCCACAATAGCATTTCATGTTCATACATCATGACGTGCGCATACATATTGCATCCAACATAAGCTCATTTATTTTGAGAACATCATCATACAATGCATTTCATGCATCATATACGATTAATCATGTACCTTTTCAAGAAAGATGGTTATCATTAACAAGTTCCAGCAAGTTCAAGATTAGCTCCTGAAACTAAACAAAATAACTATCTACGCGACCAAATGAAGCTTTACACGGGTTCGTCACGAAGCAATATTACACGGGTTTCTCCTAAATGCAGCTTCACACGAGTTTATCTTGAAAAATCTTACACGGGTCCTTTCTCATACATTTCCTCCTGAAGTTTTACACGAGCTTATCCCAAAGTAACCTTACCCAGGTTCCTCCTGAATTTTTACACGAACTTATCCCAAAGTAACCTTACCCATGTTTCTCCTGAAGTTTTACATGAACTTATCCCAAAGTAACCTTACCCAGGTTCCTTCTGAAGTTTTACACGAACTTATCACAAAGTAACCTTACCCAGGTTCCTCCTGAATTTTTACACGAACTTATCCCAAAGCAACCTTACCCAGGTTCCTTCTGAAGTTTTACACAAACTTATCACAAAGTAACCTTACCCCGGTTCCTCTTGAAGTTTTACACAGACTTAGCCCAAAGTAACCTTACCCAGGTTCCTGTCGAAGTTTTACACGAACTTATCCCGAAGTAACCCTACCTAGGTTCCTCCTAAAGCCCTACACAGACTCATCACGAGCAACCTTACCCAGGTTCCTTCTGAAGTTTCACTCAGACTTATCCTGAAGAAACCTTACCTAGGTTCCTTCTCAGTTCAGATGCAGTTATACCCAAACTCCTCACAAAGCAACCTTACCCAGGTTCCTTCTCAGTTTAGATGCAGTTTTACCCAAACTCCTCACAAAGCAACCTTACCCAGGTTCCTTCTCAGTTCAGATACAGTTTTACCCAAACTCCTCACGAAGCAACCTTACCCGGGTTCCTTCTCGGTTCAGATGCAATTTTACCCAAACTCCTCACAAAGCAACCTTACCCAGGTTCCTTCCTATAAGCCCTACTATCCAGGTTCCTTCTCATAACCTTACCATCCAGGTTTCTTTTCTCTTATCTCCAAACAGTGGTCCACAACACTGTAAGACCTGGACCTGATCAAACACGATCGGTTTCACCTTTCCCCAGTATGTCGTGATGCAGCCTATACACTGACCAGAAATGCATTTCACCTCTGGAGTTAATTCCCCAGTAGAGTAACGGATAACTGAAGCTCCTAAAATTCTATTTCTCCCAAGACAGATACCAACATTCCTTAACATTTTCCTCCTCAATGACAGGAGCAGGCATTCTCATCAAAGGAATATCTCAGGAAATCAACGTCCTCTAGATGGCATCTTTAAGCCCATCTCCGACGGTACTCCATAATGTCTTGGATGGAATCTTTAAGCCCATCTCCGACAATTCTATAGCAACTTCCAAATGGCATCTATAAGCCCATTCCCGATATCACAAATCAAGTATCACTTCATGCGAGTGCAAGTTTCTAGGCACTCTAGTGTTCAATCATCTTCCACCTTCAGATCACGAAAGGCATACGAGGCAATCTACATCCTCAGCTTTAAGAAGATTGAACAGGTGCAGATATTGTACCCCAAAATTTTCCCTCTCATTTTACTCAATATATACTCTTAAAAGTCCTCAATTTGCTCAAGATTGCCCAAGAGTTGACCAAACAAACTCTCTCCTAAGGCAATGTATCTTAAACTTGGGTTTCCATTTTCATCAATATGGGTGAACCACAAAGTCCTCATATGCTCTCCATGGTCTTAATATGTTCCCAAGATCATCCATGTCAAGTTTCATGCCTTTCACAAAGAAGTTTGCTCAGTCAACTGCTCAAATGCTTGAGAATCGACTGTATTAGGTCAAAACTCAACTGCGGCCCACATACAGTCAAACCTCAAGATTTTTGGTCAACATAAACATTTTTAAGTGACTTCCATCATTTTATAAAGGGTTGATCATGATTCCTCAAGGAATGCTCCAAATTCATCAAAACCCAAAAGTTGTTAAATTAGGGTTTTGCAGGAAAAGTCAACCCAAATTTGACCAAGCATAACTTCTTCATACTCTATCAGAAAGTTTCCATCCAAGGCTAATTTTGAATAGGATAAAATTCCCTACAATTCATATTCAGCCCACAAGTTCAAAATATGCACTCATCAAAAGATATGAATTTTTACATTATAGGTCCTTTTGAAAAGTCAACAAAAACCCCTTTTGGGTCAAAGATTCATACATGAAAATGGAAGATCCAATTGAAATGAGAACAGAAGGGTTGCTTAGGGAACATCCTAAGCTTTCTAAAAAGTCTAAGAACACCTCTCTAGGCTTATAATTGGAAGAGATATGCCTTACGAAAGTTGACCTTTTTTGCAAAATTGACAAAAGTCAAATGTGCTCAAAGTGCATTTTTTTACCAAATGGGCCTAGCATTTCATGATTGCACCTCACTTATCGCATGGTCCACAACCCAAATATCCAACCTCGTGTTATTTTCTTCATTTTTCGATTTATTTGGATTTTTTGTTAATTAAAATTTCAATAAAATCAAATAATTGATGAATAATGGAAAAGATATGTTGTGATCTAATTTTTGGACAAGACCTCAATCAAATAATGCAAGGATATCATGATGAATTAGAATCAAGGCTAATTGGAACAAGAAAGGGATAATTTGGCTCATTATAGCAAGTTTACATATGCCATGAAGATCAAATAAAATCTTCAAAACATTCAAAGATGTGATCTGTTTTTACAACCCTAATTCACCCTATGATATATATTGAACAAATACAAGTCAAAAGACAGGTTTTTGGAGTCGTGAAAGGGGCAGGGCAAAGTCAAAAATTCAAGGAAAAAGTGTGAATCGGTTTCCATTCCCCAGGCCATCTCAAGCTGTTCAAGCTATCCCAATCCATTGTTGGACGTCTTAAGAAGCTATTCCAACCATTTGCAAGGTCTGAAACACCCAGAAACACCAATTGTAACTCACACGGTTTGCATTTTTTCCAGAATCAATTATCCAAATTCTTGCATCATTAGCAATTGTAATTTTCATATTTGTGATTATTATCATGTTTGCAAGCTAACTGAATGGTTTAATTTCATTTTTGAAGCCTTTACACACAGATGCCATTGTTAGGGTTTTCACGTTGCTTTTAGGGTTTTCATCCACAGGGAAAATTGGGCCATGAATGAGGTACCATGATACTCGTGAGACCAATACGAGTTGATTGGTACCATCACAATAGATTTATCATGCTTGTATTAAATTTTTGAATGACACAGGTTTTTAGCAACAGACATGCTCTGTAGGTATAGGTTATGTACCTAAAACGACGGCCTGGAGGTAGAAGAAGGTGATATATCATCACTCCGTTGGTTCGTTTGAATTTAGTGCGCGCGGTTTTTTTTTTGTTCCGGGGACATTGAATTTCTTTTATATATTGTATATTTTGTTTATTGTGTTAACAATTAACAATCATAGCTCAGCTAGCAGCGCAGCATTGGATTTAAGCGTGAGGACCTGGGTTCGATCCCAGGTCCCAGCGCTTTCTTTATTTTCTTTTCCTTTACCAGATCCTGTGCGTCACAATCTCAAGCGCCTTCCATACGACCTCAACATCCAGCCACTGGATGCACTTCTACCCAGATCTAACATTTCCACCCTGAAGGTCCATGGTGCACGTTCAAGTCAATGCCACACAAGACCCAGCGCTGACTGGGCCTCAACTTAATGGGCCTGGGAATTTCAGTTTCATACACCCCCTCTTCAGCAAGGAAATAAGCCCATTTGGTTATTATTTTCTATTCTTTCTAATTTCTCTATTTGTTTTCTTTAATTATTTTCTTTTTTCTTTAAATTAACGCAAAATTATTTTTTATTAAATTAACAAATCATAAATCACAAAAATCTTTTTTTAATAATATTTTTTAAATTAGTTAGTTTAATTTAACTTAGGGCAATTTGATCTTTTTTTATATAATTAAAAATAATTATACTTAGGATTTTAATTGTACATAACTTAATTAATTTTCTTCAAAAATACACCAAGATCATTTTTCTCATAAATTATATATTTATTTAATTAATTAATTAATTAGAAAATTAGGATAATTTTATTTCCTTCATAATTAAAAAACAATTAGAAATTAGGTTTAATTAATTTGTAATTAAATTGTTTTCTTCAATAAAAATCCACAAAAAATCTTTTCTCTCTCAATTAGGGTTTTAGGTTCTTTCAATTGTCCTCGCATTTAATTTGTCGCACGCTTTTTAATTATTTTTCCATTATTTTGTAACTGCTAAAGGTTTGTAATAGTTAACCTAGGGTTTTTATTTACTGTTCAATCCCCGTTTTTTGGTTATGTAATTAATTCCCCCTCCCCGAAGCCTTGTAATAGCTAGGTTTATTTTTCGCACTTTAAATTCCCGCAATCTTTAGATGTATAGATGCATGGCTAATAGGATTGTATGGAAAGAATGCTCAAAATTTAAAACGGTAGATTACCTAATGTGCAAAGACTAAATAACTGAAAAAGTTCACATGCACATATTCGCCCCTAGAGCTTACCTCACTTCGGTTGCCTTCGGTAAACAATTATTGAGCATAGGAGATTTTAGTGGTTGCCCTCCAGTCTAAAAGATCAAATTGTCCCATTTAAATGTTGCCTCGGAAATGTTTCCTCGGAAATGTTGCCTCGAAAATGTTGTCTCGGAAATGTTGCCTCAAAAAGATCTTAAGACTCCATGGTTGCTACTAAAGTTTTCTAACTATTGCTTAGTGTGATCGGTGGATCTGGAACTGACTGTTTTAAAGCTGGTTCGCGAAATGTCGCGGAAGCAAGAGTCGCCACCGTCTTTTATTTTCTCCAAATGGAAAGGACAAAAGCACAGAAAAATTCCTTTTAAGAGATTGCTCTCGGTTCGGGAGGTAGGTTATAGAAAGGGAAGGTGTTAGCACCCTTTCTATCCATGGTTATCCATGGGCTCTTAGATACTTGCTCAATGCGTTTTCAAAAATGGTTTGCTTGCTTTTCAATGTGGGTTTTAAAAAAGTTTCTTTGAAAAATTTCAGTTCGACTCGTACGTCAGAGTGTTTGAAAAGTTTGCTTTGAAAGCTTTTGAAAGTGTGTCAGTGTGAAAAGTCTTTTTTTGTTTGTTTTTTTAGATTAGAGCAAGTATCTAGAGTCGCCTACCTACCCTAAGGAATTCGTCTGTGTAGATGTCCTTTAAAGTAGTGCTATCCCACCATTGAGAGGTAGGTAGCACCACCGTTGGAGGTGTTCGGGTCAATTCGAGGGTTCGGGACATGGTGATCACCAGAGTAATGGGAAGACACCTTAGAAGCTACCCTCATGCCAGGTTCCCGGATCATGAGGACTTACTAAGACATCCTCTACTCGACGATCACCTTTCGAGGCAAGGCAACAGTGAGGCGTACCCTAGGGGTGGTGTGTGCGAATTGTGTGTCATGTTTCAGTTATTTGTCTTGTCATGTTTGAAGTGTTCTACGCTTGATTTTAATTAAGGCCATTCATTCTTGCATGCATAGTTAACAGTTAAATATTTTGCGAGGAAATAAATCTAAACTATTACAAATGGCGCGGGTCCACATCGCCAAAATTAAACCGGACCCGATTTAGCGGAAAATAAATAAAGCGATAAAAGTGCGATAAATAGATATACATGGCCTTGGGAGAGATACAAAATTATTTAAACGATTATAAAATAAATGCGCGAAATAAGGAAATTAAAACAAAACTAGGGCGTTGGACCCTTTTACAAACAATTAAAATTAATAAGGAAATTAAAATTAAAATGTTTTTGTTATTTTGTGTTTTTTAGGTTTAAAAGAAAAAAAAGGATAAAATTAATTAAAATTAAAATGCTAAACCCTAGTTCTAATATTTTTTTTTAAGTTTATTATGAAAGATTTAAATTAAAACCTAAATTAAACTCTAAATTAACTTATGTACAAATTTTTAATTTATGAAAATAAAATAATAAATAAATAATATTGTTATTCTGAAAAAAAAGGGAAAATTAAAAAAGGAAATAAAAAGTTATTTAAACCTAAATTCTATTTTTGGATTTTTTATAAAAAAGATTAAAACTATAACCTATTTAACCTAAATTATTTACATATATTAGTTTATTGATGAAAATAATGAAAATTAAAAAATTATATTTTATTTGGACATTTTTTATTTTTATGATGTTTTTTGTATTTTTGTAAAAAAGGATATTTAATTAAATCAGAAAATAAATAAACAAATAAATAATAAAAAATAATAAAAGATAAAAGAAAATTAGAAAAGATAGAACCAGGGGGGTTTTCTGTCCCATTATGGAGGTGTAAATTTGAGAGGCCTGGCCCATCAAGCTTTGACATTCATTGACTTTTTGGATTGTGTATGATGCCATTGACCTGATATATGGTGCCCTTTGAATTTAAGCCTTTGATCTGTACGCACTGGACGCGTGTATGGTGAGATACTGATGGAACATGGTACGTTCCAACGTGGTGCCTGCATGGGAATGAGGATAGAAAAATAACGTGAATTTATTCAGACCTGGGACTCGAACCCAGGTCTCAGAGGTTGCAAGCAATACGCATATGCCAGCTGAGCCATTGAACACGTTTAATATTTTAACAACCAACAATTAATATAAAAGAAAACAAATGTTAGTGGAGACTTTTAGCGCGAAATTTAAAAGGACCATTCACGCCTTGCCAACTCAGCTTCTTCTTCTTCATTCGTTCTTCTCTGAAAAAATAAAAGAAAGTTAACGGGGGTTTTAAACCCCCTCAAAACAAGTCAAATCCCATAATAGCGAATAGCCCCTCACTGCATATAAATTAGGCGCGATAGTTGTATATTGATCGTCTAATCGCGCTGGTTTTGATCATGGTACTGATGAGCCACAATTTTACAGTATCACGAAGTGCCCAAATCAAAACTCGTGGAAACCCTAGAATACAATAATGGTAACTTGGCCAAAAGCGCACGAAACTTCAATTAAAAGTTATGGTTAGCTTGCAAATTTCATATTGAACATGAATTCATGAATAAAAATGCACAATGATGCGTAAATTATGATATGCAATTTGGAAATTTTTGTGACAAAGTCTGAGTTCCTGGTACCGTTTCAAGGCGTTTGGCTTGTTGTTTTTGATTGAGAAACGTTTAGGGATGTCTCAGGATGCTAATGGAACAAAAATTAAAGCTTGAATCGACCTAAAAGCTAGTTTTCAGTCTTGAGTTTTTTGTGAAAAATTTCAATATGGCAAATGTTCTTGGGGCGCAGCTTGCAGTCTTCTTGGCATTAGGTCTTGTTCTTGTATATGTAAGGAACGATTTAGGTCAAAAACATTGAACAAAATCCATGGCCATAATGATTTTTGAAGATTTGATTTCACAAGATCTTTTTTTGGAATCTTTTTTCATGGTTTTTGGTTCAATCATGCTCAAATCTCATCCAAATTTGCCTAATTGGGATATGCACGAAATATTAAGAATAAACATGCATGAAAAGATTTTTTTAGGTTAAGTTTGATATTTTTCATATATTTAATTAATTTAAATGAATTAATATTGATAGAAATTCAAATAAATAATTAAAAAATGAGAAAATATTTCCCTTTGGGCCTAATGGTCGTGCATAGGCTTGGCATGAAGAATCTTGGAAGAAAAATGGGCCCATTTGCATTTTTAGGCCTTTTGCATCAATGTTGACTTTCAAACATTTCCAAAAATTTCCCAATTTCCACAAGGCATAACTTGGTCAATTTTTAAGCTTTCCACATGTTCTTGGACATTTTGGAAAGGTCTTTGAGTCCTTTAACCAATGTCTTTGGTCCCATGTCATTTTGATTTACCAATCTCAAGTTATGGCCTTTGACTTAAAGTCACTTTTTGTTGACTTTTGAAAATGACCTATAATGTTGAAATTGATAACTTTTTGTGAGAGCATTTCTTGGACTTGGAATATGAAGATGAGTTGTAGGAAATGTCTTTCTCTTCAAAATGAGCTTTGGATGGAATTTTTCTGATAATCCATGTGAAAGTTATGCCCTGGTCAATTTCAGTTGACTTTTTCAACTGTCCAAATATAGCAACTTTTGCATCTTTGATGATTTCTGAGCCAAATTTTGAGAATCATGATCAAGCATTGATCAAATGATGTTTATGGCTTCAAAATGATATGTTGACCAAAAATTTGAACTTTTGACTGTCAAATGACCATTTTGCCCCTACAGTTGACTGTAGTGCAATCTAGGGTTTTGACTGTGCAATTTTGAGCTGAATGCCTTGAAACTTGACATGAGGATGCTTGACCACATTTGTAGGCACATGAGACTTGATTGGGCCTTTGAGAAGTTCATTTGCTTGACCAGAGCTCAAACCCTAGTTTTGACTGTCTAGGAGACAGTTGAGCTGTACAACCCTTGGGGAATTTTGTGACCTTGATTTGGCAATTTCTTGATGAATATGGGAGGGCAAATTTTGGGGTACAACAGTTGCCCCTGTTCAATCTTCTTAGACCTGAGGATGCAGATTGGCTGACGTGCCTTTCGTAATCCGAGGGTAGAAGATGATTGGACACTAGAGTGCCCAGAAATTTGCGCTCACATAGTAGCAATGATGATGAGGGAATGGGCTTATAGATGCCATTTTAGAGGTTGCTGGATAGGATGATGGGCTTATAGATGCCATCTGGACGTTGATCGCGTAGGAGATTCCTTAGCGAGAACCTGCATACCTGCAAAACAGAAAAATGAGTACCTGACACGTCGCAGGAGCTGATTTTAGATGCTCGATATAGATATGTCCTGATTGGTTACAGGAGCTGAGTCTGGAGCTTCAAACGCTGATGAATGAACCAGGGATGGTTACTGCCTTAGCATGAATGGTAAGAGAATCCTGAATGGTTTCAACCTCAACAACGCTCGTTGAGAAAATCTTGGTGAGAATTACCATCTTCGTAGTGTCAGGAAGAGAACCAAAGGACATTATAACCTCAAAGGGAGTCACCTCACTCACCGTTGGAGAGGGAACTGTAGGAAATTATAATCTGAAAGGAAATATCACCTCACGCTCATGCCGGAGAGGGAAACATCTGAAGAAGGAATTACCACCTCACGCGCCGTTGGAGAGGGGACCATAAGAGAATATCACCTCACGCTCATGCCGGAGAGGAAAACATCTGAAAAAGGAATTACCACCTCACACGCCGCTGGAGAGGGGACCATAAGAGAATATCACCTCACGCTCATGCCGGAGAGGGGAACATCTGAAGAAGGAATTACCACCTCACGCGCCGTTGGAGAGGGGACCATAAGAGAATATCACCTCACGCTCATGCCGGAGAGGGAAACATCTGAAGAAGGGATTACCACCTCACACGCCGTTGGAGAGGGGACCATAAGAGAACTTCTACTGAGTCTTTATCAGAAAAATCTGTTTGGAGTCGATTTAACTGGACTAGAGAAGTCTTTGAAATATGTTTGAGAATTTCAACTGCATCTTTCCTGAAAGGTAAATGTCAGTTATATGCAATGCATGATATGGATCAAGCACTGATGTTCTCAACATAAATGAAATTCGTATGATATGATGCAGTGCGTTATGCATGATGTATGTGAAGTTTTATGTATGTTTTTGTCTAAGAAAATGAATCCTTGACGGGTGCCGGGAAGTCATATCCTGGGCTGATGTTTGAGGAAGAGTTTTTGCTTCCGCTGTGGATGATTCGCTGCAAGAATACCGGTAGGAGGAGATAACTCCGTTGAGGAATAAACTTGGCAAATGAAATAATTCTGCGGGAGAAAAGATACTCTAGCGATCATGCTGGGGAGTGCTACTCTGTGGAGATAGCGATGCTTTGCTGAGTTGATGAAGATAACTCCGCTGGGGATACCGTTGATGAGTTATGCTGGGGATATCCTTGTTGTGCTGGAAGTGTTGATAGACTTCGCTGGGGGTAGGAAGATATTTTGCTGAGGACGCTCTTTCCGTGGCTTTTGGCTGAGGATAACCCAGTTATATCCTGTTACGGAAATAACTCTTTAGATCAAGCCGGGACGACGCGTTCGTGTTCTGCGAGGGATAAGCTTCCAGAATCTACTGGGGATAAGCTCGCTGCTTGGGGAGATATGAATTCCAACTTTCCTAGGGAAACTGGATTGGACTCTCCTGGGGGAAGTTTTAGACTGCGGGGAAGTGATTCCTTTGAATGGTGGTATACCGCCGGGGAACAATCTTTATACCAAGACTGCCGGGGATACTTGTTAAGAATATATGTATTGCTGCTGAGGAATGTTTGAGATCGGCTGGAGGATACTCAATTCCCTTGATATTTGCTTGGAGAGAGATGTACTGCTTTACTGAACTACTCTCTGGGGAATTAAGATACTCGGTCATATTTTTTTAGCTGAACCTATCTTGGTACCTTGGAGGACAGAACAATTAGACTGCTCAGACAACTCTTTGTTGCCCCTGTTCCCAGTGTCACCTGCAATTAATTCCTTTGTTTCGTATGCAAATATTTATGAGTTAGCAAATTATTGTCAATGCATACATCACAAATTGAACCTTGGACGTTCTTCGTAAAACAAAACAGAAAAAGGAAAAATACTTGGCACGTTTTAACTGAAAATGTATTTTTATTGATTTTTGAATGGCCTGAAAATAGGCGTTTTGTGTACAAGAGGCTGACGTCCTAGTAAGAGGTACGTCGCCGATCAAAAGAGTTTATACAAGTTTGTACAAATGAAAATAAAACAGCTGTGTGAAAGATGAATGATCCCACTGGGTTTCAACTCTGCTATTGCCCTTATAACTCCGAGCGTCTCATCACTTGATGACCTTGGTTGAAGGTGAAGCTGACTGATCGATGCCGTTTGAACTTGATGCAGATATCGGATTCTGGATGTAAAGTGATCAATGAGACATAGTTTTACGCTTTATCCCTAATTTTTGCCTGGACCGCCCTTTCGGGTTTTCAGTCCACCGGGATACCCATTTTTGCCCAAGCCGCCTTTTCAGGTTTTCGACTTGCCGGGTGTACAGATTTTTTTATTTTCATCCCTACATTTTGCCCGAACCCTTTTGGTTCGACGGGAAGCCCTAACTTTTGCCTAGGCATGTCAGCCTAGCGGGTCTTTTTTTATGCGTAGTATTTTTTAACTATGTCTGCATTGGCGGGGTGAGGAAGATCGTCACCATCCATGTTGGTTAATATCATGGCTCCTCCTGAGAACACATGCTTAACCACAAATGGCCCTTCATATGTAGGGGTCCATTTGCCCCTTGGATCACTCTGAGGAAGTATGATTCTTTTGATAACCAGATCCCCAACTTGATATTCCTGTGGTCTGACCTTTTTGTTAAATGCCCTGATCATCCGTTTCTGATACGTCTGACCGTGGCAGATAGCAGCAAGTCTCTTTTCGTCAATGAGATTGAGTTGGTCAAGTCGTGTCTGGATCCAATCATCTTCGTTCAGATTTGCATCCTTCATTATCCGGAGAGAGGGAATTTGCACTTCGATCGGCAAGACTGCCTCCATACCATAAACCAGAGAGAAGGGAGTTGCCCCGGTTGATGTCCTTGCTGAGGTACGGTACCCATGCAGAGCGAATGGTAACATCTCGTGCCAATCTTTGTACGTCACTGTCATTTTTTGCACGATCTTCTTGATGTTCTTATTTGCTGCTTCTACAGCCCCATTCATCTTCGGTCTGTAAGGAGAAGAATTGTGGTGCTGTATCTTGAACTGTTCGCAGAGCTCAGCAATCATCTTATTGTTCAGATTGGTACCGTTGTCCGTAATAATCCGCTCAGGGACGCCATATCGACAGATCAGGTTGTGCCGAATGAACCGTGCCACAACAGTCTTGGTTACCGTAGCATAGGATGCTGCTTCAACCCACTTCGTAAAATAATCAATCGCTACCAGGATGAAGCGATGTCCATTGGATGCTGTAGGTTTTATCTCGCCGATCATGTCTATGCCCCACATCGCAAACGGCCAAGGTGCAGTCAGAACATTCAGGGGAACCGGAGGAACATGCACCTTATCTGCATAGATCTGGCATTTGTGGCACGTCCTAGAATGTTGGTAGCAATCAGCTTCCATTGTGGACCAGTAATATCCTGCCCGTAGGATCTTCTTAGCCATAGTATGTCCACTGGAATGCGTACCAAAGGTCCCTTCATGTAGCTCTTCCATGATTCTTTCCGCTTCAGTCTTGTCCACACAACGCAGTAAGGTTGAATCATGGTTTCGCTTGTACAAGACGCCGTTGCTTAGGAAGAACTTGGCTGCGAACCGTCTCAGGAATTTCTTATCATTGATAGAGGCACCTTCCGGGTATTCCTGAGCTTCCAGATATCTCTTCACTTCATGGTACCAAGGCTTCTCAGTCACCAATTCAGTTTCGAGATCACAACAGTATGCCGGTTCGTCCAGTTTCCAAATGATGATCCGGGGAGCTTCATTATCCCATTTGACCTTGAACATTGAAGACATTGTAGCTAACGCGTCCGCTAACTGATTCTCTTCTCTTGGAAAGTGCTCAAAGGTTATTTCCGTGAAGTGGGGAATCATGGTCAACACACATTCTCTGTAAGGAATCAGGTTTGGATGTTTCGTATCCCACTCTCCTTTGATCTGATTGATTACGAGAGCGGAATCTCCGAAGACACTTAGAAATTTGATCCTTAGGTCGATCGCAGCTTGAAGACCCATGATACACGCCTCATACTCTGCCATGTTGTTGGTACAGTTGAAACATAGTCGGGCAGTGAATGGAGTATGAGTACCTTGTGGAGATATGATGATGGCGCCGATACCATTTCCCAAAGCATTGGAAGCTCCGTCAAAGTGCATAGACCATCGGGATCCTGGTTCAGGTCCTTCATCCGGTCCAGGTACTTCACAATCAGTTACAATCATGATGCTTTCATCCGGAAACTCGAAGTTCATTGATTGGTAGTCATCTACAGCTTGATGAGCTAAGTGGTCTGCCAATACACTCCCCTTGATGGCTTTCTGGGTTGTGTACTGAATGTCGTATTCCGTCAAGATCATCTGCCATCTTGCAATTCTCCCAGACAGAGCAGGCTTTTCGAATATGTATTTTATCGGATCCATCTTTGAGATCAACAAGGTAGTGTGAGTCAGCATATACTGTCTCAGCCGGCGAGCAGCCCATACCAAAGCGCAGCAAGTTTTCTCAAGCAGTGAGTATCGGGTCTCACAGTCGGTAAACTTTTTGCTAAGGTAATAAATGGCATGCTCTTTTCGGCCAGACTCGTCATGCTGCCCCAGCACACACCCCATTGAGTTGTCAAGCACTGTCAGATATAGTATCAGAGGTCTCCCTTCAACCGGCGGCATAAGGATAGGTGGTTCTTGGAGATACTCTTTGATTTTGTCGAAAGCAGCCTGACATTCATCGTTCCAACGTACTACCTGATCTTTCTTCAGCAGCTTGAAGATTGGCTCACAGGTAGCAGTCAAATGAGATATGAATCGAGCGATGTAATTCAGGCGCCCTAAAAAGCCTCTGACCTCCTTCTCTGTTTTAGGAACTGGCATCTCTTGAATAGCTTTGACCTTAGCAGGGTCCACTTGAATACCTTTATCACTGACCACGAAGCCTAGCAACTTCCCAGATCTTACCCCGAAGGTGCACTTGTTCGGGTTCAATCTTAGCTTGTACAGTTTCAGACGGTCAAACAACTTCTGCAGGTGATCTAGATGCTCTTCCTCAGTCTGGGACCTAGCGATCATGTCGTCCACATACACTTCGATCTCATGATGGATCATATCATGAAACAAGGCAACCATGGCACGTTGGTAGGTCGCCCCAGCATTCTTTAATCCGAACGGCATGACCTTGTAACAGAAGGTGCCCCACTGAGTAACAAATGTAGTCTTTTCCATATCTTCAGGTGCCATCTTGATCTGATTGTAACCTGAAAAGCCATCCATGAAAGAGAATACCTTGTGCTGAGCTGTATTATCAACAAGGACATCAATGTGAGGTAAGGGGAAGTCATCTTTGGGGCTGGCCCTGTTCAGATCCCTGTAATCGACACACATTCTGACCTTGCCGTCCTTTTTAGGTACCGGCACCACATTAGCAACCCACTGAGGGTAATAAGTCACTGCAAGGAACCCGGCATCAAACTGTTTCATGACCTCGGCTTTAATCTTTTCTGACATCTCTGGACGCATCCGACGGACCTTTTGTTTAACTGGAGGGCAATCTTCCCTAGTCGGCAAATGATGGACAACAATATCGGTATCCAACCCTGGCATGTCTTCGTAGGACCAGGCAAAGATCTCCATATAGTCATGTAACATCTTGGTTAACCGTTGCTTCACGCTGAGCTCTAGGTTGGCACCAATCTTTACCTCTTTTCTATCTGCCTCAGTACCCAGGTTTATGGTTTCCACTGGCTCTTCATGGGGTTGAATTGCCCTCTCTTCCTGAAGCAACAGTCTTGCAAGCTCGCCAGGCACTTCGCAATCATCTTCACCTTCGTCTTCGGCTAAGTTGATCGGATTTTCGAAGTCATAATTGGCATTAGCAGAGCTGTTATCAATGAGATCCAGAGTGGATTGGAACCTGTATGAGTGAGTGTGTGTGTAAATACAGCTGTTTTGATAATTATGTAAAGGAAAGGAAAGATAGAAAAGGAACACAATATTTGCAATGCGAAAAACGTCCAAGATTTTTATTCATGATGTATAAAATGACAGTTTGTATGCCCTCACAAATAGAACCACGGTGCTTCGGGTAAGACACCGGGCCATAGAGTTTATCATTGTTTATTACAAAATAACAAAACATGGGAATTCATTACTGTGTCACAAAGGTAACAGGGGTATGATCCTTTGCACTCCAATTGTTCAATCCTTCTTCGGCCGTCGGATAAATCCAGCTGTTGAATTCGGCTTCGTCCACTTCAAGGTCTTCCCCGACAGCATTCGCTTCTGAACCTTTAATAAATACCGGAGGCCTTCCGATCTTCTCTTTCCTCATAGCTCTCTGCCCTTCTGAGGTGAAACCCAGCCCAAGTTTATCAGTCTTCTGGGTGAAGTCTGGAAGTCTGCCCCAGTTGGCACCTTCACCCTTCTGCACCACAGCCCTGGCATCCTTTAGGGAAGCCATCTTCAGAGGACCACCTGCTTCTGCTGTTTCTGCTGCGATTGGAAACACCTCCTCGAAATGCTGAAAGGGGGTCTCAATGAACTCCCCATCCATCTCAATGTATCTGAACGAGTTTAGGTGGCTCACCATGTATTCTTCCTCACCTTGCACGGTGACAATCTTCCCTCTGACGGGGTACTTCAGCTTTTGATGCAGGGTAGAGGTCACTGCCCCAGCCTTATGAATCCAGGGTCGACCCAGCAGACAAGAGTAAGATGGACGGATATCCATCACATAAAAAGTGGAGTCGAACACCTGAGAACCCACACGAATTGGAATGTCAACCTCCCCGTGGACCATTCTCTTCGAACCGTCAAAGGCCCTGACAATGATGTTGCTGGGCTTCAAATCCAGTCCTTCACAATCTAGACGATCCAGAGCCTTCTTGGGTAGCACATTCAAAGATGACCCAGTATCAACCAACACATGTGCCAAGGTGGTGCCCCTGCATTCGATTGAGACATGCAGAGCATCATTATGATCTTTCCCTTTTGAGGTCAAATCAGCATCTGAGAAGCCCAAGCCATTATCTGCCGTCAGACTTGCCACGCAATCAGTGAACTGGACTGCAGAGGTTTCATGTGGCACATGGGCCTTCTTGAGGAATGAGATGAGGGCCTTTGCATGGGCCTCAGAGCACAGCAGTAAAGAGAGCATGGATATCTTGGAGGGCGTATGCCCTAACTGTTCCACGACATTAAAATCGCTCTTCTTTATAATCTTCAAAATCTCCTCCATCTCTTGTGGGGAGGCCTCAGCAGCTATGGGTACGGGTGCATCCGTCTGGGCAGGCTCAGTTTCAATTCCCTTGCCCCGAGCATTGGATGACTCGGCAGCAGGAGAAACAAACGGATCAGCAGCAGGAACAACAACTTGGTCAGCAACGGGAGTAGGTGTACTTGCAGGAATTATCAGGAGCGGTCTTCGGGCAGCAGGTGGCGCAATGTCAGGCGAGAAGAGCCTGCCACTGCGGGTAACTTTGGCCGGGCCAGTGATGTCACAGATGCTGGCGCCAGCGTTGAGCTCTTGTTTAACTCCATTTATATATACGTCTGCCCCATAGTGCCAAGGGACAGCTTTGTTGGATACATAGGGCAGGGGCCCAGGAACAGTGATAGTAACAGGTGCAACGGTCAGAATTTGAACGGGCTTCTTCTGGAGAGCCGGGATCGGATTGTTGAAGATAGTCACCACAGAGACTTCTTCCATTGGAACCATACGAACAGCAGACTTCTTGAATAGAATCTCCTTGCTATCCATTAAGCTTTGGATGCCTAATTTTAGCAAGGGACAACCGGATGGGGACACAACACAGAAC
The DNA here is from genome assembly GCA_948472305.1 of Vicia faba. Taxonomy (NCBI): domain Eukaryota; kingdom Viridiplantae; phylum Streptophyta; class Magnoliopsida; order Fabales; family Fabaceae; genus Vicia; species Vicia faba. Next base: position 1,551,490,749 of record OX451738.1, on the reverse strand, counting down.
AGGCAACCCTCACTACAACCCGGAAATAAACCGGCCTGCAGTAGGTTCTTCTTAATGATCTTTAAAGGAGTGGCTAGATCATCCACAGAAACAGCATAAACATCTTCATCAATAGCATTTGCCCCGTGCTGAGGCATAGGGGCAGTAACTACATTCGGTTTTGCGGGCGCTTCGAATTGTATCTCTTTAGCATCGATAAGGTCTTGCACCTTATTCTTTAACGCCCAACAGTCATCAGTGGCATGCCCCGGGCTGTCTGAATGGTAAGCACAACGGGCATTCGGGTTGTACTTAGGAGAGGTAGTGTTTGAGAACTTTGGCGCCTCCTTGACAGTCACCAAATTGGTGGATAGCAACTGTGGCAGGATTTGCGATAGGGTCATGCTTAACCGGGTGAACTCTCTCCGGGGTCTATCAGCCCTTTGAGGATTGTTTGGCCGGGGAGCGGCAGCAGGCTTAGCGATCATTACCGCGCTGACAGATTGGCGGTGATCAGGTCTTTCTGATTTCCTAGAACCATACACGGCACTAGACTCCTTTTTAAACGGCTTCTTTTCTGAATTAGAGGATGATGCCCCCTTTGCAATCTTCCCAGATTTCAGCCCAGCTTCGATTCTCTCTCCAGTCAAGATTAAATCAGTGAAACCAGCAGAAGAATTCCCAATGAGATGGTTAAAAAACGGCCCAGATAGGGTCCCCAAGAACATGTCCACTAACTCTCGATCAGTCAAAGGTGGCTGCACCCTGCCAGCCAGATCTCTCCACTTCTGCGCGTATTCTTTAAAACCTTCACTTGCACCTAACGACATACCCTGGAGTTGGGTACGTGTGGGGGCAAGGTCGGCATTATACTGATACTGCTTGTAGAAAGCAGTAGCCAGCTCCTCCCAGTTACGAACTTTGGTCCCATCCAGCTGATAGAACCATTCGAGATGAGTCCCTGAAAGACTCTCCTGGAAGAAGTGGATCCATAGATTCTTGTCCGCAGAGTACGGCTGGATTTTTCGAACATAGGACCTCAAATGCAGCTTGGGACAGGATGCCCCGTCATACTTGGAGAAGGTGGGTGCTTTGAACTTGTGGGGAATGATCACACCAGTCGACAAACCCAGATCTCCGAAATCCAACCCAGGCGCCTGTTGCACCTCCATAGCCTTCAACCTGTCCTCCAGTTGTTTGTATTTGTTGTCTTCAGGAGGGTACTGCTCTTCATCAAAATCTGTCTCGTTGTCGGAGACTTCTGGAGTAGGAAGTTTTACTTCTGCCTGAGAAGGACTCTTGCCAACAGAAGAAACAGCCTCTTCCTGGTGCAGAGTATTACCCAACCTTCGGCCCGTGTTGAATAGAACAGTTCTTCTTTTCTTCTTCTTCTCCTTCTTCAGGAGCATAGTCTTCAATTCCTCTTGGCCCTTAGCTAGACCCAGGATTAGTTCTTGAAACTGCGCATTCTGCGCCTGGAGAGCCTTGATTGATGTCTCTGTTGATTCAGATCCGGGATTCATGATGCTGAAATAAACAGCGAAGAACTGTAAGCAACCTGAAAAAAGGGGAAAAACCTGCTATGCACATGATGTATGAAATGCGTATGAATTATGTTTTCAAAGACAATCGGGAATCAACTTTGTAAACAAAAAAGGAACACACTTTATTAGATTCAACTTTGCAACTGAAATTATTCAACAAGTTGCCCTTAGGCGTTTACATGAAATGAAACAACTGGAAAGGAAATAAAAACTGTAAAGGCACATTCAGAATTCCTCATTGATCCCATGGTCTCCTCTTCTCAGTACGGAGGTAGGCATTCAGAGCTCTCTCATTCTCCAACTGCTTTGTCAGCTTCTGGATCTTTGATTCCTGCTCGTTGAACTTCTCCCGGTAAGAATCCCGTTCTTCTTGCAGTTGCGACCAAGATCTCTTCAATGTCTCATAATCAGTAGGTATCTGAGGAGGAAGGACAGTTGGAGGAACACCATCTTTATCAGGACACTCAAGAATGACGGGTCTGACAGCTTCATATGGCATACCTAACTTCTGAGCACGGATGCGGACCCATTTGTAGTAGGCTTCCATAGGTAGAGAAGTCTTTGGCCCTAGCTCTTGTGGGTCAGCTTTATGAACCTTCTCCCAAGCCTTGATGAACCTACGACGCAGCTCGTCACTATCCACCTGAAACTCGAAACTGATGTGAGGCACCAACATCTCATGGGGGCCTGCTCTTCTTGCTCTTCCAAACTGACGGAGTGCTAGACGTGGATTGTACGAGATCCCTCCTTGAGTACCAATCAGAGGAACATTAGGATACTCCCCGCATCGATCAATAATAGCTATCTCATCCAAACCTCTGCAAGTCCAAATGATGTCTTTATCGGTGAGAGACATTAACCTGTGAGCCCAACCTCTTCCTTCTTGGTTCTTCAGTACGGACTTAGGGAGGTGCGAAATAAACCACCTCACCAACAAAGGGATACAACACCATAGGGTTCCTCGTCTTCGGGTAGTACGGGCATGAAGTTGTTGCAAGATGTCACCCAAGAGAGTGGGCACAGGGTTCTGAGACATAAAGATCCTAATGGAAGTGACATTGATGAAGTTGTCAGGATTAGGAAACAGGACTAACCCATAGATTAGGAGAGCCAAGATGTCTTCATATGCCCTAAAGTCCAGGTCATTCCAGAAGCTGTTAGCTTTACCAATCAGAAACTTGGCCAAGAAACCCTTAACTCCACTTCTAGTTACCCAGTTGTCTATTACCTCTTGATGGGTCAATGGAAGAGCTGCAGCAATGTCCTCAAGCTTGAGGGTCTTTTCCCAACCAGTAAAGGGAGTCTGATCCAAGATAGGGATACCAAGCAGATTAGAGAACTCTTCCAGGGTAGGGACCAGCTGGAAGTCTTGAAAGGTGAAGCACTGGTACTGAGGGTCATAGAATTGGGTCAGAACACTCATCAACTGTTGATCCCGCTTTGCAGTGACTAAACTGAGAAGAGAACCATGCCTCTGAATGAAGGAAGTGGTGTTTGGAATTCTTCTAACCAACTCATCAATCAACTCAGGTGAACGAACAAAGTTGAACCGGATAGTATTCCTTCGCACGGGCATCATAATGTCCTACAAAACAGAGCAAAGATGAAACCCTCTTGTCTTTGAAATGGTCAGTTCTTATGCAGGATGCATGCAATGCTCATGATGTTATGATGTTATGATAAAGCACACCACATACAGATACAAAGGCAAACATATAAGGCACACAAGTCACACAAGGAAAGCCCCTAAAGTTTAGGCCAGCATGAGGTCTAGGTACTACCCTCTTTCAGTTTGTTGGTTCATACCTGTCCTAATCAAAAGTAACCGGGTTCTTAGGGGATCCCAATATCATTGACTACCCTCAATCGGTCATAACTCCAGCATCGCAATCTTTTCTTGCGGCCAGAACCATCACGAGAGTTTAGCCTCAATGGGCGTAGCATACTGCTACAATTCTAAAGGCCAAGTTGTGTCAATTAAGGTTCTAAGGTTGTTGGTGCTTAATGACTCCTTAGAAGACCCATATTCTCCTCGTTGCGACACAAGGGATATCGGTACAGACTAAGGTGCCACACCAACGTAGCCACTGCTTCACCTGTGTCGGTCTACGCCGGACAGGTCCCTCACAGCTTATGCTACCTAAACAGGGTATCCCCAGATCCGGGTTAGGATCTATGTATCTCCGATGCAACCCACAATAGTAAAGCAAGCAAAACAATACAAGTGAAAACACAGTTATGACCTAGCCCTAAGGTACACCTCACTTTATAAAGGGTCCCCAGCAGAGTCGCCAGTTCTGTGATCGGTGGATCTGGAACTGACTGTTTTAAAGCTGGTTCGCGAAATGTCGCGGAAGCAAGAGTCGCCACCGTCTTTTATTTTCTCCAAATGGAAAGGACAAAAGCACAGAAAAATTCCTTTTAAGAGATTGCTCTCGGTTCGGGAGGTAGGTTATAGAAAGGGAAGGTGTTAGCACCCTTTCTATCCATGGTTATCCATGGGCTCTTAGATACTTGCTCAATGCGTTTTCAAAAATGGTTTGCTTGCTTTTCAATGTGGGTTTTAAAAAAGTTTCTTTGAAAAATTTCAGTTCGACTCGTACGTCAGAGTGTTTGAAAAGTTTGCTTTGAAAGCTTTTGAAAGTGTGTCAGTGTGAAAAGTCTTTTTTTGTTTGTTTTTTTAGATTAGAGCAAGTATCTAGAGTCGCCTACCTACCCTAAGGAATTCGTCTGTGTAGATGTCCTTTAAAGTAGTGCTATCCCACCATTGAGAGGTAGGTAGCACCACCGTTGGAGGTGTTCGGGTCAATTCGAGGGTTCGGGACATGGTGATCACCAGAGTAATGGGAAGACACCTTAGAAGCTACCCTCATGCCAGGTTCCCGGATCATGAGGACTTACTAAGACATCCTCTACTCGACGATCACCTTTCGAGGCAAGGCAACAGTGAGGCGTACCCTAGGGGTGGTGTGTGCGAATTGTGTGTCATGTTTCAGTTATTTGTCTTGTCATGTTTGAAGTGTTCTACGCTTGATTTTAATTAAGGCCATTCATTCTTGCATGCATAGTTAACAGTTAAATATTTTGCGAGGAAATAAATCTAAACTATTACAAATGGCGCGGGTCCACATCGCCAAAATTAAACCGGACCCGATTTAGCGGAAAATAAATAAAGCGATAAAAGTGCGATAAATAGATATACATGGCCTTGGGAGAGATACAAAATTATTTAAACGATTATAAAATAAATGCGCGAAATAAGGAAATTAAAACAAAACTAGGGCGTTGGACCCTTTTACAAACAATTAAAATTAATAAGGAAATTAAAATTAAAATGTTTTTGTTATTTTGTGTTTTTTAGGTTTAAAAGAAAAAAAAGGATAAAATTAATTAAAATTAAAATGCTAAACCCTAGTTCTAATATTTTTTTTTAAGTTTATTATGAAAGATTTAAATTAAAACCTAAATTAAACTCTAAATTAACTTATGTACAAATTTTTAATTTATGAAAATAAAATAATAAATAAATAATATTGTTATTCTGAAAAAAAAGGGAAAATTAAAAAAGGAAATAAAAAGTTATTTAAACCTAAATTCTATTTTTGGATTTTTTATAAAAAAGATTAAAACTATAACCTATTTAACCTAAATTATTTACATATATTAGTTTATTGATGAAAATAATGAAAATTAAAAAATTATATTTTATTTGGACATTTTTTATTTTTATGATGTTTTTTGTATTTTTGTAAAAAAGGATATTTAATTAAATCAGAAAATAAATAAACAAATAAATAATAAAAAATAATAAAAGATAAAAGAAAATTAGAAAAGATAGAACCAGGGGGGTTTTCTGTCCCATTATGGAGGTGTAAATTTGAGAGGCCTGGCCCATCAAGCTTTGACATTCATTGACTTTTTGGATTGTGTATGATGCCATTGACCTGATATATGGTGCCCTTTGAATTTAAGCCTTTGATCTGTACGCACTGGACGCGTGTATGGTGAGATACTGATGGAACATGGTACGTTCCAACGTGGTGCCTGCATGGGAATGAGGATAGAAAAATAACGTGAATTTATTCAGACCTGGGACTCGAACCCAGGTCTCAGAGGTTGCAAGCAATACGCATATGCCAGCTGAGCCATTGAACACGTTTAATATTTTAACAACCAACAATTAATATAAAAGAAAACAAATGTTAGTGGAGACTTTTAGCGCGAAATTTAAAAGGACCATTCACGCCTTGCCAACTCAGCTTCTTCTTCTTCATTCGTTCTTCTCTGAAAAAATAAAAGAAAGTTAACGGGGGTTTTAAACCCCCTCAAAACAAGTCAAATCCCATAATAGCGAATAGCCCCTCACTGCATATAAATTAGGCGCGATAGTTGTATATTGATCGTCTAATCGCGCTGGTTTTGATCATGGTACTGATGAGCCACAATTTTACAGTATCACGAAGTGCCCAAATCAAAACTCGTGGAAACCCTAGAATACAATAATGGTAACTTGGCCAAAAGCGCACGAAACTTCAATTAAAAGTTATGGTTAGCTTGCAAATTTCATATTGAACATGAATTCATGAATAAAAATGCACAATGATGCGTAAATTATGATATGCAATTTGGAAATTTTTGTGACAAAGTCTGAGTTCCTGGTACCGTTTCAAGGCGTTTGGCTTGTTGTTTTTGATTGAGAAACGTTTAGGGATGTCTCAGGATGCTAATGGAACAAAAATTAAAGCTTGAATCGACCTAAAAGCTAGTTTTCAGTCTTGAGTTTTTTGTGAAAAATTTCAATATGGCAAATGTTCTTGGGGCGCAGCTTGCAGTCTTCTTGGCATTAGGTCTTGTTCTTGTATATGTAAGGAACGATTTAGGTCAAAAACATTGAACAAAATCCATGGCCATAATGATTTTTGAAGATTTGATTTCACAAGATCTTTTTTTGGAATCTTTTTTCATGGTTTTTGGTTCAATCATGCTCAAATCTCATCCAAATTTGCCTAATTGGGATATGCACGAAATATTAAGAATAAACATGCATGAAAAGATTTTTTTAGGTTAAGTTTGATATTTTTCATATATTTAATTAATTTAAATGAATTAATATTGATAGAAATTCAAATAAATAATTAAAAAATGAGAAAATATTTCCCTTTGGGCCTAATGGTCGTGCATAGGCTTGGCATGAAGAATCTTGGAAGAAAAATGGGCCCATTTGCATTTTTAGGCCTTTTGCATCAATGTTGACTTTCAAAAATTTCCAAAAATTTCCCAATTTCCACAAGGCATAACTTGGTCAATTTTTAAGCTTTCCACATGTTCTTGGACATTTTGGAAAGGTCTTTGAGTCCTTTAACCAATGTCTTTGGTCCCATGTCATTTTGATTTACCAATCTCAAGTTATGGCCTTTGACTTAAAGTCACTTTTTGTTGACTTTTGAAAATGACCTATAATGTTGAAATTGATAACTTTTTGTGAGAGCATTTCTTGGACTTGGAATATGAAGATGAGTTGTAGGAAATGTCTTTCTCTTCAAAATGAGCTTTGGATGGAATTTTTCTGATAATCCATGTGAAAGTTATGCCCTGGTCAATTTCAGTTGACTTTTTCAGCTGTCCAAATATAGCAACTTTTGCATCTTTGATGATTTCTGAGCCAAATTTTGAGAATCATGATCAAACATTGATCAAATGATGTTTATGGCTTCAAAATGATATGTTGACCAAAAATTTGAACTTTTGACTGTCAAATGACCATTTTGCCCCTACAGTTGACTGTAGTGCAATCTAGGGTTTTGACTGTGCAATTTTGAGCTGAATGCCTTGAAACTTGACATGAGGATGCTTGACCACATTTGTAGGCACATGAGACTTGATTGGGCCTTTGAGAAGTTCATTTGCTTGACCAGAGCTCAAACCCTAGTTTTGACTGTCTAGGAGACAATTGAGCTGTACAACCCTTGGGGAATTTTGTGACCTTGATTTGGCAATTTCTTGATGAATATGGGAGGGCAAATTTTGGGGTACAACACTTAGTGATTGTACTTGTCCTTTTCGAATGTCCCTTAGAACTCCAACGAAGGTGCTCCCTACTCCTTAATAGTGGGATAGCGCTGTCTAAAGGAAATAGAACGAAAAATCCTTTTTTCGAGTAGGTAGAATCATAAGTACTTGCTCAATAAAAACTTTTCACACAAACACCTTTAAAAACAAGTTTTTAAAACAACTTCGCCACATCCTTGAGGACTGATACAAGGATTATCACGAAGTAAAACATTTTCAAGACAAGCACACACATAAGCAATTTGAAAAATGAGCAAGTACCTAAGAGCCCATGGAAAACCATGGATAGAAAGGGTGTTAACACCTTCCTTTCTATAATCTACCCCCCCCCCCCCCCCCCCCCCCCCCCGTACTCATAATATCTCGAAAAAAGTTTTTTCTGTTCTTTTTCCTTTTCCATGATTGGATGAAATAAAATTTGGTGGAGACTCTTGCTTACCGCGACATTTTGCAAACAAAAACACAAAACACAAACCAGTAAAAACAGTCGGTTATGCCACCGTATCACAAGTAAGATATTCAATACACAATGCAAAAGGACATCAAGGGAAGTGTATTAGCATATCATTTTTCCCATCAAGCTGTTGATGATTATTAGTCTATGAACTTTGACTTCCCGAATGAGAATATCATGCTAGTGACCGATTGCACGAAACCTGGACCGTATGACGAACCTGAACAAGGATCCCGATGTACTATGGTCTTCGATGGGGCTTCCAACACTTTGGCTAATGGAATCAGTGTTGTGATCATATCCCCTGAAGGCTTCCACACTCCTTTCACTGCCAGATTATACTTCGATTGCACGAACAACATGGTCGAGTACGAAGCATGCATTCAAGTCTGAAGGCTGCCATTGATTTGAGCATCACGCATTTGAATGTGTTCGGGGAAGAAAATCATCCCTTACAAGGAGCTTGTGATATCTCTGATTCCTTAATTCAAAGAGATTACCTTTGAACACTTCCCTAGGGAAGAAAATCAGTTAGTCGATGCTTTGGCCATTATGTATTCTATGTTCAAGGTCAAATGGGACAACGAAACTCCTATGATTACAATTGAGAGATTTAATGAACCTGTGCACTATTATGAGCTCGACACTAACACAGAAATGCCATGGTACCATGAGGTGAAGAGATTCCTTGAAGCACAAGAATATCCCAAAGGGGCTTCCATCAATGACATAAAGTTCTTACGTAGATTCTCAACCAAATTCTTCCTAAGTAATGGAATCATGTACAAACGTAACCATGATTCTACTCTACTCCAATGTGTGGACAAGAAGGAGGTAGGGGAAATTATGGAAGACATCCATGATGGTCTCTTTGGCACTCACTCTAGCGGACAAACTATGGTCAAGAAAATCATGAGAGCTGGTTACTATTGGTCAACGATGGAGGCTGATTGCCATCACCACTCAAGGACTTGCCACAAGTGCCAAATCTACGCTAACAAGGTCCATATACCTCATATTCCTCTGAACGTCATGACCACTCTATGGCCGTTTGCAATGTGGGGCATTGACATGATTGGAGAAATCAAACCCACTGCTTCAAATGAACATCGCTTCATTCTGGTCGCCATCGATTATATCACCAAATGGGTCGAAGCCACCTCATTTTCCTCAGTTACAAAGAACGTTGTAGCCAGATTTATCAAACATAACCTCATATGCCTCTATGGTATCCCCGAAAGGATCATCACCGACAATGGGACTAACCTCAACAATGCTATAATTACAGAACTTTGCACTTAGTTCAAAATCAAGCATCATAATTCTTCTCCTTATAGACCTAAAATGAATGGCGCAGTAGAAGCAGCCAACAAAAACATTAAGAAGATTGTGCAAAAGATGGTAGTGACCTATAAAGAATGGCATGAGATGTTACTTTTTGCTCTTCATGGCTACCGTACTTCAGCTCAGACATCAACTGGGGAAACTCCCTTTTCTTTGGTCTATAGCATGGAAGTTGTTCTGCCAGTGGAAGTTCAGATTCCCTCACTAAGGATTATGAATGAAGCGGGCCTAGGAAAAGACGAATGGAGTCAGACAAGATTGGATCAGATGAACTTGATCGATGAAAAGCGACTAGCTACCGTTTGTCATGGTCAGACATACCAAAAACGTATGATCAAGGCTTTCAACAAAAATATCAAGCCTAGAGTATATCAAGTTGGTAACTTGGTGATAAAGCGCATCATTCTTCCGCAAGGAGACCCCAGGGGCAAATGGACTCCCACTTACGAAGGGCCATTTGTTGTCAAGAAATTTTTCTCTGGTGGTGCCATAATGCTGACTACCATGGACAATGAAGACTTCCCACATCCTGTGAACGTGGACATAGTTAAAAAATACTACGCATAAAAGACCCGCTAGGTTGACACACCTAGGCAAGATAAGGGCATCTCGGAAAACCAAAAGGTTTGGGCAAAAATTAGGGATATATGCAAAAGATTGTACACCCGGAAAGTTGAAAACCCGAAAGGGCGACATGGGCAAAAATGGGTATCCTGGTGGGCTGAAAACCCGAAAGGGCAGTCCAGTCAAAAGTTAAGGATTGAAAGTGTATGACTATGTCCCGTGGAATCACCACAGTCGACTTTATTACCAAGGTCCGAGTTCAAATGGTCCAAGATCAGTCCAATCAACTTATGTCGATGGCAAGGGACATTCGAAGACATTGAGGAAATAGTAGAGTTGGGACGTAATGAGATAACTTCCACATGGCTATCATTTTTGTTTTCAATCTTGTTTTCCTTTCGACGATCTCCTCATACTAGGATCTCCGTCTCTTTGTACAAAAACGCCTATTCATGGGAAAAATATCAATACAAATATTCTTTAAAGTGAAAACTTTCTGTTTTTTTGAATGAAAAGATGTCCAATGACTAAAATTGAACGAACATATGCATGGAAACATAATTAAAACTATTTAGCATATGTGTCCTTCCAGGCTGCAGCAAGCATCTCTTTAATGTATATGGGATATCCCCACAGAGTTATCTTATTATCGTTATACCCACAAAGTCCTTTTCGCAGGGTAGTCTCCAACCAGAGTCTCAATATCTTGACAACCCTCTTCCCAGCTGAGTTGGTCCTAAAAGAAGAAGCCTTATGGATTTCTTCCTAAAAGAACTCACCTTGTCAGCAGTTCGTCAAATATTCCTCGACAAGGTTTATTTCCCCAACTGAGTCTGTCTTCCCCGGATGAGTCTACCCTCTCCAGCTTGAGTTTTCCTCTCAAACTATTACAAATTAGAGGATCATAACCCCTGATCCCCAGCGAAGTCGCCAACAAAGTCATTGCTATCACCGAAAGTGGTTGTGAAGCCTGGACCCAACCAAATAACAGCTTAACTTCAGTAAGTTGTTGTGAAGCCTGGACCCGACCAGATAACAGTCAACTTCATTCTTTCAATCAAAATACTATGAAGCCTGGACCTGACCAGATAATAGTGTAACTTCTCAAAATATTATGAAGCCTGGACCCGACCAGATAATAGTTAACTTCTCAAGACACTATGAAGCCTGGACCCGACCAGATAATAGTTTTAACTCCTCGAGATATTGAAAAACCTGGACTTAACCAGACAAGGGTTGTAGTTAATTCATCCCCTTTGTACTAAGAAGAGGTACATTGGGGAAACTACCATAATTATCGACAATCTCCACATAATAGTAAGCCTGATGATACCAAACAATATATGAATGAGTGAGGGCCATAATCTTTGGAGCCCAACGAGGTTCCTTCTTGACATCCCAGAAAGCATCAGACTGAGGCAAGTGAAAAATAAACCACTGATACAACAAAGGCGTGCAACAAATGATCATCCCTCCATGATAATAATCCCAAAGATGAATATAGTAATAAGCATCACCCAACAATGTAGGGATTGGGTTCCCAATCATAAAGATCCTGATGGCATTGATATCCACAAATTTGTCGACATTGGGGAATAAGAATAATCCATAAGTAAGTAGAGCAAATATGGCTTCAAAAGCAACCGTACTCTTCATCCTAGCAAAGTAGCGAGCTTTCTCCAATAAGAATTGTGTAGGAAGTCGTCTAATCCCTCCTTTGGTAGTCATGTGGGCTTCAACCTCAGACTTTCCCAAATGGATCAAAGCAACAATCTCATGGCATTTTGTCTCCGCCTCCAAACCAGTAAAGGAACCACGATCGGTAATAGGTAAACCCAGTAGATAAGAATACTCTTCCAATGTAGGCATCAATTGATAATCAGGGAAAGTAAAGCATCGATACATCAGATCATAGAATTGGACCAAAGTCGATAGAATAACCTCCTTCATCCTAAGCTTCATAATAGAAATGATAGACCCATACTTCCTTCTAAAATCTCTATAACTCTCAATCTTGGGAATCAGACCCATTAACTCATCTATCTTGGGATTTTTGAAACTATACTTCTTGGTATTTCTTTTTCCAGAATCCATGGTCAAAAAATACCTGAGATATTCACAAAGAGTCAACTTTTATGTCCCTTGAAATAGAATGTTTTTTTTAGAAGATGCTCATGGGTGCATGAATGCATGATGCAACAATCACACACAAGATCACAAATATAGGGTTCATAGGTTCAACGTCATGAGCATGAGGTCAAAGGTACTACCCATAAGGTATGGTCTAAAAGTTTATCACCTGTTGAACAAGGTTCTAGAGGTTCCCAGAGTCTACATCCTTCTTTCGGATATTACCAACTTCCCAATTGACTCGGTAATTAGCAATATTCTCAAGAAAAACTCGTCCAAGCGTAGTATTGCTAGACAACCATTTCCGGATTACTCTGTCATAGCTTCTGCACTACACCTAAACGGTCAAGATGGGTTAAAGGTTCTACAGTCCTCAGTTTCAACAGGCTCCCAGGTCAAAAGCATTATGTCTTCCCGATTACTTGGTAAACGACACTACAATCAAAGGGACCTCCACTGAGTGGGGGATCTCATGCCTCCTTTTTTGGGATTACTACCTCAAAGTTAACATGACTATACCGCCCGTCCTATCTTAAGTTTTCCCAAGTCCGGGTATAGGACTTATGAGAAATCACCAAGTACCCTGAAAACTAGGAAAATCCAGACAAACATATATACAACATATAACATATAAACAATAATAACACATACACAGATAAACAAAGATAGGCTCAGCCCACCTAGGGATGGACCAGTAATAGGTCGATCTGTCCCCAGTGAAGTAGCCATTTTTTTCTATAGCGGTAGAAATGTTGAGACAAAACCATTGGATTGACTTGTCGCACAGATAAAAAATAAAAATCGCCACCATGCTTTATTGTTTCCAAAGGAATGGGAAAAGAGAGAATAACCCAAAATAGGGGGAGAGAATCTAAGTTCGAGGGTTGTTATGCAAAGGGAAGGTATTAGCACCCTAAACATCTACGGTAGTCCGTAGGAACCTCTTTGAAAATCTGTTTATTTTGGCTATAAATGTTGTATATAAAGATAGATTGCGGGGATGAGAAAAGATGTATTTTTTTAAAAAATTTCACTTGTCGCGGTTGCAAACCTTTAGTGCCTACGTACCATCTTTCGTGCAATAGGGGATCAGGGTACTTGTAGTTCACCTTTTAAAAATTTTAAAACACAAGTGTGTTGGTTAATTTTAAGAGACAAGACGTCATCGTCTTATCCGAGTGGAAAACATACTTACTACCCACGATTATGAGAAAGGAGAACTTGCGTCATCTCAAAGTGTAGGATATGGATTGGACTTTGAAATTAACAAAGCCTCTCTCAACACCCAAGTGGAAAATATCTCACTTCACTATGTATCTTAGAAGTATAGTAGCTCGCATCACTATAAGGATTGACAAGATCTAATCTTTTGAGAAAGTTTTAAAGTAAAAGGCCAAAGTGGAAAAATAGTTTGAATGAGATTAATTGACTTTTAGTCTTCTCACAAAAATGTCAAAGTATTATTAAATTGATTAAGTTTTGATTAAGAAAAATGTTTTTTTTAAATGCATGGACCTAAGTCCAAGTTTATTACGAAAATGATTCAAGTTTAAAAACAAGAAGAGTTTTCAAAAGGAGGGAGAAGATTTTTGAAATTAAAGAAGGTGTAAGGAGATGAAGGGACTATCCTAAAGCACATGGTAAAAGCTAGGGAAAAGAACCATCTAACCAACAAAAAGCCAACACTTGACACAATGAGTCAATGTAGAATTCCCATCCTTTGAATTTAAGCCAAACAAGCAAAGATAATAAACCTCTTAAGAAAACCAACCTTAAATTTCATTAAATCCATAAAAATTGGGCTGAGTAGCGGTTGTATACAGATGAACTCCCGATGACAGACAAAGTATGTAATCACAATAACCTGCACACAAAGCAAACAAACAACCCAATGTCTTGGGGTAAACCCTAAGAGCTCCAGACAAAATAACAATTGAGGTCACAAGGTATCAAGGTAGGTCAAGGTCTCTAATCCTAAGTCCAAGAATTTCGTCACTCTATAATGCCAAGTATAGTAACCAAGTAGTCCAAGTAACATTAAAGCCTTTTATTGTTCAAGTTGGTTCTTAAGTGTCTTCAAAAATATAATAAAAAGCTCAAGGGAGAAAAATAAAAATGACATAAAAATAAATACTTAAATGAGCAAAGATGAAAATAGCATGAAGCATGAATTGTAAATGCTAAAATTAGTGTGCTTAAAGTAAAAGCAAAAAATAAACTCAATTGTTATAAATTAGAGGTTAGTTGAATGACCATCTTGAAACTTGCATTTGAAACTCATTAGAAGATTGATAAAACCAAAACCTCTCAACAACAAGTTTCATTTTCTTTTTGTCAAGTATATCATCCATTTAAAATTCTCAAGGAAACAGTAAATGATCAATGATGTTTAAGTGATTCACTTTGGCCAAAACTTATGAAGATTCATTAGAGGATTGATAAGACCAAAGCCTCCTAACAATGAATCTCAAGGTTATTGGATCAAAGAATTCAAATTAACATACTTGGGCTTACAAATATGGGTTTGGGCCACTAATGATCATTTCTCGAATCAGGACAAAATTTAGCGTTGTGTTAAGCAATTGTAAGTGGACTTATATAGAAGTCGCACCTATTTTGAGGCTGGTCAATAATAATCTATGTACTATTTGTTTTGAGAAATGATATGTAAATCATTCTCCAATAAAATTTAGTACAATAAGAAGGGGGTAAGATGAAGAGGGATGGGGTAAGAATTAAACCAAATTTGAACCAAAAATTTAATCAAGTTATTATTAAAATCATTCATCCATTTTTTGTGGAGTTAAACTCAACACCATGAATCCAATGATGTTAATAAAGTTCATGGTCAAAATCTCATAGTCCAAGATCATCCAGAATATATACAAGATAAAATATATTTTAAAAAATAAAGAAAAATATTTTTAAAAATGGTTTAAAAATGGAAATAAAAGTAGAAAATAGTAACTATGTTCAAAATATCCAAGAAAAATCAAATAAGACCATAGAAAAATCAGAAATGAGCTCAAATATTTATATAAATTTTTTGGTAATTTTTTAAAGTCAGAAACTATTTTTAAAATTAAAATAAATAGGAAAAATAAACCAAAATTGTGAAAAATAGTAAAGTCAGAAATAAAAATAAAATGAGGTCACTAATATTTGTCAAGAGGTCATTGGATCCTTCCATATTTTTTTCAGAATTTAAAAATTAAGAAAAGTATTTTTAAACATTTAAAACAATTCAAATAAAGTGAAAAGTTATAAAAAAATATCAAAACATAAAATAAAATTGTTAAAAAATAATAATCAGAAAGAGAAAAATTGCACCTAACCGCTACGTGCGAGCCTATTTTCAAATTACTTTATAAAGATCAATCAATGGAGAAGAATGATGATTGTCAAACAACCTTTGAAATGATAAAGCAATACTTACAAGAACCGCCTATCCCGATGCCACTAGTTTCTGGAAGACCACTTATCATGTACTTAACAGTGCTTGAAGGATCTATGGGATGTGTATTGGGAAGACACGACGAAATCGGTAGAAAAGAGCATGCAATCTACTACCTTAACAAGAAATTCACCGACTAAGAAACGAGGTACTCACTCCTAGAGAAGACTTATTGTGCTTTAGCTTGGGCTACTAAATGATTGAGACAGTACATGTTAACTCACATCACATGGTTAATAGCAAGAATGGATCCCCTGAAGTATGTGTTTGAAAAACCAGCTCTTACAGGAAGAATTGCCAGATGGTAGATGTTACTATCCGAGTACGACATCTAATATGTTATTCAAAAGACCATCAAAGATAGTATACTAGTGGATAATCTAGCTCATCAACCATTGTCAGAATATCAACCAATGAAGTTCGACATTCTAGACGAAGATGTCATGGTTGTAGGTGCCTACGAAATACCAGGACTCGGCGAAGGATCTGAACCAGGGGCACGTTGGACACTCATGTTTGACGGTGCTTCAAATGCACTAGGACATGGTATTGGGGAAGTATTGACTTCTCCAAGGAATTTTCATAAACCTTCTACTGCAAGGTTATGTTTTGATTGCACCAACAACGTTGCTAAATATGAAGCTTGTATCTTGGGTCTGGAAGTTGTTATTGATCTAAGGATTAAACACCTCGAAGTGTATGGAGACCCATCATTGGTCATATACCAAGTCAACGGTGAATGGGACACTCGACATCCCAAATTGATTCCATATCGGGATCATGTTTTGAAGCTAGGTACAGAATTCACTAAGATCACTTTCACTCACATTCTACAAAAATAAAATCAAATGGCAGATGCCTTGACAACTCTCTTAGCCATGTTCAAGGTAACTTGGCCAAATCATGAACCACACATCATGATCAGACATTTTAAAGGACCTGTACATTGTCTCACCATTGAAGAATGACCAGATAACAAACCTTGGTTCTATGACATCAAGAGGTATTTGGAGTAACAATAATATCCATAAAATGCCTCAATAATTGACAAGATAACTCTATGAAAGCTAACTACGAAGTTCTTTTTAAATGGTGATGTGTTATACAAAATAAACTACGATATGGTGTTACTCAGGTGCATGGAGAAACATCAAGCAGATATGCTTATGAGAGAGATCCATGAAGGAACCTTCGGGACTCATACAAATGGACATGCCATGGCTAGAAAAATCCTAAGAGCGGGTTATTATTGGTTGATGATGGAAGCTGATTGCTACCATTATTACGAAGACATATCATAAATTATAAATCTATGCTGACAAAATGTACGTGCCACCAACTCCTCTGAATGTCCTGAGTTCACCTTGGCCATTCTCAATGTGGGGAATTGATATGATAGGAATGATTGAACCGAAGGCTTCTAATGGACACCGATTCATACTAGTCTCCATTGATTATTTCACCAAGTGGGTAGAAGTTGCGTCCTATGTGAATGTGATATGACAAGTGGTTACTTGGTTTACGAAACAAAACCTTATATACAAATATGGGGTTCTTAGCAGAATTATTACAAATAATGGGTTCAAACTGAACAACAAAATGATGAAGGAGTTATATGATGACTTCAAGGTTGAACATCATAACCCATCACCTTATCGACCCAAGATGAACGGGACCGTTGAAGCTGCCAATAAGAATATCAAGAAAATCATTCAGAAAATGGTGAAGACATATAAAGATTGGCATGAAATGCTTCCCTTTGCTCTACATGGATACCGTACCTCAGTATGTACTTCGACAGCTGCAACTTATTTCTCTCTCGTATATGGCATGGAGGTTTTACTCTCTATTAAAGTGGAAATTCTAACACTATGAGTTCTAATGGAAACAAAACTTGAAGAATTATAGTGGGTTTAAGCACGACTTGATCAACTCAACCTTATTGAATAACAATTCTTAATAGCTCTGTGCCACGGTCAGTTATACCAAAAGTGGATGAATAAGGCATTTAATAAAAAGGTTCGTCCTTAAGTGTTCAAAGAAGGGGATTTGATTCTCAAGAAGAGTCTGATGCCTCCCCTAGATTTACGTGGTAAATGCACAGCTAACTACGAAGGTCCATATGTGGTTAAAACAACATTCTCGAGTAGAGGTCTTATCCTCACAATAATGGATGGGGAAGAACTACCACATCCGACGAACTCTGACACAGTAAAAAATACAATGTATAAAAGGCCCTCTAAGTCGAAACCCTAAACAGACGACTTAGGAAAAAGGGGCACCCCGATGGATTGAAAATACGAAAGGGCGGTGTGATACGGTGGGAGAACTGACCTGGGTGTTTTGTGTTTTATCGCAAATGTTGTGGTTAAAAAAGAGTCGCCACTGACTTTTCTTTTATCCACAAGGAAAGGCTGAAAAGAACAGGAAATACCTTTGAGATTGTTTCTTAAGTTCGGGGGGTAGATTATGAAAAGGGAAGGTGTTAGCACCCTTTTCATCCATAGTTATATATGGGCTCTTACTTGCTTACTAGATCACTTTCTTTTGTTTGAAAATGTGTTTTGTGTGGTTTTTGAAAGTATTTTGAAAAGGCGCCATCATTTAGGCAAACTTTGTAATAGTTCTCGTTCGTAAGAACGTATACAAAGTGTTGATCTTTTGAAAATGTTTCAAGTTTGGAAAGTGTTTTGAAAGTGTTTTTGAAAGTGTTGGTGTTTGTTTGAAAAATAAGCAAGAGTGTTTAGTTTGAAATTGAGCAAGCAACTAGAAACAATCTACCTACTCAAAAGTCTTAGTTCATTTCTTCCTTTCCTTTGATATTGTTATCTTACCATTGATTTTGGTAAGAAGCCTTATATTTGGATGTAAAGGGATGGGCATGGGTCATCGTATAACCATGATAGCAATGTTATAAAATATCTTAGCAATTCTCTTTGAGGGACTAAGATCATTTTGAAAGGCAACTTTGATAGCATCGTCGAGGGACTATGATCTTGTATTTTTTATTGCTTTTTGCTAAGATACCCCACATGCATAACATGGCCATTTTTATAAAGCAACAAAGTGGATTTACCCTAAGGGTGTAAGTGTGCAACTGTGTTGATTTACATGCATTGTTTTGTCTTGAATTAGGGTTTGCTAACTTGTTGATTTTAATATTTCCATACAAACCCTAATTACTAGCATTTATATATAAAACGTTAAATTGCGGAAAATAAAAATAATAAGCTACTACATCAGTAGGGGAGGGGGTGTACAAATTTACAAATGGGGATTTGCAAGAAAATTAAACCTAATTATGTATTACAACCATATTGAATAATATACAAGAATTGAATAAAATAATAATGCAAGAATGTAAATGAAAAAAAAAAAGAAATGATTTTGTTTGTATTTTTTTATGAAAGGGGTTTTAATCTAAACCTAATTAAGAATATAATTAATGTAAATTAACTAAAATTAACTTAAACTAATTAAGAAAAGAAATTAATTCAAAACGGTTTTTTAGGGTTTTTTATGAAAAGGTTTTAAATAATGAAAATAACATGAGAATTGATTAATTAAAAAGAAACCTAAGTTCTAAATTAATTTAAATTTACAAGAAAATAATTTAATAATTAACCTAAGTCTAAACATTAATTATTGTTAAAAAAAGGAATTGATTTGTTAAAAGAAAATATTTTGGTCTTTTGTTTTATAAAGAAAGATAAAATATTAATGAAAACTTTTAAATATGTAAATAAATAAATAAAATATATTTTTGGATTTTTATTAATAAAAATGATAATGATAATAATAATAATCATTATAAAAATAATAAAAGTAATATGAAAAATGAAAATAAAATAAAGAAAAAGAAAAGGAAATAATAGAAATAAAAGGTGAGGGTGCAAAAATGAGACTGGGGTATGAAGAAGCAAAAAAAAATTGCCAGGTCCAATGTTGGAGGCCCAGCGCTGCAAACAAAATCAAAAAGGAAGTGAAAAATAGGAAAAAGGGTACCACTGGGGCTCGAACCCAGGTCCCTCAGGTTACAGGCACGCGCTTTAACCACTGGGGTGGTGATACATCCGTTAATTTAAACAAAACAACAAATATATGATACAAGTCTTACCCTGACTGTACTTCATCTTCAACCTCCAGCCAAAGGATCTGTAACTTATTCATTTCTCATCCATTCACAAAACTTCTAACATCAAACTTGTTAGAAATTTCCTCACGATTCTGAATATGTAAATAACTTAATTTAATTCTCAAAGATGAGCATGAATTTGTAACAATACCAAATTCTGACCTAAATATTTTCAGAGGTTCAAACTCAAAATTCTCCCTACTCAAGTAACATAAATGAAATCTATGGACATGTATAGTTTCAGGTCAATGATGTCTACATTTTATCTTCACAAATGCAAGCCTAACAATTCCTAAATAATGAGATAGAAGTTCAATAAAAATAACTCAAAACTGGAAATCGTGAAATGAGTTTGAGCTTGTTTCAAGTGATGGTGATGACCAGGTTATCTTCCTTGAACCTCTAGGAAGCTAATACAATAGCTGGCTTGAACTGAGAGTGGCTGGAATGGTCTGGAGAAGTCCAACTGCAATACTCTATTTTTGGCTATGGAAGTTTATGAAGATGATGTTACAGTCTGCAAACAGGGCCAGGGATAGTTGGTATTTGATGTGAGGAAGCTTTTGAAACTAAAAGGCCAATAAATGCACGAGTGGTTTTGAAGATTCAAGTTCAATGTCAGAAACGACACAAAAATGGAGGTTTTATGCAATCTCAGTTTTCAGGGAGTTTGGGAGCTTGTCCATCATGTGTTAGCTTGAAAATAACTTGTATAGTTATATGAAAGAGGTTAGAGCACTTGAGGTGGTCAGAAGCACAAGATATAGCGTTATGGCTATCTTACTTGATTTTGAAGAAAAGTGGAAAACATGGTTTCAAGGCATAGTACAAGCATGGCCTGAGTTTTTAGAGGCTCTAGACAAGTTTATCATGGCTTTTATATTGTGTGTTATCGGAAGAAACAAGTGCAAAGCTCAAGACAATTTGACTTTGTGATTAAAGCCTCTTTACAAGAATGGAATGGTAACTTTGTGCCATAAATGGAAATGCAAGTTGGATATGGCTCAAATGCTTGGATCAAAGCTCTAACAGCTGTGTAAACATTTAATTATGGAGTGAAAAACAAGTTTGAGGCCTGCAAAGCAAATATTATACAGGCTAGCAGGGATTTGAATTCTTGTTCATCATGGAAATGGCCTATAATTCAAGAATGAATGTCCAACTTCCTGTCTTCGATTCTGTTTGCTCAAACATGATCTCAATGAGTTCTTGGACATTTTGGAAAGTTTGTAGCATCCTCTACAACCTCTATGTTGGCCATTTTTTAAAATTCCTCTTGGAACTATGTGAAAAATTGCCATGAAGTTAGGTCAGAATCCTGCCTAAACTAGGGCAAAATTTCACTAAATTTCCAAGTTTCACGAATATGTATTCACATAATCATAACTTAAAATACATGCATTTCTAGGAGAATTTATGTTCTAAAATGTTTTATATCTCATTGATATCTACAACTTTCATGTTTAAAGTTTCCTTTGAATCATCTTACATCATGGTGAAAAATTGGCTCAAAGTTGTGAAAAAATATGAATGTTCAAACACTTTGAAAATTTTCTAAGTTTAGAAATTTTGACTTTTCAAAATGAAATATTGACTTTTTGATTTCTTGATGAACAAGTTTCATATTTTTACATGTTTTTATGAATTGTGATCTTTGATACTTGATTTTGACCAAAAAGTCAAAGTTTGACTTTTCAGTGTACAATTGACTTTTGATCAGTTGACTGAAAATCAACTATCAATCAATTGATCTTGAGGGAAGTTTTGATTCATGCCATTAGGTCAAAATGATGCAATTGAATTCTTGAGATCATGTCTCCAACCAATCAACCATTTGCTAGGTCAAAAATTAGAAATTGCACTTCCTTAGTCAAAAACCCTAATTTTGACCATTTTGCCCTTTTGATGATCTGATCAAAATTCTTGAGGAATTGTGGTAAAAACTTGATAAAATGAAATATATGAGTTCATAATGTTGATATGGATAAAAAATCATGAATTTTAACTGTAAATTGACCACAGTTAACTTTTTCCCCAATACAACTGATTTTTAGGTCAATTGATCAATTAACTGAGCAAAAATGTGATCCAAGTCTTGGAACTTGACATGAGAAATCTTAAGGGTCCAAAATGATACATGAAAGTAATATGATGCATTAAAAGTTCAATTGTCCTTGTGCATTCTCAAACCCTAATTTTCAGTCATCAATGCTTAATGAGGTGTCTTGAATTGATCAACCCTGGTGTAATCTTGAACCAAAGGAGATCTTGTCAAAGATTACTTGAGAAATGAGAGGGAAAATTTTGGGGTACAACAGCTGCGCCTGTTAAAACTTATTAAACCTGAAGAGTTAGATCGGCGGATCCGTCATTCGTGACTTGAAGGTGGAAGATGATTGAACACTAGAGTGCCCAGAAATTTGCACTCGAAGATGTATTGGGAATGGGCTTATAGATGCCATTTGGAGGAATGATGGTAAACACTGGAGGAAGTATCAAGACAAATCTTCGGTCGATTCATACTAAAATTTGATGTTTTACCTGTAAGAAAAGAGTTAGTAAAATGCAGATGTATGCATGATGTTCACAAGATGAATGAGATCACGGAATTTTGTATGTATATGTCATGATGTATGAATCTGAGTTGTATGTTTTTGTATGGGAAAATAAATCCTTGTCTGCTGTTGAGGAAATTCTGGGGGGTTGAATCCCTGATTGTCATTGGGGATGAATACTATATATATCTTCAAACTTTGTTGAAAGGATGCTTCCGCTGGGGAATATCTCTTAAATGTCATCTGTTATCTGGTCGGATCCAGGCTTCACAACTTGTTGAGAATGAGGAAGTCATTTGCTATCTGGTCAGATCTAGGATTCACGGTAACTTACTGGGGAAGAACAAATTAACTGTTATCTGGTCGGATTCCAAGCTTTGCAGTAACTGGTCAGATGAAGTTGAACTAATATGTGGTCGGGTCCAGGCTTCCTAGTAACTTTAAGTGGTAACTACTATCTGGTCGGGTCCAGGCTTCATGGTTTTGGAAAAGTTATACTATTATCTGGTCGAGTCTGGGCTTCATAGTGTCTCTCTGGGGATCGTAGTTAGTTGTTATCTGGTCGGATCCAAGTTTCATAACAACTTGCTTGAAGACTGACATCTGGTCGGGTCCAGGCTTTGCAGATTTCTAAGGTGGATGAAGTTAATTGTTATCTTGTCGGGTTCCAGGTTTCACAATGAATTTCTGAGGGTAATTGCTATGTGGTCGGATCCAGGTTTTACAACAAATTGTTAGGGTAGAGGCAAACTCTATTGGGGAACAGAAGTTAAACCTTGGTCTGGTTGAGTCCAGGTTCTTCTATATTTTGAAGAGTTACTATTATATGGTCGGGTCCAGGTTTCATAGTATCTTGTGGAGTTAACTATTATCTGGTCAGATCCAGTCTTCATAGTTAGTTGAAAGGTTACACTATTATCTGGTCGGTTCTAGGCTCTATAGTGACTTGAGAAGTTGACTATTATCTGGTCGGGTTCAGGCTTCGTAGTAGTTTGAAAGTTGTACTAATATCTAGTCGGGTCCAGTCTTCATAGTATCTTTTGGAGATAGTAAAGGTTTTGTTGACGACTTTACTGGGGATCAAGGGTTGTGGCCCTATGATTTGTAATAATATGAAATGAAAACTTAAGCTGGAGAGTGTAAACTCAGTCGGAGAGGACAGACTCACCTTGGGGAGGATAAAATTAGCTAGGGGTAACAGGCTCAGCTGGGGAAGATAAACTAAAGTCGGGGAATTTTGTACTCGACTGGGGAGTTATGCTACTCGTTGTTTGTTGGGGAAATAAACCTGTTGGGGAAACCCTATTGATAAATTGCTGAAGAGGTGAGTTCTTTTTAGGAATAGATCCACAAGGCTTCTACTTGTAAGATTCAACTTAGCTGGAGAGAGAGCTGCCAAGAGATTGAGACTCTGGTTGGAGATTATCCTAGGCAAAGAGACTTTGTAAGTAAATTTATTGAGGATGATGTTAATGAAATAATTGTGGGGATATTCCATATTCATTAAAGAGGTGCTTGTTACTGCTTAGGTCATATGTGCCAAACAGTTTTAATTATGTTCATATGCATATGTTCATTCAATTTTAGTCATTGGACAAGTTTGCATTCAAAACAAAGACAGGAAGTTTTCACTTCAAAGTATATTTGTATTGATATTTTACCCATGAATAGGCGTTTTTTTTGTACAAAGAGACAGAGATCCTAGTAAGAGGAAATCTTCGAAAGGAAAACAAAATTGAAAATAAAAACAAATAGCCATGTGAAATGATCTCATTGCCTTCCAACTCTACTATTGCCCCAATGTCTTAGAATACCCCTTTTCCGTTGACAGAAGTTGATTGGATTGATCTTGGACCGTTTGAACTCTGACCTTAGTGATAAATTTGACAGTGGTGATTCCACAGGACATAGTTATACGCTTTCAATCCTTAACTTTTGCCTGTACCGCCCTTTCGGGTTTTTAGTCCACCAGGATACCCATTTTTGCCCAAGTCTCCCTTTCGGGTTTTCAACTTGTCGGGTGTACAATATTTTGCATATATCCCTAATTTTATCCCAAACCTTTTGGTTTGCCGGGATGCCCTTATTTTGCCTAGGTGTGTCAACCTAGCGGGTCTCTTATGCATAATATTTTTTAACTATGTGCGCGTTTATGGGATGTGGGAAATCTTCATCATCCATGGTAGTCAGCATCATGGCACCGCCAGAGAAAACTCTCTTGACAACAAATGGCCCTTCATAGGTGGGAGTCCATTTGCCTCTGGGGTCGCCTTGTGGTAGAATGATGTGTTTTATCACTAAGTCACCATCTTGATATACTCGAGGCTTGATCTTTTTGTTGAAAGCCTTGATCATACGTTTTTGGTACGTTTGACCATGACAAATAGCAACCAATCATTTTTCGTCGATCAAGTTTAGCTGATCCAATCTCGTTTGAATCCATTCGTATTCGCCTAAGCCTGCCTCATTCATAATCCTCAGCAAGGGAATCTGAACTTACACTGGCAAAACAGCTTCCATGTCATAGACTAGAGAAAAGGGAGTTTCCCCAATTGATGTCCTAGCTGAAATGAGGTAGCCATGTAGAGCAAACGGTAACATCTCATGCCAATCCTTATAGGTTACTACCATTTTCTGCATGATCTTCTTGATATTTTTGTTGGCCGCTTCGACTGCGCCATTTATTTTCGGTCTATATGGAGAAGAATTGTGATGCTTGATCTTAAACTGAGTGCAAAGCTCAGTAATCATAGCATTGTTGAGGTTAGTCCCATTGTCGGTGGTAATCCTTTCGGGGATACCACAGCGACAGATGAGGTTGTGTCTGATGAATCTAGCTACCACATTCTTGGTGACTGATGCAAACGAGGCGGCTTCGACCCATTTGGTGAAATAATCAATAGCGACCAAAATGAAGCGATGTCCATTGGAAGTGGTTGGATTTATCTCTCCAATCATATCAATGCTCCACATTGTAAATGGCCACAGAGCAGTCATGACGTTCAAAGGGATAAGAGGCACATGGACCTTGTCAGCATAGATTTGGCATTTGTGACAAGTTTTTGAATGTTGATGGCAATCAGTCTCCATTGTTGACCAATAGTAACCAGCTCTCAAGATCTTCTTAGCCATCATATGTCCACTTGAGTGAGTACCAAAGATACCATTGTGCATGTCTTCCATGATTTCCTCTGCCTCCTTCTTATCCACGCATCAGAGTAGAGTGGAGTCATGGTTGCGTTTGTACAATATTACGTTACTTAAGAAGAATTTGGCTGAAAATCTTCGTAAGAAATTTCTGTCATTGATGGATTCTCCCTCTGGATACTCTTGTGCTTTAAAATATCACATCACCTCATGGTACCATGGCTTTTCCATGTCAGTATCAAGCTCACAGTAATGTGCAGGTTCGTCAAATCTTTCAATTGTAATCATATGAGCTTTGTTGTCCCATCTGACCTTGAACATTGTAGACACGGTTGCCAAAGCGTCAGCCAACTGATTTTCTTCCCTAGGGAAGTGCTCAAAGGTGATCTCTTCGAAGTAAGGAATTAGGGATAGCGTAATTTCTTTTCAAGGGATGAGATTAGGGTGCTTAGTGTCCCAATATCCTTTTACTTGGCTAATCACTAGAGCGGAATCCCCAAACACATTCAAATACTTGATCCTTAAGTCAATGGTAGCTTTCAGACCCAAAATTCACGCTTCATACTCGGCCATATTGTTCGTGCAATCGAAGCATAGTCTAGAAGTGAATAGAGTGTGGCAACCTTACGAATAGATGATTACTTCACCATTTTCGTTACCTAAGGCGTTGGAAGCCCCATCAAATACCATAGTCATTCAGGATCCTTGTTCAGGTTCTTCATACGGTCCAGGTTTCACGCAATCGGTTACCAGCATGATGCTCTCATCAGGGAAGTCAAAGTTCATAGACTGATAATCATCCACAACTTGATGGGCCAAATGATCTTCTAGCATGCTTCCTTTGATGGTCTTTTGAGTCGTGTATTGAATGTCGAACTCAGTCAAGGTCATTTGCCATCTGGCTATCCATCCGGAAAGGGCAGGTTTCTCGAAGATGTACTTGATTGGGTCCATTTTAGAAATCAACAGAGTGGTATGAGTCAACATATATTGTCTTAGCCGGCGAGCAGCCCATTCCATAGCACAACAAGTTTTATCGAGCAGTGAATATCTAGTTTCACAGTCGGTAAACTTTTTGCTCAAGTAATAAATAGCATGCTCTTTTCGTCCAGACTCGTCATGTTGGCCCAAAACACACCCCATAGAGTTCTCTAGTATTGTCAAGTACATGATCAAGGGTCTTCC
The DNA here is from genome assembly GCA_948472305.1 of Vicia faba. Taxonomy (NCBI): domain Eukaryota; kingdom Viridiplantae; phylum Streptophyta; class Magnoliopsida; order Fabales; family Fabaceae; genus Vicia; species Vicia faba. The sequence continues at coordinate 1,551,464,189 of OX451738.1, read as the reverse complement.
TTCAACTGGAGGCATGAGAATAGCAGGTTCTTGTAGATATTCTTTTATTTTGTCGAAGGCAGCTTGGCATTCATCGTTCCATCTGACTACCTGATCTTTCTTCAAGAGCTTGAAGATTGGCTCACAAGTAGAAGTCAAGTGAGATATGAAACGGGCAATATAATTGAGACGACCCAGGAATCCTCTAACTTCCTTTTCAGAATGAGGGACTGGAATTTCTTGGATGGCCTTTACCTTGGCAGGATCAACTTCAATGCCTTTATTGCTGACAATAAAACATAGAAGCTTTCCAGATCGTACTCCAAACATGCACTTGTTAGGGTTTAACCTCAACTTGTACTTTTTGAGCCTTTCGAATAGTTTGTACAGGTGATCGAGATGTTCCTCTTCAGTTTGTGATCTGGAAATCATATCATCCACGTATACCTCTATTTCATGATGAATCATGTCATGAAATAAAGCTACCATATCCCTTTGATATGTTGCCCCTGTATTCTTCAATCCAAACGGCATGACCTTGTAGCAGAAGGTGCCCCATTGCGTAAAAAAAGTTGTCTTCTCCATGTGTTCGGGAGCCATCCTTATGTGATCATAGCTGGAGAAACCGTTCATAAAAGAGAAGACTTTATGCTGAGCAGTATTATCAACCAAGACGTCAATGTGTGGTAGAGGGAAGCCATCCTTGGGACTTGTCCTATTCAGATCCCTATAGTCTACGCACATGCGAACTTTCCCGTATTTCTTTGGCACTGGAACCACATTGGCAACCCATTGGGGATAGGATGTCATAGCTAGGAACCATGCATCAAACAGTTTCATTACTTCAGCTTTGATCTTCTCATACATATCAGGCCTCATGTGACGAACCTTTTGTTTAACAGGAGGGCAATCTTCTTTTGTCGGCAGACGATGAACTACGATGTCGATATCCAACCCGGGCATATACTCATAAGACCAAGCAAATACTTCCACATAATCATGCAACATCTGAACCAACCTGCTCTTGACACTGCTTTCCAAGTTAGCGCCAATCTTGATTTCCTTCTTATCTGCCTCAGTACCCAGATTGATGACTTCAACTAACTCTTCATGCGGCTGAATAGCTTTTTCCTCTTGTAATAGAAGTCTAACTAGTTCTCTCGGTATTTCAAAATCTTCATCACCTTCGTCTTCGACTTGGTTGATTGGACATTCAAAGTCATAGTCGGAAATAGTAGAGTCATTGGTAATAGGATCCAGAGTGGATGAGGACCTGCAAAAATGTGTGTGTGTGTGTGTGTGTGTGTGTGTGCCTGTGCGTGTGTGTGCATATAAGATACATGGCTATTTTTTTGAAAAATGTATTTGAAAGAAAAGAAAGACAATGAATACAAATATTTGAATGCAAAAGAGTCCAATGTACTGAATGATCATATGATTAGATGAACATAAATAAAACCCTTGACAAATGGACCAAAGTGCCCCGGGCCAGGCACATGGCTTAAAAGTCATTGTTAAATATTACAGACAAAATGTTCTTGAATTGAAAGAAAAGCAATAACAAGTAGATTACTCCTCAATGAAGGAGATGAGTACAAAGTCCTTGGATTTCCAATTCTTCAGCTCCGTTGTAGTTGCATACACCCAATCTTCACATGCAGCTTCTTCATCGGAATCACCCACAACATTAACTTCATGGCTTCCAATGCGGAGAGGTGGCTTTCCAGCACAAGCATGCCTCACTTCTTTCTGAGCCTTGACGGTGAAGCCCAAACCATACTTGTCTGCTTTAAATGGGATATCGAGGAGTTGCCCCCAAGCATCACAACTTCCTTCTTCAATTGCCGCACGAGTATCTTTGACTGAAACCATCTTCGGCACAACCTTAACAACTTTAGACTCATCAAAGGAACATTTGGTAGCAACAATCATTGGTGGCACGACTTCAAAGGCTTGACACGGGGTCTCAATGAATTCTCCATCCATCTCTACGTATTTGAATGAGTTAAGGTGGCTTACCATAAACTCTTCTTCTCCATGGATGGTGACTATTCTTCCCTTGGCTGGATATTTGAGTTCCTGATGGAGAGTTGAAGTCACTGCCCCAACTTTATGGATCCACGGGTGAACCAACAGACAAGAATAGGAAGGACGGATATCCATAATATAGAAGGTGGAGTTGAAGATTTGTGATCCTACCTTGATTGGAAGATCTACTTCCCCATGAACTGTCCTCTTTGATCCATCGAACGCCCTTACAATGATATCACTTGGCTTCAAGACTAAACCTTCACAGTCAAACACCCCCTTGGGTAATACATTCAGAGAAGAACCAGTTTCGAATAGGACATGTGCTAGGGTGGTTCCCTTGCACTCGACTGAAACATGTAGAGCTTTATTGTGATTCTTCCCAAGAGGTGTTAAGTCAGCATCTGAAAATCCCAAGCCATTATCAGCCGTCAGGCTAGCCACGCAATTCTCAAATTGGTCCATTGTTGTCTCATGGGGAACATGAGCCTTTTTCAGGAATTTGATTAATGTCCGAGCATGGGCATCGGAGAAAAGCAGCAATGACAACATTGAAATCTTAGAAGGGGTTTGCCCCAACAGTTCCACAATCTTGAAGTCGCTTCTTTTTATTATCTTCAAGATCTCGTTTATCTCACAAGCGGATGGTTCTCCATCAACAACGTCTTTGGAGGGTATTTCAGTTACAACCGGCTCAACAACTTTTCCTTCCCTCCTTTATCAGTATTTGGATTGGCAGCAGTAATGCAGATGGGCGCCTTTGTAACAACTGGTGGTGAGATATTGGGTAAAAATATTCTCCTAGTTCTAGTTACTTTGCTTGAGCCAGCTACATTACCAACATTGTCATCTTTTTCTTCTTCGATCCAAGCGTCTTGTTTAATTCCATGATAGAACACCTCAGCACCGTAATTCCATGGTACCTCCTTGTTTGAAGAGTAGGGAATCGGTACGGGATTGGTAATTATTAAGGGAGCAATAGTGGGTTCATTTGAAATCCTAATAGGAACTTTGGAGGTGATCCTAAGAGGCTTGTTTAAGATGGTGATAATGGAGAGATCTTCACATTTGTTAGTCAAATTTTTGGCAAGTGGGGTCTTCTCAAATAGAATTTCATGGCTATCTATCAGGAGTTGAATTCCTTTCTTCAGCCATTCACATCCATTTAGTTATTGGGTACAGCAAACACAGTCTTTTACACAGCCAGGGAAAATCCCAGCTTTCAACGGGTTCTTTTTGATGATATTTAGAGGAGTAGTCAATTCTTCAATAGAGGCAACAAAAATTGTATCTTCAACAGCATTAACACCCTTGTCATGCTTCGACATAGGTGTGGTGATTACATTCGGAGTTAGAGGAGGATCAAACTCAATAGTTTTATTATCGATCAAATCCTGAATTTTGTTCTTCAAGGCCTAACACTGGTCAGTCTCGTGCCTGGGGCTGCTTGAGTGGTAAGCACATTTAGCGTTTGGATTATACTTTGGTGAAAAGGTATCTGGGTTGGCAGGTGGATCGCGCAATGTCACTAAATTAGCCTTTAGCAAATGTTGAAGGGCTTGAGACAGTGACATGCCTAACCTCGTAAATTGTCTTCTTGGAGTTTCAAAACATTGATGATTTGCAGATGGTCTTGGAGTAGGATTTGGATTGGAGATTCGGACGGCATTGACATACGGATGATCATTCTTCTTGGTACGGGTCCTTGCCCCGTACACAACATTGACTTCCTTTTTTGCAGCAAAAGGTTTCTTGATAGGATTGGGAGTAGAGGTAGATGCCACAGAGATCTTCCCACTTTTAATGCCGCTTTCAACTCTTTCACCGGTTAAAATTAATTTGGTGAAACCAGAAGAAGATAAGCCAACCAACAAATAAAAGAAAGGACCAGATAAAGTGACCATGAACATGTCATTGTGATCCCTATCAGTCAAGGGTGGTTGAACCCTACTGGAGAGGTCTCTCCACTTTTGTGCATATTCTTTAAATCCTTCATTCTTTACCATGGTCATATCTTGCAATTGAACCCTCGTTGGCGCCAAGTCGGTGTTATAGTCATACTGATGGTAGAATGCGGTAGCTAAATCTTCCTAGGTATTGATACGGGAACCATCCAACTGATAAAACCATTCAAGTTGCATTCCAGCCAAGCTCTCTTGGAAAAGGTGAACCCAAAACTTCTTATCAGCAGTGTGCGGATGTATCTTGCGCATATAAGATTTCAGGTGGAGTTTTGGATAAGAAACCCCATCGTACTTTGCAAAGACTGGTATTTTGAACTTGTGGGGAATGACTACCCCAGAGATCAAACCTAAATCGTCAAAATCTAAACTGGGGACGGCTTGGATTTCAACAGATTTCAATTTGTCTTCTAACTGCTTGTATTTCATATCGGCGGGTGGATACTTCTCGTCAAAATAATCATCATCAGATGCTTGATCATTAACACAGTCAGCCTGAGTACTCTTGACCTTACCAATCTGGTTCTCGTCCTCTTCAGATGAGTCTTATCCTACTGGGATCTGACGGACTGTCTCCTTGAACCTTCTACCCATGTTGAGTAGAGCTTTCTTCTTGGGCTTCCTATTAACTGCCAGCAATGGCATCATATCTTGCTGCCCCTTGGCTAGGGCCAGTAGAGTCTCTTGGAATTGAGAGTTTTGTGCCTAGAGATCCTTCACAGTTTTTTCTAGATCCATCTTGCTGAAATAAACAGCAGAAAGATAAGGAAACCTGTTATGCGAAAACCTATCATGTTATGATGCATGGAATATGTACATATAAATGATTTTAAGGATTTATTGAATTTAAATTTGTATAGACAAAAGAGTGAACAAATGTCAATTTTCATTAATTAACTTGAAAAGATTACAGCATGCCTCTTGGGCTTTCTAAGATAAAAATATTGAACGCATCCTCTTCGGCGCAAGGTAGGCGTTCACACTTTGATCCTCTTGTAGCTACTTCATAAGCTCCAAGACCCTCTTCTCACTAGCATAGAATTGAGCCTAGAAAGTATCTCGTTCTTCCTTAAGTTGAATCCAACCCTTTTGCAAGTCTTTGATAGAGGTAGGCACGTCGGGATGGAGGATGGTGTACGGGACCTCTCCTTCAACCACAGGTTCCATGATGACTGGTAAGATGGAGGGATAAGGCATCACAAATTTCTAAGCAGGAGCTCGTACTCACTTAAGTTAAGGTTCAAGGGGAATTGAATTCTTGTGGCCCAGCATCTTACTATCCACCTTGTTCACCATCCTCCAAGCTTGGATAAACCTCTAACGGTAACCTTGATTGTCGCTCTCGTAGTCGAACACCAATCCTTGGATAAGCATCTCATGTGGACCATCCCTTCGGGCGTAACGAAACTGTCGTAAGGCTAAGCAGGGGTTGTAAGTGATACCTCTTCTAATGCCAAGCAAAGGGACATTAGGGAACTCCCCACAACCGTCGACGATAGTAACATTCTCCAAAGATCGGGAATACCAATGAATATCTGAATGTCTGAGTATCATCAACCTATGGGACCACCTTGAACCTTGCTCATTTTTCAACAAAAATTGGGGAAGATGCGAAATAAACCATATTTCCAAGAGGGGAGTGCAACACATGAGGATACCTCTCTTCCTTATAGTGCAAGAGTGAAAAGAATGTAGGATGTCTCCTAATAAAGTAGGCCACGGGTTACGAGACATGAAGATTTTGACGGTGTTTACATCTATGAGTTGGTCAGGATTTGGAAACAAAACCATCCCATAGATGAGGAGGGCCACAATTTCCTCAAAAGCTTGTAAGTCCAAGGAGTTCCAACAATCTTGAGCTTTCTCAAACAAGAACTTGGCCAAGAAACCTTTGACACCACTCCTTGTTTCCCAATTAGTTGTGACATCAGATTGTTGCAAGTGTAGGGCTTAAGCAATCTCTTTAGGTTTTGGATCTCTTTACGTACCATTGAAGGGTAGTTGATTGAGAATGGGAATCCTCAAGAGTTGGTAGAATTCTTCCAAAGTTGGCACAAGTTGATAATTGGGAAAAGTGAAGCAATGGTGTAGAAGATCAAAGAATTGGAAAAGCACCTTCATCATATCTTCATCAGTATTGGAGGTAACCAAGTTTAGGAGGCGACCATGTCTTTCGGTGAATGGAGAATTCTCAGGAACCCTTGAAGCTAACTCTTTGAGTTGAGGAGGAATCCTTACGAGATTGACTTGAATGAATTTCCTGCGAATAAAAGTCATGTCCTACAAAACAGAACAAAGATAAATCCCAAAAATCTTTGAAATGGTTAGTGAGTATGAGTATGATTTTATGATGTTTATGATGTTATGTACAAGCATATACAAAAAAGGCAAACAAATCCTTAGGTTTAGGCTTGAATGGAGTCTCATAGGTAAGTACCCTCTTGAAGTTTAGTTGGCTCAAACCTGTCCTAGAAATAGTAACCAGGTTCTAAAGGATCCCAATATCACTGCTCTGTCTTCTTGGGCATTGTTTCAGCGCAAGCCTCTTTTACAGAAACTGAAATATCCAAAAAATCCAAACCTCAATGAGTGTAGTATCGAGTATCTACCAACATCGGACTGCACCAAATCCGGTTATCTCACTATGTCCTAATGGCCAAGTTGGTCAAGTAAAGATTCTAAAGTCAGTTAGTGTTTCATGGCATCACTCAGCGGCCTCGTATTCTCCTTGACTACTCAAGGGCTATCGGTACCCACAAATATGTCAAACTAACATAGCTATTTCTTAGACCATGTCGATATACCCCGCACAGTTTCCACAATGTATTGCTACTTACCTATAAGGTATCCCAAATCCGGGTAGAGGATTTAAGCCCAAACAAAGAACAAAAATTTAAAGCAAACAAATCAAACAATGAAATCAAATAAAGGTGATTTATCCCTAAGGTAACCCCACTTTTAAGTTTATTCCCCATTAGAGTCGCCAGTTCTGTGATACGGTGGGAGAACTAACTTGTGTGTTTTGCGTTTTATCGCAAATGTTGTGGTTAGCAAGAGTCGCCACCGACTTTTCTTTTATCCACAAGGAAAGGCTGAAAAGAACAGGAAAGACCTTTGAGATTTTTTCTTGAGTTCGGGGGGTAGATTATGAAAAGGGAAAGTGTTAGCATCCTTTTCATCCACAGTTATCTATGGGCTCTTAGTTGCTTGCTAGATCACTTTCTTTTGTTTAAAAATGTGTTTTGTGTGGTTTTTGAAAGTATTTTGAAAAGGCGTCATCATTTAGGCAAACTTTGTAATAGTTCTCGTTCGTAAGAACGTATACAAAGTGTTGATCTTTTGAAAATGTTTCAAGTTTGGAAAGTGTTTTGAAAGTGTTTTTGAAAGTGTTGGTGTTTGTTTGAAAAATAAGCAAGAGTGTTTAATTTGAAATTGAGCAAGCAACTAGAAACAATCTACCTACTCAAAAGTCTTAGTTCATTTCTTCCTTTCCTTTGATATTGCTATCTTACCATTGATTTTGGTAAGAAGTCCTATCTTTTGATGTAAAGGGATGGGCATGGGTCATCATATAGCCATGATAGCAATGTTGTAAAATATCTTAGCAATTCTCTTTGAGGGACTAAGATCATTTTAAAAGGCAACTTTGATAGCGTCATCTAGGGACTATGATCTTGTATTTTTGATTGCTTTTTGCTAAGATACCCCACATGTATAACATGGCCATTTTTATAAGGCAACAAAGTGGATTTACCCTAAGGGTGTAAGTGTGAAAGTGTGTTTATTTACATGCATTGTTTTGTCTTGAATTAGGGTTTGCTAACTTGTTTATTTTAATCTTTCCATACAAACCCTAATTACTAGCATTTATATATAAAGCGTTAAATTGCGAAAATTAAAAATACTAAGCTACTACATCAGTAGGGGAGGGTGTACAAATTTACAAATGCGGATTTGCAAGAAAATTGAACCTAATTATCTATTACAACCATATTGAATAACATATAAGAATTGAATAAAATAATAATGCAAGAATGTAAATGAAAAAAAATATATGATTTTGTTTGGATTTTTTTATGAAAGGGGTTTTAATCTAAACATTATTAAGAATATGATTAATGGAAATTAACTAAAATTAACTTAAACTAATTAAGAAAAGAAATTAATTCAAAAGGGTTTTTTATGAAAAAAATTTAAATAATGAAAATAACATGAGAACTGATTAATTAAAAAGAAACCTCAGTTCTAAATTAATTTTAATTTACAAGAAAATAATGTAATAATTAACCTAAGTCTAAACATTAATTATTGTTAAAAAAAGGAATTGATTTGTTAAAAGAAAATATTTTGGTCTTTTGTTTTATGAAGAAAAATAAAATATTAATAAACTTTTTTTAATATGTAAATAAATAAATAAAATATATTTTTGGATTTTTATTAATAAAAATAATAATGATAATAATAATAATCATAATAAAAATAATAAAAGTAATATGAAAAATAAAAATTAAATAAAGAAAAAGAAAAATAAATAATAGAAATAAAAGGTCTGGGGTGCAAAAATGACACTGGGGTATGAAGAAGCAAAAAAAATAGCCAGGCCCAATGTTGGAGGCCCAATGTTGGAGGCCCAACGCTGCAAACAAAATAAAAAAGGAAGTGAAAATGTGAAAAATAGGCAAAAGGGTACCACTGGGGCTCGAACCCAGGTCCCTCAGGTTTCAGACGCACGCTTTAACCACTGGGGTAGTGATACATCTGTTAACTTAAACAAAACAATAAATATATGATACAAGTCTTTCCCTGACTGTACTTCATCTTCAACCTCTAGCCAAAGGATCTGTAACTTATTCATTTCTCATCCATTCACAAAACTTCCAACATCAAACTTGTTAGAAATTTCCTCATGATTCTGAATATGTAAATAACTTAATCTAATTCTCAAAGATGAGCATGAATTTCTAACAGTAACAAATTTTGACCTAAATATTTTCAGAGGTTCAAACTCAAAATTCTCCATACTCAAGCAACATAAGTGAAATCTATGGACATGTATAGTTTCAGGGCAATGATGTCTACATTTTATCTTCACAAATGCAAGCCTAACAATTCCTAAATAATGAGATAGAAGTTCAAGAAAAATACCTCAAAACTGGAAATCGTGAAATGAGTTTGAGCTTATTTGAAGTGATGGTGATGATCAGGTTAGCTTCCTTGAACCTCTAGGAAGTGAATGCAATAGCTGGCTTGAATTGAGAGTGGCTAGAATGGTCTGGAGAAGTCCAACTGCAATACTCTGTTTTTGGCTATGGAAGTTGATGAAGATGATGTTACAGTCTACAAACAGGGCCAGGGATAGTTGGTATTTGATGTGAGGAAGCTTTTGAAACTAAAAGGCCAAGAAATGCACGAGTGGTTTTGAAGATTCAAGTTCAAAGTCAGAAATGACACAAAAATGGAGGTTTTATGCAATCTCAATTTTCAGGGAGTTTGGGAGCTTGTCTATCGTGTGTTGGCTTGAAAATAACTTATATAGTTATATGAAAGAGGTTAGAGCACTTGAGGTGGTCAGAAGCACAAGATATTGAGTTATGACTATGTTACTTGATTTTGAAGAAAAGTGGATAACATGGTTTTAAGGCATAGTACAAGCATGGCCTGAGTTTTTAGAGGCTCTAGACAAGTTTCTTATGGCTTTTAGATTGTGTGTGATCGGAAGAAACAAGTGCAAATCTCAAGACAAGTTGACTTTGTGATTAAAGCCTCTTTACAAGAATGGAATGGTAACTTTGTGCCATAAATGGAAATGCAATTTGGATAATGGCTCAAATGCTTGGATCAAAGCTCTAACAGTTGTGTAAACATTTAATTATGGAGTTACAAACAAGTTTAAGGTCGGAAAAGCAAATATTATGCAGCCTAGCATGGATTTGAATTCTTATTCATCATGGAAATGGCCTATAATTCAAGAATGAATGTCCAACTTCTTGTCTTTGATTCTCTTTTCTCAAACATGATCTCAATGAGTTCTTGTACATTTTCTAAAGCTTGTAACATCCTTTACAACCTCTATGTTGGTAATTTTTGAAAATTCCTCTTGGAACTATGAAAAAATGCCATGAAGTTAGGTCAGAATCCTGCCTAAACTAGGGCAAAATTTCACTAAGTTTCTAAGTTTCATGAATATGTATTCACAAAATCATAACTTGAAATACATGCATTTCTAGGAGAAGTTGTGTTCTATAATGTTTTAGATCTCATTAATATCTACAACTTTCATGTTGAAAGTTTCCTTTGAATCATCTTTCATCATGGTGAAAAATTGGCTCAAAGTTGTGGAAAAAAATATGAATTTTCAAACACTTAGAAAATTTCTAAGTGTAGAAATTTTGACTTTTCAAAAAGAAATCTTGACTTTTTGATTTCTTGATGAACAAGTTTCATATTTTGACATGTTTTTGATGAATTGTGATCTTTGATACTTGATTTTGACCAAAAATTCAAAGTTTGACTTTTCAGTGTACAATTGACTTTTGATCAATTGACTGAAAATCAACTATCAATCAATTGATCTTTGAGGGAAGTTTTGAGTCATGCCATTAGGTCAAAATGATTAATTGAATCCTTGAGATCATGTCTCCAATCAATCAAACATTTGCTAGGTCAAAAATCAGAAATTGCACTTCCTTAATCAAAAACCCTAATTTTGACCATTTTGCCCTTTTGATGATCTGATCAAAATTCTTGAGGAATTTTGGTCCAAACTTGATCAAATGACATATATGAGTTAATAATGTTGATATGGATCAAAAATCATGAAGTTTGACTGTAAATTTACCATAGTTGACTTTTTCCCCAATACAGTTGATTTTTAGGTCAATTGATCAATTGACTGAGCAAAAATGTGATCAGAGACTTGGAACTTGACATGAGAAATATTGAGGGTCCAAAATGATCCATGAAAGTCATATGAGGCATTAAAAGTTCATTTTTCCTTGTGCAATCTCAAACCCTAATTTTCAGTCATCAGTGCTTGAGGAGGTGTCTTGAATTGATGAACCCTAGTGCAGTCTTGAATCAAAGGAGATCTTGTGAGAGATTACTTGAGAAATGAGAGGGAAAATTTTGGGGTACGACAGGCATTCCAGGCAAAAGTTATGGATCTTATTCAAAAAAATGAACAAAATAGACCGCGATTCGAGAATTTATTACCACGACTACGAAAGAAATGATCGATCTAAATCATTTGAGTCAGAAGCAAAGGGGATTGGAGTTATCAAAGGATATTAGAGAAGCAGTTGTATCAATTATCATTTTATTTCCGTTTTCAAATGTTGTTAAAATTTCGGTAATTACCTCTTTTTAGGAATTTAATCTTGTACTCTCGCCTATTCTAAGGCATTTTCATCAGTAAAACAGTATTTTTTCAATTTCAAATTCAAAATGTTTTTCTTTTTCGACTTGTTTGCAAAATACTATGAATATTTCTTGTAAACACTGTTTTGAAATTATTTTGGGGGGATTTGACAAAAAAATTAAAGCATTTGATAAAACATCAAAGAACATTTTGGTTAGAAAAACGTCGAAAGAAAATCCACGTCTCAGTTTACGCCTACGCCTGCGCCTGTAATACAACCACCATTCCCAAATTGAAGTTGGTCACTTTTGCGTATCAAATTCAAATCAACTTGGAGACACCATGACATAACGACAAACAACGTCAGAGGGTTGGTGACTTAGGAAGGAGCCAATGGTTTAAAAGGAAGAAAATATATAAAAAAACATTTACTTGGTGCATATACATACGAGACATTTGGTGTATATACAAAATAACATGTTTGGGTATCATATCAATTTAGGGCATTGTGCATTGCATTTTCAAGGCCGTTTAGGCCAGGAATACTGCGACATATCTTGGGGCCTATTATGAATTATCTTATCTACGCAAGACAAACAAATACCTTGGTAAAGAACAGACACTACCGGTAAATAATTATATCTTTGGTTTAGTTATCTAAGATTCAATTATCAAAACACTCGTTTCAAAATCCGCTTTATTTATCCCTAGGATATGATAGATATGAAAATATGCGATGTAGCTTGCTATGTTAGTCTCGAAGCTTTAGTAAGTTATTTCTTGTGACACGATTCATTGCATTTGTCTCCAAGCAACGATGAATTATCAAGTGGGTGCTATTTATCCTCTATGTTGTGATAAATACACAAATTCACATTACACATTACTATGTTAGTCTCGAAGTGTTAGTAAGATATTTTCAAACCCGTATCATTTACTCCCTAGTTGTAGTAGATATATGAAATTTGTGATATAACTCATTGCATTAGTCTTAAAGCAATAATAGTTTATTGATAGGAAAAATATCAAGTGTACTATTTTTTCCTCTTTTAATAATAGGGAAATTCCACGAATGTCGGTCTCAAGGATTGCGTGCAATTATCAAGTTAAATTCATAGTTCAATTAAACAAAACTTGATATGGGTTTTGGTTTTGAAATTGTCACTTAACAAGTAGCAGAAATATAAAATGGATTTTCACTGATATGAGGAGCATGCTAGGGGTATGTGTGTGATTTGAACCTGTAATAATCTTTACTCTTGATCTCTTCTACACGTTTATTACCTTCAACTATCGAATCTTTAGTTTGTTTTCCCCTAAGTCCTTAGTGAGAAAACCTTTAACCATCAATCCTAAATCCTAAGTCCTTAGAGATATCTGATGGAGTCAAGAATTTATGTTATTAAGATTTTACCGATGACCTATAGGATATCCTTAGTCCTAGGTGATATCTATTATAGTCTAATTGTTCAAAAATCTTAACAATGGCGCTCCAGCCCTAATTGTTAATCGTGGATCAACCCCTATTTGTCTGATAGGAAAGGCATAAGAACATTGAACAATTAAATAGAAAGGAAACTTATTGTATTAAAATAAATAATTCAAAGTCAATTCATTTTCGAATCATGGACACCCCATAGCATTGGGGGGTTTTGCCTCTCATAATATTAAAAAGAAAAACAATGATAAAATTAGACATTACAGAAGGTGAGGATTCTTCGATCTTCAATTGTTGTTGCTCATGAAGGAATCTTTGTCTCCAAATATCTTGAAATCACCAATCTTTATCGTTCCTAATCTTCTCCAGTCAAAAGTCCCTCAATTCCTCTTGGAAACTCCTCTAAATAGCAAAAACTCATTTAGGTCAGTTGGAAATATCCAAAATTCCCCCACAACTTAACAGATGAACAAAATAACCCGAGATACTGAAATACCCAATCATGCAACATGGGCACCCGTGTTGGACTTCTAAAAATTTAATTGTTGAGTTTTGGTTCAGGCACTCTGACACGGGCCGTGTCAAGTGATACGGGCACCCGTGTCAGGTGACACGGGCACCCATGTTAGCCCCCTGATTTTCACTTGGCCAACACTCTCATCCTGACACAGCCCATGTCAGGTGACACGAGCACCCGTGTCGGGCCTCCTATAGGTGAATTTTTGCATTTCTTCCGAAACTCTGAGTTTTGTATCGATTTGTCCCGATTTATTCTTTTGAACCTGAAAACACTAAAACACACAACCAAAACATAAAATGAAGTAAAATGAAATAAAACACTCGACAATTAAAAGAAAAGATAATTGCAATTAATGATAAATAACTGTGTAAATACCACTGGTCAGTTATCTATTTTTCTACGATATAGTTCATTGTGTTAGTCTCCAAGCAATAATGAGCCATGGAACTTTGTATTATTCGTCCCCTAGGTCGTGATGTATAGACGAAATCTATGTTGTAGCTTACTATGTTAGTCTTGAAGCAGTAGTAAGATAATTTTCAAGCTTGTGTTATTTATCTCCTTGGTTATAGTAAATACACAAAAATCTACGGCTACTTTTTCTAGGTGTTGACAAGTTATTTGCGTCGTCGTATCTAGGTCAATCATACTCTTTGCTCGGGCATTGGTGAGTTTACTATGTCACCATTTCTTATCTATCTTGCGGGGTTTATCTTTTCATATATGTTCAAGTCTACAATCAAATTTTGGGGTCTTCCATTATTTAATAACTCTTTAATCTGAATGTGCGAGACCTTTGTATTTTTACACCCTCTTCCATAGTAGTGTTAAAATCAATTTATTTTATCTTAAGCATTATTCATGATTATTTTTATTACAAGTTTACAGGCTAAGCTATTATATTTTGTTGTTTAGATACAATAGGGAGGGGTGTATATTTATTTCACTTTTACTAAATATGATTCTTTGGTTTAAATTAAAACGGGTGGTCCATTAGGTCTTTGAAGGCCCATTAGGTTTTATCTAAGAGGGTTGACCAAGGTCAACATTTGAGTCTCATATAAATGTTTAAATATTGTTGTTATATAATTATTCAATTTTTATTGTATTAATTATTGTAATGATTATTTTTGGTATTATATATTAATCATCATTTATATCAGTATTCATATTATTGTTTGACCGAGGTCAACATACTAAAATTGAAGATATTTGTTGTTTTATTTTAAATTATATTATTATTATTACTACTTGAAGAAGTTGACTGAGTCAAGTTTAAGGTTTCAACCCTTACCCCTAAGTTGCGCAAATTTTTGGACTCTTCATCCCCAAGGTTAATCAAAAGCCCATTGTTTTATTTCTGGATCAAATCTGCAGACAAATAAAATTAAATCTGGAATTTTATTTGATTACATTTTGAATCTTGTACACAATAATATGTCCAGATGCATACAACGAAGATCTAATTTCAAACTAAATCTAGAATCTAAATCAGAATTACAATATTGATTCAATCGAATCAATCTCAGAACCTATAACTGCTAATCATCTAACAATAGTTCCTAAATGAATCTATTCTAAAACCTATATAAACCCTAAAACTAAACGTAAAAGTGGAGCCCCTTGAGAACAAAGGAGATGGAGGGTGACGAACACATTCCCTTCATCTAATTTACTTACGAATTTAGAATCTCTGTACGAATTTGGGTTATCAGTTATTCTCCCGTTCTTAGGACAAAAAGTTAATGGTGACGACTTATCTACTGTCGCACACGAATAAAAAACGAGTTATTTTGAAAAATGTAGTTTAGCGACAGTGACTCGAGTATCGTATCGTGAGGATTCTTGTATTGTTATTAACCAACAAAAATGATTATGGAGGATTTAATTCAGGATCAATTTTTAAAGAGATAAGAAAATAAGTGATTAAAATAATTGATTATAAAAATAAGTCGATCTACTGTTTTCAGGTTCCTGCTAATCATTGGTTTTTACCTTACCAATTCCCTAAGCGGCTTTGACCTCTATTCGATTTCAATACCAATTGACAAGCGCAATAGATATAAAGCAGATTGAATTTCCATTATGAATTAAGCAAACAGATTAATACAATCGTGAATTAAGAAAACACGATATAGAACGTGATTTAACGACTAAGCAACGTAAACAGCAATTAAAGATTAGGAATACAAACATACGAATTTAATCAAGAAGTTCCATGAAATAACAGATTAAACAAATGAAATTTCATTAAAATATAACTTAAAGAGAAATAAAATTGAATTGATAAATTAAAATCCTCAAAGCGTCGGAACACGATTATAGTAGATCAACTCTGGATGATTAGTTCTCCATCCAAGCGTACAAGCAAAAGTAATTTTTTATCATGAATAGAAGGTAAAAAACAAAAAGAATAGTAGCTCCTTCCCAAGTTATAAGAGCATAAGGGTTACACCAAAAATCCGAACCGGGTCGGAAATTACAAACCAAGCCCATAAAATTGACCCAAAACAAAATATATCTAAGGCTGCAACTTCAACGAATTATTCAATCCTGCTACGTTCCAAATCAGCTTCTGGATCCAACATGAAAGTTGTAGCTCTTTATCTTAGCTTTCTAACACATATTAGAGCGCCTCGATCTGATTTCTGTAGCTCAAATTATAAATTTTTCAGTGAAAGTTGCCAAAGCTGAAAATTAAATTCGAAAATCAAATTAAACCAAAAATAAACTAAATTACAAAAACATTATAAAACATAAAAACAAACAAAGTAAAACATAGAAATGTTTAAGTACAAACATGGAAGAATGTGTATCAAAATGCATTGATAAGCGAATCTCTATTTTTTTCCAATTACGACAACGCCACGTCTTCGCTTAAAGGGTGCAAGACAAAGGTATTGTCAAGAGAACATCGTATGTGTGTAGTATCTCATGCCTCCCCACACGTGTCACCGGAACACGGGATTCAACATGATTATCCACGCTAAAATTATGTGTATACTGGCCTGGGTAATAGGTTTTTTACCTTAGAGTAGCAACCTCCCACCAAAGAAACATCACAATACAACAGCAGTACAGAATAATAGAACCAATAATCTAGATGCAGATGAATGAAAACATATATATATATATATATATATATATATATATATATATATATATATATATATATATATATATATATATATATATATATATATAAAAAGCAACAAAGCAATAAACAAATAAACACCCAAAAGAAAGGAAAACAAACCAGAGCTAGGACTAACTCACTTAGGTAATCCTCAGTAAAGTCGCCAACTGAAGTGACTAGAGAAAATAAATCTCTAAAAAAATTAAGTCACCGTCAAATATTTATTTATCCCACGGAAGAAGGAAAAGGAAAACATCAAAGAAAACCCGAGAAGGGAAAAATCAAGGTCTCGTGACCAAGAGATCAGGTACGGGAGTCGATTATGCAAGGGAAAGGTATTAGTACCTCTCACGTTTGTGGCAATCCATGGAATCCACTCTTGTTGTCTAATCTAAAGGGTGAATTTGAATCTAAATCTAAGTTGTAAAGGGAATGCATGGATGCAAAGAATTATGTATAAAAGAAAAGGTTTTATTAGTTATGCATGCCTCGTTTGCGACCTTTGTGCCTACGTACCCTCTCCGTGGAATGAGAGATCAAGGCACTCGTAGTTCACCTCAAAAATTTTAGTTTGTTATGTGTTTTTTATGAACAATGTTAATTTCGCATTCTACCGTAGCTCGACCATTTGAGACTGACGCTTTGTAGTAGAAAGGGATTAACATGTTCTTACCTGAAAAAGTTTTAAAAGAAAAAGTCTGAAGACAAAAAGATTTGAATTGGTTGAGTGTTTTTGTTGAGAGAATACATCAGATGGCCCTCAATAGGTGTGGGTATCTGAGTAATTCCCTCTTAGTTATGAAAGGGTTTAAGAAATGTTAGAGTGTTTTATGAATTTGATTAAGAAAAGAGTTTTAGTTTTATAAGGGATGCAAAAGAAAAGACTAACAAAAGGGGAACTCGGTCCTACTTGTTGTCATGCTTGTGGACCTAAAGTTGGGGTCAAGGGAATTCTACATAATGTTCACATGCATGGATATCAATCCTAAGGTCTACTTAGTTCAATCTTGACTAAGAATGAACTAAAGATCCTATAGGGAGCATGTGATAACATAAGGATAAAAAGAAAAAGAAACATGTGAGCAATCAAGAACTTAACTAAGATATGAAAGCAAACATACAACATATGGGAAGTAACCACATACTCAAGTAACCAACACCTAACCATGATATCATGTCATCAAGGCAAGATAAAAAAGAGATGATAAAACATCAACACATAACCATGATATCATGTCATCAAGGTAGGACAAAAGGAAGAGATGATAAAACATCAACACCTAACATGATATCATGTCATCAAGGTAGGATGAGATGGAAGAAAGGGATAACTCTTAACCAAGATATCATGTCATCTAGGCAAGAAATAAGGAAGAGGTGATATTAACTCTTAACCAAGATATCATGTCATCTAGGTAAGAGAATGGAAGAGGTGGGAAGTATATCATAAGAACCTAAACACATAACCAAGATATCATGTCGTCAAGGGAGGATAAAAGAAAGCATGCTATAGGTGACCACCTAAGCACAAAGCGCGAGCTAGAAAAACAAGAATAGGAAAATTCTCCTTCTAGTAGAATAGCTCAAGCATAAATCGAGTAATAACTCGAAGCATCAACGTTAAGAAACACGAGCTAAGTAACATCGAAATGAAGACAAGATGTGGGGCCAATTGTGAGCCCTTCTTCCACTTTACCGACTCAATAACAAGAAAGGAGCACAATTCAAAGCATCAACGTAGGACACAAGCTAAGAATGACCAAGGGACTTGAAATATGGGGGCCAATTTCGAGCCCTTCTTCCACTTTTATTGACTCGGTTGCAAGCACAAAGATGAATTAGTAATCACAGCTACATTGCCTACAAAGTAGGACTTCCAGATCAAGCAATGCATATAACAATAGGACTTGGTTTCCAGACATGCATCTCTATTCCTACTTCTCATGGCAAAGAAATTGAAAAGACAATGCAGAAATAAGATAAATGAGAAAAATACCAAACAGAATAAAATTCGTTGCCTCGGGCTAACAAAGCGTAAGAAACCCGAATATATTCTCGAAAGCTTGCATCAACAAACAAAATAATCAGAAATCAAATGCATGAGATAAGTGTCGAAGCATCATTAATATGAAAATAAATCACAAGCAGAAAGTGCGTCAAGCATATCCGAACATCAAATAATAGTCCTGCATAAAACACAAGTCCATAAAAACAAAAACAATACACAAGTCTCATGAAATGAGATCCATGCTTAGATGCGTTAGAAGCAAATCCGAACAACAAAGAAGTGGGATAAATGCTTTAATTGAATAATCAATAATTAATTAATCGATTAAATGCTCTCTTGAACCTCCTTAGAAAGCTTGCACAAATCAATGAATGAGTTTGAAATAACAAGGAGGGATAACATAAGTTAAGCATTCATATCATAACTCAATTCAAGCTTAATTCATGAAGAAGTAAGTTCCAAACATGTGTCGGAGCAACAAAAACAAATATCGGACAACACCGTTTTAACTCATGAAAATGCTCGGAAAGTCGATTTACAATCATCAAAATGTAACACCGACGTCAAGCGATTATCAAATTAAATTCAATCATGAATTAAACAAGAATTAAATCACAATTTTGCATACAAAAACAATTTTCGGACAGCATCATTTCAACTCATGAAAGTCCTCCAAAATCACTTTAAAGCCACCAAAACTCAACACCGACATTAAACAATTATTGAGTTAAGTCCAAACATGTCTTGAGCAAGAATTAAATCACATTTAAGATGTATTTATGAATACTAGGCAGCAAGGCTTCATGTGTCGGTGTTCACCAAAAATCAAATTAGAAATTAACATTTTAACACACAAAAATCGAACACCGACACGTGAAACTTTATTTGGAATTCATAAATAAATTGCAACAATTAAATCCAAACCGGTACGATGATTTCCGAGCATCGAAACCAAAATTATTCACGTGTCAACAACATTAATCAACTCGAAATTAAGCATCGACATATGAATTTCACCAATTATCAATAACTATTGACTTGAAATCAAAATTCAACGCATAAACTCAACAATTATGAACAATTATCAATTTCGACGCGTAGATCTCAAAAAATAACTCAAGTAATCAAGCGATCCCAACAATTATCAACATCATCAACATGAAGATTTATCAAGAATTAATTAATTCCCACAATTCAAGAATTAATGCATGCTATTCAACACACAAAAATCACTTAATTCATCAATTAAAATTCTGCACTACAATTAATTCAAGAATTTAATTCAACACAACAATTGAATCAAAGAGATCAAGAAGTTGACCAAAAATTATGACCGAAAAATTGATCGGAGATATGAACGGAGGGAGGAATCACGATCAGAACATCGATAGGAGGAGAAGGAAGCGCGACGGCGACGGACAACGCCGAGGGAGGCCAATCGGATGCACAGAGGGAAGGTGGCACGTGTGGAGGTTCTGGCAGCGGGAGGCGGCGGTCCGGCGGTCGAGAGGAGGTTTGGCAATGGGAGGCAGTGGTCCGGCGCGGTGGTTGATTGGAACTTGAGAGAGAGGATCCCTTGAGAGCTCTTTGCAATTTGGAGAGTGAATTTGTAATAATGATGGAATCTCTTTTGAATTTGAGAGAAAAAATATATATAGACATGGGCTTAAGTCATGCTTGACATTTGGAATAGAAAAAACTAGTTTTTGGAGTCACACTCCCCTCTCTTTTTTGGTTGCGCGGCTTTTTCATCATATTTTCATACACACTTTGAGAAACAAGCCATAAACCATAACTTTCTGAGCATAATTCGAACTCGACTCTTGAAGCAAATTTGTAGTTAATGGAATTTGTGATATTGTACCGTGGGAATCGTCCCGAAATGATTAAAATCGAGAAAGTTATGATTTTTACAATATCGAGAAACTATCAACTGGAAATCCACTTCACCATATAATTCTCAAAGTTATTTGCAATTTCGGAGATCTTCCACATATATATGGCTCTCGATCCTAACATATGAAATAGAGAGGATGTCAAGGAGACTCTTATGCCCAAAGACCCACTTAAAAATATTTTTTCGGACGAAATTTATGAATTTTTGAACCTGAACTGTGAAATGTTGATTTTCAGCCCAAACCGATTCAAATCAACTGAAACGCTCGACTTTTTTTGCAATTCAAGACATGCTGGAACACATGGTAACTTGACATGATAAGGACTCGATTAATCACTGATTAAATATCCCGGGGAAATGCGCTGAGGGCATTTTAATTCCGAAATCCTGAATTAATATTTCATTGTATTGATTGACGAAACAACTATCTTCTGTAGCTTGACGAGGCTTAAAAGAAATGTCTTGATCCTATGACCATAAAATCGATGATATATATGTATGCATATGATAATTAAGTATAAACTAAATTAAATTGAAATGAAAAAAAGTAAATTTTGAAGTAGAATAATACTAACCCGAGATAATTCTGACACCTCAAATTCTAAAAGTGAAGATGAAGAATGAAATATATGTTTAATGACAAGCTCATATACGGAAGATGTAAGTCTATCTAACTCTTTTCACACTTGAAAACTGGAAATAATTTTTAATAATCTTCTAAAAGATTCAGAAACTTTACTTTAAAAATATCTCTTTCAAAGAGAAAAAAATCCTTGAGGTAGAAAAGAGAAAGAAGATAATACTTGAACAAAAACTACTTCAAAATTGTTCACGATTTGAAAGATGGCTATTTTTATTTATCAGAACATCAGAAGGCTCACAACAAGAGAAATAAATAATCTATCACTCAAAAACTTTTTGAAAGAAAAATAGAAAATAAAATTTTAAAAAGAAAAAATAAAGAATTAAAAAGAGATGTTAGTAGTTTTAGAAAATTCAGCGAAACATTTCAAAAAATTATGAGATATCAAGTAGGAGTTTTTGAAAAAGCTGGAATTAGATTCAATACTTTCCAAAATCAACAAATTTATTAAAAAAAATTGTCCTTAATAAAAATGATGAAAGAATCAAGAAAAAAAAATATATACAATCAAAATCATAGTTTTAAAAAAAAATATCAACAACTATAAAATTATTTTTATTTCTGAAAGCAAGAATAATGAAATCAAAAAGGAAGAGTATATATGCAATTAAGATAAAAGTATCAAGATATGTCCAAAAAGTGAAAACTTCATAAAAAGTTGTTATTACTGCCAAAAAAAAACTAATTCTCATGAATCAAATTATTACTTTAGGAAAAAAGAGAAAATATTCTTATTTTAATCAAATGGGTCATCATAAATCTAGATGTTTTAGTAAAATTAAACATTTTAAAATAACTAACACTCAAGAATCCAAATTTAAGTTGATATCTAAGAAACTTACAGATTATAATGCAAAAATATCTTTTAGCAATTAAGAAAAAGTTACAGTATATAGATAAAGATATATGATTGGAAACAATATAAATTTTATATCCTTTAAAATAAAAGATGGTGGATCAGTAATCTTTGGAAACAACAACAAAGCTCTTATCAAAGGTATATGTATTATTGGTAAGAAAGATTATGCGAAAAATAATAATTGTTCAATATGGGGAAAGAATAAAATATAACTTACTAAACATCAGTGAACAATGGGACAATGGTCTTAAAGTTATTTTTCATTCAAACACATGTGAAATTAAATAAACATCTACGTGAAAAGTTATGTTTACCGGATCAAAGCAAGAAAATCTTTACACTATTTATTTAGACGACATTTATGTTAGTGCGTGAAGTACTTTTAGTAAGGAGAGAAAGAGAGAATAATAAAGAAAAAAAATATTTGTATTATTAAATTATATAAATAATGATACACACTATAATTATTTATATACAATCTTAATTGGGTTTGGGCTAACACAACTTGGATTATATTTAAATATTAAATCTAATGAAATCTAATTTAATATTTCAACACACCCTCATAATCCAAGTTGTCGAACATCCTCAAAAATAGTCAATCTGAACTATTCCTAATTTCTTTCCCAAATTCAGGAATATGTTGATCTTCAATCCTTTGATGAAAATGTCGGTCAACTGTGCTTAACTTGAGCAATGTTTATCTTCAAGTTCACCTTGATTTACTTTTTCCCTCAAGAAGTGAAACCTTACTTCAATATGTTTACTTCTTCCATGCAAAACTGGATTCTTCGCCAGATCTATGGCTGACTTGTTATTGATTTGCAATACTAGAGGTTTCTTCACTTTGACAGTCATTTCTTTAAGTACAGATCTGATCCAAATTACTTGACATGCAACATAAGATCCTGCTATATATTCAGCTTCACACGATGACAATGTAATTGCAAGCTTCTCAAGTCATATTTAAAGCATGTGTTTTGATGAAGACAACATGGACATCAAGTTTCAAAGGATGTGCAAAAAACTTATCAACATCAAATTAAAGTCTTGAAGATTATTGAAGAATTATTAAAGAAATCATCAAATGTCAATATGGTATAAATAATTCTTAAAACCTTGAATATAGATGTTCACAATATGCATTCATCAACATATACATATTCCATAACTTTAACATCAAGAAAAACTTTGTTTGAAATATCTTTCAAAATGTATTTTTGAAAATAAACCTTTAGGAACCGGTTCCTCCCTAACAGGGAACCGGGTTCCAGCTTTTCTCAAAAAACATGTCCCTGGTTTTTGTAACAGGAACCGGGTTGTACCAATAGGGGAACCGGTTCCTGCGTGATAAATTTGAATTCCAACTTATAACGTTCACTAAGAACCGGGTTCTGTCAGTGTCGGAACCGGTTCCTAGCGAACCAATGCAGCTTTTACTTTGTTTTTTGAACATTTTTCAAGTGGTATCTTTTCATGAATGCATTGCATCTTTTCATATGAATTGGCATGAATGAAGAGGTTCTTACAACTTTATAAAATGCAGATTTTCTTATTTTCAAACAATGTTCAATACTTCAATTTTCAAATTAACAAATATACTTCTTCATTAACAATTTTCTCTTTTACTCACATTTGAATTTAAACTTTCATGTGTTCATAATTTTGTGAAACTTGCCATATACACTTTCATTATCATTTCAAGTTTCATACATACATTGTGAACATTTATATATACATTGTTGAGAATTGTTTTTATCTTGAAGAAGAAGATCAATTGAAGATCGATAAAGCTCTCCATATACTTCAAAATTATTCATTGTATTACTTAAAGATTTTCCCTTACTATCCAGGATTGTTGGAAGTAAGTGTTGTGATTTGAAGAGGATTGTTCTTCATTCACATTAGTGTTTGTTTGGTCTTAAAGGTGTTAAGAACCTTTGATCACCCTATAGGTTAGATAGTAAGCATAGGTTGTACAATCATTCTAACTATAGTGAAATCTCTTTCGTGTTGGAAAGGAGACTGGAGTACTCTCGGATTGTGGGGGGAACCAGGATATATCACTGTGTTCTTTACTTTTCCGCATTTATCGCTTTCATCACTATAATCGAGAAAAGATAAGGATATAATCAAAACCTTCAAATACTTAACCAAAAATTACTACCAAGCATTCTCATAAAACCGAATAAATTTTATAAGACCTAATTCACCCCCCCCCCCCCCCCCCCCTCTTAGGCACTCTGAGACTTACAATTGGCATCAGAGCAAGTTATAGGTAACTTGTTCCTAAAGATCCAGAATGGCTTCCGCAAATCATCAACCAGTTTTCAGAGATGGTGGTAGTAACAACAAGCCTCCTCTATTCTGTGGTGAATATTTTGACTTCTGGAAAATACGCATGAAGACGCATTTAGAAGCACAAGGAGAGGAAGTATGGGATGCTGTTGAAAATGGTCCATTTATCCCAATATCAGTAATCAATGGCATTGGTTCTGTAAAGCCTAAAACTGCATGGAACGACGATGATAAAAAGAAAGTTCTCTATGAAAAAAAGGCAATAAACCTTCTTCAAGGTGCACTCAGTATGGACGAATTTTTCCGTGTCTCGAACTGCAAGACAGCAAAAGAAATATGGGATACCCTGGTTCAAACTCATGAAGGAACGGCTGAAGTAAAAAGATCAAGGCTAAATACCTTGAGTCAAGAATATGAACTATTTCGAATGCAGCCCGGAGAATCCATTCTTGACTTACAAAAGAGATTTGTGTATTTGACAAATCACTTAAATGCTCTTGGTAAAACCTTGACAAATGATGAACTCAACTTGAAAATCCTTAGATCATTGACTAGGGAATGGCAACCAAAGGTAACGGCAATCTCGGAAAAGAAGAGTCTCTCCGCAATGACTTCCGCTACATTATTTGGCAAACTTCAAGAATATGAAATGGAACTCGGTAGACTTGAAAAACATGAAAATTTAGAGAAGAAATCCAAAGGCATTGCCTTGAAAGTTGATTCAAAGGAAAGTCAAGATAAAGATGCATCAGAGGAAGATGAAAACTTCTTGCTTCTTGTAAAAAGGTTAGGAAAATATTTTGGTCATAAAAATAATCTTCATAATGCTAACTTTACCAAGAGGAAGAAATTTTATAATCATAAAGATAAAGAAGCCTCTACATCAACACAATTTGTCACATGTTATGAATGTGGAAAGCAAGGTCACATAAAGCCGGATTGTCCAAAACTCTCCAAGAAAAATGGATTCAAAGGCAAAAAAGAGTTCAAGAACAAAAAGGCTTATGTTGCATGGGAAGATAATGAGATAAGTTCTTCATCCGATTCGGAAAGCGAGGAATGTGCAAATCTAGCATTAATGGCTTCACATCACTCCGACAATGAAGAAGAGGTTAGTAATGAATTTAATCTTTTTGATGATGATGTTCAAGATGCTATTGATGAACTCTTGAAAGAATGCAAAAGTTTATACAAAAAGGTGTCAAATCAAGAAAAAGAACTTCTAAGTTGTTTAGAAAAAATTGACACCATGACTAAAGATTTTGATCTTCAAAAACAGAATTTTATTAAAGAAAAAGAAAACTTTGCATGCTCCAAGTGTGAATCAAATGTCTTTCAAATTGTTCAATTAAAAAGAGTCATTGAACGATATGAAAAAGGACAAATAGGATTGGAAGGATTACTAAGCCAGCAACGTTATCCAAATGATAAAAGGGGTCTTGGTTATGTGAATTCTAAGAAACCAAGTAACAATCCCACTGTTTTTGTAAAGGCTAGTAATAGTTCCAATCCCAAGAAAGTATAAAATAAGCAAGTTGTTCATAATCATCAAAAGAAAAAGGCTAATGTATCGAAAAAGAAAATATTTCCTAAGAAGAAATCTTATCCTTCTAGATATAGAAGTAACTTTGAACCTACTTGTTTTTATTGTGGTATTAAAGGCCATACACCTAATGCTTGCTATGTTAGAAACTTTAGTATAGCAAGTGGGCATTATGTGTGGGTGAAAAAGGGAACTAACTATGAAGGACCCAAGGCAACTTGGGTACCTAACAAAGAATAATTTGTTTGTGTAGGTATGCTTGAAATCCACATCAAATGTTTGGTATCTTGATAGTGGATGTTCAAAGCATATGACAGGAGATGTACACCAATTTTCATATCTAGTACATAAAGCCAAAGGGTATGTCACCTATGGAGACAACACCAAAGGAAAGATTCTTGGCGTTGGAATAGTTGGCACACTTCCATCCATTCAAATTGAGGATGTTCTCTATGTTGAAGGATTAAAGCACAATCTTCTTAGCATAAGCCAACTTTGTGATAGAGAGTTCAAGATCAAATTCAACAAAGATGAATGTCTCATTATGGATGAGGCAACCAATGAGGTAAAACTCAAAGGTATAAGAACTAACAATATTTTTATGATTACTTTAGATGATTTGTCTCTGAAGGTACAATGTCTTATGGTAAACAACAATGACGCTTGGTTATGGCACAAAAGGATCGCTCACATTCACATGAAGCACTTGAACAAATTGGTTAAGCATGACTTAGTTATTGGTCTACCAAAGATGAAGTTCATCAAGGACAAATTATGTAATGCATGCCAAAAGGGCAAACAGACCAAAACAACTTTCAAATCTAAGAATGTGGTGTCTATTACAAGACCACTACAATTGTTACACATGGATCTCTTTGGTCCATCAAGAACAAAAAGCTTGGAAAAGATCTTGGTATTTTGGAAGAAGGTGATCACTAAATAGTTCTCACAAGGTGCACTCCTTCTTTTATATATTTTTTTATAAAATATGTGTATATATATTGTTTGTACAAAACTTTTCCTTTCATAATAAATTTTCAAGTTTTTGGCAATTTTTTGCATGTGGAACCCGGTTCCCATAATGGTAGGAACCGGTTCCTGGTTCATTTTCCAGAAACACTATTTTTTCAAAAACCAGGAACCGGGTTCACTATAGTGCAGAACCGGTTCCCAGCATGCAGACCGGCTACACGCCCTTTCATGTGCTTAAGTGCCTTTTAAATGAGTTTTATGTCATAGTCAACATTCATCTCTCAAAACCCTTCCACCTCCATTGACACACCTCATAAAAGCTCCAACATCTCTTTGTCTTCACCAACATATTAATACCCACTACTACAAATCTCTATAAAACCACTTCTCCTTCCATATTTCATACTCAAATATCCCAATCTCTCACCTATTCCGAAAATCCAAAATCAAAACTCCAACTTTCAGATTTATCACAAATCTCCATGGGTCCTAAGAGAGCTACCAGATCCAGCAAGGGAAAGGCACAGGTTGAAGAAGAGACTTCCAACATTCATCCTCAGACCATCAAATCCAGAAGGCTCACTTTCAAATCTCGCAATCGGAAGGTTCTTAAAGCTAAGTTTTGTAGACTTCATACATTTCTTGTTCATAGCTTTTTATTTCCTGCTCAGTTGGCCTCTGCTGGGGTTGCTAGGTTTGTAGGTAACAATGGTGAAGTGTTTCCTGACCTTGTTAGAGAATTTTATCACAACTTAAAACTTGTACCTGATGAATTTGGTGATATTACTCTAACCTCTCATGTTCTGTCAAAGAGTATCTGTTTAACTGTTGAGGAATTTGGTGCATTGTTGGGTGTTCTGCATGAAGGTTTGGTTCTGGTTAATGGTGTTATTCCACATGATTGGCTACCTTTCAATAAGGAAGAAATTTTTATTAACATGTGTAGGCCAAATCAACAGAATACTGCGCGTCAACAACTTCTATCATCATCAAATTTGTTTGGCTCGGATCTTTCAGTAAGTGACAGAATGCTCCATCTCATTATTGCATATATCCTCTTTCCGAAGAATTCTAACCATTCGCGTATAAATGAGTTTGAATTAATGGTACTTTATGCTTTGAGACGCCGTTGTTCGGTAAATTGGGCACTTTCCATTATGTACCATATGCAGCTAATGGAATCTCTTGATGGTGGGTTACCATATGCTCGAGCCATCTCTCACATTTTGGAAAATGCACATGTTAACCTTCAACGAGAAGTGACAAGGATTCAAGGAGATAAAGAGGCAATTACAGATGCAACCGCACTTAAAAATACAGGGATCATTCTAGATGCAAGAGGTCACTTTCACTATAAAGAAGACTTCGAACCAACTGTCCAATATGTGGCCCAACCTCCCAAAGGCGGATACACCTTAGACATGCTGTTCAATCAGATGACAATCTTCCAGAGACATGTGGATGATCGCTTCGATGTGCTCCAACAAGAAAATGCTTCAGCACGGCGACAACTCCGAAATGTCCAAAGAACTCAAAAGGTTATTCTTGATCACTTTGACAGAAAAGGAGTTCTAGAGGAAGAGGTATCTGGAAGTGGTAGTGGAAGTGATGAAGATGATGATGAGATGAATGAAGATGATGATTAAAAGACAACAAAAAAATTTATGTCATTTCTTTTTTTAATGTATTTTTCTTTGTAACGTTTAGACAATGTTCTATTTTTATGCTTCGTGATGTTTAGACAATTGTTGTTTTATTGTTATGTAATCGTACAATTTGTTGTTTGTATTTTAGTATGTTTGAAATCATACAATGTGTTTTGTTCGTACTTTAAATGTATGATTGTGTTTTATACTCGTCTTAATTTTTATATGTATCTATTTCACTCTTTTTCCCCATCCTTTTTGATGTTAACAAAGGGGGAGAAGAGTATGCATGTATGTTGTTTTGTTTCAAAGAAATTGCAGGCCCAAATAAATGTCAAACTCTCTCCAAAATTCAAAGAATCATGGACTTAGGGGGAGCATACAATTCAGGGGGAGCCTTGCATTTGCTCAACATGTTCGCCACACAAAACAATATGAACATTTCAAGAAATCGTTTTCAAGACTTGGTTGCCATCATCAAAAAGGGGGAGAATGTAATTGCAAGCTTCTCAAGTCATATTTAAAGCATGTGTTTTGATGAAGACAACATGGACATCAAGTTTCAAAGGATGTGCAAAAAGCTTATCAACATCAAATTAAAGTCTTGAAGATTATTGAATAATTATTAAAGAAATCATCAAATGTCAATATGGTATAAATAATTCTTAAAACCTTGAATATAGATGTTCACAATATGTATTCATCAACATATACATATTCCATAACTTTAACATCAAGAAAAACTTTGTTTGAAATATCTTTCAAAATGTATTTTTGAAAATAAACCTTTAGGAACCGGTTCCTCCCTAACAGGGAACCGGGTTCCAGCTTTTCTCAAAAAACATGTCCCTGGTTTTTGTACCAGGAACCGGGTTGTACCAATAGGGGAACCGGTTCCTGCGTGATAAATTTGAATTCCAACTTATAACGTTCACTAAGAACCGGGTTTTGTCAGTGTCGGAACCGGTTCCTAGCGAACCAATGCAGCTTTTACTTTGTTTTTTGAACATTTTTCAAGTGGTATCTTTTCATGAATGCATTGCATCTTTTCATATGAATTGGCATGAATGAAGAGGTTCTTACAACTTTATAAAATGCAGATTTTCTTATTTTCAAACAATGTTCAATACTTCAATTTTCAAATTAACAAATATACTTCTTCATTAACAATTTTCTCTTTTACTCACATTTGAATTTAAACTTTCATGTGTTCATAATTTTGTGAAACTTGCCATATACACTTTCATTATCATTTCAAGTTTCATACATACATTGTGAACATTTATATATACATTGTTGAGAATTGTTTTTATCTTAAAGAAGAAGATCAATTGAAGATTGATAAAGCTCTCCATATACTTCAAAATTAATCATTGTATTACTTAAAGATTTTCCCTTACTATCCAGGATTGTTAGAAGTAAGTGTTGTGATTTGAAGAGGATTGTTCTTCATTCACATTAGTGTTTGTTTGGTCTTAAAGGTGTTAAGAACCTTTGATCACCCTATAGGTTAGATAGTAAGCATAGGCTGTACAATCATTCTAACTATAGTGAAATCTCTTTCGTGTTGGAAAGGGGACTGGAGTACTCTCGAATTGTAAGGGGAACCAGGATATATCACCGTGTTCTTTACTTTTCCGCATTTATCGCTTTCATCACCATAATCGAGAAAAGATAAGGATATAATAAAAACCTTCAAATACTTAACCAAAAATTACTACCAAGCATTCTCATAAAACCGAATAAATTTTATAAGACCTAATTCACCCCCCCCCCCCCCCTCTTAGGCACTCTGAGACTTACAGACAATGCCACCACAGGTTGCTTCTTCAAACATCATGAGATTGGGGCACCAAATACTTGAAAGAAATATCCAGTTGTGCTTCTTTGATCTTCCTTATCTCCACACCAATCAGCATCTGAAAAACAATTAACTGTTGCTTCTTTGCCTTCAGAATCTCGTCAAAATAGTATTCCACAATTTATTGAATCCTTTAAATATCTAAGGATTCTTCTTGCAGCCTTCATATGTGACACTCTTGGTTCACCAATATATCTGCTTACTAATCCGAATGTGAAACCTATATCAGGTCGACTGTTGCATACATACCTCGGAGATCCCATAATTTGCTTGAACAAAGTTGTATCGACTTTGTCTTCCTCTCCATTCTTCTCCAACTTCACATTTGGTTCGACATGTGAGGATGCGGGATTCGAATCATCCATTCTGAATCTCTTGAGTATCTCTTTGACATATTTTCTTTGATGTAGCACCATACCTTGCTTCGACATTTGAAATTCCATGCCTAGAAAATAAGACAATTTTCCTAGATCCGACATTTCAAATTCCTTCGTCATCAGCTCTTTGAACTTCGACAAGTTCTCCAAACTATTTCCAGTGACTAGAAAGTCGTCAATATACAAGCAGATGATTGTTATATCTTGTGCTACAACCTGAACATAGACACCATACTCTAATTTGCATTTGACAAATCCCAATTTAACTAAGTAGGAGACGGTCTTCTTGTTCCATGCCTTAGGTGTCTACTTAAGGCCATAGAGCACTTTGTGCAATCTATATACTTTAATCGCTTCCTTCTAAATCACAAATCCAGGAGGTTGTGTGACATAAACTTCTTCATCTAAAGGACCATTCAGAAATGTTGATTTCACATCTAGGTGGAATATCGACCAGCCTTGGTTGCATGCCAATGCTACCACTAGTCGAACAATCTCTAATCTTGCTACTGGAGAAAATACTTCAGAGTAGGCGAGTCCTGCTCTTTGAAGAAAACCTTGAGCTACTAATCTTTCTTTATGTCTTTCTATTGACCCATCTGCATTATGTTTCAACTTGAACACCCACTTTACTTCGATAGCTTTTGTATGTGCTGGAAATTAGACTAACTCCCATGTGTTGTTTCTTTCGATTTCCTGTAACTCTTTGACCATAGCTAACTTCCACTTGTTAATCTTTAAAGCTTCGCTATGGTTGATTGGTTCAACACCTGCAAGTAAAGCAAAATGAACTAATTTTCCATCTGGTGTGATTTCATCATCACCCACCACTTCATAATCATGAAGTTTTGTTGGAAGAACTCTATTTCTTTGAGGTCTTTGGCTTGTTTCAGCCATAGGCTCTTCGACTTCGACTGTGTCGGGAGTGTTGGAAACTTCTTCTTCTTCAACCTCAACTGGATTCTCAATAATTCCTTTGACCTCTACTTCATCAATTTCTTCGTCGAAATCAAAGTTCATTAATGGCTTGTTAATGGAATTGCTGGAATTCCAATCCCAGGAAGAATTTTCATTAATCACAATATCTCTACTCAACACATTCTTCTCATTAACTGGATTAAATAGTCTGTATGAACTGGTTTTATGATATCCTACCAGAATCATAGGTTCACTCTCGTGATCAAGCTTTCTTATCCTTGCATCAGGAACATGCTTGTAACGCATAAAGCCAAACACCTTCAAATGACTTACTGATGGTCGTTTTCCACTCCACACTTCTTCAGGAACCTTGTTCTTCAATATCTTAGTAGGACACCTATTCAAAATAAAAACTGCAGTCGAAACAGCTTCTCCCCATAAAGACTTTGGCAAATTATTTTGCTTCAGCATGCATCTCTCCATATCTAATATGGGTCTGTTTCTTTTTTCAGCAATTCCATTATGTTGAGGTGTATAAGAATCAGTTACCTCATGATCAACACCATGTTCTTCACAGAAATATTCAAACATCTTGGATGTGTATTCCCCACATCCATCAATTCTCAGAACTTTGATCTTCTTCTCACTTTGGTTTTCGACAAGCATCTTGAATCTCTTAAAGATTTTGAATACTTCGTCCTTTAGGGATACAAAGTCTCTTGTAACCCTAAACAAGCAAGATCCTGCCTTATAATACATTTTTAGTGAGTACAATTAGTTTCCATTGTTGGTCCCAGTAAAACTGACATTGACCTTAAGCTTAACCTATGTAATATTGTCGTTTCTAGTGGCAATAACGACAGTGTTAGAGGTGGTGACTTTAATGACGATGATGTCTCTAAATGGAGGCCACTAAACAAAGCGCCAAAAGGCGCGAGCAATTCCATTTTAAAAAACCTAGATGAAGTGTGGTTGCAAAAATCAATTAAAATAACACATGTCTAAATCATTAAATGTTACATGTTCTCCTCTAAGAAACACTTGAGGGACTCTCCTCAAGCTACACTTTAGGGACTCGTCTCAACACTTGAGTAATTCACCCATAAGCAATGTATTAGGGATTCATAACTAGAAAAACTTACCAAGAAAGAAATTGGAATGAAATAAGGCAAATTTCTACAAAGTTCAAACATTTTATTTAATAAGACCCATCTAGGGAATGTTACAGGACCCCTCTTATGGAGAGATGAAACAAATAGTACAAAATAATGTCCTAATAGTTGGACAAAATCGAGTTTATGAAGTCTACCCTAAGGGACTCGACTATCTAAGTCTCGCCTGAGGGGCCTGACTATCTAAGTTTTGCTTGTGGGACTCGCCCAAGCAATACTTGAGGAACTCATCTCAAGCAATTCTTGAAGGATTCATTACTAAAGGCGTCATCGATTTAACACCATGTTTTATTTAAATTATTTATTTAATTGATTTTGTGTCTTATTTAATTATTTAAATGCTTTTTATGTGATAAGGATTGATTGTTGGTGAAATCTTTATGTTTATGAGATTTTTGTGATTGGTGAAATAAAATTTATCTATTATCTATCTATAAAAATCAAAATACCTAGAAATCCAATTATTACCCCTATAATACCAATTAACATTTAATCTAATTATAAGGGCACAATAGACTTTTTTTTAACACTACTCTCACCATATTGTTTTGGCATTTATTGTAGCTTATGTGGATTCACATAAAATTTTGTTACAATTTTGATGTTTTTAATCACTAAATACACATTATAATTATTATTCAACTAACTAATGATAATTTTGAATTCTTTGCACCTAAACACCAAATATTAAAATCACGTACGTGCATAAAGGTGGAAGATGAAGAGTCACCTTGCAATTAACCAGCAGCTCCAACTTCCCATAAACCCTTGAGTTTTTCCAGTTGCCATAGTTGAACTATTACATAAACCAATGTCTCTCATTTCAATTTCATAAAAAATTTCATCGTTTCAACTGTTAGAGAGAAACAGGTGAGGGCTTTAGTGGATTTCAAGAAAATATATTCTCTTTTCTCTTTCGTTTACTGGAAAACCACTGGATATTTCGTCTTCTCTCTTTCATATTTTCTCTTTTGTTTTGCAATTTCTGTCTAATATTCAATGTCTCTCATTTCAATTCCACAAATACTCTGTCCTTCTCTGCAAGAAAAACAACAACAACACCTTTGAAACAACTCAAAAACCTTCAAGCCCCATGTTCTTCTCTGCAAGAAAAACAACAACAACACCGTTGAAATAACTCAAGAACCTTCTTCCCCTGAACGTGTTAGTGTTAATCTAGTGTAGATCTGCTCCGTACAAATCTACTTCTCTTGCGAGTAGGTTTTGGAGTTCACATTTGAGGATCGAATAAAAAGATTCTACTTCAGATAATGATAAATCAAGTTTGCAATCACTGAATAGAGACTCTGTTTCTAATAAAGAGGATTCCATAGGTACTACTGAGGATCTGAATAAGCACATTTTAAATCTACATGAAGAACAACAGCAACACAGGTGAAATAATTATTTTTTTAACATCACACTTTACTCATTCAAATTCAATGGCTTCTGAGAAAGAAGTTTCCCTTTCTAACATTCCTCTTGATTCAGATTCTCCCACCATGTATGCTCCAATCTTCTCTTTTTGTTGTTTCCGTTTTCATGGGTATTGTTGGAATAAAGGATTCAAGAAAGATGATTTTGGTGAAAACAAGAAGAAGAAGAAGAAGAAGAAGAAGGAGAGAGAGAGAGAGAGAGAGAGAGAGAGAGAGAGAGAGAGAGAGAGAATATTGAGTTAGTTAAGTGTAACTA
The DNA here is from genome assembly GCA_948472305.1 of Vicia faba. NCBI lineage: Eukaryota > Viridiplantae > Streptophyta > Magnoliopsida > Fabales > Fabaceae > Vicia > Vicia faba. The sequence continues at coordinate 1,551,429,884 of OX451738.1, read as the reverse complement.
ACTTTCTAACTGAATGAATTATTGCTGCTACTCTTATTGCACTCATTTATTACAAACATAATGACCCTTTATATAGGCAAAATGCCCCGGCCCAAATACATGCTAAAATCCCAAATAACTACATAACAAGAATTAACCAACTAACACACACCCTAATTCATGTTATTAAGACTTCTTATCCCAATGTCTTTCTTTAACTCTTCGAACCTCACTTTCTTCAGAGGTTTGGTGAATATGTCAGCTAGTTGCACTTCTGTGTTGTAATGTTTTATTTCAAGCTTCCATTTGTTGACTTGATCCCTCAGAAAATGATACCTTCTTTCAATGTGCTTACTTCGACCATGACACACTGGGTGATTCACAAGGTTCATAGCTGACTTGTTATTAACAAACAGCTTCATCTTCGATTCCATTATTTTGAGTTCTTCAAGTAGAATTTCGATCCATGTTGCTTGGCATGCAGCATATGATGTAGCCACATATTCTGCTTCGCATGATGACAAAGCTACAACACTTTGCTTCCTCGAACTCCAGGAGATTAGAGCTCCTTCGATCATAAAAATGCATCTTGCAGTACTCTTCTTTTCGTCATGATCTCCACTGAAATCTGAGTCAGTTTATCCATGAACTTCGATATTTGAGCTATTCTTTGATTTATTTGGTAACAACACATCATGATCAATAGTTCCCTTTATGTATCTCAACACCCTTTTTACTGCGATGAGATGACATTCTTGAGGCTTCTCCATAAATCTTCTCAATAATCCTACACTTTGGTAGATATCTGGTCTAGTATTGCAAAGATACCTCAAGATCCAATGATTTATTTGTAAAGGGTCGAACTTACAAATTCATCATTCGATTCCTTTTTCAGCTTTGCTACAGTCTCTAATGGAGTAACAACTGCCTTACAGTTGCTCATATTGAACCTCTTCAGTATATCTTGAGCATACTTAGTTTGATGCAAGAAAACTCCTTCTTCGATGTCTTTGAATTCCATTCCCAGGAAATAGGAGAGATTCCCCAAATCAGACATTTCGAATTCCTGCATTAACTTTGACTTTACCTTCATTATCTCAGCTTCGTTTGCTCCTGTAATGAGTAAGTCACCAACATAGAGGCATAAGATGATTCGATTGACACTTTCGACATCATTTACATACACTCAATGTTCAGAGACACACTTTGTGAGACCTGTTTCGATTAGGAAGCTATCTAACCTTTTATTCCAAGCTCTAGGAGCTTGCTTCAAGCCATAGAGAACCTTCCTTAATCTATAAACTTTCGAATCCTGCCCTTTGACGTCGAAACCTGGTGGTTGGGTAACGTAGACTTCTTCTTCCAATGGACCATTCAAAAATGTTGACTTTACATTAAGTTGGTGCATTTTCCATCACCTATATGCAGTTATCGAAACAAAAATATGGATTGTTTCGATCCATGCAACAGGCGCATATACTTCATCGAAGTCAATACCATGTTTTTGTAAAAAACCTCTGGCCACCAGTCTTACCTTATACTTTTCAATCTCACCATTTGGCCTTCGTTTCACCTTGTAGATCCATTTCACATCAATTGGTTTCTTGTTGGTTCTTTCGACAAGCTCCCAAGTTTTATTCTTCTCAATGGCTCTAAGTTCTTCCTGCATGACTTCACACCAATTTGAATTGCTCAAGGCTTCTCCCAATTCAATTGGTTCTACTTCAGCCATCATCATGGCTTCTTCGACTAAGTCACCATCTGTATCGATTTCTTAATCTGGAAACCTCTCACATTCAATCAGCCTAGTCGATTCAGTTCTTGTTCTTGTGGATCTTCTTTCATTCTGAACAGGTGGTTCTTCTTTTCTACCAGTCGAAGTATCACCTTGTTCATTTTGACTTGTCGAAGCTTTGTTCTGTTTATCTTATTCGAACACAATTGTGACCGTGTCTGATTCTTGTCAAACTGAACTTTAACTCCAGTCCCACCCTTTGCTTTCATCTACAAGAACATATCTACTGATCAATAGTTTATCTTTGATTGGTGAATACAACTTGTATGCACCATTCGAATGATAAACCTATGAGCACCATGACTTCACTTTGATCATCCAGCTGCTTTCTCAATTGTTCAGGTACATGCCTGAAACACAATGATCCAAAAACTCTAAGATGACTCAAATTTGGCTTCGACCCTGTCCAAGCATCATGCGGTGTCTTTTCGACCATCTTCTTCGTTGGGCATCTATTTAGAATGCATACTACTGTCGAAGTTGCTTCAGCCCAAAATCTCTTAGGAATATTCTTAGCTTTCAACATATATCTCGTCGTGTTCATTACACTTCTATTCTTTCTCTCATCTATGCCATTATGCTGAGGCGTATAGGGTGCAACAACCTCGTGCTCTATACCTTCCTCATTGCAAAATCTAGCAAATTCAGCAAAAGTATATTCACCACCACCATCAGTTCTTAACTTCTTCAATTTGCAGCCACTTTGTTTCTCAGCATGCAACTTGAACTTCTTGAACTGTGTGAATACCTCACTCTTCTTCTCAATAAGGTAAATCCACATATGTCTGGTGAATTCATCAATGAAAATAAGGAAATACTTGTTACCTCCATTGGACTTTACTTTAAAGGGTTCACACACATCTGAATGAACCAGCTCCAGTTTTTTCCTTGACCTTATAGGCAAGTCACATTTGAACGCCTTCCTTGCTTGTTTAGATTTGAAGCATTCCTCACATATCTGCTTTGGTTCCTTTACATACGGCAACCCAAGCACCATTCTTTTCTGATTGAGCATACATAAACTTTTGAAGTTTAGATGTCCATACCTGTGATGCAATAACCATTCTTGTCTTCTTCTGTAGTTGAAGCAAGACATTTGTGATCTGATGTGTTGAGTTCAACCTTGAACATTTTGTTCTCCACCAATGGTGCTTTCATTATTATCCTCCCATCAGCCCTATATACCTTCATCTGATTATTCTCCAACTTCATATTAAAGCCTTTTGTAAGTAATTGACCTACACTTATCAAGTTACTTGTCATCAAAGGTACATATAGAACTTCAGTGATAGTAGCCTTTCGACCATCCTTTCTGATAATCGAAATATCTCCTTTACCACCTGATTTGATATGCCTGTCATCTGCAAACTTTATCACTTTTTCGACTGATTCATCTAACTTGGTAAACCAATTTTTATTGCCAGTCATGTGATTGCTACATCCTGAATCCAGATACCACATGTAGTTTTTCTCAGTGGTCGATTGAGTGTTCACCAGCAACAACACATCATTAGAATCACTACTTCCAGCTCGTGCATATTGAGCTTCATCACTATCTTTCGACTTCACAACTTTCTTTCTTCGACAGTCTCTAGCATAGTGGCCAAAACCTTGATAGTTGTAACATTGCACCTCTTTCGTGTCAACTTTCTTCCCAGAATACTTGTTGCCCACACCTTTCGAATCAGTATCCTTGCTTGACTTCTCATCACCAGCAAGATTCTTTCGCTGCTTCGACTTCTCTTTTCCAGCTTTCTTGCTGAATCTTGATTGCAATGCTTGTTCAGCTGCCTTCCCTCTTTCTGAGTTTCACTGCTGCAACCTCATTTCGTGAGCCTCCAATGAAGCTTGAAGTTCTTCCAATTTCATCTCAGCTAGATTCTTGGCTTCTTCAATTGTCACAACAAAGTAATCAAAATCTGCAATTAGAAATCTCAATACCTTTTCTATCTTTTGCATATCAAGCGCTTCACCACACGCCTTTATCTGGTTTGTTAGCGTTACCACTCTTGAGAAATATGTAGAGATAGATTCCTCCTCTTTCATCTGAAGCATCTCGTACTACTTTCTCATAGTCTGCAACTTCACCTTCTTCAGTTTCTCATCTCCACCATACAAAGATTTCAGCTTTTCTCAAGCTGCTTTTGTTGTTTCTTCTTCAATTATTTTCTCAAAAATGTCACAATCCACACACTGGTGAATCAAAAACAGCGCCTTGCCATCTTTCTTCCTCTGATCTTTGTGAGCAGCTTTCTGGGCTTCCGTAGCATCTACTTTTAGTTTTGATATTCCGTCATTCAACATTTCTACGACATCTTGAAATCTGAAAATAACCTTCATTTGCGCGCAACTCATCGTTGATAGTTTTCACCTTTGAAAATCGATAGATTCACTGGAAACTGTGTTGATGTTGTTGATTCGTTTGCCATTTAGATTCTCTCTGAATCTCAAACAAGCTCTTGATACCAATTTGTTGGAACATATGATTCAAGAAAGATGATTTTGGTGAAAACAAGAAGAAGAAGAAGAATGAGAGAGAGAGAGAGAGAGAGAGAGAGAGAGAGAGAGAGAGAGAGAGAGAGAGAGAGAGAGAGAGAGAGAGAGAGAGAGAGAGAGAGAGAGAGAGAGAGAGAGAGAGAGAGAGAGAGAGAGAGAGAGAGAGAATATTGAGTTAGTTAAGTGTAACTAATTTTCTAACTGAACGAATTATTGTTGTTGTTCTTATTGCACTCATTGATTACAAACATAATGACCCTTTATATAGGCAAAATGTCCAGACCCAAATACATGTTAAAAACTCAAATAACTACATAACAAGAATTAATCAACTAACAGATATTTCAATTTCACACAAAGTTCTGATTTTTTCACGTGTTGGTTATTTGGGGTTTTTGTTTGTAGGTATAGAAAACCTAAAAAGGTTATATTTTTATGCAATTAGGGTTATTGGGTACTGAAAAATTATAGCATTTTATTTTTACAATTAAATCAATTTGAATATTAGGTTAGGATGGGTTTCAATCGATTTATAAATTCATGGATTATTTTTCAGTTTAATTATATTATTTATAACAATTTACTGAAATCTGTTTATTTAGTTAATCTTTATATTGATTATTGTTTTATTTTAAACTTTTCATATTCAATACTAATGTTGATTGTCTTTCTTGCAGCTCCAACGAGAAATCCACTATTGGGTACGACTTTCTGAGTTTATCATAGGAACTCACATGGATGTGCCTGCACCTGATATGGGAACAGGGCCACATGTTAGTAGTGCACAGAGTTAGAAATTTCTGAAACTTAAGAGAAACAAAATCATAATTAGTAGTATTAAAATTTAAATTTATGTTACTATTTTTTTTTGTTCCATTTATACCATAAAGTTGTTATTACGATAATGATAAATTTTATTATTTTTTATGACATTATTTTTTTAATATAATTTATTATTTATAATTTAATTATATTTATTTCTTTCCAACAAATAATTAAGAGCGTTATTTATAAAATAATTATTATTATTGCGTTAAAAGTTTAAAATTGATAACTATTTAAATATTTTATTTTTCAACAAAAAGTAATTAAAAAAATATATATCAATAACTTACAAATTTCATATAAAATAACATATTTTTTCAACATTGCAATATATGTTATATAATATATTGACTTTTGTTAAGTAACATTACTTTGTTGGATGTTTCAAGATTTTGAAGTATTATACTTATTTAAATTATTAAGAGAGAATCATGATTCAATTTTCATAATTGCGATTGAGAGGAGTTGAAACTATTTAATATTAGAATTGATTTTCGAATCGGATTATATTAGTGGTGATAAGCTAAAAAAAAAACTATATATAATTCCTAACTATATCATATTTTTATAATAGTTTTAAATATTTAATTCAACTATTATAATTTAAATTATTGCATGTATACATCTAGTCAATCTTAATTACTAATAATGAAAATGAAAGTATAACTCTGCTATAAATAATTTTTATCAAACTGGTCTAATATCCTTATAAAAAAAAACAATTTTTATCTTAATATTTATCACCATTTTTGTAAAATCTTTGTTGGTTGTAATTTTCACACTTGAAACACTTTACCTCTTATATGTTTTAAAACATAGGGGTTTTCTAGGTTTATGGGTTTGTATTAATCAGTGGAGTGTCTCTTGAACTCCTTATTATTGAACTACCTATTAAAATAAGTTGGTGTTGAATTTTAAAGAGCAATATTAGAATTTTAATTCTCAATTTTATTTGATTAACAAAAGTTAGTCTCTCTATTTTAAATTAAAAAAAATTTATTTCGCTCTCATGTTTTTAATAGAAAAATGATATTTTTAGAATTAATTCATTTGGATTTATTTAGGGTTTGTTATCTCATTTGCATTCACGGGTAAATGTGAACATATCTATGAAATACCAGCTGTAGACCGTTCATTTTAATGTTCATCTCTATATTTTTTTTTGTTGTTTATATATTTGAATTTAGAAAATCGGTTGTACGATTTATTATAAGTACGAAGGAAAGCTTAAAAGTTGATGCATATTATTAGCATATATTTGTAACTATGTGAATGTCAACCAATTGAAAAATGAATTCATACTTTATAAATGATGGTCTGATAGACGTGTAATGTGAACCCAGACGGAACCCGTGCTATAGTACAAATTTCTTTCTAGACTATTTAATTACATAAGTAGCACTAAAATAACATTAGTAGTTAGAAAATAGAGGTGTTGTAGTGGAAATTGGAAATTAATATAAATATATGGATAAGGAGGTGAGAAGTAAAGGATTTCGGACAAAGTGATATAATTAAAATATTATAATTAGGTTTTAGAATAAAAAAGGGTTTATGGAGAGGCTAATTGTGTCATTACGTGTTATTTTGGAGAATTAGAGAAAAAGGAAAGAGAGGCAACCTAGGACTTGAGGAAAGAGGAGGAACCACTAATGTTGTAGAGCTTGTTTTGCTGGAAATTCAAGGTGAGGGGGAATTACTCTAAATATGGTGTCAATTGCATGATTGGGTAGGGAGAAGTCATTAATCTCCATTAGATTTTCTCTAGTTTTTCCGTTGATGAATGATGGATAATATGAATGTGATTGTTGTGATAATAGGAGATAATTATTGTGAAATTTGTATACTTATTTTACCATGAAAGTTCTATGCTTTTGTCCATGAAAGTTGTAAGAGCTTTTATTCATATGTATGATATGTGTGTGGTGAATAACGTGTTAGAAATCATGATGAATCCATGTATTTGAATGATAATTGATGGATATATTATGTTTAAATCCCAATAAGTTAGTTCCATGTGGTTTCAGGTTTAGGTGGGCATTTGGGATAGAAAGTCGGAGTTATGAACTAAACTTCATAGCATAAAACATAATTATGCTTCTGTTGACAGAGTGACGGATGTCACCCGCATGATGACCAGATCGCCATACTTTGTTGACACATTGACGGTCGTTATCTGTCTGACGGGGAGACTGTCGTGGTCTTCAGACAAGCGACAGGCCTTGTCGGTCGTCACAAGAGTGATGTGTTTGAGGGAAAGTGGTGACGGGTGTCACCTAGGTGACGACCTACCCATCATCGTGTCATTGGATGCGTTTTAGGGTTCTGGTTTAGATTTTTTTGTGTCGTTCGGCCGTGCGGTTAATGTTGACTGCTATTTGGGTATATTTTGGTGAAAATTTAGTTAATTATATGAATGATTAAATTGAATGAGTTGATGATGAAATGGTGTTGTTGTGTGATAATTATGTGATGATCATGTAATTAAGGCTTGTGGTGTGTAGTTCAGATGTGGGGACTACTTTGTTGTTGTGCATAATTATTTATGGTAAAATATGAGATCGTAAATTCCTTGATTGAGTTGTTGTTGTTGTTGTTTCTGCATAAATATATACATGCATCATATGTTGTCGATGTTGTGAAAGAGGTGAGTCACAAAATTAGATGAGGGTACTAGTGACTTGTTTGGAGCTCAGATGAGGGGGCTCAGGGTTCAGATGTTGGGACCCGACTCGTATGAAGAACCTTTGTTGAGTTGATACCACATGCATGAGTTGAGTCATTATCTGCATTGCATTACATAAAGGTTGTGCAAATGAGTGTTTTGGTGATTCTGTGCTATTGAGTTATTTTGGCTAACTGATGTGATTGAAATGTATGAAAGAATGATATCTTTGTTTTAGGCTACCCTTGCATTTCTTTTACACCATTATATATTTTGAGTGTAATATCACTCCTTTGTTATTTGTGGTGTTATGTGATCCTTCTTAGGGTACAGATAAACAAGTAAATAAGTAGATGCTTTATAGCCAATGGATGGTGTTAAGGCTATTCTTCCTTTTCCATTTTATGCATTTTTAAATATTTCGCTGCTCTGATCTGTAACATCGGGCAGGCGAACCTTTATGACTTTATTTATTATAAATTGTTATTGTGAGAGCTAGATGTTATAGCTCTTGATGATTTTGAGTTGTTTTGCTGTTGAATTCTTTTGTTATAATTGTGTTTAAGTTCAAATAAAGATTATTATGAGGCTTATTTAATTAATTAGTTGTGTTTTGTTAACTGATTCCGTTGCGATGAGCCTTAGTAAAGGCGAGCGTGTGATGACAGGTTTTTTAAATTATTATTTTTATTTAAACAATGTTACATAGCAGATTTGTAATGTGATGTGTGACACCCTAAATATGAATGTTTGTTCATATTCAAATTATTTCATATTATTTCGCATTTAGATTTTAGGGTGTTACAATAGTGGTATCAGAGCAGTTCGGTCTATTCGGCCGGGTTTTTTATATGTTGTCAGTGCCCTAGTAGTCGAATAGTGTGTGAACACTGTCAATGCTTTGTTCTTCTAATGTTGTTTGCCTATATACAGAGATATGGCTTGAGGAAGAAATGATGACGCATTGCTAAAACTTTGGAATCGTTGGCTCAAGCGACTCAGAATAATCAGAACAATCAGAATGGTGGAGTTGTTGATGGATTTTTTGGATTGGGGAAGTTTCAGAGAAACTATCTACTCATGTCTAATGGAAGATATGATCTAGAGGATGCATGGACATGGCTTAGAGATATTGATAAGATTTTTTCAATGATGGCTTGCACTGAAGCTCAGAAAGTATGATTCAATACTTATATGTTGTCAGAAGAGGCCAAAGACTGCTGGGATGATGCACGTCAAAGGATAAAAGTTGTAGGTGCTGAGATAACTTGGGTTGTGTTCAGAGCTGGATTTCTAGAGAATTACTTTCCAGAAGATGTACACAGAAAGAGAGAGATTGAGTTCCTTGGGTTGAAGCAAGGGAATATGACAGTTGTTAAATATGCTGCTAAGTTTGAATATCTGGTGAAGTTTTATCCACATTATAATAGTGCAACTACTAAAGGGTCTAAGTGCATCAAGTTCGAAAGTGGCTTGCATCCTGAGATCAAGCAAGGTATTGGGTATCAGGAGATTCACCGGTTTTTTGTGCTGGTGAATAAGTGAAGACTATATGATAAGGATAATAGAGCCTGATATGCTCAATATAAGAGTCTGAGAGAGAATAAAGGGAAGGGTCAAAGTCGTGGGAAGCCTTATGGGAGTTGCTCATATAAGGGTAAGCACATGATTAATCAAAAAATTGCATGTGGGAAATAATGAAGTGAGGAAGGAACTCCTGCTTCCGTCAGATGTTTCAAATTTAGTGAGTTTAGGCATCTTATTTCTGAGTACAAGAGTACAACTGTGAATTGCTTCAAGTTTGGGAAGCTAAGTCATCGAGCTGCTGAATTTAAGATTAATATTATGGATTATTATAATTATGGAGAACATGGTTATATCAGTACTTAATGTCTGAAGCCAAAGAAGGAGAAGTCGGGAAGGAATGTCTTTGCCTTGTCTAGAGCAGAGACTACTAAATCAGATAATCTTATTTGAGGTATGTGTTTTATTAATCGGATACCTTTGATTACTATTATTGACACTGGAGAAATTCATTCGTTTATATCGACTGAGTGTGTGAAAAGATTGAATTCGGAAGTGTCTGTTATGGGTGGTAGCATGGTCACTAATACCCTAGCTAATGGTTCAGTGACTACTTCGTTGGTGTGTGTGAATTGTCCTTTAACAATTTATGGTAGATATTTTAGAATTGACTTAGTTTGTCTTCCTCTAACTCAACTCAGCGTTATTCTGGGAATGAATTGGTTGGATTTTAACCATGTGTATATCAATTGCTTTGTGAAATCGATGAAGTTTCTTAAATCCGAGGAGAGCACAGAATTATTCATAATTACGGGACAAGTGGGGATGTCTTTGAGAGAGAGTTGTCAAGTGTGCATGGTGTTTGAATCCTTGAGAATGGTAAGCGAGAGAATGATTACTAATCTACACTTTGCGTGTGTGTTTCCTGAGGTGTTCCTATATGACATTAGTAATTTTCCACTGGAACATGAAGTTGAGTTTGCCATAGATTTAGTACTTGGTACTAACCCTGTGTTAATGGCACCATATAGGTTGTCCGCTTTATAGCTAAGTGAGATGAAGAAATAGTTAGAGGATCTGCTTGAAAGAAGTTTGCTCAACCGAGTGTTTCACTATGGGGAGCGTCGATGTTGTTAGTTAAGAAGAAAGATGGTAGCATGAGGTTGTGTGTTGACTATCCATAACTGGACAAGGTTAATATCAAGAATAAATATACTCTTTTGAGAATTGATGATCTTATGGACCAGTTGGTTGGTGCTTCTGTGTTTAGCAAGATCAATTTGCAGTCGGGTTTCATCAGATTTATGTAAAGTCCAAAGATATTCCAAAGACTGCATTCAGGATGAGGTATGGTCACTACGAGTATTTAGTGATTATGTTTGGTGTGTCTAATGTGGCTGGAGTGTTCATGAAGCACATGAATAGAATATTCCATCAATATTTAGATCAGTTTGTTATTGTGTTCATTGATGATATTCTGATATATTTGAAATCAGACATAGATCATGCAAAGCATTTAAGGGTTGTGTTTTAGACCTTGAAAAATAACAAGTTGTATGGAAGTTATCCAAGTCTAAGTTCTGGTTGAAGGAAGTAAAATTCCTTGGGCATGTGATTTCTAGTGGAGGTATCACAGTGGACCCATCGAAGGTGGATGCAGTGTTGAAGTGGGAGACTCTGAAGTATGTCAATGAGATCAGAATTTTTCTAGGCTTAGCTGGTTATTACAAGAGGTTTATTGAATGATTTTTTAAGTTGACATTGCCTTTGAATCATTTGACTCGGAAGGGTCAAGCTTTTGTATGGAGTGTGAAGTGTGGAGGGGGTTTTCAAGAACTCAATGGGAAGTTGACATCAATGCCAATTTTGATTTTTCCAAGTCCAATTTAATCCTTTATTATGTATTGTGATGCTTCAAAGATGGGTCTAGGTGGTGTGCTGATGTTGAATGATAAGGTTGTGGCTTATGCTTCTAGACAATTAAAGTTTCATGAGAGGAACTATCCTACACATGATCTGGAGTTGGCAACTGTGGTTTTTGTTCTCAAGGTTTTGAGACATTATCTGTTTGGTTCTATTTTTGAAATGTTCAATGATTACAAGAGTTTTAATTATCTATTCGGTCAAAAGGAATTAAATATGTGGCAGAGGAGGTGGCTTGAATTTCTGAAGGATTATGATTTTAGTTTGAGTTACCATCCGGGTAAAGCAAATGTTGTAGCTGACACTTTGACCATAAATTCTTTGCATATGTTGACATTGATGGTTTGATAATTGGTGTTGACCAAATAGTTTAGGGATCCCAGTTTGGTGTGTGAAATAACTCATAACAGTGTGGAGTTGGGTATGTTGAAGCTGACTAGTGATATTTTTGAAGAAATCAGATAAGGTCAAAAGTCAAATTTGAAGTTAATTGATCGTCTTGTGTTAATCAATCAGGGTAACGAAGGTTATTTTAGAATCAATGAGAATGATGTTATGAGATTTTGCAATATAGTTTGTGTCCTAGATGTACCAAAATTAAGAAGAGTGTTCTCGAGGAAGGTCATAAAAGTGGTTTGAGTATTCATCCCGGTGCTACTAAAATGTATCAGGATCTGAAGAATATATTTTGGTTTCCATAAATGAATAAAGATACTGTTACATTTGTGTATTCGTGTTTGACATGCCATAAGTTGTAGATTGAGCATATGAATCCATCTTGATTGACGCAACCGTTGAATATTCTTGAGTGGAAGTGGGATGATATTTCCATGGATTTCATGATGATTTTCCGAAGAATTCTAAGGGAAATGATTCAGTTTGGGTTGTAGCGGATAAATTTACTAAATTGGCTCATTTTATTTCAATAAAGACCAGTTATTCATTGCAGAAGTTAGTTGAACAGTATATTGAGAAGATTGTCAAGGTGCATGGTATTCCTTTGAGTATTGTTTCTGATAGAGATATGATATTTACATCTAGGTTCTAGGAGAGTTTGCAAGAATTTATGGTTAATAAAATGAGGTTTAGTTTTGCGTGTCATCCGCAGACAGGCGGTCAGTTAGAAAGGAGTATCTAGTCTTTAGAGGATTTGCTTAGAGCTTTTTTTAGGGAATGGGTAGGTAACTGGGACAGTTACTTTCCGTTGATTGAGTTTACCTACAACAACAATTTCCATTTTAGTATTCGGATGGTATTGTTTGAAGCTTTGTGTGGAAGGAGGTGTATGACACCTTTGTGTTGGTATGAATCATCTGATATTGTTGTGCTCGGACCTAATATAGTTCATCAAACCTCTGAGAAGATCAAGATGGTCTAAGAAAAGATGAAAGATTTGCAGAGTCGCCCGAAGAGTTACCACGATAAGTGAATGAAAGCGCTTAAGTTCTAAGAGGTAGATAATGTGTTTTTAAGGGTTACTCTGGTAACTAGTGTTGGTCGAGAATTAAAATCTCGAAAGCTCACGCCATGTTTCACTGGTCCATATCAGGTTATGAAGAAACTAGGTGAATTGGCCTACAGAGTTACACTATCGACGTTCCTTTTGAATCTTCATGATGTCTTTCATGTGTCTCAGTTGATGAAGTGAATTCATGATTCGTATCATGAGATACAAGTGGATGATGTGCATGTTAGAGAGAACTTGACTGTTGAGGCATCTCTCTTGAGAGTAGAGTATCAAGAAGTGAAGCACTTGAGAGGCAAGGGGATTGTGTTGCTGAAAGTGGTGTGGGGAGGACCTTCTAGTGGAAGCATGGTGTGGGAGCTAGAGAGTCAAATGAGAGAGTCGTATCAGACTTTGTTTCCTCCAGATATTTTTTTAGGGGGAAAATTCCATAAGTGGAGGAGAGTTTCAACACCCCCGTTTTTTTTTAAAATTATTTATTTATTGATTTTGTGCCTTATTTAATTATTTAAATAATTTTATGTGCTATGGATTGATGTTTGGTTAAATCTATATGTTTATGTGATGTTTAGGATTGGTGGAATATAATTTATTTATTAAATTAAATAAGTAGGACTAAAATAATATAAATAATTAGAAAATAGAGGTGTTGGGTTGGAAATTGGAAATTAATAGAAATAGAGGGATAAGGAGGTGAGAAGTAAAAGAGTTGGGACAAAGTGATATAATTAAAAGATTAAAATTAGGTTTTGGAAATAAAAAGGGTTTAGGAAGAGTCAAATTGTGTCAGTACGTGATATTTTGGAGAACTAAAGAAAAAGGAAAGAGAGGCAACCTAGGGCTTGAGGAAGAAGGATGAACCATCATTATTATAGAGCTTGCTTTGATAGAAATTCAAGGTAAGGGATGATTACTATAACCATGGTGTCAATTGGATGATTGGGTAGGGAGAAGTCATTAACCTCCATTAGGTTTTCTCTACTTTTTCCATTGATGAATGATGGATGATATGAATGTGATTGTTGTGATAAAAGAAGATAATTGTTGTAATTATTGTGAAATTCGTGTACTTATTTTACAATGAAAATTCTATGCTTTTGTCCATCAAAGTTGTATGAGTCTTTGTTCATAGGCATGACATGTGTGTGATGAATGACATGTTACAAATCATGATGAATCCATATATTTGAATGATAATTGATGGATATATGATGTTTAAATCCCAATAAGTTATTTCCATGTTGTTTCGGGTCCAGTTAGGCGTTTGAGATGGAAAATTGGAGTTCTAAACTAAACTCCATAGAAGAAAATATAAATTTTCTTCTATTGACAGGGTGATGGGCGTTACCCACATAACGACATGTCATCATACTCTAGTGAGACACTGACAATCGTCATCTTTCTGACAAGGACACCGTCATGGTCTCCAAAAAAGCCCCAGGCCTTGTCGATCGTCACAAGAGTGATGAGTTTGGGGGAAAAGGGATGACAGGCGTCACCCTGATGACAACATACCCTTCAACATGTTAGTGGATGCGGTTTTGGGGTTCTGGTTCAGATTTTCAGTGTCCTTCGGTCATGTGATTAATGTTGAATGATGTTTGGGTATATTTTAGTGAACTTAATTAATTACATGAATGATTAAATTGAACAATTTCATGATGAAATGGTGTTGTTGTGTGATAATTATGTGATGATCATATAATTGTGGCTTGTAGTGTGTAGTTCAGATGTGGGGACTACTTTGTCGTTGTTGTGCAGAATTATTTACAGTCAGATGTGAGACCGTAAATTTTTTGATTGAGTTTGTTGTTTCATATATATTTAACAATATAGAATCAACATTTAGTTCTTCAAATTATGGCAATTAAAATCATAGTTCAAAACACCTCATTATAGTACTTCATAAAATTAATCATACTTCATAACTCATACTTGTAAATAAAAACATCTCGAGTACCATGTAGGGTGACTCAACATCTTAAAACAAAACAAAGAACATAAGTTCCAATCATTCGATCCCAACCCCGATGTTACATATAAGAGCAAAAACTCCCTTTATTTAATAAAAACAAATAAACACACTCCAAAGATATACTTTAATGCTTCTATGGATTATTCTCGATCACCTGCGCGTTACCCACGTGGAGGCAACATTCAAACAGAAAGAGTGAGTAAATCATAATCATTATATAATGCATAATGAATAGACATAGTAAATATACACATAAGCAAGGTTTCTCACACCAACATATCTTCATGTTATACTCACACCTTCACAACCTCATCATTACATGAACACATATCATCATACGCAATGTATCACCAAGCATAAAAAATAAATCATTCTGCAATGTGACATAGAATGTAATGCAACATCATAGACTCATTCATGTGGTACCAAAACTTCATTGATGACTCAGCCATCATTATCTCCAAAGATCCCCACCATAGGATCGATTCCTGCTTGGAACCAAAGTGCTTCACTGTTGCAACCAATTCACACTATGAGATTGTTGCCTTCACTGGATAATAGTCCTATCATATTCACAGGACCGAATTCCTAACTTCATTGGACCAAAGTCCTAAAATATGCCATGAATGCAATGATGTGACACAATATATTTAATACGGCCACAACTAGTCACCATGTATCACCATTCATGATTCATCATAAACATCACCATATCATCATAGTAATCAACATAATCATCATAGTATCATCATAGTAATCAACACAACATCATAACATCATTGTCATAGACAAAGAATCATCATAAGCAAGGCATCATCATAAACAAAACATCATTGTGATTCAACGCGGGGAACCTAATTCTATTCTAACTTAGGTCTCAGAGATATACTCCTTAATTCTCATTTTTGTTTACATAATTAAATTTCATTGTGTTATCTATCCAACACTTTGAGTGAAACCTCAATAAGCTCTAGAACTATAGTTATGATCATTTTAAGATTTCCAACTTAGACAACCAATTCTGCCTTCAATCTCCTAGAGACACACTTCCATCGCCTAGCGACGCTACCTTCGTGTCACACTTCTCCTGGCGACACTAGGGGCGACACATTACAGAAACTAGCTTCAATATGCATTCCTTCACTCCCACCTTCACCTAGCGAAGCTCCGTTACCCGACGACACATCCTCCATCGCCCGATGATCTTGTGCAAACAAGATTTTCCTGTTGCAATTTCATGCATAAACTAGTCCAATTCTCTTGCGATTTTATCATGTTACATGTCCTAAAACAAAATCTAATTATAGGATTCCATCATCTATCAACAACCTATAATTCCATACTCAATATACATCATTTATACACCATTATTCATCACCAATTCATCAATTTCTCATCAAACAACACCAAATCACCATCTAACAAAACCTAAGACAATCCACCAATCATATAAACCTTAAGTCAAATGTAATAACAATAATAAAACTCCCCTTAACTTTTATTATAGCAGCAATTCAACTTCTCTTTGGTTCCCTATCGAAATCTCTTGCCTCTTTGTGCCCTAGCCTCATTTCTCCACAACGTCAGTTTCTTTCTCCCAATTCTATATTGTTCCACAATGACTTTCTTTTCCCCTAATTCTTTGTATAACCTTTATAACCCTAATATCAAACTTCCCACCTTGTTCTTACTTATTCAACACTAAGTACCATATATCCCTATTTTCTCTACACTTCTATTATTCTATTTTTCCCAATTAAAATAATTTTAAACAATTATTCTAATTATTCCAAAATACTAATAATCCTATTAATTAGTCTAATTCCCACTATGCTACACATAACAACCCATTATACATCATAGTCATCCAGACATCATATTCAAACATGATATTTATCTCAATTATCATGGTACACTTTATATTCATCATAATATCACAAATCACTATAAAGGATCACATATAATCATCAAGACATCAAACACTTCACACTGACTCATATAATCACACTAAATCAATCAATTAAATAATTAATTTAGAATTTTGGGTGTTACAAATCTCCCCCACTTAAAAGAATTTTTGCCCTTGAAAATTACCTGACAGAAATAACATCAGATAAAACTCTCTCATATGATCCTCGTGTTCCCAAGTCCAACTTTCACCAGCTAGTCCGCCCCATAATACCTTCACTAAGGCAATGTTCTTGCCTTGCAATCGCTTCACTTCTCGACCTTCTCTTTGCAATGGTAATGCCTCAAAAGTTAAGTTATCTCTCACTTATATATCATCCATTTGAATCACATGCAAAAGACCCAGAATATACTGTCTCAATTGAGACACATGAAACACATCATGTAAATTTATGAGTGACAGCGTAAAATTAACCCGATAAGCCACATCACCTATATTCTATGATATCTGATACGAGCCAACAAAACATGGCATAAGCTTTCTCGACTTTAAAGCTCTACCAACACTAGTTACCGGAGTAACTCTCAAAAACACATGATCATCTTTCTTGAACTCAAGGTCCTTTCTCCTCTTATTATGATAACTCTTTTGACGACTCTGAGAAACCTTCATCTTCTCTTGGATCATCTTTATCTTTGCAGTTGTTTCTTGCATGACTTCAGGTCCGAGCACAACACTCTCACCTGACTTATACCAAAACAGTACAGTCTTACACTTCCTACCATACAACGCTTCATATGGTGCCATCCCAATACTAGAATGAAAATTGTTATTATAAGTAAATTCAATCAATGATAAATGACTATCCCAATCTTCTCCTTTTTCTATCACACAAGCCCTCAGCAAATCTTCTAAAGACTAAATAGTTCTTTCTGTTTGTCCATTCTATTGAGGATGATATGCGGAAATCAACTTCAACTTAATACCAAAGTTGTAATACAGTGAGAGAACTGACTTTACTAGTTTTGCGTTTTATCGTAAATGTTGCGGTTAGCACGAGTCGCCACCAACTTTTCTTTTATCCAACAAAGGAAAAGGTTGTGATATGGTGGGAGAACTGACTTGGGTGTTTTGTGTTTGATCGCAAATGTTGCGGTTAGCAAGATTTGCCACCGACTTATCTTTTATCCAAAAGGAAAGGTGAAAAAAGCACAGGAAAGACCTTTGAGATTATTTCTTGAGTTAGGGGGTAGATTATGAAAAGGAAGGTATTAGCACCCTTTACATCCATGGTTTCCATGGGCTCTTAGTTACTTGCTAGATCACTTGCTTTTGTTTGAAATTGTGCTTCATGTGGTTTTTGAAAGTATTTTTGTAAAGAGACCAATGTTTAGGCAAACTTTGTAATGATTCTCGTTTGTAAGAATGTATACAAAGATTTTGATCTTTTGAAAATGTTTTCAAGTTTGTAAGATGTTTTGAAAGTGTAGGTGTTTGTTTTGAAAAATAACAAGGATGTTTTGTTTTGAAAGTGATCAAGTAACTAGGAACATTCTACCTACTCAAAAGTCTTTCATGTTCATTTCCTCTTTCCTTTGACACTGTTATCTTACCATTGATTTGGTAAGTAACCCTATTTTTGGATGTAAACAGGACGGGCGTGAGTCATCGTATAACCATGATTAGCAATGTTGCAAGGTATCTTAGCATTTTTCTTTAGGGACTAAGATCATTTTGAAAAGGCAACATAGATAGCGTCATCGAGGGACTATGATCTTGTATTTTTGCTTGTTTTTGCTAAGATACCTCACATGCATAATATGGACATTTTTATAAGGAAACCAAGTGGATTTTATCCTAGAGGTGCTTGTGTGCAAGTGTATTGATTTTCATACTTTATTTAGTCTTTGATTAGGGTTTGCTACTTGTTGATTTTATCTTCTCATACAAACCCTAATTACTAGCATTTATATAAAGCGATAAATTGCGAAAAGTAAAATTACTATGCTATTACATCATTAAGGGAGGGGGTGTACAAATTTACAAATGGGGATTGCAAGAAAATTAAACCTAATTATCTATTACAACCATATTGAATATTGTACAAAATTGAATAAAAGACAAGAATATAAATGGAAAAAGAAATGATTTTTTGTTATTTTTATGAAAGGGGTTTTGTTCTTGACCTAATTAAAGAAAATGACTAATGAACAAAAAATTAAACATAAATTAATTAAGAAGGAAATTAAGTTAAAAATGTATTTTAGGGTTTTATTTATGAAAAGGTTTTAACTTAATAAAAATAATAACAATAGTATTATTAATAATAATAAATAAAAATAAAAAAGAAATAAAATAAAAAAAATAGTCAGGGAGGTGGATTAGTAATGGAAGAGGTGTTATGAGAAAAAAAGATTAGGCCCACATGAAAGCCCAGACGCTGCCAAAAAAACACAAAAAGTCAGAAAATAGTGAAAAAATAACAAAAGGTCACATTGTGTCTTGAACCCATGACCTAAGGGTGACATACGCGCGCTTTAACCACCGGGGTGGTGATACATCGGTTAACTTGTGTGAAAGGATAAATACATAACACAAAACGCGTCCTGATTACACTTCATCTTCAACCTCCAGCCAAAGGATCTGTAACTTCTTCATCTCTCAACAAAAATGAAAAGTTTTTATGAAAGTTGTGGCATTTCTTCCCACGAATCCAACCATGTAAATAACTTAAGCTAACAGTCAAAGATGAATGAGAATTTTTCTGGCCCTAATTTAAAACCTAAAATTTTTAGAAAACTTCAACTCTAAAATTCTCTAAGCTCATGCCGTATAAACGCAAACTATGGATGTGTACAGCTTCGTGGCAATGGTATCTACATTTTATCTTCACAAATCAAAATCAAACTATGCTTGTATGAAGAGATAGAAGTCTGAAAACTTACCTCTTGCAGCTGGAGTCATGTATGGAGTTTGAGCAACCTTTGTGATGGCCTGATGATTTCTGTAGCTTGCTTGGATCTCCTTGAGGGTGTTCCAACTCCTACTTTGCTTTGAGGATGGCTGAAACTCCCAACTCAAGTCAAGTTGCAAGCTTTAAATTTGGAAATGGTGGATAGTGATAGAGGAGTTACAATCAATAAACAGGGGTTTGGATCACTTTGATATGACGTATATTAAGTTTTTAGATGGTTAAAACTCAATAAGCAAGAGTGGATTTGGAGATGGATATGTGAGGTTCAAAACTGTCAAGTTATGGCAGGTTCTGAGTTGCAGAGTGCTTGGGAGTGTTTTGGGGTCTTATCATTTGTGTGTTATGTTGCAATGGACTTGCGTATATGTATAGAAAAGGTTAGAGATCAAATGCACTCAAGGTTTCTGAGTTCTAGCCTATTGGCTCTATGACTTGCTTTTGAAGAAAAGTGAGAAGACAAATCTCAAAGTGTTGTACAAGCATGTTCTGAGTTCAAAGAGGCTTTAGACACATTGCTTTTGGTTTATAGGGGTTGTGTGTGTATAAAGAACAAGTGCAAAGCTCAAGGAGTTGACAATTGCAAAAGTGATGCTTTATCAAAATTGAAATGGCAACTTTGTGCCATAAATGGAAATGTAACTTGGATAAAGGTTCAAGTACTTGGATTAAAGCTCTATCAGTTGTGTAAACATTTAATTATGGAGTGAAAAACAAGTTTGAGGCCTGCAAAGCAAAGATTATGCAGCCTAGGCTTGGATTTGAATTTTGTGCATCATGAAATGGTTTGTAATTTAAGTTTGAAAACCCTAACTTCATCTCTTCGATTTCCTTGCTCACAAATGATCTCAAGGAGTTCTTGGACATTTTGGAAAGATTGTAATGTTCTATACAACACCTCTTTGAATCACTTTTGAAAATTCCCCTTGGAACTATATGAAAAAGTTCCATGAAGTTAGGTCAAAATCCTGACTAAAACTAGGGCAAAATTTCACAAAGTGTTCAATTTCAAGACCGTGACTTTATGAATTAATAACTTGAGATCCAAGAATTTTTAGGATAAGTTGTGCAAAGAAATGTTGTATATATCATGGATATATACAACTTTCCTTTTGAAAGTTTCTTTTGAATCATCTTGCATCATAGTGAAAAATTGGCTCAAAGTTATGAAAAAACATGAAGTTTTAAACACAGAAAAATTTCTAAGTTAGAAAACTTTGACTTTTCAAAATGAAATCTTGACTTTTTGATTTCTTGATAAATAAGTTTCATATTTTGACATGTTTTGGTGAATTGTGATCTTTGACATTGGATTTTGACCAAAAAGTCAAAGTTTGACTTTTCAGTGTACAGTTGACTTTTGATTAGTTGACTGAAAATTCACTACCAATCCAATTGATCTTGAGCAATGTTTTAGGTCATGACATTAGGCCAAAATATGCAATTGAAATATTGAAACCATGCTTCAAACCAAATGACCATTTGCTAGGTCAAAAATCAGAAATTGCCCCCTTCTCAATGAAAACCCTAATTTTGACCATTTTGCCCTTTTGATGATTTGATCAAATTTCTTGAGGAATTATGGTCCAAACTTGATAAAATGATACATATGAGTTTATAAAGTTGATGTGGATAAAAATTATGAAGTTTGACTGTAAATTGGCCATAGTTGACTTTTTACCTAATACAGTTGATTTTTAGGTCAACTGCTCAATTGACTGAGCAAAATTGTGATCCAAGGCTTGAAAATTGCGTGAGTAATCTTGGGGGTCCATAATGATCCATGAAAGTCATATTAAGCATTGAAAGTTCAAATATCCTTGTGAAATCTCAAACCCTAATTTTGGTCATCAGTGCTTAAGGAGGTATCTTGAGTTGGTCAACCCTAGTGTAGTCTTGAACCAAGAGAGATCTTTGTGAGAAAATATTTGATAAGTGAGAGGGAAAATTTTGGGGTACAACAGCTGCCCCTGTTCAATCTTCTTAAACCTAAAGAGTTAGATTGGCAGATTTGACATTCGTGACTGGAAGGTGGAAGATGATTGGACATTAGAGTGCCCAGAAATTTGCACTCGAGGATGTGATGGTCGATGGTATAGGGAATGGGCTTAAAGATGCCATTTGGAGAGGAGATGAGAAGTCGTCAGAGATGGGCTTGCAGAAGCCATCCCAAAATGATTGCTGGACTGTAATGAGTATCATAATGGCATTAGTGTTTGGAGCGTACCTGAACTGTATCTGAGAGGGAATCTGAATGAGTATCAGAATGGCGTCCGTGAATGGAGCGTATCTGAACTGTATATGAAAGCTGAATCTAAGTGAGTGTCAGAATGGCGTCTGTATCTAGAGCATATTCAAACTATATCTGAAAGCTGAATCTGAATGAATATCAGAATGGCGTCCTTGTCTGGAGCATATCTGAACTGTATCTGGAAGCTGAATCTGAATGAGTATCAGAATGGCATCTGTGTCTGGAGCGTATCTGAACTGTATCTGAAAGCTGAATCTGAATGAGTATCAGAATGGCATCCGTGTCTGGAGCGTTTCTGGACTATATCTGAAAGCTGAATCTGAATGAGTATCAGAATGGCATCCGTGTCTGGAGCGTATATGAACTATATCCGAAAGTTGAGTCAGAAGAAACCCGTGTAGGATTGCTTTAGCTGGTCGTATAGATAATCATCCCG
This sequence comes from Vicia faba, assembly GCA_948472305.1. NCBI lineage: Eukaryota > Viridiplantae > Streptophyta > Magnoliopsida > Fabales > Fabaceae > Vicia > Vicia faba. Next base: position 1,551,407,670 of record OX451738.1, on the reverse strand, counting down.
GATTGTCTCAGGTATCAATCTCTTACCTTTGTAAATTGTTGATGATAGCGATCTGTAGACTCATCTTTCCTGAAAATATGAAAGATTAGTTGTATGCAATGTCGTGATGTATGAAATTTATTGTATAATGATGTTCTCAATAAAAATGAATGAGATTATGTTGTATGCGTTCGTGTTGTCAATGTCATAACGTAAGGATGTGATGTATGGGTATGTAAGCTATGTTGCTATAACACTGTTGGATTAGGGGAAATAGATCCCTGATTATTATTGGGGCCGTGGAGTGTAAGTCTTCATGTCTTGAAGTGCTGACGAGCTGAAGAGCTCCTATTTGTTAGAGAAAAAACTTTGTCGTAAGGGGAACGCCATGTATGGCTTTGTGAAATCCCGTTGGGAAATCCTGAGAAATTCGGTGACTTCTACCGGGGAGTGATAATTGGAAATTTTGTTCCGCTGAAGATACGAGAGAACTTGGTATCATTAAGTTGTACATTATGGGGGATTTTATGGAATAGTATAAAGATATCATCCTATTTCTTAAAGCCATTAGTGATTTTCTTCCCATTTTGCTTATTTGTAAACAATAGTTACGTTCAAATGCATATGTTCAACAATAAATCATTGGACGTTTTTGTAAACAAAACAGAAAATAAAGAAAAATAGATAGTTTTGCACTTCCAAAGGGGTATCTTTGTATTAACTTGAATAAATATTTTATACAATGAGACAAACATCCTAGTAAGTTAATGTCGTCGTAACAAATGAAAATTTGATACAAAGAAAATATATCTATGTGCAATAATCACATGGGGTTCCCATTCTCCTATGACCCTTGTGTCTCTGAGCATATTGTCCACTTGCTGCTTTGTCTGTAGTTGATTGAATTGATTAGAACCTTTGAGTTTGTCGGTTGAAGCAAAAGGTTGTCTGCAAGGTGATCCAACGGGACATAGTTGTACGCTTTAATTCCCTAACTTTTTCCTGGACTGCCCTTTCGGGTTTTCAGTCGACCGAGATACCTTTTTTTTTCCAAGTTGCCCTTTCGGGTTTTCAACTTGTCGGGTGTACATATTTTTTTGTTTTTATCCCTAATTTTTCCCGAACCTTTTTGGTTCGTCGGGATGCCCTTGTTTTGCCTAGGTGTGTCAACCTAGCGGGTCTCTTATGCATAGTATATTTTGACTATGTCCGCGTTCACAGGGTGTGGAAGGTCGTCGCCATCCATAATGGTCAAGATCATTGCTCCACCATAGAATATGCTTTTGATCACAAACGGTACTTCGTATGTAGGAGTCCATTTTCCCATGGGATCACCTTGCGGCAGTATGATGCGCTTGATCACCAAATCCATGACTTGATATACTCGGCATCTGACCTTTTTGTTGAAATACTTAATCATCTATTTTTGATACATTTGACCATGACAAACAATAGTAAGCCTTTTCTCATCAATTAAGTTCAGTTGATCAAGTCGAGTTTGGATCCAATCATCTTCATTCAACCCTGCATCCTTCATAATTCTCAGAGATGGGATCTGTACCTAAATAGGCAAGACAACCTCCATGTCATATACCAGAGAGTAGGGTGTTGCCTCGGTTGATGTGCATGCCGTGGTACGATAACCGTGGAGAGAGAATGGTAGCATCTCATGCCAGTCTTTGTACATGACTGTCATTTTATGTATGATCTTTTTGATGTTCTTATTTGCGGCTTCGACAACACCATTCATCTTTGGCAGGTAAGGGGAAGAATTGTGGTGCTAGATCTTGAATTGCACACACAGTGCAGTGATTATAGTGTTGTTGATATTCATACCATTGTTAGTGATGATTCTCTCTAGGATACCATACCGATAGATGAGATTCTGTTTGATGAACTGGGCTATAACATTATTGGTAACGGAAGCGAAAGAAGCCGCCTCAACCCACTTTGTGAAATAGTCAATGGCCACCAAGATGAAGCAGTGTCCATTAGAGGTTGTTGGCTTGATTTCAAAAATTATATCGATGCCCCACATAGAAAAGGGACAAGGAGCCGTCAAGACATTCAAGGGAACCGGAGGCACGTGCACCTTGTCAGCATAGATCTGACACTTATGACAAGTTTGAGAGTGTTGATATAAATGTGCTTCCATGGTAGACCAGTAATAACCTGTCCGTAGTATTTTCTTTGCCATCGTATGCCCACTGGAATGGGTGCCAAAAGTGCCCTCATGTAGATCATCCATGATCTTTTCTGCCCCAACCTTGTCTATGCAACGGAGCAAAACAGAGTCATGGTTGCGTTTTTAGAGAATGCCATTACTAAGGAAGAACTTAGCAGAGAATATCCTTAAGAACTTCTTATCATTGACAGAAGCCCCTTCTGGATATTCTTGTGCCTCGAGAGACCTCTTGACTTCGTGAAACCAAGGCCGGTCCACTACTTCTTTAGTATTAATCTCGTGACAGTGAAATGGTTCATCCATTAGTTCAATAGTGATATGGGGAGCCTCATTATCCCATTTAAGTTTAAACATGGATGGCATTGTGGCTAGCGCGTCTGCTAGCTGATTTTCTTTTCGCGGGAAATGCTCGAAGGTAATCTTCTCGAAATATGGGATCAATGTCAACACATGTTCTTTGTAGGGGATAAGGTTAGGGTGTTTAGTGTCTCATTCCCCTTTAATTTGGTTGATGACCAAAGCTGAGTCTCTGAATACATTTAAGGATTTGATCCCCAAATCTATGGCATCTTTGAGACCAAAAATGCACGCTTCGTATTCTACCATGTTATTTGTACAGTTGAAGCAGAGTCTTTCCATAAAGGGAGTATGACATCCTTCAGGAGATATGAGTACAACACCTATACCATTGCCGAGTGCGTTTGACGCCCCATCAAAAACTAGGGTCCATCAGGATCCTTGTTCAGGTCCGCAATATGGTCTGAATTCTTCGCAGTTGTTTACCATCATGATGTATTCATCTGGGAATTCAAACTTCATGTATTGGTAGTCATCTACAGCTTGATGAACCAGGTGATCAGCTAATATACTGCCCTTTATTGATTTTTGGGTAGTATAATGAATGTCATATTCCGTCAGGATCATCTTCCATCTTGCTATTCTCCCAGAAAGGGAAGGCTTCTCGAAGATGTATTTTATTGGATCCATTTTGGATATCAATAAGGTAGTATGGGTCAGCATATACTGTCTTAGCTAGCGAGCAGCCCATGCCAGAGCGCAACAAGTTTTCTCGAGCAGTGAATATCTTGTTTCACAGTCGATAAACTTTTTTCTTAGGTAATAAATAGTATGCTCTTTTCGACTAGACTTGTCATGCTGCCCCATCACACACCCCATTGAATTTTCCAAAACAGTTAGATACATGATCAAGGGTCTTCCCTCGACTGGTGGCATTAAAAAAGGAGGTTCTTGCAGGTACTCTTTGATCTTGTCGAAGGCAGTTTGGCACTCATCATTCCATTTGACTACTTGATCTTTCTTCAATAATTTGAAGATTGGTTCACAAGTAGCTATTAGGTGAGAAATGAATCTGGAAATGTAGTTTAAACATCCCAAGCATCCTCTGACTTCCTTCGTGGTGCGGGGAGCAAGCATCTCTTGTATAGCTTTCACCTTGGCAGGATCCACTTTGATACCTTTACCGCTAACGACAAATCCTATGAGTTTACCAGACCTCACCCCAAATATGCATTTATTCGGGTTCAGCCTCAGCTTATATTTATTTAGTCTCTCAAACAGTTTCTGTAAATGATCAAGATGTTCTTCTTCTGTTTGAGATCTGACTATCATATCGTCCACATAGACCTCTATTTCGTGATGTATCATGTCGTGAAATAAGCCTACCATGGCACGCTGATAGATTGCCCCAGTGTTCTTCAATCGGAATGGCATAACCTTGTAACAGAATGTGCTCCATTGTGTGACAAAGGTTGTTTTCTCCATGTCCTCAGGCGCCATTTTGATTTGGTTGTAGCCTGAGAAACCGTCCATGAAGGAAAACACCTTATGCTGTGTTGTATTGTAAACTAAAATATAGGTATGGGGAAGTGGGAAATCATCCTTAGGGCTTGCCCTATTCAAATCTCTGTAGTCCACGGACATTCGTAGCTTGTCTTCCTTTTTAGGCACGGGAACAACATTGGCGACCCATTGCGGATAGGGGGGTGACGGCCAAGAATCTGGCGTTGAATTGTTTCATGACTTCGGCTTTGATCTTCTCTGACATGTCTGGTCGTATGCGACAGACCTTTTGTTTTACCGGTGGGCAGTCTTCTTTTGTTGGTAGATGATGTACCACGATATCTGCATCAGTTCCTGGCATGTCTTCATACGACCAAGCAAAGACCTCAACATAATCATGTAGCAACTGAATCAGACGTTCCTTGACACTAGGTTCCAGATTGGCACCCACCTTGATTTCTTTCTTGTCCTCTTCGGTACCTAGGTTAACTGTGTCCACTAGTTCTTCGTGGGGCTGAATGGTCCTCTCTTCTTGTTGTAGTAACCTTGCTAGTTCCCCTGGCACTTCACAATCTTCCTCACCTTCGTCTTCGGCTTGGTAGATTAGATTTTCAGAGTCACAAAAGGCCATAGCAGAATTGTTACCCATGGGATCCCGAATGGATGTAGATCTGCATTTTGAATGTGAGTATGTGTAAGAGTATAGCTATCTTTGAAAGAAAAAATGTAAAAAGAAAAAAGAAAAACAAAGAACACAAAGTTTGTATGCAAAAACGTCCATGATTCATTGATGACATATGAAAATGAGATAAAAACCCTTACAAATGGACCATTGTGCCTCGGGTAAGACACAAGGCTTTAAAAGTCTGAAATCTTTAATTATTACAGATTCAACAAAATTCAAAGACAATTACTATTGGATAAAAGTAATTGGGACAAAATCTTTAGCTTCCCAGTTGCCGAGTCCTCCATTGACAGTTGGGAAAATCCATTCCTCCAGGTCGTAGTTGTCCTCATCATCCTCCACTGTGTTGACTCCGTGGTTGCTTTTCTTCAAAGGGGGTCTCCCGGCACGAGCACGGCGTACAACTTTCTGGACTCCTGAAGTGAAACCTAAACCAAATTTGTCAAACTTGTATGGGATATCCGGGAGTTGGCCCCAAATAGTGCACCCACCTTCTTCTATCACTTCCTTGGCATCTTTTAGAGAGGAAATCTTTAGCGGAGGTCTTGTAATCTTCGGGATTTGGGGAACAACTTTGGTTATTGCCGCAGTTGGTGGGACTTCCTCGAAAAGCTGAAATGGAGTTTCAATGAATTCGCCGTCCAATTCCACGTATCTAAAGGAGTTTAAATGACTGACCATATATTCCTCTTCTCCATGGGCAATAATAATCTTCCCCTTAGTTGGATATTTCAGCATTTAATGTAACGTAGAGGTGACAGCACCAACATTGTGAATCCATGGTCGGCCCGATAAGCAGGAGTAAGAAGGGCGAATGTCCATCACGTAAAAAGTTTAATCAAAGGTTTGGATTCCAACTTTTATGGGGATGTCCACCTCCCCATGCACCATTCTCTTTGAACCGTCGATGGCCCTTACCACTATATTGCTGGGTTCTAAGGTCAAACCTTCATAGTCGAGTCTATCAAGAGCCTTCTTAGGCAGCACATTCAAAGACGAACCGGTATCCACCAAGATATGGGCCAAAGTAATGCCACGGTATTCGATAGAGACATGCAATGCCTCGTTGTGATTCCTCCCTCTAGGTGTCAAGTCAGCATCAGAAAAGCCTAAACCATTGTTCGCGGTCAGGCTGGCCACACAGTCTTGGCACTGATCAGCAGATGTTTCTTGTTGTACATGGGCAGTTTTAAGGAAATTCACCAAGGCCTTTGCATGAGCTTCAGAATAAAATAATAAAGCCAACATGGAAATCTTTGATGTAGTCTTCCCTAACTGCTCGACTACGTTTTATTCGCTTCTCTTTATGATCTTCAAAATTTCTTCTATCTCCATTTTGGAGGCCTCGGGGATGGATACTGTTTGCGCCTTCATTCGGACAGGCTCAACCAGAATGCCTTTTCCCCGAGTCTCGGTCGACTCGGCGGTAAGAGTGTCAGTAGGTGTAACTATAGGAATTATAGTAGTAGTAGTAGTGTTAGCAGGAACATGAACTTGGATGATCACAGGACCGGTGACAATCTTTGGAGGAGCCATCTCTGGAGAGAAAATTCTTCCGCTTCGAGTTATCTTGCTGGTTCCCACAATATTATTGATGTTTGGGTTATCTTCCTCAGAGATTGAGTCTTCAACAACCGGCCAATCTTGCTTGACACCGTGATAGTAGACATCGCCCCCATAATTCCATGGGACGGTCTTATCTGATGAGTACGGGATTGGCCCAGGCATAGTAATTATTAGCAGAGCTACTTTAGGAACTGATGTAATCCTAACGGGTCTTTTGGTTGAGACCCTGGAAGGATTGGAGGAAATGGTTATTATTGAAACATCTTTGTAAGAACTAGTTGGAACAAGAATATTTTCAAACAAAATTTCTTTGTCATCCATTAGGCGTTGAACACCTGCTTTCAATAAATGACAACTAGTAGGTCGGGATAAATAGAAGTGGAAGCCTTCATCATAACCCGAAAATAAACCAGCCTTCAATAGGTTCTTCTTGATGGTTAGGAGAGGAGTAACAAGTTCATCAATAGTAGAAACAAACATATTATCTTCGACAACGTTAACACCACGGCCATGCTTAGGCATAGGAGCGATAATAACATTCGAGATCTCAGGAGCATCAAACATAATTTCTTTGGCTTCAAGGAGGTCTTGTACTTTGTTTTTAAAAGCCCAACAGTTGTTAGTATCATGGTCGAGGCTTTCTGAATGGTATGCACAGCGAGCATTAGGATGATAATGAGGAGATGTTGTGTTAGGATTCTTCGGAGCTTCTTTCAAAGTTACCAGGTTGGATCTCAACAAATGCAACAATACTTGAGATAGTGTCATATTAATCCAGGTAAATTGTCTTACCGGCCTTTCTATTCTAGGCTGATTGTTCCTTTGTTGAGTAGGCACAGGCTTAGGGATCATGACAGCCCCCACCATTGGACGGTGTTAAGTTCTTTCTTGATTCCCTTGAGGATACTCATCACCAACCTCTTTCTTCCCGATAAATGGTTTTCTTACAGCGGCGGAGGATGCATCTTTCTGGATCTTCCCACTCTTAATCCCAGCTTCCACTCTTTCTCCGGTCAAGATTAATTCTGTGAATCCTGCTGAGGATCTTCCAATTAAATGATTAAAGAAAGGACCGAACAAGGTACCCAAGAACATGTCTACTAGTTCTCTTTCAGAAAGGGGAGGCTGGACTCTTCCCGCCAAGTCCCTCCATTTCAGAACATAGTCTTTGAAACCTTCATTTGAAACCATATCCATACTCTGGAGTTGAGTACGGGTAGGAGCAAGGTCTGTGTTGTACTAATATTGTTTATAGAAAGCAGCTGCAAGGTCTTCCTAGTTGTGGATATTGGCCCTTTCCAATTGATAGAACCAATCAAGTTGAGTTCCGGATAGACTGTCTTGGAAAAAGTGGACCCATAAATCTCTGTCCGCAGTGTGAGGCTGTATCTTCCTCACATAGGATCGGAGATGCATTTTGGGGCACGAAACTCCGTCGTATTTAGCAAATATTGGCGCCTTAAATTTTGGTGGAATGATAATCCCAGACACCAAGCCTAGCTCCTCAAATTCTAGCCCAGGTACTTTCTGGATTTCCATTGCGTTTAGTCGTTCTTCCAGATGCTTGTACTTATCATCGGCCAGTGGATATTGTTCTTCAGAGTAATCCTTTTCTTCTTTCTCTTCAGAATCTTGCTGGACAACTGCTTCCTTGCCTTTCCCATCTTGATTGTCTTTTTCACCAGATGACGTTGCAAAGTCTAGGGTCCTTCTTGCTTGTCCTTGGAATCTTCTCCCCATATTCAAAACTCCGGTTACTTTCTTTTTCTTCTTCTTTTCTTTAATCAACAAGGTTTTCAGATCTTCTTGTCCTTTGGCTAGAGTCAAGAACATTTGTTGAAAATGAGCATTCTGTTCCTGGAGGTCTTTCACTATTTTCTCGAGATCCATCTTATTGAAATAAACAGTAGAAAGATGAGGAGACTTATTGTGAGAAAACCTGCTTATGTTATGATGAATGGTAAATGCATATGCAATGATTTCAAGGAAATTAGAGATTTAAAATTGCTTTAGACCAAAAAGGAACACACGTTATATTAATAAATCAGAGCTTGAGTAAATCATGCCTCTTTTGGGCTTACAAAGCAGTACAAAAACTCTAAGATAAAAAAGTTGTACGCATCCTCTTTGGTGCGATGAAGGAATTCAGGCTCTGCTCCTCATGAATTTTCTTAGTGAATTCTAAAACCTTCTTATCGCTGGCGTAGAATTGGGCTTCGGAAGTGTCTCGCTCAACCTTAAGCTGTATCCAATCCCTTTGTAAATCTTCAAGAGAGGTAGGCATATCAGGATGCAGGATAGTGTATGGGACATCTCCTTCCACAACAGGCTCTATGATTTACCGGGATAATGGAGGGGGTAAGGCATCATAAGACTTTGAGCACAAGCTCGTACCCATTTGAGGTAAGGCTCAAGAGGGATGGAATTCTTATGCCCCAATGTCTTGCTATCTACCTTGTTTAACATTCTCCAAGATCGGATAAATCTCTGGCGATGACCTTGATCATCATTCTCGTAGTCAAATATCAAACCTTGGATGAGCATCTCATGTGGGCCATCCCTTCGGGCGTAAACAAATTGTCTTAAGGCTAAGCAGGGGTTATAGGTGATACCTCCACTAATTCCAAGTAAAGGGACATTAGGTAATTCTCCACAATGGTCGACAATAGTAATATTCTCTATGGATCGGAAACACCAATGAATGTCTGAATGTTTGAGCGTCATCAACCTATGTGACCACCTTGAACCTTTCTCATTCTTCAATACAAATTGGGGAAGATGCGAAATAAACCATCTTGCCAAGAGAGGGGTACAACACATAAGGATACCTCTTTTCCTCATAATGCGAGTGTGAAAGGAATGTAGGATGTCCCTGGCAAAGTAGGCATCGGGTTACGAGACATGAAGATTTTGACGGTGTTCACATCTATGAGTTGGTCAGGATTTGGAAACAAAACCATCCCAAAGATGAGGAGAGCCACGATTTCCTTCCACAACAGGCTCTATGATTACCGAGAGAATGGAGGGGGTAAAGCATCATAAGAATTTAAGCATGAGCTCGTACCCATTTGAGGTAAGGCTCAAGAGGGATGGAATTCTTATGCCCCAATGTCTTGCTACCTACCTTGTTCAACATCCTCCAAGCTCGGATAAATCTCTGGCGATGACCTTAATCATTGTTCTCGTAGTCAAATACCAAACCTTGGATGAGCATCTCACGTGGGCCATCCCTTCGGGTGTAAATAAAATGTCTTAAGGCTAAGCAGGGGCTGTAGGTGATACCTCCTCTAATTCCAAGTAAAAGGACATTAGGGAATTCTCCACAACGATCGACAATAGTAATATTCTCTATGGATCGGAAACACTAATGAATGTCTGAATGTTTGAGCATCATCAACCTATGTGACCACATTGAACCTTGCCCATTCTTCAATACAGATTGGGGAAGATGCGAAATAAACCATCTTGCCAAGAGAGGAGTACAACACATAAGGATACCTCTTTTCCTCATAGTGCGAGTGTGAAAGGAATGTAGGATGTCCCCTAGCAAAGTAGGAACCGGGTTACAAGACATGAAGATTTTGACGGCATTCACATCTATGAGTTGGTCAGGATTTGGAAACAAAACCATCCCATAGATGAGGAGAGACACAATTTCCTCAAAGGCTTGTAAATCCAAAGAGTTCCAATAGTTTTGGGCTTTCCCAAACAAGAACTTTGCTAGGAAACCTTTGACACCACTCCTTATTTCCCAATTAGTTGTGATATCAGATGGTTGCAAGTGTAGAGCTTGAGCAATCTCTTCTGGCTTTGGATCTCTTTCCATACCTTTGAAAGGTAGTTGATTGAGAATGGGAATCCTCAAGAGTTGGCAGAATTCTTCCAAAGTTGGCACAAGTTAATAATCAAGAAATGTGAAGAAATGGTGTAAAGGATCAAAGAACTGAAAGATCACCTTCATCATGTCTTCATAAGTGTTGGAGGTGACCAAGTTTAGTAGGCAACCATGTCTTTTGGTAAATGGAGAATTTTCAAGAATCCTTGATGCTATATTTTTAAGTTGTGGAGGGATCCTTACAAGATTGACTTGAATGGTTTTCCTGCGAATAGAATCCATGTCCTACAAAACAGAACAAAGATAAATCCCAAGATCCTTGAAATGGTTAGGGAGTATGAGTATGATGTTATGATGTTTATGATGTTATGTACAAGTATATATATACAACAAAGCAAACAAGTCCTTAGGTTTAGGCTTGCATTGAGTCTCATAGGTAAGTATCCTCTTGAAGTTTAGTTGGCTCAAACCTGTCCTAGTAATAGTACCTGGGTTTTAAGGAGCTCAATATCACTGATTTGTTTCTTTGGTCATTATTTCAGCACAAGCCTCTTTAATAGCGACCGAAATATCCCAAAAAACCAAACCTCAATGAGTGTAGTATCGAGTATACTACCAACTTTGGACTGCATCAAAGTCGGTCATCTCACTACATCCTAATGGCCAAGTTGGTCAAGTAAAGGTTCTAAAAGTTCATTAGTGCTTCATGACATCACTCAGCGTCCCCGTATTGCTTAGACTTGTACCCACAAATATGTCGCACTAACATAGCTATTGCTTAGACCATGTCGGTATACCCCGCACAGTTTCCACAATGTATTGCTACTTACCTATAAGGTATCCCAAATCCGGGTAGAGGATTTAAACCCAAAAAATAACCATAATGTAAAGCATGCAAGTCAAAGAAAGTAAGTAAATATGATCTAACCCTAAGGTATGTGATACGGTGGGAGGACTGACTTGCGTGTTGTGGGTTTGATCGCAAATGTTGCGGTTAGCAAGAGTCGCCACCGACTTTTCTTTTATCCAAAAGGAAAGGTGAAAAAAGCACTGGAAAGACCTTTGAGATTATTTCTTGAGTTCGGGGGGTAGATTATGAAAAGGGAAGGTACTAGCACCCTTTTCATCCATGTTTTTCCATGGGCTCTTAGTTACTAGCTAGATCACTTTCTTTTGTTTGAAATTGTGCTTCGTGTGGTTTTTGAAAGTATTTTTGTAAAGAGACCAATGTTTAGGCAAATTTTATAATGATTCTCTTTCGTAAGAATGTATACAAAGATGTTGATATTTTGAAAATATTTTCAAGTTTGTAAGATGTTTTGAAAGTGTAGGTGTTTGTTTTGAAAAATAGCAAGGATTTTTTGTTTTGAAAGTGAGCAAGTAACAAGGAACATTCTACCTACTCAAAAGTCTTTCATGTTCATTTCCTCTTTCCTTTGACATTGTTATATTACCATTGATTTGGTAAGTAACCTTATCTTTGAATGTAAACAGGACGGGTGTGGGTCATCGTATAACCATGATTAACAATATTATAAGGTATCTTAGCATTTTTCTTTAGGGACTAAGATTATTTTGAAAAGGCAACATAGATAGCGCCATCGAGAGACTATGATCTTGTATTTTTGCTTGTTTTTGCTAAGATACCTCACATGCATAATATGGCCATTTTTATATGGAAACCAAGTGGATTTTACCCTAGGGGTGCTTGTGTGCAAGTGTATTGATTTTCATGCTTTATTTAGTCTTTGATTAGGGTTTGCTACTTGTCGATTTTATCTTCTCATACAAACCCTAATTACTAGCATTTATATAAAGCGATAAAATGCAAAAAGTAAAATTACTATGTTATTACATCATTAAGGGAGGGGGTGTAAAAATTTAAAAATGAGGATTGCAAGAAAATTAAACCTATTTATCTATTACAATCATATTGAATATTGTACAAAATTGAAAATAAAAGGCAAGAATATAAATGGAAAAAGAAATGATTTTTGTGTTGTTTTTATGAAAGGGGTTTTAGTCTTGACCTAATTAAAGAAAATGATTAATGAACAAAAAATTAAACATAAATTAATTAAGAAGGAAATTAAGTTAAAAATGTATTTTGGGGTTTTATTTTTGAAAAGGTTTTAACTTAATAAAAATAATATGAATATTAATTAATTAAAATCAACCTAAGTTCTAAATTAATTTTAACTAGAAAATAAAATAATATACTAATTTAACCTAAGTCTAAAAATTAATTATTTAAGAAAAAAAAGAAATTAATTTGTTTTAAGAAAATGTTTTTTTAGTCTTTTTGTTTTATAGAGAAAATAAAATATATAAGTGTAATTAATTAATAAAAATAAATTTGAATTTTTTTATGATTTTATGAAAATAATAATAGTAATAATAATAATAACAATAGTATTAATATAATAATAAATAAAAATAAAAAAAGAGATAAAATAAAAAAAATAGTCAGCGAGGTGGATTAGTAATGCAAGAGGTGTTATGAGAAAAAAAGATTAGGCCCACGTGAAAGCCCAGGCGCTACAAAAAAAAACAGAAAAAGTCAGAAAATAGTGAAAAAATAACAAAAGGTCACGTTGGGTCTTGAACCCAGGACCTAAGGGTGACAGATGCGCGCTTTAATCACTGGGATGGTGATACATCGGTTAACTTGTGTGAAAGGATAAATACATAACACAAAACGCGTCTTGATTACATTTCATCTTCAACCTCCAGCCAAAGGATCTGTAACTTCTTCATCTCTCAACAAAAATGAAAAGTTCAAACATAAAAGTTGTGGCATTTCTTCCCACAAATCCAACCATGTAAATAACTTAAGCTAACAGTCAAAGATGAATGTGAATTTTTCTGGCCCTAATTTAAAACCTAAAATTTTTAGAAAACTTCAACTCTAAAATTCTCTATGCTCGGGCCGTATAAACACAAACTATGGATATGTATAGCTTTGTGGCAATGATATCTACATTTTATCTTCACAAATCAAAATCAAATGATGCTTGTATGAAGAGATAGAAGTCTAAAAACTTACCTCTTGCAGCTGGAGTCGTGTATGGAGTTTGAGTAACCTTTGTGATGGCCTGATGATTTCTGTAGCTTTCCTGGACCTCCTTGAGGGTGTTCAAACTCCTACTTTGCTTTGAGGATGGCTGAAACTCCAACTCAAGTCAAGTTGTAAGCTTTAAATTTGGAAATGGTGGATAGTGATGGAGGAGTTACAATCAATAAACTGGGGTCTGGATCATTTGATATGATGTATATTAAGTGTTTAGATAGTTAAAACTCAATACACATGAGTGCATTTGGAGATGTCTATGTGAGGTTCAAAACTATCAAGTTATGGCAGATTCTGAGTCACAGAGTACTTGGGAGTGTTTTGGGGTCTTAGCATTCTTGTGTTATGTTGCAATGGACTTGTGTATATGTATGGAAAAGGTTAGAGATTAAATGCACTCAAGGTTTCTGAGTTCTATCCTTTTGGCTCTATGACTTTATTTTGAAGAAAAGTGAGAAGACAAATCTCAAAGTGTTGTACAAGTATGTCCTGAGTTCAAAGAGGCTTTAGACACAGTGCTTTTGGTTTATAGGGGTTGTGTATGCAGAAAGAACAAGTGAAAAGCTCAAGGAGTTGACAATTGCAAAAGTGATGCTTTATCAAAATGGAAATGACAAATTTGTGCCATAAATGGAAATGTAACTTGGATAAAGGTTCAAGTGCTTAGGCTTGGATTTGAATTTTTGTTCATCATGAAATGATTTGTAATTTAAGTTTGAAAACCCTAACTTCATCTCTTCGATTTCCTTGCTCACAAATGATCTCAAGGAGTTCTTTGAAATTTTGGAAAGATTGTAGTATTCTCTACAACACCTATTTGAATCACTTTTGAAAACTCCCCTTGGAACTATATGAAAAAGTTCCATGAAGTTAGTTCAAAATCCTGACTAAAACTAGGGCAAAATTTCACTGTGTTCAATTTCAAGACCATGGCTTTATGAATTAATAACTTGAGATCCAAGCATTTTTAGGAGACGTTGTGCAAATAAATGTTGTAGATATCATGGATATATACAACTTTTATGTTGAAAGTTTATTTTGAATCATCTTGCATCATGGTGAAAAATTGGCTCAAAGTTATGAAAAAACATGAAGTTTTAAACACTTAGAAAAATTTCTAAGTTAGAAAACTTTGACTTTTCAAAATGAAATATTGACTTTTTTATTTCTTGATGAATAAGTTTCATATTTTGACATGTTTTGGTGAATTGGGATATTTAACATTGGATTTTGACCAAAAAGTCAAAGTTTGACTTTTCAGTGTACAGTTGACTTTTGATCAGTTGACTGAAAATTTACTACCAATCCAATTGATCTTGAGAAATGTTTTAGGTCATGCCATTAGGTCAAAAAGATTCAATTGAACTCTTAAAACCATGCTTCAAACCAAATGACCATTTGCTAGGTTAAAAATCAGAAATTGCCCCTTCTCAGTCAAAACCCTAATTTTAACCATTTTTCCCTTTTGATGATTTGATCAAATTTCTTGAGGACTTGTGGTCCAAAATTGATCAAATGATACATATGAGTTTATAAAGTTGATTTGGATAAAAAATTATGAAGTTTGACTGTAAATTGGCCATAGTTGACTTTTTCCCCAATACATTTGATTTTTAGGTCAACTACTCAATTGACTGAGCAAAAGTGTGATCCAAGGCTTGAAACTTGCCATGAGTAATCTTGGGGGTCCATAATGATCCATGAAAGTCATATGAAGCATTGAAAGTTCAAATATCCTTGTGCAATCTCATACCCTAATTTTGGTCATCAGTGCTTAAGGAGGTATCTTGAGTTGGTCAACCTTAGTGTAGTCTTGAACCAAGAGAGATCTTTGTGAGAAAATATTTGATAAGTGAGATGGAAAATTTTGGAGTATAACAAAGGTGAAAAGAATAGGAAAGACCTTTTTAAATATTTTGAGTTCGGGGGGTAGATTATGGAAATGGAAGATGTTAGCACCCTTTTCATCTGTAGTTATCTACGGGCTCTTAGTTGCTAGCTCACTTTGAGAATGCTTTTTTGTGTAAGTGTATTTTGAAAATATTTTTGAAAATATGCCTTAGTACGGAGAACTTTGTAATGTTCCTTGTATCGTTGAGAATGTATACAAAGTGTTTTATCTTTGAAAATATTTTAGAGAAGAGTTTGTATATGTGTGCAAATTTATTTTGTTTGTTTTTTTGAGCAAGCAATTATAAGCAGTCTACCTACTCGAATGGTATTTGTTCTTTTCCTCTTTTCCTTTAGATAGTGCTATCCCACCATTAGTTGGTGGGTAGCCCTATCGTTGGATGTTTTGAGGGACAGACGAGGATCATCGTACAATCACGTAGGCAACTTATAGGGCACTTTAGTAATTTTATTGTAAGGGACTAGATCGTATACCGAAGGCAGCATCGAAGGGTCATCGAGGGACTAAGATATTTTTAACCGAGGGTCTTTGCTAAAGTGTCCCACGTTCGAGGGACATGACTGTTTTTCTGAGTGCAACAAGTGGAGGTACCTTAGAGGTGCGTGTGTGCGAGTGTGTTGTGTTTTAGTTAAGTTTATCTTTGAGTGTTAGGTTTTCTAGCGTTTGCTTTTAGTCTTTTCATACAAGCCTATTAGCATTCATCTAACCGTTAATTGAATAAGTACATAAAATAAAGTGCGGGAATTTTGAATCTACGCTATTACAAGGCTTCGGGTGGGGGAAGTACAAACCAAAATGGGAAAAGAAATGTAAGTGGTCCTAGTTAAACTATTACAAACTTTAGCAGTTACATAATAATAAAAATTATGCGAAATTTAAATCTAAAATTATTACAATTTGACGTGGAGTCTATACATTTGATCTAAGGAATTTAAATAGCAAAGAATATAAATATTAAGAAAAATATTTTCAAAGATCTAAAAACCTAATTTGATATATTTGGTATTTTGTTAAATTATTATTTTTTAAATAAATTAACCTAATTCTAAATTAAATTACAAATTATTAAATATAATAAAGCCTAAGTCTAAATTAATTAAAAAAAGTTAATTGATAAAAAAAACATCTTTTTTTGATTTTATGAAATATCATGATTTTTTTATTATCCTTTGATTTTAATTAAAAGGAAAAACTAAATTAATTTAATTAATTAATTAGAGGGAAAAAAGCTAACTATGTTAAAAAGAAAATTAAAACAAAATAAACGTTAAAACAAAAAGAAATGGGCCTAAAAGTAAATCTTGGGGGGTGAGAATCTGAAAGAAGTTTAGGCCCAATAAGCTCCAAAATTGAATCCGGTGTGGGCAGCTCCAGGAGGTTTACCATGTGTTTGCAAATCTGGGATTGTCGGGTTAGATCTATATCGATCTGATGGTGAGTTGGCTGGTGGTTCATGATTTAGCATGCATGGAAGTTCCATGATTGTTCTAACTTGTACTATCAAACCTCATAAACACATTAGGGACGTTAGTAGATGTTAAAGAAAATAAAAAAATCAAGATAATGAATATTATACATATTATAAAAACCGGCAATGCCGTGTAATGCGATTCACATGTTTTGGACCATCACACTTGGTCCAAACTTACTCTATATGCTTGTTGGAAGAGAATGAAGTGAATATTTTGCAGTTGAAAGAGTTTGATACCAGAGTTCCAAGATTTAAGGGTTCTTGAGAAAAAATTTTTTTAATGAATTTTTGACACTTTTGAGGCAGCTTTTTTCTTTGAATTATTTTGAGATTTTTTGAGTAGTATTTTTAAATAATATTTCATGTTCCTTTTGGCTTGCTTTGGCTCGGTATTTATAGATGGAGAGATGAGCTGATAAACAAGGCAAGTGATCAAGACTTGATGGCCCTAATGAAACCAAAATCAAATAACTTTAAAATTTCCTTTTGCATATTTTCTTGCCCTTTTGAATTTTGCATGAACCTGGACAGGTTGTGGCTGGGTTGCACGAAATATTAGGCCTAAAAGCTAACCAAACCAAGCCCATACGCATTAGCCCATGATTTATTGTATTTTTATTTAACTTATTTGATTTTAAATTAAATAAAATCAAAATAAATCTAAATAAAAAAATAAAAATCAAGGTCATGCAAAAATGGACTTAGAGGTCCTCTAAGATGTTATAGACATGTTTGAACATCAAAAACTACGCTCATAGGTACAAAAATGCAATTTTGCTCAATTTGTTTTTCATGAATTTCTTCAAAATTACCCAACTTGTGAAACTCATAACTTGCTCAATTTTCATATTTTGAATATGATCTTGGACTTTTTGGAAAGTCAGAGATGCCCTCTACAATCTCTATGTTGATCATTTTTGTTGTTGAATATATTATCTTAATGTAAGTTTCCTTGACAAAAAGTGTCTTTTGTTGACTTTTGAAAATGACATATAATGTATGAGATCGTAACTTCCAAATGAAGCATTTTTTGGACTTGAGAATTAAAGAAAAGATGTATAGAATTGAATTTTCTTTAAAAACAATCATGGAAGATACTTGCGACCTTTGCAAACCAAATTTCTTTGAGAAAATCCAAACCCTAGTTGTAGGCCTTTGGTTTAGGAGGTGCATCTTGACTAGTCAACCCTTGAGTGTCCGAGAAGCCTTGAAATAATGCCTTGAAGAAAAATGTGAGTGCAAATTTTAGGGTACAACAGCTGTCCCTGTTCATTCTTCTTAAACCTAAAAAGTTAGATTGACATGTCTGCCTTTCGTGACTTGAAGGTAGAAGATGATTGAACACTTAAGTGCCCAAAAATTTGCACTCGCCTGTGCAAGATGGTAAAGTTATTGGTTGGTTGTATTGGAAATGGGCTTATAGATTCCATTTGGAGAGATGACAGAGAGTTGTTGGAGATGGGCTTATAGATGCCATCCAAAGGTGATGGAGAGTCGTCGGAGATGGGCTTATTGATGCCATCCAAAGTAAGTGTTGATAGAAATATAAGAATAAGTCTATGCTTGACTTGGTCTTTAGAAGATGTATCTGGAATGGGTCTACGCCCGACTACTACTTCAATAGGTAATGGAAGGAGTCTACGCCTGACTACTACTTCAATAAGTATCAGAAGGAATCTATGGTGACTACTACTTCATAAGGTACTGAAAGGAATCTATGGCGACTACTACTTCAAAGGGTGCCAGAAGGAATATATGGAAACTAATACTTCAAAGGGTACTAGAAGGAATCTATGGCGACTACTACTTCAAAGGGTGCCAGAAGGAATCTATGGAAACTAATACTTCAAAGGGTACCAGAAGGAATCTATGGCAACTACTACTTCACAAGGTACTGGAAGTAATCTATGGGGACTACTACTTCAAAGGGTACCAGCAGGAATCTATGGCGACTACTACTTCAAAGGGTACCAGAAGGAATCTATGGCGACTACTACTTCAAAGGGTACCATAAGGAATCTATGGCGACTATTACTTCACAAGGTACTGGGAGGAATCTATGGCGACTACTACTTCAAAGGGTACCATAAGGAATCTACGGCGACTACTACTTCAACAAGGTACTGCAAAGAATCTATGGTGACTATTACTTCGAAGGGTATCAGAAGGAATCTATGGTGACTACTACTTCACAAGGTAATGGAAGGAATCTATGGTGAATACTACTTCAAAGGGTCCCAAAAGGAATCTATGGCGACTACTACTTCAAAGGGTACTAGAAGGAATCCGCGCTTGATTTCATCTGAATGATGCACTAGAGGATGTCTACACCTAACTTCATCTAGAAGAGATATTTTTTAGAATGACTTTCTGGGGAAAGTCTTTGAGGGAAATACTTGTCATAATTTAGTTTCTAAAGAAATTTGTATGGTCATGTAGATAGTTGATGATATTCGTCTATTTATAGATTTTACCTAAAAAGATAAAGGGTTAGCTGTATGCAATGTCATGATGTATGAAATGCATTGCGTAATGACTTTCTCAAAATAAATGAGACTGTGATGTATGCGTTTCGTATGTATATTGTGATACGGTGGGAGAACTGACTTGAGGGTTTGCGTTTTATCGCAAATGTTGAGGTTAGAAAGAGTCGTCGCCGACTTTTATTTTATCCAAAAGGAAAGGTGAAAAAGCACAGGAAAGACCTTTGAGATGTTTTCTTGAGTCCGGGGGGTAGATTATGAAAAGGGAAGGTATTAACACCCTTTTCATTCATGGTTTTCCATGGGCTCTTAGTTACTTGCTAGATCACTTACTTTTGTTTTGAAATTATGCTTTGTGTGGTTTTGAAAGTGTTTTATAAAAAGAGGCCATTTGTTTAGGCAATCTTTGTAATGATTCTCGTTCTTAATAATGTATACAAAGATGTTTGTCTTTTTGAAAATGTTTTTAATATTTGTAAAATGTTTGGAAATGTGTGTGTTTGTTTTGAAAATAGCAAGGATAGTTGTTTGGAAATAGAGCAAGTAACTAGAAGTAATCTACCTACTCAAATGTCTTTCTTGTGCATTTTCTATTCCTTTGACATTGTTGTC
This sequence comes from Vicia faba, assembly GCA_948472305.1. NCBI lineage: Eukaryota > Viridiplantae > Streptophyta > Magnoliopsida > Fabales > Fabaceae > Vicia > Vicia faba. The sequence goes on along the minus strand of OX451738.1, from coordinate 1,551,388,072 downwards.
TTACCATTGATTTGGTAAGCAACCCTATCTTTGGATGTAAACGGGACGGGCGTGGGTCATCGTATAACCATGATTAGAAATGTTGCAAAGTATCTTAGCATTTTTGAGGGACCAAGATCATTTTGTAAGGCAACTTTGAATAGCGTCATCGAGGGACTATGATCTTATATTTGTTTGTTTTTTCAAGATACTTCGCATGCGTAATATGGCCGTTTTTGTATAAGGCAACCAAGTGAAGAAACCCTAAAGATGCTTGTGTGCAAATGTGTTATTTTCATGCCTTGATTTTGTCTTGTATTAGGGTTTTCTATTTGATTTGTTTTTGTCTTGCCATACAAACCCTAATTACTAGCATGGTATATAAAAGCAGTAAATTTCTAAAGTTGGCTTATAAAATAAAATAATTAATTAAAAATAAATGGGCCAGGGGTATCCTGAGTAATCAGGAGGTGGATGTTAGAAAAAAACATAAGGCTCAGTGTTGAGGCCTAAACCTGCAAAACAACAAAAAATGAAAAGGGAAAAGTATGAAAAAAAAAAGGTAGCGCCAAGGTTCGAACCCATTACCTGGGCCTCACCAGCGTGTTACCTTGCCACTGGGGTGGCTATATATCCGTTGATTTATATGAAACAACAAAAACATAACACAAACAATGCCCTTGCCTTGTACTTCATTGTGATACGGTGGCAGAACCGACTGTTAAATACTGGTTTGTGTTTTGCGTTTTGTAAAATGTCGCGGTAAGCAAGAGTCACCATCGACTTTTATTTTATCCAACAGGAAAGGAAAAAAGCACAGAAAAATTCCATTTTCGAGATTTTCTGAGTACCGGGGGGGGGGGGGGGGGTAGATTATAGAAAGGGAAGGTATTAGCATCCTTTCTATCCATGGTTTTCCATGGGCTCTTAGGTACTTGCTCATTATTTTAAAAATTGCTTCTGTGTTTGTGTAATTTGAAAAAAAGTTTTTGTTTGACTTCGATTTAACCCTTGCTTCTGTCTTCAAAAGTGTTACGAATTTGTTTTTGAAAACTTTGTTTGAAAAGTGTGTAAGTGTGGAAAAGTTTGATTTTGAGCAAGTACCTACTAGCATCTACCTACTCGAAAAAAAGATCGGGTCTATTCTCATTTCCTTTAGACAGCACTATCCCACTATTAAGGAGTAGGTAATACCGTCGTTGGAGTTGTAAGGGTCAATTCGAAAGGGACGTAATGGTCATTGAAGGAAACATGTAAGGATACCTTAGCATTACGAAGGGACTGTCATCATATATTCATAGGCAACATCGAGGGACAAGATCATATACCGTAGGCAACTTCGAGGGACATCGAGGGACCATGAACTTTATGATGATTTTAACCGAGGGTCTTTGCTAAGGGTATCCCTACGTTCGAGGGACATGACCATTATTTTTCGAGGCAACCAAGTGAGGAGTATCCTAGGAGTGAATATGTGCATATGATTTATTTCAGTTATTTAATCTTTGCACATTAGGTGATCTACTGTTTTAATTTTCCATACATTCTTGTCATACAATCCTATTAGCCATACATCTAAGCAGTTTATAGTTTGCGGAATTAAAATACGGAAAATAAGCTAAGCTATTACAAGGCTTCGGGTATTTACATAGCCAAAAACAAACCCTTAAAAAAACGATAAATGAAAGTAAAAAGGTCCTAATTAATCTATTACAACTTGTGAGCAATTACATTAATATGGTAAAATAAAATAAAGCGCGCGAATAAAGAACGAGAGAGAATTAGGGTTTTGACCCCGTTTAACCTAATCGAAAGAAAAATTATTTTTTTGTTGTTTTTAATTATTTCTAAGAAAAAAGAATTAGATTTTTTTAAAATTAAATACAAAATTAATTAGTAATTAAATTAGTTAAAAAAAATAATTAAATGGCCTATTTTTGTGTTTTGTTATTTTAAGAAAAAAGAAAATAGAATTAAGTTAGAAACAAAATCCTAATTGTTCTAATTAATTTTAATTTATTTACAAAACAATTAAAGTTACCTAAAATTAAATTAAAACCTAAAATTAATTATTCGAGTTTATTACAAAAAATCAAAAGTTTGTGAAAAATGTTAAGTTTTATGAAAAAAAAAAGTTTTAAACAGAAAGAATAAAAATAGGTAAAAGGATAAATAGAAAGGAAGAAAATCAAAACCAATATGGGTGGTTGTTGAACCCATGCCCTTAACCTTCTCAGGATGTCTGCCTCGCCATGTATTGGTGTCATGTGTTGGTTGTTCTGTTTTGGCCATTTGTGTTTTGGCCTCAACGTTCTATAATGAACCTGCATGGGATCCTATCTAAATCTGCAGTGTTGAATCTCATGAGCACAATAAATAAATTACTATAAATTATGAAATACAAATAAAGCCAATATATGCAAAATTTTAATGTTAAAACCGATATGGCACGTATGAATGATTATACCCTTTTGATCATGGAGATCAAATCAGCCTTACCTTACTGGAGAAGTAGTAATATGAATGCTTTTATGCCCTTTTGATCATGGAGATCAAGCCAGCCTTACCCTTACTGGAGAAGTAGTGAGATGTGGGTTTGTAACAGGGATGACTTGTTTGTAGTGAGATAGAGGTTTGTAATAAGGATTTCAAGGTTTTAGGGTTCTTGAAAAAATTTGATATTCTGACAGCGTTGTGGCAAGGGTTTTTTTTTCTCCTCCGTTTGTGTGAAAGAATGAGATTATATAATAGAAATTAGAGAAAAGATATGGGCTTTGAATGTGCAATTGGACCTCCAATATTCACTTGAGTCCGTCACATTCCAGGCTAAATCGCAGGGGCTTAAGTGCAATTTTTGAAGTTGAAGTGTGAAATAAAAATGTAGCCGACATCGAGAACTAACTCCTGTCCGAAAATGGGCTCAATCGGATAAACGGTGAATTAGTTATGAATTTTTAAAGTTTCAGCTCAGACAAACTTATTTTGGGCTCCAGTGTCGACTCTGACATGTTCTTCAATAAAAAACTGGTATTGATCGGAGCATAATTCGGTCTCAACTTTTGAAGCAAAGTTGTAGATCTCTGAGTCTGTGACCTTGTGTAAAAAATATGAGCCCAATCCGATAAAAGTTGACCGAGTTATGAATTTTCAAAGTTTCGACCCAGATAAAATAATATTCAGTATTCAGGATTTTCGACGCGTCACGCGTACTCTGAGCAAAAAATGAAGGCCTTTTGGATACCGTTCGAACTCAATACCTTCTGTGAAAACTTAACCAACTCAATTTGTGAAATTTTTGCGCCAGAACCAGCTCGATACGATGAAAATCGACCAACTTATGATTTTCTGAACATGACACAAATAAACTTCTGTCACAAATTTTCTGTACGAAAATACTTGATAAATTCGCATTTTTGAAGACCTTATGATCGAAATTGGCTTCCAGCCGTGAGAGATGAAAACATAGATGACGTCAAGACGGAATTTTGGCCACCGGAACAAGTTCAAAACGAGCCACGATCTTCAAGTTATGAATTTTTTAGCGCGTAAAAACTGCACTTTTAGCACACCTTTTCACCATATTTCTTCGAGAAAACTCACCCATTCAGATACCTTCTTTAAAAAATTGACTCTTGAGCCGACCATGAGTTTGAGAATATGTTATCAAAGATATCTTGGCGAAAGAACACCTGAACATGACGCGCCGAAAGAACACTCTGAGAATATCCATTGACGAAATAAACGTCACTTATAACCTGAAGAAGCTTAATAAATATACCTTTATTTCATAACCATAAAACCAATAATATGCGTGTATGAAAAGAGGGCAAATTTTGGGGTACAATAGCTGCCCCTGTTCAATCTTCTTAAACCTGAAGATTTAGATTGACTCGTCTGCCTTTCCTGATCTAAAGGTGGAAGATGATTGAACACTAGAGTGCCCAAAAATTTGCACTCGTCTGTAATGATGCTTGACTATGTAGGTAATATCAGGAATGGGCTTACAGATGCCATTTGGAGGAGATGACGGGAGGTCACCGGAGATGGGCTTAAAGATGCCATCTAGAGGATGTTGATTTCCCGAGATATTCCTTTGATGAGAATTCCTGTTCCTATCGGTTAGGAGGAATCTGCTGAGGAATGTTGGTCTCTGTCTTGGGAGAAATAAAATTTTAGGAGCTCCAGTTGTCCGTTAATCTACTGGGGAATTAACTCCGGCTTGAGGAAGCGGAAGTGAACTGCGTATCTAGTCGTGTATAGGCTGTATCGCGACCTACTAGGGAAAGGTGAAATCGATCGTGTTTGATAGGTCCGGGTCTTACAGTGTTGTGGACTGCTGTCTGGAGATAAGAGAAAAGAAACCTGGATAGTAAGGTTATGAGAAGGAACCTGGATAGTAGGGCTTATGGGAAGGAACATGGGTAAGGTTGCTTCGTGAGGAGTTTGGATAAAACTGCATCTGAACCGAGAAGGAACCTGGGTAAGGTTGCTTTGTGAGGAGTTTGGGTAAAACTACTTCTGAACCGAGAAGGAACCTGGGTAAGGTTACTTTGTGAGGAGTTTGGGTAAAACTGCATCTGAATCGAGAAGGAACCTGGGTAAGGTTGCTTTGTGAGGAGTTTGGGTAAAACTGCATCTGAACCGAGAAGGAACCTGGGTAAGGTTGCTTTGCGAGGAGTTTGGATAAAACTGCATCTGAACCGAGAAGGAACCTGGGTAAGGTTGCTTTGCAAGGAGTTTGGGTAAAACTGCATCTGAACCGAGAAGGAACCTAGGTAAGGTTGCTTTGCGAGGAGTTTGGGTAAAACTGCATCTGAACCGAGAAGGAATCTGGATAAGGTTGCTTTAGGATGATTCTGGGTAAAACTACATCGGGAAATTGTAAGGAGGAACCTGGGTAAGGTTGCTTCAGGATGAGTCTGGCTGAAACTACATCAGGACTGAGAAGGTACATGGGTAAGGTTGCTTCGGGATAAGTTTGTGTAAAACTTCAGGAGGAACCTGGGTAAGGTTACTTTGTGATAAGTTCGTGTAAAACTTCAGAATGAACCAGGGTAAAGTTACTTTGAGATAAGTTTATGTAAAAATTCAGGAGGAACCTGGGTAAGGTTACTTTGTGATAAGTTCGTGTAAAACTTCAGGAGGAACCTGGGTAAGGTCACCTTGTGATAAGTTCATGTAAAACTTCAAGAGGAACCTGGGTAAGGTTACTTTGTGATAAGTTCGTGTAAAACTTCAAGAGGAACCTGGGTAAGGTTACTTTGTGATAAGTTTGTGTAAAACTTCAAGAGGAACCTGGGTAAGGTTACTTTGGGATGAGTTCGTGTAAAACTTCTTTCAGAAATATATGAGAAAGGACCCGTGTAAGATTTTTTAGGATAAATCTGTGTGAAGCTTCATTTAGGAGAAACCTGTGTAAGATTTCTTCGTGACGAACCCGTGTAAAGCTGCATTTGATCGTGCAGATAATTACTCTGTTTAGTTTTCGGAGTTAATCTTGAACTTGCTGGAAGTTGTTGATGATAACCATCTTTCCTGAAAAGGTACATGATTAATCGTATATGATGCATGAAATGCATTGTATGATGATGTTCTCAAAATAAATGAGACTATGTTGTATGCCATGTGTATGCGCACGTCATGATATATGAACATTAAATGCTATTGTGGCATGTCCGAGTTTGGGAAAATAAATCCCTGACTGTTGTTAGAGAATAAAGAGTTTCACTCGCTGGGGATAACAACTGAAGATGATTTGAGAATAACTTGGCCGAAGAATAATTCCGCTGGAGAATAAACTGGCGAGAAAAAAAATGACTCTGTAGGGAAGAGATACTCTGTCAGAAGATCCACTGATTTGGAGCAATAACCTCGGTTGGGGATGAATTACCGTTGCTGGCGATGATGAACTCTGTCGGGGATAAAATTTCTGTCTGTGGAAGAAATAAACTTCACTGGGGATGGTCTTCCATTGTTGGTGAAAGATGAACTCTGCTTGGGGAGAATTAACACCACTGCTTTTGGATATTTCTTACTCTGCGGGGAGTGTAGATGTCACTGGGACGCGTGCTGAGGATATGACAATGACTTCGTATCAAGACTTTTCTGCCCCTGTACCTACTGGAGAAAGTGCCTGCGGAGGCCTTGTGGATTGAGTGTCATCCCAACTTATGAGGTGCTTGGTAACTACCGATCGGAATGATAAGTCTTCTACTGATAGGAAAGTGACAAGATAACGGGACATAGTCGTACGCTTTAGTCCCTAACTTTTTCCTGGACTGTCTTTTCAGATTTTCAGTCCACATGGATACCCTTTTTTGCCCAAGCCGCCTTCTTAGGTTTTCGACTTACCAGGTGTACAAATCTTTTTTGGTTTTTATCCCTAATTTTTGCCCGAACCTTTTGGTTCGTCGGGACGCCCTTGTTTTGCCTAGGTGTGTCAACCTAGCGGGTCTTTGTTCATGTGCAGTATTTTTGACTATGTCCACGCTCTCAGGGTGTAGGGAGTTGTCACTGTCGGTAGTGTTGTGTTGCCACACTACCAGAAGATGTTCGTTTGATCATACAAGATTCGTTGCTGGAATTCATGTCCAATGTCCCAAGTGATTTAGATGGAGATCTGCCCCTGGCTATTTGGCATCTTTGAGAGATTCCTTGAATCTTGACTTGACTGCCCCAAATGATGGACAATGATCATGCCATTCCCCTTGGTTGGAAGTGTTTTTTCCACTTGAGGTAATCCTTTTTATGGAGAAGGTTTTTGTTCACTAGATATTCGTCATGCGAATTTCTCTGCTGTTTGAAGAAATAGTCATATGCAAACAATGTTATTTTAAGAATGCAAAGCTTATGTCTGTGTTGACGTTTAAAAATTCATTTTTTAGTAAAACAAGTTTTTTTTTTGTAAAAGTGTGATGTCAACTCAGGATTTACAGCAAGTCCTACAGGAGTCAGGATACCTTTTGTAACAGTATGCTTTCGAACTAACCCATGCTTCAGCTAGGACTTTTAAGGGTTATAACGTGGCCTAGTTCACGGTTCAAGAAACAAAGGATAAAGGCTCAAAATGCATTTGTACCCACCCGCTCTTCATGATGTTCTTCAGTCATATGCTCAGTTAATTGCGCATTTAGAATCTCAATTGAGTCTTTGCTCTAATATTCCAGTGATGGATCGAATAGTGACAGTTTACTTGAAAAAGGCAGTCATTTTGTAATCTTTTTTTTTGTCGAGGATTTGTGATAACCTCTTTTTTTTTGGTTTTACTATCCCTGTTTTTTGCCTGAACTGTTTCTTTTGTGATTACAGTCAGCGGGATGCCCTAGTTTTTTCTTAAGTCTCCTTCATAGGTCTTGACTTAATGGGGTTTTATTTCGAGAGATAATGACTGCCTGTCTTGACGATTATAGGGAACCATCACCGTCTTTTGTTTTGGAAGGACGTCTTTGAAGCCATTCATTGTGCACCTGGATTAACTGAGAAAACTACCCTGCCCCAGGTTGTGGTTAAGGGTTTTAATTTGTGTGAAAAGAAAAACTCCTACTTCTTTGGCTCAAAGGGGTTGACTAGGGATTATCTTCCTTATAACTCCACTGTTTAGGATTTGAAACAACGTCTGTACATCGTCAGCAGGGTCTGTTCAAAAGCATACTGTAGAGATTTTGATATCATTTTCGTCATCCTCCCTCTAAGGCTTAGAGTTTTTAATCGAGAGTTGAATATCACAAAAGGAAATAAGAACGCATTTTTGAAATAGTGAATACGAATGAATTTATTCAAGACAAACATATGCAATGCATTGATAAAGTAACAGAGTTTGACATGAATAGATGTTTGAACAATCAAAAGAAAATTGTAAATTGAAAATTCTAATGAACAAAAGCCTCTCTTGTCAGAACTTGTCACTTCAAATGGTAAGCCTTGGAGGATTGACAGAAACATTCCAGTTGACCATCTTGTGTGAATTCCAATGCTCCTTCATCAATCAGGTCTTGAATTTTGTATTTCAACCTCCAACAGTCGTCAGTATCATGCTCCGGACTGTTGGAGTGATATGCACACCTTACATCAGGATTGTAGTTAGGCGAAGAAGTCTTGGGATTCAGATGAGGTCCTATCAACGTGACCAGATTCATCCTCTACATGTGTTATAAAGCTTGAGACAGCGACATGTTGAGTTTGGTAAACTTCCTTTTGGGAATATCCGGCTTACTTTGATTAACCCGTTGTTTTTGGCGAGGTTGTTGATGCACATGAGAGACCTGTACTAGAAGACCTGTTATGCAATGATATGTATGATATATGTATGCAATGTTTTCAAGGATCTCGCGGGGTAAACAAGAAACTGTTAGAAGTTGAATTTTTCAGCTTTGATTGAAGAACTTTGTGTCGTTGAGAGTCCTTCTTCCAGAGTCAAGCTCACCATATCGAGTGGGTCATAGCCCCTGACTCAAGTTATCGTGTTTTGATCTCTAGACGACATTGGCTAGAGGAAAATAAATCCCCTTGCCCCTTGCTAGACGTCTGATTTACCATAACCTGCATCACAAACCCTTGAGATCCTTGAAATGGTTAAGGAAATGTTAAGGCATGATGTTATGATGTATATGTTATGCGTTTAAGCAAAAGTGCGAGGTGATGTAAGCAAGTAAACCCGGAAAGAAATCCAAGTTATTAGATAAGGACTGTAAACAAAACCTGCAAGGAACTCATGTTGTTAGATAATAAAAATGTGCAAGTAGTTCAAGTTGGAAGCACACAAGTCACACAAACAGCCTTAGGTTTAGGCTTGCATGGGTTTTAAGGTAGTACCCTCTTGCAGTTTAGTTGGTTCAACCTGTCCTAATAATAGTAATCGGGTTCTAGAGGTTCTCAATATCATTGACCATCCTCCATATGTCATAGTTTCAGCTCGCGCAATCTTTTCTTGCGGCCGGAACCATCTCGAGAGTATGGTCTCAATGAGTGTAGCATCTCACTATTTCCTATGGCCAAGTTGGTCAATTATAGGTTCTAAGGTTAGTTGATGCTTAACGATCTATATATCAGCCCCATACTCTCCTTGTTGCTCTACAAGGGATGTCGGTACCAATTAATGTGCCACATCAATGTAGCTACTACTTCAACCGTATCGGTCTATGCCGTACAGTTCCCTCACAATCTATTGCTACTTACCTAAAAGGTTTTCCCCAGATCCGGGTTAGGATCTATAGTAACTCTGATACAAAGCCCACAAAGATAAACAATCAAATCAAACAATAGAAAACAATATGATGAACTAATCCTAAGGTACACCCCACTTATTTATTTCCCCAACAGAGTCTCCAGATCTGTGATACGGTGGCAGAATCGACTGTTAAATACTGGTTTGCATTTTGCGTTTTGCAAAATGTCGCGGTAAGCAAGAGTCGCCACCGACTTTTATTTTATCCAACAGGAAAGGAAAAAAGCACAGAAAAATTCCTTTTTCGAGATTTTGAGTACGGGGGGTAGATTATAGAAAGGTAAGGTATTAGCATCCTTTATATCCATGGTTTTCCATGGGCTCTTAGGTACTTGCTCATCATTTTAAAAATTTCTTCTGTGTTTGTGTAATTTGAAAAAAAAGTTTTTGTTTGACTTCGATTTAACCCTTGCTTTTGTCTTCAAGAGTGTTACGAATTTGTTTTTGAAAACTTTGTTTGAAAAGTGTGTAAGTGTGGAAAAGTTTGATTTTGAGCAAGTACCTACTAGCATCTACCTACTCGAAAAAAGGATCGGGTCTATTCTCGTTTCCTTTAGACAGCACTTTCCCACTATTAAGGAGTAGGTAATACCGTCGTTGGAGTTGTAAGGGTCAATTCGAAAGGGACGTAATGGTCATTGAAGGCAACATGTAAGGATACCTTAGCATTACGAAGGGACTGTCATCATATATTCATAGGCAACATCGAGGGACAAGATCATATACCATAGGCAACTTCGAGGGACATCGAGGGACCATGATCTTTATGATGATTTTAATCGAGGGTCTTTGCTAAGGGTATCCCTACGTTCGAGGGACATGACCATTGTTTTCCGAGGCAACCAAGTGAGGAGTACCCTAGGAGTGAATATGTGCATATGATTTATTTCAGTTATTTAATCTTTGCACATTAGGTGATCTACCGTTTTAATTTTCCAGACATTCTCGCCATACAATCCTATTAGCCATACATCTAAGCAGTTTATAGTTTGCGGAATTAAAATGTGGAAAATAAGCTAAGCTATTACAAGGCTTCGGATATTTACATAGCCAAAAACAAACCCTTAAAAAAAACGATAAATGAAAGTAAAAATGTCCTAATTAATCTATTACAACTTGTGAGCAATTACATTAATATGGTAAAATAAAATAAAGCGCGCGCGAATAAAGAACGAGAGAGAATTAGGGTTTTGACCCTGTCTAACCTAATCGAAAGAAAAATTATGTTTTTGTTGTTTTTAATTATTTCTAAGAAAAAAGAATTAGGTTTTTTTAAAATTAAATACAAAATTAATTAGTAATTAAATTAGTTTAAAAAAAAATTAAATGGCCTATTTTTGTGTTTTGTTATTTTAAGAAAAAAGAAAATAGAATTAAGTTAGAAACAAAATCCTAATTGTTCTAATTAATTTTAATTTATTTACAAAACAATTAAAGTTACCTAAAATTAAATTAAAACCTAAAATTAATTATTCGAGTTTATTACAAAAAATCAAAAGTTTGTGAAAAATGTTATGTTTTATGAAAAAAAAGTTTTAAACAGAAAGAATAAAAATAGGTAAAAGGATAAATAGAAAGGAAGAAAATCAAAACCAATAGGGGTGGTTGTTGAACCCATGCTCTTAAACTTCTCAGGATGTCTGCCTCGCCATGTATTGGTGTCATGTGTTGGCTGTTCTGTTTTGGCCATTTGTGTTTTGGCCTCAATGTTCTGTAATGAACCTGCATGGGATCCTGTCTAAATCTGCAGTGTTGAATCTCATGAACACATTAAATAACTTACTATATATCATGAAATACAAATAAAGCCAATATATGCAAAATTTTAATGTTAAAACCGATATGGCACGTATGAATGATTATACCATTTTGATCATGGAGATCAAATCAGCCTTACCCTTACTGTAGAAGTAGTGATATAAATGCTTTTATGCCCTTTTGATCATGGAGATCAAGCCAGCCTTACCCTTACTGGAGAAGTAGTGAGATGTGGGTTTGTAACAGGGATGGCTTGTTTGTAGTGAGATGGAGGTTTGTAATAAGGATTTCAAGGTTTTAGGATTCTTAAAAGAATTTGATATTCTGACAGCATTGTGGCAAGGTTTTTTTTTCTCCTCTGTTTGTGTGAAAAGAATGAGATTATATAATAGAAATTAGAGAAAAGATATGGGCTTTGAATGTGCAATTGGGCCTCCAATATTCACTTGAGTCCGTCACGTTCCAGGCTAAATCGTAGGGGCTTAAGTGAAATGTTTGAAGTTGAAATGTGAAAAAATAAATGTATCTGACATCGAGAACTAACTCCTATCCGAAAATGGGCTCAATCGGATAAACGGTGAATTAGTTATGAATTTTTGAAGTTTCAGCTCAGACAAACTTATTTTGGGCTCTAGTGTCGACTCTGATACGTTGTTCAATAAATAACTGGTATTGATCAGAGCATAATTCGGTCTCGACTTTTGAAGCAAAGTTGTAGATCTCTGAGTCTGTGACCTTGTGTAAAAATATGAGCCCAATCCGATAAAAATTGACCGAGTTATGAATTTTCGAAGTTTCAACCCAGATAAAATAATATTCAGCATTCAGGATTTTCGGCGCGTCACGCGTACTCTGAGCAAAAAATGAAGGCCTTTTGGATACCGTTCGAACTCAATACCTTCTGTGAAAACTTAGCCAACTCAATTTGTGAAATTTTGGCGGCAGAACCAGCTCGATACGATGAAAATAGACCAAGTTATAATTTTCTAAACATGACACAAATAAACTTCTGTCACAAATTTTTTGTATGAAAATACTTGATAAATCCGCATTTTTGAAGACCTTCTGTTCGAAATTGGCTTCCAGATGTGAGAGATGAAAACATAGATGACATCAAGATGAAATTTTGTCCACCGGAACGGGTTCAAAACGAGCAACGATCTTCAAGTTATAAATTTTTTAGCGCGTAAAAACTGCACTTTCAGCACACTTTTTCACCATATTTCTTCGGGAAAACTCACCCATTCGGATACCTTCTTTAAAAAATTTACTCTTGAGTCGAACCTGAATTTGAGAATACATTATCAGAGATATCTTGGCGAAAGAACACCTGAATATGACGCGCCGGGTTGGACTTGTGAATCTTTGAACCCCGAATCGTTGCAAAATGGCGAACCGATCTTCAACACGGAATATACTCTGAGAATATCCATTGACGAAATAAACGTCACCTGTAACCTGAAGAAGCTTGATAAATATACCTTTATTCCATAACCATAAAACCAATAATATGCGTGAATGAAAAGAGGGCAAATTTTGGGGTACAACATTCATCTTCTTCCTCAAGCTGGTCAGAAGCTCTGTAACTTTCTCATCTCTCAATAAAAATGGAAATTGATAACATGAATGTTGTAGCATTTTGTCTCACGATTCTAACCATGTAAGCTAACAATCAAAGATCAAAACAAATTTTAAGAGTCCTAAATTTAAACCTCATTTTTCCAGGAACTTCAAGTTCAAAATTCTCTCAACTCAGGCCAAATAAATGCAAGTTATATATATTTACAGCTTCGTAGCAATGAAGTCTACATTGTTTATTCACAAATCATGGCCAATGGATGCCTGTATGAAGAGATAGAAGTTAAGATTCTTACCTCTTTCAGTTGAAACCTTGAATGGAGTTTGAGTGAGATTTATGAAAGCATGATGATTGCTTGAGCTTGCTTGAACCTCCCTGAGTGTGTTCCAACCCTTGCCTTGCTTTGGAAGTGCCTGGAACTCTCTATCCAAGTCAACCTGCAAGCTTTGAAAACAAAAATGGAAGATGAAGAAGGAGGTGTTCCAGTGCAGGGATGATGGTCTGGATTACTTAGATATGAAGTAGGCAAAGTGTTTGGATGATTGAAACTTGAAACGCACGAGCCAAATGATGGTTTGCTATGCTTATGCACAAACTGCAAGTTTTGGCCGTTTTTTGGTGATATGGAGTTTTTGAGTGTTTCAGGCCTCTTTCAATCGTGTTTCTAGTTGTAATGTGTTTGTATATTAGTATGAAAAAGGTTTCAAGTCAGCTCTTCAACAAATATTTCAATCCTAGGCTTTTTGCACACTTTCTTGCTTTTGAAGCAAAGTGAAGGGACAAGTCTTCACATGCTTGTACTGGCTTGCTTGGGGTTGGTACATGCTCTATATAAGTTGCCTTAGGCCTGGAGGATTTGTCTGTGCAGAGAAGATGGGTTCAATGCTCAAGAATTGGAAAGTTGCAAAAGTGAACCTTTTCCAAAATGGCAATGGCAACTTTGTGCCATTTATGGAATTACAACTTGGATAAAGACTCCAGGGCTTGGATTAAAGCTTTGTCAACTGAGTAAGCATTAAATTATAAAGTGAAAAACAAGTTTGGGACTTGTAAAGCATGGATTAGGCAGCATAGGTACTGATTTGAAATTTGTTCTTCATGAAATGGCTTGAATTTAAAGTGAGAAATTGCCAACTTTATCTCTTCGATTCTCTCTACTCAAAAATGATCTCAAAGAGTTCTTGGACATTTTGGAAAGCTTGCAATATGCTCTATAACTCATATTTGAAATGAATTTCAAAATTCCCCTTGGAACTAGGTGAAAAATTTCCATGAAGTTGGGTCCAAAACTTGCCTAAGTTAGGGCAAAATTTCACTAAGTTATTTAGTTCATGAGCATGTATTCACAAAATTATATCTTGAGATCCAAGCATATTTATGGAAAAGTGTGTGAAGAAAAGTTGTAGATTTCATGGAGGTATACAACTTTCATGTTGGGAACTTTCCTTGAATCATCTTGTATCATGGTGAAAAAATGGCTTAAAGTTGAGAAAAATAAGAAATTTTCTATACTTAGAAAAATTTCTAAGTTAAGAAAATTTCCAATTTTAAAACCAAATCTTCAATCCTTGATTTCTTGATGGACAAGTTTCACATTTTGACATGTTTTGATGAATTGTGACCCTTGACACTTGATTTTGTCCAAAAAGTCAAAGTTTGACTTTTCAATATACAGTTGACTTTTGATCAGTTGACTGCAAATTTCATCTGTCTATCCAATGGATTTGCAATATTTTGAACCATGTAATTAGGTCAAGATAATTCAATTGAATCCTTGGAATCTTTCTTCAACTCAATTGGTCATTTGCTAGGTCAAAAATTTGAAATTCCCCTTTCTAAGTCAAAACCCTAATTTTGACCATTTGCCCTTTTGATGATTTGATCAAATGATACATATGAGTCTAGAACGTTGATATGGATAAAAAATTATGAACTTTGACTGTAAATTGGCCATGGTTGACTTTTTCCCCAATACAACTGATTTTTAGGTAAACTATCCAATTGACTGATCAAAAATGTGGTTCAAGGCTTGAAACTTGTCATGAGTAATCTTAGGGGTCTACAATGATGTTTTAAAGTCATATGAAGTATTGATAATCCAAAAATCCTTGTGCAAACTCAAACCCTAATTTTTGGTGATCAGTGCACGATGAGATATTATGAGCTGATCAAACCCTAATCTAGTCTTGAGTCAAAGAGATCTTGTGAGAATAATCTTGATAAGTGAGAGGGAAAATTTTGGGGTACAACAGCTGCCCCTGTTCAATCTTCTTAGACCTGAAGAGTTAGATTGGCGAGTTTTTCCATTCGTGACTCGAAGGTGAAAGATGATTGGACACTAGAGTGCCCATAAATTTGCACTCGACGAAGTGTAGTTGAGGGAATGGGCTTAAAGATGCCATTTGGAGAAGTGATAGAATCTTGTTGGAGATGGGCTTGCAGATGCCATCCAAGAAGGTTTGTTAAATTGTAAGTTGTGAGCTGAAAGAATGAGTATCAGAATGGAGTCCGTGCCTGGAGCGTATCCGTACTTTATCTGAAAGGTGATTCTGAATGCGTATCAGAATGGCGTCCGTGTATGGAGCGTATCCGTACTGTTATCTGAAGTCTCAATCTGAATGAGTATCAGAATGGCAACCGTGTCTGGAGCATATATGTACTGTATCTGAACTTGAAATCTGAATGAGTATCAGAATGGAATCCGTGTCTGGAGCATATCCGAACTGTATTTGAACTTGAAATCTGAATGAGTATCAGAATGGAATCCGTGTCTAGAGCGTATCTGAACTGTATCTGAACTCGAAATCTGAATGAGTATCAGAATGGCATCCGTGTTTGGAGCGTATCCGAACTGTATTTGAACTTGAAATCTGAATGCGTATCAGAATGGCATTCGTGCCTGGACATATTCGAACTATATCTGAACTTGAAATCTGAATGAGTATCAGAATGGCATCCGTGTCTGGAACGTATCCGAACTGTATCTGAACTTGAAATCTGAATGAGTATCAGAATGGCATCCGTGTCTGGAGCGTATCCAAACTGTATCATGATTGCATATTGTTAATGGTAGCTGTCAATCTTATCCTGAAAAGGGTGAAATGTTAGCAGAAATACAAAGTTATGTTGCATGAAATGTATGATGCAATGTATTTGCTTTATAAATGTTTATGATATGTGGATGTAATGTATGCGCATGTAAGTTGATTTTCCGTATTGTTGTGCGATTGAGGAAAATGAATCCTTGAATGCTGCTGAGGCTATGTTGAATTTTCACGTCTTGAAGTTTGAAGTACTGACAAACTCTTGTTGAGGGAAGTAAATTCCGTTGTGAGGGCAATGCCATGTACTGCTTGTAAGATCTGCTTTGGGGAATCTTGAGAAATTTGGCGATTTCTACTGGGGATTAATAAATTGAAATTTGTTCCGCTGAGGATTTAAATGACGTACTGTGGGGATTACTTATGGAATAGCCTAGAGACATTTTCCTGTCCTTCCAACCTATTAGCAATTGTATTTATTATTATTTTTTATTTGTAAATAGTAATTATGTTTAAATGCATATGTTCATCAACGAATCATTTGATGTTTTTTGCAAACAAAACACAATCGTAAAGAAAAGACAAATAGTTTTTGCACTTTCAAAGAGATATCTTTGTATTGACTTTGAGTAAGTATTTTTGTACAAAGGGGACAAACATTCTAGTAAGATAATGCTGTCGAAAACAAGAAAAATTTATATAGAGAAGGATAGCTATGTGTAATAATCCCATGGGGATCCCATTCTGCTATAGCTTTATATCTCCAAATATCTTGTTTATTTGTTGCTTCGTCCGAAGTTGATGAATTGATCAGAAACTCCGAGTTTGTCAGTTGAAGTCAAAGGTTGTCCGTGAAGTGATCCGATGGGACATAGTCATATGCTTTAATTCCCTAACTTTTTCCTGGACCGCCCTTTCGAGTTTTCAGTCCACCGGGAAACCCTTTTTTGCCCAAGTCGCCCTTTCGAGTTTTCAACTTGCCGGATGTACAGATTTTTTTTATATTTTATCCCTAGTTTTTCCCGAACCTTTTTGGTTCGCCGGGATAACCTGCTTTTGCCTAAGTGTGTCAACCTAGCGGGTCTCTTATGCATATTATCTTTTGACTATGTCCGCGTTCGCAGGGTGTGGTAGGTCATCTCCGTCCATGGTGGTTAAGATAATTTCCCCACTGGAGAATATGCTTTTGATTACAAATGGTCCTTCATAGGTAGGAGTCCATTTTCCCTTAGGATCACTTTGTGGCAAGATGATACGCTTGATCACTAGATCCCCAACTTGATATACTTGATGTCCGACTTTCTTGTTGAAAGCCTTGATCATCCGTTTTTGATACATTTGACCATGGAAAACAGCAGCAAGTCTCTTTTCATCAATTAAGTTCAGTTGATCAAGTCGAGTTTGGATCCAATCGTCTTCATTCAAACCTGCATCCTAACCCTTAAAGAGGGGATCTGAACCTCAATAGGCAAGACAACTTCCATGCCATATACCAAAGAATAGGGTGTTCCCCAGTTGATGTGCGAGCCGTGGTACGATACCCGTGGAGAGCGAATGGTAGCATCTCATGCCAGTCTTTGTAGGTGACGATCATATTTTGTATGATCTTTTTAATATTTTTATTTGAAGTTTCAACAGCACCATTCATCTTTGGCTGGTAGGGAGAAGAATTTTGATGCTGAATTTTGAATTGCTCGCACAAGGCGGTGATCATAGTGTTGTTAAGATTTGTACCATTGTCAGTGATGATCCTTTCCGGGATACCGTATCAGAAAATGAGATTTTGCTTGATGAAGCGAGAAACAACATTCTTAGTGACGGAAGCGAAGGAAGCTGCTTCGACCCACTTTGTAAAGTAATCAATGGCCACTAGGATGAAACGGTGTCCATTGGAGGCTGTTGGCTTGATCTCCCCAATCATATCAATTCCCCACATAGAAAAGGGCCAAGGATCCGTCAAGACATTCAGAGGAACCGGAGGTACGTGCACCTTGTCAGCATAAATTTGACACTTATGACAGGTCCGAGAGTGTTGATGGCAATCTGCTTCCATAGTAGACCAATAATAGCCTGCCCGTAGGATTTTCTTTGCCATCGTATGCCCACTGGAGTGGGTTCCAAAAGTACCTTCATGTAATTCAGCCATGATCTTTTCAATCTTATCCATAGACCAGAGCAGAATGGAGTCATGATTATGCTTGTACAAGACGCCATTACTCAAGAAGAACTTAGTGGAGAATCTCTTTAAGAACTTCTTATCATTGATTGAAACTCCTTCTGGATATTCTTGATCCTCGAGATACCTCTTGACTTCATGAAACCAAGGCTGGTCCACTACCTCTTCAGTATTAATCTTGTGACAATGTGCTGGTTCATCCATTCGTTCGAACGTGATATGGGGAGCCTCATTATCCCAATTGAGTTTAAACATATATGACATTATGGCTAGAGCGTCTGCTAGCTGATTTTCTTCTCGCGGGAAATGCTCGAAGGTAATCTTCTCAAAATGTGGTAGCAATGTCAAAACATGTTCTTTGTAAGGGATAAGATTTGTGTGCTTAGTGTCCCATTCCCCTTTGATCTGAATGATGACCAAAGCTGAATCTCCGAATACATCTAAAGATTTGATTCCCAAGTCTATGGCAGCTCTGAGACAAAAGATGCATGCTTCGTACTCCCCCATGTTGTTTGTATAGTTGAAGTAAAGTCTGGAAGTAAAGGTAGTATGAAACCCTTCTGGAGATATGAGTACAGCGTCGATACCATTACCAAGTGGTTTGGATGCCCCATCAAAGAATAGGGTCCACCGGGATCCTTGCTCAGGTCCGTCATATGGCCTGATTCCTTCACAGTTGTCTAAGGTCATGATGTCTTCATCCGGGAATTCAAAATTCATGGATTGATAGTCTTTTACAGCTTGGTGAGCAAGATGATCAGCTAGCACACTGCCCTTTATAGCCTTCTAGGTATTATATTGTATGTCATATTCTGTTAGGATCATCTTCCATCTAGCTATCCTCCCAGACAGAGCAGGCATTTCGAAGACGTACTTTATCAGATCCATCTTAGATATCAATAAAGTAGTATGAGTCAGCATATACTGTCTTAGCCGGCGAGCAGCCCATGCCAGAGCGCAGCAAGTTTTCTCGAGCAGTGAATATCTGTTTTCACAGTCGGTAAACTTTTTGCTCAGGTAGTAAATAACGTGCTCTTTTCGGCCAGACTCGTGATGTTGCCCCAATACACACCCCATTGAGTTCTCTAAAACGGTCAGATACATGATCAGTGGTCTTCCCTCGACTGGTGGCATCAAAACAGGAGGCTCTTGTAAGTACTCTTTGATTTTGTCAAAAGCAAACTGGCATTCATCATTCCATCTGACTATTGATCTTTCTTCAATAGTTTGAATATTGGCTCACAAGTGACTGTTAGGTGAGAAATGAATCTGGAAATATAGTTCAAGCGTCCCAGGAATCCTTTGACTTCCTTCTCAGTACGAGGAGCAGGCATTTCTTGAATTGCTTTAACCTTTGCCGGATCGACCTCAATGCCTTTGTTACTAACGACAAAACCTAAAAGTTTATCGGATCGTACTCCGAATGTGCACTTATTTGGATTCAACCTTAACTTGTACTCCTTCAATCTCTCAAACAACTTTTGCAAGTGATAGAGGTGCTCTTCTTCAGTTTGTGATCGGGCTATCATATCGTCTACATACACCTCTATTTCACGATGTATCATATCATGAAACAAAGCTACCATGGCACGCTGATAGGTGGCCCCAATATTCTTCAGTCTGAATGGCATCACTTTGTAGCAGAATGTACCCCACTGTATGACAAATGTAGTTTTCTCCATGTCCTCAGGTGCCATTTTGATTTGATTATAACCTGAGAATCTGTCCATGAAGGAAAACACTTTGTGCTGGGCCGTATTGTCAACCAGGATATCGATGTGGGGGAGTGGAAAATCATCTTTAGGGATGGCCCTATTCAAATCTGTATAGTCCATGCACATTCGTACGTTGCCGTCCTTTTTAGGCACGAGAACAATGTTGGCAACCCATTGGGGATAGGAAGTGACAGCCAAGAATCCAACATTGAATTGTTTCATGACTTCCGCTTTGATCTTCTCTGACATATCAGGTCTCATGCGGCGGACTTTTTGTTTTACTGGTGGACAATCTTCTCTTGTTGGCAGACGATGTACCACGATGTCTGTATCGAGTCCCGACATGTCTTCATATGACCAGGCAAAGATCTCAACATAATCATGCAACAGCTGAATCAGACGCTCCTTGACACTGGCCTCTAGATTGGCACCCAACTTGATTTCTTTTCTATCCTCCTCGGTACCCAAGTTGATTGTATCCACCGGTTCCTCATGAGGCTGAATAGCTCTTTCCTATTGTTGTAGTAGTCTGGCCAGTTCCCCTGGTACTTCACAATCTTCCTCACCTTCGTCTTCGGCTTGGTAGATTAGATCCTCAGAGTCATAAAAGGCCATAGCAGTATCGTTACCCATGGGATCCGGAATGGAGGGGTACCTGCATTTATGAGTGTGGGTGTATGTAAGGGTATAGCCATCCTTAAAAATAAAATGTAAAAGAAAAACAATGAGCACAAAAAGTTTGTATGTGAAAAGCGTCCATGATTCATTGAATGTCATATGAAGATGAAATAAAAACCCTTACAAATGGACCATTGTGCCTCGGGCAAGACACAAGGTTTTAAATGTGCGAATTGTTTGTGAATATTACAAGTCCAACAGAAATGTAAAGATAAATTACTGAGGGATGAAAGTTATTACGACAAAGTCTCTGGCTTCCCAATTGCAAAGTCCTCCGTTGACAGTAGGAAATATCCAATCCTCCAAGCTGCAATCCTCTTCACCATCTTCCACTGCATTGACCTCTTGGTTACTAACCTTCAAGGGTGGCCCTCCCGCACGGGCACGTCGCACAGCCTTCTGAGCATTTGAAGTGAACCCTAGACCAAACTTGTCAGATTTATATGGAATATCCGGAAGTTGCCCCCAGATGGTGCATCCACCCTCCTCTACTACTGCTTTGGCGTCCTTCAGGGATGACTTCCAGAGTGGAGGTCTTGTAATCTTGGGAATCTGGGACACAGTCTTGGTTGCTGCTACCTCTTGGGGGGACTTCTTCGAAATGTTGAAAAGGAGTTTCAATGAACTCGCCATCCAATTCCACATACCTGAAGGAATTGAGGTGGCTAATCATATATTCTTCCTCTCCGTGGACAATGATAATCTTCCCATGGACCAGATATTTCAGCATCTGGTGCAGTGTAGAGGTGACAACGCCGGCATTATAGATCCACGGCCGTCCTAGAAGACAAGAGTAAGAGGGGTGGATGTCCATTACATAGAAGGTTGAGTTGAAAGTTTGAGTCCCAACTTTTATGGGGATGTCCACCTCCCCGTGGACCATCCTCTTTGAGCCATCAAATGCCCTTACAACTATGTTACTGGGTTTCAATGTTAATCCTTCGTAGTCTAGTCTGTCGAGAGCTTTCTTCGGTAAAACATTCAAAGATGAGCCAGTGTCCACCAAGACATGGGCATGAGTTGTTCCTCTACATTCCACAGAGACATGCAATGCCTCATTGTTCTTTCTTCCCTTTGGTGTCAGATCAGCACCCGAGAAGCCTAGGCTGTTATCCACCGTCAAACTGGCCACACAATCTTGAAATTGGTCAGTCGATGTCTCTTGAGGCTCATGGGCTGTCTTCAGAAACTTCACCAGGGATTTCACATGTGCCTTGGAGCACAGTAACAATGCCAACATGGAGATTTTAGAGGGAGTTCATCCCAAATGTTCAACTACGTCATAGTCACTCTTCTTTATTATTCTCAGGATCTCCTCCATTTCCTTCTTGGAGGTTTCGGGGGTAGTCAGTGGTTGAGCCTTCTCTCAGACAGGCTCTTCTTGAATACTTTTCTCTCAAGTTTCAGCAGTAGGAATGTTGGTAGGGATAACAACAGGGGTTGTTTTGTCTTTTTTGATAGGAGCACTTGCATATATGATAATTGGTATGGAAATAACCTTTGGAGCAGCTACGGGTCCAAAAATTGCCTTTGGGGGGGGGGGGGGGGGCAATTTCTAGAGAGAAGATGCTACCGCTTCGGGTAATCTTACTGGTTCCGGCAATATTGCTAATGTCGGAGTCTTCTTCTTCGGAGCTTATTTCATCGGCGGCCAGCCCATCTTGTTTGATGCCATGGTAATAAATGTCCCTACATTAATTCCACGACACAGTTTTGTCTAATTCATACAGGACTGGCCCATGTATTGTGATTATAAGAGGAGTAGTTTTTGGAACCGATGTAATCCTAACGGGTCTTTTGGGGACCCTGGAAGAATTGGCGGAGATGGTGATGATTGAAACGTCTTCAACAGGAACAGGTAAAACAGGAGTACTTTCAAACAGAATCTCTTTGTTGTCTATCAAGCGTTGAATGCCTGTTTTCAACAGAGGGCAAATAGTTGGTGAGGATAAGCAGAGATGGAAGTCTTCATTACAACCCAGGAATACACCGTCTTTCAACAAGTTTATCTTAATGATTGGGAGTGGAGTCAAGAGTCCATCAACTGTGGTAACAAATAAATCTTCTTCAACAACATTGGTGTTGTGACCATGCCTAGGCATAGGAGAAGAAATGACGTTTGGCTTCCCGGGTGCATCAAACTCAATCTCTTTTGCATCTATAAGGTCTTGAATTTTGTTTTTCAGGGCCTAACAATTGTTAGTGTCATGACCCGGACTTTCGGAATGATATGCGCATCTGGCATTTGGGTGATAATGAGGGGACACTGTGTTGGGGTTCTTTGGAGCTTCTCTTAAAGTTACCAAATTGGATTTCAGAAGGTGCGGTAAAACTTAGGATAGAGTCATATTAGTTCTGGTGAATTTCCAGAATGGCCTTTCCATCCTCGGTTGATTACTTCTTGGTTGATCAGATGTGGGCTTTGGGATCATAATAGCTCCTACCATTGGTCGACGTTCAGCTCTCCCTTAGTTCCTTTGTGGATAAACAGTAGATACCTCCTTCTTCCCAGTGAAAGGCTTTCTCAAAGCTGTCGAGGCAGATGAATCCTTATGAATATTTCTACTTTTTATGCCAGCTTCCACCCTCTCTTCGGTTAGTATTAACTCAGTAAATCCTGTAGAACATGTCCACCAACTCCCTTTCAGACAGAGGGGGTTGTACTCTCCCAACTAGATCTCTCTATTTTTGTGCGTAATCTTTGAAACCCTCATTTGAAGCCATAACCATACTCTGAAGTTGAGTACGGGTAGGCGCCAAATCTGCATTGTACTAGTATTGCTTATAGAAAGCTGCGGCAAGATCTTCCCAGTTGTGGACGTTGGCCCTTTCCAATTGGTAAAACCAATCGAGTTATGTTCCAAATAAGCTATATTGGAAAAATGCACCCATAGGTCATTATCAGCGGAGTGCGGCTGAATCTTTCTCACATATGATCAGAGGTTCATCTTAGGACATGACACCCCATCATATTTTGCATACAACGACACTTTGAACTTCGGTGGGATCACAATTCCCGACACTAGTCCCAATTCTTCAAAGTCTAGACCTGATACCCTTCGTATTTCCATTGCATTTAAACGCTCTTCGAGGTGTCTGTACTTATCATCAGCTGGAGGATACTATTCCTCAGAGTAGTCTTGCTCTTCTTTCTCTTCTTCAGATTCTGAAGGAACCACTGTTTCCTTTCCTTTCCCTTCTCCTTCCCCGGAAGTGGTTACAAAATTCAAAGTTCTTCTAGTCTTTCCTTAAAACCTTCTCCCCATGTTCAAAACCCCAGTGACCTTCTTTGTTTTCTTCTTTCTTTCTTCAGCTAACAGAGTCTTAAACTCTTCTTGCCCCCTGGCTAGGGTCATGAGTAACTATTGAAACTGCGTGTTTTGAATTTGAAGATCTTTGACTGTCTGTTCGAGATCCATCTTACTGAAATAAACAGTAGAGAGATGAGGAAACTCGTTGCAAAAGACCTGTTTATGTTATGATGAATTATATGTGCATATGTAATGTTTTCAAGGATTTTAAAAGATTCAAGTTCGTTTTAGACAAAAAGAAACACATGTTATATTAATAAGATAGAGTTTGAGTACATCAATTCCCCTTGGGATAAATAATACAAAACTCTAATATAAAAAAGTAGTGTGCATCCTCTTTGGTGCTATGTAGGCATTTAGAGTTTGCTCCTCATGAAGTAGCCTAGTGAGTTCCAAAACCTTCTTCTCGCTTCCATAGAATTGGGCTTCAAAAGTATCTCGCTATCCTTTGAGCTGTATCCAATCCCTTTGTAGGTCTTCAAGAGATGTGGTCATGTCAGGATGTAGGATAGTGTATGGAACTTCTCCTTCCTTAACAGGCTCAACGATCACCGGGAGAATGAAGGATAAGGCATCATAAGACTTTGAGCGCAGGTTCGTACCCACTTGAGGTAAGGCTCAAGAGGGATGGAATTCTTGTGTCCCAAAGTCTTGTTATCCACCTTGTTTAGCATCCTCTAAGCTCAGATGAATCCCTGGTGAAGACCTTGATTGTCGTTGTCGTAGTCGAATACCAAGCCTTGAATCAGCATCTCATGCGAGCCATCCTTTCAGGCATAACCAAACTGTCTTAGAACTAAGCATGGGTTGTAGGTTATGCCTCCCCTAATGCCAAGTAGAGGGACATTAGGGAATTCCCCACAATGATCCACAATGATAACATTCTCTTTGGATTGAGAGCACCAATGAATATCTCAATGTTTGAGCATCATTAACCTTTGTGACCACTTTAATCCTTGCTCATTCTTTAAGACTGATTGGGGAAGATGAGAAATAAACCATCTTTCCAGGATAGGAGTGCAACACATAAGGACACCTCTTTTCCTCATTGTGCGAGTGTGAAAAGAGTGCAGGATATCCCCTAGCAATGTAGGCACCTGATTGCGTGACATGAAGATTTTGACGGCACTCACATCTATGAGTTGGTCAGGATTGTGGAATAAGACCATCCCATAGATAAGAAGAGCCACAATTTCCTCAAAAGCTTGCAAGTCTAAGGAATTTGAACAGCTTTGGGCTTTCTCAAAAAGAAACTTTGCTAAGAAGCCTTTGACACCACTTCTAGTTTCCCAATGAGTTGTGACATCAGATGAGTGCAAGTGCAGAGCTTGAGCAATCTCTTATGGATTTGGGTATCTTTCCGTACCGTTGAAAGGTAGTTGATTGAGAATAAGAATCCTCAAGAGTTGAGAGAATTCTTCCAAAGTGGGCACAAGCTGATAGTCGGGAAATATGAAGCAATGGTGCAAAGGATCAAAGAACTGGAAAAGCACCTTCATCATATCCTCCTCTGTGTTGGAGGTGACCAAGTTGAGTAGACGATAATGCCTCTCAGTGAATGGAGAATTCTCAGGGATCCTTGAACCTAGCTCCTTGAGTTGAGGAGGAATTCTTACAAGGTTGACTTGGATAGTTTTCCTGCAAAGTGAATCCATATCCTACAAAACAAGAACAAAGATGAATCTCCAAAATCCTTGAAATGGTTAGTGATGGATATGATGTTCATGATGTCAATGATGTTATGCTCAAGTATGTATATACAAGCAAAACAAACAAGTTCTTAGTTTAAGCTTGCATGGGGTTTTATAGGTAAGTACCCTCTTGAAGTTTAGTTGGCTTAAACCTGTCCTAGTAATAGTAACCGGGTTCTAAGGAGCTCAATATCATTGGATTGTTTCCTTGGTCATTGTTTCAGCTCAAGCCTCTTTAATGGCGACCGAAATATCCCAAGAAACCAACCCTCAATGAGTGTAGTATCGAGTATCTACCAACTTCGGACTGCACCAAATCCGATCATCTCACTACATCCTAAAGGCCAAGTTGGTCAAGTAAAAGGTTCTAGAAGTTCATTAGTGCTTCATGACATCACTCAGCGGCCCCGTATTCTCTTTGATTGACTCAAAGGCTACCGGTACCCACAAATATGTCACACTAACATAGCTATTGCTTAGACCATGTCGGTATACCCCACATAGTTTCCATAATGTATTGCTATTTACCTATAATGTTTCCTAAATCCGGGTGGAGGATTCAAACCCAAAGAAAGAACCATAATATAAAGCAAACAAGTCAAACAATGTAAGAAAATAAGTGTGATCTAGCCCTAAGGTAACCTCACTTTTATTAGTAATCCCCAGCAGATTCGCCAGTTCTGTGATACGGTGGGAGAACTGACTTGAGGGTTTGCGTTTTATCGCAAATGTCGCAGTTAGCAAGAGTCGCCACCGACTTTTCTTTTATCCAAAAGGAAAGGTGAAAAAGCATAGGAAAGACCTTTGAGATGTTTTCTTGAGTTCAGGGGGTAGATTATGAAAAGGGAAGGTATTAGAACCCTTTTCATCCATGGTTTTCCACGGGCTCTTAGTTACTTTCTAGATCACTTGCTTTTGTTTTGAAATTGTGCTTTGTGTGGTTTTGAAAATGTTTTGTAAAAAGAGGCCATTCGTTTAGGCAATCTTTGTAATGATTCTCGTTCGTAAGAATGTATATAAAGATGTTTGTCTTTTTGAAAATGTTTTTAATGTTTGTAAAATGTTTGGAAATTTGTGTGTTTGTTTTGAAAATAGCAAGGATAGTTGTTTGGAAATAGAGCAAGTACCTAGAAGTAATATACCTACTCAAATGTCTTTCTTGTGCATTTTCTATTCCTTTGACATTGTTGTCTTACCATTGATTTGGTAAGCAATCCTATCTTTGGATGTAAACGGGACGGATGTGGGTCATCGTATAACAATGATTAGCAATGTTGCAAAGTATCTTAGCATTTTTTAAGGACCAAGATAATTTTGTAAGGCAACTTTGAATAGCGTCATCGAGGGACTATGATCTTATATTTGTTTTTTTTCTCAAGATACATCGCATGCGTAATATGGCCATTTTTGTATAAGGCAACCAAGTGGAGAAACCCTAAAGATGCTTGTGTGCAAGTGTGTTATTTTCATGCCTTGATTTTGTCTTGTATTAGGGTTTTCTATTTGATTTGTTTTTGTCTTGCCATACAAACTCTAATTACTAGCATGGTATATAAAAGCGGTAAATTAAGTAATTTAAAGATCACTATGCTATTACAACATTTTATGGAAGGGGGGATACAAATTATGAATGAGGATTTGCAAGAATGTAAATATAAATAAGCTTATTACAACCAAATCGAATTCGTACGAATATTGGAATAAATAATATATAATATTTAAATAAAATATGCAATGATATATGTATATGCAAAGAATATTTTGTTTGGTTTTTTATATGAAAAAAGTTTTAACGTAAACCTAATAAATTTAAGGAAAAGAAATTAATTCTTTAAAACCAAAGTTAACCCTAATTTCTAATTAAAAAGAAAATAAAGTTCTTATGTATTATTTTTATGTATTTTTCGTGTTAAAAATAATAAATAATATTTAATGAAAATATTTAGTTTTTGTATGCTAAAATAAATATTTACAAGTATAAAAAAAAGAATAAAAATAGTTAAAATAAATCTATTATATTTACAAGTTTATTAATAGAAATAGTTAACATATAACTAAGTGAAAATATTTTTTATGAGAAAATAAAAATAAAATAAACAAAATATAATGTTTATCAATTTTATATTTTTTTATGATTTTATAGTATTCAAGAAAAGAATATTTTATGAAGTAAAACAAAACAAAATAAATAATTGAAAATAAATGGGCCAGGGGTATCCTGAGTAATCAGGAGGTGGATGTTAGAAAAAAACATAAGGCCCAAACCTGCAAAACAGCAAAAAATGAAAAGGGAAAAGTATGAAAAACAAAAGGTTGCGCCAAGGTTCGAACCCATGACCTGGGCCTCACCAGCGCGCTACCTTGCCACTGGGGTGGCTATACATCCGTTGATTTATATGAAACAACAAAAACATAACACAAACAATGCCCTTTCCCTGTACTTCATCTTCTTCCTCAAGCTGGCCAGAAGCTCTATAACTTTCTCATCTCTCAATAAAAATGGAAACTGATAACATGAATGTTGTAGCATTTTGTCTCATGATTCTAACCATGTAAATCATGTAAGCTAACAATCAAAGATCAAAACGAATTTCAAAAGCCCTAAATTTAAACCTAATTTTTCCAGGAACTTCAAGTTCAAAATTATCTCAACTCAGGCCAAATAAATGCAAGTTATATATATGTACAGCTTCGTAGCAATGAGGTCCACATTGTTTATTCATAAATCATGGCCAATGGATGCCTGTATGAAGAGATAGAAGTTGAGATTCTTACCTCTTTCAGTTGAAACTGTGAATGGAGTTTTAGTGAGATTTATGAAGGCCTGATGATTGCTTGAGCTTGCTTGAACCTCCCTGAGTGTGTTCCAATCCTTGCCTTGCTTTGGAAGTGCCTGGAACTCTCTATCCAAGTCAACCTGCAAGCTTTGAAAACAAAAATGGCAGATGAATAAGGAGGTGTTCCAGTGCAGGGATGATGGTCTGGATTACTTAGATATGAAGTAGGTAAAGTGTTTGGATGATTGAAACTTGAAACGCACGAGCCAAATGATGGTTTGCTATGCTTATGCATAAACTGCAAGTTTTGACAATTTTTTGGTGATATGGAGTTTTTGAGTGTTTCAGGCCTCTTTCAATCGTGTTTCTAGTTGTAATGTGTTTGTATATTAGTATGGAAAAGGTTTCAAGTCAGCTCTTTAACATATTTTTCAATCCTAGGCTTTTTGCACACTTTCTTGCTTTTAAAGCAAAGTGAAGGGAAAAGTCTTCACATGCTTGTACTGGCTTGCTTGGGGTTGGTACATGCTCTATACAAGTTTCCTTAGGCCTGGAGGATTTGTGTGTGCAGAGAAGACAGGTTCAATGCTCAAGAATTGGAAAGTTGCAAAAGTGAACCTTTTCCAAAATGGCAATGGCAACTTTGTGCCATTTATGGAATTACAACTTGGATAAAGACTCTAGGGCTTGGATTAAAGCTTTGTCAACTGAGTAAGCATTAAATTATGAAGTTAGAAACAAGTTTGGGACCTGTAAAGCATGGATTAGGTAGCATAGGTACTTATTTGAAATTTGTTCTTCATGAAATGGCTTGAATTTAAAGTGAGAAATTGCCAACTTCATCTCTTCGATTATCTCTAATAAAAAATGATCTCAAGGAATTCTTGGACATTTTGGAAATCTTGCAATGTTCTCTATAACTCATATTTGAAATGAATTTCAAGATTCCCCTTGGAACTAGGTGAAACATTGCCATGAAGTTGGGTCCAAAACTTGCCTAAATTAGGGCAAAATTTCACTAAGTTATTTAGTTCATGAGCATGTATTCACAAAATTATATCTTAAGATCCAAGCATATTTAGGGAAAAGTGTGTGAAGCAAAGTTGTAGATTTCATGTAGGTCTACAACTTTCATGTTGGGAACTTTCCTTGAATCATCTTGCATCATGGTGAAAAAATGGCTTAAAATTGAGAAAAAATAAGAAATTTTCTATACTTAGAAAAATTTCTAAGTTAAGAAAATTTCCAATTTTAAAACCTAATCTTCAATCCTTGATTTATTGATGGACAAGTTTCACATTTTGACATGTTTTGATGAATTGTGACCCTTGGCACTTGATTTTGACCAAAAAGTCAAAGTTTGACTTTTCAGTATACAATTGACTATTGATCAGTTGACTGCAAATTTCATCTGTCTATCCAATGGATTTGCAATATTTTGAACCATGTAATTAGGTCAAGATAATGCAATTGAATCCTTGGAATCATGCTTCAACTCAATTGGTCATTTGCTAGGTCAAAAATAAGAAATTTCCCTTTCTCAGTCAAAAACCTAATTTTGACCATTTTGCCCTTTTGATGATTTTATCAAATTTCTTGAGGAATTGTGATCCAAATTTGATCAAATTATACATATTAGTCTAGAATGTTGATGTGGATAAAAAATTATGAACTTTTACTGTAAATTGGCCATGGTTGACTTTTTCCCCAATACAACTGATTTTTAGGTCAACTGTCCAATTGACTGATCAAAAATGTGGTTCAAGGCTTGAAACTTGTCATGAGTAATATTAGGGGTATACAATGATGTTTGAAAGTCATATGCATTATTTATAGTCCAAAAATCCTTATGCAAACTCAAACCCTAATTTTGGATGATTAGTGCATAATGCGATGTTCTGAGTTGATCAAACCCTAATCTAGTCTTGAGTCAAAAAGATCTTGTGAGAATAATCTTGATAAGTGAGATGGAAAATTTTGGGGTACAACACATATGCTATGATATTATGGTGAGTGTGAAATGTTATTCAAGTGCATTCGCAAATTTGAACAACATCTTAGTCTGGGGAAAATAAATCCCTGATTGTTGTTGGGGATGAAGAGTATGTGTATCTTCGATATTCTGGGGATTGTTTCCGCTGGGTACTCTTGATTTCTTGTTTGAGGAAACTTCGCTGCGGAACATTGATTTCTTGCTTTTTCTTGAGTAAACTCTGTTGGAGAGTGTTAATTCTTGCTTGGGGAGAAGAGTTTAGGAACGTTGGTTGTTCATTTCTCTACTGGGGAGTTTATACCCTGATTGGGGATAAAAAAGATGAATATTCCTTCCGACTCACCTGGGGAGGATAAAGTTGACTGAAATCTGGTCCGGTTTCAGGTTCTGTAGAAACTCCTTGGGGACAGTGACGACTTCACTGGGAGAGGAATTTAGCCGGTGATTTGTGGTAGAAGAACACTCAAGCTGGGGAGTGTCAGAATAAATCTATGCCTCGATTGTACCTGAGAATGTATTGAATGGGTACCAGAATGATATCCATATCTGGACTGTATCTGAATCGTATCTGGAAGATGCACTGAATGAGTATCAGAATGACATCCATATCTGGATCGTATCTGAAATGTATCTGGAAGATGTACTGAATGAGTATCAGAATGACATCCATATCTAGATCGTATCTGAACTGTATCTAAAATGAGTGTCAGAATGAATCTATATTTAGATTGTATCTGAACTGTATCTAGAAATGGATCTGGAATGAGTGTCAAAATGAATCTATATTTAGAATGTAACTGAACTGTATCTAGAAGTGGATCTGGAATGAGTGTCAGAATGAATCTATATTTAGACTATACCTGAACTGTATCTAGATGATGATCTGGAATGAGTGTCAGAATGAATCTATATTCAGATTGTATCTGAAATGAATCTAGAAGTAGATCTAGAATGAGTGTCAGAATGAATCTATATCTAGATTGTATCTGAACTGTATCTAGAAGAGAATCTGTTTGGGGAAATAAACTCTGTTGATGGAGAAATACTCTTGCTGAGGAAACAACCTTGTTAAGGAAATGAACTCTGTTGGAGAGAATAAGTCTGAAGGGGTTTTACAACCTCGGAGGAACAAGCTCAGCTGGGGAAGAGAAACTCTATGAACTTTACTAATCGGAACTCTGTAGGTTGGTGATATTTCTGGGGAGAAGATCATATTCCTTTATCAGTCAGAGCAATATGCCGTGGAAATTGTAGGGAATGTATGAACTTGTGAAGGTTACCCTGTAGGGATAATCTCATGGAAGTGGCTCTGTGGGCACTTTGTGGATGGCATGAACAACATCAACTCCTAGAGCCCTCGGTGACTGCTGATCAAGGTGATAAATATTCTACTGATAGACAGGTGACGAGATGATCAGGCATAGTCGTACACTTTAATCCCTAACTTTTTCCTGGACTGTCCTTTCATATTTTCAGTCCACTGGGATACCCTTTTTTTCCCAAGCCGTCTTTTCAGGTTTTCTACGTGCCGGGTATACAATTTTATTTATATATCCCTAATTTTTGCCTGAAATCTTTTGGTTCACCGGGACGCCCTTATTTTTTCTTAGGCTAGTCAACCTAGTGGGTCTTTTTCATGCGTAGTATTTTCCGACTATGTCTGCATTCACCGGGTGCGGAGAATTGTCATTATCCATAGAAGTAAGTGTTATAGCACTACTAAAAAAATGTTTACTCGATCATACGTGATCCTTTGCTGGAATTCATGTCCAATGTTCCAAGTGATTCAGATGGAGATCTGTCCCTGGCTATTCAGCACTTTTGAGAGATTCCTTGAATCTTGAATCGACTGCCCCCAGATCAGTTGGACACCATGCCATGCCCCTTGATTATGAAAGGTCTGTTATTGTAAATGTCTTTCCATCTAAGTTGATTTTGTTCATTGAGAGGATTTTTGTTCATTTAATATTCGTCGTGCGAATTTCTCTGATGTCGAACAATTAGTCATATGCAAACAATGTCATTTAAAAATGCAAAACTTCTGTCTGTCTTGAAGTCTTAAAAATGCATTTTTACTAAACAAACATAATTTTGTAAGAATATGAATTCAATTCAGGATTTATAGTAAACCTTACAGGAGTCAAGATACCTTTTGTAACAGTATGCTTTCGAACTAACCCATGCTTCAGTTAGGACGTTTAAGGGTTGTAACGTGGCCTGGTTCACGGTTTAAGAAACAAAGGATAAAGAATCAAACTTTGTTTGTACCCAACCCATTCTTCATGATGTTATTCAGTCCTATACTCAGTTAATTATGCGTTTAGATCCCAATTGAGTTAGGAATCTTTGCCCTGATATTCCTGTGATGGTTCGGATACTGAAAGTTTTTTTGAGAAGGCAGTCATTTTTGTAACCTTTTATTTTTGTGGAGGATTTGTAGCGACCTTTTTTTTTATTATCCCTACCTTTTGCCTGAACTGTTTCTTTTGTGATTACAGTCAGCGGGATGCCCCAATTCTTTCCTTAAGTCTCCTTCATAGGTTTTGACTTAGCGGATTTTTCTTTTGAGATATAATGACTGCCTATTTTGGTGATTACGGGGAACCATCATTGTCTTTTTATTTAGAAGAGCATCTTCGACACTATTCAATTTGTACGAAGGTAAAGCTTACGATTGAATACACCATTGAATTAACTGAGAAACTACCCTGCCCAGGTTATAATTAAAGGTTTCAATTCACGTGAAAAAGAAAACTCCTACTTTTTAGGCTCAAAGGGGTTGACTAGGGATTAAATTCCTTATAACTCCACTGTCTAGGATTTGAAACAATGCATGTACATCATCGGCAAGGTCTGTTCAAAAGCATATTGTATGAGATTATGGCATTGTTTGTGTCATCCTCCCTCTAAAGGCTTATAGCTTTTAACGAGAGTCGAATATCACAAAAAGGAAGTAAAAGCATAGTTTCAGTATAGTGAAAATGAATAGATTAAATCAAGACAAACATATGCAATGCATTAATGAAATAACAAAGTTTG
Source organism: Vicia faba (assembly GCA_948472305.1). NCBI lineage: Eukaryota > Viridiplantae > Streptophyta > Magnoliopsida > Fabales > Fabaceae > Vicia > Vicia faba. The sequence goes on along the minus strand of OX451738.1, from coordinate 1,551,355,112 downwards.
ACGTAAGTGTTCGAACAATCAAAAGAAATTACAATTTGAAAATTCTAATGAACAAAAAGCCTTTCCGTCTGAACTTATCACTTCAGATGGTGTGCCTTTGAGGGATGACAGGAGAATCCAATCTGACCGTCTTGTTTGAACTCCAACACTCCTTCTTCGATCAAGTCTTGAATATTGTTTTTGAATGCCCAACAGTCATTTGTATCATGTCCAGGACTATTAGAATGGTATGCACGCCTCGCGTTCAGATTGTACTGAGGAGAGGAGGTGTTGGGATTTTGAGGAGGATCCTTCAACGTAATCAACTCCAACCTCAACACATGTTGCAATACTTGAGCCGAGGACATGTTGATTTCGTTGAATCGTCTTATGGGTGCATCCTGCTTAAATGATTCCCCTGTTATTGCTTACGAGGTCGTTGTTGGACTTGCGATGTAGTAGCAATCCGGGAAGACCTACTTTTAACCAAGGCAACTCCCTGTGTCATCAGAGGTTGATTAATGATTTGATTCCCAATTCCAACCGTTTATCCCATACGGTTGTATTTGTCTTGATAAAGTTTGCTGATGAGAGTTCACGACTCTTCTTGTCCCCGAGCTATATTTTGGATAAGAGTCATTTGTCCCATCATCTGGATTCTCATCGTTGCCATCTCAGCTTGCAATTGTTCCAATTGATCATCCTTGTTGTCGTCAGGATTTTTCTTGGTCAAGTTCCCAGTGAGGAGTGCTTTAAATTCTTCTTTCCGCTTGGATAGATTAAGGAACATTTCCTTGAATTAAGCATCTTGAGTTTGGAGATCTTTGTCGTTATGTTCAGGAGCCATCTTCCTTGCTGAAATAAATAACAAGAAGATGAGAAAACCTGTTATGACATGATGCAAGATATGTAGATGCAATATTTTCAAGGATCTCACAGGGTAAGAAAAATGTTAGAATTCAAATCTTACTGCAGTTTTGGTTGAAGAACTTCGTATTGTTGAATGTCCTTCTACGAGAATCAAGCTCACCATGTCGAGTGGGTCATATCCTTTGACTCAAGATAACATGTTTTAATCTTTGACATCATTGGTTATAGGAAAATAAATCCACTTTCCTCTGGTTAGGCGTCTGGTTTATGATACCTCGATGGCATTTGGTTAGAGGAAAATAAATCCTCCTGCCCCTTGCTAGGCGTCTGGTTCATGATAACCTGCATCACTCCCCCTTGAGATGCTTGAGCTGGTCAGTGAGAATGATATGGTATGATGTTATAATGTATAAGCTATGCACCAAGCAAAAGTTTAAGGCGGTGAAAACAAGTAAGTCTTGCAAGAAGTCCAAGTTATTGGATAATGACTACAAACAAGTCCTGAAAGGAATTCAAGTTGTTAGATAATGAATGCAAACAAGTCACACAAGTAGCCTTAGGTTTAGGCTTGCATGGAGTTTGTAGGTAATTACCCTCTTGAAGTTTAGTTGGTTCAACCTATCCTAAAAGAACTAACCGAGTTCTAGGAGTCTCAATATCACCGATCTTTCTATCGGGCATTATTTCAGCACAAGCTTCTTTATTAACGACCGAAATATCCCAAAAGTCCGATCTCAATGAGTGTAGTATCGAGTATCAACCAACTTTAGTCTTGCACCTAAGCTTTCTATATCACTATTTCTAATGGCCAAGTTGTTCAACTAAGGTTCTACGGTCAGTTAGTGCTTTATGACACCACACAGCGGCCCCATATTCTCCTCGACTGGACTTAAGGGATACCGATACCAACAAATATGTCACACTAACTTAGCCACCGCTTCAACCATGTCACTATTATGCGACATAGTCTCCCACGATCTATTGCTACTTACCTAAAGTGCCCCAGATCCGTGTATAGGATCTTTAAGAATAACCCAAACATAAACCCGAAATGTAAAGCAAGCAAGTCAAACAAGTTAAGCATTTTAAATAAGATCTAGCTCTAAGGTAACTCAACTTTTTTAGTTATTCCCAACAGAGTCGCCAGTTCTGTAATACGGTGGGAGAACTGACTTTACTAGTTTTGCATTTTATCGCAAATGTTGCAGTTAGCAAGAGTCGCCACCTACTTTTCTTTTATCCAACAAAGGAAAAGGTGAAAAGAACAGGAAAGACCTTTTTAAAGATTTTAAGTTCGGGGGGTAGATTATGGAAAGGGAATGTGTTATCACCCTTTCCATCCGTAGTTATCTACGGGCTCTTAGTTGCTAGCTCACTTTGAGAATGCTTTTTTGTGTAAGTGTATTTTGAAAATATTTTTGAAAAGATGCCTTAGTACGGTGAACTTTGTAATGTTCCTTGTATCATTGAGAACATATATAAAGTGTTTTGTCTTTGAAAGTGTGATCGGTGGGAATGAGAACTGACTGTTTTGGAATGCTGGTTCGCGTTTGCGTTTGTTTTCGTAAAATGTCGCGGTAAGCAAGAGTCGCCACCGTCTTTTATTTTATCCAACAAGGAAAGGATAAAAGCACAGAAAAATTCCTTTTTGAGATGTTTCTCGGGTTCGGGAGGTAGATTATAGAAATGGAAGGTGTTAGCACCCTTTCTATCCGTGGTTATCCACGGGCTCTTAGGTACTTGCTCATTATGTTTTCAAAAGTTTGCTTTTCTTTGTATTTGTGGGTTTTGAAAAGAGTTTTTATTTTTAAGAGAGTGTAAGTGCGAAAAGTTTTATTTTGTTTTTAAAAGGAGCAAGTACTTAAGAACATCTACCTACTCAAAAAGGAATTAAATTGTGCAAATGTCCTTTAGACAATGCTATCCCACTATTGAGGAGTAGGTATCATCGTCGTTGGAGTTTTCGGGTCAATTCGATTAAGGGACGTGTGGTCACTAAAGCAATGTTAGGACGCCTTAGCGGTAACCCTAATGTCTTAGATCATTTTTCCGAGGCAATCGTTTCGAGGCAACTTTGATCTTTGGACAAGAGGGCGACCTCTAAAACTTCCTATACTCAATGACCACGTTCGAGGCAACCAAGTGAGGTGTACCCTAAGAGTGGCATGTGCAAGTGTATTGTTTTTCAGTTATATTATCTTTTTACATGTCATGGTGAGCTACTGTTGATTTTAAATTAAAATTGATCTTGTCATGCACTGCCTATTATTTAAACATCTAACAGTTAATGGTTGCGGAAATTAAATTGCGGAAAATAAATCTACGCTATTATAAGGCGTAGGGTATTTACATCGCCAAAGACAAACCCTTAAAAATTAAATTGCGAAAAGTAAATAAAAGCGATAAATAAATAAATAAAGTCCTAAATTAAAAAACTATTACATCCTCAAAGCAAATACAATATTGAAATATGGATAAAAAACAATACGCGCGCGAGAAAATTAAATCAGAGTGTCTTAGGGTTTTGACCCTTTTTATTAAATAAAGCATATTTTTGTTATTTTTAAATAAAAAATTAGTCTAAATTAATAATTGAATTAATTAATTAAATGAAAAATATTTTTGGGTTTTTATTTTAATCAAGGAAAGAAAATAAGAATGATTAAAAAGTTAATAAAAATCCTAATTCTATATTAATTTTAATTTAATGCAAAAGATATTAAAATTGTACCTAATTAACACAAATAAATTAATTAATTAAAACTTATTTACAAAAATAAATAATAAATTAATGGAATTAATAAAAATAAATTTTTTTTTGTTTTCTGATTTTTTTATGAAAAAAAAGAGTAAATTGGTTAATTAATTAATAATAATAAAATAGAAATAGAAAAATAATAGAAAGAAAATAAAAAGAAGAACAAACTCAAGGGGGTGCTGGGCTTCATTTGGTGGGGAAATTAGCAAAGATCAGGCCCAATTGTGAGCAGCCTCGTTGACCCTTTCCATCCAATGTGCGCCTTTGACTTGAGAATATGGTGAGGACCTAATTCTGGCCATTGGATCTGCGTTGTAGCCACATAGCCTTTGGGATCTGGAGGTATATGGTACTCCCTGCTTGCTGAATCCACATGGAATAGCCTGAAATAAAATTGCAATAAAGTTTTGGGGGACCTGAGATTCGAACCCAGGTCCCAATGGTATCACGCACTAACGCCTTGCCATCTGAGCCATGTTGTTAACTTGTTAGTGGAATATATAACAAATATTATATGGTAAACAACTAATTATGCCAGGAAAAATAAAAAAACGCTAATTATTTAAACGGGCCAATCACGCTAAGCCACGTTATCATCTTCCTCAACGCAACCCTGGTTATTTACCTGCGGATTTTTATCCGCAGGAAGTTTCGTAGGGCATCTTAAAAACCCTCTCTAGGCCATATAAATGAGACCTAAGAGTACCAATGCACTCGTCTCTTCCTCCTGGTCATCCCTGTAACCATTGTTTGATCCAATTTTTCCTGTAACACAAACGCCTAAAAACAACACATATGAACCCTAGATTCGGGCATCGTTATACAGGCCATGAAAATCAAATTGGATAATGCCAAAACATTCTAAATCAAATAACAATCACAAATATGCCAATATTTTAAAGAAAAGATGCAAGAATTGGAGATTTGGAATCCATGTTCAGAGGTCTGTTCGTGATGACTTACAGTGAGTTTTAAGCAATGAAAATGCTTGGTTTTGATTGGTATTGCTTCACTGAATGCCAGGGAAGGGAGTAGCGTTGAGCTTTTGCTTTGAAAAGGCCTCCAAACCAGAATCCGATCTCCACTTTTTCAAGGTTTTTCACAAACTTGGTATGGCCGTTTCTGCAGATCTTTGTGCGTGTTCTAGGTCTGCCTCACTTGTGTGCATATAATGGAATATGTTTAGGTCAAAATTTGGGCTATAATCCTTATGCATTGAAGATGGAATATTTGATATGATCACCATTGATAAGCTTTCCATAATTGCATCAAATCTGAGATTTTGTGCATGTTTTGACTTGGAACAAATTTGAATGAGTGTTATATGATATTTGCAAGCTGTAATGACCACAAGAATCTTATTACATCAATTTTTGGATTTTATTTGATTTAATATTGATTAATAATGAATTAAATCAATAAAATGAAATAAAATAGAAAAATAGATGAATGTTCATGAAATTAAAGATGGAACACGTGTGTGGCATGACAAGACTATATCAAGTGGAAAAAAGTGATCCCTTTTGTCAAAAATTGGATTTTTGAGGATAGTTGACTTTTGGCAATTTTGGAAAAATGCCCAACTTCACCAATGCATAACTTCTTCAATTTTGAACTTTTGGAAGTGTTCTTGGACTTTTTAGAATCCTTGAGATGTCCTCTAATCAATATTTTTTGTCTCATCTCATTTTGATGTTCCATGATCAATTTATAAGCTTTGGAAAAAAAGGTGTTTTTGTTGACTTTCAAAAATGACCTATAATGTCCAAATTAGTAACTTTTTGTGAGAGCATTTATTGATCTTGGGGTGTGAAGATGGATTGTATGAAATTGCATCCTCTTAAAAATGAGCTTTGGATGGGTCATTTCTCATAAATTATGAGAAAGTTATGCTTGGTCAAAGTTGGGTTGACTTTTCCTGCAAAACCCTAATTTAGCAACTTTTGAATCTTGATGAATCTTGAGCAATCCTTGATGAATCATGATAAACCCTTGATCAAATGATGAATTAACCTTAAAAATTAGAATGTTGACAAAAAATCTCGAGGTTTGACTGTATTTGGGACACAATTGACTTTTGCCCTAGCATAATCGATATTTGGATCTCTTGAGCAATTGACTGACCAAACTTCCTCTGCAAGGCTTGAAATTTGACATGGATGAACTTAAGAACATTTTAGGACATTGGGGAGCAATTGAGGTCATTTGGATGTGAGGACCTTGATGCAACACAAAACCCTAATTTTGAATTGACTGCCTTAGGAGGTGATTTGACTGTCCAATTCTTGAGCCAACTTGAGCAACTTGAAGCTTCTTCTTGACATGTCTTTAGGAATATGGGAGGGAAAATTTTGGGGTACAACAGAAAGTATTTTAGAGAAGAGTTTGTGTATGTGTGCAAAGTTTTTTTGTTTGTTTTTGTGAGCAAGCAACTATAAGCGGTCTACCTACTCGAATGGTCTTTGTTCTTTTCCTATTTTCCTTTAGATAGTGCTATCCCACCATTAGTGGGTGGGTAGCCCTATCGTTGGATGTTTTGAGGGACAAAAGAGGGTCATCATACAGTCACGAAGGTAACTCATAGGGCATTTTAGCAATTTTATCGTAAGGGACTAGATCGTATACCAAAGGCAGCATCGAAGGGTCATCGAGGGACTACGATCTTTTTAACCGAGGGTCTTTGCTAAAGTGTCCCACATTCGAGGGACACAACTGTTTTTCCGAAGGCAATAAGTGGAGGTACATTAAAGGTGCGTGTGTGCGAGTGTGCTGTGTTTTAGTTAAGTTTATCTTTGAGCGTTAGGTTTTCTAGATTTTGCTTTTAGTCTTTTCATACAAGCCTATTAGCATTCATCTAATAGTTAATTAAATAAGTACATAAAATAAAGTGCGGGAATTTTGAATCTACGCTATAACAAGGCTTTGGGGTGGGGGAATTACAAATCAAAATGGGAAAAAAATGTATGTGGTCCTAGTTAAACTATTACAAACTTTAGCAGTTACATAATAATAAACACTGCGCGAAATTTAAATCTAAAATTATTACAATTTAACTTGGAGCCTATTGTTGTACCGCAAAATTTGCCCTCTCACTTATCAAGAATTTGCTCACAAGATCTCCTTAGCTCAAGACTGCACTAGGATTTGATCAGCTCAAGACACCTCCTTAAAAACCGATGACCAAAATTAGGGTTTGAGTTCGCACAAGGATCCCTAAGATTACTCATGACAAGTTTCAAGCCTTGAATCACACTTTTGCTCAGTTAATTGAGCAGTTGACCTAAAAATCAATTGTATTGGAGAAAAGTCAACTATGGCCAATTTATAGTCAAACTTCATAATTTTTGGTCCACATCAACATTTTAAACTCGTATGTATCATTTGATCAAGTTTGGACCATAATTCCTCAAGGAATTTGATCAAATCTCCCAAAGGGCAAAATGGTCAAAATTAGGGTTTTGACTGGGAAAGGGCAATTTCTGATTTTTGACCTGGAAAATGATCAATTGGTTTAAGGCATGATCTCAAGAGTCCATTTGCATCATTTTGACATAATAACATGGCTCAAAATATTACTCAAGTTCAAAGGATTGACGGATGAGTTTTCAGTCAACTGGTCAAAAGTCAACTGTATACTGAAAAGTCAAACTTTGACTTTTTGGTCAAATTCAAATGCCAAAGATCACAATTCATAAAAACATGTCAAAATATGAAACTTATTCATCAAGAAATCAAAAGTCAAGATTTTATTTTGAAAAGTCAATATTTCTAAACTTAGAAATTTTTCTAAGTGTTGGAAATTTCTTATTTTTTTCATAACTTTGAGCAAAATTTTCACCATGATGCAAGATGATTCAAGAGAAACTTCCAACATGAAATTTGTATATATCCATGAAATCTACAACTTTTCTTTACACAACTCTTTCCAAAATTACTTTGATCTCAAGTTATAATTTTATGAACATGTGGTCATGAAACTAAACACTTAGTGAAATTTTGCCCTAATTTGGTCAGGATTTTGACCCAACTTCATGGCGCTTTTTCATATAGTTCCAAGGGGAATATTCAAAAGTAATTCAATTATGGGTTTTAGAGCACATTATAAGCTTTCCAAAATGTCAAAGCATTCCTTGAGATCATTCTTGAGTAGGGATAATCGAAGAGAGGAAGTTAGGGTTTTATCACTTGATTTACAAGGCATTTTGTGATGAACCAATTTCAAAATTCAAACTATGCTGCATAAACACTACTTGCAGGCCTCAAACTTGTTAGGCACTCCATAATTAATGGTTTACACAGCTGTTAGAGGCCTCACTTCAAGCATTCAATGCATGGACATGCTTTATATCCATTTTTGGAAGAAAGGTTACATTGCCATTTTGATAAAGTGACTTTTTGTACAAAACTTGTTCTTGAGCCTTGAACTTGTTCTCTTCTGACCAAACAAGTCCTATAACCCATAAGAAATGGTTTAGACACTTATAATCACCCAGCCCATGCTTGTACTTCCTCTTGAAACTTGTTTCCCACTTTTCTTCAAAATTAAGTAACCTAGCCAAAAGCTAAAAACTTATGCTTCTGATTGTCCAAAGCTCTCAAACACTTTTGTTTATACATACACAGACCATTGGACACAAACACACGAATGCTCGTGCCCTGAAAAGACCTAGAACTCAGAAACACATTTCATACTTCCATTTTCACACAAACTGACCAAAAACTTGAAACTCATAATCTACTCGTGCGTTTCTTGGCCTTTTGGTTTCTAAAGCTTCTAAACATCATATAGAACTGATCCCACACCCTTTTATAGAACTGTAACACCATTAACACCATCCTCCATTTTCAAAAACAGAGCTTTGCACATTGACTTCTCTATACCATTTTAGCCATCCATTGCTCAAGCTAATCATTGCATTAGCTTCCTGGGACCTCAAGGAAGCTAACCTGATCATCACCATCATTTGAAACAAGCTCAGACTCAAAACATGATTTCCAGTTTTGTGGTAAGTTTTCTTAACTTTGAACTCTTTATACAGGCATCATCAACGATTTATTTTTAAACAAAATATGTAGATATCATTTCCCTAAAGCTAACCATGTCCATAGTTTCCATTAATTTTGCTTGAGCTTACAGAATTTTGAGACTGAAATTTCTGAGATTTTTAGGGTTCAGATTAGGGTAATTAAAATTCATGCTTATCTTTGATCTATAGTTTTAATTCTTTACATTTCTGAAACCGTGAGGAAATTTGTTACAAGTTTGATGTTTACAGTTTTCATTTTTGATGTGAAATGAGCAAGTTACAGTTAGTCTGGCTGAAGGTTGAAGATGAAGTAGTCAGGGCGTGTTTTGTATCATATACTTATTGTTTTGCTTATGTTAACGGATGTATAGCCACTCCAGTGGTAGAAGCGCGTTCCTGTAACCTTTGGGACCTGGGTTCGAGCCCCAGTGGTACCCTTTTGGTTTTTTCATATTTTTGCTTCCTGACTTTTGTTTTTTTGGCAGGCGCTGGGCCTCTTTGGGCCTGGGTTATTTTTTTTGTTTTTGCTGGCTAACCCCCCATTTCATTTATACGCCCTTGGCCCAATTTTATTTTATTTTTTTATTTTCTTTTTATTTATTTTCTTAATCATTTTCATAATATTAAAAATCATGAAAAATACAAAAACTATTAGATTTTTATTTAATTTAGTTTATTTATTTTTCTCACACAAAAAATTATTTTATAAATAATAATTTATTTATTTTTACAAATCATCTTGTAAATTTAATTAAAACTAGGTTAGTATTTATTTTTTTCTTTTATACCTATTAAAATATATTTTAATATTAAAAAAGACCAAAAATATTTTATAATACTATAAATATTTTCAAGACAAAAATACCAAAAAATACTTTTCTTAAACTTATTTTCTTTTGATCAATTAATAGAACTAGGGTTTTATTTAAAATCTTTTCTTAATAAATTTAAGTTTAATTAATTATTTTCTTTAATTAGTTAGGTTAAGGAAATTTCCCTTTTTTTCTCATGAAAACCAAACAAAGATCCATTTTCTTTACATTTTGCATTTTTGTACATTTATTCATTTTGTACATTGTATTCCTTTAATTCCTTGTACATTTATAGCCAATTCAATTTGGCTGTAATAGATTAATTAGGTTTACATTTTTTCAATCTCCATTCAATTTGTACACCCCCTCCCACAAATTTTGTAATAGCGTAGTAACTTTAAATTCCGCAATTTATCGCTTTTATATACAAATACTAATAATTGGGGTTTGTATGGAAAGACTAAAACCAATAATTAGAAAATCCTAATTCAAGACAAAAACAAGCATGAAAACACTACACTTTCACACAAGCACTCATAGGGTTATTCCACTTGGTTGCCTTATACAAAATGGCTATATTACGCGTGTAAGGTATCTTAACAAAAACAAGCAAATACAAGATCATTGTCCCTCGATGACGCTATCTAAGTTGCCTTTCAAATGATCTTAGTCCCTAAAAAAGAATGCAAAGATACCTTTAAAAATTTCTAATCATGGTTATACGATTACCCACGCCTGTCCCGTTTACATCCAAAGATAGGGTTGCTTACAAAATCAATGGTAAGACAACAATGTCAAAGGAAAAGCAAATGAACAAGAAAGAATTTTGAGTAGGTAGAATGCTCCTAATTACTTGCTCAATTTCAAACAAAACATCCTTGTTATTTTCAAAACAACCACCTACACTTTCAAAACATTTTACAAACTTGAAAACATTTTCAAAAGATCAATATCTTTGTATACATTCTTACGAATGAGAATCATTACAAAGATTGCCTAAACAATGGCCTCTTTACAAAATACTTTCAAAAACACACAAAGCATAATTTCAAACAAAAGCAAGTGATCTAGCAAGTAACTGAGAGCCCATGGAAAACCATGGATAAAAAGGGTGCTAATACCTTCCCTTTTCATAATCTACCCCCCGTACTCAAGAAACAATCTCAAAGGTCTTTCCTGTGATTTTTTACCTTTCCTTTTGGATAAAAGAAAAGTCAGTGGTGACTCTTGATAACCGCAACATTTGAGATCAAATGCAAAACCCTCAAGTCATTTCTCCCACCGTATCACAGAACTGGCGACTCTGCTGGGGATTATTCTAAAAGTGGGGTTACCTTAGGGCTAGATCAAATTTACTTGCTTTCATTGTTTGACTTGTATGCTTTACATTATGGTTCTTTGTTTGGGTTTGAATCCACTACCCGGATTTGGGATACCTTATAGGTAAGTACCAATACGTTGTGGAAACTGTGCGGGGTATACCGACATGGTCTAAGAAATAGCCACGTTAGTGAGACATATTTGTAGGTACCGGTAGCCCTTGAGTTAATCAAGGAGAATATGGGGCCGCTGAGTGATGGCATGAAGCACTAATGAACTTTTATAATCTTTACTTGACCAACTTGGCCTTTAGGATTTAGTGAGATGACCGGCTTTGGTGCAGTTCGAAGTTGGTAGATACTCGATACTAGACTCATTGAGGTTTGTTTTTTTAGGATATTTCGGTCGCCATTAAAGAGGCTTGTGCTATCACAATGACCAAGGAAACAAACTGGTGATATTGAGCTCTTTAGAATCCAATTACTATTACTAGGACAAGTTTGATCCCACTAAACTTCAAGAGGGTACTTACCTATAAAACTACATACAAGCCTAAACCTAAGGACTTGTTTGCTTTGTTTGTATATACATACTTGTACATAACATCATGAACATCATAACATCATATACATTCACTAACCATTTCAAGGAGTTTGGGATTTATATTTGTTATATTTTGTAGGATATGGATTTTCTTCGCAGGAAAACTATTCAAGTTAATATTGTAAGGATCCCTCCACAACTTAAGGAACTAGCTTCAAGGATTCCAAAAAACTCTCCATTCACCGAGAGACATGGTCGCCTACTCAACTTGGTCACCTCCAACACAGATGAAGACATGATGAAGGTGCTCTTTCAGTTCTTTGATCCTTTACACCATTGCTTCACATTTCCCGATTATCAACTTGTGCCTACTTTGGAAGAATTCTCCCGACTCTTGAGGATTCCCATTCTCAATCAACTACCTTTCAATGGTATGGAAAGAGACCCAAAGCCAAAAGAGATTTCTCAAGCTCTACACTTGCACTGATCTGATGTCACAACTCATTGGTAAACAAGGAGTGGTGTCAAAGGTTTCCTAGCAAAGTTCTTGTTCGAGAAAGCGCAAAACTGTTGGAACTCCTTGGATTTGCAGACCTTTGAGGAAATTGTGGCTCTCCTCATCTATGGGATGGTTTTGTTTCCAAATCTTGACCAACTCATAGATGTGAACACCGTCAAAATCTTTATATCCGGCAACTCGATACCTACATTACTAGGGGACATACTACATTATTTTCACACTCGCACAATGAGGAAAATAGGTGTCCTTATGTGTTGCACTCCTCTCTTGGCAATATGGTTTATTTCGCATCTTCCCCAATCTGTATTAAAGAATGAACAAGGTTCAAGGTGGTCACAAAGGTTGATGATGCTCAAACATTCAGACATTCATTGGTGCTCCCGATCCATAGAGAATGTTACTATTGTCGACCGTTGTGGAGAATTTCCTAATGTCCCTTTTCTTGGCATTAAAGGAGGTATCACCTACAACCCATGTTTAGCTTTAAGACAGTTTGGTTACGCCCAAAGGGATGGCCCGCACGAGATGCTAATTCAAGGTTTGGTATTTGACTATGAGAACGATGATCAAGGTCTTCGCCAGAGATTTATCCGATCTTGGAGGATGTTGACAAGGTAGATAGAAAGACATTGGGGCATAAGAATTCCATCCCTCTTGAGCCTTACCTCAAATGGGTACGAACTCGTGCTCAAAGTCTTATGATGCCTTATCCCTCCATTCTCCCGGTAATCATTGAGCCTGTCATGGAAGGAGATGTTCCATACACTATCCTACATCCTGACATGACCACCTCTCTTGAAGACCTACAAAGGGATTGGATACAACTCAAGGGGGAGCGACATACTTTCAAAGCCCAATTCTACGCAAGCGAGAAGAAGGTTTTGGAATTCACTAGGCTACTTCATGAGGAGCGGAACTTGAATGCCTACATCGCACCGAAGAGGATGCGTACTACCTTTTTATCCTAGAGTTTTTGTATTATTTTGCCCAAAAGAGGCATTGATGTACTCAAGCTTTAATTTATTAATATAACGTGTGTTTCCTTTTTTGTCTAAAATAAATTTGAATCTTTAAAATCCTTGAAATCATTGAATATGCATTTGCCATTCATCATAACATAAGCAGGTTTCTTGCAACAAGTCTCCTCATCTTTCTATTGTTTATTTCAGTAAGATGGATCTCGAGCAAACAGTTAAGGACCTCCAAGCTCAGAATGCACAGTTTCAACAATTGTTCTTAACTCTAGCCAAAGGACAAGAAGAGATGAAGACCTTGCTGGTTGAGGAGAAGAAAAAGAAGACGAAAAAGATAACTAGAGTTCTAAACATGGGAATAAGATTCCAAGGGAAAACAAGAAGGGCCTTAGACTTTGCAACGACATCTCGTGAGAAAGACAATCAAGATGGGAAAGGCAAAGAAACAGTTGTCCAGTCAGAATCAGGAGAGGAAGAGGAAGAAAAAGACTATTCTGAATAACAATACCCTCCAGCCGACGACAAGTATAAGCATCATGAAGAGAGGTTAAGCGTAATGGAAATCCAAAAGTTGCATGGATTGGACTTTGAGGAGTTGGTATTAGTATCGGGGATTGTCATTCCTCCAAAATTAAAAGCACCGGTGTTCGTCAAATATGACGGAGTTTCATGCCCCAAAATGCATCTCCGGTTCTATGTGAGGAAAATCCAGCCCCATACCGCTGACAAGGACTTATGGGTACACTTCTTCTAAGACAGCCTGTCTGGAACTCAACTTGATTGGTTTTATCAGTTAGAAAGAGCCAATGTTAATAACTGGGAAGATCTGGCTGCCGCCTTTTACAAACAATACCAATACAACGCTGATCTTGCGCCCACCCATACTCAACTCCAGAGTATGGCCATGATTTCAAGTGAAGGTTTTAAGGACTATGCGCAAAAATGGATGGACTTGGTAGGAAGAGTCCAACCTTCCTTATCTGAAAGAGAATTGCTAGGCATGTTTTTGGGCACCTTGTCTGGTCCCTTCTTCAATCACTTAATCTGGAGTTCATCGATAGGTTTTACCGAACTGATATTGACCGGAGAAAGGGTAGAAGTCGGGATAAAGAATGGAAAGATTCAAAAAGATGCATCCTTTGCTGCTGAAAGGAAGCCATTCATTGGAAAGAAAGAAGTGGATGTTGTATATCCTCGGAGAAATCAAGATAGGGCTGAACGTTGTCTAATGGTGGGGGCTGTTATGATTCCTAAACCTGCACCTGATCAACAAAGAAACAACCAACCAAGAATAGAAAGACCATTCAGACAATTCACCAGAATTAACATGACCCTATCTCAAGTATTGCCATATCTATTAAGATCCAACCTAGTGACTTTGAAATAAGCTCCAAAGAACCCTAACACAACCTCTCCTCACTATCATCCTAATGCCCGTTGTGCATACCATTCTCAGAGTCCCGACCATGACAATAACAACTGTTGGGCTCTAAAGAACAAAGTATAAGACCTCCTTGAAGCCAAATAGATTGAATTCGATGCACCAGAAAAGCCCAAGGTCATTTCCGCCCCTATGCCCAAACACGGCCATAATGCCAACGCCATTGAAGAAGATATGTTTGTTGCTTCAGTTGATGAAATTATGACCCCACTCGTGACTATCAAAAAGAACTTGTTGAACGCCGGTTGTTGTACCCCAAAATTTTCCTTCTCATTTATCAAGATTATCCTTAGAAGATCTCTTGGACTCAAGACTGGATTAGGGTTTGGTCAGCTCAAGACATCTCACCTTACACAATTGACCCAAAATTAGGGTTTGAGTTTTCACAAGGATTCTTGGACTATCAATGCTTCACATTAATTTAAAACATCATTATGGACCCCTAAGCTTACTCATGACAAGTTTCAAGCCTTGAACCACATTTTTGATCAATCAATTGGACAGTTGACCTAAAAATCAGCTGTATTAGGGAAAAAGTCAACCATGGCCAATTTACAGCCAAAATTCATAATTTTTTATCCAAATCAATATTTTAGATTCATATGTATCATTTTATCAAGTTTGGATCACAATTCCTCAAGAAATTTGATCAAATCATCAAAAGGGCAAAATAGTCAAAATTAGGGTTTTGACTGAGGAAGGGCATTTTTGATCTTTGACTTAGAAAATGACCAATTGATTTAAATCATGATTTCAAGGGTCCATTTTTATCATCTTGACCTAATTACATGTTTCAAAACATTTCAATTTCATTGGATTGACAGATGAAATTTGCAGTCAACTGATCAAAAGTCAACTGTACACTGAAAAGTCAAACTTTGACTTTTTGGTCAAAATCAAGTACCAAGGGTCACAATTCATCAAGATATGTCAAAATGTGAAACTTGGTCATCAAGAAATCAAGGATTGAAAGTTAGGGTTTAAAATTGAAAATTTTCTTAACTTAGAAATTTTTCTAAGTATAGAAAATTTCTTATTTTTTCTCAACTTTGGGCCATTTTTTCACCATGATACAAAATGATTCAAAGGGAGTTCCCAACATGAAAGTTGTTGACCTCCATGAAATATACAACTTTTCTTCACACTCTTTTCCCTAAAGATGCTTGGATATCAAGATATAAATTTATGAATACATGCTCATGAACTAAATAACTTAGTAAATTTTTTGCCCTAATTTAGGCAGGTTTTGGACCCAACTTCATGGAAATTTTTCACCTAGTTCCAAGAGGATTCTTGAAATGAATTTCAAATATGAGTTATAGAGCATATTACAAGCTTTCCAAAATGTCACAGAACTTCTCAAGATAATTTTTGAGTAGGGAGAATCGAAGAGATGAAGTTGACAATTTCTCACGTTTGATTCAAGCCATTTCATGAAGAACAAAGTTCCAATCAGTACCTATGCTGCCTAATCCATGCTTTACAGGTCCCAAACTTGTTTCTTACTCCTTAATTTAATGCTTACTCAGTTGACAAAGCTTTGATCCAAGCCTTAGAGCCATTACCCAAGTTGTAATTTCATAAATGGCATAAAGTGGCCATTGCTAGTTTGAAAAAGCTCCACTTTTGCAAACTTTACAATCTTGAACATTGAACCGGTCTCCTTTGCACATACAAGTACCACAGACCTAAGGAAACTTGTATAAAATAAATACCAACCCTAAGGAAGCCAGTAAAAAGAAGGTAAGGCCTTGTCCCTTCACTTTGCTTCAAAAGCAAGAAAGTGTGCAAAAAGGTGGGAACTTACAAATCTGTTGGAGAGCTGACTTTAAACTAATTCCATACTAATATACAAACCAATTGCAACATAACGCACGATTACTAGAAGCCTGAAACACTCCCAAACTCCCTTTCATCAAAAAACTGTAAAAACTTGCAGTTTTTGCATAAGCATAGCAATTCTCATTTGGCTCGTGTGTTTCAAGTCTTAACCATCAAAACGCCTTACCTACTTGATATCAAACTGATCCAGACCCTCATCCCTGTACTGTAACTCCTTCTCCATCATCTACCATTTTTGTTTTCAAAGCTTACAGGTTGACTTGGATAGATAGTTCCAGGCACTTCTAGAGCAAGGCAAGGATCGGAACACACTCAGGGAGGTTCAAGCAAGCTCAAGCAATCATCAGGCCTTCATAAAACTCACTCTAATTCCATCCATGATTTCAACTGAAAGAGGTAAAAATCTCAACTTTTATCTCTTCATACAGGCATCCATTAGCCACAATTTGTGAATAAACAATGTAGACCTCACTGCAACGAAGATGTACATATACATATCTTGAATTTATTTGGCCTGAGTTGAGAGAATTTTGAACTTGAAGTTCCTGGAAAAATTAGGTTTAAATTTAGGGCTTTTAAAATTCATTCTGATCTTTGATTGTTAGCTTACATGATTTATATGTTTAGAATCGTGAGACAAAATGCTACAACATTCATGTTATGAATTTTCATTTTCATGGAAGAATGAGAAAGTTACAGAGCATCTGGCTGGCTAGAGGAAGAAGACGAAGTACAGGGCCTTGGAAGCGTTTCATGTTATGTTATTTTTGTTTCACATTAATCAACAGATGTATAGCCACCCCAGTGGCAAGGAAGCGCGCTGGTGAGACCCATGTCCTGGGTTCGAACCTTGGCGCTACCTTTTGCTTTTCACATTTTTTCCATTTTTAGTTTTGGCTTGTTTTTGCATGAATTGGGCCTCCACGTTGGGTTAGTTTTTTTTTAACATTCACCATCTGATTGATCAGTATACCCCCCCCTGGCCCAATTTTTCCCATACATTTTATTTATTTATTTTTGTTTTCATTTTTGTTTATTAATACTTTCTTTAATCCATAAAAATCCTAAAAAAATATAAATATGATAATATTGCATTTTATTTTATTTTATTTTATTTTATTTTTCACATAAAAAATATATTTTATCTTCAATATATATTAATTATTTTTCTTAATAAACTTGTAAATATAAATAAAGTAGGTTTACTTTAATTTGTTTTATTTCATATTTGTAAATATTTATTTTTATATGTAAAAAACTAAATACTTCCTTACAATATTATTTATTATTTTTAGATACAAAAATACACAATAATAATATATACAAGAACTTCATTTTCTTTCAAAATAGAAATTATGGTTAAACCTTTTAAGAATTAATTTCTTTTCCTTATATTTTTAGAATTAGATTAAATTTTTCTTTTCACATAAAAAAACAAAACAAAATCTTTTTTTCATGTACATAACATTGCATATTTAAATATTGTATATTGTTTATTCTAATATTCGTACAAATTCAATTTGGTTGTAATAATTTATTTAGATTTATATTCATGCAAATCCCCATTCAAATTTAAATTTCTCCCTCCCTACAAAGTTGTTGTAATAGCTTAGTAATCTTTACATTACGCAATTTACCATTTTACATGCCATGTTAGTAATTAGGGTTTGTATGGTAAGATCAAAAGAAAGCAAATAGAAAACCCTAAATACAAGATAAAATTAAAGCATGAAAATAACACACTTGCACACAAGCATCCTTAGGATTTATCCACTTGGTTGCCTTATATAAAAGTAGCCATATTACGCATGCGAAGTATCTTGGAAAAACAAACAAATATAAGATCATAGTCCCTCGATGACACTATTCAAGGTTGCCTTACAAAATGATCTTGGTCTCTCAAAAATGCCAAAAATACTTTGCAAACATTGCTAATCATGGTTATACGATGACCCACGCCCGTCCCGTTTACATCCAAAGATAGGGTTGCTTACCAAATCAATGGTAAGACAACAATGTCAAAGGAATAGAAAATGCATAAGAAAGACATTTTGAGTAGGTAGATCTCCTAAACAATGGCCTATTTTACAAAATACTTTCAAAACCATACCAAAAAAATTTTCAAACAACAAAAGCAAGTGATCTAGCAAGTAACTAAGAGCCCATGGAAAACCATGGATGAAAAGGGTGCTAATACCTTCCCTTTTCATAATCTACCCCCCGAACTCAAGAAAACATCTCAAAGGTCTTTTGTGTGCTTTTTCACCTTTCCTTTTGGATAAAAGGAAAGTCGGTGGTGACTCTTGCTAACCGCAACATTTGCGATAAAACGCAAAAACCTCAAGTCAGTTCTCCCACCGTATCAAAGAACTGGCGACTCTGCTGGGGAATTTTATAAAAGTGGGGTTACCTTAGGGATAGATCACATTTATTTGGTTACATTGTTTGACTTGTTTGCTTTACATTTTGGTTCTTTGTTTGGGTTTGTATCCTCCACCCGGATTTGGGAAACATTATAGGTAAATAGCAATACATTGTGGAAACTATGTGGGGTATACCGACATGGTCTAAGCAATATCTATGTTAGTGTGACATATTTGTGGGTATCGGTAGCCTTTGAGTCAATCAAAGAGAATACGGAGCCGCTGAGTGATGTCATGAAGCACTAATGAACATCTAGAACCCTTTACTTGACCAACTTGGCCTTTAGGATGTAGTGAGATGACCAGCTTTGGTGCAGTCCGAAGTTGGTAGATACTCGATACTACACTCATTGAGGGTTGGTTTCTTGGGATATTTCGGTCTCCATTAAAGAGGCTTGAGCTGAAACAATGACCAAGGAAACAACCCGGTGATATTGAGCTCCTTAGAACCCGGTTACTATTACTAGGACAGGTTTAAGCCAACTAAACTTCAAGAGGGTACTTACCTATAAAGCCCCATGCAAGCCTAAACTAAGAACTTGTTTGTTTTT
This sequence comes from Vicia faba, assembly GCA_948472305.1. Lineage (NCBI taxonomy): Eukaryota > Viridiplantae > Streptophyta > Magnoliopsida > Fabales > Fabaceae > Vicia > Vicia faba. The sequence goes on along the minus strand of OX451738.1, from coordinate 1,551,336,052 downwards.
CTTGTATATACATACTTGTACATAACATCATGGACATCATGAACATCATATGCATTCACTAACCATTTCAAGGATTTTGGAGATTCATCTTTGTTCTTGTTTTGTAGGATATGGATTCACTTCGCAGGAAAACTATCCAAATCAACCTTGTAAGAATTCCTCCACAACTCAAGGAGCTAGCTTCAAGGATCCCTGAGAACTCTCCATTCACCGAGAGGCATGGTCGTCTACTCAACTTGGTCACCTCCAACACAGAGGAGGACATGATGAAGGTGCTCTTCCAGTTCTTTGATCCTTTGCATCATTGCTTCACATTCCCCGACTATCAGCTTGTGCCTACTTTGGAAGAATTCTCTCAACTCTTAAGGATTCCCATTCTCAATAAATTATCTTTCAACGGTACGGAAAGAGATCCAAATCCAGAAGAGATTTCTCAAGCTCTGCACTTGCACTCCTCTGATGTCATAACTCATTGGGAAACTAGAAGTGGTGTCAAAGGCTTCTTAGCAAAGTTTTTTGTTTGAGAAAGCCCAAATTTGTTAGAATTCCTTAGATCTGCAAGCATTTGAGGAAATTGTGGCTCTTCTTATCTATGGGACGGTCTTGTTTCCCAATCCTGACCAACTCATAGATGTGAGTGCCATCAAAATCTTCATGTCATGCAATCCGGTGCCTACATTACTAGGGGATATCCTGCACTCTTTTCACACTCGCACAATGAGGAAAAGAGGTGTCCTTATGTGTTGCACTCCTCTCCTGGAAAGATGGTTTATTTCTTATCTTCCCTAATCAGTCTTAAAGAATGAGCAAGGATTAAGGTGGTCACAAAGGTTAATGACGCTCAAACATTCGGATATTCATTGGTGCTCTCGATCCAAAGAGAATGTTATCATTGTTGACCGTTGTGGGGAATTCCCTAACGTCCCTCTACTTGGAATTCGGGGAGGCATCACCTACAACCCATGGTTAGCTTTAAGACATTTTGGTTATGCCTGAAGGGATGGCCCACATGAGATGCTGATTCAAGGCTTGGTATTCGACTACGACAACAACGATCAAGGTCTTCGCCAGAGATTCATCCGAGCTTGGAGGATACTAAACAAGGTGGATAGCAAGACTTTGGGACACAAGAATTCCATCCCTCTTGAGCCTTACCTGAAGTGGGTACGAACCCACGCTTAAAGTCTTATGATGCCTTATCCTTCGATTCTCCCGGTGATCATCGAGCCTGTTAAGGAAGGAGAAGTTCCATACACTATCCTACATCCTGACATGTCCACATCTCTTGGAGACCTACAAAGGTATTGGATACAGCTCAAAGGAGAGTGAGATACTTTCGAAGCCCAATTCTACACAAGCGAGAAGAAGGTTTTGGAACTCACTAGGCTACTTCATGAGGAGCAGACTCTAAATGCCTACATAGAACCAAAGAGGATGCACACTAATTTTTTATCTTAGAGTTTTGTATTATTTAGCCCAAGGAGCATTGATGTACTCAAACTTTATTTTATTAATATAAGATGTGTTTCTTTTTGTCTAAAATGAACTTGAATCTTTTTAAAAATCCTTGAAAGCATTGCATGTATACATATCATTCATCATAACATAAACAGGTCTTTTGCAACGAGTTTCCTCATCTCTCTACTGTTTATTTTAGTAAGATGGATCTCGAACAGACAGTCAAAGATCTTCAAGTTCAAAACACGCAGTTTCAACAGTTACTCATGACCCTTGCCAAGGGGAAAGATGAGTTGAAGACTCTGTTAGCTGAAGAAAGAAAGAAGAAAACAAAGAAGGCCACTGGGGTCTTGAACATGGAGAGAAGGTTTCAGGGACATACTAGAAGAACCTTGAATTTTGCAACCACTTCCGGGGAAGGAGAAGGGAAAGGAAAAGAAACAGCGGTTCTGTCAGAATCTGAAGAGGAGGAAGAAGAGGAAGACTACTCTGAGGAACAATATCCTCCAGCGGATGATAAGTACAGACATCTTGAAGAGTGTTTGAACGCTATGGAAATACAAAGGGTACCAGGTCTAGACTTTGAAGAATTGGGGGTAGTATCGGGAATTGTGATCCCACCGAAGTTCAAAGTGTCGTTGTTTGCAAAATATGATGGGGTGTAATGTCCTAAGATGCACCTTCGATCATATGTGAGAAAGATTCAGCCGCACTCCACCGATAAAGACCTGTGGGTGCATTTTTTCCAAGAAATCATATCTGGAACACAACTCAATTGGTTTTACCAATTGGAAAGGGCCGACGTCCACAACTGGGAAGATCTCGCCCCAACTTTCTATAAGCAATACCAGTATAATGCAGATTTGGCGCCTACCCGTACTCAACTTTAGAGTATGGCTATGGCTTCGAATAAGGGTTTCAAGGATTACGCGCAGAAATGGAGAGATCTAGCTGGGAGAGTGCAACCCCCTCTGTCTGAAAGGGAGTTGGTGGATATGTTCTTAGGCACTCTATAGGTTCCTTTCTTCAATCATTTGATTGGGAGCTCATCTGCTAGATTTACTGAGTTAATACTAATTGGAGAGAGGGTGGAAGCTGGCATAAAAAGTGGAAAGATTCAGAAAGATTCATCTGCCTCTACAGCTGTGAGAAAACCTTTCACTGGGAAGAAGGAGGTATCTACTATTTATCCACAAAGGAACCAAAGGAGAGCTGAACTCTGACCAATGGTAGGGGCCGTTATGATCCCAAATCCTACATCTGATCAACCAAGAAGTAACCAACCGAGGGTGGAAAGGCCAGTCCGACAATTCACCAGAATTAATATGACTCTAGCCCAGGTTTTGCCGCATATTCTGAAATCTAATCTAGAAACTTTCAAGGAAGCTCCAAAGAACCCCAACACTGCATCCCCTCATTATCACCCAAATGCCAGATGCGCATATCATTCTGAAAGTCCGGGTCATGACACTAACAACTGTTGGGCCCTGAAAAGCATAATTCAAGACCTTATAGATGCAAAAGAGATTGAGTTTGATGCGCCCGAGAAACCAAACTTCATTTCCGCTCCTATGCCTAGGCATGGTCACAACACCAATGCTATCGAAGAAGATTTATTTGTTACCACATTTGATGAACTCTTGACTTCGCTCCCAATCATTAAGATAAACTTGTTGAAAGCTGGTGTATTCTCGGGTTGTAATGAAGACTTCCATCTTTGCTTATCCTCACCAACTGTTTGCCCTTTATTGAAGACATGCATTCAATGCTTGATAGACAACCAAGAGATTTTGTTTGAAAGTGCTCCTGTTGTACCTGTTCCTGTTGAAGACGTTTCAATCATAACCATCTCCGCCAATCCTTCCAGGGTTCCCAAAAGACCCGTTAGGATTACATCGGTTCCAAAAACTACTCCTCTTATAATCACAATGCCCAGGCCGGTCCCGTATGAATCAGATAAAACAGTGTCGTGGAATTACGGTGGAGACATCTACTACCATGGTATCAAACAAGATGGGCTGGCCGCCGAAGAAATGAGCTCCGAAGAAGAAGACTCCGACATTAGCAATATTTCCGGAACCAGTAAGATTACCCATAGAGGTAGAATCTTCTCTCCAGAAATTGCCCCTCCAAAGGAAGTTTTTGGACCCGTGGTTGTTCCAAAGGTTACCTCCATACCAATAATCATATTTGCAAGTGCTCCTGTGGACAAAGACGACACAACCCCTGTTGTTATCCCTACCAACAACTCTACTGCTGAAGTTAGAGGAAAAAGTATTCAAGAAGAGCTTGTCCGGACGAAGGCTCAACCACTGACTATCCCCGAAACCTCCAAGAAGGAAATGGAGGAGATCCTGAGAATAATAAAGAAGAGCGACCACAACGTAGTTAAACAGTTGGGGTAAACTCCCTCCAAGATCTCCATGCTGGCATTATTGTTGTGTTCTGGGGCACATGTGAAAGCTCTGGTGAAGTTTCTGAAGACAACCCATGTGTCTCAAGAGACGTCTGCTGACCAATTTCAAGATTGTGTGGCCAGCTTGACAGCTGATAACGGCCTAGGCTTCTCAGATGCTGATTTGACACCAAGAGGGAGAAAGCACAACGAGGAATTGCATGTCTCTGTGGAATGTAGAGGAACAACTCTGGCCCATGTCTTGGTGGACACCGTCTCATCTTTGAATGTTTTACCGAAGAAAGCTCTCGACAGATTGGATTGTGAAGGGCTAACGTTGAAACCTAGTAACATAGTCGTGAGAGAATTTGATGACTCAAAAAGGATGGTCCACCAGGAGGTGGACATCCCCATAAAGGTGGGGACTCAGACTTTCAACTCAACTTTCTATGTAATGGACATCCGCCCCTCGTACTCCCGTCTGCTAGGACGGCCCTGGATCCATAATGTCGGTGCTGTCACCTCTACACTACACTAAATGCTGAAATACCCGGTCCATGGAAAGATTATCACTGTCCACGGAGAGGAAGAGTATATGGTTAGCCACCTTAATTCCTTCTGGTATGTGGAATTGGATAACAAGTTCATCGAAACTCCTTTTTAGCATTTCAAAGAAGTCTCTCAGGAGGTAGCAGTAGCCAAAACGGTATCCCAGACCCCCAAGATCACAAGACCTCCGCTTCAGATGTCATCTATGAAGGACGCCAAGGCAGTAGTAGAGGAGGGTGGATGCACCATCTGGGGGAAACTTCCATACATTCCGTATAAATCTGACAAGTTTGGCTTAGGGTTTACTTTAAGTGCTCATAAGGATGTGCGTCGTGCCCGTGTTAGAGGGCCACCTTTGAAGATTAGCAACCGAGAGGTCAATGCAGTAAAAGATGGTGAAGAAGATTGCATCTTGGAGGATTGGATATTTCCTACTGTCAACGGAGGACTTCGCAATTGGGAAGCCAGAGACTTTGTCCCAATAACTTTCATCTCTCAGTAATTTACCTTTTACATTTCTGTTGGACTTGTAATATTCATAAACAATTCGCACATTTAAAACCTTGTGTCTTACCCGAGGCACAATGGTCCATTTGTAAGGGTTTTTATTTCATCTTCATATGACATTCAATGAATCATGGACGTTTTTCACATACAAACTTTTTGTGCTCATTGTTTTTCTTTTAAATTTTATTTTTAAAAGATGGCTATACCCTTACACACACCCACACTCACAAATGCAGGTACCCCTCCATTCCGGATCCCATGGGTAACGATACTGCTATGGCCTTTAGTGACTCTGAAGATCTAATCTACCAAGTCAAAGACGAAGGTGAGGAAGATTGTGAAGTACCAGGGGAATTGGCCAGACTACTACAACAAGAGGAAAGAGCTATTCAGCCTCATGAGGAACCATTGGATACAATCAACTTGGGTACCGAGGAGGATAAAAAGGAAATCAAGGTGGGTGCCAATCTATAGCCGAGTGTCAAGGAGCATCTAATTCAGCTATTGCATGATTATGTCGAGATATTTGCCTAGTCATACGAAGACATGCCAGAACTTGATACAGACATCGTGGTACATCGTCTACCCACAAGAGAAGACTGTCCACCAGTAAAACAAAAAGTACGCCGCATGAGACCTGACATGTCAGAGAAGATCAAAGCGGAATTCATGAAACAATTTAATGATGGATTTTTGGCCTTCACTTCCTATCCCCAATGGGTTGCCAACATTGTTCCCGTGCCTAAGAAGGATGACAAAGTACGAATGTGTGTGGATTATAGAGATTTGAATAGGGCCAGCCCTAAATATGATTTTCCACTTCCCCACATCAATATCCTGGTTAACAATACGGCCCAGCACAAAGTATTTTCCTTCATGGACGGATTCTCAGGTTATAACCAAATCAAAATGGCACCTGAGAAAATGGAGAAAACTATATTTGTCACAGAGTGGGGCACATTCTACTATAAGGTAATGCCATTTGGACTGAAGAACGCTGGGGCAACCTATCAACGAGCCATGGTAGCTTTGTTTCATGATATGATACATCATGAAATAGAGGTCTATGTATATGACATGATAGCCCGATCAAAAACTGAAGAAGAGCACCTTGATCACTTGCAAAATTTATTTGAGAGATTGAAGGAGTACAAGTTAAGGTCGAACCCAAACAAGTGCACATTCGGAGTACGGTCCGGTAAACTTTTAGGTTTTGTTGTCAGTAACAAAGGCATCGAGGTTGATCCTTCCAAGGTTAAAGCGATACAAGAAATACCTATTCCTCGTACTGAGAAGGAAGTCATAGGATTATTGGGACACCTGAACTATATTTCCAGATTCATTTCTCACCTAACAGCTACTTGTGAGCCAATCTTCAAATTATTGAAGAAATATCAAGTATTCAGATGGAATGATGAATGCCAGATTGCCTTTGACAAGATCAAAGAGTATTTACAAGAGCCTCATGTTTTGATGCCACCAGTCGAAGGAAGACCACTGATCATGTATCTGACCGTTTTAGAGAACTCAATGGGGTGTGTATTGGGGCAGCATGACGAGTCTGGCCGAAAAGAGCACACTATTTACTACCTGAGCAAAAAGTTTACCGACTGTGAAACCAGATATTCACTGCTCGAGAAAACTTGGTGTGCTCTGGCATGGGATGCTCGCCGGTTAAGACAGTATATGCTGACTCACACTACCTTGTTGATATTTAAGATGGATCCGATAAAATACATCTTCGAGAAGCCTGCTCTGTCTGGGAGGATAGCTTGATGGCAGATGATCCTTACAGAATATGACATACAGTATACTACCCAGAAAGCTATAAAGGGCAGTGTGCTAGCTGATCATCTTGCTCATCAAGCTGTAGAAGATTATCAGTCCATGAAATTTGAATTCCCGGATGAAGACATCATGACATTATGACACTGTGAAGAAATCAGACCATATGATGGACCTGAACAAGGATCCCGATGGACCCTGTTCTTTGATGGGGCCTCCAATGCACTTGGTAATGGTATCGGCGCTATACTCATATCTCCGGAAGGGTGTCATACTCCCTTTACTTCCAGACTTTGCTTCAACTGTACGAACAACATGGCGGAATACGAAGCATGCATCTTTGGTCTCAAGGCTGCCATAGATTTGGGAATCAAGTCTTTAAATGTGTTTGGAGATTCAGCTTTGGTCATTAGTCAGATCAAAGGGGAACGGGACACTAAACATTCAAATCTTATCCCTTACAAAGAACAAGTTTTGACATTGCTATCACGTTTTGAGAAGATTACCTTTGAGCATTTCCCACGAGAAGAAAATCAGCTAGCAGACGCTCTAGCCACAATGTCATCCATGTTTAAACTTAATTGGGATAACGAGGCTCCCCATATCACCATCGAACGAATGGATGAACCAGCATATTGTCACGAGATTAATACTGAAGAGGTAGTGGACCAGCATTGGTTTAATGAAGTCAAGAGGTATCTCGAGGCTCAAGAATATCCAGAGGGAGCTTCAATTAATGATAAAAAGTTCTTAAGGAGATTCTCTGCTAAGTTCTTCCTGAGTAATGGCATCCTGTACAAACATAATCATGACTCCATTCTGCTTCGGTGTGTGGATAAAATTGAAGCAGAAAAGATCATGGATGAATTACATGAAGGTACTTTTGGCACTCACTCCAGTGGGAATACGATGGCGAAGAAAATCCTACGGGCAGGCTATTATTGGTCTACGATGGAAGCATATTGCTATCAACACTCCCGGACCTGTCATAAGTGTCAAATTTATGTTGACAAGGTGCACATACCTCCGGTTCCTCTGAATTTCTTGACGGCTCTTTGGCCCTTTGCTATGTGGGGAATTGATATGATTGGGGAGATAAATCCTACAGCCTCCAATGGACACCGCTTCATCCTAGTGGCCATTGACTATTTTACAAAGTGGGTTGAAGCAGCTTCCTTCGCATTCGTTACTAAGAATGTTGTTGCCTGCTTCATCAAGCAAAATCTCATTTTCCGGTACGGTATCCTGGAAAGGGTCATCACTGACAATGGTACAAATCTTAACAACACTATAATCACCGCTTTGTGTGAGCAATTCAAGATTCAGCATCACAATTCATCCCCTTATCGGCCAAAGATGAATGGTGTTATCGAAGCTGCAAATAAAAACATTAAAAAGATCATACAGAAAATGACAGTCACCTACAAGGACTGGCATGAGATGCTACCATTTTCTCTCCACGAGTATCGTACCACGGCTCGCACATCAACTGGGGCAACACCCTATTCTTTGGTTTATGGCATGGAGGTTGTCTTGCCAATTGTGGTTCAGATCCCCTCTCTAAGGATTATGAAGGACGCAAATTTGAGTGAAGACGATTGGATCTAGACTCGACTTGATCAAATGAACCTGATTGATGAAAAGAGACTTACTGCTGTTTGCCATGGCCAAATGTACCAAAAACAGATGATCAAGGCCTTCAACAAGAAAGTCAGACGCCAAGTATATTAAGGTGGAGATCTAGTGATCAAACGCATCATCTTGCCACAAAGTGATCCCAGGGGAAAATAGACTCCTACCTATGAAGGACCATTTGTAATCAAAAACATATTCTCCGGTGGGGCAATGATCTTGACCACCATGGACGGTGAAGACCTGCCACACCCTGCGAACGCAGGCATAGTCAAAAGATACTACGCATAACAGACCCGCTAGGTTGACACACCTAGGCAAAACAAGGGCATTCCGGAAAACCAAAAAGGTTCGGGCAAAAATTAGGGATAAAATAAAAAAATTTGTACACCCGACAAGTTGAAAACCCGAAAGGGCGACTTGGGCAAAAAAGGGTTTCCCGGTGGACTGAAAACCCGAAAGGGCGGTCCAGGAAAAAGTTAGGGAATTAAAAGCGTATGACTATGTCCCGTCGGATCACTTAACAAACAACCTTTGACTTCCACTGACAAACTCTGAGTTTCTGATCAATTCAATCATCTTCGGACGAAGCAATAAATAGACGAGGTACTCAGGGATACGAAGGCTATAGCATAATGGGAACCCCATGGGATTATTACACATAGCTATCTTTCTTTGTATAAATTCTTTTTGCTTTATGGCACCATTCTCTTACTAGGATGTTTGTCTCCTTTGTACAAATACTTATTCAAAGTCAAATACAAAGATATCTCTTTGAAAGTACAAAAAACTATTTGTCTTTTGCTTTACACTTGTGTTCTATTTGCAAAAACGTCCAATGATTCATTAATGAACATATGCATTTGAACATAATTATTGTTTACAAATAAACAAAATGAGAAAGATAATTACGGATAGGTTGAAAGGATAGGAAAATGTCTTTAGGATATTCCATAAGCAATCCCCACAGTACGTCATTTAAATCCCCAGCAGAACTAAAATTTCAAATTATTAATCCCCAGTAGGAATCATCAGATTTCTCTGGATTCCCTAGAAAATCTCAGGCAGTACATGGCATTGCCCTCACAATGGAATTTACTTCTCTCACCAAGAGTTCATCAGTACTTCAACCTCGAGAAGTTGGAAATTCAACATATCCTCATCAGCGTTCAAGGATTTATTTTCCTCAATCAAACAGCAATACAACAAATCAGCTTACATGTGCATACATTACATCTACATATCATAAACATCGATGAAGCAAATATATTGCATCATACATTTCATGCAACATAACTTTGTGTTTCAGCTAACATTTTACCCTTTTCAGGATAAGATTAAACAGCTACCATTAACAATGTGCAAACAGATACAATTCAGATATGCTCCAGACACGGATGCCATTCTGATACTCATTCAAGATTTCCAGTTCAGTTACAGTGCAGATACACTCCAGACACGGATGTCATTCTGTTACTCATTCAGATTCAACTATTAGATACAGTTCAAATACGCTCCAGACACGGATGCCATTCTGATACTCATTCAAGATTTCCAGTTCAGATACAGTGAAGATACACTCCAGACATTGATTCCATTTTGATACTCATTCAGATTTCAAGTTCAGATATATTTCGGATACGCTCCAAACACGGATGCCATTATGATACTCATTCAGATTTCAAGTTCAGATACAGTTCGAATACGCTCCAGACACGGATGCCATTCTGATACTTACTCAGATATAACCTTTCATATATAATACAGCACAGATACTCTCCAAACACGGATGCTACTCTGATGCTCGTACAGATTCAGTCTCCAGATACAGCTCAGATATGTTCCAGACACGGACACCATTCTGATACTTATTCTTTCAGCTTACAACTTACAATCCAACAAACATTCTTGGAAGGCATCTAACAAGCCCATCTCCAACAAGATTCTATCACTTCTCCAAATGGAATCTTTAAGCCCATTCCCTCAACTACACATTATCGAGTGCAAATTTCTGGGCACTATAGTGTCCAATCATTCTCTCACCTTCGAGCCACGAATGGAAAAACTCGCCAATCTAACTCTTCAGGTTTAATAAGATTGAACAGGGGCAGCTGTTGTACCCGTTTGACCGTCTTGTTTGAACTCCAACACTCCTTCTTCGATCAAGTCTCGAATATTGTTTTTGAATGCCCAACAGTCATTTGTATCATGTCCAGGACTATTAGAATGGTATGCACGCCTCGCGTTCAGATTGTACTGAGGAGAGGAGGTGTTGGGATTTTGAGGAGGATCCTTCAACGTAATCAACTCCAACCTCAACATGTGTTGCAATACTTGAGCCGAGGACATGTTTATTTCGTTGAATCGTCTTATGGGTGCATCCTGCTTAAATGATTCCCCTGTTATTGCTTACGAGGTCGTTGTTAGACTTGCGATGTAGTAGCAATCCGGGAAGACCTACTTTTAACCAAGGCAACTCCCTGTGTCATCAGAGGTTGATTAATGATTTGATTCCCACTTCCAACCGTTTATCCCATACGGTTGTATTTGTCTTGATAAAGTTTGCTGATGAGAGTTCACGACTCTTCTTGTCCCCGAGCTATATTTTGGATAAGAGTCATTTGTCCCATCATCTGGATTCTCATCGTTGCCATCTCAGCTTGCAATTGTTCCAATTGATCATCCTTGTTGTCGTCAGGATTTTTCTTGGTCAAGTTCTCAGCGAGGAGTGCTTTAAATTCTTCTTGCCGCTTGGATAGATTAAGGAACATTTCCTTGAATTAAGCATATTGAGTTTGGAGATCTTTGTCGTTCTGTTCAGGAGCCATCTTCCTTACTGAAATAAATAACAAGAAGATGAGAAAACCTGTATGGGGAAAACCTGTTATGACATGATGCAAGATATGTAGATGCAATATTTTCAAGGATCTCACAGGGTAAGAAAAATGTTAGAATTCAAATCTGACTGCAGTTTTGGTTGAAGAACTTCGTATTGTTGAATGTCCTTCTACGAGAATCAAGATCACCATGTCGAGTGGGTCATATCCTTTGACTCAAGATAACATGTTTTAATCTTTGACATAATTGGTTATAGGAAAATAAATCCACTTTCCTCTGGCTAGGCGTCTGGTTTATGATACCTTGATGGCATTTGGTTAGAGGAAAATATATCCTCCTGCCCCTTGCTAGGCGTCTGGTTTATGATACCTTGATGGCATTTGGTTAGAGGAAAATAAATCCTCCTGCCCCTTGCTAGGCGTCTGGTTCATGATAACCTGCATCACTCCCCTTTGAGATGCTTGAGCTGGTCAGTGAGAATGATATGGTATGATGTTATAATGTATAAGCTATGCACCAAGCAAAAGTTTAAGGCGGTGAAAACAAGTAAGTCTTGCAAGAAGTCCAAGTTATTGGATAATGACTACAAACAAGTCCTGAAAGGAATTCAAGTTGTTAGATAATGAATGAAAACAAGTCACACAAGTAGCCTTAGGTTTAGGCTTGCATGGAGTTTGTAGGTAATTACCCTCTTGAAGTTTAGTTGGTTCAACCTATCCTAAAAGAACTAACCGAGTTCTAGGAGTCTCAATATCACCGATCTTTCTATCAGGCATTATTTCAGCACAAGCTTCTTTATTAACGACCGAAATATCCCAAAAGTCCAATCTCAATGAGTGTAGTATCGAGTATCAACCAACTTTAGTCTTGCACCTAAGCTTTCTATATCACTATTTCTAATGGCCAAGTTGTTCAACTAAGGTTGTACGGTCAGTTAGTGCTTTATGACACCATACAGCGGCCCCATATTCTCCTCGACTGGACTTAAGGGATACCTATACCAACAAATATGTCACACTAACTTAGCCACCGCTTCAACCAGGTCACTATTATGCGGCATAGTCTCCCACGATCTATTGCTACTTACCTAAAGTGCCCCAGATCCGTGTATAGGATCTTTAAGAATAACCCAAACATAAACCCGAAATGTAAAGCAAGCAAGTCAAACAAGTTAAGCATTTTAAATAAGATCTAGCTCTAAGGTAACTCCACTTTTTTAGTTATTCCCAACAGAGTCGCCAGTTCTGTAATACGGTGGGAGAACTGACTTTACTAGTTTTGCATTTTATCGCAAATGTTGCAGTTAGCAAGAGTCGCCACCTACTTTTCTTTTATCCAACAAAGGAAAAGGTGAAAAGAACAGGAAAGACCTTTTTAAAGATTTTAAGTTCGGGGGGTAGATTATGGAAAGGGAGTGTGTTATCACCCTTTCCATCCGTAGTTATCTACGGGCTCTTAGTTGCTAGCTCACTTTGAGAATGCTTTTTTGTGTAAGTGTATTTTGAAAATATTTTTGAAAAGATGCCTTAGTACAGTGAACTTTGTAATGTTCCTTGTATCATTGAGAACGTATATAAAGTGTTTTGTCTTTGAAAGTGTGATCGGTGGGAATGAGAACTGACTCTTTTGGAATGCTGGTTCGCGTTTGCGTTTGTTTTCGCAAAATGTCGCGGTAAGCAAGAGTCGCCACCGTCTTTTATTTTATCCAACAAGGAAAGGATAAAAGCACAGAAAAATTCCTTTTTGAGATGTTTCTCGGGTTCGGGAAGTAGATTATAGAAAGGGAAGGTGTTAGCACCCTTTCTATCCGTGGTTATCCACGGGCTCTTAGGTACTTGCTCATTATGTTTTCAAAAGTTTGCTTTTCTTTGTATTTGTGGGTTTTGAAAAGAGTTTTTATTTTGAAGAGAGTGTAAGTGCGAAAAGTTTTGTTTTGTTTTTAAAAGGAGCAAGTACTTAAGAACATCTACCTCCTCAAAAAGGAATTAAATTGTGCAAATGTCCTTTAGACAATGCTATCCCACTATTGAGGAGTAGGTATCATCGTCGTTGGAGTTTTCGGGTCAATTCGATTAAGGGACGTGTGGTCACTAAAGCAATGTTAGGACGCCTTAGCGGTAACCCTAATGTCTTAGATCATTTTTCCGAGGCAATCGTTTCGAGGCAACTTTGATCTTTGGACAAGAGGGCGACCTCTAAAACTTCCTATATTCAATGACCACGTTCGAGGCAACCAAGTGAGGTGTACCCTAAGAGTGGCATATGCAAGTGTATTGTTTTTCAGTTATATTATCTTTTTACATGTCATGGTGAGCTACTGTTGATTTTAAATTAAAATTGATCTTGTCATGCATTGCCTATTATTTAAACATCTAACAGTTAATGGTTGCGGAAATTAAATTGCGGAAAATAAATCTACGCTATTACAAGGCGTCGGGTATTTACATCGCCAAAGACAAACCCTTAAAAATTAAATTGCGAAAAGTAAATAAAAGCGATAAATAAATTAATAAAGTCCTAAATTAAAAAACTATTACATCCTCGAAGCAAATACAATATTGAAATATGGATAAAAAACAATACGCGCGCGAGAAAATTAAATCAGAGTGTCTTAGGGTTTTGACCCTTTTTATTAAATAAAGCATATTTTTGTTATTTTTAAATAAAAAATTAGTCTAAATTAATAATTGAATTAATTAATTAAATGAAAAATATTTTTGGGTTTTTATTTTAATCAAGGAAAGAAAATAAGAATGATTAAAAAGTTAATAAAAATCCTAATTCTATATTAATTTTAATTTAATGCAAAAGATATTAAAATTGTACCTAATTAACACAACTAAATTAATTAATTAAAACTTATTTACAAAAATAAATAATAAATTAATGGAATTAATAAAAATATAATTTTTTTTGTTTTCTGATTTTTTTATGAAAAAAAAGAGTTAATTGGTTAATTAATTAATAATAATAAAATAGAAATAGAAAAATAATAGAAAGAAAATAAAAAGAAGAACAAACTCAAGGGGGTGCTGGGCTTAATTTGGTGGGGAAATTAGCAAAGATCAGGCCCAATTGTGAGCTCGTTGACCCTTTCCATCCAATGCGCGCCTTTGACTTGAGAATATGGTGAGGACCCAATTCTGGCCATTGGATCTGCGTTGTAGCCACGTAGCCTTTGGGATCTGGAGGTATATGGTACTCCCTGCTTGCTGAATCCACATGGAATAGCCTGAAATAAAATTTCAATAAAGTTTTGGGGGACCTGGGATTCGAACCCAGGTCCCAATGGTATCACGCACTAACGCCTTGCCATCTGAGCCATGTTGTTAACTTGTTAGTGGAATATATAACAAATATTATATGGTAAACAACTAATTATGCCAGGAAAAATAAAAAAACGCTAATTATTTAAACGGGCCAATCACGCTAAGCCACATTATCATCTTCCTCAACGCAACCCTGGTTATTTACCTGGGGATTTTTATCCGCAGGAAGTTTCGTAGGGCATCTCAAAAACCCTCTCTAGGCCATATAAATGAGACCTAAGAGTACCAATGCACTCGTCTCTTCCTCCTGGTCATCCCTGTAACCATTGTTTGATCCAATTTTTCTTGTAACACAAACGCCTAAAAACAACACATATGAACCCTAGATTCGGGCATCGTTATACAGGCCATGAAAATCAAATTGGATAATGCCAAAACATTCTAAATCAAATAACAATCACAAATATGCCAATATTTTAAAGAAAAGATGCAAGAATTGGAGATTTGGAATCCATGTTCAGAGGTCTGTTCGTGATGACTTACAGTGAGTTTTAAGCAATGAAAATGCTTGGTTTTGATTGGTATTGCTTCACTGAATGCCAGGGAAGGGAGTAGCGTTGAGCTTTTGCTTTGAAAAGGCCTCCAAACCAGAATCCGATCTCCACTTTTTCAAGGTTTTTCACAAACTTGGTATGGCCGTTTCTGCAGAGCTTTGTGCGTGTTCTAGGCCTGCCTCACTTGTGTGCATATAATGGAATGTGTTTAGGTCAAAATTTGGGCCATAATCCTTATGCATTGAAGATGGAATATTTGATATGATCACCATTGATAAGCTTTCCATAATTGCATCAAATCTGATATTTTGTACATGTTTTGACTTGGAACAAATTTGAATGAGTGTTATATGATATTTTCAAGCTGTAATGACCACAAGAATCTTATTACATCAATTTTTGGATTTTATTTGATTTAATATTGATTAATAATGAATTAAATCAATAAAATGAAATAAAATAGAAAAATAGATGAATGTTCATGAAATTAAAGATGGAACACGTGTGTGGCATGACAAGACTATATCAAGTGGAAAAAAGTGATCCCTTTTGTCAAAAATTGGAGTTTTGAGGATAGTTGACTTTTGGCAATTTTGGAAAAATGCCCAACTTCACCAATGCATAACTTCTTCAATTTTGAACTTTTGGAAGTGTTCTTGGACTTTTTATAATCCTTGAGATGTCCTCTAATCAATATTTTTTGTCTCATATCATTTTGATGTTCCATGATAAATTTATAAGCTTTGGCAAAAAAGGTGTTTTTGTTAACTTTCAAAAATGACCTATAATGTCCAAATTAGTAACTTTTTGTGAGAGCATTTATTGATCTTGGGGTGTGAAGATGGATTGTAGGAAATTGAATCCTATTCAAAATGAGCTTTGGATGGGTCATTTCTCATAAATTATGAGAAAGTTATGCTTGGTCAAAGTTGGGTTGACTTTTCCTACAAAACCCTAATTTAGCAACTTTTGAATCTTGATGAATCTTGAGCAATCCTTGATGAATCATGATCAACCCTTGATCAAATGATGAATTAACCTTCAAAATTAGAATGTTGACAAAAAATTTTGAGGTTTGACTGTATTTGGGACACAATTGACTTTTGTCCTAGCACAATCGATATTTGGATCTCTTGAGCAATTGACTGACCAAACTTCCTCTGCAAGGCTTGAAATTTTACATGGATGAACTTAAGAACATTTTAGGACATTGGGGAGAAATTGAGGTCATTTGGATGTGAGGACCTTGATGCAACACAAAACCCTAATTTTGAATTGACTGCCTTAGGAGGTGATTTGACTGTCCAATTCTTGAGCCAACTTGAGCAACTTGAAGCTTCTTCTTGACATGTCTTGAGGAATATGGGAGGGAAAATTTTGGGGTACAACATAAAGTATTTTAGAGAAGAGTTTGTGTATGTGTGCAAAGTTTTTTTGTTTGTTTTTGTGAGAAAGCAACTATAAGCGGTCTACCTACTCGAATGGTCTTTGTTCTTTTCCTATTTTCCTTTAGATAGTGTTATCCCACCATTAGTTGGTGGGTAGCCCTACCGTTGGATGTTTTGAGGGACAAAAGAGGGTCATCATACAGTCACGAAGGTAACTCATAGGGAACTTTAGCAATTTTATCGTAAGGGACTAGATCGTATACCAAAGGCAGCATCGAATGGTCATCGAGGGACTACGATCTTTTTAACCGAGGGTCTTTGCTAAAGTGTCCCACGTTCGAGGGACACGACTGTTTTTCCGAAGGCAATAAGTGGAGGTACCTTAAAGGTGCGTGTGTGCGAGTGTGATGTGTTTTAGTTAAGTTTATCTTTGAGCGTTAGGTTTTCTAGATTTTGCTTTTAGTCTTTTCATACAAGCCTATTAGCATTCATCTAATAGTTAATTAAATAAGTACATAAAATAAAGTGCGGGAATTTTGAATCTACGCTATAACAAGGCTTCGGGGTGGGGGAATTACAAATCAAAATGGGAAAAGAAATGTAAGTGGTCCTAGTTAAACTATTACAAACTTTAGCAGTTACATTATAATAAAAACTGCGCGAAATTTAAATCTAAAATTATTACAATTTAACTTGGAGCCTATTGTTGTACCGCAAAATTTGCCCTCTCACTTATCAAGAATTTGCTCACAAGATCTCCTTAGCTCAAGACTGCACTAGGGTTTGATCAGCTCAAGACACCTCCTTAAAAACCGATGACCAAAATTAGGGTTTGAGTTCGCACAAGGATCCCTAAGATTACTCATGACAAGTTTCAAGCCTTGAATCACACTTTTGCTCAGTTAATTGAGCAGTTGACCTAAAAATCAATTGTATTGGGGAAAAGTCAACTATGGCCAATTTATAGTCAAACTTCATAATTTTTGGTCCACATCAACATTTTAAACTCGTATGTATCATTTGATCAAGTTTGGACCATAATTCCTCAAGGAATTTGATCAAATCTCCCAAAGGGCAAAATGGTCAAAATTAGGGTTTTGACTGGGAAAGGGCAATTTCTGATTTTTGACCTGGAAAATGATCAATTAGTTTAAGGCATGATCTCAAGAGTCCATTTGCATCATTTTGACCTAATAACATGGCTCAAAACATTACTCAAGTTCAAAGGATTGACGGATGAGTTTTCAGTCAACTGGTCAAAAGTCAACTGTATATTGAAAAGTAAAACTTTGACTTTTTGGTCAAATTCAAATGCCAAAGATCACAATTCATCAAAACATGTCAAAATATGAAACTTATTCATCAATAAATCAAAAGTCAAGATTTTATTTTGAAAAGTCAAAATTTCTAAACTTAGAAATTTTTCTAAGTGTTGGAAATTTCTTATTTTTTTCATAACTTTGAGCAAAATTTTCACCATGATGCAAGATGATTCAAGAGAAACTTCCAACATGAAATTTGTATATATCCATGAAATCTACAACTTTTCTTTACACAACTCTTTCCAAAATTACTTGGATCTCAAGTTATAATTTTATGAACATGTGGTCATGAAACTAAACACTTAGTGAAATTTTGCCCTAATTTGGTCAGGATTTTGACCCAACTTAATGGCGCTTTTTCATATAGTTCCAAGGGGAATATTCAAAAGTAATTCAATTATGGGTTTTAGAGCACATTATAAGCTTTCCAAAATGTCAAAGCATTCCTTGAGATCATTCTTGAGTAAGGATAATCGAAGAGAGGAAGTTAGGGTTTTATCACTTGATTTACAAGGCATTTTGTGATGAACCAATTTCAAAATTCAAACTATGCTGCATAAACACTACTTGCAGGCCTCAAACTTGTTAGGCACTCCATAATTAATGGTTTACACAGCTGTTAGAGGCCTCACTTCAAGCATTCAATGCATGGACATGTTTTATATCCATTTTTGGAAGAAAGGTTACATTGCCATTTTGATAAAGTGACTTTTTGTACAAAACTTGTTCTTGAGCCTTGAACTTGTTCTCTTCTTACCAAACAAGTCCAATAACCCATAAGAAATGGTTTAGACACTTATAATCACCCAGCCCATGCTTGTACTTCCTCTTGAAACTTGTTTCCCACTTTTCTTCAAAATTAAGTAACCTAGCCAAAAGCTAAAAACTTATACTTCTGATTGTCCAAAGCTCTCAAACACTTTTGTTTATACATACACAAACCATTGGACACAAACACACGAATGCTCGTGCTCTGAAAAGACCTAGAACTCAGAAACACATTTCATACTTCCATTTTCACACAAACTGACCAAAAACTTGAAACTCATAATCTACTCGTGCGTTTCTTGGCCTTTTGGTTTCTAAAGCTTCTAAACATCATATAGAACTGATCCCACACCCTTTTATAGAACTGTAACACCATTAACACCATCCTCCATTTTCAAAAACAGAGCTTTGCACATTGACTTCTCTATACCATTTCATCCATCCATTGCTCAAGCTAATCATTGCATTAGCTTCCTGGGACCTCAAGGAAGCTAACCTGATCATCACCATCATTTGAAACAAGCTCAGACTCAAAACATGATTTCCAGTTTTGTGGTAAGTTTTCTTAACTTTGAACTCTTCATACAGGCATCATCAATGATTTATTTTTAAACAAAACATGTAGATATCATTGCCCTGAAGCTAACCATGTCCATAGTTTCCATTAATTTTTCTTGAGCTTACAGAATTTTGAGACTGAAATTTCTGAGATTTTTAGGGTTCAGATTAGGGTAATTAAAATGCATGCTTATCTTTGATCTATAGTTTTAATTCTTTACATTTCTGAAACCGTGAGGAAATTTGTTACAAGTTTGATGTTTACAGTTTTCATTTTTGATGTGAAATGAGCAAGTTACAGTTGGTCTGGCTGGAGGTTGAAGATGAAGTAGTCAGGGCGCGTTTTGTATCATATACTTATTGTTTTGCTTATGTTAACGGATGTATAGCCACCCCAGTGGTAGAAGCGCGTTCCTGTAACCTTTGGGACCTGGGTTCGAGCCCCAGTGGTACCCTTTTGGTTTTTTCATATTTTTGCTTCCTGACTTTTGTTTTTTTGGTAGGCGCTGGGCCTCTTTGGGCCTGGGTTATTTTTTTGTTTTTGCTGGCTAACCCCCCATTTCATTTATACGCCCTTGGCCCAATTTTATTTTATTTTCTTATTTTCTTTTTATTTATTTTCTTAATCATTTTCATAATATTAAAAATCATGAAAAATACAAAAAATATTAGATTTTTATTTAATTTAGTTTATTTATTTTTCTCACACAAAAAATTATTTTATAAATCATACTTTATTTATTTTTACAAATCATCTTGTAAATTTAATTAAAACTAGGTTAGTATTTATTTTTTTCTTTTATACCTATTAAAATATATTTTAATATTAAAAAAGACCAAAAATATTTTATAATACTATAAATATTTTCAAGACAAAAATACCAAAAAATACTTTTCTTAAACTTATTTTCTTTTGATCAATTAATAGAACTAGGGTTTTATTTAAAATCTTTTCTTAATAAATTTAAGTTTAATTAATTATTTTCTTTAATTAGTTAGGTTAAGGAAATTTCCCTTTTTTTCTCATGAAAACCAAACAAAGATCCATTTTCTTTACATTTTGCATTTTTGTACATTTATTCATTTTGTACATTGTATTCCTTTAATTCCTTGTACATTTATAGCCAATTCAATTTCGCTGTAATAGATTAATTAGGTTTACATTTTTGCAATCTCCATTCAATTTGTACACCCCCTCCCACAAATTTTCTAATAGCATAGTAAATTTAAATTCCGCAATTTATCGCTTTTATATACAAATACTAATAATTGGGGTTTGTATGGAAAGACTAAAACCAATAATTAGAAAATCCTAATTCAAGACAAAAACAAGCATGAAAACACTACACTTTCACACAAGCACTCCTAGGGTTATTCCACTTGTTTCCTTTATACAAAATGGCTATATTACGCGTGTAAGGTATCTTAGCAAAAACAAGCAAATACAAGATCATTGTCCCTCGATGACGCTATCTAAGTTGCCTTTCAAATGATCTTAGTCCCTAAAAAAGAATGCAAGGATACCTTGAAAAATTGCTAATCATGGTTATACGATTACCCACGCCTGTCCCATTTACATCTAAAGATAGGGTTGCTTACTAAATCAATGGTAAGACAACAATGTCAAAGGAAAAGAAAATGAACAAGAAAGACTTTTGAGTAGGTAGAATTCTCCTAATTACTTGCTCAATTTCAAACAAAACATCCTTGTTATTTTCAAAACAACCACCTTCACTTTCAAAACATTTTACAAACTTGAAAACATTTTCAAAAGATCAATATCTTTGTATACATTCTTACGAATGAGAATCATTACAAAGATTGCCTAAACAATGGCCTCTTTACAAAATACTTTCAAAAACACACAAAGCACAATTTCAAACAAAAGCAAGTGATCTAGCAAGTAACTGAGAGCCCATGGAAAACCATGGATGAAAAGGGTGCTAATACCTTCCCTTTTCATAATCTACCCCACGTACTCAAGAAACAATCTCAAAGGTCTTTCCTGTGCTTTTTTACCTTTCCTTTTGGATAAAAGAAAAGTCAGTGGTGACTCTTGATAACCGCAACATTTGAGATCAAATGCAAAACCCTCAAGTCATTTCTCCCACCGTATCACAGAACTAGCGACTCTGCTGGGGATTATTCTAAAAGTGGGGTTACCTTAGGGCTAGATCACATTTACTTTCTTTCATTGTTTGACTTGTATGATTTACATTATGGTTCTTTGTTTGGGTTTGAATCCACTACCCGGATTTGGGATACCTTATAGGTAAGTACCAATACGTTGTGGAAACTGTGCGGGGTATACCGACATGGTCTAAGAAATAGCCACGTTAGTGAGACATATTTGTAGGTACCGGTAGCCCTTGAGTTAATCAAGGAGAATACGAGGCCGCTGAGTGATGGCATGAAGCACTAATGAAGTTTTAGAATCTTTACTTGACCAACTTGACCTTTAGGATTTAGTGAGATGACCGGCTTTGGTGCAGTTCGAAGTTGGTAGATACTCGATACTAGACTCATTGAGGTTTATTTTTTTGGGATATTTCGGTCGCCATTAAAAAGGCTTGTGCTATCACAATGACCAAGGAAACAAACTGGTGATATTGAGCTCTTTAGAACCCAATTACTATTACTAGGACAGGTTTGATCCCACTAAACTTCAAGAGGGTACTTACCTATAAAACTCCATACAAGCCTAAACCTAAGGACTTGTTTGCTTTGTTTGTATATACATACTTGTACATAACATCATGAACATCATAACATCATATACATTCACTAACCATTTCAAGGAGTTTGGGATTTATATTTGTTATATTTTGTAGGATATGGATTCTCTTCGCATGAAAACTATTCAAGTTAATATTGTAAGGATCCCTCCACAACTTAAGGAACTAGCTTCAAGGATTCCAAAAAACTCTCCATTCACCGAGAGACATGGTCGCCTACTCAACTTGGTCACCTCCAACACAGATGAAGACATGATGAAGGTGCTCTTTCAGTTCTTTGATCCTTTACACCATTGCTTCACATTTCCCGATTATCAACTTGTGCCTACTTTGGAAGAATTCTCCCGACTCTTGAGGATTCCCATTCTCAATCAACTACCTTTCAATGGTATGGAAAGAGACCCAAAGCCAGAAGAGATTTCTCAAGCTCTACACTTGCACTCATCTGATGTCACAACTCATTGGTAAACAAGGAGTGGTGTCAAAGGTTTCCTAGCAAAGTTCTTGTTCGAGAAAGCGCAAAACTGTTGGAACTCCTTGGATTTGTAGACCTTTGAGGAAATTGTGGCTCTCCTCATCTATGGGATGGTTTTGTTTCCAAATCTTGACCAACTCATAGATGTGAACACCGTCAAAATCTTTATATCCCACAACTCGATACCTACATTACTAGGGGACATACTACATTCTTTTCACACTCGCAAAATGAGGAAAATAGGTGTCCTTATGTGTTGCACTCCTCTCTTGGCAATATGGTTTATTTTGCATCTTCCCCAATCTGTATTAAAGAATGAACAAGGTTCAAGGTGGTCACAAAGGTTGATGATGCTCAAACATTCAGACATTCATTGGTGCTCCCGATCCATAGAGAATGTTACTATTGTCGACCGTTGTGGAGAATTTCCTAATGTCCCTTTGCTTGGCATTAAAGGAGGTATCACCTACAACCCATGTTTAGCTTTAAGACAGTTTGGTTACGCCCGAAGGCATGGCCCGTACGAGATGTTAATTCAAGGTTTGGTATTTGACTATGAGAACGATGATCAAGGTCTTCGCCAGAGATTTATCCGATCTTGGAGGATGTTGACAAGGTAGATAGAAAGACATTGGGGCATAAGAATTCCATCCCTCTTGAGCCTTACCTCAAATGGGTACGAACTCGTGCTCAAAGTCTTATGATGCCTTATCCCTCCATTCTCCCGGTAATCATTGAGCCTGTCATGGAAGGAGATGTTCCATACACTATCCTACATCCTGACATGACCACCTCTCTTGAAGACCTACAAAGGGATTGGATACAACTCAAGGGGGAGCGACATACTTTCAAAGCCCAATTCTACGCAAGCGAGAAGAAGGTTTTGGAATTCACTAGGCTACTTCATGAGGAGCGGAACTTGAATGCCTACATCGCACCGAAGAGGATGCGTACTACCTTTTTATCCTAGAGTTTTTGTATTATTTTTCCCAAAAGAGGCATTGATGTACTCAAGCTTTAATTTATTAATATAACGTGTGTTTCCTTTTTTGTCTAAAATAAATTTGAATCTTTAAAATCCTTGAAATCATTGAATATGCATTTGCCATTCATCATAACATAATCAGGTTTCTTGCAACAAGTCTCCTCATCTTTCTATTGTTTATTTCAGTAAGATGGATCTCGAGCAAACAGTTAAGGACCTCCAAGCTCAGAATGCACAGTTTCAACAATTGTTCTTAACTCTAGCCAAAGGACAAGAAGAGCTGAAGACCTTGCTGGTTGAGGAGAAGAAAAAGAAGACGAAAAAGATAACTGGAGTTCTAAACATGGGAATAAGATTCCAAGGGAAAACAAGAAGGGCCTTAGACTTTGCAACGACATCTCGTGAGAAAGACAATCAAGATGGGAAAGGCAAAGAAACAGTTGTCCAGTCAGAATCAGAAGAGGAAGAGGAAGAAGAAGACTATTCTGAATAACAATACCCTCCAGCCGACGACAAGTATAAGCATCATGAAGAGCGATTAAGCGTAATGGAAATCCAAAAGTTGCCTGGATTGGACTTTGAGGAGTTGGTATTAGTATCGGGGATTGTCATTCCTCCAAAATTAAAAGCACCGGTGTTCGCCAAATATGACGGAGTTTCATGCCCCAAAATGCATCTCCGGTCCTATGTGAGGAAAATCCAGCCCCATACCGCTGACAAGGACTTATGGGTACACTTCTTCTAAGACAGCCTGTCTGGAACTCAACTTGATTGGTTTTATCAGTTAGAAAGAGCCAATGTTAATAACTGGGAAGATCTGGCTGCCGCCTTTTATAAACAATACCAATACAACGCTGATCTTGCGCCCACCCATACTCAACTCCAGAGTATGGCCATGATTTTAAGTGAAGGTTTTAAGGACTATGCGCAAAAATGGATGGACTTGGTAGGAAGAGTCCAGCCTTCCTTATCTGAAAGAGAATTTCTAGGCATGTTTTTGGGCACCTTGTCTGGTCCCTTCTTCAATCACTTAATCTGGAGTTCATCGATAGGTTTTACCGAACTGATATTGACCGGAGAAAGGGTAGAAGTCGGGATAAAGAATGGAAAGATTCAAAAAGATGCATCCTTTGCTGCTGAAAGGAAGCCATTCATTGGAAAGAAAGAAGTGGATGTTGTATATCCTCGGAGAAATCAAGATAGGGCTGAACGTCGTCCAATGGTGGGGGCTGTTATGATTCCTAAACCTGCACTTGATCAACAAAGAAACAACCAACCAAGAATATAAAGACCATTCAGAAAATTCACCAGAATTAACATGACCCTATCTCAAGTATTGCCATATCTATTAAGATCCAACCTAGTGACTTTGAAATAAGCTCCAAAGAACCTTAACACAACCTCTCCTCACTATCATCCTAATGCCCGTTGTGCATACCATTCTGAGAGTCCCGACCATGACACTAACAACTGTTGGGCTCTAAAGAACAAAGTATAAGACCTCCTTGAAGCCAAATAGATTGAATTCGATGCACAAGAAAAGCCCAAGGTCATTTCCGCCCCTATGCCCAAACACGGCCATAATGCCAACGCCATTGAAGAAGATATGTTTGTTGCTTCAGTTGATGAAATTATGACCCCACTCCTGACTATCAAAAAGAACTTGTTGAACGCCGGTTGTTGTACCCCAAAATTTTCCCTCTCATTTATCAAGATTATCCTTAGAAGATCTCTTGGACTCAAGACTGGATTAGGGTTTGGTCAGCTCAAGACATCTCACCTTACACTATTGACCCAAAATTAGGGTTTGAGTTTTCACAAGGATTCTTGGACTATCAATGCTTCACATTACTTTAAAACATCATTATGGACCCCTAAGCTTACTCATGACAAGTTTCAAGCCTTGAACCACATTTTTTATCAATCAATTGGACAGTTGACCTAAAAATCAGCTGTATTAGGGAAAAACTCAACCATGGCCAATTTACAGCCAAAATTCATAATTTTTTATCCACATCAATATTTTAGATTCATATGTATCATTTTATCAAGTTTGGATCACAATTCCTCAAGAAATTTGATCAAATCATCAAAAGGGCAAAATAGTCAAAATTAGGGTTTTGACTGAGGAAGGGCATTTTTAATCTTTGACTTAGAAAATGACCAATTGAGTTAAAGCATGATTTCAAGGGTCCATTTTTATCATCTTGACCTAATTACATGTTTCAAAACATTTCAATTTCATTGGATTGACAGATGAAATTTGCAGTCAACTGATCAAAAGTCAACTGTACACTGAAAAGTCAAACTTTGACTTTTTGGTCAAAATCAAGTACCAAGGGTCACAATTCATCAAGATATGTCAAAATGTGAAACTTGGTCATCAAGAAATCAAGGATTGAAAGTTAGGGTTTAAAATTGAAAATTTTCTTAACTTAGAAATTTTTCTAAGTATAGAAAATTTCTTATTTTTTCTCAACTTTAGGCCATTTTTTCACCATGACACAAAATGATTCAAAGGAAGTTCCCAACATGAAAGTTGTAGACCTCCATGAAATATACAACTTTTCTTCACACACTTTTCCCTAAAGATGCTTGGATCTCAAGATATAAATTTATAAAAACATGCTCATGAACTAAATAACTTAGTAAATTTTTTGCCCTAATTTAGGCAGGTTTTGGACCCAACTTCATGGCAATTTTTCACCTAGTTCCAAGAGGAGTCTTGAAATCCATTTCAAAGATGAGTTATAGAGCATTTACAAGCTTTCCAAAATGTCACAGAACTCCTCAAGATAATTTTTGAGTAGGGAGAATCGAAGAAATGAAGTTGACAATTTCTCACTTTTGATTCAAGCCATTTCATGAAGAACAAAGTTCCAATCAGTACCTATGCTGCCTAATCCATGCTTTACAGGTCCCAAACTTGTTTCTTACTCCTTAATTTAATGCTTACTCAGTTGACAAAGCTTTGATCCAAGCCTTAGAGCCATTACCCAAGTTGTAATTTCATAAATGGCATAAAGTGGCCATTGCTAGTTTGAAAAAGCTCCACTTTTGCAAACTTTACAATCTTGAACATTGAACCTGTCTCCTTTGCACATACAAGTACCACAGACCTAAGGAAACTTGTATAAAACAAATACCAACCCTAAGAAAGCCAGTAAAAAGCAGGTAAGGCCTAGTCCCTTCACTTTGCTTCAAAAGCAAGAAAGTGTGCAAAAAGGTGGGAACTTACAAATCTGTTGGAGAGCTGACCTTAAACTAATTCCATACTAATATACAAACCAATTGCAACATAACGCACGATTACTAGAAGCCTGAAACACTCCCAAACTCCCTTTCATCAAAAAACTGTAAAAACTTGTAGTTTTTGCATAAGCATAGCAATCTCTCATTTGGCTCGTGTGTTTCAAGTCTTAACCATCAAAACACCTTACCTACTTGATATCAAACTGATCCAGACCCTCATCCCTGTACTGTAACTCCTTCTCCATCATCTACCATTTTTGTTTTCAAAGCTTACAGGTTGACTTGGATAGAGAGTTCCAGTCACTTCTAGAGCAAGGCAAGGATCGGAACACACTCAGGGAGGTTCAAGCAAGCTCAAGCAATCATCAGGCCTTCATAAAACTCACTCCAATCTATCCATGATTTCAACTGAAAGAGGTAAAAATCTCAACTTTTATCTCTTCATACAGGCATCCATTGGCCACAATTTGTGAATAAACAATGTAGACCTCACTGCAACAAAGATGTACATATACATATCTTGAATTTATTTGGCCTGAGTTGAGAGAATTTTGAACTTGAAGTTCCTGGAAATATTAGGTTTAAATTTAGGGCTTTTAAAATTCATTATGATCTTTGATTGTTAGCTTACATGATTTATATGTTTAGAATCGTGAGACAAAATGCTACAACATTCATGTTATGAGTTTTCATTTTCATGGAAGAATGAGAAAGTTACAGAGCATCTGGCTGGCTAGAGGAAGAAGACGAAGTACAGGGCCTTGGAAGCGTTTCATGTTATGGTATTTTTGTTTCACATTAATCAATAGATGTATAGCCACCCCAGTGGCAAGGAAGCGCGCTGGTGAGACCCATGTCCTGGGTTCGAACCTTGGCGCTACCTTTTGCTTTTCACATTTTTTCCATTTTTAGTTTTGGCTTGTTTTTGCAGGAATTGGGCCTCCACGCTGGGCTTAGTTTTTTTTTAACATTCACCATCTGATTGATCAGTATACCCCCCCTGGCCCAATTTTTCCCATACATTTTATTTATTTATTTTTGTTTTCATTTTTGTTTATTAATACTTTCTTTAATCCATAAAAATCCTAAAAAAATATAAATATGATAATATTGCATTTTATTTTATTTTATTTTATTTTATTTTTCACATAAAAAATATATTTTATCTTCAATATATATTAATTATTTTTCTTAATAAACTTGTAAATATAAATAAAGTAGGTTTACTTTAATTTGTTTTATTTCATATTTGTAAATATTTATTTTTACATGTAAAAAACTAAATACTTCCTTACAATATTATTTATTATTTTTAGATACAAAAATACACAATAATAATATATACAAGAACTTCATTTTTTTTCAAAATAGAAATTATGGTTAAACCTTTTAAGAATTAATTTCTTTTCCTTATATTTTTAGAATTAGATTAAATTTTTCTATTCACATAAAAAAACAAAACAAAATCTTTTTTTCATGTACATAACATTGCATATTTAAATATTGTATATTGTTTATTCTAATATTCGTACAAATTCAATTTGTTTGTAATAATTTATTTAGATTTACATTCTTGCAAATCCCCATTCAAATTTATATTTCTCCCTCCCCACAAAGTTGTTGGAATAGCTTAGTAATCTTTACATTACGCAATTTACCGTTTTACATGCCATGTTAGTAATTAGGATTTGTATGGTAAGATCAAAACAAAGCAAATAGAAAACCCTAAATACAAGATAAAATTAAAGCATGAAAATAACACACTTGCACACAAGCATCCTTAGGATTTATCCACTTGGTTGCCTTATATAAAAGTAGCCATATTACGCATGCGAAGTATCTTGGCAAAACAAACAAATATAAGATCATAGTCCCTCGATGACACTATTCAAGGTTGCCTTACAAAATGATCTTGGTCTCTCAAAAATGCCAAAATACTTTGCAAACATTGCTAATCATGGTTATACGATGACCCACGCCCGTCCCGTTTACATCCAAAGATAGGGTTGCTTACCAAATCAATGGTAAGACAACAATGTCAAAGGAATAGAAAATGCATAAGAAAGACATTTTGAGTAGGTAAATTACTCCTAGTTACTTGCTCTATTTTCAAACAACTACCCTTGCTATTTTAAAAAAAACACACACATTTCAAAAACATCTTACAAACATTGAAAACATTTTCAAAAGACAAACATCTTTGTATACATTCTTACAAACGAGAATCATTACAAAGATCTCCTAAACAATGGCCTATTTTACAAAATACTTTCAAAACCACACCAAACAAATTTTCAAACAACAAAAGCAAGTGATCTAGCAAGTAACGAAGAGCCCATGGAAAACCATGGATGAAAAGGGTGCTAATACCTTCCCTTTTCATAATCTACCCCCCGAACTCAAGAAAACATCTCAAAGGTCTTTTGTGTGCTTTTTCACCTTTCCTTTTGGATAAAAGGAAAGTCGGTGGTGACTCTTGCTAACCGCAACATTTGCGATAAAACGCAAAAACCTCAAGTCAGTTCTCCCACCATATCAAAGAACTGGCGACTCTGCTGGGGAATTTTATAAAAGTGGGGTTACCTTAGGGATAGATCACATTTATTTGTTTACATTGTTTGACTTGTTTGCTTTACATTTTGGTTCTTTGTTTGGGTTTGTATCCTCCACCCGGATTTGGGAAACATTATAGGTAAATAGCAATACATTGTGGAAACTATGTGGGGTATACCGACATGGTCTAAGCAATATCTATGTTAGTGTGACATATTTGTGGGTACCGGTAGCCTTTGAGTCAATCAAAGAGAATACGGAGCCGCTGGGTGATGTCATGAAGCACTAATGAACATCTAGAACCCTTTACTTGACCAACTTGGCCTTTAGGATGTAGTGAGATGACCAGCTTTGGTGCAGTCCGAAGTTGGTAGATACTCGATACTACACTCATTGAGGGTTGGTTTCTTGGGATATTTCGGTCTCCATTAAAGAGGCTTGAGCTGAAACAATGACCAAGGAAACAACCCGGTGATATTGAGCTCCTTAGAACCCGGTTACTATTACTAGGACAGGTTTAAGCCAACTAAACTTCAAGAGGGTACTTACCTATAAAGCCCCATGAAAGCCTAAACTAAGAACTTGTTTGTTTTTCTTGTATATACATACTTGTACATAACATCATGGACATCATGAACATCATATGCATTCACTAACCATTTCAAGGATTTTGGAGATTCATCTTTGTTCTTGTTTTGTAGGATATGGATTCACTTCGCAGGAAAACTATCCAAATCAACCTTGTAAGAATTCCTCCACAACTCAAGGAGCTAGCTTCAAGGATCCCTGAGAACTCTCCATTCACCGAGAGGCATGGTAGTCTACTCAACTTGGTCACCTCCAACACAGAGGAGGACATGATGAAGGTGCTCTTCCAGTTCTTTGATCCTTTGCATCATTGCTTCACATTCCCCGACTATCAGCTTGTGCCTACTTTGGAAGAATTCTCTCAACTCTTAAGGATTCCCATTCTCAATAAATTAACTTTCAACGGTACGGAAAGAGATCCAAAGCCAGAAGAGATTTCTCAAGCTCTGCACTTGCACTCATCTGATGTCATAACTCATTGGGAAACTAGAAGTGGTGTCAAAGGCTTCTTAGCAAAGTTTTTGTTTGAGAAAGCCCAAAGTTGTTAGAATTCCTTAGATCTGCAAGCATTTGAGGAAATTGTGGCTCTTCTTATCTACGGGACGGTCTTGTTTCCCAATCCTGACCAACTCATAGATGTGAGTGCCATCAAAATCTTCATGTCACGCAATCCGGTGCCTACATTACTAGGGGATATCCTGCACTCTTTTCACACTCGCACAATGAGGAAAAGAGGTGTCCTTATGTGTTGCACTCCTCTCGTGGGAAGATGGTTTATTTCTCATCTTCCCCAATCAGTCTTAAATAATGAGCAAGGATTAAGGTGGTCACAAAGGTTAATGACGCTCAAACATTCGGATATTCATTGGTGCTCTCGATCCAAAGAGAATGTTATCATTGTTGACCGTTGTGGGGAATTCCCTAACGTCCCTCTACTTGGAATTCGGGGAGGCATCACCTACAACCCATGGTTAGCTTTAAGACATTTTGGTTATGCCTGAAGGGATGGCCCACATGAGATGCTGATTCAAGGCTTGGTATTCGACTACGACAACAACGATCAAGGTCTTCGCCAGAGATTCATCCGAGCTTGGAGGATACTAAACAAGGTGGATAGCAGGACTTTGGGACACAAGAATTCCATCCCTCTTGAGCCTTACCTGAAGTGGGTACGAACCCACGCTTAAAGTCTTATGATGCCTTATCCTTCGATTCTCCCGGTGATCATCGAGCCTGTTAAGGAAGGAGAAGTTCCATACACTATCCTACATCCTGACATGCCCACATCTCTTGGAGACCTACAAAGGTATTGGATACAGCTCAAAGGAGAGTGAGATACTTTCGAAGCCCAATTCTACACAAGCGAGAAGAAGGTTTTGGAACTCACTATGTTAGAACAATGTTTGAATCTAGTACCCTATAATTAAGTTTTGATGATAACAAAGTGAAAAGATATAGTAGTTAAACATTTCATGATTGAATTATATGCTACTTAAAATTACTATGCTCTGACTTGCAGATATGCTGATTAAAATAAGCAAGATCACGTTCTCAGCATCAGAATATGAGTTTGCACACCAGCATCAGAAGTTGCTGAATCAGAACGTCAAGATCAGAAGATCAACGCTTGCACATGCTGAAGCTTGATGAACAGAACTGCGCGTAAAATACTCTGATACAGAATCAAATCAGTTCATCAGCAGCAAAGCAGAATCAGAATGAGCCAAGCCAGATCGTGCATTGAAGAAGCAACGGTACTGTGCATTGAAAGCTAATCAATACCAACGGCATCATTCTAGACAAGATCTGCTCAGAAAGGAAAGCTTGTAAATAGCATTGAATCAAGAATATTTGCTTCAACGTTCATCTTCTCAAAGTGCTATATAAACCAAGCTTTGAAGATTATCACGGCTAATGCTTCCAAACTCTCTACACGTACAAAGCTGATCAATAATCTTCACTCTCCAAGTTTTGCTAAACCACCAAACTCTGATACTCTATTAGCGTTTAGCAACTTAGTATTCTAAGCTTCATTTGTGTAAACATCACAGTTGTGATATAGTTTTTGTAGAAACATTCATACACACTTGTTCATTCCTTTGTAAGAAAGTGTTGCCTTGACAAACCGGATTGTGGTTTGAATCAAGAAGGTTTTAGCAGTTGCTAAAGCAGATTTGTATTCAGTTGAATATAGTGAATTAAGACCTCGTTGGAGAGAGGCGAAATCACCTTGAACGGGTGGACTAGAGTAGTTTGAGATCAAACGAACCAGGATAAAAATACCTTGTCATTTGCTTTAAGTTTCCAGTTTTACAATTCAACCCCCCCTTCTTGTGTTTTTCACCCCTTCAATTGGCATCAGAGCGCCTGGTTCTGAGCTAAAACACTTAACCGTGTCAGTAAAAGATCCAGCGTCAGAAAAACACTATGGCAGGAAACAACTCTCATTTCAGCAATGACACCAATGAGGATAGAGACAGATTCAGCGGCAAACCTCCAGTCTTTGATGGAGAAAACTTTGACTACTGGAAAGACAGAATTGAAAGCTTCTTTCTAGCACATGATGCTGATCTGTGGGATATGGTGACAGATGGATACACGCATCCTGTTAATGCAACTGGTCAGAAGATTGATAGAAAATCAATGACTGATCAACAAAAGCGTGATTTCAAGAATCACCATAAGGCCAAAACCATCCTTCTCAGCGCTATCTCCTATACTGAGTATGAGAAGATCTCCAACAGAGACACAGCTAAGAACATCTTTGATTCTCTCAGAATGACGCATGAGGGCAACGTTCAAGTCAAGGAAACAAAGGCTCTGGCGCTCATTCAGAAGTATGAGGCGTTTAAAATGGAAGAATCTGAATCCATTGAAACTATGTTCTCTAGATTTCAGATTCTGGTAGCTGGTCTCAAAGTTCTGGACAAGGGGTACTCTACTGCTGACCATGTCAAGAAGATAATCAGAAGTTTACCCAAGCAGTGGAGGCCTATGGTTACTGCTCTGAAGCTGGCGAAAGATCTCAACAAAATCACTCTGGAGGAACTTATAAGCTCCCTCAGAAGTCATGAGATAGAGCTGGAAGCTGACGAGCCTCAGAAGCAAGGTAAGCCTATAGCTTTAAAATCTAACAGAAAATCTGAATCTAAAGTTTTGCAGGCAGTTGAAGAAACATCTGATGGATCCTCATCAGAAGAAGACGAGCTTTCTCTTCTCTCCAGAAGAGTAAATCAACTGTGGAAGCAAAGACAAAAGAAGTTCAGGAATCCCAGAAGATCTGATCAGAACGAGTCTTCTTCCAGATACAGAAGGACAGATTCTTCCTCTGGATACAGAAGATCTGAAGGCTCCTCAGGTAGCAAGAAGCCAAATACAAAAGACATCATCTGCTACGAGTGCAATGAGCAAGGTCACTACAAGAGTGACTGTCCAAAGCTTCAGAGGGAAAAGCCAAAAAGGAAGTTTGGAAGAGAGAAGAAGAAAAGTCTCATGGCCACATGGGATGACTCTGACTCGTCTGAAGCTGACTCAGAATCAGATGATGAACGGGCGAACTTAGCGCTTATGGCTAACATTCAAGATGACAGTGAAGCTTCTGACTCAGACTCAGAATCAGACACAGAAGAGGTATTCCCTAACTTCGCTGTTAATTTTACAAAGGCTGAACTTGCTGAAAGCCTAAATGAAATTCTGGAACGTTATCAGCAGATTAGAGCTAAATTCAGAGACCTGAAAAGGACTCTTGAATCTGACTCTAATAAGTCTGAGAGTCTCAGATTGGAAAACTCTGAGCTGAGAGATAAAATTTTAAAATTAGAAAACTCTTTACAAAACTCTTAGAAGGAACCAATTGCTGAAACTCCCAGCAACGCTGATGAGATCATCAAGGAGTATGATCATAGTTTCCAGAAGTTCCTTGCTAAAAGCATAGATAGAAGCAAAATGGCTTCAATGATCTATGGAGTTAGCAGAAACGGCAGGAAAGGAATAGGATACCTAGGTAAGAATCCTACACCTAAAAATGTCATGGATTTAGTTATTAAACACACTCCTATAAATTCACACTTTGTGTATGGTCACACACATGACATCAAATATACTAGTAGTAATCACTTTGTGAAACCAAAATTCAATCAGAGTTTTGGTAAAACTAACAAAACAGGACCCAAGAAGATCTGGGTACCTAAGGATAAAATAATACATGTTGCAGATATCTTTAGCAGCAAGTCAGAAACACCAATCATGGTACCTGGACTCTGGCTGCTCACGTCACATGACGGGAAGAAGGCATATGTTCCAAAGCCTGGAACTTAAGCCTGGAGGCCACGTTGGCTTTGGAGGCAATCAGAGGGGAAAGATAATTGGCTCTGGAACTGTAGGTAACGGAAATCTTCCCTCTATTAATAATGTTCTGCTTGTTGATGGATTGATGCATAACCTGTTATCCATAAGTCAATTAAGTGATAACGGTTATGATATAATCTTTAATCAAAAATCATGTAAAGCTGTTAGTCAGAAAGATGGGACTATCCTATTTAATGGTAAGAGGAAAAACAACATTTACAAAATCAAACTTTCTGAACTTAAGAGTCAGAACGTAAAATGTCTTCTGTCTGTTAACAACGAGCAATGGATTTGGCACAGAAGATTGGGACATGTTAGTATGAGAAGAATATCTCAGATTAACAAACTCAATCTGGTCAGAGGACTTCCAAATTTGAAGTTCAATTCAGATGCTCTGTGTGAAGCATGTCAGAAAGGCAAATTTGCAAAACCCTCTTTTAAATCCAAAAATGTTGTTTCTACCTCTAAGCCATTAGAACTTCTGCACATTGACTTATTTGGACCAGTTAAGACTGCTTCTGTCAGTGGCAAGAAGTATGGGTTAGTAATCGTAGATGACTATAGCAGATGGACATGGGTAAAGTTCTTAAGACACAAGGACGAGTCACACTCTGTGTTTGTTACCTTCTGTAACCAAGTTCAGAATGAAAAAGATCTTAGAATCGTTAAAGTCAGAAGTGATCATGGTGGAGAATTTGAAAATAAAGATTTTGAGTCATTCTTTAATGACAAAGGCATTCTGCATGATTTCTCTTGTCCTAGAACTCCCCAACAAAATGGAGTTGTAGAACGAAAGAACAGAACATTGCAAGAAATGGCCAGAACCATGATCAACGAGACAAACGTTGCTAAGACTTTCTGGGCAGAGGCAATAAACACAGCGTGCTACATTCAGAATAGAATCTCAATAAGACCTATTCTGGAAAAGACTCCATATGAATTGTGGAAGAACAGAAAGCCCAACATTTCGTATTTTCATCCATTTGGATGTACTTGCTATATGTTAAATACTAAGAATTATTTGAACAAGTTTGATTCTAAGGCACAGAAGTGTATTATGTTAGGATACTCTGAACGCTCAAGAGGGTACAGAGTATACAATACAGAAACACAGATTGTGGAAGAATCAATCAGTGTTCGTTTTGATGACAAGCTTGACTCTGAAAAGTCAAAGCAGAATGAAAATCTTGCAGGTATAGAAATTGAATTTGCAGGTTCTGAAGACAAGTCATCAGAAGCTCTCAACACAGACACTCCTTCAACGTCTGAAAGAAGCAATGCTAGAAATCCTACAACTGCTGCTGATCAACCTCAGAAGAGAGTACCCAGAAGCAGTTTGGATCACCCAGAAGAATCCATTCTAGGAAGAAAGGAAGATCCAATCAGAACAAGAGCAAGCCTCAGAAACTCTGAAGAAACTCTGATGGGACTTGTGTCTCTGATTGAACCTTCTTCTATTGATGAAGCACTTCTGGATAATGACTGGATTCTGGCAATGCAAGAAGAGCTGAATCAATTCACCAGAAACGACGTTTGGGATCTCGTTCCAAGACCAAAAGGATTCAACGTCATTGGAACAAGATGGGTGTTCAGAAACAAGCTCAATGAACAAGGTGAAGTCGTCAGAAACAAGGCACGACTGGTTGCACAAGGTTATAGTCAGCAAGAGGGGATAGACTATACAGAAACCTTTGCCCCAGTCGCCAGGTTAGAATCTATCAGACTTTTAATCTCATTTGCTGTTAATAGAGGCATCACTCTGTATCAGATGGATGTCAAAAGTGCATTCTTAAATGGTTATATAGAAGAAGAAGTGTATGTTCACCAACCCCCAGGTTTTGAAAACACAAAACATCCAGAACATGTTTTCAAACTGAAAAAGTCACTGTATGGTCTGAAACAAGCTCCCAGAGCTTGGTATGAAAGGCTAAGCAACTTTCTGCTTGAAAATGAGTTCACCAGAGGGAAAGTGGACACCACTCTATTCTGTAAAACAGTTAAGAGTGACATTTTAGTTTGTCAAATTTATGTTGATGATATAATCTTTGGTTCTACTAATCCTTCTCTTGGAAGAAAATTTGCTAAGTGTATGCAGGCAGAATTTGAGATGAGCCTCATGGGGGAACTGAAGTTCTTTCTAGGAATTCAGATCAATCAAACTCCAGAGGGAACTTACATTCATCAGAGCAAATACATCAGAGATCTTCTGAAGAAATTTGACCTCTCAGAATGTAAGCCATCAAAAATTCCAATGCATCCCACGTGCATTCTGGAAAGAGAAGAGGTAAGCAAAAGCGTAGAACAGAAAGTCTACAGAGGTATGATTGGTTCTCTCCTTTATCTGACTGCTTCAAGACCTGATATTCTATTCAGTGTATGTATTTGTGCTAGATTCCAATCAGATCCTAGAGAATCTCACTTAACAGCTGTTAAGCGAATTTTCAAGTATCTGAAAGGTACTACTAATCTGGGTTTGTTTTATAGAAAATCTAGTGATTACAGTTTAGTAGGCTACTGCGATGCTGATTTTGCTGGAGACAGAGTGGAACGAAAAAGTACTTCTGGAAGCTGCCAGTTTCTGGGAGAAAATCTGATCTCGTGGTCCAGCAAAAGGCAATCAACTATTGCTCTGTCAACAGCAGAAGCTGAGTACATAGCAGCAGCTGGTTGCAGCACACAGATGCTCTGGATGAAAAGTCAGCTTGAAGACTTCCAGATTTTTGAGAGTAACATTCCTATTCTTTGTGATAATACTTCTGCTATTTGCTTAAGTAAGAATCCTATTTTACATTCTAGAGCTAAGCATATAGAAATAAAACATCATTTCATTAGGGACTATATTCAGAAAGGCATTTTAAACTTGAAATTTATAGATACAGACCATCAATGGGCTGATATCTTTACTAAACCCCTTTCAGAAGATAGGTTTAATTTCATTCTGAAACATCTCAGCATGAAAGTATGCCCAGAATGAAAATGCTTTAATTCCATATGTTTATCTTTCAGAATGTAATTATATTTCTGTGAACTTCTGATCAATCTTTGTTTCAGAAAGTTAGAACATGCAGATTGTATCAGAGGCAAGTCTAAAGATCTGAGAGTCTAATCTCAAATACAGACGTGCTGATCACTACATCAAACAAGTGTCATCCAATCATCAGCAAATCCCTGAAGCAGAACGCGTGCACGTTTCTGAGAAAGGAAAACGCTGATTGGGTGCATTGAGACACATGTCTGGTAACCGTTTTTAAGTATCTTTCTCAAATCCCCCAAAATCAGCAAGCATTAAATGCAAAAGTAATCACGCTTGTTAATTGCAATCATTATTTTTTTCTCTCTCTTAAAAACGTTTTATTTTTCAAAATAATTTTTGAAAATCCTATTTAAGCACATTACTCTTCATTCTCTATATTTTTCTTATTTTCTGATGTACTTTTGACTATGTTTTGACTATGGTTTGTAATGCTATTTTGCTCTGATTCTGAACTATCTTTAATATTATTAGTTTTTCTGATCTAAATCATTTTAGCACATCACCAGCACTTTTTGATTGCTGACAAAAAGGGGGAGAACAAGAATGATATTTAAAATCAATAACGGATAACTAGACAGAAACTCTCAAACATTCTAACTCTCTATTACTTGAAATGTTTTTCTGTTTTGTCTTTAAGTCTACAGGCACAAAGAAGCTCTTGAACACAATGAAGACTAGAAGCTCATGTTGCTCTGATCAAATATGAAGTTCTGATATATGAAGCTCTGATCAACCTAACACTCTGATAAGTCAAAGACTTACAATCTGATGCTCAAAGACAGAAAAAGATCTGACTCTGAAGAACACGCATATCAAAGGGAAGTAACAAACTCAGGGGGAGTATTTCTTAAACTCTAACTTCTCCGTACTTCTTATTCTGATAAATAGATCTGATAACTTTTCACGTTATTTTTCATTTAAAATATCTAGTTTTTGTCATCATCAAAAAGGGGGAGATTGTTAGAACAATGTTTGAATCTAGTACCCTATAATTAAGTTTTGATGATAACAAAGTGAAAAGATATAGTAGTTAAACATTTCATGATTGAATTATATGCTACTTAAAATTACTATGCTCTGACTTGCAGATATGCTGATTAAAATAAGCAAGATCACGTTCTCAGCATCAGAATATGAGTTTGCACACCAGCATCAGAAGTTGCTGAATCAGAACGTCAAGATCAGAAGATCAACGCTTGCACATGCTGAAGCTTGATGAACAGAACTGCGCGTAAAATACTCTGATACAGAATCAAATCAGTTCATCAGCAGCAAAGCAGAATCAGAATGAGCCAAGCCAGATCGTGCATTGAAGAAGCAACGGTACTGTGCATTGAAAGCTAATCAATACCAACGGCATCATTCTAGACAAGATCTGCTCAGAAAGGAAAGCTTGTAAATAGCATTGAATCAAGAATATTTGCTTCAACGTTCATCTTCTCAAAGTGCTATATAAACCAAGCTTTGAAGATTATCACGGCTAATGCTTCCAAACTCTCTACACGTACAAAGCTGATCAATAATCTTCACTCTCCAAGTTTTGCTAAACCACCAAACTCTGATACTCTATTAGCGTTTAGCAACTTAGTATTCTAAGCTTCATTTGTGTAAACATCACAGTTGTGATATAGTTTTTGTAGAAACATTCATACACACTTGTTCATTCCTTTGTAAGAAAGTGTTGCCTTGACAAACCGGATTGTGGTTTGAATCAAGAAGGTTTTAGCAGTTGCTAAAGCAGATTTGTATTCAGTTGAATATAGTGAATTAAGACCTCGTTGGAGAGAGGCGAAATCACCTTGAACGGGTGGACTGGAGTAGTTTGAGATCAAACGCACCAGGATAAAAATACCTTGTCATTTGCTTTAAGTTTCCAGTTTTACAATTCAACCCCCCCTTCTTGTGTTTTTCACCCCTTCACACTAGGCTACTTCATGAGGAGCAGACTCTAAATGCCTACATATAACCAAAGAGGATGCGCACTACTTTTTTATCTTAGAGTTTTGTATTATTTAGCCCAAGGGGCATTGATGTACTCAAACTTTATTTTATTAATATAAGGTGTGTTTCTTTTTGTCTAAAACGAACTTGAATCTTTTTAAAAATCCTTGAAAGCATTGCATGTATACATATCATTCATCATAACATAAACAGGTCTTTTGCAACGAGTTTCCTCATCTCTCTACTGTTTATTTTAGTAAGATGGATCTCGAATAGACAGTCAAAGATCTTCAAGTTCAAAACACGCAGTTTCAACAGTTACTCATGACCCTTGCCAAGGGGAAAGATGAGTTGAAGACTCTGTTAGCTGAAGAAAGAAAGAAGAAAACAAAGAAGGCCACTGGGGTCTTGAACATGGAGAGAAGGTTTCAGGGACATACTAGAAGAACCTTGAATTTTGCAACCACTTCCGGGGAAGGAGAAGGGAAAGGAAAAGAAACAGCGGTTATGTCAGAATCCGGAGAGGAGGAAGAAGAGGAAGACTACTCTGAGGAACAATATCCTCCAGCGGATGATAAGTACAGACATCTTGAAGAGCGTTTGAACGCTATGGAAATACAAAGGGTACCAGGTCTAGACTTTGAAGAATTGGGGGTAGTATCGGGAATTGTGATCCCACCGAAGTTCAAAGTGTCGTTGTTTGCAAAATATGATGGGGTGTAATGTCCTAAGATGCACCTCCGATCATATATGAGAAAGATTCAGCCGCACTCCACCGATAAAGACCTGTGGGTGCATTTTTTC
This sequence comes from Vicia faba, assembly GCA_948472305.1. Classification (NCBI taxonomy): domain Eukaryota; kingdom Viridiplantae; phylum Streptophyta; class Magnoliopsida; order Fabales; family Fabaceae; genus Vicia; species Vicia faba. Next base: position 1,551,296,315 of record OX451738.1, on the reverse strand, counting down.
CAAGAAATCCTATCTGGAACACAACTCAATTGGTTTTACCAATTGGAAAGGGCCGACGTCCACAACTGGGAAGATCTCGCCCCAACTTTCTATAAGCAATACCAGTATAATGCAGATTTGGCGCCTACCCGTACTCAACTTTAGAGTATGGATATGGCTTCGAATAAGGGTTTCAAGGATTACGCGCATAAATGGAGAGATCTAGCTGGGAGAGTGCAACCCCCTCTGTCTGAAAGGGAGTTGGTGGATATGTTCTTAGGCACTCTATCGGGTCCTTTCTTCAATCATTTGATTGGGAGCTCATCTGCTAGATTTACTGAGTTAATACTAACCGGAGAGAGGGTGGAAGCTGGCATAAAAGGTGGAAAGATTCAGAAAGATTCATCTGCCTCTACAGCTGTGAGAAAACCTTTCACTGGGAAGAAGGAGGTATCTACTATTTATCCACAAAGGAACCAAAGGAGAGCTGAACTCCGACCAATGGTAGGGGCCGTTATGATCCCAAATCCTACATCTGATCAACCAAGAAGTAACCAACCGAGGGTGGAAAGGACAGTCCGACAATTCACCAGAATTAATATGACTCTAGCACAGGTTTTGCCGCATATTCTGAAATCTAATCTAGAAACTTTCAAGGAAGCTCCAAAGAACCCCAACACTGCATCCCCTCATTATCACCCAAATGTCAGATGCGCATATCATTCTGAAAGTCCGGGTCATGACACTAACAACTGTTGGGCCCTGAAAAACATAATTCAAGACCTTATAGATGCAAAAGAGATTGAGTTTGATGCACCCGAGAAACCAAACTTCATTTCCGCTCCTATGCCTAGGCATGGTCACAACACCAATGCTATCGAAGAAGATTTATTTGTTACCACATTTGATGAACTCTTGACTTCGCTCCCAATCATTAAGATAAACTTGTTGAAAGCTGGTGTATTCCCGGGTTGTAATGAAGACTGCCATCTTTGCTTATCCTCACCAACTGTTTTCCCTTTATTGAAGACATGCATTCAATGCTTGATAGACAACCAAGAGATTTTATTTGAAAGTGCTCCTGTTGTACCTGTTCCTGTTGAAGACGTTTCAATCATAACCATCTCCGCTAATCCTTCCAGGGTCCCCAAAAGACCCGTTAGGATTACATCGGTTCCAAAAACTACTCCTCTTATGATCACAATGCCCGGGCCGGTCCCGTATGAATCAGATAAAATAGTGTCGTGGAATTACGGTGGAGACATCTACTACCATGGTATCAAACAAGATGGGCTGGCCGCCGAAGAAATGAGCTCCGAAGAAGAAGACTCCGACATTAGTAATATTTCCGGAACCAGTAAGATTACCCATAGAGGTAGAATCTTCTCTCCAGAAATTGCCCCTCCAAAGGAAGTTTTTGGACCCGTGGTTGTTCCAAAGGTTACCTCCATACCAATAATCATATTTGCAAGTGCTCCTGTTGACAAAGACGACACAACCCCTGTTGTTATCCCTACCAACACCTCTACTGCTGAAGTTGGAGGAAAAAGTATTCAAGAAGAGCCTGTCCGGACGAAGGCTCAACCACTGACTATCCCCGAAACCTCCAAGAAGGAAATGGAGGAGATCCTGAGAATAATAAAGAAGAGCGACCACAACGTAGTTAAACAGTTGGGGTAAACTCCCTCCAAGATCTCCATGCTGGCATTATTGTTGTGTTCTGGGGCACATGTGAAAGCTCTGGTGAAGTTTCTGAAGACAACCCATGTGTCTCAAGAGACGTCTGCTGACCAATTTCAAGATTGTGTGGCCAGCTTGACAGCTGATAACGGCCTAGGCTTCTCAGATGCTGATTTGACACCAAGAGGGAGAAAGCACAACGAGGAATTGCATGTCTCTGTGGAATGTAGAGGAACAACTCTGGCCCATGTCTTGGTGGACACCGGCTCATCTTTGAATGTTTTACCGAAGAAAGCTCTCGACAGATTGGATTGTGAAGGGCTGAAGTTGAAACCTAGTAACATAGTCGTGAGAGCATTTGATGGCTCAAAAAGGATGGTCCACCAGGAGGTGGACATCCCCATAAAGGTGGGGACTCAGACTTTCAACTCAACTTTCTATGTAATGGACATCCGCCCCTCTTACTCCCGTCTGCTAGGACGGCCCTGGATCCATAATGTCGGTGTTGTCACCTCTACACTACACTAAATGCTGAAATACCCGGTCCATGGAAAGATTATCACTGTCCACGGAGAGGAAGAGTATATGGTTAGCCACCTTAATTCCTTCCGGTATGTGGAATTGGATGGCGAGTTCATCGAAACTCCTTTTTAGCATTTCAAAGAAGTCTCTCAGGAGGTAGCAGTAGCCAAAACGGTATCCCAGACCCCCAAGATCACAAGACCTCCGCTTCGGATGTCATCTATGAAGGACGCCAAGGCAGTAGTAGAGGAGGGTGGATGCACCATCTGGGGGAAACTTCCATACATTCCATATAAATCTGACAAGTTTGGCTTAGGGTTTACTTCAAGTGCTCATAAGGATGTGTGTCGTGCCCGTGTTAGAGGGGCACCTTTGAAGATTAGCAACCGAGAGGTCAATGCAGTAAAAGATGGTGAAGAAGATTGCAGCTTGGAGGATTGGATATTTTCTACTGTCAAAGGAGGACTTCGCAATTGGGAAGCCAGAGACTTTGTCCCAATAACTTTCATCTCTCAGTAATTTACCTTTTACATTTCTGTTGGACTTGTAATATTCACAAACAATTCGCACATTTAAAACCTTGTGTCTTACCCGAGGCACAATGGTCCATTTGTAAGGGTTTTTATTTCATCTTCATATGACATTCAATGAATCATGGACGTTTTTCACATACAAACTTTTTGTGCTCATTGTTTTTCTTTTACATTTTATTTTTAAAAGATGGCTATACCCTTACACACACCCACACTCACAAATGCAGGTACCCCTCCATTCCGGATCCCATGGGTAACGATACTTCTATGGCCTTTAGTGACTCTGAAGATCTAATCTACCAAGTCAAAGACGAAGGTGAGGAAGATTGTGAAGTACCAGGGGAATTGGCCAGACTACTACAACAAGAGGAAAGAGCTATTCAGCCTCATGAGGAACCATTGGATACAATCAACTTGGGTACCGAGGAGGATAAAAAGGAAATCAAGGTGGGTGCCAATCTATAGCCGAGTGTCAAGGAGCATCTAATTCAGCTATTGCATGATTATGTCGAGATATTTGCCTAGTCATACGAAGACATGCCAGGACTTGATACAGACATCATGGTACATCGTCTACCCACAAGAGAAGACTGTCCACCAGTAAAACAAAAAGTCCGCCGCATGAGACCTGACATGTCAGAGAAGATCAAAGCGGAAGTCATGAAACAATTTAATGATGGATTTTTGGCCGTCACTTCCTATACCCAATGGGTTGCCAACATTGTTCCCGTGCCTAAGAAGGATGACAAAGTACGAATATGTGTGGATTATAGAGATTTGAATAGGGCGCTAAAGATGATTTTCCACTTCCCCACATCAATATCCTGGTTAACAATACGGCCCAGCACAAAGTATTTTCCTTCATGGACGGATTCTCAGGTTATAGCCAAATCAAAATGGCACCTGAGAAAATGGAGAAAACTATATTTGTCACAGAGTGGGGCACATTCTACTACAAGGTAATGCCATTTGAACTGAAGAACGCTGGGGCAACCTATCAACGAGCCATGGTAGCTTTGTTTCATGATATGATACATCATGAAATAGAGGTCTATGTATATGACATGATAGCCCGATCACAAACTGAAGAAGAGCACCTTGATCACTTGTAAAAGTTATTTGAGAGATTGAAGGAGTACAAGTTAAGGTCGAACCCAAACAAGTGCACATTCGGAGTACGGTCCGGTAAACTTTTAGGTTTTGTTGTCAGTAACAAAGGCATCGAGGTTGATCCTTCCAAGGTTAAAGCGATACAAGAAATACCCGTTCCTCGTACTGAGAAGGAAGTCATAGGATTATTGGGACACCTGAACTATATTTCCAGATTCATTTCTCACCTAACAGCTACTTGTGAGCCAATCTTCAAATTATTGAAGAAAGATCAAGTATTCAGATGGAATGATGAATGCCAGATTGCCTTTGACAAGATCAAAGAGTATTTACAAGAGCCTCCTGTTTTGATGCCACCAGTCGAAGGAAGACCACTGATCATGTATCTGACCGTTTTAGAGAACTCAATGGGGTGTGCATTGGGGCAACATGACGAGTCTGGCCGAAAAGAGCACGCTATTTACTACCTGAGCAAAAAGTTTACCGACTGTGAAACCAGATATTCACTACTCGAGAAAACTTGCTGCGCTCTGGCATGGGCTGCTCGCCGATTAAGACAGTATATGCTGACTCACACTACCTTGTTGATATCTAAGATGGATCCGATAAAATACATCTTCGAGAAGCCTGCTCTGTCTGGGAGGATAGCTAGATGGCAGATGATCCTTACAGAATATGACATACAATATACTACCCAGAAAGCTATAAAGGGCAGTGTGCTAGCTGATCATCTTGCTCATCAAGTTGTAGAAGATTATCAGTCCATGAAATTTGAATTCCCGGATGAAGACATCATGACATTATGACACTGTGAAGAAATCAGACCATATGATGGACCTGAACAAGGATCCCGATGGACCCTGTTCTTTGATGGGGCCTCCAATGCACTTGGTAATGGTATCGGCGCTATACTCATATCTCCGGAAGGGTGTCATACTCCCTTTACTTCCAGACTTTGCTTCAACTGTACGAACAACATGGCGGAATACGAAGCATGCATCTTTGGTCTCAAGGCTGCCATAGATTTGGGAATCAAGTCTTTAAATGTGTTTGGAGATTCAGCTTTGGTCATTAGTCAGATCAAAGGGGAACGGGACACTAAACATTCAAATATTATCCCTTACAAAGAACAAGTTTTGACATTGCTATCACGTTTTGAGAAGATTACCTTTGAGCATTTCCCGCGAGAAGAAAATCAGCTAGCAGACGCTCTAGCCACAATGTCATCCATGTTTAAACTTAATTGGGATAACGAGGCTCCCCAGATCACCATCGAACGAATGGATGAACCAGCACATTGTCACGAGATTAATACTGAAGAGGTAGTGGACCAGCATTGGTTTAATGAAGTCAAGAGGTATCTCGAGGCTCAAGAATATCCAGAGGGAGCTTCAATTAATGATAAAAAGTTCTTAAGGAGATTCTCTGCTAAGTTCTTCCTGAGTAATGGCATCCTGTACTAATGTAATCATGACTCCATTATGCTTCGGTGTGTGGATAAAATTGAAGCAGAAAAGATCATGGATGAATTACATGAAGGTACTTTTGGCACTCACTCCAGTGGGAATACGATGGCGAAGAAAATCCTACGGGCAGGCTATTATTGGTCTACCATGGAAGCATATTGCTATCAACACTCCTGGACCTGTCATAAGTGTCAAATTTATGTTGACAAGGTGCACATACCTCCGGTTCCTCTGAATTTCTTGACGGCTCCTTGGCCCTTTGCTATGTGGGGAATTGATATGATTGGGGAGATAAATCCTACAGCCTCCAATGGACACCGCTTCATCCTAGTGGCCATTGACTATTTTACAAAGTGGGTTGAAGCAGCTTCCTTCGCATTCGTTACTAAGAATGTTGTTGCCTGCTTCATCAAGCAAAATCTCATTTTTCGGTACGGTATCCCAGAAAGGGTCATCACTGACAATGGTACAAATCTTAACAACACTATAATCACCGCTTTGTGCGAGCAATTCAAGATTCAGCATCACAATTCATCCCCTTATCGGCCAAAGATGAATGGTGTTATCGAAGCTGCAAATAAAAACATTAAAAAGATCATACAGAAAATGACAGTCACCTACAAGGACTGGCATGAGATGCTACCATTTTCTCTCCACGAGTATCGTACCACGGCTCGCACATCAACTGGGGCAACACCCTATTCTTTGGTTTATGGCATGGAGGCTGTCTTGCCAATTGTGGTTCAGATCCCCTCTCTAAGTATTATGAAGGACGCAGATTTGAGTGAATATGATTGGATCCAGACTCGACTTGAACAAATGAACCTGATTGATGAAAAGAGACTTACTGCTGTTTGCCATGGCCAAATGTACCAAAAACGGATGATCAGGGCCTTCAACAAGAAAGTCAGACGCCAAGTATATCAAGTTGGAGATTTAGTGATCAAACGCATCATCTTGCCACAAAGTGATCCCAGGGGAAAATGGACTCCTACCTATGAAGGACCATTTGTAATCAAAAACATATTCTCTGGTGGGGCAATGATCTTGACCACCATGGACGGTGACGACCTGCCACACCCTGCGAACGAAGGCATAGTCAAAAGATACTACGCATAACAGACCCGCTAGGTTGACACACCTACGCAAAACAAGGGCATTCCGGTAAACCAAAAAGGTTCGGGCAAAAATTAGGGATAAAATAAAAAAATTTGTACACCCGACAAGTTGAAAACCTGAAAGGGCGACTTGGGCAAAAAAGGGTTTCCCGGTGGACTGAAAACCCGAAAGGGCGGTCCAGGAAAAAGTTAGGGAATTAAAAGCGTATGACTATGTCCCGTCGGATCACTTAACGGACAACCTTTGACTTCCACTAACAAACTCTGAGTTTCTGATCAATTCAATCATCTTCGGACGAAGCAATAAATAGACGAGGTACTCAGGGATACGAAGGCTATAGCATAATGGGAACCCCATGGGATTATTACACATAGCTATCTTTCTTTGTATAAATTCTTTTTGCTTTATGGCACAATTCTCTTACTAGGATGTTTGTCTCCTTTGTACAAATACTTATTCAAAGTCAAATACAAAGATATCTCTTTGAAAGTACAAAAAACTATTTGTCTTTTGCTTTACACTTGTGTTCTATTTGCAAAAACGTCCAATGATTCATTAATGAACATATGCATTTGAACATAATTACTGTTTACAAATAAACAAAATGAGAAAGATAATTAATGATAGGTTGAAAGGATAGGAAAACGTCTTTAGGATATTTCATAAGCAATCCCCACAGTACGTCATTTAAATCCCCAGCAGAACTAAAATTTCAAATTATTAATCCCCAGTAGGAATCATCAGATTTCTCTGGATTCCCTAGAAAATCTCAGGCAATACATGGCATTGCCCTCGCAATGGAATTTACTTCTCTCACCAAGAGTTCATCATTACTTTAACCTCGAGACGTTGGAAATTCAACATATCCTCATCAGCATTCAAGGATTTATTTTCCTCAATCAAACAGCAATACAGCAAATCAGCTTACATGTGCATACATTACATCTACATATCATAAACATCGATGAAGCAAATATATTGCATCATACATTTCATGCAACATAACTTTGTGTTTCAGCTAACATTTTACCCTTTTCAGGGTAAGATTAAACAGCTACCATTAACAATGTGCAAACAGATACAATTCAGATATGCTCCAGACACGGATGCCATTCTGATACTCATTCAAGATTTACAGTTCAGTTACAGTGCATATACACTCCAGACACGGATGTCATTCTGTTACTCATTCAGATTCAACTATTAGATACAGTTCAAATACGCTCCAGACACAGATGCCATTCTGATACTCATTCAAGATTTCCAGTTCAGATACAGTGAAGATACACTCCAGACATTGATTCCATTTTGATACTCATTCAGATTTTAAGTTCAGATATATTTCGGATACGCTCCAAACACGGATGCCATTCTGATACTCATTCAGATTTCAAGTTCAGATATAGTTCGAATACGCTCCAGACACGGATGCCATTCTGATACTTACTCAGATACAACCTTTCATATATAATACAACACATATACTCTCCAAACACGGATGCTACTCTGATGCTCGTACAGATTCAGTCTCCAGATACAGCTCAGATATGTTCCAGACACGGACACCATTCTGATACTTATTCTTTCAGCTTACAACTTACAATCCAACAAACATTCTTGGAAGGCATCTAACAAGCCCATCTCCAACAAGATTCTATCACTTCTCCAAATGGAATCTTTAAGCCCATTCCCTCAACTACACATTGTCGAGTGCAAATTTCTGGGCACTATAGTGTCCAATCATTCTCTCACCTTCGAGCCACGAATGGAAAAACTCGCCAATCTAACTCTTCAGGTTTAAGAAGATTGAACAGGGGCAGCTGTTGTACCCCCAAATTTTCCCTCTCATTTATCAAGATTATCCTCACAAGATCTCTTGGACTCAAGACTAGATTAGGGTTTGGTCAGCTCAAGACATCTCACCTTACACTATTGACCCAAAATTAGGGTTTGAGTTTGCACAAGGATTCTTGGACTATCAATTCTTCATATGACTTTCAAACATCATTATGGACCCCTAAGCTTACTCATGACAAGTTTCAAGCCTTGAACCACATTTTTTATCAATCAATTGGACAGTTGACCTAAAAATCAGTTGTATTGGGGAAAAAGTCAACCATGGCCAATTAACAGCAAAACTTCATAATTTTTTATCCACATAAATATTTTAGACTCATATGTATCATTTTATGAAGTTTGGATCACAATTCCTCAAGAAATTTGATCAAATCATCAAAAGGGCAAAATAGTCAAAATTAGGGTTTTGATTGAGGAAGGGCAATTTCTGATCTTTGACTTAGCAAATGACCAATTGAGTTAAAGCATGATTTAAAGGGTTCATTTTTATCATCTTGACCTAATTCCATGTTTCAAAACATTTCAATTTCATTGGATTGACAGATGAAATTTGCAGTCAACTGATCAAAAGTCAATTGTACACTGAAAAGTCAAACTTTGACTTTTTGGTCAAAATCAAGTACCAAAGGTCACAATTCATCAATATATGTCAAGAAGTGAAACTTGGTCATCAAGAAATCAAGGATTTAAAGTTAGGGTTTAAAATTGAAAATTTTCTTAACTTAGAAATTTTTTTAAGTATAGAAAATTTCTTATTTTTTCTCAACTTTAGGCCATTTTTTCACCATGATACAAAATGATTCAAAGGAAGTTCCAAACATGAAAGTTGTAGACTTCCACGAAATCTACAACTTTGCTTCACACACTTTTCCCTAAATATTCTTGTATCTCAAGATAAAAATTTATGAATACATGCTCATGAACTAAATAACTTAGTAAATTTTTTGCCCTAATATAGGCAGCTTTTGGACCCAACTTCATGGCAATTTTTCACCTAGTTCCAAGAGGAGTCTTGAAATTAATTTCAAATAAGAGTTATAGAGAACATTTCAAGCTTTCCAAGATGTCAAAGAAATCCTCAAGATCATTTTTAAGTAGGGAGAATCGAAGAGATGAAGTTGGCAATTTCTCACTTTTGATTCAAGCCATTTCATGAAGAATAAAGTTCCAATCAGTACCTATGTTGCCTAATCCATGCTTTACAGGTCCCAAACTTGTTTCTTACTCCTTAATTTAATTCTTACTCAGTTGACAAAGCTTTGATCCAAGCCTTAGAGCCATTACCCAAGTTGTAATTCCATAAATGGCATAAAGTGGCCATTGCCATTTTGAAAAGCTCCACTTTTGCAAACTTTACAATCTTGAGCATTGAACCTGTCTCCTTTGCACATACAAGTAGCATAAACCTAAGGCAACTTGTATATAACAAATACCAACCCTAACCAAGCCAGTACAAGCAGGTAAGGCCTTGTCCTTTCACTTTGCTTCAAAAGCAAGAAAGTGTGCAAAAAGGTGGGAACTTACAAATCTGTTGGAGAGATGACTTTAAACTAATTCCATACTAATATACAAACCCATTGCAACATAACACACGATTAATAGAAGCCTGAAACACTCCCAAACTCCCTTTCATCAAAAAACTATCAAAACTTGCAGTTTTTGCATAAGCATAACAATCTCTCATTTGGCTCGTGCGTTTTAAGTCTTAACCATCAAAACACCTTACCTACTTGATACCTAACTGATCCAGACCCTCGTCCCTGTACTGTAACTCCTTCTCCATCATTTTCCATTTTTGTTTTCAAAGTTTGCAGGTTGACTTGGATAGAGAGTTCCAGGCACTTCTAGAGCAAGGCAAGGATTGGAACACACTCAGGGAGGTTCAAGCAAGCTCAAGCAATCATCAGGCCTTCATAAAACTCAATCCAACTCCATCCATGATTTCAAATGAAAAAGGTAAAAATCTCAACTTCTATCTCTTCATACAGGCATCTATTGGCCACGATTTGTGAATAAACAATGTAGACCTCACTGCAACGAAGCTGTACACATACATATCTTGCATTTATTTGGCCTGAGTTGAGAGAATTTTGAACTTAAAGTTCCTGGAAAAATTAAGTTTAAATTTAGGGCTTTTAAAATTCATTTTGATCTTTGATTCTTAGCTTACATGGTTTATATGGTTAGAATCGTGAGACAAAATGCTATAACATTCATGTTATGAGTTTTCATTTTCATGGAAGAATGAGAAAGTTACAGAGCATCTGGCTGGCTAGAGGAAGAAGACGAAGTACAGGGCCTTGGAAGTGTTTCATGTTATGTTATTTTTATTTCACATTAATCAACAGATGTATAGCCACCCCAGTGGCAAGGTAGCGCGCTGGTAAGACCCATTTCCTGGGTTCGAACCTTGGCGCTACCTTTTGCTTTTTCATATTTTTTTCCATTTTCAGTTTTGGCTTGTTTTTGCAGGAATTGGGCCTCCACGTTGGGCTTAGTTTTTTTTTAACATTCACCATCTAATTGATCAGTATACCGCCCTGGCCCAATTTTTCCCATACATTTTATTTATTTATTTTTGTTTTCATTTTTGTTTTCATTTTTGTTTATTAATATTTTCTTTAATCCATAAAAATCCTTAAAAAATATAAATATGATAATATTGCATTTTATTTTATTTTATTTTATTTTTCACATAAAAAATATATTTTATCTTCAATATATATTAATTATTTTTCTTAATAAACTTGTAAATATAAATAAAGTAGGTTTACTTTAATTTGTTTTATTTCATATTTGTAAATATTTATTTTTACATGTAAAAAACTAAATACTTCCTTACAATATTATTTATTATTTTTAGATACAAAAATACACAATAATAATATATACAAGGACTTCATTTTCTTTCAAAATAGAAATTAGGGTTAAACCTTTTAAGAATTAATTTCTTTTCCTTATATTTTTAGAATTAGATTAAATTTTTCTTTTCACATAAAGAACAAAACAAAATCTTTTTTTTATGTACATAACATTGCATATTTAAATATTGTATATTGTTTACTCTAATATTCGTACAAATTCAATTTGGTTGTAATAATTTATTTAGACTTACATTCTTGCAAATCCCCATTCAAATTTGTATTTCCCCTTCCCCACAAAGTTATTGTAATAGCTTAGTAATCTTTACTTTACGCAATTTACCGCTTTACATGCCATGTTAGTAATTAGGGTTTGTATGGTAAGATCAAAACAGAGCAAATAGAAAACCCTAAATGCAAGATAAAATCAAAGCATGAAAATAACACACTTGCACACAAGCATCCTTAGAATTTCTCCACTAGGTTGCCTTATATAAAAGTAGTCATATTACGCATGCGAAGTATCTTGGCAAAACAAATAAATATAAGATCATAGTCCCTCGATGACGCTATTCAAGGTTGCCTTACAAAATGATCTTGGTCCCTCAAAATGCCAAAATACTTTGCAAACATTGCTAATCATGGTTATACGATGACCCACGCCCGTCCCGTTTACATCCAAAGATAGGGTTGCTTACCAAATCAAAGGTAAGACAACAATGTCAAAGGAATAAAAAATGCATAAGAAAGACATTTTGAGTAGGTAGATTACTCCTAGTTACTTGCTCTATTTTCAAACAACTACCCTTGCTATTTTAAAAACAAACATACACATTTTAAAAACATCTTACAAACATTGAAAACATTTTCAAAAGACAAACATCTTTGTATACATTCTTACGAACGAGAATCATTACAAAGATTGCCTAAACAATGGCCTCTTTTACAAAATACTTTCAAAACCACACCAAACACATTTTCAAACAACAAAAGCAAGTGATCTAGCAAGTAACTAAGAGCCCATGGAAAACCATGGATGAAAAGGGTGCTAATACCTTCCCTTTTCATAATCTACCCCCCGAACTCAAGAAAACATCTCAAAGGTATTTCCTGTGCTTTTTCACCTTTCCTTTTGGATAAAAGAAAAGTCGGTGGCGACTCTTGCTAAACATAACATTTGCAATAAAACGCAAAAACCTCAAGTCAGTTCTCTCACCATATCACACCGGTGTTTTCCCAGACTGTGATGAAAGTTGTCACTTTTGTTTATCCTCACCAACCAATTGTCCCTTGTTGAAAGCAGGCGTTCAGTGCCTAATAAATAACAAATAAATTTTATTCGAGAAGGATTCTATTCCAACTGTTTCTTATAATGATGTTTCCATCGTTACCATTTCCGATAATTCTTCCAGGGTCTCCACCAAAAGACCCATTAGAATTACATCAGTTCCAAAAGTAATTCCTTTGATAATTACAATGCCTGGACCAATCTCGTATTAGTCATATAAAATCGTACCATGGAATTATGGAGGGGATGTCTACTATCACGGTATCAAGCAAGATTGGCCAGTTGCTGAAGATTCAAATTCTGAGAAAGTTGATTCCAATATCAGTAATATTGCAGGGACTAGCAAGATTACCCGAAGTGGAAGGATATTCTCTCCAGAAATTGCTCCCCCAAAAGCAGTTTCTGGACCCGTAATCATTCATGTTGTTGTTGCTCCTCCAAAGGTTATTCCCAGTCCTGCAAATACTCCTGCTGACAAAGCTATTACAATCCCTGTTATGACCCCTACTGACGTTCCTGCTGTCGAGTCAACCAAGAATCGAGGAAAAGATATTCTGGTTGAGCCTGTCTGGACGAAGGCACAATCAATAGCTATCCTTGAGACCTAGGAAAGAGGTGGAGGAAATTCTAAAGATCATAAAAAGAAGCGACTACAACGTAGTCGAGCAATTGGGGCAAACTCCATAAAAAATTTCCATGCTGGCTTTATTACTATGTTCCAAGGCTCATGCAAATGCCTTGGTAAAATTCCTTAAAACTTCTCATGTACCCCAAGAAACATCTTCCGTTCAGTTCCAAGACTGCATAGCCATCCTGACTGCAGATAATGGTTTAGGTTTTTCAGATACTGATTTAATTCCAAGAGGGAGGAAGCATAATGAAGCATTGCATGTCTTGGTGGAATGCATGGGCACGACCTTGGCTCATGTTTTGGTGGACACCGGTTCGTCTCTGAATGTTTTGCCTAAAAAGGATCTTGATAGGATTGACTGTGAGGGATTGACATTGAAACTAAGCAACATAGTAGTGAGGGCCTTTGACGGCTCAAAAAGGATGGTGCACGGGGAAGTGGATATCCCCATAAAGGTTGGAACCCAAACGTTTGATTCAACTTTTTTATGTAATGGATATTCGCCCTTCATATTCCTGCTTGCTAGGCTGACCGTGGATTCACAATGCTGGCGCTGTTACTTCTACGTTGCACCAAATGCTGAAATATCCAATTCAAGAGAAGATCATCACTGTTCATGGAGAATAAGAGTATATGGTCAGCCATCTAAATTCCTTCAGATATGTGGAGTTAGATGGTGAATTTATTGAAACTCCATTCCAGCACTTTGAAGAAGTCCCGCAAGATGTGGCAGTAACCAAGGTTGTGTCTCGAGTTCCCAAGATCACAAGGCCTCCACTCAGGATGTCATCCTTGAAGGATGCCAAGGCAGTGATAGAAGAAGGTGGGTGCACTATTTGGGGACAACTCCCAGATATCCCATACAAATCTGACAAGTTAGGTCTGGGTTTCACTTCAGGTGCCCAGAAGGTTGTATGTCGCGCTGGTACCGGAGGACCACCATTGAAGATCATCAACCACCAAGTCAACGCCGTGGAGGATGATGAAGACAGCTACAACCTGGAGGATTGGATTTTCCCAACTGTCAGTAGAGGGCTCAGCAACTGGGAGGCTAGAGATTTCGTCCCGATCACTTTTATCCCACAGTAATTTGTCTTTACATTTTGTTGGATCTGTAATATTAAAACAATTCAGACTCTTAAAATCTTATGTCTTACCCGAGGCACAATGGTCCATTTGTAAGGGTTATTATCTCATTTCCATAACATCAATGAATCATGGACGTTTTTGCATACAAACTTTATGCTCATTATTTTTCTTTTTTTACATTTTCATTTCTTTCAAAGATAGCTATACTCTTACACACACTCACACTCACAATGCAGGTCTACATCCATTCGAGATCCCATGGGTAACGGTTCTGCTATGGCTTTTTGTGACTCTGAAAATATAATCTACCAAGACGAAGACGAATGTGAGGAAGATTGTGAAGTACCAGGGGAACTCGCTAGGTTACTGCAACAAGAAGAGAGGACCATTTAGCCCCACGAGGAACCAGTAGATACTATCAACCTAGGTACCGAAGAAGACAAAAGAGAAGTCAAGGTGGGTGCAAATCTGGAACCCAATGTCAAGGAGCGTCTGATTCAGTTGTTGCACGATTATGTTGAGGTCTTTTCCTGGTCGTATGAAGACATGCCAGGACTTGATGCAGATATCGTGGTACATCGTCTACCAACAAAAGAAGATTGTCCACTGGTAAAACAAAAGGTCTGACGCATGCGACCAGACATGTCAGAGAAAATTAAAGCAGAAGTCATGAAATAATTCAACACTGGATTCTTGGCTGTCACCTCTTATCCGTAATGGGTTGCCAATGTTGTTCCCGTGCCCAAAAAGGACGGAAAAGTAAGAATGTGCATAGACTATAGAGATTTGAATAGGGCAAGCCCTAAGGATGATTTCCCACTTCCCCACATTGATATTCTAGTGGATAATACGACACAATATAAGGTGTTTTACTTCATGGATGGCTTCTCAGGCTACAACCAAATTAAAATGGCGCCTGGGGACATGGATAAGACGACCTTTGTCACCCAGTGGGGCACATTCTGCTACAAGGTTATTCCGTTTGGACTGAAAAATGCTAGGGAAACCTATCAGTGTGCCATGGTAGCTCTATTTCACGACATGATACATCACGAAATAGAGGTCTATGTGGACGACATGATACCTAGATCTCAGAAAAATGAAGAGCGTCTTGATCATTTACAAAAATTGTTTGATAGGCTAAAGAAATACAAGCTAAGGTTGAACCCCAATAAGTGCACATTTGGGGTGAGGTCTGGTAAACTCATAGGCTTTGTCGTTAGTAATAAAGGTATTGAAGTAGATCCTACCAAGGTGAAAGAAATACGAGAGATTCCTGCTCCTCGTACGGAGAAGGAAGTCAGAGGATTCTTGGGACGTTTGAACTACATTTCCAGATTCATTTCTCACCTGACAACTACTTGTGAACCAATCTTCAAACTACTGAAGAAAGATCAAGTAGTCAAATGGAATGATGAGTGCCAAACCGCTTTTGACAAGATCAAATAATACCTACAAGAGCCTCTTGTATTAATGCCACCAATCGAGGGAAGACCATTGATCATTTATCTAACTGTTTTGGAAAATTCAATGGGGTGTGTGTTGGGGCAGCATGACGAGTCTGGCCGAAAAGAGCACGCTATTTATTACCTGAGAAAAAAGTTTACCGACTGTGAATCAAGATATTCACTGCTCGAGAAAACTTGTTGTGCTCTGGCATTGCTGCCCGCCAGTTGAGACAGTATATGTTGACCCATACTAGCTTGTTGATATCTAAAATGGACCCAATAACATACATCTTCGAGAAACCTGCTCTCTCTAGGAGAATAGTGAGATGGCAGATGATCCTGATAGAATATGACATACAATATACCACCCAAAAAGCAATAAAGGGCAGTGTACTAGCTGATCACCTTGCCCACCAAGCTGTGGAAGACTACCAGTCCATGAAGTTTGAATTCCCAGATGAAGACATCATGATGGTAAACAACTGTGATGAATTCAAACCATATGACGGACTTGAACAAGGATCCCGATGGACCCTGGTTTTTGATGGGGCATCTAACGCACTCGGCAATGGTATTGGTGTTGTACTCATATCTCCTGGAGGGTGTCATACTCCTTTTACTGCAAGACTATTGTAGCGGTGAAAATCGGAGATCGAGCTATTAATTAACTCGACTCGCAAAATCAAGAGTCACCACCATGCTTTATTATTTCCAATGGAAAAGGGAAAAGAGAGAAATAAAACCCTAAAACATGCAATGTAAAGTAATGCTTAAAAGTAATGAAAATACAATGCATTTTTGAAAAGAGATCTATATTTCGGGGGTTGGTTATGCAATGGGAAGGTATTAGCACCCAATGCATCTGCGGTACTCCGTAGGAACCTTTTGAAATATCTGTTTTTGGTTAAAATTGTTTGTTATATACAAGGGTGTATTTATCTACATCTATGTTTGCTTAAGGGGAAAAAATGAGTTTTTATTATTGCGTTCGTGAGGGTTTCGCGACCCTTTGCCTACGTATCCAATGAAGGAATCAAAACACCGTAGTTCTTCTAGAAAAAAGTTGATTTGTTTTTGTTTTTTAGTGGGCGACATTAACGCACGCATTCTAGCAATAGGCATGGCCAGTATCGCGGTAGAACGGAGATAACATGCCCTTGGGGGGAGTTTTGATTTGTTGAGTGTTTTTGCATGTTTTAAAGTATATTCAAATAATGATTAAAGAGTGTTTTTTTGGATTTTTTGGTTTGTTTACTTGTTGATTTTATCTTGCCTAATTACTAGCATTTGTACAAAGTAAATAAAAATGCAGAAAGATAAAAACCTACGCTATTACAAACATATCAAAAGGCATAAAAAAATATGAAGGAAAAAAATAAGATAAAAGTAAGAAAAGTAAGTGTCTTTCGACCCAGGAAGTAGCACACTTCGACTGGCATTCTGTTGGCCTCCTTCGATTGGGGCTGGCAACAGCAAAGTCACGTCTTTTGATTGGGCCTTGGCAGGGGCGAGGTCCTGTACTTCGATTGGGCAAAGGCAGCAGCAAGTTGTATCCTTCGACTGGGGCCTGGAAGTCAGTGTATGGCGAAGTCTTTTGATTCTGCCTTGTTGCCTTCTTCGACTGGAGGTTGAAAGCAGTGAGGGAATGCCTTTCGATTGGACATGGTTTGCCTCCTGGTTGTCTCTTTCGTTTGACCTGGAGAAAGAAGGTAGAAGCCAGAAGCTTCGTTTCCTATTTCCTGTTTCCTGTTTCTTTCATTTCAAACATTAAATGGCAACATGGCCTGAGGCCATGCTAGTATTTGTTTGGTAAACAGTTTAACAGTTAAAGCAAATTCAGGTAAACAGCAAGCAAAAACGAAAGAGCTCAGTTCTAAAAAAATATGTTAAAAGGGTGGAATCAAAGGAATAGTGGTATGTACATGTTTGAAACGAATGAAAAGATTATTTACATGTTATGGCATGAAATGAAAGGTCCAAGGCTAAGTATGACTTACCTTGCTTGAGGCTGGGACGTGTACTGGGCCCTGAGTGGTGGCCCTGGATGCTGGATTCGAAAGAGGGGTCACAGGCTGTGCTTGGAGCGCTGGATTTGAAGGAAAAGAAAAAAGCAAGTGTGATGCTTCTTTGATTCGAAGGAGACTGAAGTGTGGTTGTTCTTCAGAATCGAAGGAAGTAAGTGTTTGGGTTTGTTCTCACAAGTGTTGAAGGGACTTGAGAGATTTTCTGTGTTTGAGAAAATTTGGGGGGATTCGTTCCTCTAGTCCCAAAAATCCTCTTCAAAAATATGTGTTGGGGCCTCTTATTTATAGGCAAAGTGGCTGAAGTTTTTGGAGGGAAACCAACATAATATTTAAATTATTTGGGTATATTGCCCCCTTGTTTTCTTTTACGCAACTCTTGTGCACTCCTTTTTTGTGCAAGTACAGGACTAAGACAACGCAGGCTTGTCAGTATTTTGGAGCTTAGTGGCAGGTTGGTGTAGGACTGCTGCATAGCAGCACAGCTGGCTTGAGTTTGGCAGTATATGGGACTTTAGTCAACAAACTCCTTGAATACTTCCCCCTTTTGTTTTGATCACTTCGACCAGCTTCATGATTACACAAAAATGTTCGTTTCCAAACAATGTGTGCTCTAAGTACGTTGCTTCGAAAGGTTTAGTGGTCCAACTTGTGAATCGAAGGAGGCCACCTTGAAGGAAATCACATGTCCAGCTTGTGGATCAAAGGGGGTCACTTCGAAGGAAACTACATGGCCAAATCGAAGCTTGTGACTGAAGGGAGATTGTATTGCCCAATCGAAGCTTGTGACTGAAGGAGACTGTATTTCCAAATCGAAGCTTGTGACTGAAGGGAGACTGTATTGCCCATCGAAAGCCCGTGTTCGAAGGAAGCAATGTTGCCCAATCGAAGCATGTGGATCGAAACAAACATATTTCCCAATCGAAAGCCCGTGTTCGAAGGAAGTAATGTTGCCCAATCGAAGCATGTGGATCGAAACAAACATATTGCCCAATCGAAAGCTCGTGTTCGAACGAAGAAATGTTGCCCAATCGAAGCATGTTTGCAGGCAGTAAACTTGTCCAGTCGAAGCAGGCTTGCAGGCAGCAAAATTTGTCCAGTCGAAGCAGGCTGAATCAAAGGAGACCTGTCAGCACATGAAAATCAAAGAAACAAACAACACACATTTCGTGCTTGATTAGAAGTTAGTGATACATAGGCTAAGAATGTTCAAAATACTTGACAATTTCTGCATAATCAATACTCGAAGGTGAGAGGTTAAAACCAACTATATTTAGTGACCTTGCCTTTTGTATAAAAATGCAAAAATAAAAAATGGGATCTTAGGTCAAAAATTGGGGTATGACAGCTGCCCCTATTTAAGTTTCTTCTATCTGGAGATATGAAGATTGGAATCTTCATTTCGACGAGATTGAAGGGACTTAAATATAGAATACACAATTTTTGGCCTTAAGATACCACAATTATGTTTATGATATGATATGAATGTAATATTTTGAATTTAATGAGGTATGATGCCGTATGAGACAAACTACTGCTGGAAAAACCAAACACAGTAATCACATAGGGGAAGAGATTATAACTCAACTGGGGAAATAAGAGTCATAGGCTTCAAATGAGAGACTCTTGAATGATTTACATCAGTGTTGAGACTGGAAAAGAAATGATTGACATCAGCACTAAGGTTGGCAGATGATGATTGACATCAGCACTGAGGCTGGCAATGATTGACATCAGTACTGAGACTGGAAAATGATTGACATCGGTACTGAGATTGGAAATAAACATTTCTGACTTCTGAATTTTACCAAGATATCGCTTGATAAAAATACAAATTTCCCCATGGAACTTTTCCGAAGAGGTGTCGTTTGCATTATTGTTGGGGATACACAAGCTTCTCAAATAAAGAGGCCGCCACTTGCTTCCTTTCAAAGGTGTCAATAACATACAAGTTTCTCATGAAGAGATCATCGCTTGCTGTTTTTCAAGAGAACAGTAACACACAAGTTTCTCATGAAGAGATCGTCGCTTGCTGTTTTTCAAGAGAACAATAACACACAAGTTTCTCATGAAGAGACCGCCGCTTGCTGTTTTCTCTAAGGTATCAATAACATACAAGTTGCTCATGAAGAGACCGCCGCTTGCTGTTTTCAAAGGTGACAATAACATACAAGTTGCTCATGAAGAGACCACCGCTTGCTATTTTTTCAAAGGTAACAATAACACACAAGTTGCTCATGAAGAGACCGTCGCTTGTTGTTTTTTCCAAAAGTATCAATAACATACAAGTTGCTCATGAAGAGACTGTCGCTTGTTGTTTTCAAAGGTGTCAATAACAAACAAGTTGCTCATGAAGAGACTACCGCTTCTATTTTCAAAGGTGACAATAACATACAAGTTGCTCATGAAGAGACCGCCGCTTGTTGTTTTCTCAAAGGTATCAATAACATACAAGTTGCTCATGAAGAGACCGCCGCTTGTTGTTTTTTCCAAAAGTATCAATAACATACAAGTTGCTCATGAAGAGACCGCCGCTTGTTGTTTTTTCCAAAAGTATCAATAACATACAAGTTGCTCATGAAGAGACTGCCGCTTACTGTTTTCTCTAAGGTATCAATAACACACAAGTTGCTCATGAAGAGACCGCCGCTTGCTGTTTTCAAAGGTGACAATAACATACAAGTTGCTCATGAAGAGATCGCCGCTTGCTGTTTTCTCAAAGGTATCAATAACATACAAGTTGCTCATGAAGAGACCGCCGCTTGCTGTTTTTTCCAAAAGTATCAATAACATACAAGTTTCTCATGAAGAGACCGTCGCTTGTTGTTTTTTTCCAAAAGTATCAATAACATACAAGTTGCTCATGAAGAGACCGCCGCTTGCTGTTTTCTCTAAGGTATCAATAACACACAAGTTGCTCATGAAGAGACCGCCGCTTGCTGTTTTCAAAGGTGACAATAACATACAAGTTTCTCATGAAGAGACCGCCGCTTGCTGTTTTCTCAAAGGTATCAATAACATACAAGTTGCTCATGAAGAGACCGCCGCTTGCTGTTTTTTCCAAAAGTATCAATAACATACAAGTTTCTCATGAAGAGACCGTCGCTTGTTGTTTTTTCCAAAAGTATCAATAACATACAAGTTGCTCATGAAGAGACCGCCGCTTGCTGTTTTCTCTAAGGTATCAATAACACACAAGTTGCTCATGAAGAGACCGCCGCTTGATGTTTTTCAAGAGAACAATAACACACAAGTTGCTCATGAAGAGACCGCCGCTTGCTGTTTTTTCAAAGATACCCATAAAATATCGTGAAGATATTGCTGGAGGTGAGAATCAATAATTTCATCGGGGATGGAAAAACTGCTCATGAAGAGACCTCCATTTGTCATGACATAAAGAAATTCAGAAATAATCAAACTGCTCAAATAAAGAGTTAGTCGCTTGTTGTCACGTCGATATTCCAGAAGAGGGTTATGATAACACTACCAGGGAATAAAGTTCACCTTCAATGGGGAACCATGAATAAATCCTTCCTGAGGAGACCAAGTATTTACATACGCAAGATCAATGCACTCTCCATCTAGGTTTCATAGCCTAGAGATATCCACAGGGTATCGTTCACAAGAGACAAAGCTCAATCCAGGAATAAACTGGAGAGAAAACAGTCAAACCAGACTCCACCCAATGAGGAAACAACTCAAATGGGGATTTATCCTATCCAGATATGGAAAAGGAAAGCTAAAGCAAGATTCTTCCACGAGAGTTAACTCAGTGGGGAATTAGAAAGGAGGCGCACTTTATGCTTAAGTTGACACTCTATTTGGAAATATCAAATACGCTATTTGAATAGACATAACCAAGGTATACGAACTCAATGACATTAACAAATACAAATGCGCGTGCATGATGTAAGTGTGAATGAATAAATGAATGTCATGTATATGCTGACAAAACAGATAGAGGAGATAGACAGGAGATGATAAGACGTCCCAGTACAACCCGACACTCAGCTAATCTCAACAAGATGGGAACATTACTGGAGATAGAACACAGGCCATCATTGGAGCAAAGTCCTTTTACAAGGCTTAAATATCTATGGAGGGGAAGATATCTTCAGGTAGAAAACCCAAAGTTCAGTCTTCTATCGCAAACAACCCATTGAAAGGATAACAACACAAACAATGTTTCAGCTGGAAAAAGTCATGCTTAGTTGGAGATACTGGGAACACTACCTTCTGATAATGTGTGCAATACATATCACATATCTTGACAAATCTGGATTGCCCCCAGGACTAATTTTGGATGCCCTAAGTTTACTGTTGATAAGCTGCGTGATGCACGACAATTCTTGCGAATAACTTCACTTCTAAAATGCCCCAAGCTATATGGTTGATGAGGAGAAATCGTCTCAAGAGGATTTTACAAAAGACCTGGCATTCACCATGCTCTGGTGTCTTCAAACTCTTAGAGAGATTCATCAAATCTCGACGTGATTGCCCCGGATTGACTGTAGTTGGCACAACAAAGTCTTCAAATTTTGCCACAAAAGAGTAAACAAGTTGGGAAAGCATTAACTGGGAGAAGAAACATGTCTGTGCTTACGGTCTTCATGTGACATGCCCCTGGATATGATTTTTGTTGAAATGATTCGCCAATTACTCAACATAGTTTCAGGCCTTAAAAGAATAAACTCATCACTAATGCTTATATGTGAGCTTCCTTGATATCAAACAAATGTTTTGCAGTTAGAAAAATTTTATTATGAGAATGAAAATTCTAATGCAACAGTTATGTAAGTCTTGAAGATTTTAAAAAGATATCGCACAAATTTTGCGAGTTAGAGCACCATTTATTTTTGTGTAGGAAAAGCAATTGATACCAACATAACTATTTAGCAAACATTCATAGGAGTCAGGAACATTATCTCATTGAAGTATGCTTTCCAAAATAACCTTGCTTCAATTAGGACTTTTGAAGGTTGTATCGTGGCCTGGTTCATGGTTTTTAGAAAAAAGATTTTTAAGGCTCAAAATTTATAGGTGCCCACCCATTCTTCATGATGTTCTCCAACCCTATGTTCAGTTAATTCAACATGAGTGTTCATCTCTCAAAAGGATTTTGTGACGGTTAAGGAAACGACGAGGCTTTCGGAGCAGCAACCACCCTTATGTCTTTGTGTTTGTAGTCACCAATTTGTTCTTTGCTGAGGACTTTTCTTTGTAGTACTTTCTTTGCAATTTTTATTTTCCCTAACTTTTGCCTGAACTAATTCTTTTGAATTGATAGTCCAGCGGGATGCCTTAATTTTTGCCTAAGCCGCACGTTTTCAAGTTTTCGACTTAGCAGGATTTTTTTCTCTTGATTTTTGACTTTTGAACAAAATGTGTGACATTAGCTTGTCTTTACTTGTTGAGAAGATTGTGACTGCCTCGTTTCTTGATGAATGAGGGTTAACATTGTGGTTCCACATCTTCTAGATTCATTATACATGAAGGATAGCCCTCGTAGTTTCTCTTCAAAAATATCTTTCTTATGAATTTTGAACACTCAATCGGATTAACTGAAAAACTACCCTGCCCCAGGTTAAACTTTGAGGGTTTTTTCATATAGAAAAAGAAACTTCTACTTCAAAGGCTCAAAAGGGGTTAGCAAGGGATTATCTTCCTTATATCTCCGGTGTTTAGGGATTTGAAACAATGCCTGTATATCGTCAGCAAGATTTTATTCAAAAGCATACAACCAGAGATTTTGTGTTCTTTAGATCATCATCCTCCCTTCAATCTCTGCCTAGGCAAGAGAATGAGCAACAAGTTGGTATCATAATGCAAAAGCAATTTAAAATTTGAAAACAAATATGAGTGAAACAAATGAATTTCTTCAAGACAAACATACTCATTGTATTAAGATAACCATTCAGATGCGAACAAGTTCTTACATGCAAACAATGTTTTGATAAACAAGAAAAGTTACAAAAAGCATGAATAAGTTAATATTCTAGGAAGGCTTCCCATCTGGACTTGAATTACCGAAAACATCCTTCAAAAATCAAAGTCACCATCAACCGTGTTTACTCTTTGGCGCATGCTTGATTTGAACTTCAAAACCAACGTCCTTGAATGACAAGATACCATTTCTGACCAACTTCTAAACCTCAATCTTCAAAGAAAAGCAACCATCTAAGTCGTGCCCAGGAGCACCTTGATGAAAGGCACAAGTCAAATCAGCTTTGTGATACCAATGTATCTTCTCAAGAACCTTCGGTGGAGGTCGGGTATGAACCAAAATTCAACCAAACCAGTTAAGTGCTCCATACTAGCTTTCAAATTAGTCATCTCTCTACGGAGTTCAGAAACCTCTTGCTTGATATGCTCCATTGTTCTCTTAGCGCGAGTGTTGTACTGGTGAGACCAAAGGAAAAATAAGACTTGGAAAAAGACCTTTGAAAGTGAAACCAAAAATGTAGAATGATGCATGATATGCAAAAGAGAGTTTTTATTTGACTTTCAAGGAACTCAAGATATTAAGTTGTAGACATCAAAGTATGAAGATAGAAGATGAATTTTAAATTGGCTCCAAACATTGATCAAGTTATCATCAAGATCAATCATCCATTTTGGTGGATTAGGGTTTCCACCCTATCAACACCCAAGATCCATTGAGCTTGACGAAACTTGTGATGTTTACAAAGAAAGACCTCCAAATTCCTTGAAAATCAAGTGAAAAATGGTTTTATGGATGCATGAAGGCATGGCTATGCAACAACCACAAGCAAGGTCACAAATAAAGTTGAAAGGTTCAACGTCACGAGCATGGAGTCAAGGGTAAAAAACATCCCCAAGGTATGTACTAAAGGTTTAATCACACCTGTAAAACAAGGTTCTAAAAGTTCCCAGAGTCTACATTCCTCCTTCGGATATTACCAACATCCCAATTACTCGGTAATCAGCAATATTCTCAAGAGAAACTCGTCTGAGTGCAGCATCGCGTGACAACTACTTCCGGATTACTCTGTTATAATCTCTGCACTACACCTAAGAGGACAAGATGGGTTAAGGGTTCTACGGTTCTCAGTTTCTCTGGCTCCCAGGTCAAAAATAATAATGTCTTCCCGATTACTCGGTAAACAAATATTACATTCAAAAGGGCCTTCCACTGAGTGGGGGATCTCATGCCTCCTTCTTCGGGATTACTCCCTCAAAGTTAACATGACTATACCTCCCGTCCTATTCCTAAGTGTAACTTAGTCCGGGTATAGGACTTGTCTTTTGTAATCAACACCCCAAATAATCACAACATATACATATAATCAAACAAACAAGTAATAATAACAAAAAAACAAATATGACAAATTAGGCTTAACCCACTTAGGGATGGACCAGCAAGAGGTCAATCTCTCCCCAACAGAGTCGCCAATTCTGTAGCGGTGAAAATCGGAGATCGAGCTATTAATTAACTCGACTCGCAAAAGCAAGAGTCGCCATCGCGCTTTATTATTTCCAAGGAAAAAGAGCGAAATAAAACCCTAAAACATGCAATGTAAAGTAATGCTTAAAAGTAATGAAAATACAATGCATTTTTTAAAAGAGATCTAGAGTTCGGGGGTTGGTTATGAAATGGGAAGGTATTAGAACCCAATGCATCTGCGGTACTCCGCATGAACCTTTTGAAATATCTGTTTTTGGTTAAAATTGTTTGTTATATACAAGGGTGTATTTATCTACATCTATGTTTGCTTAAGGGGGAAAAATGAGTTTTATTATTGCGTTCGTGAGGTTTTCGCGACCCTTTGCCTACGTATCCAATGAAGGAATCAAAATACCGTAGTTCCTTTAGAAAAAAGTTGATTTGTTTCTGTTTTTTAGTGGGAGACATTAACGCACGCATTCTAGAAATAGGCATGGCCAGTATCGCGGTAGAACGGATATAACATGCCCTTGGGGGAGTTTTGATTTGTTGAGTGTTTTTGCATGTTTTAAAGTATATTTAAGTAATGATTAAAGAGTGTTTTTTTTTGTATTTTTTGGTTTGTTTACTTGTTGATTTTATCTTTCCTAATTACTAGCATTTTTACAAAGTAAATAAAAATGCAGAAAGATAAAAACCTACGCTATTACAAACATATCAAAAGGCATAAAAAAATATGAAGGAAAAAAAAGAAGATAAAAGTAAGAAAAGTAAGTGTCTTTCGACCCAGGCAGTAGCACACTTCGACTGGCATTCTGTTGGCCTCCTTCGATTGGGGCTGGCAACAGTAAAGTCACGTCTTTCGATTGGGCCTTGGCAGGGGCGAGGTCCTGTACTTTGATTGGGTAAAGGCAGTAGCAAGTTGTATCCTTTGACTGGGGCCTGGAAGTCAGTGTATGGCGAAGTCTTTTGATTCTGCCTTGTTGCCTTCTTCGACTGGAGGTTGAAAGCATTGAGGGAATGCCTTTCGATTGGACATGGTTTGCCTCCTGGTTGTCTCTTTCGTTTGACCTGGAGAAAGAAGGTAGAAGCCAGAAGCTTCGTTTCCTATTTCTTGTTTCCTGTTTCTTTCATTTCAAACATTAAATGCCAACATGACCTGCGACCGTGCTAGTATTTGTTTGGTAAACAGTTTAACAGTTAAAGCAAATTCAGGTAAACAGTAAGCAAAAACGAAAGAGCTCAGTTCTAAAAAAATATGTTAAAAGGGTGGAATCAAAGGAACAGTGGTATGTACATGTTTGAAACGAATGAAAAGATTATTTACATGTTATGGCATGAAATGATAGGTCCAAGGCTAAGTATGACTTACCTTGCATGAGGCTGGGACGTGTACTGGGCCTTGAGTGGTGGCCCTGGATGCTGGATTCGAAAGAGGGGTCACAGACTGTGCTTGGAGCGTTGGATTTGAAGGAAAAGAAAAAAAGCAAGTGTGATGCTTCTTTGATTCGAAGGAGACTGAAGTGTGGTTGTTCTTCAGAATCGAAGGAAGTAAGTGTTTGGGTTTGTTCTCACAAGTGTTGAAGGGACTTGAGAGATTTTCTGTGTTTGAGAAAATTTGGGGGGATTCGTTCCTCTGGTCCCAAAAATCCTCTCCAAAAATATGTGTTGGGGCCTCTTATTTATAGGCAAAGTGGCTGAAGTTTTTGGAGGGAAAACAAAATAATATTTGAATTATTTGGGTATATTTCCCCCTTGTTTTCTTCAACGCAGCTCTTGCACACTCCTTTTTTGTGCAAGTACATGACTGAGACAACGCAGGCTTGTCAGTATTTTGGAGCTTAGTGGCAGGTTGGTGCAGGACTGCTGCATAGCAGTACAGCTGGCTTGAGTTTGGCAGTATATGGGACTTTAGTCAACAAACTCCTTGAATACTCCCCCCTTTCGTTTTGATCACTTCGACCAGCTTCATGATTACACAAAAATATTCGTTTCCAAACAATGTGTGCTCTAAGTACGTTGCTTCGAAAGGTTTAGTGGTCCAACTTGTGAATCAAAGGAGGCCACCTTGAAGGAAATCACATGTCCAGCTTGTGGATCAAAGTGGGTCACTTCGAAGGAAACTACATGGCCAAATCGAAGCTTGTGACTGAAGGGAGATTGTATTGCCCAATCGAAGCTTGTGACTGAAGGAGACTGTATTTCCAAATCGAAGCTTGTGACTGAAGGGAGACTGTATTGCCCATTGAAAGCCCGTGTTCGAAGGAAGCAATGTTGCCCAATCGAAGCATGTGGATCGAAACAAACATATTGCCCAATCGAAAGCCTGTGTTCGAAGGAAGCAATGTTGCCCAATTGAAGCATGTTTGCAGGCAGTAAACTTGTCCAGTCGAAGCAGGCTTGCAGGCAGCAAAATTTGTCCAATTGAAGCAGGCTGAATCGAAGGAGACCTGTCAGCACATGAAAATCAAAGAAACAAACAACACACATTTCGTGCTTGATTAGAAGTTAGTGATACATAGGCTAAGAATGTTCAAAACACTTAACAATTTCTGCATAATCAATGCTCGAAGGTGAGAGGTTAAAACCAACTGTATTTAGTGACCTTGCCTTTTGTATAAAAATGCAAAAATAAAAAATGGGATCTTAGGTCAAAAATTGGGGTATGACAACTATGCTTCAATTGTACAAACAACATGGCAGAATATGAAGCATGCATCTTTGGTCTCAATGCTGCCATAGATTTAGGGATCAAATCCTTGAATGTATTCGGGGATTCAGCTTTGGTCATCAGCCAGATCAAATGGGAATGGGACACCAAACACCCCAACCTTATCCCCTACAAAGAACATGTGTTGACATTACTCCCATATTTTGAGAAGATTACCTTCAAGCATTTCCCGTGAGAAGAAAATCAGCTAGTAGACGCTCTAGCCACAATGTCATCCATGTTTAAACTTTATTGGGATAACGAGGCTCAAGAATATCCTGAAGGAGCTTCAGTCAATGATAAGAAGTTCTTAAGGAGATTCTCTGCTATGTTCTTCCTTAGTAATGGCATTCTCTACAAACTCAACTATGACTCTGTTTTACTCTGTTGCATAGACAAGGTTAAGGCAGAAAAGATCATGGCTGATCTACATGAGGGCACTTTTGGCACCCATTCCAATGGGCATACAATGGCAAAGAAAATCCTGCGGGCAGGTTATTACTGGTCTACCATGGAAGCAGATTGCTATCATTATTCTCGAACCTGCCACAAGTGTCAGATCTATGCTGACAAGGTCCACGTACCTCTGGTTTCTCTGAACTTCTTGACGGCTCCTTGGCCCTTTGCTATGTGGCACATTGATATGATTGGGGAAATCAAGACAATAGCCTCCAATGGACATCGCTTCATCTTAGTGGACATTGACTATTTTACAAAGTGGGTTGAGACGACCTCCTTCGCTTTTGTTACCAAGAATGTTGTCGCCCGGTTCATCAAGTAGAATCTCATTTGTTGTTACGGTATCCCAGAGAGGATCATTACAGAAAATGGTACAAACTTTAACAATACTATGATCACCGCCTTGTGCGAGCAATTCAAGATCCAGCATCATAATTCTTCCC
The DNA here is from genome assembly GCA_948472305.1 of Vicia faba. Taxonomy (NCBI): domain Eukaryota; kingdom Viridiplantae; phylum Streptophyta; class Magnoliopsida; order Fabales; family Fabaceae; genus Vicia; species Vicia faba. Next base: position 1,551,267,694 of record OX451738.1, on the reverse strand, counting down.
CTTACCGGCCGAAGATGAATGGTGTTGTCAAAGCCGCGAATAAAAACATTAAAAAGATCATACAAAAAATGACAGTCACATACAAAGACTTGCATGAGATGCTTCCATTCGCTCTCCACGAATATCGTACCACATCTCGCACATCAACCGGGGCAACACCCTATTCTCTGGTATACGGCATGGAGGCTCTCTTGCCTATTGAGGTCCAGATCCCCTCTCTAAGAATTATGAAGGATGCAAGGTTGAATGAAAAAGATTGGATCCAGACTCGACTTGATCAACTGAACTTAATTGATGAGAAAAGGCTTACTGCTGTTTCCCATGGTCAAATGTATCAAAAACGGATGATCAAGGCTTTCAACAAAAAGGTCAGGCGCCAAGTGTATCAAGTTGGAGATCTGGTGATCAAACGTATCATACTGTCGCAAGGTGATCCCAGGGGAAAATGGACTCCTACATACGAAGGACCATTTGTAATCAAAATCATATTCTCTGGTGGAGCGATGATCTTGACCACCATGGATGGCGACGACCTGTCGCACCCTGCGAATGCAGACATAGTCAAAAGATACTACGCATAAGAGTCCCGTTAGGTTGACACACCTAGGAAAAACAAGGGCATCCCGACGAACCAAAAAGATTTGGACAAAAATTAGGGATAAAACAAAAAATCTGTACACCCGGCAAGCTGGAAACTTGAAAGGGCGGCTTCAGCAAAAAAGGGTATCCCAGTGGACTGAAAACCCGAAAGGGTGGTCCAGGAAAAAGTTAGGGAATTAAAGCGTATGGCTATGTCCCATTGGATCACTTTACGGACAACATTTGGCCTTAACTGACAAACTCAAAGGTTCTGATCAATTCAATCATCTTCGGACGGGGCAACAAATAGACAAGATGCTCAGAGATACGAAGGCTATAGCATAATGGGAACCCCGTAGGATTATTACACATAGCTATCTTTTCTTTGTATCAAAATTTTCATTTTTTAAGACGGAATTCTCTTACTAGAATGTTTGTCTCAATGTACAAAAATACTTACTCAAAGTCAATACAAACATATCCCTTTGAAAGTGCAAAACTATCTGTTTTTCTTTACTGTTGTGTTTTGTTTACAAAAACGTCCAATGATTTATTTTTGAACATATGCATTTGAACATAATTACTATTTACAAATGAACCAAATAAAAGACAATAATTTATGGCTTTAAGGTAGGTTAATCTCTCTAAGCTATTTCTATAAAACCCTGCAGTGTGCAGTTTAATCCCCAGCGAAACAAAGCTTCCAGTTATCAATCCCCAGTATAAGTTATCCAATTTCTCCGGATTCCCCAATAGGATTTTACAAGCAGTACAGGGCATTTCCCTTACAACAAAGTTTATTCCTCTAAGCGGAAATTCGTCAACACTTCAACTTCCCAAGATGAAGATTTACACTCCGTATCCTCAATAGTAGTCGGGGATTTATTTTCCCCAATCCAACAACAGTGCAGTAGTTTAGCTCACATACGAGTACATCACATCCATATATCATAAACATTAATGACATGAACGCATTATACCATGCATTTCATACAACATGACATTGCATATTAGCTAACATTTTTACCTTTTTCAGGATAAGATTAATCAACAGCTACCATTAACAATGTTCAAAGTTTCTAGATACAGTTCAGACACGCTCCAAACACAGATGCCATTCTGATACTCATTCATTCATCTCTCAGATACAGTTCAGATACGCTCCAGACACGGATTCCATCCTGATACTCATTCAGATATAGTTCAGATACGCTCTAGACACAGACGCTATTCTGATATTCACTTAGTTTCAGCTTACAGATACGGTTCAACAATCATTTCTGGATGGCATCTACAAGCCCATCTCCAACAACTTTCCATCATCCCTCTAAATGGCATCTTTAAGCCCATTCCCTCTACTATCACATCACCGAGTGCAAATTTTTGGGCATTCTAGTGCCCAATCATCTTCCACCTTCAAGTCACGAATGGAAAAACTCGCCAATCTAACTCTTTAGGATTAAGAAGATTGAACATGGGGAAGCTGTTGTATCCCAAAATTTGCCCTCTCACTTATCAAGAATTTGCTCACAAGATCTCCTTAGCTCAAGACTGCACTAGGGTTTGATCAGCTCAAGACACCTCCTTAAACACTAATTACCAAAATTAGGGTTTTAGTTTGCACAAGTATTTTTGAACTTCCAATACCCCATATGACTTTCATGGATCATTATGGATCCCTAAGATTACTCATGATAAGTTTCAAGTCTTGAATCACACTTTTGCTCAGTCAATTGAGCAGTTGACCTAAAAAACAGTTGTATTGGGGAAAAAGTCAACTATGGCCAATTTACAGTCAAACTTCATAATTTTTGATCCACATCAACATTTTAAACTCATATGTATCATTTGATAAAGTTTGGACCATAACTCCTCAAGGAATTTGATCAAATCTCCCAAAGGGCAAAATGGTCAAAATTAGGGTTTTGACTAGGAAAGGGCAATTTCTGATTTTTGACCCGGCAAATGATCAATTGGTTTAAGGCATGATATCAAGAGTCCAATTGCATCATGTTGACCTAATAACATGGCTCAAAACATTACTCAAGTTCAAAGGATTGACGGATGAATTTTCAGTCAACTGATCAAAAGTCAACTGTATACTGAAAAGTCAAACTTTAACTTTTTGGTCAAATTCAAATGCCAAAGACCATAATTCATCAAAACATGTCAAAATATGAAACTTATTCATCAAGAAATCAAAAAGTCAAGATTTCATTTTGAAAAGTCAAAATTTCTAAACTTAGAAATTTTTCTAAGTGTTGGAAATTTCTTATTTTTTCATAACTTTGAGCAAACTTTTCACCATGATGCAAGATGATTCAAGAGAAACTTCCAACATGAAAGTTGTAGATCTCTATGAAATCTACAACTTTTATTTACTCAACTATTTCCAAAGTACTTGGATATCAAGTTATAATTTTATGAACATGTGGTCATGAAAATAAACACTTAGTGAAATTTTGCCCTAATTTGGTCAAGATTTTGACCCAACTTCATGGTACTTTATCATATAGTTCCAAGGGGAATATTAAAAATCAATTCAAATATGGGTTTTAGATCACATTATAAGCTTTCCTAAATGTCAAAGAATTCCTTGAGATCATTCTTGAGTAGGGATAATCGAAGAGATGAAGTTAGGGTTTTATCACTTGATTTACAAGGCATTTTGTGATGAACCAATTTCAAAATTAAAACTATGCTGCATAAACAATACTTTACAGGCCTCAAACTTGTTAGGCACTCCATAATTAATGGTTTAAACAGCTGTTAGATGCCTCACTTCAAGCATTCAATGCATGGACATGCTTTTTATCCATTTTTGGAAGAAAGATTACATTGCCATTTTGATAAAGTGACTTTTTGTACAAAACTTGTTCTTGAGCCTTGCACTTGTTCTCTTCTGATCAAACAAGTCCTATAACCTATAAGAAATGGTTTAGACACTTATAATCATCCAGCCCATGCTTGTACCTCCTCTTGAAACTTGTTTCCCACTTTTCTTCAAAATCAAGTAACCTAGCCAAAAGCTAAAAACTTGTACTTCTGATTGTCCAAAGCTCTCAAACACTTTTGTTTATACACACACAAACCATTGGGCATAAACACACGAATGCTCGTGCCCTAAAAAGACCTAGAACTCAGAAACACATTTCATACTTCCATTTTCACACAAACTGACCAAAAACTTGAAACTCATAATCTACTCGTGCATTTCTTGGCCTTTTGGTTTCTAAAGCTTCTAAACAACATATAGAACTGATCCCACGCCCTGTTATAGAACTGTAACACCATTAACACTGTGATACGGTGGGAGAACTGACTTGAGGTTTTGCGTTTGTTTTCGCAAATGTTTCGGTTGAGCAAGAGTCGCCATCGACTTTTTATTTTATCCTAAGGAAAGGTTAAAAAGCACAGCAAAAACCTTTGAGATGTTTTCTTGGGTTCGGGGAGTAGATTATAGAAAGGGAAGGTATTAGCACCCTTTCTATCCATGGTTATCCATGGGCTCTTAGTTACTTGCTTAGATCACTTACCTTTTGTTTCCAATTGTTTTAAATGGTGCTTGTGTGTGTGGGTTTGAAAAATGTTTTGAAAAGAGGCCAATGTGGTGGCAACCTTTGTAATGATCCATGTTGGGATGTATACAAAGGTGTATGTCTTTTGAAAAAGGTTTTCATTTGTTTTTGAAAGTTGTTTTGAAAGTGTAGTGATGTGTGGTTTTTTGAAATAGGCAAGTGTTTTAGTTTGTAAGATTGATTCAAGTAGCTAAGAGATTATCTACTCCTAAATTTCTCAAAGTTCATTGCTATGTTTTAACCCTTTTAATAAGTTTGTTCCACCATTGTATTTGGTGGACAATCTTATGTTTAGGATGTGAAAGGGACGGGCACGGGTCATCGTTTAGACCATAATTGCAACGGTGCCAAGTATCTTTGGGCATTTTCTTTAAGGGACTTGATCATTTGTTTTTGGAAGTATTTTGAAAATGTTGTCGAGGGACTATGATCATTTGGTTTGTTTGTTTTGCCCAAAGAGACCTAACATACAGTATGGCCCAATTTTGAAAGGCAACAAGTGGAGTACCCTAGGGGGTGCAAGTGTGATTTGTGTGTCCATTTTCATGCTTGTTTGTCTTGAGATTATGTCATAACTATTTTGTCGTTTTTCGCATACAAACCCTAATTCTAACATGGCATAATTAGAAAGCAATAAAGCGCGAAAATAAATTTACTAAGCTATTACAAAACCAAATATGGGAAGGGGGGTACAAATGTTCAAATGGGGATTTTGACAAGTAATGTAAACCTAAAACTATTACATCAATATTGAAATATTTTACAAGATGATTAATTTACATATATTAGATAAAATAAGACAAATATGCAAGAATGCAAAAAGAATTTTTATATGTATGAAAAAAAAGAATTATTTATAAAAAGAAAATAAAAAGGTATTATTTTTTTGGAGTTTTCATATTTAGGGTAAAAACCCTAATTCTATTAAATAAAATGTATTATTATTTGACTTAATACAAGTATTTATTTATTATGTACAAAAATAAAATAAAGTGAAGTATTTGTCAAAAATGTATTTTTATATTAAATATTAATAATAATAATAATAAAAAAAGAACAAAAGTGTATATATTTTGTATTTACCCTAAATATATTAATAAATATATGTATATATGTATTATTTTAAATATGTGTTATATATATAAATAATAATAATTTTTTTAATATTTGTAAAAAGGTATTTTTTATGTAAAATATTTTCAGAAGGTAAAATAAAATAAAAATGAAAATAAAAGTATTTTTACATATTTCTCAATATTTTAATGAAATGTAATATATCCATTTATTTATGTATTAATCAAAAGAAAATAACATAAATACCTAATAAATTAAAAAATGGTGAGAAAAAAGATTTTTATATTTTTAATAGCATGAGAAAAAATAAATGAATCAATCAAAAAAAGAAAAAGTCAGAAATCATTAAAAGTAAATGAAATGGGCTCAGGGGGTGTAAAACAAGAAAAGTGGTGTGAAAAGAAATAAACAAACAGGCCCAGCCCAGAAAACTCCTTCTTCAACCTCCAGACTGTATGAACAACAATGAACACGCGTTTTCTATCTTCCAATTCCTGGACTTTCAAGCAAAACTCATAACATGAAAAGTGTAGAGCATGAGAAGACGAATTCAACCATGTAAAGAACTTGACTTAACTCTCTAAGATGAGGGAGAATTTCTTCTCCCCCAATTTCTGACCTAACTTTTATGCCATGTTCAGACTCAAAATTCTTGCAGCACACATAACATAAATGAAATCTAACTATATGGTCATGTTCAGGGCTATGATTGTGACATATTTCCTTCACAAACCTAAAGCTAACAATGTCTATACTGAGAGATAGAAACTCATGAAGATACCTGTTCAGTTGGAATCGTGCTTTGCAATGGAGGAGTTTTCAGAGCAAGATGATGATTTGTATAGCTTCCTTGAAGTGTGAGGATGCTATTCCAAGTTCTACTTTGTCTTGAAACTCCCTGAATCGTGCTGGAGAACTTCAACTGCAAAAAAGAAAAACAAAAATGGTGAAGTGGCTTGGAGGTGTTACAGATCGTGATTTAGCTTTTGGATAGCTTGCATATGTGGTAAGGAAGGTATGTGAACTGGTTTGGGCAAGAATGCTCGAAAGGATTGAGAGTTGGAACTCAATCTGCAGAGGTTGCTCTGTTTGAGCAGTTTCAAGGTGATTCTGAGTTTTGGGATGGATTGGAGGTAAAAGGCTCGTGCAATAGTTTGGTTATGATCTGTGGAATGTGTTTGATAACTTTGTCTAAGTGTTTGTAAGCTGGTTTGTGAGTTGGTACAAGTTATGCCATATTTCTTGAACTTGAAGCAAACAAAAGCCACTTGATCATTCTAGCCTGTACAGGCCCTCACACTATGCTGCATCTTTTTGTCTTGATCAGAGTGTTATGTCCATGAATCTTGTGTCCAAAGATATGCATTGTACCATTTGATTTGCAAACTTGACATAAAGTTCTTCTTTTCAAAAATGGATAAACCACTTTTTCCAATTAAGGCTTAATTCCTTGTGTAATGACTATATGAACAAAACAAAGCTAAAACACAATGGATTGGAATTTAATTATTGAGTAAGAAAAGGATTAGAGGCCTGTAACTAGCTTGCCCATGCTGATTTGAAAAATTGCAAAGTGTATGAACATGTACATGGTCATGAATCAAAGTGACTTTTGCCCATTTTGCAAAATTCGATTCTCCCTAACCATGAGGTTGTTTGAGAAGTTCTTGGACATTTTGGAAAGCTTGGAATGTTTACTACAATCCATATTTGAAATGCAAATTGAAATTCCAAGTGGAAGTGTATGGAAAATGGCCTTGAAGTTAGGTAGAAAACCTTGTCAAAAAGGTCAAATTTTCACTAAGTTATGAATGGTTTAGTGCCCTTATTCAAAAATTTGTAACTTGAGATACAATCCTCATTTGGGAAAACTTTGTGAATCAAAGTTGTAGATTATGTAACAAGCTACAACTTTCATGTTTTGACTTTTGTTTGAATCCAAATGAATCTTGGTGAAAAAGTGGGGCAAAGTTGGGAAAAAATTAGGGTTTTCCATAACTTAGAAAAATTCTAAGTTATGAAAAATTCCATTTCAAACCCTAATTTGCATTTCTTGGTTTCTTGGTGAACAAGTTTCATGATTTGGCATGTTTTGATGAAAAATGAATCTTGACTCTTGATTTTGACCAAAAAGTCAAGGTTTGACTTTTCAGTATACAGTCAAAATTGATCAATTGACTGGGAAATTCAATTGTCAATCTTGTATACTTGGGATCTTTTGAGTTTGTTGAGCATGTCAATATAATTCCATGGGGTCCTTGAGTCCATATGTGAGCTTGGTTTGCCATTGGCTAGGTTAAACAATCAAAAATTACCCTTGTGCAGTCAAAACCCTAAAAATGACCATTTTGCCCTTTTGATGATCTGATCAAATTTCTTGTGAAATTGTGATCCAAACTTGATCAAATGGTTCATGTGAGTTCATAATGTTGATGTGGGTCAATTTTCATGAGATTTGACTGTCAATTGGCCACAGTTGACTTTTTCCCCAATACAGCTGATTTTTAGATCATCTGTCCAATTGACTGGGCAAAACTTGGAATTAAGACTTGAAACTTGGTATGGATAAACTTGGGAGTCCAATATGAAGCATGAAAATCATCTTAGGCATTTTAGGTCAAAACATCTTTGTGCAAACACAAACCCTAATTTGGATCAACAGTGAAAGGAGAAGTCTTAAGCAGAGGAAACTCTAACTGGACCTTGAGCTCCAAGGGTTTTGTGATGAGAAAATGTTGAGGAAATGGGAGGGCAAATTTTGGGGTACAACAGTTTCCCCTGTTCAATCTTCTTGAACCTGAAGAGTTAGATTGGCAAGTTTGCCTTTCGTGACTCGAGGGTAAAAGGAGATTGGACACTAGAGTGCCCGGAAATTTGCACTCGCATGTTGGAGTCTCTACAATGTGATGTCGGGAATGGGCTTACAGATGCCATTTGGAGAGATGGTGGATAGGGAGATGGGCTTATAGATGCCATCTGGAGATGTGACAGAACCTTGTCGGGAATGGGCTTATAGATGCCATTTGGAAGTATTGATCGCATAAGAGATTCCTTAGCGAAAACTTGTGTATTTGAGAAAGACAGATGTTTTCCTGGCTTGTTACAGGTGTTTGATCTTTAATATCTTTATGTAGATATGCCCTGGCTAGATACAGGTATCGAGTCTACAATCAGTTGTTCACAGATGTGCCCTGGCTGGATACAGGAGTCGAATATGGAAATAGTTGTCAACAGATATGCCCTGGCTGGATACAGGAATCGAATCTTCGAACTCTTCAGACGTGCCCTGGCTAGATACAGGAATCGAGTCTGGAAATGTGGTCAACAGATATGCCCTGGCTAGATACAGGAGTCGAATCTGGAAATGTTGTAGTTGATAGATGTGCCCTGGCTGGATACAGGAATCGAATCTTCGAACTCTTCAGACGTGCCCTGACTAGATACAGGAATCGAGTCTGGAAATGTGGTAGTTGATAGAGGTGCCCTGGCTGGATACAGGAATCGAATCTTCAAACTTCTTCAGACGTGCCCTGGCTAGATACAGGAATCGAGTCTGGAAACTGATCACTCTCAGATGTGCCCTGGCTAGGTACAGGTATCGAATCTGGAATTGTGACAGTTGAAAGTAGTTGTCTTTGGGATTGTCCTTTTCCCTGAAAAGGCAAAAACATAAGTTGTATGCAATGTCATGATGTATGATATGCATGATGTCATGATGTTCAACATGAGATAGTGTTGTATGCACTTCATCACGTATGTAAGCAAGATGTATGAAAACATGAAATGTTTATGAATGTAATTCCGTCTTAGGAAAATAAATCTTTGACGATCGGCCGGAGAATTGCTCTGTGAAAGAGATACTTTGCTGAAGTTTCGACGAGAGGCCTGCTGAGGACTTTAATGATGGATTCCGCTGGGGATAATGATGATAAACTCCGCTGGGGAACACCAAAGATAAACTCCGCCGGGGATTGAAGGAACTTTGCCGAGGGCGATCTTCCGTGGCAATTAGCTGAGGATAACCCAGTTATAAGCCCTTGTGAGGGATAACTCTGAATAAAGCTCGGGAGAGACGTCCGTACTCTGCAGGGAACAAGCTTCCAGAATCTACTGGGGATAAGCTTCGAGACCTGCTGGAGAAACTTTTGGAATTGTACTGGTAAATGGTTCCACTGGGGATGATGGTGTTCCGCCGGGGAACAATCTTAGATCAAGACTGTCGGGGATGCTTGCTGATGAATGTCTATACTCCGCTGGGGATTGTATTGCTGAATCTTGTCTTATTCTGCGGGGTGTTGAGATGACTTGGTCACATTCTTCAGTCGAATCTACTTTGGTACCTTGGAGGACAAAGCAACCAGACTGCATTAGACAACTTTGCATTTGCCCCTGTTTCTGATGTCACATGTAATTAATCTTTCGTTTTATATGCAAAAATATTTATGAATCAGCAATTTAATGTCAAATGCATATATCAAAAATGAACATTGGACGTTTTTCGCAAAACAAAACAAAAAAGAAAAACAATGGCAATCTGTATGGACAAGTGAATTTGTATTGATTTGAACTTTGCCTGTGAATAGGCGTTTTTGTACAAGAGGCTGACATCCTAGTAAGAGGACGCCGCCAAATAACGTAGAATTTACAATTTTGAAAAGGAAACAAAACAGCTATGTGAACAATCCCACTGGGTTCCAACTCTGCTATCGCCTTTATGTCTTCAAGCCTCTCATCACTTTGCTGCTTGATTGAAGATGAAGCTGATTGATCGATGCCGAGATCTGAGCCAAACGGTTGATGCCGAATTCCGGATGCGAAGTGATCCAATGAGACATAGTGTTACGCTTTATCCCTAACTTTTGCCTGGACCGCCCTTTCGGGTTTTCAGTCCACCGGGATACCCATTTTTGCCCAAGCCGCCTTTTCAGGTTTTCGACTTGCCGGGTGTACAATTTTTTCATTTCATCCCTTATTTTTACCCGAACCCTTTTGGTTCGCCGGGAAGCCCTTATTTTTGCCTAGGTATGTCAACCTAGCGGGTCTTTTATTCATGCGTAGTATCTTTTCACTATGTCTGCATTGGCGGGGTGAGGAAGGTCGTCACCATCCATGGTGGTTAGGATCATGGCTCCTCCTGAGAACACATGTTTAACCACAAATGGCCCTTCGTAAGTAGGGGTCCATTTGCCCCGGGGATCACTTTGAGGAAGGATGATGCGTTTGATTACTAGGTCCCCAATTTGATACTCTTGTGGTCTGACTTTCTTGTTAAATGCCCTGATCATCCGTTTTTTATACGTCTGACCATGACAGATAGCGGTGAGTCTCTTTTCGTCAATCAGATTTAATTGATCAAGTCGAGTCTGGATCCAGTCATCTTCACTCAAGTATGCATCCTTCATTATCCGGAGAGAGGGTATCTGGACTTCAATTGGCAAGACTGCCTCCATGCCATAGACCAGGGAGAAAGGAGTTGCCCCTGTTGACGTCCTTGCTGAGGTACGGTACCCATGAAGAGCGAACGGTAACATCTCGTGCCAATCTTTATAGGTCACTGTCATCTTCTGCACAATTTTCTTGATATTTTTATTAGCTGCCTCTACATCCCCATTCATCTTCGGCCGGTAGGGAGAAGAATTGTGGTGCTGTATCTTAAATTGTTCACAGAGTTCAGTGATCATCTTGTTATTGAGATTGGTACCATTGTCCGTAATGATTCTTTCTGGGACGCCGTACCGACAGATCAGATTATGCCGGATGAAACGTGCCACGACGCTCTTGGTTACTGTGGCATAGGAAGCTGCCTCAACCCACTTTGTGAAATAATCGATCGCCACTAAGATGAAGCGATGCCCATTGGATGCCGTCGGTCAGATCTCACCGATCATATCAATTCTCCACATTGCAAAAGGCCAAGGTGCCGTCAGGACGTTCATAGGAACCGGCAGAATATGCACCTTGTTAGCATAGATCTGGCATTTATGACAAGTTCGGGAGTGTTGGTAACAATCAGCTTCCATTGTGGACCAGAAATATCCTGCCCGAAGGATTTTCTTAGCCATGGTGTGTCCACTGGAATGTGTCCCGAATGTTCCTTCATGCAGTTCTATCATGATCTTCTCTGCTTCAGCCTTATCCACACAACGTAGTAGAGTCGAATCATGATTCCGTTTGTACAGAATGCCATTGCTGAGGAAGAATTTTGCAGCAAACCTCCTCATGAACTTCTTGTCATTGACAGATGCACCTTCAGGGTATTCCTGAGCTTCTAAGTACCTTTTCACCTCATGATACCAGGGTTTTTCAGTCACCTCTTCAGCCTCGAGTTCGCAGCAGTATGCCGGTTCGTCCAACTTCCAGATAATGATCCGGGGAGCCTCATTGTCCCATTTAACTTTGAACATTGAAGACATCGTAGCTAGTGCGTCCGCTAGCTGGTTCTCCTCTCTTGGGAAGTGCTCAAAAGTTATTTCTTCAAAGTGGGGAAGTAAGGTTGACACATACTCCTTGTAAGGAATAAGATTTGGGTGTTTCGTATCCCACTCTCCTTTGATCTGATTGATCACGAGAGCGGAATCTCCGAAGACACTCAGAAATTTGATCCTTAAGTCGATTGCAGCTTGTAACCCCATGATACATGCCTCATATTCTGCCATGTTGTTAGTGCAGTTGAAACACAAACGGGCGGTGAGTGGAGTATGAGTTCCTTTGGGAGATATGATTACAGCGCCGACGCCGTTTCCCAAAGCATTGGAGGCTCCATCAAAATTCATAGACCATCGGGATCCTTCCTCAGGTCCTTCATCCGGTCCAGGTACTTCACAGTCAGTTACCACCATGATGTCTTCGTCCGGAAAATCAAAGTTCAATGATTGGTAATCGTCCACAGGTTGGTGTGCCAAATGATCCGCCAGTACACTTCCTTTAATTGCTTTCTGAGTTGTATATTGGATGTCATATTCTGTCAAGATCATTTGCCATCTCGCTATCCTTCCAGACAGATCAGGCTTTTCAAATATGTACTTGATGGGATCCATCTTTGAAATTAATAGAGTAGTGTGAGTCAGCATATACTGTCTCAGCCGGCGAGCAGCCCATACTAGAGTGCAACAAGTTTTCTCAAGCAGTGAGTAACGAGACTCACAGTCGGTAAACTTTTTGCTCAAGTAATAAATAGCGTGCTCTTTTCGGCCAGACTCGTCATGCTGCCCCAGCACACACCCCATTGAATTATCAAGCACTGTCAAGTATAGTATCAGAGGCCTTCCTTCCACTGGTGGCATAAGAATGGGTGGCTCTTGGAGATATTCCTTTATCCTTTCAAAGGCAACCTGGCATTCATCGTTCCAGCGTACTACTTGATCTTTCTTCAGTAATTTGAAGATTGGCTTACAAGTAGCAGTCAGATGTGAGATGAATCGGGCAATGTAATTCAGTCGTCCCAGGAAGCCTCTGACTTCTTTCTCTGTCTTAGGAACTGGCATCTCTTGAATGGCTTTAACCTTGGCAGGGTCCACTTGAATACCCTTATCACTTACAATGAAGCCTAGCAATTTTCCGGACCTTACCCCAAAGGTGTATTTGTTGGGATTCAACCTCAGCTTGTATAACTTGAGTCGGTCAAACAACTTCCTCAGATGGTCAAGGTGCTCTTCCTCAGTTTGAGACCTTGCAATCATGTCATCAACGTATACCTCAATCTCATGATGGATCATATCATGAAATAAAGCAACCATGGCACGTTGATAGGTTGCCCCAACATTTTTCAACCCGAATGGCATGACCTTATAACAGAAGGTGCCCCACTGAGTCACAAAGGTAGTCTTTTCCATATCTTTCGGGGCCATCTTGATCTGATTATACCCTGAAAAACCATCCATAAAGGAGAACACCTTGTGTTGAGCAGTATTGTCAACAAGAACGTCGATGTGAGGTAAGGGGAAGTCATCCTTGGGGCTTGCCCTGTTTAGATCCCTGTAGTCGATACACATTCTGACTTTACCGTCCTTCTTTGGCACTGGCGCCACATTGGCAACCCACTGAGGGTAAGAAGTTACTGCTAGAAATCCGGCATCGAATTGCTTCATAACCTCAGCCTTGATCTTTTCGGACATCTCTGGACGTATGCGGCGGACCTTTTTCTTTACCGGAGGGCAATCTTCCTTGGTTGGCAGGTGATGAACTACAATGTCGGCATCCAAACCAGGCATGTCTTCGTAGGACCAAGCAAAGATCTCCATGTAGTCATGTAGCATCTGGATCAACCGTTGCTTCACACTGATCTCTAGATTAGCCCCAATCTTGACCTCTTTCCTATCTGTCTCAGTACCCAGGTTAATCGTTTCTACCGGCTCTTCATGTGGTTGAATAGCCCTCTCTTCCTGGAGTAGCAGTCTTGCGAGTTCACCAGGCACTTCGCAATCATCTTCACCTTTATCTTCGGCCAAGTTGATCGGATTCTCGAAGTCATAACTGGCGGTAGCAGAGCTGTTACCAGTGAGATCCAGAGTGGATTGAAACCTGTATGAGTGAGTGTGTGTAAATATAGCTGTTTTGCAATATATATGACACAGAAAGAAAAAGAGCACAAGATTTGAAATGCAACAAACGTCCAATGTTTTGATTGATGATATATGGAAATGTCATACAAAAAGCCCTCACAAATGGAGCTACGATGCCCCGGGTAGGACATCGAGCCAACAAAGTTTTAACATATTGTTTGTTACAAATTGGAAATCAAAAGAAATTAATTACTGCGTGACAAATGTGATAGGTGTAAAATCCTTTGTCGTCCAGTTGCTTGGTCCGTTGCTGGTAGTCGGGTAGATCCAACTGTCAAACTCTGCTTCCCCTACATCCTCCTCAATAGCATTCACCCTTGGCTTGGAGATAAACACCGGAGCCTTTCTGACCTTTTCCTTGCGCACAGCCCTCTGAGCCGCTGCAGTAAAGCCCAACCCAAACTTGTCATTCTTTTGAGTGAAGTCAGGAAGCTGACCCCAGTTTGCACAATTGCCTTTCTCGATTACAGCCCGGGCATCCTTCAAGGATGCCATCTTCAACGGAAAATCTTCTTCAACCACTGCCTCAGCTGATGCCAACACTGGAGGTACTTCCTCAAAATGCTGAAAGGGGGTTTCAATAAACTCCCCGTCCATCTCGATATACCGGAATGAATTCAAGTGACTAACCATGTATTCCTCCTCACCCTGCACAGTAACAATCTTCCCTTTGACAGGGTATTTGAGCTTTTGGTGTAGAGTGGACGTTACTGCCCCAGCTTTGTGAATCCAGGGTCGACCCAACAAACAGGAGTAAGATGGACGAATATCCATTACATAGAACGTTGAGTTGAAGACTTGGGAACCCACACGAATGGGGATGTCTACTTCACCGTGCACCATCCTCTTTGAACCGTCGAAGGCTCTAACAATGATGTTACTGGGTTTCAACTCCAGGCCCTCACAATCCAAGCGATCCAATGCTTTCTTGGGCAAAACATTCAGGGAAGAGCCGGTATCCACTAGCACGTGTGCGAGAGTAGTGCCCCTGCATTCTATGGAAACATGCAGGGCATCATTGTGATTTTTCCCTTTGGCGGTAAGGTCAGCATCCGAGAACCCTAGGCCATTGTCAGCTGTCAAATTAGCCACACAGTTGGTGAATTGATCCGCGGAGGTCTCTTGCGGCACATGGGCCGTTTTCATAAATGAAATCAGGGCTTTTGCATGGGCCTCTGAGCATAGCAGCAATGATAACATAGAGACTTTGGAGGGAGTATGCCCCAACTGTTCAACAACGTTAAAGTCACTTTTTCTGATAATTTTAAGAATTTCCTCCATTTCTTGTTGGGAGGCTTCTACAGCAGTCTTCTTTTTTGGTGCCTCCGTCCTGGCAGGCGAATCGGTAGCAACTTCTTTGCCCCGAGTCTCAGAGGACTCGGCGGCAATAGTAGACACAGGAACTTGAAGTGGAACATGCTCACTTTCGGGTGTGATGGTGAGAGGTTTTCGGATAACTGGCGGTGCAATGTTAGGCGAGAAGAGCCTGCCACTGCGGGTAATCTTGGCGGGACCAGTGATGTTACTGATATTGGTATTGGTGTTGAACTCCTGCTTCACCCCAAGCACATAGACGTCGGCTCCATAATGCCATGGAACAGCTTTATCAGACTCATATGGGAGAGGCCCCGGGACAGTAATAGTGATGGGTGCAACAGACATAATTTGGACTGGTTTCTTCACAAGAGCTTTGGCAGGATTGTAAATTGTGACAACAGATATTTCTTCAATGGAAACAGACGGAACAGCAGTTTTCTTGAACAGAATCTCCTTGCTATCCATCAGGCCTTGGATGCCTGATTTCAGCAGTGGACAACCGGTAGGGATAACAGCACACAGGAGGCAGCCCTTGCTACAACCCAGAAATAAACCGGCTAGTAGTAAGTTCCTCTTAACAGTCAAAAGAGGGGTAACAACTTCATTCACCGAAACAGCGTATAACTCTTCCTCAATGGCATTTACTCTATGCTGGGGCATAGGAGCAGTCACAACATTTGGTCTCTCAGGCGCTTCAAACTGAATTTCCTTTGCGTCGATAAGATCTTGCACTTTGTTTCTCAAGGCCCAGCAATCATCAGTAGTGTGCCCGGGACTATCGGAATGATAAGCACACCGGGCATTTGGGTTATACTTAGGAGACGCAGTGTTGACGACCTTAGGAGCTTCTTTGAGGGTCACCAAGTTTGTTGATAACAATTGGGGTAAAATTTGAGATAAGGTCATACTCAGCCGAGTATACGGCCTCTTGGGCCTTTCACTTCTTTGTTGATTGTACTGCTGAGGAGCAGCAACAGGTTTTGAGATGACCAAAGCATTGACGGCTTGGCGACTTTCGGGCTTGACTTGTCGTCTAGGACCGTAGACGGCACTTGCTTCTTTCTTAAACGGCCTCTTCTCAGTACTTGTAGAGGCAGCCTTTTGTATCTTGCCTGACCTGATGCCAGCTTCAATTCTTTCTCCCGTTAGAATCAAATCCGTAAACCCGGCGGAGGAGTTACCAACCAAATGATTGAAAAATGGACCAGACAAAGTCCCTAGAAACATATCAACCAGCTCACGATCAGTCAATGGAGGTTGCACCCTGCCATCCAAATCTCTCCATTTTTGTGCGTATTCTTTGAACCCTTCACCCGTTCCTAGAGACATACCCTGAAGTTGGGTGCGCGTAGGAGCGAGATCAGAATTGTATTGGTATTGTCTGTAGAATGCGGTTTCCAAATCTTCCTAGTGTCGGATGCTAGTTCCATCTAATTGGTAGAACCATTCAAGCTGTGACCCCGAGAGGCTATCTTGGAAGAAGTGAATCCAGAGGTTCTTATCCGCCGTGTAAGGTTGGATCTTCCTTACGTACGACCTCAGATGCAGCTTTGGGCAGGAGACCCCATCATACTTGGCGAAGGCAGGCGCCTTAAACTTGTGTGGAATTACTACCCCAGAAGACAACCCCAGATCTCCGAAATCCAGTCCCGGCACATTCTGAATTTCCATGGCACTCAAGCGGTCCTCCAATTGCTTGTATCTGTCAGCAGCAGGTGGGTATTGTTCGTCATTATAGTCCGTCTCGTTGTCGGAGACTGCGGAACTAGGAGCTCCTCCCCCTTGGGGACTGTTTTTCTCAGCAGAAGAAGTAGTTGGTTCAGCTTCATTATGGAGTGTGTTCCCAAATCTGCGTCCGGTGTTGAACAACGCAATCCTCTTTTTCTTTTTCTTCTTCAGGAGTATAGTCTTCAACTCTTGCTGACCTTGGGCTAGGCTTAGGACCATCTCTTGAAACTGTGCACTTTGGGCCTGAAGGGCCTTGATTGCTTGCTCACTGGATGAGTCTAGATTCATGATGACTGTTCAAAATAAACAGCGAAGGAGATTAAGCAACCTGTGAAATAGGGTACCTGCCATGCATATGGTGCAATGGAATGCGCATGTTTTATGTTTTCAAAGACAAACAAGATTCAACTTTGTAGAAAAAAAGGGAAACACACTTCATTAGATTAAAATTTTCAATTGTTCAACAATTTGCCCTTAGGCATTACAGGAATGTAAAATACTGGAAAAGAAATAAAAGCTATAAAAGGAAATATCAAAAGCCCATCAATGCTCCCATGGCCTCCTCCTCTCAATGCTGATGTAGTTGTTCAGGACCCGTTCTTCCTCCAATTGCTTAGTCAGCCTCTGGATCTTCCATTCCTGCTCATTGAACTTCTCCCGATAGAAATCCCGTTCTTCCTTTAGCTGCGCCCAAGATCTCTTCATTGTGTCAAAATCAGTAGGTATCTGAGGAGGGAGGACAGTCGGAGGAACCCCATCTTCATCAGGAGATTCAAGAATGATTGGTCTGACATCTTCGTATGGCATACCTAACCTCTGAGCACGGATGCGGACCCATTTGCAATAGGGCTCCATTGGTAGAGAAGTCTTTGGTCCCAACTCATGTAGGTCAGCTTTGTGAATTATGTCCCAAGCTCTAATGAATCCATGGCGTAGTTTGTCACTGTTTGCCTGAAACTCAAAATGGAAGTGAGGAACCAGCATTTCATGAGGCCCATCTCCTCTGGCTCTTCCAAACTGACGGAGAGCTAAGCATGGATTGTAAGAGATTCCTCCTTGGATACCAATCAACGGAACATTAGGGTATTCTCCGCAACGGTCAATAACAGCTACCTCATCCAAACCTCTGAGAGTCCAGGTGATGTCGTTATCAGTGAGAGACATTAACCTCCGAGCCCAACCTTTTCCTTCTTCATTCTTCAGCACGAACTTAGGAAGGTGCGAAATAAACCACCTTACTAGCAAAGGAGCACAACACCACGGAGTTCCCCGTTTTCGAGCAGTACGAGCATAGAGTTGTTGTAGAATATCACCCAAAAGAGTGGGTACCAGATTCCGAGACATGAAGATCCTTATGACATGGATACTGATAAAGGTGTTGGGATTGGGAAACAATACCAGACCATAGATCAAAAGAGCCAGAATATCCTCGTACGCCTTGAAGTCCAAGTCATTCCAGAAATCATTAGCCTTGCCAACCAGAGATTTGACCAAAAAGCCCTTGACCCCATTTCTAGTTTCCCAGTTGGACAATACCTCTTCTTTGGTCAAGGGGAGAATTGCAGCAATCTCTTCAGGCCTAGGAGTCTTTTCCAAACCAGTGAATGGAGTTTGTTCCAAGACCGGGATCCCAAGCAAATAAGAGAATTCTTCCAGGGTAGGAACCAACGGGAAGTCTTGAAAGGTGAAACAATGATACAGAGGGTCATAAAACTGGGTCAGAACACTTATCAGTTGTTGGTCCCATTTTGCAGTGACCAAGCCAAGGAGAGAACCATGTCTGTTGATGAAGTAAGAAGTGTTTGGAATCCTACCAACCAAATCCTGGAGTAAAGTTGGTGGTTGAACAAAATTGAGCCGGACATTATTCCTACGCACGGGCATCATGATGTCCTACAAAACAGAGCAAAGATGAAACTCTTTTGTCTTTGAAATGGTTTAGTCCTTTATACAGGATGCATGTAATGGTATGATGGCATGATGCTATGATGAAGCACACCACAAGTATTCACATAGGCAAGCATGGTAAGGCACACAAGTCACACAAGACACCCTTAGGTTTCAGGCCAGCATGAATTTCAGGCATTACCCTCTTTTGGTTTTGTTGGTTAAAACCTGTCTTATCAAAAGTAACCGGGTTCTAGAGGATCTCAAATCATTGGCTACCCTCAATCGGTCATAACTCCAGCATCGCAATCTTTTCTCGCGGCCAGAACCATCTCGAGAGTTTAGCCTCAATGAGTGTAGCATACTGCTACTGTCCTAATGGCCAAGTCGGTCAATTTAGGGTTCTAAGGTTGGTTGGTGTTTAATGACTCCTTAGAAGACCTATATTCTCCCCGTTACGACACAAGGGATATAGGTACAGACCAAGGTTCCACACCAACGTAGCCACTGCTTCACCCATGTCGGTCTACGCCGGACAGGTCCCTCACAGATTATGCTACCTAAAAAGGGTATTTCCCAGATCCGGGTTTAGGATCTATGAAACTCCGATACAAAGCCCACAAATATAAAAGCAAACAAAGCAAACAATTGAAAACAAAGGTGATCTAGGCCCTAAGGTTACTCCACTTTATAAAAAGTCCCCAGCAGAGTCGCCAGTTCTGTGATACGGTGGGAGAACTGACTTGAGGTTTTGCGTTTGTTTTCGCAAATGTTTCGGTTGAGCAAGAGTCGCCACCAACTTTTTATTTTATCCTAAGGAAAGGTTAAAAAGCACAGCAAAAACCTTTGAGATGATTTCTTGGGTTCGGGGAGTAGATTATAGAAAGGGAAGGTATTATCACCCTTTCTATCCATGGTTATCCATGGGCTCTTAGTTACTTGCTTAGATCACTTGCCTTTTGTTTCCAATTGTTTTAAATGGTGCTTGTGTGTGTGGGTTTGAAAAATGTTTTGAAAAGAGGCCAATGTGGTGGCAACCTTTGTAATGATCCATGTTGGGATGTATACAAAGGTGTATGTCTTTTGAAAAAGGTTTTCATTTGTTTTTGAAAGTTGTTTTGAAAGTGTAGTGATGTGTGGTTTTTTGAAATAGGCAAGTGTTTTAGTTTGTAAGATTGATTCAAGTAGCTAAGAGATTATCTACTCCTAAATTTCTCAAAGTTCATTGCTATGTTTTAACCCTTTTAATAAGTTTGTTCCACCATTGTATTTGGTGGACAATCTTATGTTTAGGATGTGAAAGGGACGGGCACGGGTCATCGTTTAGACCATAATTGCAATGGTGCCAAGTATCTTTGGGCATTTTCTTTAAGGGACTTGATCATTTGTTTTTGGAAGTATTTTGAAAATGTTGTCGAGGGACTATGATCATTTGGTTTGTTTGTTTTTCCCAAAGAGACCTAACATACAGTATGGCCCAATTTTGAAAGGCAACAAGTGGAGTACCCTAGGGGGTGCAAGTGTGATTTGTGTGTCCATTTTCATGCTTGTTTGTCTTGAGATTAGGTCATAACTATTTTGTCGTTTTTCGCATACAAACCCTAATTCTAACATGGCATAATTAGAAAGCAATAAAGCGCGAAAATAAATTTACTAAGCTATTACAAAACCAAATATGGCAAGGGGGGTACAAATGTTCAAATGGGGATTTTGACAAGTAATGTAAACCTAAAACTATTACATCAATATTGAAATATTTTACAAGATGATTAATTTACATATATTAGATAAAATAAGACAAATATGCAAGAATGAAAAAAGAATTTTTATATGTATGAAAAAAAAGAATTATTTATAAAAAGAAAATAAAAAGGTATTATTTTTTTGGAGTTTTCATATTTAGGGTAAAAACCCTAATTCTATTAAATAAAATGTATTATTATTTGACTTAATACAAGTATTTATTTATTATGTACAAAAATAAAATAAAGTGAAGTATTTGTCAAAAATGTATTTTTATATTAAATATTAATAATAATAATAATAAAAAAAGAACAAAAGTGTATATATTTTGTATTTACCCTAAATATATTAATAAATATATGTATATATGTATTATTTTAAATATGTGTTATATATATAAATAATAATAATTTTTTTAATATTTGTAAAAAGGTATTTTTTATGTAAAATATTTTCAGAAGGTAAAATAAAATAAAAATGAAAATAAAATTATTTTTACATATTTCTCAATATTTTAATGAAATGTAATATATCCATTTATTTATGTATTAATCAAAAGAAAATAACATAAATACCTAATAAATTAAAAAATGGTGAGAAAAAAGATTTTTATATTTTTAATAGCATGAGAAAAAATAAATGAATCAATCAAAAAAAGAAAAAGTCAGAAATCATTAAAAATAAATGAAATGGGCTCAGGGGGTGTAAAACAAGAAAAGTGGTGTGAAAAGAAATAAACAAACAGGCCCAGCCCAGAAAACTCCTTCTTCAACCTCCAGACTGTATGAACAACAATGAACACGCGTTTTCTATCTTCCAATTCCTGGACTTTCAAGCAAAACTCATAACATGAAAAGTGTAGAGCATGAGAAGACGAATTCAACCATGTAAAGAACTTGACTTAACTCTCTAAGATGAGGGAGAATTTCTTCTCCCCCAATTTCTGACCTAACTTTTATGCCATGTTCAGACTCAAAATTCTTGCAGCACACATAACATAAATGAAATCTAACTATATGGTCATGTTCAGGGCTATGATTGTGACATATTTCCTTCACAAACCTAAAGCTAACAATGTCTATACTGAGAGATAGAAACTCATGAAGATACCTGTTCAGTTGGAATCGTGCTTTGCAATGGAGGAGTTTTCAGAGCAAGATGATGATTTGTATAGCTTCCTTGAAGTGTGAGGATGCTATTCCAAGTTCTACTTTGTCTTGAAACTCCCTGAATCGTGCTGGAGAACTTCAACTGCAAAACAGAAAAACAAAAATGGTGAAGTGGCTTGGAGGTGTTACAGATCGTGCTTTAGCTTTTGGATAGCTTGCATATGTGTTAAGGAAGGCATGTGAACTGGTTTGGGCAAGAATGCTCGAAAGGATTGAGAGTTGGAACTCAATCTGCAGAGGTTGCTCTGTTTGAGCAGTTTCAAGGTGATTCTGAGTTTTGGGATGGATTGGAGGTAAAAGGCTCGTGCAATAGTTTGGTTATGATCTGTGGAATGTGTTTGATAACTTTGTCTAAGTGTTTGTAAGCTGGTTTGTGAGTTGGTACAAGTTATGCCATATTTCTTGAACTTGAAGCAAACAAAAGCCACTTGATCATTCTAGCCTGTACAGGCCCTCACACTATGCTGCATCTTTTTGTTTTGATCAGAGTGTTATGTCCATGAATCTTGTGTCTAAAGATATGCATTGTACCATTTGATTTGCAAACTTGACATAAAGTTCTTCTTTTCAAAAATGGATAAACCACTTTTTCCAATTAAGGCTTAATTCCTTGTGTAATGACTATATGAACAAAACAAAGCTAAAACACAATGGATTGGCATTTAATTATTGAGTAAGAAAAGGATTAGAGGCCTGTAACTAGCTTGCCCATGCTGATTTGAAAAATTGCAAAGTGTATGAACATGTACATGGTCATGAATCAAAGTGACTTTTGCCCATTTTGCAAAATTCGATTCTCCCTAACCATGAGGTTGTTTGAGAAGTTCTTGGACATTTTGGAAAGCTTGGAATGTGTACTACAATCCATCTTTGAAATGAAAATTGAAATTCCAAGTGGAAGTGTATGTAAAATGGCCTTGAAGTTAGGTAGAAAACCTTGTCAAAAAGGTCAAATTTTCACTAAGTTATGAATGGTTTAGTGCCCTTATTCAAAAATTTGTAACTTGAGATACAAGCCTCATTTGGGAAAACTTTGTGAATCAAAGTTGTAGATTATGTAACAAGCTACAACTTTCATGTTTTGACTTTTGTTTGAATCCAAATGAATCTTGGTGAAAAAGTGGGGCAAAGTTGGGAAAAAATTAGGGTTTTCCATAACTTAGAAAAATTCTAAGTTATGAAAAATTCCATTTCAAACCCTAATTTGCATTTCTTGGTTTCTTGGTGAACAAGTTTCATGATTTGGCATGTTTTGATGAAAAATGAATCTTGACTCTTGATTTTGACCAAAAAGTCAAAGTTTGACTTTTCAGTATACAGTCAAAATTGATCAATTGACTGGGAAATTCAACTGTCAATCTTGTGTACTTGGGAACTTTTGAGTTTGTTGAGCATGTCAAGATAATTCCATGGGGTCCTTGAGTCCATATGTGAGCTTGGTTTGCCATTGGCTAGGTTAAACAGTCAAAAATTACCCTTGTGCAGTCAAAACCCTAAAAATGACCATTTTGCCCTTTTGATGATCTGATCAAATTTCTTGTGAAATTGTGATCCAAACTTGATCAAATGGTTCATGTGAGTTCATAATGTTGATGTGGGTCAATTTTCATGAGATTTGACTGTCAATTGGTCACAGTTGACTTTTCCCCAATACAGCTGATTTCTAGATCATCTGTCCAATTGACTGGGCAAAACTTGGAATTAAGACTTGAAACTTGGTATGGATAAACTTGGGAGTCCAATATGAAGCATGAAAATCATCTTAGGCATTTTAGGTCAAAACATCTTTGTGCAAACACAAACCCTAATTTGGATCAACAGTGCAAGGAGAAGTCTTGAGCAGAGGAAACCCTAACTGGACCTTGAGCTCCAAGGGTTTTGTGATGAGAAAATGTTGAGGAAATGGGAGGGCAAATTTTGGGGTACAACAAACACCATCCTCCATTTTCAAAAATAGAGCTTTGCACATTGACTTCTCTAGACCATTTCAGCCATCCATTGCTCAAGCTAATCATTGCATTAGCTTCCTGGGACCTCAAGGAAGCTAACCTAATCATCACCATCCCTTGAAATAAGCTCAAACTCAAAACACGATTTCCAGTTTTGAGGTAAGTTTTCTTAACTTTGAACTCTCCATACAGGCATCATCAATGATTTATTTATGAACAAAACATGTAGATATCATTGCCCTGAAGCTAACCATGAGCAAGTTATAGTTGGTATGGCTGGAGGTTGAAGTTGAAGTAGTCAGGGCGTGTTTTGTATCATATACTTATTATTTTGCTTATGTTAACGGATGTATAGCCACCCCAGTGGTAGAAGCGCGCGCCTGTAACCTTTGGGACCTGGGTTCGAGCCCTAATGGTAAAAATCATGAAAAATACAAAAAAAATAGATTTTTATTTAATTTAGTTTATTTATTTTTCTAACACAAAAAATTATTTTATTAATCATACTTTATTTATTTTTACAAATCATCCTGTAAATTTAATTAGAAATTGGTTAGTATTTATTTATTTTTCTTTTATACCTATTAAAATATATTTTAATATTAAAAAAAGGCCAAAAATATTTTATAATACTATAAATATTTTCAAGACAAAAAAACCAAAAAATACCTTTCTTAAACTTATTTTCTTTTGAACAATTAATAGAACTAGGGTTTTATTTAAAATCTTTTCTTAATAAATTTAAGTTTAATTAATTATTTTCTTTAATTAATTAGGTTAAGGCAATTTCCCTTTTTTTCTCATGAAAACCAAACAAAGATCCATTTTCTTTACATTTTGTATTTGTGTACATTTATTCATTTTGTACATTGTATTCCTTTAATTCCTTGTACATTTATATCCAATTCAATTTGGTTGTAATAGATTAATTAAGTTTACATTCTTGTAACCCCCATTCAATTTGTACACCCCCTCCCACAAATGTTGTAATGGCGTAGTAACTTTAAATTCTGCAATTTATTGCTTTTATATACAAATGCTAATAATTAGGGTTTGTATGGAAAGACTAAAACCAATACTTAGAAAACCCTAATTCAAGACAAAAACAAGCATGAAAACAATACACTTGCACACAAGCACCCCTAGGGTTATTCCACTTGGTTGCCTTATACAAAATGACCATATTACGAATTTAAGGTATCTTAGCAAAAACAAGCAAATACAAGATCATAGTCCCTCGATGACGCTATCTAAGTTGCTTTCCAAATTATCTCAGTCCCTAAAAAATAATGCTAAGATACCTTGCAACATTGCTAATCATGGTTATACGATGACCCACGCCCGTCCCGTTTACATCCAAAGATAGGGTTGCTTACCAAATCAATGGTAAGACAACAATGTCAAAGGAAAAGAAAATGAACAAGAAAGACTTTTGAGTAGGTAGAATTCTCCTAATTACTTGCTCAATTTCAAACAAAACATCCTTGCTATTTTCAAAACAAGCACCTACACTTTCAGAACATTTTACAAACTTGAAAACATTTTCAAAAGATCAACATCTTTGTATACATTCTTACGAACGAGAATCATTACAAAGATTGTCTAAACAATGGCCTCTTTACAAAATACTTTCAAAAATACACAAAGCACAATTTCAAATAAAAGCAAGTGATCTAGCAACTAACTAAGAGCCCGTGGAAAACCATGGATGAAAAGGGTGCTAATACCTTCCCTTTTCATAATCTACCCCCCGAACTCAAGAAACAATCTCAAAGGTCTTTCATGTGCTTTTTCACCTTTCCTTTTGGATAAAAAAAAGTCGGTGGCGACTCTTGCTAACCGCAATATTTATGATCAAACGCAAAACCCTTAAGTCAGTTCTCCCACCGTATCACACCTATACATTTGATCTAAGGAATTTAAATAGCAAAGAATATAAATATTAAGAAAAATATTTTCAAAGATCTAAAAACCTAATTTGATATTTTTGGTATTTTGTTAAATGATTTTTTAAAAATAAATTAACCTAATTGTAAATTAAATTACAAATTATTAAATAAAATAAAACCTAAGTCTAAATTAATTTAAAAAAAGTTAATTGTTAAAAAAACATCTTTTTTTTATTTTATGAAATATCCTGATTTTTTTATTATCCTTTGATTTTAATTAAAAGGAAAAACTAAATTAAGTTAAATAATTAATTAGAGGGGGAAAAGTTAATTATGTTAAAAAGAAAATTAAAACAAAATAAACATTAAAACAAAAAGAAATGGGCCTGAAAGTAAATATGGGGGGCTGGGAATCTGAAAGAAGTTTAGGCCCAATAAGCTCTAGATTGAATCTGGTGTGGGCAGCTCCAGGAGGTTTACCATGTGTTTGCAAATCTGGGATTGTTGGATTAGATCTATATCGGTCTGATGGTGAGTTGGCTGGTGGTTCATGATTTAGCATGCATGGGACCTCCATGATTGTTCTAACTTGTACTATCAAACGTCATAAACACATTATGGACATTAGTACATGTTAAAGCAAACAAAAAAAATCAAGATAATGAATATTATACATATTATGAAAATCGGCGATGCCATATAATCTGATTCACACGTTTTGGACCATCACACTTGGTCCAAACTTACTCTATATGCTTGCTGGAAGAGAATAGAGTGAATATTTTGCAGTGAAAAGGGTTTGGTACCATAGTTTCAAGATTTAAGGGTTCTTGAGAAAAGTTTTTTTTTTGGAATTTTTGACAATTTTGAGGCAACTTTTTTCCTTAACTTTTTTTGAGAATTTTTTAGTAGTGTTTTGAAGTAATATTTCATGGTCCTTTTGGCTTGCTTTGGCTCAGTATTTATAGAGGGAGAGATGAGCTGATAAACAAGGCAAGTGATCAAGACTTGATGGCCCTAATGAAACCAAAATCAAACAACTTTAAAACTTTCATTTTGCATGTTCTCTTGCCCTTTTGAATTTTGCATGAACCTGGACAGGTTGTAGCTGGGTTGCACGAAATATTGGGCCTAAAAGCTAACCAAACCAAGCCCATATGTAAATTTTTGATGTAGGGAATTTAATTTTCTTCAAAATGATCTTTGGTTGAGGAAAAGTTGATGAATCATGTGAAAGTTATGCCTGGTCAAAGTTCAGTTGACTTCTCCTAAGGAAACCCTAATTTGGCAATTCTTGACTTTTGATGACCTGAGGACTTTCCTTGGGAATCATGATCAACCCTTGATCAAATTATGAATATCATTTCAAAATGTTGATGTTGACCAAAAATCCTGAAGTTTGACTGTATGTTGACCATAGTTGTCCTTTTGACCAATACAGTTGATTTTCAATCATTTGAGCCATTGATTGAACAAACTTGTGATGTAGGGCTTGAAACTTGACATGAACCTTTTTAAGGACCTATGAAGAACCATGGAAGCCACTTGTGACATTTTTAAACCAAATTTCTTTGAGAAACTCCAAACCCTAGTTGTAGGGCTTTGGTTTAGGAGGTGCATCTTGACTAGTCAACCCTTGAGTGTCTTGAGTGTCTGAGAAGCCTTGCAAGAATGCCTTGAAGAAAAATGTGAGGGAAAATTTTGGGGTACAAGAAAAGGCATTATGGAAACCTGTCCAAAATTTCAACGTAAACCTCGAATCTCTATCCAACACGATACTCGAAAGTACTCCATGCAACTTCACAATTTCTCCAATATACATCTCAGCTAACTTCTCCATAGGATGATTGATATTCATCGGTAAGAAATGAGTTGACTTAGTCACCCTATCTACAATCACCCAAATCAAATCATTGCCTTTAGCAGTCTTCGGCAAACCCGATACAAAGTCTATGGAAACATTGTTCCACTTCTATTCTGGAATACTCAATGGTTGCATAATACCCATAGGCTTGTGATGTTCAACCTTCGATTTCTAGCAAGTTAAACAATAATAAACAAACTTAACGATCTCCTTCTTCATACCAGGCCACCAAAATAACTTCTTCAAGTCTTGATACATTTTCGTAGCACCAGGGTGAATACTTAACCCACTTCTGTGTTCCTCCTCAAGAATACTTTTCTTAAGCTCAGGAACATCCGGAGCACACACTCTATCACTAAACCTCATTCCACCATTCTCATCAATTCTAAACTTATCTCCTTTACCTTGGTTAATCAAAGTCAATGGATTGACTAACCTCAAATCAAACTTCTAGCCTTCGTGGATTTCTTCTATTATACCACTAGTAAGTTTCAAAATTCCTAACTTCAATCTATTGGAAGTCTCTTCAAACACTAAGCTCATGTCTCTGAATTTCTCGATCATCTCTAACTCTCGAACCATAAGCATCGACATATGCAGTGACTTCCTACTTAATGCATCAGCAACTACATTTACCTTACCAGGATGGTAATTCAAATAAAAGTCATAGTCTTTAAAAAGTTCAAGCCACCTTCTCTATCTCATATTTAATTCTTTCTGGTCAAATAAGTACTTCAAACTCTTGTGATCACTGAACACTTCGAATTTAGAACCAAAAATATAATGTCTCAAAATCTTTAATACAAACACCAATGCTTCTAACTCTAAGTCATATGTAGGATAATTCCTTTCATGAACTATGAGTTGCCTAGAAGCATAAGAAACAACTTTCCCATTTTATATCAGTACACCACAAAGACCCATCTTAGACGCATCATAATACACCACAAAAGACTCACCCAGATTAGGCAAAATTAACACCGGAGCAGTCGTCAACCTCTTCTTTAATTCTACAAAACTTTCTTCGCACGCAACATCCCACACATAAGCTTGACCCCTTCGAGTCAACTGAGTTAACGACAAAGCCAATTTAGAAAATCCTTCAATGAACCTTCGATATTAACTTGCTAAAACCAAGAAAACTTCGAACCTCAGTTGCAGACTTCGGAGCCTCCCACTGCAATATAACATCAACTTTAGAAGGATCCACAATAATCCCAACATTATAAATCACATGCCCAAGAAAACTAACTTCCTAGCCAAAACTCAAACTTTGACAACTTTACATACAATTTCTTTTCCTTTAACACTTGCAACACCATCCGCAAATGCTTAACATGCTCTTTTTCTGATTTAGAATAAATCAGAATATCATCAATGAACACCATGACAAAATTATTCAAATATGAATGAAAAGTTCTATTCATATACTCCATAAAAACATTTGGCACATTAGATACACAAAATGTCATCATAGTTTATTCATAATGGCCATACCTCATTCGAGAAGTTGTCTTTGGAATATCATCTGGTTTAACTTGAATATGATGATAACCTAACCTCAAGTCAATCTTACTGAAAACACAAGCATCCACCAACTGATCCATCAAATCATCGATTCTCGGTAGTGGATACATGTTCTTAATCGTTACTTTATTCAACTGTCTATAATCTACACACACCCTCATACTTCCATCTTTCTTCTTAACTAGCAACACTGGAGCACCCCACAGCAAAACACTTGGTCGAACGAACTACTTCTCGAGCATCTCTTCCAATTGTTTCTTCAATTCGCTCAGCTCTGAAGCTGACATTTTATAAGGAGCCATTGACACCAGACTTGTACCTGGCACCAAATCTATAGAAAATTCCACTTCACGTTCAGGAGGTAAATTACCGATGTCATCTGGAAACACCTCTAGAAACTCACAGACAACCGATAATTCCATATTTGCATCTTTACCATCCACTTGCAACGATGCAAACATTGTAAACATCAAGGCTTCATCTTCCAAAAATACATTCACTTGTTTAGCGGTCAACAACATCAATTCTCCATTATCACCAAACTTAGGGAACCTCAGCGTCTTATTATAACAATTGATATGAACATAGTTGAACTCCAACTAGTTCATTCCAAGAATCACATTGATTTGGTGTAAGGGAATACACACCAAATCCATTATAAAACTCTTGCCATAAATAGTCAAAGGAAACTTCAAACAAATGTAAGTAGTAGTAACAGAACCACTAGCAGGAGTATCTATCACCATACTACCATTCATATCAAACAATTTCAGTTCCAACTTAGTAGCACATTAAAGCGGGATAAATTAATGAGTAGCACCAATATCAATAATATCAACCAATTCAACATCGTTAATAAAGCAAGTACCTTGAATCAAGTTGTCCTTCTTTGGTTCCTCTGATCCACTCAGCGTGAACACTCAAACATTTGTCTGAGCAGTAGCATCCTTCCTTGATTTCTGACACTAGGTACTGATATGACCCTTCTCTCCATAATTTAAACAAGTCAGACCATCATTCTTGCATTCAGGAGAATGATGATCGTATTTACCACACTTGTAGCACCTTAACACCTTATTCTCACATTCATTGGATCGGCGACCATGTTCACCACACCTATAGCACTTGATAGAAGTAGGAGCTCTTCCCCCACTTGTCTTCTTCTCATCATAAGTCTTATGTTTCCCTTTATCAGCTGGGGCATCATAAGGCTTCTTACGAACTTGATACTGCTTTCCTCTTTTCCCGTGCAAGCTCTTATAGGGAGATGAATGAGATTTTCTGTCCTCCTTATAGATTTTGCAGCTATTCACCAACTCTTAAAACACACGGATCTGTTGATATCCAATCGCCCGCTTGATATCCGGATGCAAACCATTATCAAACTTGATACACTTTGATAAATCAGCAGTTGCTTTGTTGTAATATGGATAAAACTTTTCCAGTTCCACAAACCTTGAAGCATACTCAGTCACAATCAAACTTCCTTGTTTCAGCTCCATAAAATTGACCTTTTTCTTCCTGCGCACATGTTCAGGAAAATACTTCATCAGAAATTCCCTACTGAAAACAGTCCAAGTAACCACTTCACCTAGCACTGTCAGTCTCTGACGAGTGCCAACCCACCAGTCATCAGCTTCCTCTGCAGTTGGTGCGTACCAAATCACACCTTCTTCTCCTCTGAGCAATCCATGACTTGGAAGATTCCCTCAATCTCCTTAAGCCAAACTTGTGATCTATTAGGAATGAACCTACATTTGGAAAGAGACAGATGATTCCTCTGGAACATCTCCAAAACACGGGATCCATCATTAGGCTGATGTTGCACAGCTTGAGCAACAACCTGCAAAGCAACAACAAGTGCAACATCATTCCTTCTAGACATTTATCTATTTCACATCAATAACAATCACAATGGTTAGAAATTATCTCGACAATATTCCATCGTCACACACTACATACTCGATAACCCGCCGGACAGACTGACATGTCCTGATACCACTAATGTAACACCCTTCTAAACCCCAAGGAATATTTGCAATTATTTAAATAAATAAATCAGAGTATATCACCAACAAGGGTGTCACATATTCATATAAAACATCATAACGACACATCCTGCTCCGTAACACAGGTTTTCAAAATCTTTAACAAGATAGAATCAACATTTAGTTCTTCGAATTATGGAAGCGAAAATAATAGTTCAAAGCACCTCATTATAGTACTTCATAAAATTAGTCATACTTCATAACTCATACTTGTAAATAAAAGGATCTCGAGTACCATGTAGGGTGACTCAACATCTTAAAACAAAACAAAGAACATCAGTTCCAATCGTTCGATCCCAACCCCGATGTTACATATCAGAGCAAGACTCCCTTTATTTAAAAAAAAACAAATAAACGCACTTTGAAGTTATCCTCTAATGCTTCTATGGACTATTCTCGATCACTTGCGTGTTATCCATATGGAGACAACATTCAAACATAAAGGGTGAGTAAATCATAATCATTATATAAGGCATAAGAAATAGACATAGTAAATATTCATATAAGCAAGGTTTCTCACATCATCATATCTTCATGTTATACTCACACCTTCAGAACCTCATCATTACACGAACACATATCATCATACGCAATGTATCATCAAGCATCACAAATAAATCATTATGCAATGTCACATAGAATGTAATGCAACATCATAGACTTATGCATGTGGTACCAAAACTTCACTGATGACTCAGTCATTGTTATCTCCAAAGATCCCCTCTATAGGATTGATTCCTGTTTAGAACTAGAGCACTTCACTGTTACATCCAATCCACATTATGGGATTGTTGCCTTCACTGGAAAATAGTCATATCATCTCCACTGGACCAAAGTCCTAAAATATGCCATGAATGCAATGATACGCAACAATATATTTAATATGACCACGACTAGTCACCACGCATCACCATTCATGATTCATCACAAACATAATTATATCATCATTGTAATCAACACAATCATCATAGTATCATCATAGTAATCAACAAAACATCATAACATCATTGTCATAGACAAGGCATCATCATAAGCAAGGCATCATCATAAATAAAACATCATTGTGATTCAATACGGGGAACCTAATTCTATTCTAACTTAGGTCTTGGAGATATACTCCTTAATTCTCAATTTTCTTCACATAATTAAAGTTCATTGTGTTATTTATCCAACACTTTGAATGACACCTCAATCTGATCTCTAGAACTATAGTTATGATCATTTTAAGATTTCCAACTTGGACAACCAATTCTGCCTTCCGTTTCCTGGAGACACACTTATGTCGCCTAGCGATGCTACCTTCGCATCACAATTTGCCCGACAACACTAAGGGCAACTGTGATACGGTGGGAAAGAACTGACTGTTTTTTGGAATGCTGGTTTGCATTTTGTGTTTGTTTTCGCAAAATGTCGCGGTAAGAAAGAGTCACCACCGACTTTTATTTTATCCAACAAGGAAAGGAAAAAAACACAGAAAAATTCCTTTTTTGAGATATTTCTCGGGTTCGGGGGGTAGATTATAGAAAGGGAAGGTGTTAGCACCCTTTCTATCCGTGGTTATCCACGGGCTCTTAGGTACTTGCTCATATTGTTTTCAAAATTTGCTTTCTTTGTGCTTGTGGGTTTGAAAAAGGTTTTTGTTTTTAAAACTTCGATTTAACTCTTGCTTCTGTCCTCAAGAGTGTAATGAAGTATTTTTGAAAACTTTGTTCGAAAAGTGTAAGTGTGAAAAGTTTTTATTTTTGAAAGAGCAAGTATCTAAGAACCATCTACCTACTCGAAAAAAGAATCGTTCTATGCTATCTTCCTTTAGACAATGCTATCCTACTATTGATGAGTAGGTAGCATCTTCGTTGGAGTTTGAGGGTCAATTTGATTTTAGGGACTTACGGTCTCCAAAGCAATGGTAGGACGCCTTAGCGGTAACCCTAATGTCTTAAATCATTTATTTTGAGGCAACAATATCTGAGGCGACCGTTTCGAGGCGACTATGATCTTTGGACAAGAGGACTATCTCTAAAGTGACCTATACTCAATGACCGTGTATGAAGGCAACCAAGTGGGGTGTACCCTAAGAGTGTGCATGTGCGAGTGTGTCGTTTTCAGTTATTTTTATCTTTGTACATGTTAATGGTGATCTAAATTGATTTTAGGTTTAAACATTCAGTCTTGTCATTAATTCCCTATTATCAAACATCTAACAGTTATAAATTGCGGAAAGTAAATTGCGGAATTTAAATTACAAGGCGTCGGGTATTTACATCGCCAAAAGAAACCCTTTGAAATTTAAATGCGGAAAAATAATTAAAGCGATAAAAATAATTAAATGATCCTAATTATCTATTACATTCCGGGAACTAATACAATATCGAATAAATAGATCGCATGCGGAAAATTAAATCGAGCGCAAGTTTAGGGTTTTGACCCCTTGTTATTAAAGGAAAGATTTTTTTTTGGTTGTTTTTGAATTAAGAAAGAGACTATCCTAAATTAATTATTAAATAAATAAACAAATTAATTAATTAATGAAGATAAATATTTTTGGATTTTTGGTATTTAAAGAAAGAAAATAAAATTAATCAATGTTAGTAAAAACCTAATTAATTCTAAGTTAATTTAATTATTTGCAAAAATGTATTAAAGTTATTTCTAATTAATGGCCTAAATTAATTAATAGATTTGTTAATAAAAAATAAAATACTAAAATTTAATTTGATAAAGAAAATATTTTTTGTGGTTTTAATTTTATAGAGGAAAAAAAATTTGATTGGTTAGAAAATAATAAAAATAATTAAATCAAATAAACAAATAAACAAATAAAAAATAGAAAGAGAGAAAGGGTATGGGCCTGAAAAGGGTGGTTTGATAAGAAATCTGAGGCCCATTTGCATTGGCCCTGCTTGACTTTCTTGATTCAGTGGGTACACGTTGACTGGGTCAATGGTAGACCATCAGCTTCTGGCCACCAGATTTGGTCTATGGCCATCTGGCCATCAGATGTTTGAGGATGTATGATAGGCTTCACGCTTGGATCTGTACCTGATTATATGAAAAATAATAATATCAAAGAAGTGGAGGACCTAGGATTCGAACCCAGGTCCTGAACGTGATAACCAGCTCGCCTTGACCACTAGGCCATTTGCTTCAGTTGTTCACAATATACAAACAAAATATAATATGGTAAAATACGTTAATGTGCCAGAAAATAAATAAAAAATGCGCGAAAATTTGAAAGGACCAATCAGAGGAGGACACGATCTCGTCCCTGTCCTCAGGCCTGAAACAAAGTTACATGTGGATTTGAATCCGCAGCTAAAAGCATAGGCCATTCCTAAAATTCATCTCAGGCCATATAAATTCCTCCCAAGACCATGGTTGCATTCGTCTTCCTCTCCCGGTCACATCCATAACCATCATTAATGCTAATTTTACCTGTAACAAAAAACCCTAATCCATGAGGCAAAACCCTAACAATGGCGTTTTGCACCACAGAGCAGATAAAGGAAATCAAATAATACAAAAAGATTGGAAATGATCTGGTGGTTACAAATATTCCATTCATTCTTTCTAATAATGCATGATTTTTGAAATACGAAATCAAATACAGAAGGGGATCGCGTGACACTTATAGTGCTCTAGGAGATTGAAAAATGCGTGCTTTTGATCCCAGAAGGTCGAGTGAACACCCAACAATCGATTGGGATAGCTTTTGGCTTCTGAAAACCTCTCTTGCTATGATTTCGAATTCCAACTTTTTCACCACTTTTTCAAGTTTTGTTTTGTTTGTTCTTGCAGCCTCTAACCCTTGTTTCGTGTCCTTTGGCATCTTTATGTATGATACAAGGTGTTAGGGTAACAAATATGGATGGAATCCCTCTAAATCAATGCCTTATGATTTGATTTGATTCATCCTTTAAAGCTTGCCAAATTTATCAAATCTCCGTCTTTTTGTACATGATATGGTGAGATACGAATTTTATGTTGATCATGATGATGAGTAAGACCTAAAACAACCAAAAAGATCTCAAGTAATCAATATTTGGATTTTATATGATTTAATTTGATTTAGAATGAAATAATTCAATAAAAAATCAAATAAAATAATAAAAAAGAAATATGATCTCAAGGATGAAGCTAGGACACGTGTGCAATGGTACAAGCTCAAATCAAGTGGAAACGAATGGGCCCATTTGACAAAATTTGAAGTTTTGGGGATAGTTGACTTTTGGCAATTTTGCAAAAATATCCAACTTCAACAATACATAACTTCTTCAATTTTGAACTTTTGGAGGTGTTCTTGGACTTTTTAGAAATCTTGAGATGTCCTATAAACAACCCTTTTGGTCTCATCTCAATTTGATGTTCCATGCTCAAGTTATAAGCTTTGGAAAAAAAGGTGTTTTTGTTGACTTTCAAAAATGACCTATAATGTCCAAATTTATAACTTCTTGTGAGTGCATATTTTGATCTTGGGGTATGAAGATGGATTGTAGGTAATTGCATCCTCTTCAAAATTAGATTTGGATGGGTCATTTCGCATAAAGTATGAGAAAGTTATGCTTGGTCAAAGTTGAGTTGACTTTTCCTACAAAACCCTAATTTAGCAACTTTTGAGTCTTGATGAATTTTGAGCAATCCTTGATGAATCATGATCAACCCTTGATCAAATGATGAAATATCCTTCAAAATGAGAATGTTGACAAAAAAATTGAAGTTTGATTGTTTATAGGTCACAGTTGACTTTTGCCCTAGCACAGTCGATTTTTGGATCCTTTGAGCAATTGACTGAGCAAACTTCCTCTGCAAGGCTTGAAATTTGACATGGATGATCTTGAGAGCATATTAGGACTATGGAGAGCACTTGAGGTCATTTAGACTCAAGGATCTTGATGCAACACAAAACCTTAATTTGGGGAAGACTGCCTTATGAGATGATTGTCTGTCCAACTTTTGAGCAAGCTTGAGCCACTTGGAGATTTTTCTTACAATGTTTTGAGAAATATGAGAGGGCAAATTTTGGGGTACAATAGCTTCCCCTGTTCAATCTTCTTAAACATGAGGATGTAGATTGGCTTTCGTGCCTTTCGTGATCCGAAGGTGGAAGATGATTGAACACTAGAGTGCCCAAAAATTTGCACTCGCATGAAGTGGTATCAGCCTGGTGATGTCGGGAATGGGATTACAGATGCCATTTGTAGATTGTTGGTAGGAGGATGGGCTTAAATATTCCATCTGCATGAGTTTCGATCGCATAAGATATTCCTTAGAGAGAACTTGCATACCTGTTGTTGTAGAAGATTCTGCTGGGGAAGTCTAACTTTTGTTGAGATTTAGGAACTTGCCTGTACTTCAGCTGGGAGAACATCTTTGTTGAGTTTTAAGAACTTGTCTGTAATTTAACTG
Source organism: Vicia faba (assembly GCA_948472305.1). Taxonomy (NCBI): domain Eukaryota; kingdom Viridiplantae; phylum Streptophyta; class Magnoliopsida; order Fabales; family Fabaceae; genus Vicia; species Vicia faba. Next base: position 1,551,231,378 of record OX451738.1, on the reverse strand, counting down.
GGGGAAACATCTTCATCAAGATCTAGGAAATGTCTTGTCTTCAACGTAGTATATCGTTGAGATTGTAGAACTCGTCCACACTTTGATGGAGGAAAACATCTTCATCAAGATCTAGGAACTGTCTGGTCTTCAACATAGTATACCGTTGAGATTGTAGAACTCGTCCATACTATGACGGAGTAAAAACTCTTCATCAAGATCTAGGAACTGTTTGGTATTCAACGTAGTATACCGTTGAGATTGTAGAACTCGTCCACACTATGACGGAGGAAAACATCTTCATCAAGATCTAGGAACTGTCTGGTCTTCAACGTAGTATACCGTTGAGATTGTAGAAATCGTCCACACTATGACAGAGGAAAGCATCTTCATCAAGATTTAGGAACTGTCTGGTCTTCAACGTAGTATACCGTTGAGATTGTAGAACTCGTCCATACTATGATGGAGGAAACCATCTTCATCAAGATCTAGGAACTGTCTGGTCTTCAACGTAGTATACTGTTGAGATTGTAGAACTCGTCCACACTATGACAGAGGAAAAACATCTTCATCAAGATCTAGGAACTGTTTGGTCTTTAATGTAGTATACCGTTGAGATTGTAGAACTCGTCCACACTATGACGGAGGAAAATTGTCGGGATTGAGAACCTTATCTGAAATTCAACCGAGGATAATTCAGTTGAGATTTAAGAACCAGTCAGGTCTTCAACTGCTGAGAACTTAAATGCATCCTTCCTGAAAGGTAAAGGTCAGTCATATGCAATGCATGATATGGATCAAGCAATGATGTTCTCAAAATAAATGAGATTGTGTTGTATGATGCGTATATGCATGTATCATGAGGTATGGAAATGTAATGTTTCTAGCTGGGGAAAATAAATCTCGGATAGCTGCTGGAGAATAGAGTTGGATTCTTCATTTTCGCTGGGGATGGTGAACGAAGATGATTGTGAGAATAAACCTGCAGGAGAGTATAACTCCGTTGGAGGATAAACTGATGAGGAGATTACTCTGTAGGGAAGAGATGTTCAGCTGAGGATTCAACCAATAAGTTTCGCTGGGGATGAATTACCTTTGCTGGTGATACTGAATCCTGTTGGGGTTTTGAATTCTGTTTGTGAAAGGAAAGAACTTCGCTGGGGATGATCTTTCAGTTGCGGCTTCACTGGGGACAACCTTTTAGGCTCTAATGGGGATAATATTCCTTTGAACTCGGTTGGGGATATTATTTTTATACTCCTCCGGGGATGAACTTCCAGAGTCTACTAGGGATGATTCTTCAACTCCACTGGGGAAGCTTTTTCAGACTGCACTGGGAAAATTTTAACTCCACTAGGGATATCTTGTATTCTTCCGGGGAATATTCTTATACTCCGTTGGGGAATATTAAGACTGTCGGGGATATTTAAGCCTTTTAGTGTTGAGGGTAGATAAACTCTGCTTGGGGAGAATATTACCGATCCCCTTACAGTTGCAAGTCTCAGCTAGGGAGAGCCAATCATTACTATCTTACTCTGCGGGGAGTGAAAGTATCTTAGCCATATTCTTCAGCTGAATTTACCTTATACCGGGTAGACAGAGCAACTGTACAGTTTGGACAGTTCTTATTTGCCCCTGTTTCTGATATTACGAGTAATGGTCTTTTGTTTCGCATGTAAATATTTATGAGCAGTAATTAATGTCAAATGCATATATCAAAAATGAACATTGGACGTTCTTTGCAAAACAAAACAGAAAAAGGAAAAATAGCTTGAAATTTCTTTGAAAATGAATTGTATTGATTTTGAAATTTGGTCTGTAAATAGGCGTTTTTGTACAAAAGGCTGACGTCCTAGTAGGAGAACACCACCGGACAAATAGAATTTATACAATTTGTGAAAAGAAAACAAAACAGCTATGTGAATAATCCCACTGGGTTCCCACTCTGCTATTGCCTTTATGTCCTCGAGCATCTCATCACTTTGCTACTGGTTGAAGGTAGATCAGATTGATTAGTGCCGTCCGAGCTTGATAGTCGATACCGAAGTCTGGTTGTAAGGTGATCCAATAAGACGTAGTGTTATGCTTTAATCCCTAATTTTTTCCTGGACCGCCCTTTTGGGTTTTCGTTCCACCGGGATACCCTTTTTTGCCCAAGTCGCCCTCTCGGGTTTTCGACTTGCCGGGTGCACAGATTTTTTCATTTTCATCCCTTATTTTTTCCCGGACCCTTTTGGTTCTCCGGGAAGCCTTTATTTTTGCCTAGGCAAGTCGACCTAGCGGGTCTTTGATTATGCGTAGTATCTTTTCACTATGTCTGCATTGACGGGGTGAGGAAGGTCGTCACCATCCATGGTGGTTAGAATCATGGCTCCTCCTGAGAAAATGTTCTTAACCACAAACGGTCCTTCGTAAGTAGGGTTCCATTTGCCCCTGGGATCACCTTGAGGTAGGATAATGCGCTTGATAACCAGATCCCCAACTTGATACTCTTGTCGTCTAACTTTCTTATTGAATGCCTTGATCATCCGCTTTTGGTATGTCTGACCATGACAAATAGCAGTGAGTCTCTTTTCGTTGATTAAGTTCAGCTGATCAAGCCGGGTCTGGATCCAGTCATCTTCGCTCAAACCTGCATCCTTCATGATTCGAAGAGAGGGTATCTGAACTTCAATGGGCAACACTGCCTCCATGCCATATACCAAGGAATATGGGGTTGCCCATGTTGACGTCTGCGCTGAGGTACGGTACCCATGAAGAGAAAATGGTAACATCTCGTGCCAGTCTTTGTATGTCACCATCATCTTCTGCACAATCTTCTTAATATTCTTATTAGCCGCTTCTACAGCCCCATTCATCTTCGGCCGGTAGGGAGAAGAGTTGTGATGTTGTATCTTGAACTGCTTGCAGAGCTCGGTGATCATCTTATTGTTGAGATTGGTACCATTGTCTGTAATGATCATCTCTGGTACACCATATCGACAGATCAGATTGTGCCGAATGAAACGTGCCACGACGTTCTTGGTTACAGTAGCAAAGGAGGCCGCTTCAACCCACTTCGTAAAGTAATCGATTGCTACCAGGATGAAACGATGTCCGTTGGACGCTGTAGGTCTGATCTCGCCGATCATATCAATGTCCCACATTGCAAAAGTCCACGGAGTTGTCAAGATATTCAGAGGTACTGGAGGTATGTGCACCTTATCAGCATAAACTTGGCACTTGTGACAGGTCCGAGAATACTGATAACAGTCGGCTTCCATAGCGGACCAATAATATCCTGCCCGTAGGATTTTCTTTTCCATGGTATGTCCACTGGAATGAGTTCCTAAAGTACCTTCATGTAACTCCGCCATGATCCTTTCTGCTTCATTCTTATCCATGCAACGCAGTAAGGTCGAGTCATGGTTACGCTTGTAAAGAATGCCATTGCTGATGAATAACTTTGTCATGAACCTCCTCATAAACTTCTTATCATTAACAGATGCACCCTCGGGATATTCCTGAGCCTCAAGGTATCTCTTCACCTCATGAAACCAGGGTTTATCTGCTACCTCTTCAGTCTCAATGTCACAACAATGTGCAGGTTCGTCCAATCTTTCAATGATAATCCGGGGAGCTTCGTTGTCCCAATTGACTTTGAACATAGAAGACATCGTAGCCAGCGCGTCCCCTAACTGATTCTCCTCTCTAGGGAAGTTTTCAAACGTTATCTCTTCGAAATGTGGAAGCAACGTCAATACATACTCTTTGTAAGGAATAAGGTTTGGGTGTTTCGTATCCCACTCGCCTTTGATCTGACTGATCACGAGAGTGGAATCTCCGAAGACACTCAAGAACTGAATCCTTATGTCAATTACTGCTCGAAGACCCATAATGCATGCCTCATACTCCGCCATGTTGTTGGTGCAGTTGAAACATAGTCGGGCGGTGAACGGAGTATGAGAGCCTTTAGGGGATATGATCACGGCGCCAATGCCATTGCCCAAAGCGTTTGAAGCTCCATCAAAGTACATAGACCATCGGGATCCCTCCTCAGGTCCTTCATTCGGTCCAGTTGTCTCACAATCAGTCACTATCATGATACTCTCATCCGAAAATTCAAAGTTCATAGACTGGTAATCATCCACTGCCTGATGTGCCAAATGATCTGCCAACACACTTCCCTTGATTGCCTTTTGGGTCGTATACTGGATGTCATACTCAGTCAAGATCATCTGCCATCTTGCTATTCGTCCGGACAAGGTAGGCTTCTCGAAGATATACTTGATTGGATCCATCTTTGATATCAATAGAGTAGTGTGAGTCAGCATATACTGTCTCAGCCGGCGAGCAGCCCATGCCAAAGCGCAACAAGTTTTCTCGAGCAACGAGTATCGGGTCTCGCAGTCGGTAAACTTTTTGATAAGGTAGTAAATAGCATTCTCTTTTCGGCCAGACTCGTCATGCTGACCCAGCACGCACCCCATTGAGTTGTCGAGTACTGTCAAGTATAAGATCAAAGGTATCCCTTCGAATGGAGGCATCAGAATGGGTGGCTCTTGGAGATACCCTTTGATTCTTTCGAAAGCGGCCTGACATTCATCATTCCATCTTACCACTTGATCTTTCTTCAGTAGTTTGAAGATTGGTTCACAAGTAGCAGTCAGGTGCGAGATAAATCGGGCAATATAGTTCAGACGTCCCAGAAAGCCTCTGACTTCTTTCTCTGTTCGGGGAGTTGGCATCTCCTGTATAGCCTTCACCTTCTTAGGATCCACTTGAATACCTTTATCGCTTACGACGAAACCCAATAGCTTACCAGGCCTTACCTCGAAGGTACACTTGTTCGGGTTTAACCTCAGCTTGTACAACTTCAACCTGTCAAATAACTTCTGAAGGTGGTCAAGATGCTCTTCTTCAGTCTGAGATCTTGCAATCATGTCGTCAACGTATACCTCAATCTCATGATGGATCATATCATGGAACAAAGAAACCATGGCACACTGATACGTTGCTTCAGCATTCTTCAGTCCAAAAGGCATGACCTTGTAGCAAAAGGTACCCCATTGAGTAACAAAAGTTGTCTTCTCCATGTCTTTGGGAGCCATTTTAATCTGATTATAACCGGAGAAACCATCCATAAAGGAGAATACCTTATGCTGAGCGGTGTTGTCAACCAGAACGTCGATATGAGGTAGGGGAAATCATCCTTAGGGCTTGCCCTGTTCAGATCCCTATAGTCAACACACATTCAAACCTTTCAATCCTTCTTCGGCACTGGAACCACATTGGCCACCCACTGCGGGTAAGAAGTAACTGCTAGAATACCGGCGTCAAATTGTTTCATAACCTCAGCCTTGATTTTCTCAGATATCTCTGGGCGCATTCGGCGGACCTTCTATTTTACTGGAGGATAGTCTTCCTTGGTAGGAAATCGGTGAACCACAATATCAGTATCCAAACCAAGCATATCTTCATAAGACCAGGCAAAGATCTCAACGTAGTCACACAGCATCTGAATCAACCGTTTTTTCACACTAAGCTCCAGGTTTGCACCAACCTTGACCTCTTTCTTGTCTTCCTCCGTACCCAGATTTATTGATTCCACGGGCTCTTCGTGCGGCTGAATAGCCCTCTCTTCTTGAAGTAATAGTCTAGCAAGTTCACCAGGCACTTCGTAATCATCTTCACCTTCGTCTTCGGCTAAGTTGATCGGACTTTCAAAGTCATAACTGGAAGTAGCAGAGTCGTTACCAGTAGGATCCAGAGTGGATGTAGACCTGTATATGTGAGTGTGTGTAAAATAGCTGTTTTGCAATATATAATAAAAGAAAAACAAGGAGCGCAAAATTTGAAATGCAAGAAACGTCCAATGCTTTTATTAATGATATATGTAGATGACACACATAAAGCCCTCACAAATGAAGCCACAGTGCCCCGAGTAAGACACCAGACCATAAAGTTTAAAACATTGTTTGTTACAAATTCGAAACAAAAGTCTCATTACTGGGTAACAAAAGAAATTGGGATGAAGTCATTTGTTGTCCAGTAGCTTAGTCCTTCATTAGTAGTAGGATAGATCCAACTGTCGAACTCATAATCTTCAACATCGTCTTCAATGGCATTCACTCCTGAATTGCTGATGAAGAAAGGAGGTCTTCCGATTCGTGCATTCCGAACAGCCTTCTGAGCTTCTGCAGTGAAACCCAAACCAAACTTGTTAGTCTTCTGTGCAAAATCATGGAGTTGTCCCCAATTTGCACACCCACCTTTCTCGACAACAGCCCGGGCATCCTAGAAGGAAGCCATCTTCATTAGAGGACCTTCAACAACAATCTCAGTTGATGCCAGCGTCTGGGGAACCTCTTCAAAATGTTGAAACGGGGTTTCAATGAACTCCCCATCCATCTCTACATATCGGAAAGAGTTGAGGTGGCTCACCATGTACTCCTCCTCTCCTTGCACTATCACAATTTCCCTTTTACTGGGTACTTTAGCTTCTGGTGGAGTGTAGACGTCACTGCCCCAACTTTGTGGATCCACGGACGACCCAGAAAACAAGAATAAGATGGCCGAATGTCCATCACATAGAATGTAAATGCAAAAACCTGAGAACCAACCTTGATTGAAATATCCACTTCACCGTGCACCATCCTCTTAGACCCATCAAAGCTCTGACAACAATGTTGCTTGGTTTCAGCTCTAACCCTTCACAGTCCAACCGGTCTAGAGCATTCTTAGGCAAAACGTTCAATGAGGAACCAGTATCCACTAATACATGAGCAAGAGTGGTGCCCCTGCATTCAATGGAGACATGCAGGGCATCATTGTGATTCTTCCCCTTAACAGTCAAATCGGCGTCAGAGAAACCCAACCCATTATCAGCAGTCAGACTAGCCACACAATCTTTAAACTGATCAGCTGATGTTTCTTGAGGTACGTGTGCAGTCTTCAGGAATGCAATCAGAGCCTTGGCATGGGCCTCTGAGCATAGCAACAGTGATAACATGGAGATTTTGGATGGGGTTTTCCCCAGCTGCTCGACTACATTGTAGTCGCTCTTTTTGATAATCTTTAAAATCTCCTCCATCTCTTGTCTAGAGGCTTCAACAGTAATCTTCTTCGGCGCCTCCGTTTGGGAAGGCTCATCAGTGGTCCCTTTGCCTCGAGTGTTGGATGACTCGGCAACAGGGGTAAGGATGGGAACTTGAACAGGAATAGTAGCAGGTACACTGGCAGGTGTAATAACAACAGGTTTCCGGGCAGTTGGTGGAGAGATATCAGGGGAGAAAAGTCTTTCGTTGCGGGTGACTTTGGCAGGTCCAACAATATTGCTGACGCCGGTATCAGCATCCAAATCTTGTTTAACTCCTTGATGATAAACATCAGCCTCGTAGTGCCAAAGGACAGCTTTATCAGATGAATAGGTGATGGGCCCTGGAACAGTGATGATCAACAGCGCGATTCTTAGAACATATGCAATTCTAACAGGCTTTCTCGAGGAAGTCTTGGAAGAATTGTCGAAAATGGTGATGATAGCAACTTCTTCAGTAGGGATCAAAGGAACAAGAGTCTTCTCAAACAGAATTTCCTTATTATCCATCAGGCGTTGGACACCTGACTTCAAAAGATGGCAACCGGTAGGTAGGACAGAACACATACGGCAACCTTCGTCACAGCCTGGAAATAAACCGGCTAGCAAAAGGTTCTTCTTTACATTCATCAAAGGGGTAACAATGTCGTTCATGGAAACCACAAACGAGTCTTCATCTACAGCATTTACTCCTTGCTTGGGCATAGGAGCTGTCACAACATTAGGTCTTTCAGGTGCTTCGAACTCAATCTCTTTCGCATCAATTAAGTCTTGTACTTTGTTCTTCAAAACCCAACAATCATCTGTATCATGCCCCAGGCTATCAGAGTGAAAAGCACAGCGGGCATTAGGGTTATACTTTGGTGATGTAGTGTTGGGATTCTGCGGGGCCTCCCTTGGAATCACTAGATTGGTTTTCAATAATTGTGGTAGAATCTGAGATAAATCCATGTTGAGCTGAGTGAATTGTCTTCGAGGTTTCTCGGCCCTTAGCTGATTGTTGCGCTGGGGAGCACCAACAGGTCATGAAATAACAACCGCATTAACAGCTTGGCGGTGTTCAGGTCTATTCTGGATTTTCGAACTATAAATAGCACTGGACTCTTTCTTAAAAGGCTTCTTCTCGGTGCCTGATGAAGCACCCTTCTGTATTTTACAAGATTTGATACCAACCTCAATCCTTTCCCCGATCATAATCAGCTCTGTAAACCCGGACGAAGAACTTCCAATCAGATGGTTGAAATACGGACCAGACAAGGTCCCAGAAACATATCTACTAGCTCCCTATCAGCCAAGGGTGGTTGCACTCTTCCAGCGAGGTCCCTCCACTTCTGAGCATAATCTTTGAAACCTTCGCCCGCGACCATTGACATACCCTGGAGTTGGGTACGCGTGGGAGAAAGGTCAACATTGTATTGGTACTGCTTCTAGAAAGCAGCGGCCAAATCCTCCCAATTACGGATACTAGCTCCTTCTAACTGGTAAAACCATTCAAGCTGAGTCCTTGAGAGACTATCTTGAAAGAAGTGGATCCATAGGTTCTTGTCAGCGGTGTACGGCTGAATCTTCCTTACATACGAACGGAGGTGTAGTTTCGGACAAGAAACACCGTCGTATTTAGCAAAGGTTGGTGCTTTAAATTTGTGGGGAATTACCACCCCAGATGACAGACCCAGATCACCAAAGTCTAGACCAGGCACCTTCTGAACTTCCATGGCACTTAACCGGTCTTCAATCTGCTTGTATCTATCCTTAGCTGGAGGATACTAGTCTTCGTCAAAGTCAGTCTCGTTGTCTGAAACCACAGGGCTAGGAGCCCTCCTTTCTTCCTGATTATCTTTCCCTCCAGATGAGGGGGTCAAATCAACCTCTTCTCGCAAATCGTTTCTGAATCTGTGACCCATATTGAATAGGACCGTCTTCTTCTTCTTATCTTTCAGGATAAGGGTCTTCAGATCTTGCTGACCCTTAGCCAAACTCATGAAAAACTCTTGGAACTATGCGTTTTGAGCCTGTAGAGCCTTGATTTCTTATTTAGTTGATGGTTCAGAAGACATGATGCTGAAATAAATAGCGAAGGAGATGAGAAAACCTGTAAGGGTACCTGTTATGAGGTGCATGGGATGAAATGCGTATGATATGATTTCAAAGACGTCGAGAGATTCAAATTCGTAAACAAGAAATGAAACATACTTTTATTAGATAAACTTTGAAATTAATTGTTCAACAAATGCCCTTAAAGCGTTACAAGAAAGGAAATACTGAAAAGTAAATAAAAACTAGAAATAATCAAAGGACATCAGCGCTCCCACGGTCGTTTGCCTTTAGTGCTGATATAGTCGTTGATGATCTGCTCATTCTCCAACTGTCTTGACAACTTCTGGATCTTTCGCTCTTGCTCGTGATACTTTTCTCTATAAGTATCCTGCTCTTTCCTTAGCTGCATCCAGGACCTCTTCAATGCCCCAATGTCAGTAGGCATGTAAGGGTGTAAGATAGTAGGAGGAACCCCTTCCTCAACAGCAACTTCAACAATAATAGGCAAGACGGCTTCATAGGGCATTCCCAGCTTTTGGGCACGTATGCGAACCCATCAGAGATATGGTTCCATTGGTAGAGAAGTCTTCGCACCCAGCTCATGTGGATCAGATCTGTGTACTCTATCCCAAGCCCTTATGAATCTGCGGTGTTGCTCGTCACTATCTCCTTGGAAATCAAAGACAATACTAGGCATCAGTAACTCATGAGGTCCTTCCCTCCTAGCTCGCCCGAACTAACGCAAGGCCAAGCATGGATTATAAGTAATTCCTCCATTGGTTCCTATCAGTGGAACATTGGGGTATTCCCCACATCGATCAATAATAGCCACCTCGTCCATACCTTTAATGGTCCAAATGATGTCATTGTGAGAGAGAGATACATAACCCTATAAGCCCAGCCCATGCCTTCTTTGTTCTTCAGAACTGATTTGGGGAGGTGAGAAATAAACCACCTCGCCAACAATGGAGCACATCACATCAAGGTTCCCCACTTCCGAGCAGTACGGGCATAAAGCTGATGAAGAATGTCACCCAAGAGAGTGGGCACAGGATTACCGGAGATGAAGATTTTTACCGCATTCACATCAACAAAGGAGTCAGAGTTAGGAAACAATACCAAGACATATATCAGAAGAGCCAGAATATCTTCGAATGCTTGGAAGTCTAGACTATCCTAGAAATGATTAGCCTTACCAACCAAAAACTTAGTCAGAAAGCCCTTTGCTCCACTTCTAGTCTCCCAATTAGCCATTACCTCATCCTTTGTCATATGAAGGGCTGAAGCAATCTCTTATGGCCTAAGGATCTTCTCCCAACCAGTAAACGGGGTCTGCTCCAGAATAGAGATACCGAGCAGATCAAAGAACTCTTCTAGGGTGGGAACCAACTGGTAATCCTGAAAAGTAAAGCAATGGTACAGCGGATCATAGAATTGGACCAGGACACTCATCATTTGCTCGTCCAATTTGGAGGTAACCAAACTAAGAAGATGCCCATGTATTCAGATGAAGGAGGTTGTATCAGACATCTTTGCAACCAATTCTTTAAGCATAGTGAGAACCTGGACATAGTTGATCCGGATGGTGTTCCTACGCATAGGTGCCATGACCTACAAAACAGAACAAAGATGAATCCCTCATGTCTTTGAAATAGGTTAGTACAATGCAAGATGTATGCATTGTTATGATGTCATGATGTCATGATAGGAAGCACACCACAAGTATCCACAAATAGCAAACATGGTAAAGGCACACAAGTCACAGAGAGAGCCCTTAGATTTTAGGTTGGCAAGGAGTCTAGGCACTACCCTCTTTCAGTTAAGTTGGTTTAAACCTGTCCTAAAAATAGTAATCGGGTTCTAGAGGATCTCAATATCACTGACTACCCTCGATCGGTCATAATTCTAGTTTATCAACCTTTTCTTGCGGCTGGAATCATCGCGAGAGTTTAGTCTCAATGAGTGTAGCATACTGCTACTGTTCTATGGCCAAGTTGGTCAAGTTAAAGTTTCTAAGGTCAGTTGGTGCTTAATGACCCCTTAGCAGACACGTATTCTCCTCGTTGCGCCATAAGGGATATCGGTACATACTAAAGTGCCACACCAACGTAGCGACTGTTTCAACCGTATCGATCTACGTTATATAGTTCCCTCACAGTTTATGGCTACTTACCTAAAGGGTATCCCCCAGATCCGGGTTAGGATCTATAGTAACTCCGATATAAGCCCACAAAGATAAATCATACAAATCAAGCAATTGAAAACATTATGAACTATTCCTAAGGTACACCCCACTTATTAAGCGTCCCCAACAGAGTCACCACTTCTGTGATACGGTGGGAAAGAACTGTCTGTTTTTTGGAATGCTGGTTTGCATTTTGTGTTTGTTTTCGCAAAATGTCGCGGTAAGCAAGAGTCGCCATCGACTTTTATTTTATCCAACAAGGAAAGGAAAAAAGCACAGAAAAATTCCTTTTTTGGGATATTTCTCGGGTTCGGGGGGTAGATTATAGAAAGGGAAGGTGTTAGCACCCTTTCTATCCGTGGTTATCCACGGGCTCTTAAGTACTTGCTCATATTGTTTTCAAAATTTGCTTTCTTTGTGCTTGTGGGTTTGAAAAAAGTTTTTGTTTTGAAAACTTTGATTTAACTCTTGCTTCTGTCCTCAAGAGTGTAATGAAGTGTTTTTGAAAACTTTGTTCGAAAAGTGTAAGTGTGAAAAGTTTTTATTTTTGAAAGAGCAAGTATCTAAGAACCATCTACCTACTCGAAAAAAGAATCGTTCTATGCTATCTTCCTTTAGACAATGCTATCCTATTATTGATGAGTAGGTAGCATCGTCGTTGGAGTTTGAGGGTCAATTCGATTTTAGGGACTTACGGTCACCAAAGCAATGGTAGGACGTCTTAGCAGTAACCTAATGTCTTAGATCATTTATTTTGAGGCAACAATATCCGAGGCGACCGTTTCGAGGCGACTATGATCTTTGGACAAGAGGATGACCTCTAAAGTGACTTATACTCAATGACTGTGTACGAAGGCAACCAAGTGGGGTGTACCCTAAGAGTGCGCATGTGCGAGTGTGTCGTTTTCAGTTATTTTTATCTTTGTACATGTTAATGGTGATCTAAGTTGATTTTAGGTTTAAACATTCAGTCTTGTCATGCATTCCCTATTATGAAACATCTAACAGTTATAAATTGCGGAAAGTAAATTGCGGAATTTAAATAACAAGGCGTCGGGTATTTACATCGCCAAAAGCAACCCTTTGAAATTTAAATGCGGAAAAATAAATAAAGTGATAAAAATAATTAAATGGTCCTAATTATCTATTACATTCCGGGAGCAAATACAATATCGAATAAATAGATCGCGTGCAAAAAATTAAATCGAGCGCAAGTTTAGGGTTTTGACCCCTTGTTATTAAAGGAAAGATTTTTTTTGGTTGTTTTGAATTAAGAAAGAGACTATCCTAAATTAATTATTAAATTAATTAATTAATTAATTAATTAATGAAGATAAATATTTTTTGGATTTTTGGTATTTAAAGAAAGAAAATAAAATTAATTAATGTTAGTAAAAACCTAATTAAGTCTAAGTTAATTTTAATTATTTGCAAAAATGTATTAAAGTTATTTCTAATTAATGGTCTAAATTAATTAATAGATTTGTTAATAAAAAATAAAATACTAAAATTTAATTTGATAAAGAAAATATTTTTTGTGGTTTTAATTTTATAGAGGAAAAAAAATTTGATTGGTTAGAAAATAATAAAAATAATTAAATCAAATAAACAAATAAACAAATAAAAAATAGAAAGAGAGAAAGGGTATGGGCCTGAAAAGGGTGGTTTGAGAGGCAATCTGAGGCCCATTTGCATTGGCCCTGCTTGACTTTCTTGATTCAATGGGTACACGTTGACTGGGTCTATGGTAGACCATCAGCTTCTAACCACCAGATTTGGCCTATGGTCGTCTGGCCATCAGATGTTTGAGGATGTATGATAGGCTTCACGCTTGGATATGTACCTGATTATATGAAAAATAATAATATCAAAGAAGTGGAAGACTTGGGATTCGAACCCAGGTCCTGAACGTGATAACCAGCTCGCCTTGACCACTAGGCCATTTGCTTCAGTTGTTAACAATATACAAACAAAATATAATATGGTAAAATATGTTAATGTGCCAGAAAATAAAAAAAATGCGCGAAAATTTGGAAGGGCCAATCAGATGAGGACACGATATCGTCCCTGTCCTCAGGCCTGAAACAAAGTTACCTGCGGATTTGAATCCGCAGCTAAAAGCATAGGCCATTCCTAAAATTCATCTCAGGCCATATAAATTCCTCCCAAGACCATGGTTGCATTCGTCTTCCTCTCCCGGTCACGTCCATAGCCATCATTAATGCTAATTTTACCTGTAACAAAAAACCCTAATCCAAGAGGCAAAACCCTAACAATGGCGTTTTGCACCACAGAGCAGATAAATGAAATCAAATAATACAAATAGCTTGAAAATGATCCGGTGGTTACAAATATGCCATTCATTCTTTGTAATAATGCATGATTTTTGAAATACGAAATAAAATACAGAAGGGGATCGCGTGACACTTACAGCGCTCTAGGAGATTCAAAAATGCATGCTTTTGATCCCAGAAGGTCGAGTGAACACCCAGCAATCGATTGGGATAGCTTTTGGCTTCTGAAAACCTCTCTTGCTATGATTTCGAATTCCAACTTTTTCACCACTTTTTCAAGTTTTGTTTTGTTTGTTCTTGCAGCCTCTAACCCTTGTTTCGTGTCCTTTGGCTTCTTTATGTATGATACAAGGTGTTAGGGTAATAAATATGGATGGAATCCCTCTAAATCAATGCCTTATGATTTGATTTGATTCATCCTTTAAAGCTTGCCAAATTTATCAAATCTCCATCTTTTTGTACATGATATGGTGAGATACGAATTTGATGTTGATCATGATGATGAGTAAGACCTAAAACAACCAAAAAGATCTCAAGTAATCAATATTTGGATTTTATATGATTTAATTTGATTTAAAATGAAATGATTCAATAAAAAATCAAATAAAATAATAAAAAAGAAATATGATCTCAAGGATGAAGCTAGAACACGTGTGCAATGGTACAAGCTCAAATCAAGTGGAAAAGAATGGGACCATTTGACAAAATTTGATGTTTTGGGGATAGTTGACTTTTGGCAATTTTGCAAAAATGTCCAACTTCAACAATGCATAACTTCTTCAATTTTGAACTTTTGGAGGTGTTCTTGGACTTTTTAGAGAGATTGAGATGTCATATAATCAACCCTTTTTGTCTCATCTAAATTTGATGTTCCATGCTCAAGTTATAAGCTTTGGAAAAAAATGTGTTTTTGTTGACTTTCAAAAATGACCTATAATGTCCAAATTTATAACTTCTTGTGAGTGAATTTTTTGATCTTGGGGTATGAATATGGATTGTAGTAAATTGCATCCTCTTCAAAATGAGTTTTGGATGGGTCATTTCTAATAAAGTATGAGAAAGTTATGCTTGGTCAAAGTTGAGTTGACTTTTCCTACAAAACCCTAATTTAGCAACTTTTGAGTCTTAATGAATTTTGAGCAATCCTTGATGAATCATGATCAACCCTTGATCAAATGATGAAATATCCTTCAAAATGAGAATGTTGACAAAAAATCTTGAAGTTTTACTGTTTATAGGTCACAGTTGACTTTTGCCCTAGCACAGTCGATTTTGGGATCCTTTGAGCTATTGACTGAGCAAACTTCCTCTCCAAGAATTGAAATTTGACATGGATGATATTGAGAGCATATTAGGACAATGGAGAGAACTTTAGGTCATTTCGACTCAAGGATCTTGATGCAACACCAAACCCTAATTTGGGGAAGACTGCCTTAGGAGATGATTGTATGTCCAACTTTTGAGCAAGCTTGAGCCACTTGGAGATTTTTCTTGCAATCTTTTGAGAAATATGAGAGGGAAAATTTTGGGGTACAACAGAAAAGTATTACAGAAACTAGATTCAATATTCATTCCTTCTCTCCCACCTTTGCCTAGCGAATCTTCGTCGCCCGACAACACATCCTCCATCGTTCGAAGATCTTGTGCGAACAAGACTTTCCTGTTGCGATTTCCTGCATAAACCAGTCAAATTCTCTTGTGATTTTATCATGTTAACAGGTATTAAAACAAAATACAATCACAGGGTTCCATCATCTATCAATAACCTATCATTCTATACTCAATATACATCATTTATACACCATTATTCATCACCAATTCATCAAATTCTCATCAAACAACACCAAATCACCATCTACCAAAACCTAAGGTAACCCACCAATCATCTAAACCTTAAATCAAATATGATAACAGTGATAAAACTCCCCTTACCTTTGATTATAACACCAATTCAACTTCTCTTTGGTTCTATACCGAAATCTCTTGCCTCTTTGTGCCCTAGCCTCCTTTCTCCACAGCGTCAGTTTCTTTCTCCCAATTCTACGATCATTCCACAATGACTTTCTTTTCCCATAATTCCTTGTATAATCTTTAGACCCCTAATATCAAACTTCCCACCTTGTCCTTACTTATTATCCATTAATTACCATCTTGCCCTTAGTTTCTCTACACTTCTATTATTCTATTTTTCCCAATTAAAATAATTCTAAACAATTATTCTAATTATTCCAAAATACTAATAATCCTCTTAATTAGTCTAATTCCCACTATGTTACACATAGCAACCCATCATACATTATAGTCATCCAAAAATCATATTCAAACATCATATTTATCTCAATCATCATGGTACACTTCATATTCATCATAATATCGCAAATCACTATAAATGATCACATATAATCATCAAGACATCAAACACTTCATCCTGACTCATATAATCACTCTAAATTAATCAATTAAATAATTAATCTAGAATTTAGGGTGTTACATATGGTTGTAAGTTGTCATGTTCCACCACGGTCTGGAAACCGTCATAGAAAGGCAGGATGCACGCTACTAAGCACAACGATTATGAGTAACAACCGTTGTGCGATAGACATATAAATTTTACATTTTATTAAGATTACTGTAAGTAACTGTTGTTGAAAGTCACCATAGTTTATTATATAATATGTAGATTGCTTGTTTTTCCATACACCTCACTAAAGAAATACAAGCATTCAAATTGATGAAAATGTATATAATCTGGAAATTAAACTATTCTTAAAACCCAAATTAAACAAACCACTGTTTTCTGAATTGCATCTGGTTCATCATTCATCGTAAGCTATTTAACATATAGAACATGGTTTAATGGTGTGGCTCCTTCATGGCACCGATATCTTCTCATATAGTTTAATGAAGGAGCCAGATCATTATACCATGTTTTTTATGTTAAAGAGCTCGCGATGAATGATGAAACAAATGCAATTCGGAAAATATTGATTTATATAAATCGGTTTTCAAATACAACTTAATTTTCAGATTATAAGTATCTATGTCAATGTAAGTGGATGTAATTTAAGTGAGGGTTAATGACACAAACAATCTACACAAAATATAATAAACTCAACTACAACAATAACATACAAAAGCATTTATCAACAAACAACATCATACTACATTATTCAGGACGTACCTTTTACTGAAACTAATAATGGAAATTCATCTAGTTTGTAAAGCTAAAAGAAATATAAGGAGTAAAAAGTTTAAACAACAACTTCACAATTCTTATATTTCTTCTCATAAGTTCTCAAACTAGATGAAGTTTGCTGCCGGTTATTTCACCGTTTACTAAAATGTTTTGTTATTATTGAGACCTACAATAACCATGAAAGTTATCAACCTGCGTAACCACAAACTTATTTTTCAACAAAGTATGAAACTCATCTAACAACTTACATCATCAATGGATATACATGAAATCGTGGAACTGTAACAAAGTATGAAGTTCATATTGTTTGTGAAGCTATGAAGAAAAAGTACAAGGTGGATGAAGTTTCCTTTGATAAGGTAACGAAGACGGGTCTGAAAAAAGGAGTACAATCAACAAAAACAACATACAACAAACGAGATAATGGGGAACTATGAATGAAATTTCCATCATAGCTTCATACTTCTTGTACTTTTTTCCATGGCTATACAAAAAATATGTACCATAGCCATAGTATGGTCTTTGTTGAGGTAGTGAAGATGACTCTGAAAAAATGATAACAATTAATCAACAAAAATAACATGCAACGAACTATCTAACAATAAGATGTACGAAGAAGAATACCTTAACGTATGAAGCACACGATTCACGGCTAATGGCGAAGAAGAAGAGAAAAAAATGGGTGTTGGGGTTTTATTGTGAAGAAAACAACGCTATTATCAATAAGTGAGAGTTAACTCGCTTATATATGGGTAAATTTTTTCACAACAGTCATCTACCAACCGTATTGATAAGTATTTATTTATTATAAATATATCACAACGGTGGAACAAATCAACCGTAGTCATAACCCTTTAACTTTTTTACTTGATGGTATCACCATGGTTGGCTCCAAAAATGTTTTTATATACAATAATTTTTAATCAAAAAACAAAAATAATATGGTAGCGCCTTAGTTTAAAGATGTCACCACGGTGTAGGGAAGAACCATGGTGATCATGGAGTTGTTGTTTATGGGTTTTATAGTAGTAACTAGTGACTTTTTTGGAGCTCAGATGAGGGGGCTCGTGGTTTAGATGGTGGCACTCGGATCGTATGAAGAACCTTTATTGAGTTGGTACCACATGTATGAGTTGAATCGTTATCTGCATTGCATTACGTAAATGTTGTGCAAATTAGTGTTTTGGTGATTGTGTGTAATTGATTTATTTTGACTAATGCATATGAGTTATGCTAATTAATGTGATTGAAAGTGTATGAAAGAATTATATCTTTGTTTTAGGCTATGCTTGCATTTCTTTTGCACCATTATATATTTTGAGCGTATTCTCACACTTTTGTTGTTTGTGGTGTTTTGTGCTCCTTCTTGAGGTACAAATAAGCAGGTATATGAGTAGATGCTTTAGATCTGAAGGATAGTGTTGAGGTTATTCTTCCTTTTTTGTTTTATGCGTTTTTAAATTTCCGTTGCTCTGATATATAGCATCAGGCGGACTAACGTTTATGATTTTATTTTATTATGAATTGTTATTGTGAAAGCTAGATGTCATAAGTCTTAATGATTTTGAGTTGTTCTGATGTCGAAGGTTGTTGTACCCTAAAATTTTCCCTCTCATTTATCAAGTATTTTCTCACAAGATCTCCTTTGGTTCAAGACTGCACTAGGGTTGATCAACTCAAGACACCTCATTAAGCACTGATAACTGAAATTAGGGTTTGAGATTACATAAGGGTAATTGAACTTTTAATGCATAATATGACTCTCATGGATCATTATGGACCCTCAAGATTTCTCATGTCAAGTTTCAAGTCTTGGATCACATTTTTGCTCAGTCAATTGATCAGTTGACCTAAAAGTCAACTATATTGGGGAAAAAAGTCAATTGTGGTCAATTTACAATCAAACTTCATAATTTTTTATACATATCAACATTTGGAACTCCTATATGTTATTTTATCAAGTTTGGACCATAATTCCTCAAGAAATTTGATCAGATCATCAAAAGGGCAAAATGGTCAAAATTAGGGTTTTGACTGAGAAAAGGCAATTTCTGATTTTTGACCTAGCAAATGGTTGATTGGTTGGAAACAAGATCTCAAGGATTCAATTGAATCATTTTTACCTAATGGCATGACTCAAAACATCCCTCAATATCAATTGATTGATAGTTGATTTTCAGTCAATTGATCAAAAGTCAATTGTACACTGAAAAGTCAAACTTTGACTTTTTATTCAAAATCAAGTGTCAAAAATTACAATTCATCAAAGCATGTCAAAATATGAAGCTTGTTCATAAATAAATCAAAAATTCAAGATTTCATTTTGAAAAGTCAAAGGTTCCAAACTTAGAAATTTTTCTAAGTGTTGAAAACTTCATATTTTTCACAACTTAGAGCCAATTTTTCACTATGATGCAAGATGATTCAAAGGAAAATTTCAACATGAAACTTGTAGATCTCAATGAGATATAAAAAATTTATTCACACAACTCCTCCTATAAATTCTTGGATTTCAAGTTATTAATCCATGAAATCATGGTCATGAAACTAAACACTTAGTGAAAAATTTTCCCTAGTTAGGCAGATTTTTGGTACCAACTTCATAGCAACTTTTCACATATCTCCATTTGGAATTTGAAAAATTGATTCAAAGAGGGGTTATATAGCATTTTAAAAGCTTTCCAAAATGTCCAAGAACTCATTGAGATCATGTTTGAGTATGGATAATCGAAGAGATGAAGTTAGGATTTTCAAACTTGAATTAGAAGTCATTTCATGATGAACAAGAATTCAAATCCAAGCCTAGGATGAATAATATTTTCTTTGCAGGTCTCAAACTTGTTTGTCACTCCATAATTAAATTTTTATACAATTGTTAGAGCTTTAATCCAAGCACTTAAGCCTTTATCCAAGTTACATTTCCATTTATGGCACAAAGTAACCATTCCATTCTTGTAAAGAAGCTTTAATCACAAAGTCAATGCATAGAGCTTTGCACTTATTCCTTATGATCACAAGCAATGTAAAAGGCAAAAGCAACATGTCTAGAGCCTCCCATAAACTCAGACCATGCTTGTACTATGCCTTGAAACCATGTTTTCACTTTTCTTCAAAATCAAGTAACATAGCCAGAACTCTAGATCTTGTGCTTCTGACCTCCTCAAGTACTCTAACCTTTTCCTTACTTATACACAAGTTTTTTGCAAGCTAACACACGATTTCAAGCCCCCAAGAACTCTCCCAAAGACCCTTGCTGCACAGAACTGTCCCACTTAACAGTTTTGAGCCAAAACTCTCCATCTCCATTTCCACCCGTGCGTTTTGATTCTTAACCATCCAGACACCTTACTTACATCATATACAAGTGATCCAACCCCTGTTTCAAGACTGTAACTCCTCCATCACTATCCACCATTTCCAAAACCGAAGCTTGCAACTTGACTTGAGTTAGGAGTTTCAGCCATCCTCCAAGCAAAGTAGGAGTTGGAACACATTCAAGGAGGTTCAGGCAAGCTACAGAAATCATCAAGCCATCTCAAAGGTTGCTCAAACTCCATACACGACTCCAGCTGCAAGAGGTAAGTTTTCAAACTTCTATCTCTTCATACAAGCATCATTTGATTCTGATTTGTGAAGATAAAATATAGATACCATTGCCACGAAACTGTACATATCAGTAGTTTGCATTTATATGGCCTGAGCTTAGAGAATTTTAGAGTTGAAGTTTCTGAAATTTTTAGGTTTTAAATTAGGGCCAGAAAAATTCTCACTCATCTTGGATTTATAGCTTTAGTTATTTATATATGTTTGGATTCGTGGGAAGAAATGCCACAACTTTCATGTTTGTACTTTCCATTTTTATTGAGAGATGAAGAAGTTACAGGTACTCTGGCTGGCTGAAGGTTGAAGACGAAGTACAGGCCTTGGAAGCATGTTATGTTATGTATTTATCATTTCATTTTAATAAATGGATGTATAGCCACCTCAGTGGTAAGGTGGCGCGCTAGTAACCAAGAGGGCGTGGGTTCAACACCCAGTGTGCTACCTTTTCTCTTTTCTCACATTTTTTTCACTTTTTTTGTTTCCAAACAACACGCCTGGGCCTCCAACTTAGGCCTGGTGAATTTGTTTTCTTTTACTAACCCCTGACTTACTTCAGCACCCCCTGGCCCATTTTTATTATTATTTTCTTTTCCTTATTTTATTTTATTTCTTTTTCCTTTATTATTATTATTATTATTATTATTAATATTATTTTTATTGTTATTAATAAAAATCCAAAAAAAAATTTATTTATTATTTTTACACTTATTTAGTTTATTTGTTTTATAAAACTAAAAGAACAAAAACATTTTTTTAATAAATTAATTTCTTTCTTAATAATTAATATTTAGGTTTAGGTTTAACTATTATGTTATTTTCTTGTAATTAAAATTAATTTAGAACTTAGGTTTCTTTTAATTAATTAATATCCATATTATTTTTATTAATTTAAAACCTTTTCATAAATAAAACCCTAAAAAATCCTTTTTAGTTAATTTCTTTTCTTATTTAGTTTAAGTTAGTTTTATTTAATTTTTCTTAATCATTTTTTAATTAGGTCAAGACTAAGCCCTTTCATAAAAAACAAACAAAATCATTTCTTTTTTCCATTTATATTCTTGCATTTTTATCTTCATTTTTGTACAATATTCAATATGGTTGTAATAATTATTTAGATTTAATTTTCTTACAATTTCCCCATTTGTAAATTTGTACACCCCCTCCCCTAATGATATAATAGCTTAGTATTTTTATTTTCCGCAATTTAATGCTTTATATATAAATGCTAGTAAATTAGGGTTTGTATGAAAAGATAAAATCGATGCTTAGAAAATCCTAATTCAAAGACAAAACAATGCATGTAAATCAATACACTTGCACACTTACACCTTTAAGGTAAATCCACTTTGTTGCCTTATGAATATGGCCATGTTGTGCATGTGGGGTATCTTAGCAAAATCAATAAAAAAATACAAGATCATAGTCCCTCGATGACACTATCAAAGCTGCCTTTCAAAAATGATCTTAGTCCCTTAAAGAAAATGTTAAGATATCTTACAATATTGCTAATCATGGCTATACGATGACCCATGTTCGTCCCTTTTACATCCAAAGATAGGGTTTCTTACCACATCAATGGTAAGATAACAATGTCAAAGGAAAGAGGAAATATACATGAAAGACTTTTGAGTAGGTAGAATGTTCCTAGTTGCTTGCTCATTTTCAAACCAAAACATCCTTGTTATTTTCAAAACAAACACCAACACTTTCAAAACATCTTTCAAACTTGAAACATTTTTCAAAAGATCAACACTTTGTATACATTCTTACGAACGAGAATCTTTACAAAGTTTTCCTAAACGATTACGCCTTTTCAAAATACTTTCAAAAACTACACAAAGCACATTTTCAAATAAAAGCAAGTGATCTAGCAAGCAACTAAGAGCCCGTAGATAACTACGGATGAAAAGGGTGTTAAGACCTTCCCTTTTCATAATCTACCCCTCGAACTCAAGAAAACATCTCAAAGGTCTTTCCTGCTCTTTTCAACCTTTCCTTTTGGATAAAAGAAAATTCGGTGGCGACTCTTGCTAACCGCAACATTTGCGACCAAACGCAAAACAACTAAGTCAGTTCTCCCACCGTGTTATAAAGGCTTTTCTCATAACTGTGTTTAAGTTCAAATAAAGATTATTATGATACTTATTTAATTAATTAGTTGTATTTTCTTGATTAATTATGTTGCGATGAGCCTAAGTAAAGTCGGACATGTAATGACGTGTATTTTGAATTATATGTTTTATTTAAAAAGTGTTACAAAACAGATTTGTGATGTGATGTGTGACACCCTAAATGTAAGTATTTGTTCATATGCAAATTGTTTCGTATTATTTCGTGTTAGAGTTTTAGGGTGTTACAATAACTACCCATTTGAGTTAATCACTTCGACATTCCCTAGAAGGGCAGACCATGATAAATCGATCCAACCTAAATATTAAAATATTGGCGAGATGGCCCATATTGGGCCTGGTTGCCCAAAGGAGGGCATGGTCGTCCAAATTGGGCCTACCTACTTGAAATGGTATTCATGACCCATTTCATTTAATGTACATGGTGGGCGAGGTGTCCTAGGAAAATAGTTTGTAAATATCATTCATAAAGATGATAAATGTCTCCCTTATGATAGAGGAAGGTCTAGTCTTCCGGAGTTTGAGAAATGGAAGATTGAGATACGCACATTGAACCTCTTACAATCTTTAGTAAGAAGGCTCTCACCCTCTATTATATTTTAAACGAGTATAATATTCAAAATTGATATATCAAATTTTTAATAATATATGATTTTATTTATTATATTGACTAGAAAATATATTTAATTAAAATACATGAGTAATTTTACAAAATTAAAATTTTGAGTACTATATTTTATTTAATAAAAAAAATTGTTTTACTACCTTTAATATATAAGCAATATACGCGCTCGGATTTTGTTGCTCGCATCCACCTCCTCGAGTCAGATTGTGTTGCCGCTCTGGCCGACGCGTTCGAGACTGCGGTGAGTCAGCTATTCATGCTGAATCCGGGCTTGAACACCAAAGGGGTTGGAGTTCTCTCCCAGATTATCGACGGCCAGGTAGTGCCTCCTCCTGATTCACCTGATGTGGTCGTCAACTCTCTGGGGAATGATTGACTATTTGTTATTGTTTGGGTTTGTGCGCCCGTATATTGCTTTGTTTTTTGGGGGCCTGTGTGCCCATGTTAGTTTTTGGGGCCTGCGTGCCCGTGTCTTTCTTAATTTCTTTGGGCCTTCGTGCCCTGGATTGTAATCATGAACATCACCGGCCTTCATGGTAGATACATCATTAATCCGTTTTATGATTGCTTTTTCGAAAGATGCTTTTGTTTGCAATTACCTACTAGTATCTAGGTGTGATGCGGTGGGAGAACTGACTTGAGGTTTTTGCATTTTATCGCAAATATTGCGGTTAGCAAGAGTCGCTACCGACTTTTCTTTTATCCAAAAGGAAAGGTGAAAAAGCACAGGAAAGACCTTTGAGATGTTTTCTTGAGTTCGGGGGGTAGATTATGAAAAGGGAAGGTGTTATCACCCTTTTCATCCATGGTTTTCCAGGGGCTCTTAGTTACTTGCTTAGATCACTTGCTTTGGTTTGTTTGAAATGGTATTTGATGTGGTTTTGAAAGTATTTTGTAAAAGAGGCCATTCGTTTAGGCAATCTTTGTAATAATTCTCGTTCGTAAGAATGTATACAAAGATGTTTGTCTTTTTTGTAAATGTTTTCAATATTTGTAAGATGTTTTTGAAATGTGTGTGTTTGTTTTGAAAATAGCAAGGATTGTTTGTTTGAAATGGAGCAAGTAACTTAGAAGCTATCTACCTACTCAAATGTCTTTCTCATGCATTTTCTATTCCTTTGACATTGTTGACTTACCATTGATTTGGTAAGCAACCCTATCTTTGGATGTAAACGGGGCGGGCGTGGGTCATCGTATAACCATGATTAGCAATGTTTGCAAAGTATCTTAGCATTTTTTGAGGGGCTAAGATCATTTTGTAAGGCAACTTTTGAATAGCGTCATCGAGGGACTATGATCTTTATATTTTGTTTTGTTTTTCCAAGATACTTCGCATGCGTAATATGGCTATTTTGTTTTAGGCAACCAAGTGGAAGAAACCCTAAGGGTGCTTGTGTGTAAAGTGTATCATTTTTCATGATTTTAATTTTGTCTTGTATTTAGGGTTTTCTATTTTTGCTTTGTTTTGTTCTTGTCATACAAACCCTAATTACTAATTGTAGCGATAAAAAATGTAGCGGGGTAAATCGGAGATCGAATTATTGATTAATTCGTCTCACAAAAGCAAGAGTCGCCACCGCGCTTTATTATTTCCAAAGGAAAAGGGAAAAGAGCGAAATAAAACCCTAAATATGCAATGTAAATAATAATAAAAATACAAAGCGTTTTTGAAAAGAGATCTTACGGTTCGGGGGTTGGTTATACAATGGGAAGGTACTAGCACCCAATGTATCTATAGTACTCTATAGGAACCTTTTGAAATATCTGTTTTATTTAAAATTGATTGCTTGATTGAAAATAAATCGTTTTGGCCGAAAAGGGGTACGGACGGTGTTTTGAAGGTACGACGACCTAATGTCGAAGTTTTTGCTTAAAAGGTATAAGTTTTGAAGATAAAATGAATTTTCTTTTAAGGAAAAATTATCCTAAGTTTTAATGAAATGAGGGTGTTCGCACAATTTTTTTGGTGACATGAAGTCGACAAAAATTAAACAATTCCCTTGGATTGAAACGGACGAGAGATATACGGATTAACGATCAATTAATCAAAATTATAATTATACGATTAACTGATGAAATTTAAATCATACTAGTATGCATCTTAAAAATTAAATAAATAATAAAAGAGCACATGAAGATTAAGAAAACATAGATTTTTTTGATAATTAATCACATGACAAAATTAAATCATGAAACATGTATTTTTTGAATAATTAAATAAGCAACATCACAAAATATAATAGAAGAAAAATGTATGTTTTCAAAATTAAATAAAGGTGAAATTTTAATGAAATGTTTTTTAGGTGTTTTTTTTTTACTAATTAAAAATTTTACAGCAAAGTGGATTAATAATTAACTAAGTGTATTAAATAATATGGCTAAAAGAAATAAAAGATAAATAAGTGACCCAACCAAGATTTGAACCCAGAACACTTAGTTTGCTAGTAATATGCCTTGCCAATTAAACTGTTTCACTTATTCATTAATTATTACGTTCTTTTAAAACAAAAAGGAAAAAAAGTTGAATTATTGGGCCAATAACCCATTGGACCGACCCGGTTTTGGAGAGGTAAAGGAAGGTTTTTTATAACCCTAATTCTACAAAGAGGCGCCGCCAGCTATCATTTGGGAAGATCTAATCAATTAATTGTCAATTAATTCTGATTATTTCTCAATTAAAATTCAATTAAAACAAATATAACCCCTTGTTTCTCACGTGATTAATCATTTAACAACACCTATTACCTCTATCAGTCTCCTATTCCACACTTCTCTCTTCTTCACGCTAAAACGTCAAAATCTTTACAATACTTCATCTATGAAATCTGGGCGGCGCGATGCAAGTTGCGAACAGACGTGGTGGTGGCAAGTCGGAGGCGGGAGATGGTCGCTCGGGCTCGCAAGTCGGAGAGAAAATGAAGAGAGAGAAAAGAGTACGATTGCGTGAGTGAAACAAGAGAGAGGGGAGAGGAGATCTGGTTCGGGATGGAGGAAACAGGACGGAAAAAGAGTCGAAAAAGTATAAAAAAATGATTCACAGCGGCGGGTCGGCGGTCAGTACTGGCGGCGTCGGATCCGTACAACAATAATGACAATTGGGAAACAACGAAACGGCACCAAGCCACAGCGATTTTAGGTATCCCTCGCGTTTTGCTCATCGATTCTCCCTCCTGCTCTCGTGTTCTGCTTCTGTTTTTGTGAGCGTTATATTGTTGTTGTGTGAACTGTGTGTTTGTTGAGAGGTAGCGGTTGGAGTGTGTCGTGCGCGTACGAGTGAGATTGAATTAGATGGAGTTTTTTGCAGGTTATGTATTGTGAAGGTTGCAGTGATGTGGATATTTGTGAGATGGATATGGAAATTGTGGGTGGATTGTGTGTCTGTGGAGATTCTTGTGGGTTTGAGCAGAATTTCATATGCTTATTATCGGCTTGTTTTTATTTTGCAGAGGTTTAGAGAGGTTTGAGCAAAGCTTTGGGGGGAGTTTTTGTATGAGAGTTGGTGGAGGAAAGAGTAACGGTGAGGATGATGTCAAAGCTTTAAGGTGATTTTATTTTTTTACCCGATTCTAAACTTTCTGGTTTATTCGTAAACACAAGTAATTTGATTTGGACTCAATTCTATCCTTTTTACTTTTGTAGCAGGGATTACATATGCAACATCAACAAGTTTTGGTAACGAATACATACAAAGATGCCGGTTTTATGCAAAAGGATGGAATGAGCATTACCTGTCAAAGTCTCTCCGCCAAGTTCTCCCTTTATGCCTCTTCCTCACTGTCTTTCCTATCTGTTTCGGTTATGAGTCCTTGGAGGTGCAACACCTGCTTAGCTAAACTTCCAGTTTTACGTGCATACTGTGAACTGTTTTGATTTTCTAAGGCGGAAGATCGTAGAGGTATGAAAATATATTTTTGTTCTTTTCTTGTATGTATTTTCTACTGTATTCTTGAATGAGTGATCTATTGTTTTTTGTAAAGGGGTGCAATTGATTTTGCAGTGAGAGGTGGGTGGAAGGAAATGATTTGAAGAGAAAGATGAAAAGTGAAGTGTCTGTCCATGTAAAAAAAATCGGATCATAATATATGGGAGTTAGAAGTTTTTGTGAAAAACTTCCAAGGAATTATTACCGTTGTTCTTTTTGATTGAGATTCAAGTGTATTCTAAAGATAGAGGAAGTACAGTGTGACTTTTTGCTTTATTCTTTTTTTTTTTTTTAAAATGCCATTCTCATGTAAGTTTCTTGGATGTATTATGGTGCAGATTTGCAGTATGACAATAGCAGGTTTGTAGGAAGACTTGGCAAGAGTTGAAGCAAAATGGATAGGACAAAAAATTAACAGCAAGAAAAGAAAAAAAAAATAATAATAATTAACCAAAAAGAGATTGTTAGTAACAACTAAACTAAAAGTACAAAAAAGAATTAAAATAAGAGACACAAACAAAAAGTATTTAGTAATAATAATAATTCAATTTAAGAAATTCAATTAATATTAGAACTAAATCAAAATTAAAAAGGAACTAAAATTATAATGACTAAAGAAATAAAAAAAATGTAAATAAAAGAAAATGGTATTAACTATATGTTTTTTCTTTGAGATTTTCTGGATGTAAAATACAACTAAAATAAAGATGATGCTAATCACATTTTTTTAGATTTTTTTCAAATAAAGTGATACAAACATATAAATTTAAATAGAATTAATAAGATCATATTTTTTATATTTTGAATTATAAATAAATAAATAAAAATAATAACACATGTTAAGTGCGTCTTTTGCAATTTTTTTAATGGAAAAGAAATCATGAATAAAACACAGTCGAACCCAAATTTCACCAAATTCACAAAACAACTTTTAACGTCAACAATTTTTCATGGCTTTTTAATGAATAATTTTCCCTTGTTTTATAAAGAAAAGTTGTGGATGATGTCGAGGAAAATCATGCGCAAAAACAACCTCTCAAAAATGTCGAAATTCGAAGAAGTTATGAATTTTTGAAATCTGACCCGAGAAGTGGCAAAAATAGGTCGAATCGCTTGTGAATGCTTGCTATGTAATAATGAAGATGGGGGGTGGGATCTTAGGTCAAAAATTGGGGTACAACAGCTGCCCCTATTTAAGTTTCTTCTATCCGGAGATATGAAGATTAAAATCTTCGTCTCGACGAGATTGAAGGTACTTAAATACATAATACGCAATTTTTGCCCTAAGATACCGCCATTATGTTCGATATGAATGTAGTGATTGAATTCACAGAGAACGATATTGCATGAAACAAGACCATGTTGGAGAAATCAAACACCAACAAAACACAGAGACATGGATTATACACTACTGGGGAAACGAGCCATCGACTTCAAACGACAGACTCCTGACAGCGAATAAAATTGAGGGGTTACGACCTTTGACCCTAACAAAGAAGGCGTCTTGCATAGGCCGTAAAAAGATTATTGACCCAAAACAGTGAGTTTGCAACTCAAGGTTAATGATAGGCAGAGAGTATCAAATTGCTGATAACGGGTTACCGACTTCCGAAGGTAAAGATTCATAACAGGCTTTCTCTGCGAGATTTCCGGAGATACACCCATTAATGCCGAAGTAAGGTTGTAGATACGAAGGTTGTTCAAATAAAGAAAACTGCCATCTGTCGTCCGAAGAAAATACCGATAACATACAAACTGCTCAAATAAAGAAGCTGCCGCTTGCTGTCGTCCAAAGAAAATACCAATAACATACAAGCCGCTCAAATAAAGAAGCTGCCGCTTGCTGTCGTCCAAAGAAAATACCAATAACATACAAGCTGCTCAAATAAAGAAGCTGCCGCTTGCTGTCATCCAAAGAAAATACCAATAACATACAAGCCGCTCAAATAAAGAAGCTGCCGCTTGCTGTCGTCCAAAGAAAATACCAATAACATACAAGCTGCTCAAATAAAGAAGCTGCCGCTTGCTGTCATCCAAAGAAAATACCAATAACATACAAGCCGCTCAAATAAAGAAGCTGCCGCTTGCTGTCGTCCAAAGAAAATACCAATAACATACAAGCTGCTCAAATAAAGAAGCTGCCGCTTGCTGTCATCCAAAGAAAATACCAATAACATACAAGCTGCTCGAATAAAGAAGCTGCCGCTTGCTGTCATCCAAAGAAAATACCAATAACATACAAGCTGCTCGAATAAAGAAGCTGCCGCTTGCTGTATTCCAGAAAAGTAGTAACGTATTGGTAACTCATGAAGAGTTTGCTGCTTGTCGCTTTCAGAAAAAATAAAATGACGCACTAGTAGCTCGTGAAGAACTGCTGCTCGGCGCTTTCGAAAAGATAAAATGACGCACTAGTAGCTCATGAAGAACTGCTGCTCGGCGCTTTCGAAAAGATAAAATGACGCACTAGTAGCTCATGAAGAACTGCTGCTCGGCGCTTTCAACAAGATAAAATGACGCACTAGTAGTTCGTGAAGAACTGCTGCTCGGCGCTTTCAACAAGTAAACGTACAAGTTGCTCATGAAGAGCTATCGCTTGTCGTTTTCCAACGGTGACTATAACGCACAAGTTGCTCATGAAGAGCTGCCGCTTGTCGTTTTCCAAAAACAAACAGGAGGAAAATTGCGATGATACTGGCAGAGAATAAAATCGTCGTCAAAGAGAACCCTGAATCAGTCCTTCCCGAGGAGATCAAATACTTAAATGTGCAAAATAAATGCACCAACCGTCTAGGTCGCAAATTCACTGGGGAGAATCAAGGAAAATAGCCTATGCAAGAGGCAGCAACTTCATCCAGGAGTAACCTAGAAAGGAAACCGTCAAACAAGACTCTACCCGGTGAGAAAGTAACTCAATTGGGGAATTCGTCGTATTCGGGAATGGGCGAGGTAGGCTAAACCAAAATCATCCATGAGGATTAGCTCAGTTGGGGAAATTTAGAAAGGAAGCACATTTTCTACCTAAGCCGACTTCCTACTTGGAAAGAACATATGTACGTTGTTCGAACAAATAAAGTAAGACTCAAAAATCAACGGCAAATGTGGGTATGCATGCTGATATGAGTGTAAATGAATGTTATGCTGACAAAACAGACAGGTGAGATGGACAGAAGATGATAAGACATCACAGTACAACCCGGCGCTCGGCTAATCTCAAAAGGAGGGGAACAACACTGGAGATAGAAGATAAAAGCCATCAAAGGAGCAAAGTCATCCTACAAATCTCAAATCTCTTGGAGAGGAAGATATTTTAGGTAGAAAACCCAAACTCCAGTCTTCTACTGCTGACAACCCATTGAAAGGATAACAACACGAACAAATGCTTCAGCTGGAAAGAGTCATGCTTAGCTGGAGATACTGGGAACACCACCCTCTGATAAAGCGTGCGATACCTAACACATATTCTAACAAGTCTAGATTGCCCCTGGGACCAAATTGGATGCCCCAAATTCACTGCTGATGAGCTGCATGTTGCACGGCAATTCTTGCGAATAGCTTCACTTCTCAAATGCCCCAAGCTAAAAGGTTGATGGCGAGAAAATCGTCTAACGAGGGTTTTATAAAAGACCTGGCATTCACCATGCTCTGGTGTCTTCAAACTCTTAGAGGAATTTATCAAATCTCGACGTGATTGCCCCGGATTGACTGTAGTTGACACAACAAAGTCTTCAAATTTTTGCCCCAAACGAGCAAACCAATTGGGAAAAGCAACAACTAGGGGAAGCAACTTGTCCATGCTTAAGGTCTTCAACTGACATGCCCCTGGATATGATTTTCTTGAATTGATTCTCCAATTACTCAACATAGTTCCAAGCCTTAAAAGGGTAAACTCATCACTGGTGTTTATGTGAGCTTCCTTGATATCAAACAAATGTTTTGCAGTTAGAAAAAGTTTACAATGAGAATGAGAATTCTAATGCAACAGTTATATAAGTCTTGAAGATTTTTGAAAGATATCGCACAAATTTTGCGAGTTAAAGCGCCATTTATTTTTGTATAGGAGAAACATATGATACCAACATAACTATTTAGAACAATCATGGGAGTCAGGAACACTATCTCATTGAAGTATGCTTTCAGAATGACCTTGCTTCAATTAGGACTTTTGAAGGTTGTAATGTGGTCCGGTTTATGGTTTTTTAGAAAAAGATTTTAAGGCTCAAAATATTTGGTGCCCACCCATTCTTCATGATGTTCTCCAACTCTATGTTCGGTTAATTCACCATGAGTGTTCATCTCTCAAAGGATTTTGTGACGGTAACATCTTCCTTGCGAATTTTGAACACTCAATCAAATTAACTGAAAACTAACCTGCCCCAGGTTAAAATTCAAGGTTTTTTCGTATAGAAAAGAAACTTCTGCTTCAAAGGCTCAAAAGGGGTTAGCAAGGGATTATCTTCCTTATATCTCCGGTGTTTAGGGATTTGAAACAATGCCTGTACATCATCAACAAGATCTTATTCAAAAGCATGCAACCAAAGATTTTGTGTTCTTTAGATCATCATCCCCCCTTCAATCTCTGCCTAGGCAAGAGAATGGGCAACAAGTTGGTATCATAATGCCAAAAGAAATTTAAAATTTGAAAACAAATATGAGTGAAACGAATGAATTTCTTCAAGACAAACATACTCATTGTATTAAGATAATCATACAGACGCAAACAAGTTCTTACATGCAAACAATGTTTCGATAAATAAGAAAAGCTACAAAAGCAGAAACAAGTTAATAATCTGGGAAGGCTTTCCACTTGAACTACCGAAAACATCTTCAAAACTCAAAGTCACCCTCAGTCGTGTTTACTGTTCGGCGCCTGTTTGATGTGAACTTCAAAACCAACGTCCTTGAATGACAAGATACCACTTCGGACCAACTTCTGAACCTCAATCTTCAAAGCAAAGCAACCTTCCAAGTCATGCCCAGGAGCACCTTGATGAAAAGTACAAGCCAAATCAGCTTTGTAGTTCCAATGTAACTTCTCAGAGATCTTCGGTGGAGGTCGGGTCTGAACCAAATTCCTCTGCATCAGGATAGGGAACAACTCTGTGTAGGTAATTGGAATTGGATCAAACTGGGTTTTCCTCTGATTAGGAACTGGCTGATTCTGTTGGTGAACGTGATGATTCTGATGATGATTATTTCTTCTGGTTCTCTTCTTGGAAAAGTCATTATTAAACTTCTTCACACCATTAGCTGCGCTACCGTCTTCATATAAACATCCCTTTCCAACATCTTCTTCTAGACGCACTCCCACATTCACCTTGTCAGGAAAGCCATCAGGTGCATTAACCATCACCTTTTCATGAGAAAAAGATTTTAGAGTTTCCGTGAAGACTTTTATCCTTGCTTCCTCCCTCCTAGGAGGATTGACTTGGGCGGAGATCAGAATTTCAACCAAACCAGTTAAGTGATCCAAACCAGCTTTCAAAATAGTCACCTCTCTACGGAGTTCAGAAACCTCTTGCTTGATATTCTCCATTATCCTCTTAGCGCGAGTGTTGTACTAGTGATACCAAGGGAAAAAATAAGACTCGGAAAAAGACCTTTGAAAGTGAGACAAAGAAAATGTAGAATGATGTATGATATGCAAAAGAGAGTTTTATTTGACTTTCAAAGAACTCAAGATATCAAGTTATAAACATCCAAGTATGAAGATAACAGATGAATTTTAAATTGGCTCCAAACATTGATCAAGTTATCGTCAAGATCAATCATCCATTTTGGTGGATTAGGGTTTTCGCCCTATCGACACCCAAGATCCATTGAGTTTGACGAAACTAGTGATGTTTACAAAGAAAGACCTCCAAACTCCTTCAAAGTCAAGTGAAAAGAGTTTTATGGATGCATGAATGCATGGCGATGCAACAACCACAAGCAAGGTCAAAAACATGGGGTTAAAAGGTTCAACGTCACGAGCATGGAATCAAGGGTAAAAACATCCCCAAGGTATGTACTAAGGGTTTAATCACACCTGTAAGACAAGGTTCTAAGAGTTCC
Source organism: Vicia faba (assembly GCA_948472305.1). Lineage (NCBI taxonomy): Eukaryota > Viridiplantae > Streptophyta > Magnoliopsida > Fabales > Fabaceae > Vicia > Vicia faba. The sequence continues at coordinate 1,551,198,282 of OX451738.1, read as the reverse complement.
CAGAGTCTACATTCCTCCTTCAGATATTGCCAACGTCTGGATTACTCGATAATTAGCAATATTCTCAAGAGAAACTCGTCCGAGCGTAGCATCGCGTAACAACTACTTCCGAATTACTCCGTTATAGTCTCCGCGCTACACCTAAAAAGGCCAAGATGGGTTAGGGTTCTACGGTCCTCAACTCCTCGGGCTCCTAGGTCGAAAATAATAACGTCTTCCCGATTACTCGGTAAACAAATATTAAGTTCAAGAGGGCCTTCCATTGAGTGGGGGATCTCATGCCTCCTTCTTCGGGATTACTCCCTCAAAGTTAACATGACTATACCGCCCGTCCTATTCCTTAAGTGTTACTTAATCCGGGTATAGGATTCGTCCTTTATAAAAAACCCAAACACCCCAATAATCACAATATATACATGTAATTAAACAATCAAATAATAATAACAGATAAAACAAATTAGGCTTAACCCACTTAGGGATGGACCAGCAAAAGGTCAATCTCTCCCCAGCAGAGTCGCCAATTCTGTAGCGATAAAAAATGTAGCGGGGTAAATCGGAGATCGAATTATTGATTAATTCGTCTCACAAAAGCAAGAGTCGCCACCGCGCTTTATTATTTCCAAAGGAAAAGGGAAAAGAGCGAAATAAAACCCTAAATATGCAATGTAAATAATAATAAAAATACAAAGCGTTTTTGAAAAGAGATCTTACGGTTCGGGGGTTGGTTATACAATGGGAAGGTACTAGCACCCAATGTATCTATAGTACTCTATAGGAACCTTTTGAAATATCTGTTTTATTTAAAATTGATTGCTTGATTGAAAATAAATCGTTTTGGCCGAAAAGGGGTACGGACGGTGTTTTGAAGGTACGACGACCTAATGTCGAAGTTTTTGCTTAAAAGGTATAAGTTTTGAAGATAAAATGAATTTTCTTTTAAGGAAAAATTATCCTAAGTTTTAATGAAATGAGGGTGTTCGCACAATTTTTTTGGTGACATGAAGTCGACAAAAATTAAACAATTCCCTTGGATTGAAACGGACGAGAGATATACGGATTAACGATCAATTAATCAAAATTATAATTATACGATTAACTGATGAAATTTAAATCATACTAGTATGCATCTTAAAAATTAAATAAATAATAAAAGAGCACATGAAGATTAAGAAAACATAGATTTTTTTGATAATTAATCACATGACAAAATTAAATCATGAAACATGTATTTTTTGAATAATTAAATAAGCAACATCACAAAATATAATAGAAGAAAAATGTATGTTTTCAAAATTAAATAAAGGTGAAATTTTAATGAAATGTTTTTTAGGTGTTTTTTTTTTACTAATTAAAAATTTTACAGCAAAGTGGATTAATAATTAACTAAGTGTATTAAATAATATGGCTAAAAGAAATAAAAGATAAATAAGTGACCCAACCAAGATTTGAACCCAGAACACTTAGTTTGCTAGTAATATGCCTTGCCAATTAAACTGTTTCACTTATTCATTAATTATTACGTTCTTTTAAAACAAAAAGGAAAAAAAGTTGAATTATTGGGCCAATAACCCATTGGACCGACCCGGTTTTGGAGAGGTAAAGGAAGGTTTTTTATAACCCTAATTCTACAAAGAGGCGCCGCCAGCTATCATTTGGGAAGATCTAATCAATTAATTGTCAATTAATTCTGATTATTTCTCAATTAAAATTCAATTAAAACAAATATAACCCCTTGTTTCTCACGTGATTAATCATTTAACAACACCTATTACCTCTATCAGTCTCCTATTCCACACTTCTCTCTTCTTCACGCTAAAACGTCAAAATCTTTACAATACTTCATCTATGAAATCTGGGCGGCGCGATGCAAGTTGCGAACAGACGTGGTGGTGGCAAGTCGGAGGCGGGAGATGGTCGCTCGGGCTCGCAAGTCGGAGAGAAAATGAAGAGAGAGAAAAGAGTACGATTGCGTGAGTGAAACAAGAGAGAGGGGAGAGGAGATCTGGTTCGGGATGGAGGAAACAGGACGGAAAAAGAGTCGAAAAAGTATAAAAAAATGATTCACAGCGGCGGGTCGGCGGTCAGTACTGGCGGCGTCGGATCCGTACAACAACAATGACAATTGGGAAACAACGAAACGGCACCAAGCCACAGCGATTTTAGGTATCCCTCGCGTTTTGCTCATCGATTCTCCCTCCTGCTCTCGTGTTCTGCTTCTGTTTTTGTGAGCGTTATATTGTTGTTGTGTGAACTGTGTGTTTGTTGAGAGGTAGCGGTTGGAGTGTGTCGTGCGCGTACGAGTGAGATTGAATTAGATGGAGTTTTTTGCAGGTTATGTATTGTGAAGGTTGCAGTGATGTGGATATTTGTGAGATGGATATGGAAATTGTGGGTGGATTGTGTGTCTGTGGAGATTCTTGTGGGTTTGAGCAGAATTTCATATGCTTATTATCGGCTTGTTTTTTTTTGCAGAGGTTTAGAGAGGTTTGAGCAAAGCTTTGGGGGGAGTTTTTGTATGAGAGTTGGTGGAGGAAAGAGTAACGGTGAGGATGATGTCAAAGCTTTAAGGTGATTTTATTTTTTTACCCGATTCTAAACTTTCTGGTTTATTCGTAAACACAAGTAATTTGATTTGGACTCAATTCTATCCTTTTTACTTTTGTAGCAGGGATTACATATGCAACATCAACAAGTTTTGGTAACGAATACATACAAAGATGCCGGTTTTATGCAAAAGGATGGAATGAGCATTACCTGTCAAAGTCTCTCCGCCAAGTTCTCCCTTTATGCCTCTTCCTCACTGTCTTTCCTATCTGTTTCGGTTATGAGTCCTTGGAGGTGCAACACCTGCTTAGCTAAACTTCCAGTTTTACGTGCATACTGTGAACTGTTTTGATTTTCTAAGGCGGAAGATCGTAGAGGTATGAAAATATATTTTTGTTCTTTTCTTGTATGTATTTTCTACTGTATTCTTGAATGAGTGATCTATTGTTTTTTGTAAAGGGGTGCAATTGATTTTGCAGTGAGAGGTGGGTGGAAGGAAATGATTTGAAGAGAAAGATGAAAAGTGAAGTGTCTGTCCATGTAAAAAAAATCGGATCATAATATATGGGAGTTAGAAGTTTTTGTGAAAAACTTCCAAGGAATTATTACCGTTGTTCTTTTTGATTGAGATTCAAGTGTATTCTAAAGATAGAGGAAGTACAGTGTGACTTTTTGCTTTATTCTTTTTTTTTTAAAAAAAATGCCATTCTCATGTAAGTTTCTTGGATGTATTATGGTGCAGATTTGCAGTATGACAATAGCAGGTTTGTAGGAAGACTTGGCAAGAGTTGAAGCAAAATGGATAGGACAAAAAATTAACAGCAAGAAAAGAAAAAAAATAATAATAATAATTAACCAAAAAGAGATTGTTAGTAACAACTAAACTAAAAGTACAAAAAAGAATTAAAATAAGAGACACAAACAAAAAGTATTTAGTAATAATAATAATTCAATTTAAGAAATTCAATTAATATTAGAACTAAATCAAAATTAAAAAGGAACTAAAATTATAATGACTAAAGAAATAAAAAAAATGTAAATAAAAGAAAATGGTATTAACTATATGTTTTTTCTTTGAGATTTTCTGGATGTAAAATACAACTAAAATAAAGATGATGCTAATCACATTTTTTTAGATTTTTTTCAAATAAAGTGATACAAACATATAAATTTAAATAGAATTAATAAGATCATATTTTTTATATTTTGAATTATAAATAAATAAATAAAAATAATAACACATGTTAAGTGCGTCTTTTGCAATTTTTTTAATGGAAAAGAAATCATGAATAAAACACAGTCGAACCCAAATTTCACCAAATTCACAAAACAACTTTTAACGTCAACAATTTTTCATGGCTTTTTAATGAATAATTTTCCCTTGTTTTATAAATAAAAGTTGTGGATGATGTCGAGGAAAATCATGCGCAAAAACAACCTCTCAAAAATGTCGAAATTCGAAGAAGTTATGAATTTTTGAAATCTGACCCGAGAAGTGGCAAAAATAGGTCGAATCGCTTGTGAATGCTTGCTATGTAATAATGCAGATGGGGGGTGGGATCTTAGGTCAAAAATTGGGGTACAACACTAATCATGGCATATGAAAACAATAAATTGCATAATGTAAATATACTAAGCTATTTCAACAATTTTATGGGAGGGGGGAATACAAGTTTAAATGGGGATTTTCACAAATATAGAGCTAAATACATTATTACAACCAAATCAAATTTTGTGCGAATTAAGATAAATAGGATACAATATTTAGAATATAATGCAATGTTCATGTAAGAAGGTTTTATGTCTTGTTTTTGTATAAAAGAATATTTAATTTAAACCTAAAAAATATAAGGAAAAAGATTTAATTTTTGAAAGGGATTAAACCCTAATTTTTATTTAAAAGAAAATAATGTTCCTATATTATTATTTTATGTATTTTTTTGTATAAAAATAAATAATATTGTATATAAATATTAAAAATTAAATATATGCAAAAATAGGTATTTGTAAGTATGAAATGTAAAATAAAAATATTAAGTTTATTTAATTATATTTATAAGTTTATCAAGAAAATAAATTATATTTTATTAAAATAAACTATATTTTTTTATGTGAGAAATAATAAAAAAATAAAATAAAAGTGTAAAAATAATTAAATTATTTTTTAGGATTTTTTTATCATTAAAGAAAATAATTAAAAGTATTAAATATAAAAAATAAAATATAAAATATGAAAAGAATTAGCAGGGGTGAGATAACAAATCAGTGGTAGTGATAGCAAAAACAAACAGGCCCAGGAAGCAAAAAGCCCAACAGAGCTCGTCCCTATCCTGCCTTCTTCTTCCTCACGCCTTGGCCAGTTCAACCTGCAACTTCCTCATGCTTGCATAAAAATGAAAACTTATAACATGAAAAATGTAGCATTTGAACTCACAATTCCAACCATATAAATTATGTAATCTAACTATCAAAGATCAAAGAGAATTTTAAAATCCCTAATTTCTAACCTAAAATTTTCAGAGGTTTCAACTTCCAAATTCTCTTAGCACAAGTAAAATCAATGCAAGATGATGATACGTATAGCTTCGTTAGGATGAGAACTACACTTTTTGTTCACAGATCGTGGTCTGAGGTTGTCTGTATAAGGAGATAGAGTTTGAAAAATTACCTCCTTCAGCTGGAATAGTGTATGGAAATGTAGTGACTTTAATGGAGGCCTGATGATTGCTTGAGCTTCCTTGAGCTTCCCTGAATCTATTCCAACTCTTACCTTACTCTGAAAATGGCTGGAACTCCCTGACCAAGTCCAACTATAAGCTTCAAAGTTAACAATGGCAGATGGTGAAACAGAGGTTACAGAACAGGGATGATAGTTTGGATGAGTTTGACATCAAGTATATAAGGTGTTGGAATGCTCTAAACACAAAATGTACGAGCCAAATGGATGTTGGATGTGTTTGTGCAGAAACTGTATGTTTTGGACAGTTTTTGGTGCTTTGCTTTCTCTCAGTGTTTTAGGCCTTTGCTTGGTGTCCTATGTGTTGTATATTATTTGCATATTAGTATAGAAATGGTTTTTAGTTAGCTCTCTATCAGCTGTACAAGCCCTAGCCTTTTTGCAACTTTTCTTGTACTTGAAGCAAAGTGATAAGACAAAGCTCACATGCTTGTACCAGCTTGCTTAGGGTTGGTATTTCTTCCCTACAAGTTGCCTTTGGTCTGTGGTACTTGCATGTATCAAGGGGACAGGTCCAATGCTCAAGATTACAAAGTTTGCAAAAGTTGCCCTTTATGAAAATGGTAATGGAACCTTTTGGCCATAAATGGAATTACAAGTTGTGTAAAAGTTCAAAAGCATGGATAGAGGCTTTGTCAACTAAGTAAGCATTTAATTAAGGAGTGTGTATTAAGTTTAGGACATGTACAGCATGAAATAGTCAACATAGGTTTGATTTGCAACTTGGTTCTTCATGAAATTGCTTGAACAAAAAAGTGAGAAAATGTCAATTTCCTCTCTTCGATTCTCCCTACTCAAAAATGATCTTGGAGAGTTCTTGGACATTTTGGAAATCTTGCAATGTGCTCTATAATCCATCTTTGAAATTAATTTTGAGATACCTCTTGGAACTAGATGAAAACATGCCATGAAGTTGGGTCCAAAACCTGCCTAAATTAGGGCAAAATTTCACTAAGTTAAGAAGTTCATGGCCATGTATTCATAAATTTATATCTTGAGATCCAAGCATCTTTAGCGAAAAGTTTGTGAAGAAAAGTTGTAGATTTCACGGAGGTCTACAACTTTCATGTTGGGAATTTTCTTTGAATCAAAATGCATCATGGTGAAAAAGTGGTGTAAAGTTGAGAAAAAATAAGAAAATTTTTATACTTAGAAAATTTCTAAGTTATGAAAATTTTCAAATTAAAACCCTAATTTTCAAATTTGGTTTTCTTGGTGAACAAGATTCACAATTGGGAATTTTTTGATGAATTATGACCCTTGGTACTTGATTTTGACCAAAAAGTCAAAGTTTGACTTTTCAGTGTACAGTTGACTTTTGATCAGTTGACTGCAAATTTCATCTGTCAATCCAATGAAATTGAAATGTTTTGAGCCATGTAATTAATTCAAGATGATTCCATTGAATCCTTGAAATCATGCTTGAACTTAATTGGTCATTTGCTAGATTAAAAATCAGAGATTGCCCTTTCTCAATCAAAATCCTAATTTTGACCATTTTGCCCTTTTGATGATTTGATCAAATTTCTTGAGGAATTGTGATCCAAACTTGACCAAATGGTACATGTGAATCTAAATTGTTGACGTGGATCAAAAATTATGAAGTTTGACTCTAAATTGGCCATGGTTGACTTTTACCCAATACAGCTGATTTTTAGGTCAACTGTCCAATTGACTGATCAAAAATGTAGTTCAAGGCTTGAAACTTGTCATGAGCAACCTTAGGGGTCCAAAATATGTATGAAAATCACATGAAGCATTGATGGTCCAAAAATCCTTGTGCAAACTCAAACCCTAATTTTGGGTTATCAGTGCAAGATGAGATGTTCTGAGCTGAGCAAACCCTGATCTTGTCTTGAGTCAAAGAAGTCTTGTGAGAAAAAACTTGATAAATGAGAGGGAAAATTTTGGGGTACAACAGCTGCCCCTGTTCAATCTTCTTGAACCTGAAGAGTTAGATTGGTGAGTTTTGTCGTTCGTGACTCGAAGGTAAAAGATGATTAGACACTAGAGTGCCCATAAATTTGCACTCGACAAAGTGTAGTTAAGGGAATGGGCTTAAAGATGCCATTTGGAGAGGTGATAGAATCTTGTTGGAAATGGGCTTGTAGATGCCATCCAAGAATGTTTGTTGAATTATAAGTTGTAAGTCAAAAGAATAAGTATCAGAATGGTGTCTGTATCTGGAACGTATCTGAGCTGTATCTGGAGACTGAATTTGTATGAGCCACAGAATAGCATCCGTGTCTGGAGCGTATCCGAGCTGTATCAGAACTTGAATCTGAATGAGTAACAAAATGGCTTCCGTGTCTGGAGCGTATTTGGAATGTATCACGAACTTGAAATCTGAATGAGTATCAGAATGGCATCTGGGTCTGGAGCGTATCTGAACTGTATCTGATGTCTGGATTTGAATAAGTAACAGAATGGCATCCGGGTCTGGAGCGTATCTGAACTGTATCATGATTGCACATTGTTTAACAGTAGCTGTTAATCTTATCCTGAAAAATAGTAAAATGTTAGCGGGAACACAAAATTATGTTGCATGAAATGTATGATGCAATACATGTGTTTTATCAATGTTTATGATATGTGGATGTAATGTATGTGCATGTAAGTAGATTTGATGTATTGTTGTTTGACTGAGGAAAATAAATCCTTGAATGCTTCTGAGGGTATGTGGATTCTTCATGTCTTGAAGTTGGAGTAATTAACAAAAATTCTTGTTGCGAGCAATTCCATATACTGCTTGAGTAATCTGCTTGGGGAATCCAGAGAATTTTGATGACTTCTACTGGGGTTTTAACAATGGGAATCTTCATTCCGTCGGAGAGTGATGAAAACTGTGGGGAGAAACTTTATTCCTGTTTTGAGAAAAAGTTCAGGAGTTTCGGTCGTCTGCCACTCTACCGGGGAGGTATCCTAGGTTAGGGAGAAACAGAAGTTAACCGTTATCCGGTTGATTTTCAGTCTTCAAGACAACTTGTTGGGGAATTTGGAGAAACGGCATGGTTTCCATTGTGGATTAATAGTTTGAAGTTTCAGTTCCACTGGGGATCTTAATGACGTACTGTAGGGATTGCTCGTGGAATAGCCTAAAGACATTTTCCTATTCTTTCAACCTGTCATTAATTGTTCCTTTTTATTTTGTTTATTTGTAAACAGTAATTACGTTCAAACGCATATGTTCATTAATGAATCATTGGACGTTTTTGCAAATAAAACATAAATATAAAGAAAAAGACAAATAGTTTTCTGTACTTTAAAGAGATATCTTTGTATTTACTTTGAATAAGTATTTTGTACAAAAGAGACAGACATCCTAGTAAGAGGATTGTGTCATGAAAATAAGAAAAAGTTATACAAAGAAAGATAGCTATATGTGATAATCCCATGGGGTTCCCATTCTGCTATAGCCTCCATATCTCCGAATATCTTGTCCATTCGTTGCTTCGTCCGAAGATAATTGAATTGATCAGAAGCTCAGAGTTTGTCAGTGAAGAGATTGTGCTCAAAGTGATCCGACGAGACATAGTCGTACGCTTTAATTCCCTAACTTTTTCTTGGACCGCCCTTTCGGGTTTTCAGTCCACTGGGAAACCCTTTTTTGCCCAAGTCGCCCTTTCAGATTTTCAACTTTCCGGGTGTACAGATTTTTTTTATTTTATTCCTAATTTTTTCCTGAACCTTTTAGTTCGCTGGGATGCCCCTTTTTGCCTAGGTGTGCCAACCTAGCGGGTCTCTTATGCGTAGTATCTTTTGACTATGTCCGCGTTCGCAGGGTGTGGCAAGTCGTCACCGTCCATGGTGGTTAAGATCATTACCCCATCGGAGAAGATGTTCTTGATTACAAATGGTACTTCATAGGTAGCAGTCCATTTGCCCCTGGGATCACTTTATGGCAGGATAATGCGTTTGATCACTAGATCTCCAACTTGATATACTTGGCGCCTAACTTTCTTGTTGAAGGCCTTGATCATCCGTTTTTGATACATCTGACCATGGCAAACAGCAGTAAGTCTCATTTAATCAATTAAGTTTAGTTGATCAAGTCGAGTCTGGATCCAGTCGTCCTCATTCAAACCTGCATCCTTCATAATTCTCAAAGAGGGGATCTGAACCTCAATGGGCAAGACAGCCTCCATGCCATAAACCAAGGAATAAGGTGTTTCCCCAGTTAACATGCGAGCCGTGGTACGGTACCGGTGGAGAGCAAATGGTAGCATCTCATGCCAGTATTTGTAGGTGACTGTCATTTTATGTATGATCTTTTTAATGTTCTTATTAGCAGCTTCGACTGCACCATTCATCTTCGGCCGATAGGGGGACGAATTGTGATGTTGAATCTTAAACTTCTCGCATAAGGCGGTGATCATAGTATTGTTAAGATTTGTACCGTTATCAGTGATGATCCTTTCTGGGATACCATACCGGCAAATAAGATTCTGCTTGATGAAGCGGGTAACAACATTCTTAGTAACGGATGCGAAGGAATCTGCTTCGACCCACTTCGTGAAATAGTCAATGGCCACTAGAATGAAACGGTGTCCATTGGAGGCTGTAGGCTTTATCTCCCCAATCATATCGATTCCCAACATAGAGAAGGGCCAGGGAGCTATTAAGACATTTAGAGGAACCGGAGGCACGTCCACCTTGTCTGCATAGATTTGACACTTATGATAAGTCCGAGAGTGTTGATAGCAGTCTGCTTCCATGGTAGACCAATAATAGCCTGCCCGTAGGATTTTATTCGCCATCGTATACCCACTAGAGTGAGTGCCAAAGGTACCTTCATGTAATTCAGCCATGATCTTTTCAACTTCAATCTTATCCACACAACGGGGCAGAATAGAATCATGATTATGTTTGTACAGGATGCCATTACTTAGGAAGAACTTAGCGGAGAATCTCCTTAGGAACTTTTTATCATTGATTGAAGCTCCTTATGGATATTCTTGAACCTCGAGATACCTTTTGACTTCATGAAACCAAGGCTGGTCCACTACTTCTTCAGTATTAATCTCGTGACAGTGTGCATGTTCGTCCATTTGTTCAATGGTGATCTGGGGAGCCTCGTTATCCCAATTAAGTTTAAACATAGATGAAATTGTGGCTAGAGCGTCAGCTAGTTGATTTTCTTCTCGCGGGAAGTGTTCGAAGGTAATCTGCTCGAAATGTGGTAACAATGTCAAAACATGTTCTTTGTAAGGGATAAGGTTTGGAATCTTAGTGTCCCACTCTCCTTTGATCTGACTGATGACCAAAGCTGAATCTCCAAACACATCTAAAAATTTGATTCCCAAGTCTATGGCAGCCTTGAGACCAAAGATGCACGCTTCGTATTCCGCCATGTTGTTTGTACAATTGAAGAAAAGTCTGGCGGTAAAAGGAGTATGGCATCCTTCCGGAGATATGAGTACAGTGCTGATACCATTTCCAAGTGCATTGGATACCCTATCAAAGAACAGGGTCCATCGGGATCCTTGTCCAGGTCCATCATATGGTCTGATTTCTTCACAATTGTCTAATGTCATGATGTCTTCGTCTGGGAATTCAAACTTCATGGACTGATAATCTTCTACGGCTTGATGAGCAAGATGATCAGCTAGCACGCTGCCCTTTATAGATTTTTGGGTAGTGTACTGTATGTCATATTCTGTTAGGATCATCTACCATCTAGCTATCCTCCCAGACAGAGCAGACTTCTCAAAGATGTACTTTATCGGATCCATCTTAGATATTAGCAAAGTGGTATGAGTCAACATATATTGTCTTAGCCGGCGAACAACCCATACCAGAGCGCAACAAGTTTTCTCGAGCAGTGAATATCTGGTTTCACAGTCGGTAAACTTTTTGCTCAGGTAGTAAATAGCATGCTCTTTTTGGCCATACTCGTCATGCTGCCCCAATACACACCCCATTGAGTTCTCTAAAATGGTCAGATACATGATTAGTGGTCTTCCTTCGACTGGTGGCATTAAGACAGGAGGTTCTTGTAAATACTCTTTGATTTTGTCAAAAGCAACCTGACATTCATCATTCCATCTGACTACTTGATCTTTCTTCAACAGTTTGAAGATTGGTTCACAAGTAGATGTTAGGTGAGAAATGAATCTGGTAATATAGTTCAGGCGTCCCAAGAATCCTATGACTTCCTTCTCAGTACGAGGAACATGCATTTCTTGTATCGCTTTGACCTTGGCAGGATGAACCTCGATGCCTTTGTTGCTGACAATGAAACCTAAGAGTTTACCGGACCGGACTCCGAATGTGCACTTGTTTGGATTCAATCTTAACTTGTACTCCTTCAACCTCACAAATAACTTTTGCAAGTGATCAAGGTGTTCCTCTTTAGTTTGTGATCGGGCTATCATGTCATCTATGTATACCTCTATCTCATGATGTATCATATCATGGAACAAAGCTATCATGGCGCATTGATAGGTTTCCCCGGCATTCTTCAGTCCAAATGGCATCACTTTGTAGCAGAACGTACCCCACTGTGTGACAAATGTAGTTTTCTCCATGTCCTCAGGTGCCATTTTGATCTGGTTATAACCTGAGAATCCATCCATGAAGGAAAACACTTTGTGCTGGGCTGTATTATCAACCAGGATGTCGATGTGGGGAAGTGGAAAATCATCTTTAGGGCTAGCCCTGTTAAAATCTCTATAATTTACACACATTCGTACTTTACCGTCCTTTTTAGGCACGGGAACAATGTTGGCTACCCATTGAGGATAAGAAGTGACAGCGAGAAATCCAGCATTGAACTGTTTCATAACTTCTGCTTTGATCTTCTCTGACATGTCAGGTCTCATGCGGTGAACTTTTTGTTTCACTGGTGGACAGTCTTCTCTTGTGGGTAGACGATGTACCATGATGTATGTATCAAGTCCCGACATGTCTTCGTATGACCAGGCAAAGATCTCAACATAATCATGCAATAACTGAATTAGACGTTCCTTGACACTCAGCTCTAGGTTGGAACCCACCTTGATTTCCTTTTTATCTTCCTCGGTACCCAAGTTGATTGTATCCAACAGTTCCTCATGAGACTGAATAGCTCTTTCCTCTTGTTGTAGTAGTCTGGCCAATTCCCCTGGCACCTCACAATCTTCCTCACCTTTGTATTCGGCTTGGTAGATTAGATCTTCAGAGTCACTGAAGGCTATAGCAGTATCGTTACCCATGGGATCCGGAATGGAGGGGTACCTGCATTTGTGAGTGTGGGTGTGTGTAAGGGTATAGCCATCTTTAAACAATAAAATGTGAAAGAAAGACAATGAGTACAAAAAGGTTTATATGTGAAAAAGCGTCCATGATTCATTGAATGTCATATGAAGATGAAATAAAAACCCTTACAAATGGACCATTGTGCCTCGGGTAAGACACAAGGTTTTTAAAGTGTGAATTGTTTGTGAATATTACAAGTCCAACAGAAATATAAAAGATAAATTACTGAGAGATGAAATTTATTGGGATAAAGTCTCTGGCTTCCCAGTTGTGAAGTCCTCCGTTGACAGTAGGAAATATCCAATCTTCCGAGCTGCCATCTTCTTCAACATCTTCTACTGTGTTGACCTCTCTGTTACTAATCTTCAAAGGTGGCCCTCCAGCACAAGCACGGTGCACAGTCTTCTGAGCAGTTGAAGTAAACCCCAAACCAAACTTGTCTGATTTATATGGGATGTCTAGAAGCTGCCCCCAGATGGTGCATCCACCCTTTTCCACTACTGCCTTTGCATCCTTTAGAGATGACATCCGGAGTGGAGGTCTTGTGATCTTAGGAATCGAGGATACCGCCTTGGTCGCTGCTACTTCTTGAGAGACTTCTTCAAAATGTTAGAAAGGGGTTTCAATGAACTCGCCATCCAACTCCACATATCGGAAGGAATTTAGATGACTAATCATGTACTCCTCTTCTCCATGGACAGTTATGATCTTTCCTTGGACCGGGTACTTCAGCATCTGGTGTAGCGTGGAAGTGATAGCACCGGCATTGTGAATCCAGGGGCGTCCTAACAGACAGGAATAAGAAGGACGGATGTCCATCACATAGAAGGTTGAGTTGAAAATCTGAGTTCCCACCTTTATTGGGATGTCCACCTCCCCGTGGACCATCCTCTTCGAACCATCAAATGCTCTCAACACTATGTTACTGGGTTTTAATGTCAGCCCTTCGCAATCCAATATGTCAAGGGCTTTCTTCGGTAGGACATTTAAATATGATCATGTGTCCACCAAGACATGGGCCAGAGTCGTTCCTATACACTCCACAGAGACATGCAAATCCTCGTTGTATTTTCTCCCTCTGGGTGTCAAATCAGCAACGGAGAAACCCAGGCCATTATCAGCTATCAAACTGGCCACACAATCCTGGAATTGGTCAGTAGACGTCTCTTGTGGCACATGGGCTATCTTAAAAAAATTTACCAGAGCTTTTGCATGTGCCTCAGAGCACAGCAGCAAGGCTAGCATGGAGATCTTGGAGGGAGTCTGCCCCAACTGTTCAACCATATCATAGTCACTCTTCTTTATTATCCTTAGGATCTCGTCCATCTCCTTCTTGGATGTTACGGGAATAGCTAGTGATTGAGCCTTCGTCCGGACAGGCTCTTCTTGAGTGCTTTTTCCTCGATTTTCAATAGTAGAAGTATTGGTAGGGGTAATAACAGGGGTCGCGTCATCTTTGTCGGTAGGTACACTTGTAGGTATGATCACTGGTACAGACGTAATCTTCGGAATGGCCACGGGTCCAAGAACTGCCTTTGGAGGGGAAATCTCTGGAGAGAAGATTCTACCACTACGGGTAATCTTGTTAGTTCCTGCAATATTGCTAATGTCGGAATTGTCTTCTTCGGAGCTCTCTTCTTCGGTGGTCAACCCATCTTGTTTAATACCATGGTAGTAGATTTCTCCACCGTAATTCCATGGCACTGTTTTATCTAATACGTATGGGATCGGCCCGGGCATTGTAATCTTAAGTGGAGTAGTCTTTGGAGAAGATGTAATCCTAATGGGTCTTTTAGGGACCATGGAAGGATTGGCGGAGATGGTTATAATTGAAATGTCTTTAACAGGAACGGGTAAGACGGGAGCATTCTCAAACAGAATTTCTTGGTTGTCAATCAGACGTTGGATACTTGTCTTCATCATAGGGCAATCAATTGACGAGGATAAGCAAAAACGGCATTCTTTATCACAACCTGGGAATATCCCAGCTTTCAACAAGTTCATTTTGATGATCGGGAGCGGAGTCAAGAGTTCATCTACTGTAGCAACAAACAAATCTTCTTCGATAGCATTGGCATTGTGACCATGCCTAGGCATTGGAGCGGCAATGACATTTGGTTTCTCTGGTGCGTCCAACTCAACTTCTTTGGCATCTATGAGGTCTTGAATCTTGTTCTTTAATGCCCAACAGTTGTTGGTGTCGTGTCCTGGACTTTCAGAATGGTATGCGCATTTGGCATTCGGGTGATAATGAGGGGACGCCATGTTGGGATTCTTTGGGGCCTCCTTTAAAGTTTCCAGATTCAATTTTAGAAGATATGGTAAAACCTGGGCTAGAGTCATATTAATCTTGGTGAATTGTCGGACTGGCCTTTCCACCCTTGGCTGGTTATTTCTTGGTTTATCAAATGCATGCTTTGGAATCATAACGGCCCCCACCGTTGGTCGGTGTTCAGTTCTTCCCTAATTCCTCTGTGAATAAATAGCAGACACCTCCTTCTTCCCAGTGAAAGGTTTTCTCACAGCTGTAGAGGCAGACACATCCTTCTGAATCTTTCCACTTTTTATACCGGCTTCCACCCTTTCTCCGGTTAATATTAGCTCAGTAAACCCAGCAGATGAATTCCCAATCAGATGGTTGAAGAAAGGGCCTGATAGGGTGCCCAAGAACATATCCACCAACTCCCTTTCAGATAGAGGGGGTTGTACTCTTCCGGCTAGATCTCTCCACTTTTGTGCGTAATCTTTGAAGCCCTCATTTGAAACCATAGCCATACTCTGAAGTTGAGTATGGGTAGGCGCCAAATCGGTATTATACTGGTATTGTTTATAGAAAGTTGCGGCAAGTTCTTCCCAGTCGTGGACGTCGGTCCTTTCCAATTGGTAAAACCAATCAAGTTGTGTTCTGGATAAGCTGTCTTGGATGAAATAGACCCATAAGTCTTTGTCGGCAGAGTGCGGCTGAATCTTTCTGACATATGATCGGAGGTGCATTTTAGGACAAGGCACCCCATCATATTTCGCAAATAACGGCACTTTAAACTTTGGTGGGATTACAATTCCTGATACTAGCCCCAATTCCTTAGAATCTAGCCCCGGTACCCTCTGTATTTCCATAGCGGTTAAACGCTCTTCCAGGTGTCTGTACTTATCATCAGCCGGGGGATAGTGTTCCTTAGAGTAGTCTTCCTCTTCCTCCTCTTCTTCAGAGTCTGACAGAACTGTTGTTTCTTTTCCTTTTCTTTCCCCTTCATCAGATGTTGCTGGAAAATCTAAGGTCCTTCTAGCTTGTCCTTGAAACCTTCTTCCCATGATTACCACACCAGTTGGTTTCTTCTCTTTCTTCTTTTTCTCTTTTGCCAGCAAAGTCTTCAGCTCTTCTTGCCCCTTTGCCAGGGTCATGAGTAACTGTTGAAATTGTGTGTTTTGAGCTTGAAGGTCTTTGACCGTCTGTTCGAGATCCATCTTACTTAAATAAACAGTAGAGAGATGAGGAAACTTGTTGCAAAGACCTGTTTATGTTTATGATGAATGATATGTATACATGCAATGCTTTCAAGGATTTAAAAATTCAAATTTGTTTTAAACAAAAAGAAATACACGTTATATTAATAAGATAGAATTTGAGTACATCAATGCCCCTTGGGCAAAATAATACAAAATTCTAAGATGAAAAGACATTGCGCATCCTCTTTGGTGAGATGTAGGTATTTAGAGTCTGCTCCTCATGAAGTAGCCGAGTGAGTTCCAAAACCTTCTTCTCGCTTGCGTAGAATTGGGCTTCGAAAGTATCGCACTCTCCTTTGAGCTGGATCCAATACCTTTGTAGGTCTTCGAGTGATATGGGCATGTCAGGATGTAGGATAGTGTATGGAACTTCTCCTTCCTTAACAGGCTCAATAATCACTGGGAGAATGGAAGGATAAGGCATCATAAGACTTTGAGCGCGGGTTCGTACCCACTTGAGGTAAGGCTCAAGAGGAATGGAATTCTTGTGTCCCAAAGTCTTGCTATCCACCTTGTTTAGCATCCTCCAAGCTCGGATGAATCTCTGGCGAAGTCCTTAATCGTCGTTGTCGTAGTCGAATACCTGGCCTTGAATCAGCATATCATGTGGGCCATCCCTTTGGGCATAACCAAACTGTCTTAGAGCTAAACATGGGTTGTAGGTAATGTCTCCCCTAATTCCAAGTAGAGGGACATTAGGGAATTCCCTACAACGGTCAACAATGATAACATTCTCTTTGGATCGAGAGCACCAATGAATATCTGAATGTTTGAGCGTCATTAACCTTTGTGACCACCTCAAACCTTGCTCATTCTTTAAGACTAATTGGGGAAGATGAGAAATAAACCATCTTTCCAGGAGAGGAGTGCAACACATAAGAACACCTCTTTTCCTTATTGTACGAGTGTGAAAAGAGTGTAAGATATCCCCAAGAAATGTAGGCACCGGGTTGCGTGACATGAAGATTTTGACAGCGCTCACATCTATGAGTTGGTCAGGATTGGGGAACAAGACCATCCCATAGATAAGAAGAGCCACAATTTCTTCAAATTCTTGCAAGTCTAAGGAATTCCAATAGCTTTGGGCCTTCTCAAATAGAAACTTTGCTAAGAAGCCTTTGACACCACTTCTAGTTTTCCAAAGAGTTGTGAAATCAGATGAGTGCAAGTGCAGGGCTTGAGAAATCTCTTCCGGCTTTGGATCTCTTTTCGTACCGTTGAAAGGTAGTTGATTGAAAATAGGGATCCTCAAGAGTTGAGAAAATTCTTCCAAAGTAGGCATAAGCTGATAGTCAGGAAATGTGAAGCAGTGATGCAAAGGGTCAAAGAACTGGAAGAGAACTTTCAACATATCCTCCTTTGTGTTGGAGGTGACCAAGTTGAGTAGACGACCATGCCTCTCGGTAAATGGAGAGTTCTCAGGGATCCTTGAAGCTAGCTCCTTGAGTCGTGGAGGAATTCTTACAAGGTTGATTTGGATAGTTTTTCTGCGAAGTGAATCCATATCCTAGAAAACAAGAACAAAGATGAATCTCCAAAATCCTTGAAATGGGTAGTGAATGCATATGATGATCATGATGTCCATGATGTTATGTACAAGTATGCATATACAAGCAAATCAAACAAGTTCTTAGTTTAGGCTTGCATGGGGTTTTATAGGTAAGTACCCTCTTGAAGTTTAGTTGGCTCAACCTGTCCTAACAATAGTAACCGGGTTCTAAGGAGCTCAATATCACTGGATTGTTTTCTTGGTCATTGTTTCAGCTACGGCCTCTTTAATGGAGACCGAAATATCCCAAGAAACCAACCCTCAATGAGTGTAGTATCGAGTATCTACCAACTTCAGACTGCACCAAAGCCGGTCATCTCACTACATCCTAAAAGGATAAGTTGGTCAAGTAAAGGGTTCTAGAAGTTCATTAGTGTTTCATGACATCACTCAGCGGCCCTATATTCTCTTTGATTAACTTAAAGGCTATCGGTACCCACAAATATGTCACACTAACATAGCTATTGCTTAGACCATGTCGGTATACCCTGCACAGTTTCCATAATGTATTGCTATTTACCTATAATGTTTCCAAAATCCAGGTAGAGGATTCAAACTCAAAAAAAGAAACATAATGTAAAGCAAACAAGTCAAACAATGTAAGAAAATAAATGTGATCTAAAACCCTAAGGTAACCTCACTTTTAGAATACTCCCCAACAGAGTCGCCAGTTCTGTGATACGGTGGGAGAACTGACTTGAGGTTTTTGCGTTTTATCGCAAATGTTGCGGTTAGCAAGAGTCGCCACCGACTTTTCTTTTATCCAAAAGGAAAGGTGAAAAAGCACAGGAAAGACCTTTGAGATTTTTTCTTGAGTTCGGGGGGAAGATTATGAAAAGGGAAGGTGCTAGCACCCTTTCATCCATGGTTTTCCATGGGCTCTTAGTTACTTGCTTAGATCACTTGCTTTGGTTTGTTTGAAATGGTGTTTGATGTGGTTTTGAAAGTATTTTGTAAAAGAGGCCATTCATTTAGGCAATCTTTGTAATGATTCTCGTTCGTAAGAATGTATATAAAGATGTTTGTCTTTTTTGAAAATGTTTTCAATATTTGTAAGATGTTTTTGAAATGTGTGTGTTTGTTTTGAAAATAGCAAGGAGTGTTTGTTTGAAATGGAGCAAGTAACTTAAAAGCTATCTACCTACTCAAATGTCTTTCTCATGCATTTTCTATTCCTTTGACATTGTTGACTTACCATTGATTTGGTAAGCAACCCTATCTTTGGATGTAAATGGGACGGGTGTGGGTCATCGTATAACCATGATTAGCAATGTTTGTAAAGTATCTTAGCATTTTTTGAGGGGCTAAGATCATTTTGTAAGGCAACTTTTGAATAGCGTCATCGAGGGACTATGATCTTTATATTTTGTTTTGTTTTGCCAAGATACTTCGCATGCGTAATATGGCTATTTTGTTTTAGGCAACAAAGTGGGAGAAACCCTAAGGGTGCTTGTGTGCAAAGTGTATCATTTTTCATGCTTGTGATTTTGTCTTGTATTTAGGATTTTCTATTTTTGCTTTGTTTTGTTCTTGTCATACAAACCCTAATTACTAATAATGGCATATGAAAACAATAAATTGCATAATTTAAATATACTAAGCTATTACAACAATTTTATGGGAGGGGGGAATACAAGTTTGAATGGGGATTTGCACAAATATAGAGCTAAATACATTATTACAACCAAATCGAATTTTGTGCGAATTAAGATAAATAGGATACAATATTTAGAATATAATGCAATGTTCATGTAAGAAGGTTTTATGTCTTGTTTTTGTATAAAAGAATATTTAATTTAAACCTAAAAAATATAAGGAAAAAGATTTAATTTTTGAAAGGGATTAAACCCTAATTTTTATTTAAATAAATATAATGTTTCTATATTATTATTTTATGTATTTTTTTGTATAAAAATAAATAATATTGTATATAAATATTAAAAATTAACTATATGCAAAAATAGGTATTTGTAAGTATGAAATGTAAAATAAAAATATTAAGTTTATTTAATTATATTTATAAGTTTATCAAGAAAATAAATTATATTTTATTAAAATAAACTATATTTTTTTATGTGAGAAATAATAAAAATAATAAAATAAAAGTGTAAAAATCATTAAATTATTTTTTAGGATTTTTTTATCATGAAAGAAAATAATTAAAAGTATTAAATATAAAAAATAAAAAAATAAAATATGAAAAGAATTAGGAGGGGGTGAGATAGCAAATCAGTGGTAGTGCTAGCAAAAACAGACAGGCCCAGGAAGTAAAAAGCCCAACAGAGCTCGTCCCTGTCCTGCCTTCTTCTTCCTCACGCCTTGGCCAGTTCAACCTGCAACTTCCTCATGCTTGCATAAAAATGAAAACTTATAACATGAAAAATGTAGCATTTGAACTCACGATTCCAACCATATAAATTATGTAATCTAACTATCAAAGATCAAAGAGAATTTTAAAATCCATAATTTCTAACCTAAAATTTTCAGAGATTTCAACTTCAAAATTCTCTTAGCACAAGTAAAATCAATGCAAGATGATGATACGTATAGCTTTGTTAGGATGAGAACTACACTTTTTGTTCACAGATCGTGGCCTGAGGTTGTCTATACAAGGAGATAGAGTTTGAAAAATTACCTCCTTCAGCTGGAATTGTGTATGGAAATGTAGTGACTTTAATGGAGGCCTGATGATTTCTTGAGCTTCCTTGAGCTTCCCTGAATCTATTCCAACTCTTACCTTGCTCTGAAAATGGCTGGAACTCCCTGACCAAGTCCAACTGCAAGCTTCAAAGTTAACAATGGCAGATGGTGAAATAGAGGTTACAGAACATGGATGATAGTTTGGATGAGTTTGATATAAAGTATGTAAGGTGTTGGAATGATCTAAACACAAAACGCACGAGCCAAATGGATGTTGGATGTGTTTGTGCAGAAACTGTATGTTTTGGACAGTTTTTGGTGCTTTGCTTGATCTCAGTGTTTTAGGCCTTTGCTTGGTGTCCTATGTGTTGTATATTGTTTGCATATTAGTATAGAAATGGTTTTAAGTCAGCTCTCTATCAGTTGTACAAGCCCTAGCCTTTTTGCAACTTTTCTTGTACTTGAAGCAAAGTGATAAGACAAAGCTCACATGCTTGTACCAGCTTGCTTAGGGTTGGTATTTCTTCCCTACAAGTTGCCTTTGGTCTGTGGTACTTGAATGTATCAAGGGGACGGGTCCAATGCTCAAGATTACAAAGTTTGCAAAAGTTGCCCTTTATGAAAATGGCAATGGAACCTTTTGGCCATAATTGGAATTACAAGTTGTGTAAAAGTTCAAAAGCATGGATAGAGGCTTTGTCAACTGAGTAAGCATTTAATTAAGGAGTGTGTAGCAAGTTTAGGACCTGTACAGCATGAAATAGCCAACATAGGTTTGATTTGCAACTTGGTTCTTCATGAAATTGCTTGAACAAAAAAGTTAGAAAATGCCAATTTCCTCTCTTCGATTCTCCCTACTCAAAAATTATCTTGGAGAGTTCTTGGACATTTTGGAAAGCTTGCAATGTGATATATAATCCATCTTTGAAATGAATTTTGAGATACCTCTTGGAACTAGATGAAAACTTGCCATGAAGTTGGGTCCAAAACCTGCCTAAATTAGGGCAAAATTTCACTAAGTTAAGAAGTTCATGACCATGTATTCACAAATTTATATCTTGAGATCCAAGCATCTTTAGGGAAAAGTTTGTGAAGCAAAGTTGTAAATTTCATGGAGGTATACAACTTCATGTTGGGAATTTTCTTTGAATCAAAATGCATCTTGGTGAAAAAGTGGTGTAAAGTTGAGAAAAAATAAGAAAATTTTTATACTTAGAAAATTTCTAAGTTATGAAAATTTTCAAATTAAAACCCTAATTTTCAAATTTGGTTTTCTTGGTGAACAAGTTTCACATTTGGGAATGTTTTGATGAATTATGACCCTTGGTACTTGATTTTGAGCAAAAAGTCAAAGTTTGACTTTTCAGTATACAGTTGACTTTTGATCAGTTGACTGCAAATTTCATCTGTCAATCAAATGAAATTGAAATTTTTTGAGCCATGTAATTAAGTAAAGATGATGCCGTTGAATCATTGAAATCATGCTTGAACTTAATTGGTCATTTTCTAGGTTAAAAATCAGAAATTGCCCTTTCTTAGTCAAAACCCTAATTTTGACCATTTTGCCCTTTTGATGATTTGATCAAATTTCTTGAGGAATTGTGATCCAAACTTGACCAAATGATACATGTGAGTCTAAAATGTTGATATGGATAAAAAATTATGAAGTTTGACTATAAATTGGCAATGGTTGACTTTTTCCCAATACAGTTGATTTTTAAGTTAACTGTCCAATTGACTGATCAAAAATGTAGTTCAAGGCTTGAAACTTGTCATGAGAAACCTTAGGGGTTCAAAATGATGTATGAAAGTCACATGAAGCATTGATGGTCCAAAAATCCTTGTGCAAACTCAAACCCTAATTTTGGGTTATTAGTGCCAGATGAGATGTCCTGAGCTGAGCAAACCCTGATCTTGTCTTGAGTCAAAGAAGTCTTGTGAGAAAAAACTTGATAAATGAGAGGGTAAATTTTAGGGTACAACACTAGGTATATGCTCGACTGTTATTTTTATAACGAATATTTGATAATATTTGTGCTCGAGCGGAGATACCCTTTCGACCCTCGTGATGGTTCGACACATTTCGAAATGTGTCGATTGTGCGGAGTGGAGTCCACATGTCGGGCGTATGACCTAGATCGGGGACCGACGCTCGTGGCGTGAACTGCCCATCGCGAGCTGGGTGTTCTTCCATGTAGGTACTTTGATATTGGAGCTCGATCGAGGTGTCCCTGTCGGGCATTAGCGTTCGACTCATTGGGTGAGCGACGGTGTGCCCTCGGTGGTTGATAGGTCGGGCTCGTACCTTGACCCGCCTATGTGGTCGATACTTTCTCCTTGTTGGCTAAGGGTGAATGTTCGACGGCCAAAGTCCATAATGGTTGAGGGCTTTAGCTATAGTAATATTTCAGCTTTGCAGCATTCCAGGGTCGTGGTAGTGGTTCTCTGTTTAACTGCTCGAGATAATATGCTTTAGTGCCTGTAGCGCCCTGGACGCGATAAGGTCCTTCCCAGTTCGCGGCCAATTTCCCTTCGCGGGAATCTTTCTGGTTTCTCTGCAAGACTACGCTGCCGACCTAGAACTCGCGTCTGATGACCTTGTCATCGTGACACAGGGCTACTCGTTGTTTTAAAGTGGCCTCGTGCAGGGCTACCCCCGATCTAATTTCCTCGACCAGTTCGAGCTCATCCCTCAGGGCCTCGTCGTTCATTTCTTCATCAAGAGGCATCTCTGTCCGCCTGAAGGGTTCCCTGATTTCTACGGGGATGACGGCCTCGGTGCCATATGTTAGTCGAAACGGGGTCTCGCCCGTCGTCGAATGGGGTATGGTGCGGTAAGCCCATAGGACGCTATGTAGTTCCTCGACCCACCCCCTTTTTGCTTCGCCTAGTCTGCGCTTAAGTCCCCACAGGATAACTTTGTTGGCGGCCTCGGCTTTCCCGTTGGTTTGGGGATGCTCGACTGAGGTGAAATGTTGTTTGGTATCGAGTTTGGCGATGAAGCTTCGGAAGCTTTGGTCGGTGAATTGGGTACCATTATCTGTGACCAACGCCTGCGGGATTCCAAATCGAGCGAGGACGTTTCGTTTGTAGAAACGGAGGATATTATGGGAGGTGATTTTCGCAAGGGCCTTAGCCACTATCCACTTCGTAAAGTAATCCACGGCCACAATGAGGAACTTTTTCTGGTATGTTCCTTGTACGAATGGTCCGAGGATATCCATCCCCCACTAGGAAAATGGCCACGGGGATGACAGTATACTCAGCTCGTATGAGGGAGCGAGATGCATGTCGACGTGCTTCTGGAACTTTTCGCATCTCTTAATGTGGTCTTTGGCATCCTGTTGCATTGTCGGCCATTAGTACCCCGCCCGTAGAGCCTTCCTTGCTAAGGACTTACCGCCCATGTGCTGGGCATTAATACCTTTGTGTATTTCCCATAATACCTCGGGGACTGTGGATTCATCGATGCACTTCAAGAGAGGGATAGAGAATCCCCTGCGATATAGTTTGTGCTCGATCACCATGTAGGAGAACGCTCGTCGTTTGGTCGCGACTGCCTCTGTTCGGTCTGGGGGGAGTTCGCCTTTTGTTAGGAAGTTGAACACCGGCGTCATCCAGCACGAACTGTCTCCGATGGCGTTCACCTCGAGCGGGATCGAGGTTTTCTCGATGCTCGGGTGGGACAGAGATTCCTGTATGACAAATTTGTTTCTGCCCTTCTTCCTCGTGCTTGCGAGCTTCGACAGTATATCGGCCCTTGTGTTTTGCTCGCGCAGGACGTGCGATATCTCTGCTCGGTCGAACTTCATCATGTACCCTTTGACTAAGTCCAGGTATTCGATAAGGCTGTTATTTTTAGCCTGATAGCTTCCTTGGACTTGAGAAGCGATGAGTTGAGAGTTTGTAAAAATTTGCACTTCACGGGTACCTAGGTCCTCGGCCAATCTTAGTCCTGCGAGCAGGGCCTCGTACTCTGCTTGGTTGTTTGAAGTTGGGAAGGAGAGGGTGAGCGAATGCTCGATCACCACACTACTTCCATGATGACTGGACGCTCCATCGACAAAGATGATCCACTTGTGCTCTTTCCCCGCAGGGGGGGGGGGTTGTGAGCGGTCATTTCAGCGACGAAATCGGCCAAAGCTTGTGTTTTTAGGGCTTTCCTGCTCTCGTACTGAATGTCGAACTCAGAAAGTTCCAAGGACCACTTCAACATTCAACCTGCCATGTCCGGTCGACCTAAGAGCTGTTTCACTGGCTGGTCAGTTCGCACTATGATTGTGTGCGCGAGGAAGTAGTGTATGAGTCTCCTCATCGCATTGACGAGGGCTAGGGCTACTTTCTCTATCTGTTGGTATCTGACCTCGGGACCTTGCAGTGCTTTGCTCGTGAAATAGACGGGTTTTTGTTCGTCAGGCGTTTCGCGAATGAGGGTCGCGCTGACGGCTTCGACTGAGACGGCCAGGTATAGGAACAATGGTTCCCCTGCGGCGGGTCGTGATAATACGGGCGGTTGGGATAGGCTTTGTTTGATATGGAGCAACGCCTGCTCACATTCCTTGGTCCATTCGAAGGCTTCCTCCTTGCGAAGGAGCTTGAAGAAGGGGAGGGCGTGCTGAGCGGATCTCGCGACAAAGCGGGATAACAAGGTGAGCATTTTGTTCATGATTTGTATGGATTTTTTTGATGTGGATGTCAGGAGGTCGGAGAAAGCTCGACATTTGTCGGGGTTGGCTTCGATTCCTCGTTCCGTCAGGTAGAAGCCGAAAAATTTTCCCGCCTTGACCCCGAATGTGCACTTCTCGGGGTTAAATCTCACCTTACATTGCCTTATCTTGTACCCCAAAATTTTCCCTCTCATTTATCAAGTTTTTTTTCTCACAAGACTTCTTGAACTCAAGACAAGATCAGGGTTTGCTCAGCTCAGGACATCTCATCTTGCATTGATAACCCCAAATTAGGGTTTGAGTTTGCACAAGGATTTTTGGACCACCATTGCTTCATGTGACTTCCATACATCATCTTGGATCCCTAAGGTTGCTCATGTTAAGTTTCAATCCCTGAACCACATTTTTGATTAGTCAATTGGACAGTTGACCTAAAAATCAGCTGTATTGGGGGAAAAGTCAACCATGGCCAATTTACAGTCAAACTTCATAATTTTTTATCCACATCAACATTTTAGGCTCCTATGTACCATTTGATCAAGTTTGGATCACAACTCCTCAAGAAATTTGATCAAATCATCAAAAGGGCAAAATGGTCAAAATTAGGATTTTGACTGAGAAAGGGTAATTTCTGATTTTTAACCTAGCCAATGACCAATTGAGTTCAAACATGATTTCAAGGGTTCAATGGCATCATCTTGACCTAATTACATGGTCCAAAAGATCTCAAGTTCATTGGATTGACAGATGAATTTTGCAGTCAACTGATCAAAAGTCAATTGTACACTAAAAAGTCAAACTTTGACTTTTTGGTCAAAACCAAATGCCAAGGGTCATAATTCATAAAGATATGTCAAAATGTGTAACTTGTTGACCAAGAAAACCAATTTTGAAAATTAGGGTTTTGAATTTGAAAATTTTCATAACTTAGAATTTTTCTAAGTAAGGAAATTTTCTTATTTTTTCCCAACTTTCCATCACTTTTTCACCATGATGCAATTTGATTCAAAGAAAACTTCCAACATGAAAGTTGTAGTCCTCCATGAAATATACAACTTTTCTTCATAAACTTTTCCCAAAATATGCTTGGATCTCAAGTTATGAATTTGTGAACATAGGTCCATGAACTAAATAACTTAGTGAAATTTTTGCCCTAATTTAGGAAGGTTTTTGACCCAACTTCATGGACATTTTTCACCTAGTTCCAAGAGGTATCTCAAAATTCATTTCAAATATGGATTATAGAGCATATGACAAGATTTCCAAAATGTCAAAGAACTCTCCAAGATCATTTTTGGTTAAGGAGAATCGAATAGGAGAAGTTGGCATTTTATCACTTTTGTTCAAGCCATTTTTACATGAGATCAAGTTGCAAATCAGATCTATGTTGATTGTACCTTGCTTTACAGGTCCTAAAATCATTCTACACTCCATAATTAAATGCTAACTCAGAAGACAAAGGCATTATCTTGGCTTTTGGAGCATTGTACAAGAGATAATTCCATTAATGGCATAAAGGTTACAATGCCATTTTCATAAAGGTGAGATTTTGCAACTTTACAAATCTTGAGCCTTGGACTTGTCCCTTTGGTACAAATAACTTCCACAGGTATCAAGCAATGTGTACCAACTCCTATCAGCTCACAAGCTAGCCAATACAAGCATGCTGCATAAGTCATTTCACTTTTCATAAAATGCAAGAAAGGTTGCCAAAAGTGATAGAACTTGTACAACTAGTAAGAGTGGACTTTGTATCCATTCTATACATATTCACAAACTTGTTAGAAACTAGGACACGATTGCTTGACATCCAGAACTCATTCAAACTCAAAAAACTGCATTTTTTGTCCAAACATCCAGTTGCTGCAAAATCATAGCCATTTCATTTTTGGCTCGTGTGTTTTGTGGCTTGACAGTTCAAACACTTCATAAGCATCCTACCAAAGCTATCCAAGCCCCTGTCCTGCATCTGTAAGCTCTGTTTCAGCCATTTCCATTTTCAAACTTGGAGCTTGCAGCTTGACTTCTATAGAGAGTTCTGGCCATCCACAAAGCAAGCTAGGCATTGGAATAGTTTGAAGGAAGTTCAAGAAAGCTCACACGATCCTCAGGCCTCCCTCAAAGTCTCCACATTGTCATATCCAAATCCAGCTGAAGGAGGTATTTTTCTCAAACTCTATTTTTGTATTTAGGCATCCTCAAGCCACGATTTGTGAAGAAAAAATGTAGTCCATAACATGGTGAAGTTGTACATATGCATACTTGTCATTTATATTAACTGTGCTGTGAGAATTTGAAGCTTGAAGTTCATGAAATTTTTAGGTCATGATTTAGGGCTGACAAAATCCTCTCTGATCTTTGAGAGTTAGGTTACAAATTTTATATGGTTGAACTCGTGAGATTAAATGCCACAAGTTTCATGTTATAAGTTTTTGTTTTTGTGCAAGCATTTGAAAGTTACAGGTTTGAAGGCAAACGCGCGCGCATAGATGGCTGGAGGACAGGGATGAGTTGCCTTGGGCTTTTTGGCGCGCCTGGCCTTTTTGTTTTTACTTTTTGCACCTCCTGGATTACTTTTGCACCCCTTGACTATTATTTTATATTTTTTCATTTTTCTTTATATTTTCATATTTATTGCTTTTAATTATTATTCTGAACATTAAAAAATCATAAAAAATAATTTATTTATTTTTGCAATTTTTATTTTATTTTTTTTAATTATTTTTTGCATAAAAAATAGTTTGTTAGGATAATAGCTTTTATTTTCTTAAATAAAATTTGTAAATACATTTTAAAAATACTATACATTTTTATTATATTATCCATGCACATAAAATATTTATTTTCATACATACTTAATTTTTTAATATTGACATATAATATTATTTATTATTCTCTTGTACAAAAATGGACAAAATATTAATATAGAACATATATTTTCTTTAATAAAAAATTAGGGTTTCCCACTTTCAAAAATATTAATATTATTTTTCCTTATTTTCTAGGGTTAGTTAATTTTTTTTCTCATACAAAAATTAAATACAAAAGATTATACATAAATACATTTGCATTGCATTTTAATATTTGTATATTTATTTAATGCGCACAATATTCAATTGGGTTGTAATAGTATTTTTAGGTTTATATTTGTGCAATATCCCCATTCAAAAACTTGTGTCCCCCCTCCCATAATAATTGTTGTAATAGCTTAGTTTACATTTACGCAATTTATTGCTTTCATATACCATGTTTAATAAAACTAGGGTTTGCATGACAAAAACAAAAACCAAACAAATAGAAAACCTAATGCAAGACAAAATCATGAAAAATGACACACTTTGCACACAGGCACCCTTAGGGTTTCACCCACTTGGTTTCCTAAATAAAAATGGCCATGTTACGCACGCGAAGTATCTTGGCAAAACAAAACAAATAAAAGATCATAGTCCCTCGATGACGCTGTCAAGAGGTTGCCTAAACAAAGATGATCTTGGTCCCTAAAAATTGCTAAGATACTTGGAAACATTGCTATCATGGTCATACAATGACCCACGCCCGTCCCGTTTATATCCAAAGATAGGGTTGTTTACCAAATCAATGGTAAATCAACACTGTCAAAGGAATAAAAATGCACAAGAAAGACATTTGAGTAGGTAGATAGCTTCTACTTACTTGATCAATTTCAAAACAATCCTTGCTATTTTCAAAAACAAACACACACACACATTTCAAAACATCTTATAAAACATTGAAACATTTTTCAAAAGACAAACATATTTGTATACATTCTTACGAACGAGAATCATTACAAAGATTGCCTAAATGAATGGCCTATTTTCAAAATACTTTCAAAACCACACCAAGCACCATTTCAAACAATTTCAAAGCAAAGCAAGTGATCTAAACAAGTAACTAAGATCCGATGGAAAACCATGGATGAAAAGGGTGCTAGCACCTTCCCTTTTCATAATCTACCCCCCGAACTCAAGAAAACATCTCAAAGGTCTTTCCTGTGCTTTTTTACCTTTCCTTTTGGATAAAATAAAAGTCGGTGGCGACTCTTGCTAAACCGCGACATTTGCAACAAAATGCAAAACCTCAAGTCAGTTCTCCCACCGCATCACAGAACTGGCGACTCTGCTGGGGAAAATTCTAAAAGTGGGGTTACCTTAGGGTTTAGATCACCTTTATTTGCTTACAATTGTTTGACTTGTTTGCTTTACATTTTGGTTCTATTGTTTGGGTTTGAATCCTCCACCCGAATTTGGGAAACATTATAGGTAAATAGCAATACATTGTGGAAACTGTGCGGGGTATACCGACATGGTCTAAGAAATAGCTATGTTAGTGCGACATATTTGTGGGTACCGGTAGCCTTTGAGTCAATCAAAGAGAATACAGGGCTGCTGAGTGATGTCATGAAGCACTAATGAACTTCTAGAACCTTTACTTGACCAACTTGGCCTTTTAGGATGTAGTGAGATGACCAGCTTTGGTGCAGTCCGATGTTGGTAGATACTCGATACTACACTCATTAAGGGTTGGTTTCTTGGAATATTTCGGTCACCAGTAAAGAGGCTTAAACTGAAACAATGAACAAGGAAACAATCTGGTGATATTGAGCTCCTTAGAACCCGGTTACTTTTCCTAGGACAGGTTGAGCCAACTAAACTTCAAGAGGGTATTTACCTATGAAACCCCATGCAATCCTAAACTAGGAACTTGTGTGATTTGCTTGTACATATATACTTGTGCATAACATCATGGACATCATAAACATCATATGCATTCACTAACCATTTCAAGGATTTTGGAGACTCGTCTTTGTTCTTGTTTTATAGGTTATGGATTCACTTCGCAAGAAAACTATCCAAATCAACCTTGTAAGAATTCCTCCACAACTCAAGGAGCTAGCTTCAAGGATTCCTGAGAATTCTCCGTTCACCGAGAGACATGGTCGTCTACTCAACTTGGTCACTTCCAACACAGAGGAAGATATGGTGAAAGTTCTCTTCCAGTTATTTGACCCTTTGCATCATTGCTTCACATTTCCTGACTACCAGCTTGTGCCCACTTTGGAAGAATTCTCTCAACTTCTGAGGATTCCTATTCTCAATCAACTACCCTTCAACGGTACGGAAAGAGATCCAAAGCCAGAAGAGATTGCTCAAGCCCTACACTTGCATTCATCTGATGTCACAACTCATTGGGAAACTAGAAGTGGTGTCAAAGGCTTCTTGTAAAAGTTTCTGTTTGAGAAGGCCCAAAGCTGTTGGAATTCTCTAGACTTGCAAGCTTTTGAGGAGATTGTAGCTCTTCTCATCTATGGGATGGTCTTGTTCCCTAATCCTGACCAACTCATAGATGTAAGCGCTGTTAAAATCTTCATGACTCGCAACCCGGTGCCTACTTTGCTTGGGGATATCCTCCACTCTCTTCACACTCGTACAATGAGGAAAAGATGTGTTCTTATGTGTTGTACTCCTCTCCTGGAAAGATGGTTTATTTCTCATCTTCCCCAATCAGTCTTGAAGAATGAGCAAGGTTTGAGGTGGTCGCAAAGGTTAATGACACTTAACCATTCAGATATTCATTGGTGTTCTCGATCCAAAGAGAATGTTATTATCATTAACCGTTGTGGGGAATTCCTTAATGTCCCTCTACTTGGCATTAGGGGAGGAATCACCTACAACCCTTGCTTATCTCTAAGACAGTTTGGTTATGCCCGAAGGGATGGCCCACATGATATGCTGATTCAAGGATTGGTTTTCGACTACGACAATGATGACCAAGGACTCCCCCAGAGATTCATCCAAGCTTGGAGGATACCAAAAAAGGTAGATAGCAAGACTTTGGGACACAAGAATACCATCCCTCTTGAGCCTTACCTCAAGTGGGTACGAACCCACGCCCAAAGTCTTATGATGCCTTACCCCTCCATTCTCCCAGTGATTATAGAGCCTGTTAAGGAAGGAGAGGTTCCATACACCATCCTACATCCTGACATGCCAACATCACTTGAAGATCTACAAAGGAGTTGGATACAGCTCAAAGAAGAACGTGATACTTTCGAAGCCCAATTCTACGCAAGCGAGAAGAAGGTTTTGGAACTAACTCGGCTACTTCACGAAGAGCAGACTCTCAACACCTACATTGCACCAAAGAGGATGCGCAACGTCTTTTTACCTTAGAATTTTGTATTATTTTTCTCAAGGGGCATTGATGTACTAACAATTCTATCTTATTAATATGACGTGTGTTTCTTTTTTGTTTAAAACAAATTTGAATTTCTAAATCCTTGAAAACATTGCATGAATACATATCATTCATCATAAGCATAAACAGGTCTTCACACCAAGTTTCCTCATCCCTCTACTATTTATTTCAACAAGATGGATCTTGAACAAACGGTCAAAGATCTGCAAGCTCAGAATTCACAATTTTAGCAGTTGCTCATGACCTTAGCCAAGGGGCAGGAGGAGCTGAAGACTTCGCTAGAAAAAGAAAAGGAGAAAAAGAAGAAGAAGCCAAATGGTGTGGTTATCATGGGCCAAAGATTTAAGGGACAAGCCAGACGGGCCTTAGAATTTCCAACAACCTCTGAAGAAGGAAAAGGAAAAGGAATGGCAGTACCATCCGATTCTGAAGAAGAAGAAGAGGAACAAGAGGACTACTCTGAACAATAATACCCTCCGACTGATGACAAGTACAAACACCTTGAAGAGCGACTCAGCGCTATGGAAATCCAGAGAGTACCAGGGCTAGATTTTGAGGAGTTAGGGTTGGTGTCAGGAATTCTAATCCCTCCAAAGTTCAAAGTGCCACTGTTTTCCAAGTATGATGGGGTGTCTTGCCCTAAAATGCACCTCAGATCCTATGTCAGGAAGATTCAACCACACTCTGCTGACAAAGACCTATGGGTCCACTTTTTCCAGGACAGTTTATCAGGAACGCAACTTGATTGGTTCTACCAGTTGGAGAGGGCTAAGGTCCACAATTGGGAAGACCTGGACACCGCTTTCTATAAACAGTATCAATACAACGCCGACTTGGCGCCAACCCGTACTCAGCTACAGAGTATGGCTATGGTTTCCAATGAGGGCTTTAAAGATTACGCACAAAAGTGGAGGGATCTAGTCGGAAGGGTGAAACCCCCTCTATCTGAGAGGGAGTTAGTGGACATTTTCTTGGGAACTCTTTCAGGTCCTTTCTTCAACCATCTGATTGGAAGTTCTTATGCAGGGTTTACCGAATTGATTTTAACCGGCGAAAGAGTGGAGGCTGGTATAAGAAGTGGGAAAATTCAGAAGGACGTGTCTGCCTCCGCAGCTATAAAAAAGCCCTTCACAGGAAGAAAGGAAGTATTTGTTGTCTATTCACAGAGAAATCAGGGAAGAACCGAGCGTCGACCAATAGTGGGGGTCGTTATGATTCCGAAGCCTGCATCAGACCAGCCAAGAACTAATCAGCAAAGGGTAGAAAGGCCGGTTCGGAAATTTACCAAGATTAACATGACTCCAGCCCAAGTTCTACAACATCTCCTAAAGTTGAATCTGGCCACTTTGAAAGAGGCCCCAAAAAATCCCAATACGACTTCTCCACATTACCATCCCAACGCCAGATGCGCGTACCATTTTGAAAGTCTAGGGAACGACACCAACAACGGTTGGGCTCTGAAAAATAAGATTCAAGATCTGATTGATGCGAAGGAAGTTGAGTTTGAAGCGCCTGAGAAACCAAATGTTATTTCAGCCCCAATGACGAGGCATGGTCACAATGCCAACGCTATTGAAGAAGATCTGTTTGTTGCTATCGTGGATAAACTGTTAACTCCGCTCCCGATTATTAAGTTGAATTTTTTGAAAGCTGGTATTTTCTCAGGTTGTGACAAAGACTGCCATGTTTTCCTGTCATCATCATTTGACTGTCCTCTATTGAAGAAAGGTATCCAGCGATTGATGGATAACCAAGAAATTTTGTTTGAGAATGCTCTTGTTTCACCCGTTCCAGTGAAAGAAGTTTCAATAATAACCATCTACGCCAATCCTTCCAGGGCCCCTAAAAGACCCATTAGGATTACACCTGCTCCGAAGACTGCTCCGCTTAAGATAACAATGCCTGGGCCAACCCCATATAATTCAGATAAAACAGTACCATGGAACTATGGTGGAGAAATCTACTACCATGGTATTAAACAGATTGAACTGACTGCCGAAGAAGAAAGCTCCGAAGAGGACAATTCCAACATTTGAAATATTTTCGGAACAAGCAAGATTACCCGCAGTGGAAGAATCTTCTCTCCATAGATTTCCCCTCCAACGGCAGTCTTTGGACCAGTGGCCGTTCCGAAGATTACCTCTGCGCCAGTGATTATACCTGCAAGCATACCCACCAATAAAGACAATACAATTCCCATTCCTACTTCCACTACTGAGAATAAAGGAAAGAACGTTCAAGAGGAGCTTGTCCTGACGAAAGCTCAATCACTAGCTATTCTTGAAACATCCAAGAAGGAGATGGAAGAAATCCTGAGGATCATTAAGAAGAGTGATTATGATGTGGTTGAACAATTGGGGCAGACCCCTTCCAAGATCTCTATGCTAGCCCTGTTGTTGTGCTCTGAAGCACATATCAAAGCTTTGGTAAAATTTTTGAAGACAGCTCACGTGCCGCAAGAGACGTATGTTGACCAGTTCCAGGACTGTGTGGCCAGTTTGACAGCTGATAATGGCATGGGTTTCTCTGATGCTGACTTGACACCCAGAGGGAGAAAACACAACGATGCACTACATGTCTCAGTGGAGTGCAGAGGAACAACCCTAGCTCATGTTTTGGTTGATATTGGATCATCTTTAAATGTCTTGCCGAAGAAAGCCCTTGATAGGTTGCATTGTAAGGGACTGACTCTAAAACCCAGTAACATAGTGGTGCGAGCTTTTGATGGTTCTAAGAGGATGGTCCACGGGGAGGTGGACATCCCAATCAAGGTGGGAACTCAGGTCTTCAACTCAAACTTCTACGTGATGGACATTCGTCCTTCTTATTCCTGTCTGTTGGGACGCCCCTGGATCCACAATGCCGGAGTTGTCACCTCCACCTTGCATCAAATGCTAAAGTACCCCGTCCAAGGGAAGATCATAAATGTCCATGGGGAGGAGGAGTATATGATTAGTCATCTGAATTCCTTCTGTTATGTGGAGTTAGATGGCGAGTTCATAGAGACCCCTTTCTAACATTTTTAAGAAGTCTCTGAAGAAATAGCAGCGACCAAGGCGGTATCCTCAACTCCTAAGATCACAAGACCTCCGCTTTGGATGTCATCTTTAAAGTATGCAAGGGTAGTAGTGGAAGAAGGAGGATGCATAATCTGGGGTCAGCTTCCCGACATTCCTTACAAATCAGACAAGTTTGGCTTGGGGTTTACTTCGACTGGTCAGAAGGCTGTGCGCCGTGCCCGTGTTGGGGGGGCCACCTGTGAAGATTAGCAATCAAATCGTCAGTGCGGTAGAAGATAATGAAGAGGAGGGCAGCCTAGAAGATTAGATATTTCCTACTGTCAGCGGAGGACTACGCAACTGGGAAGCCAGAGACTTCATTCCGATAACTTTCATATCTCAGTAATCTATCTTTTACATTTCTGTTGGACTGTAATAATTCACAAGCAATTCATACTTTAAAAACCTTGTGTCTTACCCGAGGCACAATGGTCCATTTGTAAGGGTTTTCATTTCATCTACATATGTCATTCAATGAATCATGGACGCTTTTTCACATATAAACCTTTTATGCTCATTGTCTTTCTTTTACATTTTATTGTTTTAAGATGGCTATACCCTTACACACACCCACACTCACAAATGCAGGTACCCTTCCATTCCGGGTCTCATGGGTAACAATACTGCTATAGCCTTCAGTGACTCTGAAGATCTGATCTACCAAGTCAAATACGAAGGTGAGGAAGATTGTGAGGTGCCAGGGGAATTGGCCAGATTATTACAGCAAGAGGAAAGAGCAATTCAACCTCATGAGGAGTTATTAGATACAATCAACTTGGGAACCGAGGAGGATAAAAAGGAAATCAAAGTGGGTGCCAATCTAGAGCCGAGTGTCAAGGAGCGCCTAATTCAGCTATTGCATGATTATGTTGAGATCTTTGCCTGGTCATACGAAGACATGCCGGGACTCGATATAGACATTGTGGTACACCGTCTACCCACCAGAGAAGACTGTCCACCAGTGAAACAGAAAGTCCGCTGCATGAGACTTGACATGTCAGAGAAGATCAAAGCAGAAGTTATGAAACAGTTCAATGCTGGATTTCTGGCTGTTACTTCTTATCCTTAGTGGATGGCCAACATTGTTCCCGTACCTAAAAAGGACGACAAAGTGAGAATGTGCATGGATTATAGAGATTTAAACAGGGCCAGCCCTAGAGATGATTTTCCACTTCCACACATCGACATCCTGGTTGACAATACAGCCCAGCACAAAGTATTTTCTTTCATGGACGGATTCTATGGCTATAACCAGATCAAAATGGCACCTGAGGACATGGAGAAAACTACATTTGTCACACAGTGGGGTACGTTCTGCTACAAAGTGATTCCATTCGGACTGAAGAATTCCGGGGCAACCTATCAACGCGCCATGGTAACTTTGTTCCATGATATGATACATCATGAGATAGAGGTCTATGTAGATGACATGATAGCCCGATCACAAACTGAAGAAGAACACCTAGATCACTTGCAAAAGCTGTTTGTCAGGTTGAAGGAGTACAAGCTAAGATTGAACCCAAACAAGTGTACATTCGGAGTCCGGTCCGGTAAACTCTTAGGTTTCATTGTCAGCAACAAAGGCATCAAGGTTGATCCTGCCATAGTCAAAGCAATACAAGAAATGCCTGCTCCTCGCACTGAGAAGGAAGTCATAGGTTTTTTGGGATGCCTAAACTACATTGCTAGGTTCATTTCTCACCTAACATCTACTTGTGAACCAATCTTCAAGCTGTTGAAGAAAGATCAAGTAGTCAGATGGAATGATCAATGTCAGGTTGCTTTCGATAAAATCAAGGAGTATTTACTAGAACCTCCTATTTTGATGCCACCCGTCGAAGGAAGACCGCTAATCATGTATCTAACCGTCTTAGAGAATTCAATAGGGTGCGTACTGGGGCAGCATGACGAGTCTGGCCGAAAAGAGCATGCCATTTATTATCTTAGCAAAAAGTTTACCGACTGTGAAACTAGATATTCACTACTCGATAAAACTTGATGCGCTTTGGTATGGGCTGCTTGCCGGCTAAGGTAGTATATGTTGACTCATACCACTTTGCTGATATCTAAGATGGATCCGATAAAGTACATCTTTGAGAAGCCTGCTCTGTCCGGAAGGATAGCCAGATGGTAGATGATCCTAACGGAATATGACATACAGTACATGAACCAAAAAGCTATAAAGGGTAGTGTGCTAGTTGATCATCTTGCCCATCAAGCTATAGAAGATTACCAGTCCATGAAGTTTGACTTCCCTGACAAAGACATTATGACATTGGACAACTGCGAAGAGATCAGACCATATGACGGACCTGGAAAAGGATCCCGATGGACCATGTACTTTGATGGGGCATCTAATGCACTTGGTAACAGTATCGGTGTTGTGCTCATATCTCCAGAAGGATGCCATACTCCTTTCACTGCCCGACTTTCCTTCAACTATACGAACAACATGGAAGAGTATGAAGCATGCATCTTTGGTCTCAAGGCTGCCATAGACTTGGGAATCAAATCTTTAGATGTGTTTGGGGACTCAGCTTTGGTCATCATTCAGATCAAAGGAGAATGGGACACTAAGCATCCAAACCTCATCCCTTACAAAGAACATGTTTTGACATTGTTACCACATTTCGAGCAGATTACCTTCGAGCACTTCCCGCGAGAAGAAAATCAGCTAGCAGATGCTCTAGTACAATGTCATCTATGTTTAAACTTGATTGGGATAATGAGGCTCCCCAGATCACCATCGAACGGGTGGACGAACCAACACATTGTCACGAGATTAATACCGAAGAAGTAGTGGACCAGTCGTGGTTTCATGAAGTCAAAAGGTATCTCGAGGCTCAAGAATATCCAAAAGGAGCTTCAGTCAATGACAAAAAGTTCTTAAGGAGATTCTCAGCTAAGTTCTTCCTAAGTAATGGCATCCTATACAAGCGCAATCATGATTCTATTCTGCTTCGTTGTGTGGACAAGATTAAAGTTGAAAGGATCACGGCTGAATTGCATGAGGGTACCTTTGGCACTCACTCTAGTGGGCATACAATGGCAAAGAAGATTCTACGGGAAGGCTATTACTGGTCTACCATGGAAGCAGACTGCTATCAGCACTCCCGGACCTGTCATAAGTGTCAAATCTATGCAGACAAGGTGCACGTGCCTCTGATTCCTCTAAATTTCTTAACAGCTCCTTGGCCCTTTGCTATATGGGGAATCAACATGATTGGAGAGATCAAGCCTACAGCTTCCAATAGACACCGCTTCATTCTGGTGGCCATTGACTACTTCACCAAGTGGGTCGAAGCAGCTTCCTTCACATCTGTTACTAAGAATGTTGTTGCCCGCTTCATCAAGCAGAATCTTATTTGCCAGTACGGTATCCCCGAGATGATCATTACTGATAACGGTACAAACCTTAACAATACTATGATCACCGCTTTGTGCGAGCAGTTCAAGATTCAACATCACAATTCATCTCCCTATCGGCCAAAGATGAATGGTGCAGTTGAAGCTGCTAACAAAAATATTAAAAAGATCATACAAAAAATGATAGTCACCTATAAGGACTGGCATGAGATGCTACCGTTTGCTCTTCACGGGTACCGTACCACGGCTCGCACATCAACTGGGGCAACACCCTATTCCTTAGTTTATGGCATGGAGGTTGTTTTACCTATCGAAGTTCAGATTCCCTCCTTGAGAATCATGAAAGATGCAGGTTTGAGTGAAGACGATTGGATTCAGACCCGACTTGACCAACTGAATTTAATTAACGAGAAGAGACTTACTGCTGTTTGCCACGGTCAGACGTATCAAAAACGGATGATCAAGGCTTCCAACAAGAAAGTCAGACGCCAGGTATATCAAGTTGGAGACCTAGTGATCAAGCGCATCATCTTGCCACAAAGTGATCCCAGGGGAAAATGGACTCCTACCTACGAAGGACCATTTGTAATCAAGAACATCTTTTCTGGTGGAGAAATAATCTTAACCACCATGGACGGTGACGACCTGCCACACCCTGCGAACGCAGACATAGTCAAAAGATACTACGCATAAGAGACCCGCTAGGTTGACACACCTAGGAAAAACAAGGGCATCTCGGCGAACCAAAAAGGTTCGGGCAAAAATTAGGGATAAAACAAAAAAAATTGTACACCCGGCAAGTTGAAAACCAGAAAGGGCGACTTAGGCAAAAAAGGGTTTCCCGGTGGACTGAAAACCCGAAAGGGCGGTCCAGGAAAAAGTTAGGGAATTAAAGCGTATGACTATGTCTCGTCGGATCACTTTGAGGACAATCTCTTCACGGACAAACTCTAAGTTACTGATCAATTCAACCATCTTCAGACGAAGCAACTGACAGACAAGATATTCGGAGATACGAAGGCTATAGCAGAATGGGAATCCCATGGGATTACACACATAGCTATCTTTCTTTGTATAAATTTTTCTTACTTTTATGACACCATCCTCTTACTAGGATGTATGTCTCCTTTGTATAAAACACTTATTCAAAGTAAATACAAAGATATCTCTTTCAAAGTACAGAAAACTATTTGCCTTTTTCTTTACACTTGTGTTTTTATTTGCAAAAACATCCAATGATTCATTGATGAATATAAGCATTTGAACATAATTACTGTTTACAAATAAACGAAATGGAAAAGAACAATCACTGACAGGTTGAAAGGATAGGAAAACGTCTTTAGGCTATTCCAGGAGAAATCCTTACATTACATCATCTAGATCCCCAGCGGAGCCAAAATTTCAAACCCTTAATCCCCATCAGAGTTAAGACTTCAAACTCCCAATCCCCAGCGGAGCCAAAACTTCTAACTATCAATCCCCAGCGGAAACCATCCAGTTTCTCTAAATTCCCCAGCAAGTTTTCTTGAAGTCTGAAAGTCAACCAGATAACAGTTAACTTTTGTCTCTCCCCAACCTAGGATAACTCCCCAGTA
The DNA here is from genome assembly GCA_948472305.1 of Vicia faba. Taxonomy (NCBI): domain Eukaryota; kingdom Viridiplantae; phylum Streptophyta; class Magnoliopsida; order Fabales; family Fabaceae; genus Vicia; species Vicia faba. Next base: position 1,551,159,166 of record OX451738.1, on the reverse strand, counting down.
GAATGGCAGACAATCCAAACTCCTGAACCTACTCCCCAGCAGTAAGCCTTCTTCCCCACAGAGTTTTCATTGCTCCCCAACAGAATGAAGATTCACTTTATTAATTCCCCGTAGAAGTCATCAGAGTTTTCCTTATTCCCCAGCGGAACAAGGATTCTCATTGTGTAATCCCCAGCAGAAATCATCAAAGTTCTCTGGATTCCCCAAGCAGATTACTCAAGCAGTATATGGCATTGCTCACAACAGAATTTTTGTCAAAAACTCCAACTTCAAGACATGAAGAATATTTATATCCCCGGTGAATTTGCCAAGGATTTCTTATCCTCAACAATCAAGGATTTGTTGTCCCCGGCAGCAATCAAGGATTTATTTTCCTCAACAATACAGCAAATCAGCTTACATGCGCATACATTACACCCATATATCATAAACATTGATAAAACACATATATTGCATCATACATTTCATGCAACATAACTTTGTGTTTCAGCTAACATTTTACCTTTTTTAGGATAAGATTAACAGCTACTATTTAACAATATGCAATCATGATACAGTTCAGATGCACTCCAGATACGGAAGTCATTCTGTTACTCATTCAGATTCAGCTTTCAGATACAGTCCAGATACGCTCTAGACGCGGATGCCATTCTGTTACTTATTCAGATTTCAACTATCAGATACAGTCCATATGCGCTCCAGACGCGGATGCCATTCTGTTACTTATTCAGATTTCAACTTTCAGAATACAGTACGGATACGCTCCAGACACGGAAGTTATTCTATTACTTATTCAGATTTCAACTGTCAGATACAGTCCAGATACGCTCCAGATGAGGATGCCATTCTGTTACTTATTCAGATTTCAACTTTCAAGATACAGTACGGATACACTCCAGACACGGAAGTCATTCTGTTACTCATTTCAGACTTCAAACACTCAGATACAGTTCAGATACGTTCCAGATACGGATGCCATTCTGATACTTATTCAAATTCAGATTTCACACTCTTGATACAGTACAGATACGCTCCAGACACGGATTCTATTTTGTTTCTCATTCAGACTTCAAGTCTCTAGATACAGCTCAGATACGTTCCAAACGCGGACACCATTCTGATACTTATTCTTCTGACTTACAACTTACAATTCAACAAACATTCTTGGATGGCATCTACAATCCCATCTCCAACAAGATTCTATCATCTCTCCAAATGGCATCTTTAAGCCCATTCCCTCAACTACATTCTTCGTCGAATGCAAATTTATGGGCACTCTAGTGTCCAATCATCTTTTACCTTCGAGTCACGAACGACAGAGCTCGCCAATCTAACTCTTCAGGTTAAAGAAGATTGAACAGTGGCAGCTGTTGTACCCCAAAATTTTCCCTCTCATTTATCAAGTTTTTTTTCTCCCAAGACTTCTTGAACTCAAGATAAGATCAGGGTTTGCTCAGCTCAGGACATCTCATCTTGCACTGATAACCCCAAATTAGGGTTAGAGTTTGCACAAGGATTTTTGGACCACCATTGCTTCATGTGACTTCCATACATCATCTTGGACCCCTAAGATTGCTCATGTTAAGTTTCAAGCCCTGAACCACATTTTTGATTAGTCAATTGGACAATTGACCTAAAAATCAGCTGTATTGGGGAAAAAGTCAACCATGGCCAATTTACAGTCAAACTTCATAATTTTTTATCCACATCAACATTTTAGGCTCCTATGTACCATTTGATCAAGTTTGGATCACAACTCCTCAAGAAATTTGATCAAATCATCAAAAGGGCAAAATGGTCAAAATTAGGGTTTTGATTGAGAAAGGGTAATTTCTGATTTTTAACCTAGCCAATGACCAATTGAGTTCAAATATGATTTCAAGGGTTCAATGGCATCATCTTGACCTAATTACATGGTCCAAAAGATCTCAAGTTCATTGGATTGACAGATGAATTTTGCAGTCAATTGATCAAAAGTCAACTATACACTGAAAAGTCAAACTTTGACTTTTTGGTTGAAACCAAGTGCCAAGGGTCATAATTCATCAAGATATGTCAAAATGTGAAACTTGTTGACCAAGAAAACCAATTTTAAAAATTAGGGTTTTGAATTTGAAAATTTTCATAACTTAGAATTTTTCTAAGTATGGAAATTTTCTTATTTTTTCCCAAATTTCCATCACTTTTTCACCATGATGCAATTTGATTCAAAGAAAACTTCCAACATGAAAGTTGTAGTCCTCCATGAAATCTACAACTTTTTTTCATAAACTTTTCCCAAAATATGCTTGGATCTCAAGTTATGAATTTGTGAACATAGGTCCATGAACTAAATAACTTAGTGAAATTTTGCCCTAATTTAGGCAGGTTTTTGACCCAAATTCATGGACATTTTTCACCTAGTTCCAAGAGGTATCTCAAAATTCATTTTAAATATGGATTATAGAGCACATGACAAGATTTCCAAAATGTCCAAGAACTCTCCAAGATCATTTTTTGTTAGGGAGAATCGAAGAGGAGAATTTGGCATTTTATCACTTTTGTTCAAGCCATTTTTACATGAGATCAAGCTGCAAATTAGATATATGTTGATTGTACCTTGCTTTACAGGTCCTAAACTCATTATACACTCCATAATTAAATTCTAACTCAGAAGACAAAGGCATTATCTTGGCTTTTGGAGCATTGTACAAGAGATAATTCCATTAATGGCATAAAGGTTACAATGCCATTTTCATAAAGGTGGGATTTTGCAACTTTACAAATCTTGAGCCTTGGACCTGTCCCTTTGGTACAAACAACTTCCACAGGTATCAAGCAATGTATACCAACTCCTATCAGCTCACAAGCTAGCCAGTACAAGCATGTTGCATAAGTCATTTCACTTTTCTTAAAATGCAAGAAAGGTTGCCAAAAGTGATAGAACTTGTACAGCTAGTAAGAGTGGACTTTGTATCCATTCTATACATATTCACAAACTTGTTACAAACTAGGACACGATTGCTTGACATCCAGAACTCATTCAAACTCAAAAAACTGCATTTTTTTGTCCAAACATCTAGTTGCTGCAAAATCATAGCCATTTCATTTTTGGCTCGTGCGTTTTGTGGCTTGACAGTTCAAACACTTCATAAGCATCCTACCAAAGCTATCCAAGCCCTTGTCCTGCATCTGTAAGCCTTATTTCAGCCATTTCCATTTTTAAACTTGGAGCTTGCAGCTTGACTTCTATAGAGAGTTCTGGCCATCCACAAAGCAAGCTAGGCATTGGAATAGTTTGAAGGAAATTCAAGGAAGCTCACACGATCCTCAGGCCTCCCTCAAAGTCCCCCACATTGCAATATCCAAATCCAGCTGAAGGAGGTATTTTTCTCAAACTCTATCTTTGTATTTAGGCATCCTCAAGCCACGATTTATGAAGAAAAAATGTAGTCCATAACATGGTGAAGCTGTACATATGCATACTTGTCATTTATATTAACTGTGCTGTGAGAATTTGAAGCTTGAAGTTCATGAAATTTTTAGGTCACAATTTAGGGCTGACAAAATCCTCTCTGATCTTTGAGAGTTAGGTTACAAATTTTATATGGTTGAAATCGTGAGATTAAATGCCACAAGTTTCATGTTATAAGTTTTTGTTTTTGTGCAACCATTTGAAAGTTACATGTTTGAAGGAAAACACGCGCGCAGAGATGGCTGGAGGACAGGGATGAGTTGCCTTGGGCTTTTTGGCGCGCCTGGCCTTTTTGTTTTTACTTTTTGCACCTCCTGGATTACTTTTGCACCCCCCTGACTATTATTTTATATTTTTGCATTTTTCTTTATATTTTCATATTTATTGATTTTAATCATTTTTCTGAACATTAAAAAATCATAAAAAATAATTTCTTTATTTTTGCAATTTTCATTTTATTTTTTTATATTATTTTTTGCATAAAAAATAGTTTGTTAGGATAATAGCTTTTATTTTCTTAAATGAAATTTGTAAATACATTTTAAAAATACTATACATTTTTATTATATTATCCATACACATAAAATATTTATTTTCATACATACTTAATTTTTTAATATTGACATATAATATTATTTATTATTCTCTTGTACAAAAATAGACAAAATATTAATATAGAACATATATTTTCTTTAATCAAAAAATTAGGGTTTCCCCCTTTCAAAAATAATAATATTATTTTTCCTTATTTTCTAGGGTTAGTTAATTTTTTTTCTCATACAAAAATTAAATACAAAAGATTTTACATAAATACATTTGCATTGCATTTTAATATTTGTATATTTATTTAATGCACACAATATTCAATTGGATTGTAATAGTATTTTAGGTTTATATTTGTGCAATATCCCCATTCAAAAACTTGTATCCCCCTCCCATAATAATTGTTGTAATAGCTTAGTTTACATTTACGCAATTTATTGCTTTCATATACCATGTTTAATAAAACTAGGGTTTGCATGACAAGAACAAAAATCAAACAAATAGAAAACCTAATGCAAGACAAAAGCATGAAAAATGACACACTTTGCACACAAGCACCCTTAGGGTTTCACCCACTTGGTTGCCTAAATAAAAATGGCCATGTTACGCACGCGAAGTATCTTGGAAAAACAAACCAAATAAAAGATCATAGTCCCTCAATGACGCTATCAAGAGGTTGCCTAAACAAAGATGATCTTGGTCCCTAAAAATTGCTAAGATACTTGGAAACATTGCTATCATGGTCATATGATGACCCACGCCCATCCCGTTTACATCCAAAGATAGGATTGTTTACCAAATCAATGGTAAATAAACAATGTTAAAGGAATAAAAATGCACAAGAAAGACATTTGAGTAGGTAGATAGCTTCTAGTTACTTGATCAATTTCAAAACAATCCTTGCTATTTTCAAAAACAAACACACACACACACACACACACATTTCAAAACATCTTATAAAACATTGAAACATTTTTCAAAAGAGAGACATCTTTGTATACATTCTTACGAACGAGAATCATTACAAAGATTGCCTAAACGAATGGCCTCTTTTCAAAATACTTTCAAAACCACACCAAGCACCAATTCAAACAATTTCAAATTAAAGCAAGTGATATAAACAAGTAACTAAGAGCCCATGGAAAAACATGGATGAAAAGGGTGCTAGCACCTTCCCTTTTCATAATCTACCCCCGGACTCAAGAAAACATCTCAAAGGTCTTTCCTGTGCTTTTTTACCTTTCCTTTTGGATAAAAGAAAAGTCGGTGGCGACTCTTGCTAAACCGCGACATTTGTGACAAAACGCAAAACCTCAAGTCAGTTCTCCCATCGCGTCACACCTTACTTGAGCAAAGACTAATTTGAGGTGAGCGGCATGGTCGGTGTCTGCTCGGGATTTGACGATCATGTCATCCATATATACCTCGAGCATGTCCCCGATTTGGTTGTGGAATACTTTGTTCATCATACGTTGGTATGTTGCTCCTGCATTTTTTAGACCAAAGGGCATTACGTTGTAGTAATAGTTTCCCGAACTGGTCATGAAAGCAGTGCAATGCTTGTCGCTTACGTCCATTGGGATTTGGTTATATCTTGAATAGGCATCCATAAACGACAGTATTTTATAACCGGCCGAGTTGTCGACCAACATATCTATGTTGGGCAAAGGAAAAGCATCTTTCGCACATGCCCGATTGAGATCAGTATAATCAACACACATTCGCCACTTTCCATTTTTTTTTTATAAGTACAACATTTGACAGCCAGGTGGAATATCGGGCTTCGGAAATAAAATTTTCCTCTAGGAGGTCTTTTACAGCTTTTTCAGCAGCCTCCGTTTTCTCCGGAGACTGCCTACATTGTACTACTGCCCTAGCGGCTGGATCTATGGCAAGGCGGTGACAGGCGACCTCGGGGTCGAGCATGGGCATCTCCGCGGCGCTCCACAAGAATAAGTCTGCATTCTCGCGCAAGCAGGCTTTGATTTACTTTCTTGCCAAATCGAGGAGGCCGGTGCCGATCTTCACTCCTTTGCTTGTTTCCTTACCGAGGGGGACGATTTTGAAGTCCCCGTTCGGAATCGGTCGGAGGGGGACTTGCTTTCCACTGGGAGGCTCATCCTTGTCAAATCGGGTGTCCAGGGATATCGAGTCGACCACTAGAGGAGTTTTCTTCTCTTCTACCTTGGCGGGCTCTATCCTCTGAAGCTCTGGTCGTGTTATCGCAGCTCTCTTGGCAGGCCTTGTTCCGGTGTCGACCGTATCGCGTCCCTTGGATGCCACATTGAAACACCTTCGGGAAGCTGCCAGGTCTCCTTTGATGGTGGCGACCCTTGCCCTCTTGGTGTAAAACTTCATCTTCGGGTGGACGGTAGAGGGTATCGCAGTCAGTTCCGCCAGTGTCGGCCTTCCTAGAATACAGTTTGTTGTACCCCAAAATTTTTCCTCTCATTTCATCAGCATTACTCATCACAAGACTCTTGGAATTCAAGATCAAGCTAGGGTTTGCTCTTCTTAAGACACCTCTTTGCATTGTTGACCTAAATTAGGGTTTGAGTTTGCACAGGGATGTTTTGACCTACAATGCCCAAAGTGACTTTTATACTTCATGTTGGACTCACAAGTTTGTCCATACCAAGTTTCAAGCCTTGATTCAAATTTTTGCCCAGTCAATTGGACAGTTGACCTAGAAATCAGTTGTATTGGGGAAAAAGTCAACTGTGGCCAATTGACAATCAAACCTCATGAAATTTGAATCACATCAACATTATGAACTCATATGAACCATTTGATCAAGTTTGGATCACAATTCCACAAGAAATTTGATCAGATCACCAAAAGGGCAAAATGGTCATTTTTAGGGTTTTGACTGTACAAAGGCAATTTTTGACTGTTTGACCTAGCCAATGGCAAATAAAGTTCAACCATGGACTCAAGGACTCAATGACATTTTCTTTACCCATTCAACAAGTTCAAAAGATCTCAAATGCATAGGATTGACAGATGAATTTTTCAGTCAACTGATCAAAATTTGACTGTATACTAAAAAGTCAAACTTTGACTTTTTGGTCAAAATCAAGTGCCAAGGGTCATTTTTCATCAAGACATGTCAAATTAGGAAACTTGTTCATCAAGAAACCCAAAAATGCAAATTAGGGTTTAAATGGAAAATTTTCATAACTTAGAAATTTTCTAAGTTATAAAATTTTCTTATTTTTTCCTAACTTTGTCCCATTTTTTCACAAAGATGAAAATGGATTCAAACAAAACTTACAACATGAAAGTTGTAGTCCATCACAAAGTCTACAACTTTAATTCACAAAGTTTTCTCAAAAGAAGCTTGGATCTCAAGTTATGATTTTTGGAACAAGGGTATCTAAAACTTTTAACTTAGAGAAATTTTGCCCTAGTTTAGGCAGGATTTTGACCCATCTTCTTGACCATTTTTCACATAGTTCCACTTGGATTTTCAAATTGCATTTCAAAGATGGATTATAATACTTGTTGCAAGCTTTCCAAATTGTCCAAGAACTCCTCAAACACCTTTGTGGTTAGGGAGAATCGAATGCTTGAAGTTGATAAAAACTCACTTTGATCCATGGCCAATACATGTTCATACCAAGTTGCAAATCTGACCAAGATAGATTTGTACACAATTACAGGCCTCAAAACCAGTTTGTACTCCATAATTTAATGCAAACCCATTGAGCTAATGCATTGTCTTGGTCATTAGGGTATTATACACAAGTTTAATCCCTAAATGGTAAAAGGCATAGTTCCATTTTTGAAAAGTTATACTTTATGTCAAACCAAGATCTTTGAAGCATGGGGCCATATCTCTGAGGCAAGATCAAATCCACAAATTTCAAGTATCAAGGGCAAAGTATGCAGCTTACAAGATAGAGGGTACAGGCCTGCATTGAGTAGTTACACATTCTTGCTTCACAAAGAAGAAATTGGTCCAAATCTTGAAAACTTGAAAACCAGCCATAGTCAGCTTACACAAACATTGCAAACACATTTCACACAACCCTTTGAGTCATAAACACGAGCTCTTCACCACTCAAACCTCCTTGTACACAAAATCACCATTTTTCTGCAAAATAGGGCAAGCCCTGCAGAACCACCTCCATCTCCACTTTCCCTCGTGCGTTTTGCCTCAAACTTGTTCCAATACCTTCCATTCAACTCACCTGAACTATTCCAGACCTCCATTGCCAGCTGTAAAACCATTAACACACATTGCCATTTTTGTTTGAAAGCTTTGCAGGTTGAGTTCTGTAGCACGATTCAAGCTACTTCAAAACAAGCCAAGCATTGGGAAAGCATCAGTGGACATCAAGCAAGCTCAAAAGAACCTCAAGCACCCTTGGAAGTTGTTGCATTGTCCAGCTCGAGCTTAACTGAAACAGGTATTTCATGAACTTCTATCTCTCTATTTAGGAATAGTTAGACTTAGGTTTGTGAATGAAAGATGTTGTATTCATAGCCCTGAAACCATACATGTGCTTAGTTTTCATTTATATTAATCGTGCTAGGAGAATTTTGTTCATGAACTTTATGAAAAAACTAGGTTAAGAATTAGGGCCAGAGAAATTCTCTCTGGTCTTTGAGAGTTAGCTTAAGTTTTTTATATGGTTAGATTCGTTGTTTGATGCTCTACAAGTTTCATGTTATGAGTTTTGTCAAAAAAGTACAGAATCAGGAGATAGCATTTTGTACATAGAGCGTGCGTGTTTCTGTTCAAAGGAAGAAGATGAAGTTGGTTTTGGATTGGGCCTGTACAGGCTTACTTTTGGCACCCCCCCCCCCCCCCTCTTTTCTTTTTACACCTCCCTGGCCCTTTTCTTGTATATTTATCATTTTTGCATTTTTATTTTATTTCTGACCTTGATATTTTATTCTCAAATATAAAAAATACTTAAAAAATATTTTCATAAAATTTTATATTTATTTGGTATTTATTTTAATTGTTTCTAGTATTAATACACTAAATACATTATATTTACTTTTGTTTAAATGAAAAAATAATGTAAAAAATACTTTTATTTTTACTTATTATTTTTATACACATTTGAAAATATTTTCTTGAAATATATACATTTTCTTTGTAAATAATTAGAACAAAAACACAAAAATAATACATTTTATTTTTATTAACATTTTATACTAAAAATACCTTTTCTTTTAATATAATTCTATTTTTTGTACAAATTGATATATTATTGTATATAAATAATAAATAATACTATTTATTTAAGAAATTAGGGTTTTTGCCCTAAAAAAGCAAAATAATTGAAATTGACTTTTTATTTATTTACATTTCACATTAAAAATACTTTTTACATACATAAAAAACTTTTTTTTGCATAATATATTTTATTTAATATTTATTTATTGTATTTATTTAAATATTGTACATTTAATTGTTATGCCTTATACATTCAATTTTGTTGTAATAATTTAGGATTTAATTTTTTTGCAACATATTCCCCAATTCAAATTTGTACCCCCTCCCTATATCATGTTGTAATAGTGTAGAATTTAAATTCTCGCACCTTTAAGCTTTCAATTATGCCATGATTAGACTTAGGGTTTTGTATGCAAAAATCAAATTAACAAATAGTTTGACCTAATCCAAGATAAAAGTGCATGAAAAACAAACACAATGCATACTTGCACCCCTAGGATTCCAATCCACTTGTAGCCTTCAAAAATGGGCCATGATATGCATGTCAAGTACTTTGACAAAACAAAAACAAACAAAAGATCATAGTCCCTCGATGACGCTATCTAAGTTGCCTAAACAAAATGATCAAGTCCCTCAAGAAAATTGCCAAGAATACTTGACACAGTTGCTATCATGGTCTATACGATGACCCGCGCTTGTCCCATTTAACATCCTAACACAAGGTTGTTCACCAAATACAATGGTGAAACAACACTATTAAAAGGGTTAAAAAAACATAAGAAATATCTTTGAGTGAAATAGGGTAGACAACTCTTAGTTACTTGATCAAAAATCTTGCAAAACATCCTTGCCATTTTCAAACACAACACAACTTCAAAACAATTTTCAAAACATTGGAATATCTTTTCAAAAAGACATACACCTTTGTATATATTCAAACAAGAATCATTACAAAGGTTTCCTAGACAAGGTATCTTTTTGAAAGCATTTTCAAAACCACACACACAAAGCACCATTTCAAACAATTGAAAAGCAAAGGCAAGTGATCTAAGCAAGTAACTAAGAGCCCATGGATAACCATGGATAGAAAGGGTGCTAATACCTTCCCTTTCTATAATATACTCCCCGAACCCAAGAAAACATCTCAAAGGTCTTTCCTGTCCTTTTTGACCTTTCCTTAGGATAAAATAAAAAGTCGGTGGCGACTCTTGCTAAACCTAAACATTTGCGAACACAAACGCAAAATCTCAAGTCAGTTCTCCCACCGTATCACAGAACTGGTGACTCTGCTGAGGAATATCTAAAAGTGGAGTAACCTTAGGGCTTAGATCACCTTTTGCATGATTATATTGTTTTCCTTGATTGCTTCATATTTGGTTCTCTTGTTTAGGCTTGAAATCCTCCACCCGGATTTGGGGAACATTCATAGGTAAATAGCAATATGTTGTGGAAACTGTGCAGGGTATACCGACATGGTTGAAGCAATAGCTATATTAGTGCGACATATTTATGAGTACCAGTAGCCTTTGAGTCAATCAAAGAGAATACGGGGCCGCTGAGTGATGTCATGAAGCACTAATGAACTCTTAGAACCTTACTTGACCATCTTGGCCTTTTATTAGGAGTAGTGAGATGACCGGCTTTGGTGCAGTCCGAAGTTGGTAGATGCTCGATACTACACTCATTGAGGGTTATTTTCTTGGAACATTTTGGTCACCAGTTAAGTGGCTAAACCAAAACAATGAACATAGAAAACAACCCAGTGATATTGAGCTCCTTAGAACCCGGTTACTATTTATAGGACAGGTTTTAAGCCAACTAAACTCAAGAGGGTACTTACCTATGAAACCTCATGCAAGCCTGAAACTAGGGTTTTGTGTGACTTGCTTGTACATGTGCTTGTGCATACATCATGAACATCATAAAGCATCATATGCATCCACTAACCATTTCAAGGGTTTGGATCTTCATCTTTGTTCTTGTTTTGTAGGTCATGGAATCTCTTCGCAGGAAAACAATTCAAGTCAACCTTGTGAGAATCCCTCCTCAACTCAAGGAGCTTACTTCTAGGATTCCAGAGAATTATCTCTTCAGTGAAAGACATGGTAGACTCCTCAACTTGGTCAACACCAACATTGAAGAAGACATGGTAAAAGTTCTCTTTCAGTTCTTTGACCTCCTACACCACTGTTTCACATTCCCTGACTACCAATTAGTACCCACTTTGGAGGAATTTTCTCAACTCTTGAGAATTCCTATTCTTAATCAACTACCCTACAACGGTACGGAAAAAGAACCAAAGCCTGAAGATGTTGCTCAAGCATTACATTTGCAACCATCTGACATCAAGGGACATTGGAAAACCAGAAGTGGTGTCAAGGGTTTCTTGGCAAAGTTTCTGTTTGAGAAGGCACAAGACTGCTGGAATTATCTTGATCTACAAGCCTTTGAAGATATTGTGGCACTCCTTATCTATGGGTTGGTCTTATTCCCAAACCCTGACCAACTTATAGATGTGAATGCTGTCAAGATTTTCATGTCCAGGAATCCTATACCCACATTGCTTGGGGACATCCTACACTCATTTTACACATGAACAATGAGGAAAAGAGGTGTTCTCATGTGTTGTACTCCTCTCCTAGCAAGGTGGTTTATTTCTCACCTTTCACAATCAGTTTTGAAGAATGAGCAGAGTTTAAGGTGGTCACAACGATTGATGACCCTCACACATTCTGATGTACATTGGTGTTCTCGGTCCAGAGAAAATGTCATCATCGTCGATCGTTGTGGGGAATTCCCTAATGTCCCACTACTTGGTATTAGGGGAGGTATTACCTACAACCCCTATTTAGCTCTAAGACAGTTTGGATATGCTCAGAGGGATGGCCCTCATGACATGTTGATTCCTGACCTAGTTTTTGACTTCGACAATGATGCGCAAGGACTTCGACAAAGGTTCATCAGAGCTTGGAGGATGCCTAACAAAGTGGATAGTAAGACACTGGGGCACAAGAATTCCATCCCCCTTGAGCCTTATCTCAAGTGGGTACGAACTCGTTCCCAGAATCTTATGATGCCATACCCTCACATTCTCTCCGTGATCAAAGAGCCTGTTATGGAAGGAGAGGTTCCATACACCATCCTACACCCTGACATGCCAACATCATGGGAAGAAATGCAAAAGAGTTGGATCCAACTCAAGGAAGAACGGAATACTTTTGAAGCCAACTTCTATGCCAGTGAGAAGAAGGTTTTGGAGCTTACCCGCCGACTTCATGAGGAGGAAACTCTCAACACTTACATCGCACCAAAGAGGATGCGCAATGTCTTTTTACATTAAGAAATTTGTAATATTTTTCCCATGGGGCACTTATGTACTAACAATTTCTTCTTAATATGACGTGTGCTCCTTTTTGTTTGCAACAAATTTGAATTTCTGAATCCTTGAATGCATTACATGAATAACATACCATTCATCATATGCATAAACAGGTCTTCACACCAGGTTTCCTTATCTTTCTGCTGTTTATTTCAGTAAGATGGATTTGGAGCAGACGATAAAGGATCTGCAGACACAAAATTCACAATTCCAGCAACTCCTCATGACCTTGGCAAAGGGTTAAGAGGACCTCAAAGCTCTGTTGGAGAAGAATAAAGAGAAAAAGAAGAAGAGGCCCGGAGTAGCCACTTTTGGAAGAAGTTTTGAGAGTAATGCTAGGAAGGTTCTTGAGTTCCCCTCAACGTCTGACGAAGGGGATGGTAAAGGAAAAGGGGCTGCTGTACCTTCTGAATCTGAGGTTGAAGAGGAAGAAGACGAAGACTACTCCGAACAACAATATCCTCCAGCGGATGATAAGTATAAGAACCTTGAGGATAGATTGGCAGCCATGGAGTTGTAGAGGGTACCTGGTTTGGATTTTGAAGAACTAGGGTTGGTAGCTGGGATTGTTATCCCTCCCAAGTTCAAGGTGCCAACATTTGCCAAGTATGACGGTCTGTCGTGTCCAAAGATGCACCTGAGATCATATGTTAGAAAGATCCAACCCCACTCATCTGATAAAGACCTCTGGGTACACTTTTTCCAAGATAGTTTGTCTGGCACACAATTGGATTGGTTCTATCAACTCGAGAGATCAGAGGTTCACAATTGGGAAGACTTAGCAGCTGCTTTTTACCGTCAGTATCAATACAATGCTGATTTGGCGCCCACTCGTACTCAGTTACAAAGTATGGGGATGGCTTCCAATGAAGGATTTAAGGAGTATGCCCAGAAGTGGCGTGATCTGGTTGGAAGGGTGCAGCCACCATTGTCAGATAGGGAGTTAGTTGACATGTTTCTGGGGACCCTGTCTGGCCCCTTCTTCAATCATCTAATCAGGAGTTCTTCTGCGGGATTTACTGAACTAATTTTGACCGGCGAGAGGGTCGAGGCCGGTATTAAAAGTGGCAAGATTCAGAAGGATACTTCCACATCTACTGCTGTTAAGAAAGCCTTCCCAACTAAGAAGGAAGCCTCTGTTGTGTATTCTCAGAAGGGTCAGGGAAGAATCGAGTGTCGGCCAACTGTAGGGGCTGTGATGATTCAAAACTCGTCAAATGATCAACCTCGTAACAATCAGTCGAGACCTAATCAACAACGGGTAGAAAGGCCACAACGGCAGTTCACCCGCATCAACATGACGCCATCTCAAGTACTCCCCCATTTGTTGAAGCTGAATCTTGTCAGTTTGAAGGAAGCGCCAAAGAACCCTAACACTTCCTCTCCTTCCTACCACCCCAATGCCAAGTGTGCTTACCACTCCGACAGTATTGGGCACGATACCAATAGTTGCTGGGTGCTTAAGCTCAAAATCCAGGACCTAATTGACGCTAAGGAAATAGAATTTGATACTCCTGAGAAGCCCAATGTGATTTCTGCTCCGATGCCCAAGCACGGTAATAATGTTCATGCTGTTATAGAGGACCTTCATGTTACTGATGTTGTTGACTTGTTGACGCTGTTACTTGTGATTAAAGAGAATTTGATGAGAGTCGGGATCTTTCCTGGTTGTGGTAAAAACTACTATTTTTGTTTGAACATACGAGGTGATTGCCCAATGTTGAAGTCAGGTGTCCAACGCCTGATGGATACCCAAGAGATACTTTTCCAAAAAAAAACTGTTGATACCTCTAATCCTGTTACTCCTACTACTTTTGCTACTTCAACCAACGATATTGCAATCATAACCATTTCCGACAATCCTCCCAAGGCTTGCAAAAGGCCTGTCAAGATTACGCCCGACCTTAAGTTTGTACCTTTAAAGATCACCATGTCGGGACCTGTCCCGTACCAATCCAGCAAAACGATACCATGGAACTATGGAGGAGAAATCTTCTATCATGGTATCAAACAAATTGAGGCAGTCCAAGAGATTTCTGAAGAAGAAGACCCTGATATAGGGAACATTGTAGGTACAAGCAAGATAACCTGCAGCGACCGGATCTTTTCTCTGGAGATTGCTCCCCCTCGAGCAGTTTTCGGACCCTAGAAAGCTTCTGCACCTGTTAAGTCATCTGTGCGAGACCCGATAATTGAAGAATTGGATGCTCCTGAAGTAAGTCCATCTACTGATAATACCGATAAGGGTAAGTGGATACTGGAGGAGCCTGTCAGGACAAAGGCTCATGCTGTGGTGATCCCCGAAACCACTCAGAAAGAAATGGATGAAATCTTGAAAATAATCAGAAAAAGTGACTACGACGTTGTGGAACAGCTAGGGCAGACACCTTCTAAAATTTCAATGTTGGCTCTTCTACTCTGCTCTGAGGCCCATGCTAAGGCCCTGATCAAATTCTTGAAGGCGGAACATGTACCCCAAGAGACTTCGGCTGACCAGTTTCAGGAATGTGTGGCCAGTCTTACTGCTGATAATGGCCTTGGCTTTTTCGATGCTGACTTAACTCCCAAAGGAAGGAAACACAACGACACGCTACATGTCTCAGTTGAATGCAGGGGAACCACCCTTACACATGTCTTAGTTGATACTGGTTCTTCCTTGAATGTGCTTCCGAAGAAAGCCTTAGACCGTTTGGACTGTGAAGGATTGACCCTCAAACCTAGTAACAGCGTTGTTAGGGCTTTTGATGGTTCTAAAAGAATGGTTCATGGAGAGGTTGATATTCCTATCAAAGTAGGCACAGAAGTTTTCAACTCCACCTTTTATGTGATGGACATCCGTCCGTCATATTCATGTTTGTTAGGGAGACCGTGGATCCATTATGCCGGGGAAGTTACCTCCTTTTTGCACCAAATGCTAAAATATCCTGTTAAGAGTAAGATTATAACAGTGCACGGCGAGGAAGAGTACATGATAAGTCATCTCAATTCCTTCCGCTATGTGGAGTTGGATGGCGAGTTGATCGAAACGCCTTTCCAACATTTTGAGGAAGTTTCTCCTGAGGTAGCAGTTGCGAAGAAAATGGTTGAGATGCCTATCGTTCCCAAGCATGTATCTAGAATGGCATCTCTCAAGGACGCGGAGGCTGTAATTAAAGAGGGGAAGAGCACAGTGTGGGGGCAGTTGCCTGATTTTCCCCATAAGACGGACAAGTTTGGATTAGGGTTCACTGCTGCAAGACAAAAGGTTATGCGTCGCTCCAAGGTTGGAGGACCACCCGTCAAGATCTCTCACCATGGAATCAATGATGTAGAAGATGAAGATGAAGAGAGCCACTTTGAAGATTGGATCTTTTCGACCGTCGAAGGGGGTTTAAGCAACTGGGAAGCAAAGGATTTTATTCCCATCACCTTTATCAACCAGTAATTTTATCTTTGAACAATTTCTTATTTCGGTCTGTATTAACTAAAACAATTCGTACACTATTTTCACCTCATGCCTTGCCCGGGGCATGTAGGTCCATTTGTAAGGGCTTGATTTACTTCATTATCATATGCCATGTTTTAATGAATCATTGGACGTTTTCATAAACTGCTGCGTTCATTTTCTTTCCTTTTGCATTTTTTTTTGTTTAAGGATGGCTATCCCTCACACACACCCACACTCACAAATGCAAGTACCCATCCATTCCGGATTCCATGGGTGACTATTCTGTTTTAGCCTTCGATAACTCTAAAGACTTGGTCAATCATGCTGAGTACGAAGTTGATGAAGACTGTGAAGTGTCGGGAGAGTTAGCCAGACTTTTACAACAAGAAGAGAGGGCCATTCTGCCTCACGAAGAGCTGCTAGAAACCATCAACTTAGGGACAGAGGAAGACAGGAAAGAAGTAAAAGTGGGTGCCAACCTGGAACCAAATGTCAAGAAGCGCTTAGTGCAGTTGTTGAACGAATATGTTGAAATCTTCGCCTGGTCTTATGAAGACATGCCAGGGTTAGACACAGATATCGTGGTTCACCGTCTCCCTACAAGAGAATACTGTCCACCGATCAAGCAAAAGGTCCGCCGAATGAGGCCTGACATGTCTGAGAAGATTAAAGTTGAAGTAATGAAGCAATTCAATGCTGGCTTTCTGGCTGTTACTTCATATCCATAATGGGTTGCTAACATTGTGCCTGTGCCTAAGAAGGACGGCAAAGTCAGAATGTGTGTGGACTATCGGGATTTAAATAGGGCTAGCCCTAAAGACGATTTTCCACTGCCACATATCAACATTTTGGTTGACAACACAGCTCAACACAAGGTTTTTTCCTTCATGGATGGATTCTCAGGATATAACCAAATCAAAATGGCCCCCGAGGACATGGAGAAAACTACTTTTGTCACGCAATGGGGTACCTTCTGAAAATTCTGGCTACAGATACTCAATGTCACGTCCAATGTTATGACACCGTATCTGACTTACTATATGACAGTAAATACAAAAGCAGTAAATAACACAGTCAATTGTTTACCCAGTTCAGTGTGCAACAACACCTACTCTGGGGGCTACCAAGCCAGGGAGAGAATCCACTATAAGAGATGTTAATTCAGGAATAAACCAACCAGTTTATCTCCTTCACTTAAGACCTACCCAATGCAATTCTAATCTAAGTACAACTTAAACCTGAGTTCCTACTCACTCCCCCTCAATCACAGCAGTGATACATAAACCAATTTGACTTGAGAATTGATGAAGACACTCTTCAAAACACACTCTTGATTAAGCTTCACAGCTTTTTAATCAAGTAACACAATCACTCGTGCTTCACAGCTTTGAGTGATGTACACAACTAACTTGACTCTGCTTCACAGCTTTAGTCAAGTAACATTCAAACACTCTTGCTTCAAAGCTTTGAGTGCTACACAACCCTTACAATTGAAACCTATTCCAAGACACTTATCACAATGATAATTGCTTGGAGTACAATAAACAAATCTATACAGATTACAAACTTGATCTTCTAATCAATCAGCAGGGATGACTTCAAAAACCGCAGCTCTGTTGAATATATAGCAGCTGCAACTTCAGTTAGGGTTTCCACAAACCTAGGGTTGATTCCGTTTGACCTTAAGACCAGGTCACAGTACTTCATTGATCAGGTTAGGATTGAGCTAGGTTACTCCTCAGAAAACGCAGGATTCTGTTTAGGAAAGACTGAGTTATTTCCTGAAAAAACTCAGACTTATCCAATCCTGTAATCCTGCTAGTTCAGAACAGGATGTCATAACATCTGTTATGACATCTGAGAAAACCTGTCTACTGATTAGCAAAGTGTGATCATTTTGCAAACATGCTCAGATACACACTTATAAACATCAGTATTTGAGTTACAATATTTTTCTGCATATGTACCTAAAGAGTTAGTACAACCTGAACTAGAATGTTATGACATCAGTCATGACATTCACACATACACTTGGAATTTACCAAAAATGCAAGCCAATACCTAAACACCTACAAACTCCCCCTTTGGCAGATTTTTGGCTAAAGTCCCTAAACAATCAGAGATAGATAGATAGCAGCAGAAATAAGTGACAGCAGAAAAATATAGTGTTAAGTACTAATTAAGCAGTACCAAAAATATTCTCCCCTACTTTAGCCACAAATGGGCCAAAGATTACATGTTTATAAAGTAATACAGTTATCCAAGACAAAATAATGAGATCAGCAGCAGACAACAGCAGAACATACTTCCAAACTCCACCAGCAACATCATCCTTCAAGTACTGTCATCAGACTCAGAGGAGCCACTTTCTTCAATGTTGAGCTGTCCTTCATCTTCTTCCCTCATGCTTGCTTCAGCTTCTTCCTTTTCTAGCTTGGCAATTAGTGCTTCTAGGGTCCTTTTTCTAGCATCCAGATCTTTGCAAGTTTCTTTTAAGACAGCTATGACATCTGATGTTTTGGACTGGCTTTTTGCAGACGATGTCTCAACTGATGTTATGACAATGTCTGGAGCATGGGATCCCTGAAACAGTTTGTAGTGCAGGCCAAGGGCAGGGGCTCTTTTGCAGACTGTATCTCTTGCTACAAGTATGTCAGGATATTGTGCAAGGATGATTCCACAAATGAGGGAGGGAAAGGCAATTGGTCCTTTGACAGCATAACTGCCAGCATGCTTCAAGGTTTGTTCAAAAATGTACCTTCCATAATCAAAGGCAGTCTTGGTTCCTACAGCATAGATGAATCTCCCCAGTCCTGTGGAGATGGTTGATTTGTGATTTGTAGGCACCCAGTTTGCTGCACCTATTTTATGCAAGATGGCAAATTTCATGCTGAGTTTACTAGCATTCAACTTCCCTTTCAATGGCCAGCACTTTACTTGCCTGGCAGTGATGGTCAAGCATACTTCATTGTCAGTTGCCTCTAGATCAGGACAGTCCTTATTTGTTCTTCCAAGAAACTTGTTGATTTCTGATGGAGAGAACTTGACCCTTCTTCCTCTAACAAATACACTCTCAAAGTCAGCTGACCTCCCATCAGCACAATCATTGGATAAGTTCACTACAAACTCTTTAACCAGATTTTCATAACATTTGCCAAACTTCATCACAGTCTTTATTAGCCCAGCATTCCTGATCAGCTCCATGATGTCTTTGCACTCCAAAGCATCATTGTTGAGTTCTCTCTCCAAGGCTATTCTCTTCAAGCAAACATACTTCCACCTGTTTGCATTATCAGGATGATGAAAGGAGATGTTGTCTGTTGGCACTTCAGGCACTCTAGCAATCTTGCTGGAGGGGAGCTTCCTTCTGATGGGAGTATTGTCAATGTCAACCTCAAATTCTGATTCAGAATCAGAAGTTTCAGGTTGTCTAGCAGTCTGCACCTGTGCCTTCTTCCCTTTAGTCTGAATTTTCTCAGCCAACCCTTCAGCCTTGGATTTCTTAGCATCAGGTTTAACAGTCTCACTACTCTTTCTTTTCATCAATCTCCTAGCAATGCTAGGGTTCACATTTGCAATCAGTTCATTATCTGAGTAATCTTCATCCACATCAATGATAGGTGGATCAGCAGCCTTTTGAATGTTGTCTTTTGGTGTCACAACATCCTTAGTGACATCTATATTTTCAGAACCTTCCACATTTGGACTTTCTGATTGATTCAATGGGATAGAAATCCCCGGTACAGATTGGTTGCCACTCAGAATGCTAGAAACCAGTCTAGCAATAGCTTGGTGTACTTGAACTGATCCTTCTTTATTAGGTGTAGAAGACGAAGGAAGAGAAGAGTTACCAGAGATTGTAGCTTGAGCTCTTCCTGCATGTCTGGTCCGGAGCTTTTTGACTCTGGTTGGGTCAGTTGCCATCTCCCTGAGAGGAGTGACCTCAAGAACTTCAGCTTCTAAGCATGTAGTGATTGCCCTAGAATCTTGATCAGATGATGATGATGATGAGTGAGACGAAGTCGCCATGGTGGAAGATGATGTCTGAGACATTGTGTTTAACGTTGAGTAGCAGTAGCAGTTTGAGAAAACTCTTTGATTGGGAGGAGAAAACAGGTTGCAAGGATGAGAGAGATAGGGAGTACAAGGGAGTCTTTTCAACTTCTGAAGGCTTTTGAAGGAATTGTGAGTGAATATGATTAACCCACTAAATATAGACTTAATAGAATTAATCCCTTCAACCCTTGTTTTCAGCAAAACTAATTGCTATAATTTCTCATGTTGGTGAATGCCCAATCTGCCCCTCAAATTTTCAAGTTGATTTCCAACAAGCACCTTGGTAGAAGAATCAGTTAGCTGAAGCTCAGAGAAACTATGTTTCAGTTTAAATGATTTCTTCTCTCCAAAGTCAATAGGGTTTAAGGAAATGTTGAATGTTTTCAGATTATCACACCACAATGTCACAACATCTTGTGTAACATTGTCTTCAGGTAGCATCTGTGTTGACCAGAATTTTTGAGAACAGAATTTATGAGACTTGTTCTTTGCCACATCACATATCTTATCAGCCTGTAGTTTAGGAGTTCTTCTGACATCTTCCATAGGAATAGCTCTTTTCATTCCTTCAAGTTTATGCTGCCACTGTTTCATATCTTTTTCTTCTTTGATGATTTGACTCAAAGTGGGGATATCAGTGTTCTCAGGCTGCCACACATAACAGTTATTTTTGGATTTTATTCCTCTCATTACAATATCTAGTTTTTCATTAAACACTAGACATTCAGATCTTGAGAAGTTGACTATGAATCCTAGATCACATAATTGACTGATGCTGATGAGATTAGTAGTCAACCCTTTTACCAGCAGTACCTTATTCAGACTTGGAACTCCAGGGTAGTCCAAATTACCAACTCCTTTGATTTCTCCTTTAGCACCATCTCCAAAGGTCACAAAACTGGTGGTGTGAGGCATAACATTATTGAGGAGATTTTTGAATCCAGTCATGTGTCTGGAACATCCACTGTCAAAGTACCAATCTTCCTTTGCTGAGATCTTCAGGGAAGTGTGTGCTATCAGTGCAGTAGCCTTTTTCTTCCATTGAGGAGCGTGTGGTACCTTTTTAGACTTAGGTTTGACATCTGATTTCTGATTAGGATATCCATGTAGTCTGTAGCAGAAGGGCTTTATGTGACCATATTTCCCACAATGATGACATCTCCATCTTTGGTACTTCTTCTTCATGTGTCTCTGTCCCTGATGTTGAGAGTAATGTTGAGACATCTGGTTTGACATTTGCTTCCTGGTAACAAATTTCTTTGTTTCCACAAATCCTAGGCCAGATTTATTTCCCATATTTTGTCCAGCCTGAAGAATCTCTTCCAATTTGTCTGTTCCATTTGTCAACATCTTGACTGATTTGGTCATTTGATTCAGTTGTGAGTTCAGCAGTTGAACTTCTCCTTCTAAATGACTTATAGTTTCAAGATTTGCTCTCTTTTCAGCCTCCAGCTTTACAATGAGTTTTGATTGTTTCTCATTTTGCACACAGACTTCACCGCTTCTGATACACAATTTCTTGTAGGTATCAGCCAGTTCTTCAAATGTTACTTCTTCATCACTGGTGTCACTTTCAGAAGTACAAACACTAGTTAGGGCAGTAACTAGTTTGGCAGATTCTTCTTCAGAATTGCTTTCTGAATCACAGTCAGACCAAGTAACAGTCATTCCTTTCTTTTGCTTCTTAAGAAAGGTAGGACATTCAGCTCGAATATGTCCATATCCTTCACATCCATGGCATTGAATTCCTCTGCCTTGGTTTTCCTTATCTTCTGATCTTGGTCTTCTGCTGGAACTGTCAATGTCAGAAGGAATGTTATGAACATTTGACCTTGACTTTGGGTCCATTCTTTTGATGAGCCTGTTGAACTGTCTTCCAAGCATGGCAATGGCTTCTGATATGTTTTCTTCTTCATCCTCCTTGTGTTCAACATCAGTGTTGGTTACAAGTGCTATGCTTTTGTTCTTCTTGTCACCATTATCAGTGATCCCCATCTCAAAAGTCTGAAGAGACCCAATAAGTTCATCCACTTTTAACTTGCTAATGTCCTGGGCTTCCTCTATGGCAGTTACCTTCATTGCAAATCTTTTAGGCAAGGATCTGAGAATCTTCCTCACCAGTTTTTCTTCTGACATTTTTTCTCCCAGTGCTCCTGAGGTGTTGGCAATCTCCAAGATGTTCATGTGAAATTCATGGATGGTTTCATCTTCCATCATTTTTAGATTCTCAAACTTAGTGGTCAACATCTGAAGCCTTGACATCTTTACTTTGGAAGTGCCCTCATGAGTAGTTTTGAGGGTGTCCCAAACTTCCTTGGCCAGTTCATATTGATGTACTAATCTGAAGATGTTTCTATCAATTCCATTGAACAAGGCATTTAAGGCTTTTGAATTTCCCAGAGCTAACTCATCTTCTTCTTTACTCCAATCTTCCTCAGGCTTCAGACTGATTGTCCCATCTCTTTCAGTTATGGTGGGATGAATCCATCCTTTGTCAGCAGCTCTCCAAGCCTTTTTGTCCAGAGATTTTAGGAATGCAATCATACGAGGTTTCCAGTAGTCATAATTAGTTCCATCCAGAATGGGTGGTCTATTTCCAAAAACTCCTTCTTTGTCCATAGTGCCAGAAAGTGATATCCCTAGATCTCACCCAGTAATACAGGCAGGGTGCCTGCTCTGATGCCAATTGAAAATTCTGGCTACAGATACTCAATGTCACGTCCAATGTTATGACACCGTATCTGACTTACTATATGACAGTAAATACAAAAGCAGTAAATAACACAGTCAATTGTTTACCCAGTTCAGTGTGCAACAACACCTACTCTGGGGGCTACCAAGCCAGGGAGAGAATCCACTATAAGAGATGTTAATTCAGGAATAAACCAACCAGTTTATCTCCTTCACTTAAGACCTACCCAATGCAATTCTAATCTAAGTACAACTTAAACCTGAGTTCCTACTCACTCCCCCTCAATCACAGCAGTGATACATAAACCAATTTGACTTGAGAATTGATGAAGACACTCTTCAAAACACACTCTTGATTAAGCTTCACAGCTTTTTAATCAAGTAACACAATCACTCGTGCTTCACAGCTTTGAGTGATGTACACAACTAACTTGACTCTGCTTCACAGCTTTAGTCAAGTAACATTCAAACACTCTTGCTTCAAAGCTTTGAGTGCTACACAACCCTTACAATTGAAACCTATTCCAAGACACTTATCACAATGATAATTGCTTGGAGTACAATAAACAAATCTATACAGATTACAAACTTGATCTTCTAATCAATCAGCAGGGATGACTTCAAAAACCGCAGCTCTGTTGAATATATAGCAGCTGCAACTTCAGTTAGGGTTTCCAAAAACCTAGGGTTGATTCCGTTTGACCTTAAGACCAGGTCACAGTACTTCATTGATCAGGTTAGGATTGAGCTAGGTTACTCCTCAGAAAACGCAGGATTCTGTTTAGGAAGGACTGAGTTATTTCCTGAAAAAACTCAGACTTATCCAATCCTGTAATCCTGCTAGTTCAGAACAGGATGTCATAACATCTGTTATGACATCTGAGAAAACCTGTCTACTGATTAGCAAAGTGTGATCATTTTGCAAACATGCTCAGATACACACTTATAAACATCAGTATTTGAGTTACAATATTTTTCTGCATATGTACCTAAAGAGTTAGTACAACCTGAACTAGAATGTTATGACATCAGTCATGACATTCACACATACACTTGGAATTTACCAAAAATGCAAGCCAATACCTAAACACCTACACCTTCTGCTACAAAGTGATGCCATTCAGACTGAAGAATGCAGGGGCAACCTATCAACGCGCCATGGTAGCTTTGTTTCATGATATGATACATCATGAAATCGAAGTTTACGTAGATGACATGATAGCTCGATCACAGACAGAAGAAGAACACCTTGATCATTTGCAAAAGTTGTTTGCCAGGTTGAAGGAGTACAAGCTCAGACTAAACCCAAGAAAGTGCACTTTTGGGGTTAGGTCTGGTAAACTTTTGGGATTTATTGTCAGCAACAAAGGCATTGAGGTTGATCCAACTAAAGTAAAGGCTATACAAGAAATTCCTACTCCCCGTACTGAAAAGGAGGTTAGAGGATTCTTGGGACGCTTGAACTATATTGCGAGGTTCATCTCTCACCTAACATCTACCTGTGAGCCAATCTTCAAGTTGTTGAAGAAAGATCAGGTGGTTGAATGGAACAACGATTGTCAAGTTGCTTTTGATAAGATCAAGGAGTATTTACTAGAACCTCATATTTTGATGCCACCCGTCGAAGGAAGGTCGTTAATCATGTATCTGACTGTTTTGGATAACTCAATGGGGTGCGTGTTGGGCCAACATGACGAGTCTGGCCGAAAAGAGCATGCCATTTATTACCTTAGCAAAAAGTTTACCGACTGTGAGACTCGCTACTCACTGCTCGAGAAAACTTACTGCGCTTTGGTATGGGCTGCTCGCCGGCTAAGGCAGTATATGTTGGCTCACACCACTTTGCTGATTTCCAAAATGGATCCAATCAAGTATATCTTCGAGAAGCCTGCTTTATCTGGAAGAATCGCTAGATGGAAAATGATCCTGACTGAGTATGATATCCAGTATTCCTCCCAAAAAGCTATAAAAGGGAGTGTACTAGCTGACCATCTAGCTCATCAAGCCATCGAAGATTACCAATCTATGAGATTCGACTTCCCTGACGAGGACATCATGACATTGGACAACATTAAAGGTAATGGACCGTATGACGGACCTGAACAAGGATCCCGATGGACCCTGTACTTTGATGGTGCTTCAAATGCACTTGGCAACGGTATCGGTGTGGTACTCATTTCTCCGGAAGGTTGTCATACACCCTTCACTGCCCGACTTTGCTTCAGCTGTACCAACAACATGGCTGAATATGAAGCTTGCATCTTTGGTCTCAAGGCTGCTATAGACTTGGGAATTAAATCTTTGGTCATATTTGGGGACTCGGCTTTGGTTATCAGTCAAGTCAAAGGATAGTGGGATACCAAACATCCTAATCTTATCCCATACAAGGAACATGTCTTGACGTTGTTGTCTCATTTCGAGCAGATTACTTTCGAGCACTTCCCGCGAGAAGAAAATCAGCTAGCAGATGCTCTGGCTACAATGTCTTCCATGTTTAAACTCAACTGGGATAACGAGGCTCCCCAAATTACCATCGAGCGAATGGACGAACCTGCACACTGTCATTAGATTAATGCCGAAGAAGTAGTGAAACAACCCTGGTTTCATGAAATCAAAAGGTATCTTCATACTAGAGAATACCCTGAAGGAGCTTCCGTCAATGACAAAAAGTTCTTAAGGAGATTTGTTGCCAAGTTCTTCCTAAGCAATGACATCCTTTATAAGCGCAGCCATGATTGTGTTCTACTTCGTTGTGTGGACAAGGTTGAAGCAGAGTTGATCATGACCGATATACATAGTGGCACATTTGGCACCCACTTGAGCGGACATACGATGGCTAAGAAGATTCTAAGGGCAGGCTACTACTGGTCTACCATGGAAGCTGATTGTCATCAACATTTTCGTACCTGCCACAAATGCCAAGTCTATGCCGACAAGGTACATATTCCCCTTGTTCCTCTTAATGTTCTAACAGCTCCTTGGCCATTCGCAGTGTGGGACATTGACATGATTGGAGAGATCAAGCCTACGGCATCCAATGGACATCGCTTCATCCTGGTGGCTATTGATCACTTTACCAAATGGGTCGAAGCAGCTTCCTATGCCTTAGTTACAAAGAATGTGGTTGCCCGCTTCATCAAGCAGAACCTCATATGCCGGTATGGTGTCCCCGACAGGATCATCATAGACAACGGTACAAATTTAAACAACACTATGATTACCGCTCTATACGAACAGTTCAAAATTTATCATCACAATTCATCTCCCTATCGGCCGAAGATGAACGGTGTTGTTGAAGTCGCGAACAAAAATATTAAGAAGATCATTCAAAAGATGACAGTCACCTACAAGGACTGGCATGAGATGTTACTGTTTGCTCTGCATGGATATCGTACCACGGCACGTACTTCAACAAGGGCAACCCCATTTTCTTTGGTGTACGGTATGGAAGTTGTTCTACCCATAGAAGTTCAGATTCCTTCCTTAAGGATTATGAAGGAGGCTGGTTTGAGTGAAGACGATTGGGTTCATACCCGGCTTGATCAACTTAATTTGATCGACGAGAAGAGACTTACTGTTGTTTGTCATGGTCAGACGTATCAAAAATGGATGATCAAGGCTTTCAACAAGAAAGTCAGACGTCAAGTATATCAAGTCGGAGATCTTGTAATCAAGCGGATCATCTTACCACAAAGTGATCCCAGGGGCAAGTGGACTCCTACCTACGAAGGACCATTTGTAATCAAGAGCATCTTTTCTGGTGGGGCAATGATTCTGACCACCATGGACGGCAAAGATTTGCCACACCCTGCGAACGCAGACATAGTTAAAAGATACTACGCATAAAACGACCCGGCAAGTTGAAAACCCGAAAGGGCAACTTGGGTAAAAATGGGCATCCCGGTGAATCGAAAACCCGAAAGGGCGGTTCAGGCAAAAATTAGGGATAAAACAAAAAAAAAATTGTACACCCGGCAAGTTGAAAACCCGAAAGGGCGACTTGGGCAAAAAAGGGTTTCCCAGTGGATCGAAAACCCGAAAGGGCGGTCCAGGCAAAAGTTAGGGAATTAAAGTGTATGACTATGTCTCATCTGATCACTTTAAAGAACAACCTCTTCACCAACGAGCTCCAAGCTTCTGATCAATCCAGTCATCGGCGGACGAAGCAGCGAATGGACAAGATATTCAGAGTTGTGAAGGCTATAGCAGAATGGGGATCCCATGGAATTGTTACACATAGCCATCTTTCTTTTGTATAAAAGTTTTCAATTTTTACGACAAAATTCTCTTACTAGGATGTTTGTCTCCTTTGTACAAAGATACTCACAAAATTTAAATATAAATATACTTCAAAGTGCAAAAATTTGCTTGCCTTTCTTTTCTTTTTACACTTATGTTTCATTTGAAAATGTCCAATGTTTTGTTGAATAGGCATATGCATTTGAATATAATCACTGCTTACAAATAAAACGAAATTGAGAAAGGATAATTACTAATAGGTTGAAGGTGTAGGAAGATATCTTTATGCCATTCCAGAAGAAATCCCCTGCAATACATCATCCAGATCCTCAACAAAGCTAAAATTTGGAGTATACTTCCCATCAGAGTTAAGCTTCAAGATCCCCAGTGGAGCCCGAAAACCCTGAAAATCTTATCCCCAGCGGAGCCAGAATAGTGAACATTTCCCCCATAGAGTTATCTCCCAGCAAGATCGAAGATTCTCGGTCTCATTTCTCCCAGCAGAAGCCTCCTAGGTTTTAACTCCCTAGTAGAGATTTTCAGAGTTTTCCCTATATCCCAGGAAAGTCAGGAAGGATTCTCGTTCCCTGCAGAAGTTGTCAAAGGCTTTGTTAATCCCCACGAATCACCGAGGATTTTCAGTCTCCAGCAGTGATCTAAGGATTTCTCCTTCTCAAGCAATCAGAGATCTTTAATCCTCAAGCAGCCAACAAGGAGTTCTCATCTTCAATATTCAAAGATTTTTGGAATCCCCAGCATCGGTCAAGGATTTACTTTCCCCGACAGCAGTCAAAGATTTCATTATCTCCAGTTATCAAGGATTTATTTTCCTCAGCAAGATAGCTACTCAGCTTACATGCACATCCATTACATTCATATATCATAAACATTGATGAAACACAGTTCATTGCATCATACATATCATACAGCATAACTTTGTGTTTTAGCTAAAATTTTACCCTTTTCAAGATAAGATTAAAAGGCCATTGTTAACAATTATTCAAATACAGTACAGATATGCCCCAGACACGACGGTCTTTCTACTACTCATTTAGGCTTCAGCAATCCGATACATACTAGATATGCTCCAGACACGGCGGTCATTATATCTCTCATTCAGATTCAAATATCAACTTCAAGTTCAGATATGCTCCAAACACGGATGCCATTCTGACCTTTACACCAGCAGTTTGATTATCCCCAGTGCAGTCGCCACAGAAGTCATTCTGTCACTTATTCAGATCCCAGTTACAGTCTCAGATATACTCCAGACACGGAAGTCATTCTGCTACTCATACAGATCTCAACTCCAGTTACAGTCTCAGATATACTCCAGACACGGAAGTCATTCTGCTACTTATATAGATCTCAACTCCAGTTACAGTCTCAGATATACTCTAGACACGGAAGTCATTCTGCTACTCATACATATCTCAACTCCAGTTAGTCTCAGATATACTCCAGACACGGAAGTCATTCTGCTACTTATATAGATCTCAACTTCAGATACAGTCCAGATACGCTCTGGACACGGTCGCCATTCTGTCATTCATTCGGAATTTATCTCCAGTCCAGAGATGCTCCATACACAGATGTTTCTCTGTCGCCCATTCAGAATTCAGATACAATACAGATATACTCCAAACACGACAGTCATTCTGATATTCATTCAAAGTTCAAATATAGTTACAACTCAGATACGCTCCAGACACGGACGTCGTTTTTTCGCTCATACATACTCAGTCTCCAGATACAGTTCAAATGCATTCCAGACACGGATACCATTTTAAATGCTCATTCTTCTGGCCTACCACATTGAAATTCAACAAACATTTTTGGATGGCATCTTTAAGCCCATCTCCAGCAAGATTCTACCATCTCTAAATGGCATCTCTAAGCCCATTTCCTCAGCTATACTTTGACGAGTGCAAATTTACGGGCACTCTAGTGTCCAATCCTCTTTTACCTTCGAGTCGCGAAAGGCAAACTTGCCAATCTAACTCTTCAAGTTCAAGAAGATTGAACAGGGGAAACTATTGTACCCCCAAATTTTCCCTCTCATTTCATCATCATTACTCATCACAAGACTCTTGGAATTCAAGATCAAGTTAGGGTTTGCTCTGCTCAAAACACCTTCTTGCACTGTTGACCTAAATTAGGGTTTAAGTTTGCACAGGGATGTTTTGACCTACAATGCCCAAAGTGACTTTCATACTACATGTTGGACTCACAAGTTTGTCCATACCAAGTTTCAAGCCTTGATTCAAATTTTTGCCCAGTCAATTGGACAGTTAACCTAGAAATCAACTATATTGAGGAAAAAGTCAATTGTGGCCAATTGACAGTCAAACCTCATGAAATTTGATTCACATTAACATTATGAACTCATATGAACCATTTGATCAAGTTTGGATCACAATTCCACAAGAAATTTGATCAGATCACCAAAAGGGCAAAATGGTCATTTTTAGGGTTTTGACTGTACAAAGGAAATTTTTGACTGTTTGACCTAGCCAATGGCAAATCAAGTTCAACCATGGACTCAAGGACTCAATGATGTTGTCTTTACTCATTCAACAAGTTCAAAAGATCTCAAATGCATAGGATTGACAGATGAATTTTTCAGTCAACTAATCAAAATTTGATTGTATACTGAAAAGTCAAACTTTGACTTTTTGGTCAAAATCAAGTGCCAAGGGTCATTTTTCATCAAGACATGTCAAATTAGGAAACTTGTTCATCAAGAAACCCAAAAATGCAAATTAGGGTTTAAAATGGAAAATTTTCATAACTTAGAAATTTTCTAAGTTATAAAATTTTCTTATTTTTTCCTAACTTTGTCCCATTGTTTCACCAAGATGCAAATGGATTCAAACAAAACTTACAACATGAAATTTGTAGTCCATCACAAATTCTACAACTTTGATTCACAAAGTTTTCTCAAAAGAAGCTTGTATCTCAAGTTATGATTTTTGGAACAAGGGTATCTAAAACTTTTAACTTAGAGAAATTTTGCCCTAGTTTAGGCAGGATTTTGACCCATCTTCTTGACCATTTTTCACATAGTTCCACTTGGAGTTTCAAATTGAATTTCAAAGATGGATTATAGTACCTGTTGCAAGCTTTCCAAATTGTCCAAGAACTCCTCAAACACCTTTGTGGATAGGGAGAATCGAATGCTTGAAGTTGACAAAAACTCACTTTGATCCATGGCCAATACATGTTCATACCAAGTTGCAAATCTGACCAAGATAGCTTTGTACACAATTACAGGCCTCAAAACCAGTTTGTACTCCATAATTTAATGCAAACCCATTGAGCTAATGCATTGTCTTGGTCATTAGGGTATTATACACAAGTTTAATCCCTAAATGGTAAAAGGCATAGTTCCATTTTTGAAAAGTTATACTTTATGTCAAACCAAGATCTTTGAAGCATGGGGCCATATCTCTGAGGCAAGATCAAATCCACAAATTTAAAGTATCAAGGGCAAAGTATGCAGCTTACAAGATAGAGGGTACAGGCCTGCATTGAGTAGTTACACATTCTTGCTTCACAAAGAAGAAATTGGTCCAAATCTTGAAAACTTGAAAACCAGCCATAGTCAGCTTACACAAACATTGCAAACATATTTCACACAACCCTTTGAGTCATAAACACGAGCTCTTCACCACTAAAACCTACTTGTACACAAAATCACCATTTTTCTGCAAAACAGGGCAAGCCCTGCAGAACCACCTCCATCTCCACTTTCCCTCGTGCGTTTTTCCTCAAACTTGTTCCAATACCTTCCATTCAACTCACCTGAACTATTCCAGACCTCCATTGCCAGCTGTAACACCATTAACACACATTGCCATTTTTGTTTGAAATCTTTGCAGGTTGAGTTCTGTAGCACGATTCAGGCTACTTCAAAACAAGCCAAGCATTGGGAAAGCATCAGTGGACATCAAGCAAGCTCAAAAGAACCCCAAGCACCCTTGGAAGTTACTGCATTGTCCAGCTCGAGCTCAACTGAAACAGGTATTTCATGAACTTCTATCTCTCTATTTAGGAATAGTTAGACATAGGTTTGTGAATGAAAGATGTTGTATTCATAGCCCTGAAACCATACATGTGCTTAGTTTTCATTTATATTAATCATGCTAGGAGAATTTTGTTCATGAACTTTCTGAAAAAACTAGGTTAAGAATTAGGGCCAGAGAAATTCTCTCTGGTCTTTGAGAGTTAGCTTAAGTTTTTTATATGGTTAGATTCGTTGTTTGATGCTCTACAAGTTTCATGTTATGAGTTTTGTCAAAAAAGCACAGAATCAGGAGATAGCATTTTGTACATAGAGCGCGCGTGTTTCTGTTCAAAGGAAGAAGATGAAGTTGGTTTTGGGCTGGGCCTGTACAGGCTTACTTTTGGCACCCCCCCCCCTTTTCTTATTACACCCCCCTGGCCCTTTTCTTGTATATTTATCATTTTTGCATTTTTATTTTATTTCTGACCTTGATATTTTATTCTCAAATATAAAAAATACTTAAAAAATATTTTCATAAAATTTTATATTTATTTGGTATTTATTTCAATTGTTTCTAGTATTAATACATTAAATACATTATATTTACTTTTGTTTAAATGAAAAAATAATGTAAAAAATACTTTTATTTTTACTTATTATTTTTATACACATTTGAAAATATTTTCTTGAAATATATACATTTTCTTTGTAAATAATTTATTTTATTTTTTTATACACTTAATATATTTTCTTTATATATATATATATATATATATATATATATATATATATATATATATATATATATATATATATATATATATATATATATATATATATATATATATATATATATATATATATATATATATATATATATATATATATATATATATATATATATATATATATATATATATATATATATATATATATATATATATATATATATATATATATATATAATATATATATATATATATATATATATATATATATATATATATATATATATATATATATATATATATATATATATATATATATATATATATATATATATATATGTATACTATATTTTATTAAATAATTAGAACAAAAACACAAAAATAATACATTTTATTTTTATTAACGTTTTATACTAAAAATACCTTTTCTTTTAATATAATTCTATTTTTTGTACAAATTGATATATTATTGTATATAAATAATAAATAATACTATTTATTTAAGAAATTAGGGTTTTTGCCCTAAAAAAGCAAAATAATTGAAATTGACTTTTTATTTATTTACATTTCACATTAAAAATACTTTTTACATACATAAAAAACTTTTTTTTGCATAATACATTTTATTTAATATTTATTTATTGTATTTATTTAAATATTGTACATTTAATTGTTATGCCTTATACATTCAATTTGGTTGTAATAATTTAAGATTTAATTTTCTTGCAACATATTTTCTAATTCAAATTTGTACCCCCCTTCCTATATCATGTTGTAATAGTGTAGAATTTAAATTCTCGCACCTTTAAGCTTTCAATTATGCCATGATTAGACTTAGGGTTTTGTATGCAAAAATCAAATTAACAAATAGTTTGACCTAATCCAAGATAAAAGTGCATGAAAAACAAACACAATGCACACTTGCACCCCTAGGGTTCTAATTCACTTGTTGCCTTCAAAAATGGGCCATGATATGCATGTCAAGTACTTTGGCAAAACAAAAACAAACAAAAGATCATAGTCCCTCGATGACGCTATCTAAGTTGCCTAAACAAAATGATCTAGTCCCTCAAGAAAATTGCCAAGAATACTTGACACAATTGCTATCATGGTCTATACGAGACCCGCGCATGTCCCGTTTAACATCCTAACACAAGGTTGTTCACCAAATACAATGGTGAAACAATACTGTTAAAAGGGTTAAAAAACAAAAGAAAGATCTTTGAGTGAAATAGGGTAGACAACTCTTAGTTACTTGATCAAAAATCTTGCAAAACATCCTTGCCATTTTCAAACACAACACAACTTCAAAACAATTTCAAAACAACTTTCAAAACATTGGAATATCTTTTCAAAAAGACATACACCTTTGTATATATTCAAACAAGAATCATTACAAAGGTTGCCTAGACAAGGTATCTTTTTCAAAGCATTTTCAAAACCACACACACAAAGCACCATTGTAAACAATTGAAAAGCAAAGGCAAGTGATCTAAGCAAGTAACTAAGATCCCATGGATAACCATGGATAGAAAGGGTGCTAATACCTTCCCTTTCTATAATCTACTCCCCGAACCCAAGAAAACATCTCAAAGGTCTTTCCTGTGCTTTTTGACCTTTCCTTAGGATAAAATAAAAAGTCGGTGACGACTCTTGCTAAACCGAAACATTTGCAAACACAAACGCAAAATCCCAAGTCAGTTCTCCCACCGTATCACACAGTTGTAGAGGGAAGGGAAATCAATGACGAGGAAACGCACCTTAACCTGCCTCGTTGACGTATCCTCGCCGAACGTGACCATGAGCTCGACGTATCCCCAAGGTTTAGAAGTCGAGTCGTTAAAGCCCTGCAGGTCTGACCCCATGTAAGGTGAGAGGTGTGAGTCGTCGAGCTGCAGGGTACAAAATAGTTGGTTGTACATTACGTCGATGAAACTCCTTTCATCGACGAGGACGCGGTGCACGTCAAAGTTGGCCATCCTCGCTCTTATCAACAGAGGAATGACCGCGTTGGGGGCCCCTCCGGGGAGCTCTTCGAGATAAAAGGTCATAGGTTCTGACCTACCCTTTACCCTTTCAAAGGTCACCGTCTGAGGAGGTTCCGCGTCGACCAATTCGTCCAGCTTCCTCTTGGCTGAAGTTATGGTTAGGTCATTAAAACCCTCCATCATTGATGACCATGGCGGAGGGAAATTACTCCCACCTGCTGTGCGTCGACAGCAGTTCTTGCATGTGTTCGGGGACGTAGAAGTCCTCGAGTCTGGTGACGGAGAAGGCGGTTTGGATGGGTACCGACTCGTCAGATGGTCGGGCATCCTCCTCTGCTTCTCTTGTATCCCGGGCGTCGCGACGAGGAGCGTCATTTCGCCGGTACTGGGCGAGTCTCCCCCCTTTTATGAGGGTGCGTCCTTGAGGTGACGCAGTCTTCATTCAGATGGCCATGGCTTCTATGATACTGACAGTATTTGCTCCTATCCACCCCAGGCTTGGCAGGAGCTGGTCGGGGGCGCTTGACGCTGCCATCTTTGAAATCTGTACTGGCAGACTCCGCCAAGATGCGCTCGCGAGAAGTGTGAGCGGAGTGTACTCTGTGAAGCGCCCCGAGGGTTCCCTCTGTTCTCGGACGTCCCGGGGTTTGTCTTCTTTTCTTTTCTCCTCGGTTCGTCGAGGAGGAAGGGCTTCTTGGCGGGGGTTGCTGCTGGACCCGCGAGTCCTGCGGTCACGGGCTCTGTTGGCCGCTTCCCTTTCCTCGTAGTCCATGTATTCCCTGGCCTTCTCGAGGAGAGCGTCGAACGTTCGAGGTGGTTCGATGCCCACTGCTTTCCTGAATTATGTGTCGGGGAGGAGGACCCTCTCCAGCAGATATCTCTTCATGTGGTCCGCACAGGGGACCTGGATGGCTTCGCGGTTGAAGCGGTTGATGAATTCTCTCAAGGTATCATCTTGCCTCTGGATGATGGCCTCGAGCGCCTCTTCGGTCTTTGGATGTCGCCGTGACGCAGTGAACGAGCTTATGAATTGGTTTTTCAAGTTTCGCCACGAGGTGATCGACCCCGGGGCGAGACCCTTGTACCAATCCATTGCCGCTTTTCTGAGGGTCGTGGGGAACAACTGGCATTTGATTGGTCCCCCGATGTTATGGTAGTGCAGCATAGCCTCGAACCCATCTATGTGATTGACCGGGTCGGCGACTCCATCATATTCTTTCAAGTGTGGAGGCTTCTCCATGCCCGGGGGAATGGGCGCCTCCATGATAGCTTGTGATAGGGGACCGCGGGGGTCGTCCTCATCACTTCGCTCCGGGGAGAGGGACGGGGACCTGATATATTATCGGTCACGATGGCCCTGGTCGTGCTGGACGTTCCTCGGGCGATGTGTCCGTTGGTATGTTCCTCCGTGTCTGTCTCCGGGATGCCTTCGTTCCTGCCGTGAAGGGTCGTGGTCGCGCCTTCCGGCTTTGATGATTGGTTCTCTCTCCAAGGCGGGTCGCTGCCCTGGTGGTCGGGGCGACGGGCTTCGAGAGATGCCCCAGTCTTGTCTCTGCGGGGGAGATCGGAGACGTTCCTCCATTCTTCGGGGAGGTAGTGATTGAGTCCTCCCGTGTCTCCTCGGGGGCCTTCGGTCCTCCTCTAGTGCTCACAGTATTTCCCCTTGGGAAAGATGAGGTAGTAGGTCTAGTTGATTGCCGTGAACAGTGCCCTGGTCGTGGCGTCTGCCCCGGCGGGGAAAGGAACTTCATGGAATTGAGCAGCTAGATGGTTCGGGGGAACCAGATTGTCTTCTTCAAGGCGAAGAGGGACTGATGAAGACGAAGCCGTGGCTCCATCCCAGTAGTTAGAGGGCCCGGGGATGGCGCCCCCGGGGAGTGTATTGTGGCCGAGGTTGTCGGCGTTGTCGGGGCCACCGTTTTTGTCAACGAGGTTATTGTTAGCATCGACAATGCGAACGTTCTGGTTATCTTGAATTTGGTCGGCCATGGAGGTCGAGGATGGTTTTAGCTTTTGTCTTTTTGAATTTGTAAGACGGGGAAGCTTAGATTCCCACAGACGGCGCCACTGATCTTACCTGATCAGAATTTGACCACCACAGCTGGTTCGAACTGGATCTAAGAGATGAGAGGGTACCTGCAAGACACTCCGATGATAAAGTAAGTGACAGAATGAGCAAGCAAATTGTATATAGGTGTTTTTGAGAATGAATACCTGACCCTCTTGGAACAGAGGGTATTTATAGCCCCCGGCGCTGGGCCAAGGTCCCTTTATTGGGCTGACCAAAACTGGCCCAACAAAGGGACTGCCAGGTTCTATGTGAGTAGTGGGGACCTGCGCGTGGTCCCCTTCTTGGATGATGCTCCGCGAAGAACAAGGAAGAACGACGACGCGATCTTCCCGGAGCTCTAAAGACTCTGAAGCATTCGGAGGGACTGAGTCAGTCCTACGGGGAGGATGCTCGAGCAGGGCTTGAGTTGGGATGTATGTGTCGGGGACGCCTCTCGTTGCGGGCAGCGGCAGGCATAGTCTCCCGTTATGGGCAGCGGCGGACATAGTCTCCTGTTACGGGCAGCGGCGGACATAGTCGTAACGGCCCGTGACTGGGTATGCTCAGGGAATCTGATTCCCAGCATAGCTCGAGACACGGTTTGGATCTGGACCTTACTTGTGATTTGAGCCAAAGGCAGGCCCAGTCCAGAATTATATATATATATATATATATATATATATATATATATATATATATATATATATATATATATATATATATATATATATATATATATATATATCCTATGCAATTTTTATTTTTTATTTTTGCAATTTTTATCATAGAGGTGCATGGATATATGTTACAAAACATTCATTATACATCCTAATGAAATAACCGTTCGAATTATTGTCCATAAAAGGAAAAACGTATAAATTTGAATTTTCCAATTTAAATTTTAATTAAACGAAAATTTAACATCAATTAATAAATGTAGCAAAAATCTAAGTGTCTATATAACACAAAATTTGAGAAGTTATTGCATAAACGACACTCACTCGTTACAACAAAAAAAATGTTTTCAATTTTGTCACAAAAAGCACTTTTATGGTCTTTGATTTTGTTAGTGTGTCACTTTGCTATCTCATGCAAAGGTAACCAACAAGGTGAATATCTCTACAAGCTTATTCAATCAAAGAAGTCTCAACAAAAGGATTTTTCTTCACATGAAGAAGCTTATTATTTAAGTGATTTTAGTGATGAATATGTTTCACATGAACATGATGTCGAACAACAACTAAGGTTGAAGGAAGCTGATAAGGTTAAGGCTTTGCCTGGTCAACCAAAAGGAGTGGATTTTGATCAATATGCAGGTTATATATCTGTGGATGCAAAAGAAGATAGAAAACTTTTCTATTACTTTGTGGAATCACCTTTGAACTCTTCCACAAAACCTCTTGTTCTATGGCTCAATGGAGGTAAATCATTATATGCATTTTTTACATCATGCATATATAATTTATTTAATTCATAATAAAAAGAGCTTTTATTCTTTTAATTATCTATATCACTTTATTTTAATAATAATTGCGGATAAAATCACATTATCAAACATGTGCAAGTGCAATCACACATAAACTTCATAATTTACGGTCTTATAATCTACATGATCATTACAATAAAAAAAAGTCAAATAATTTTTTTTTAATTGATTTATTAAAACTTTTCATTTTAATTTCTATAAATTCTTTAAAATAACTTAGATAAAAAATAGCTTATAACATATATAAAAGAAAACTAAATTTATTTTATCTTTTGTTATAAATATAGCTATACAAATTTATTTATAAGCACTTATTTCAATAAATATTTGTAATATAAATTGTAAATAAACTGTTTATCAATATTATTGAATGGTAACACAAAAATATCCATAGTTTAATTTTGTTTTCTTCTCATTTTATATTCACAATTAATTTTTGCTACTATACGATAAGATAATTAATTGATTCTAAATCAATCGTTGCATTTCAACATTGGCAGTATACGCTAGTGGAATTTCAATACGAAAGCTGAACCATGAGTCATGTCTCCCACCAAATTTGATTATAGCCAGAAATATTTCATTACTCAATTTGCATGCTTTGGAAGATTCTTATTTGTTTTTTTTTCCTCACTTACTGTTTTTCTTATAGCAACATCAACACAAACATCCCTTTCAAACATGTTAGTCCAAGAAAAAAATAGAGCCCACAAATACAAAATTTTGATTAGATTAATTAAGACTGTCTCAAGTTTTTCCTTATGGATGATTGGGCAATCTAGCATTTTGAGAGCTTAATTATTAAATTTGGTTGAATTTAGTTTGAGAAAATTAGAATCATTTTTACAATAAATACGTAACTAATTTAAGGAATGTCACTAAATTGTTTATATACAGGACCTGGATGTTCTTCATTCGGGTATGGAGCCATGCAAGAATTAGGACCTTTTAGAGTCAATAGTGATGCAAACACACTTTCTCTTAATAAACATGCATGGAACAAAGGTCAAAAATTTACAGTTAATCATAATGTCATGTCACTTGTATCATTCAATTAAGGGTTAAATATATTTGTAGTATTTAATAGAAAATTGTTGTTTTGATAATTGGCAGTGGCAAATGTTCTCTTCTTAGAGTCTCCAGCAGGAGTTGGATTTTCTTACTCAAATAATACATCAGATTATACAGTTGGTGACAAAAAAACAGCTATCGATTCGTACTTTTTTCTTCGAAATTGGCTCTCGAGATTTCCTCAATATAAAACGCGCGATCTCTTCATAACTGGTGAAAGTTATGCTGGCCATTATATCCCTCAGCTAGCTGATCTAATTTACTCGAAAAATAAGAAAAATGAAAATCAGAAACAGATCAATTTGAAGGGAATTGCGGTAAGAATCTATAGAGATTGTTCTATTGTTTTATTTAAATTTAATCTGTTAAGTTCGGGTAAATCACATTTCAACCAATACTCATCGTGCAGGTTGGGAACGGTTGGATAGATGACAATCTGTGTATGAAGGGAATGTATGATTATTATTGGACGCATGCTCTAAACTCGGATGAAACTCACTATGGAATAGAAAAACATTGTCACTTTAAGAGCTTTAACGAATCAAATGAATGTGTTGGATATCAAAACAAAGCTGATGATGAACTTGGAAATATTGACAATTACAACATATATGCTCCAGTTTGTGATTCATCTGTAACAGAAACTTCTTACTCTGTAAGTTGCATATAGAACCTTACCATTTATCATTTAGTTATGTTTAATTACATGATAAGGATAATGATAATGATTCTTCAATGAAATATTACAGGAAAATAATTTTGATCCTTGTTCTGATGATTATACAACTACTTACTTAAATCAACCTGAAGTTCAAGAGGCTCTTCATGTTAAAGCCACAAAATGGTTACCTTGCAGGTCCAACACTGTCTCTGAACAAATGTGTATCTTATGTTTGACAGATATTAGTGTTTGACATTGATATGACACTAACACATGTTTTTATGTTCAATTTTTTTTTCCAGTGATGACCTAAGTTGGACCGATAGTCCAGCGAGTATTCTATCAACTATAAATAGGTTAAGATCAAGTGGAATAAGCATTTGGATATACAGGTATAAATGGCTCTTTTATATAAAAAGATTATCAATACTTTATGTCTAACTAACATTAACATTTGCTTAATGAAATTGCAGTGGTGATACAGATGGTCGTGTTCCCATAACCTCAACAAGGTATTCGATAAACTCTTTAAACCTACCAATACATACAGCATGGCGTCCATGGTACAATTACAAAGAGGTAAACAACCATATAACTTTTACAATATATTAATGAAATACCGACACAGACACGTCAATACAGTATTAATGTTAGGACATTATTGTGCAGGTTGGAGGATATTTGATAGGTTACGAAGGGCTTACTCTTATCACTGTTAGAGGAGCTGGACACATGGTTCCAAGTTACCAACCACAAAGCACACTCACTCTTATCTCATCTTTCCTTCAAGGAAAACTTCCTCCTTAATCATTCTTTTAAGTCTATTACTTGTAGACATAAAATTTACGTGGAAATTTTATATGAAATTTATAAAAAATAATTCATTACAATAATTGTTTTGGAAAAAAAATGTGTTCAATTTTTAACTTTTATGATGAAAAGGTGTCAATTAGTAAAACGGAAACAAATCACTTCATAGAAATAAAGAAAAAAGTTGATCCAACTAAAATACAGAACAAGAACAAGTATTCAACTAAATCTCATTATATTTTTTCTGGGTTTTATTCCTTTTTAAATAGATTTTGTTATGGTGGTTATTGAACAAGAGCAATAAAGATATCTGTAAGACAAACATCAGCACAAAAACATGAAGATTCAAAGTCACTAAACTTTCAGAGGAACATGATAATGATGGAATTTCTTTCTTGAAGCCATCTAAGCTATGTGTTTCCACCAATTACCTCAATAGGGTTGAATATAAAAAGATCTAAGAAAAAAATCATAAACCCTTTCAAAGTAATAATACCTCAGTAGGAGGATACCTCAATAATAGGGTGTGATGATACCGTTTCAAAGTAAAAGGTACCTAAAAGTTTACTTAAAATCAATCTTGATTGATAGTGGAAAGTATTAACCTTAACTTTCCATGAAAATACCATATTCACAACCAACATACAAATATCTATAGGAAAAAAATTTTATGTGTAGCAATTTCTACAAACTTGAAACAAACCTCAGGTTTGTTGCATTTTCAGTGTGACATTCTCGAAAATATTATTTCACTCTTAGCCAATGGGGTTATTTTCACTCTTAGCCAATGGGGGTTCGAACAATGTTCCTTGACTTGGACAGAAGACACCACCATTTGGGCCACTACACACCCTTATAAAATTCAACCTTAAAAACAAACACACCCTTATATTTTTTTTTGTCAAATAGCCTACCGATTGAAATTCACCTTTTTAAAGGTGAACATCTTTTTGTCAAATAGTCTAATGGCTGAAATTCACCTTTTTAAAGGTGAACAAGCAGGATGCCACGGGTTTGAAACCCCGCTACACCTAATGTCCCTGCACATGAAGCTGTCATTAAAAAAGCTAACAATGTCAAACAATTGTTGACGGTGGGGAACAAAAATTATTTCAATCAAGCACACACCACTGTCATTCTTAAGATAATTATTCCCATAATTAAGTTCCAAATTCCTCAATAACCATTACTCCTACAAGTCTAAAATAACGATTAATTGAATCCCTACGGTTCTACCTCATGTAATCAAAATTCAACTCCACTCCACAATTAGGAGGGATTCTTAAGTACTCAGACAGATAAAAACAAGTTACATATGAGTGCTCCTTCAATAGCTTGCTCCTTCACGAGTAATTGTTCTGTAACTTGTTGTGAGTTCTACTCCTGCAAATCAGCTTACTTGTTG
This sequence comes from Vicia faba, assembly GCA_948472305.1. Classification (NCBI taxonomy): domain Eukaryota; kingdom Viridiplantae; phylum Streptophyta; class Magnoliopsida; order Fabales; family Fabaceae; genus Vicia; species Vicia faba. The sequence continues at coordinate 1,551,117,981 of OX451738.1, read as the reverse complement.
TTGGTGACCTCCATAAATAGGGTAACCTCCATAAGGAAGAGGATACACGCTTGGATCATGATGAGGAGAAGGCATATATCCGTATCCATCATAAATAGGGGATGGAAAATATGGCGCCCAGCTTCCGAAGTCAAACCTAAACTGTTATCACCATTGAGATAAAATAAGCACAAGTTCAATTCTATGAAAGACATTCTGCAAACAATCTATTACTCTAGCACTTAAAAAGAATTTCATGAAGAAATGAGATGAAAAGGAGGGAGAGAAAGATTACCTGTTTGTTTGCAGGATTGCGGCCCCAAGAGAGACGAACAGTTTGCTTGCCAATCATTGTCCCATTAAGCTTCTGCAGAGCCTCTTCAGCATTATTTCTGAAAAGGTTGTTTAAATATTATTATTGTGGTGATTTTATATTAATGAAGAGATTAAAAAGCATATTAATGAAAAGATTTGAGATGGTCAAATTTTTTTACCTGTTTGCAAATTGAACAAAGCCACAGCCCTTTCCAACAGGTATCTTAACAGAGGTTATCTCACCATACTCCGAGAATGTCTGCCTAAGATCTTCATCTGTAACATTAGGGTCGAGTCCTCCAACAAATATCTAAAATCGATCATCGATTAGCGATTAGCTATAGAAAATTAGTAATAAATCAGAAGTTGATAAAATGAAAAACCTTTTAATATAAGAGCAGAAAACTCACAGTTGTGTTGGTAGAGTCTGTCTCAGATTGGCTGGATGTGCCATTTGACTGGCCTCCTAAATAATTAAAGAAACACACAAAACAATTTATCGTGTATATTATATGATTTCATTATAAAATTGAAGAAATAGATATTCACAAGTCAAATCTGAATTTGATAACCTTGGACAAAATAAACACACAACTGGAACAGATATTTCAAACTCTTACATTAGCATGCAATCAAAATATAAATTAAAAAATAAAATATGGTTTGCCAAAAACTAATTGAAGGGATCTAAACCCAAGACAAGTTGGGAAATAAGTGTTTTGCGTGAATTCAAGAATTTCCATGAGATAGTTACTTGCCTAATCAGCTACAAAATAACATCACACAGCAAACCAACAGACCAAATGGACGTTTGAGCATGCATTAAATACTTCGTAGCAATTAATAAACTAGAAGGTTTTCAACTATCTTTACTCCTATTTAGTGAAACTAGAAAACATATTCAGTGTTCATTTGCAATCAGTAAATGACATGACATAATTTTTTCCTGTGAAAAAGACATGATAATAGTCATTTCAAAAATTATACTCATTTAGAAAGACATGACAATATCCATTCTAAAATGAAATCAAAAGCTAAACCATATGACTATAATTACTGTTAATATAAGCAAGAAATGCAGTTCAGATCATAGTTCTTCTGTAACAACCTGCAGCAGAACAAACCAATGAGGTAAAATAGGTGGGCTAGAAACATCTTTGGATGGAATGTATAATGCAATAATGCACTGTTCTTTTTCTTTCCCAAATGAAAAGAATAAAATTTCATATAGCAGAAACAAGTAATATGATTTGGCATACCTTGATGGCCAGATGATTTCCTTGGAGTTGCAGCACCAATACGCATGGGCCTGGTAGAACAGTAAACTCCATTCATTTGAGTCATAGCCTGAGATCTCTCACTTTCATCTCCAAACCTGACGAATCCGTAGCCCTTTGAACGGCCAGTATTGGCATCATAAACAACTTTTGCAGCTTTAACAGAAGGATATGAACCAGCAAAAGTTTCATGCAACAGGCTATCTGTAACATCAGCAGCTAAATCTCCTACAAAAATAGAAAGATCAGTAACATTATCTGAACCCTTGTCTCCTGTGCTAAATGTAGCCCAGTTCAGACGGAAAGATTGATCAGCATTTGGCATCAACATTCCAGCATAATTCTGTAAAACTTTCTCAGCTGTGGCATGTGAAAAAAATTCCACAAATCCATATCCCTCTGAAATACCACTATGCTTATTACGAATAACCTTGATGGAGGTAATCTGCAAGATAAAAAATAAATAACAGTCGAAAGGTTAATAGAATTATATATCTGAATTAATACAAAAAAATACAGGTAAAAGCAACATCTTCTGTCATAACAAATGAAGTTGTCAAAAATACAAGTTTATTTTCGACAAATTAAATATAAGAGAATCAGAACTACTCTGAAACAATCTGATCTGTTAAGAATCAGAAATGCATACACACAAATAATAATCCCGAAAGATCCCATCAATTTTCTTCTAACATGCATCAAATGGTGCATGTCAAAAGTTAACATTATTATGCAACATTTCAATTCATAGAATTAAAAGTCAGATAATAAACCAAAGAATGAAAATAAACTGTGTTAGGCTTTTGTTTTCATCTATTGCACCTATAGCTAATGAATAAGGAAGAAAATAAAATGAAATTAAAAAAAGATTGAATGTCAGTTGTCACAACTCAAGATAGAGTAAAACTTATTTGAGCCTAGCATGCTTCATTCTAGTATCAATAACAATTGAAACAGAGTGATAGTAAAAAAACACAACACAAATTTATTTCAGCTTCATTTATTACAATTTAATGCATGTTTGGAAGACATTTGAATTAATATCTCTGCAATGGATTTCCAAACAAGAAAACACAATATTAATATGATATGATAGGTCAAAGGTGACATGAACATTTAACATTCCATTCTTCAATCTTCAATTCACAAATATTAATGAATTTATTTCCACCTATAACTGTGCTCCTTCGAGATTTCATTCATAGGAAAGAATATTTTTCATATATACTACTAAAAACATGTTGACAGTCTAGATATAGAGTTCAGAAAAATTCTTTTTGCATATAATTGGCCCTTAATATATCTTAACTATTTGACATAGATTTTATGTAAAATACTATACATAACATATAGAACATAATTTATATCAAATCTCAAAAATTTAGACTTGTAGAATTTTTCCATCTATAATGTGGTAGCAAGGTTTAGAAAATCTCAATTTCAACTATTATCAAAATCTGAGTTTTATAAATTATCGATCGATACGGCGCCGCCAAGGTTTTAAATCATGATATAATTATTGTGGATCAAAAATCCAAAACTTTGATGTTACAAAACATCATTTATTAGAAAAAACCGTTATTTCAAAACCTTGGTGTCCACATTCCACACTTCACAAACATAAACTAGCATGAATCACTTACAAAGAAAATAAAAATTACAAATTTTAAAAGTTCTTAACAATAGTTTTTAGCAGAAGTTAAAAAGTTAGTTTTTAAATCTCAATTTTTTAATCCATCTGTTAATCTTTTTCATAAAGACATATTTATAACAATCAGAAATTTAATTCAATTGTAACCTTAAGAAACTAACCTACAACATACAACATGTAAAATTCAAGCATGCAAACAATTAAAACAATTAACAAAATGCAACAAATATACGCAAACGAAAGCAATAACAAACTTCACAAATAAACTATAACAAGTTTCAGAAAAAGACCTCTCCGGTGGAAGCAAAACAGCGATGAAGATAATTCTCATCCATCCAGTTATGCAAATCTCCAATCCACAGAGTCTTATTCTCTCCATTGGATCCATGCTGCTGATGATGATTCTGATGGTGATGCGGCACGTGCAACGGCTGCTGCTGAAACTGATGGTGGTGATGATACGGCACATAAGGCGGCGGAGCGTAATGCTGAGGCGGCATCATGTGATGCGGCATTACCATAGCCGTCGGATACTGCATCGGAACCCACGGCTGCGGTACCGCCACCGCCTGAGGCGTCGGTTGACGATGCGGTTTGTTAGTCTCCGCCTGCGTAGTGGTCGAATCAGAACCGTTCGATGGTTGCATCTTAATTGAATTAACGGTCACAACACACACTCTCTCTCTCTCTAACTGAATACAGTTACGGTGGTGGAGAGTGAAAGAAGAAAACGGTTTTAGAGAGAGAGAAAGGGTGAATCTGAGGAATGAGGTGAGAGAGAGAGAAAAGAGGGCGCGGCAAGGAGGGTATAAGAGGATGAAGGATTCATGGGTTGGCTTTGTAAACGCGGTTGATGTGATAACCGTTGGATTAAAAGATTTGGGCTTGATATTAACCGTTGGATTTAACTATGCATTGTACTATACTGTTAAGTGTTTGTGTCTCAGTTTCAGTACCTGGATCCGCCGCCAGGCCCTTCTTTCCTTACCCTCGCTATCCTAATCCACTGTATTTTTCTTTTCCTTTTTAAGAAAAATATCTTATTTCTTTTATTATTCTTCTATCTTTTCTTATGTCATAAATATTTATATCATAAAATATTATATTTATTACTTTAATATGTTAACCATGACGTGTAAAGTTTTTTTTTTTATATGTATATCAAAACAAATCCTATCAAATTAATATTTATTATGATGATATTTTTAAAAGTAATATATAAAAAGTAACATTAAAGATTATTGGATTTGATATCTAAAAGACTTATACAGTCAATATATAGATATTAATATTAAAATATATTTCAAACTTTAAAAACTTTTTTTAAGATTATACACAAAAATAACTAAAGTAATGCTAATCAAAGAAACGTACATTAAACAAAGATATTGTTTGTTGAGATTAATTGATATATATTGTCGATATGAAAAATTTTATAATTAATATATTATAATGAATAATTAATTAACACTGCGATTTATATTGTTAGTGCATTTTAAATTTCTTTTTTATTTTTATATTTTATAATACTTTTGATCAAAAATACACTCACATCATAAATATTTACAACTGTTTAAGAGTTAAATAAAGGTGAGAATAAATCACAGATTTGACTTTACAACTGTTTCGTTTTTTAAAATATATATATATATATATATATATATATATATATATATATATATATATATATATATATATATATATATATATATATATATATATATATATATATATATATATATATATATATATATATATATATATATATATATATATATATATATATATATAACTTTAAAAAGTTTACTAAGAAAATTTTTTAATAAAAAATTGATTTAAATAAATATTATTAAATTGTTTATTGTTTTGCTATAAATTTTTTCAAATTAAATTTTAAAAGACCAAAATTTAAAGTTATTTAAATGTTTTTCATAAAAATAATTTTTAAGATACATCATTTTAATATTAAATCATTTTGAAAATATTTTAATTATTTTTTATAAAAATCATTTTTGAGATACATCATATTAAATTATTTTTATATTTTTATATTTAATAATATATATTAATATTATAAGATATTAAAACTAATATTTTAATTTATAAAAAAAATGAATTTGAAAAGACTTGAAATTTTTTATAAATATTTTATAAAATTATTACTAAAAAACTACTATATAAAAAATATCATTAAAACTTTATTTAATTGATATATTAAAGATTTATTTGATTTGATACGGTCAAATCAAACTTTATAATTTATGATAAAATTTTAAAGTTAGAGTAAGAGCTGTCAAAATAGATTAGGCTTAAATGCAGTTTTGACCCCCCTAGTTTAAGGTTGTTGGAATTTCGATCCCCTAGTTTAAAAGCCAGGTTTCTAGTCCCCAAAGTTTTCAAATTTGGGATTTTTGAAGCCCCCTCCATCTGGAGGCCCAAAAAGTGACGTGGCAATGCCACGTATTTTTTTTTTTTTTTTTTTTTTTTAAAAAAATTTTTTCCTTTCTAACCTTAATTTTGCTCATGAGGAGAAGAAAAAAAAAAATTTTTAAAAAAATAAAAAAATATAAAAATATAAAAATTTAAAAATAAAAAAAAAACGTGGCATTGCCACGTCACTTTTTGGGCAGCCAGATGGAGGGGGCTTCAAAAATCCCAAATTTGAAAACTTTGGGGACTAGAAACCTGGCTTATCGAAACTCCAAAAACCTTAAACTAGGGGGTCAAAACTGCATTTAAGCCAATAGATTATATGCTCTAAACGGATCGGCTCATGTGAGTCTTGGACTTTTTAATGTCGGACTAAAAAAATTCATATTTAATTGAACTATATTTTTATTAGTCAGACTCAGTTTTACCTAGGCTGAAGGTTATCCGATTCTAAACGGATTTCAGCTCCAAACAAATCTATTTCTAAAAAATATTAAAAAAATTTGATTTGGGACCGGGGCATTTCTATAGACTATTTTAATATTTATAAATAACTATATAATTGCATGCAATAATACTTTTATATAATTATCAAATTTTATATTTAAAATTAAAACTTTTTAATAATTTATATAAGTTAACAACTAAAATGTAAAATAACATATTAATTTAATTCAAATTATTTAAAATATATCACAAATTATCCAATGTAGTACACAAAATTAAATAATTTGTTTCAACAAGTTTTAAGTTATAAATATTTTTGACAATTATAATTTTATAATAATAAACTGTTATAAAATTTTATAATAATTATAATTAGATTAATGTGATATAATTTTATAACAATTATAATTAGATTAATGTTATATAATTTTATAACAAATTGTTATATATCTGATGTGTACTAACTCGATCCTCCTATAAAAATTACATCAGAGCTTTTTAAACGTCGTTTCAACTTTATTTTAAATTAGAATATGTCATAGTGTCTTTTCTATACTATCTACATAATTATATTAGGATGAAACTTTTTAATTTAAAATTAAGGAAAACCAGTAACTTTTGTTTGATATTTATACCTTTATAATACCAAAAAAAATTAAAATACATGATACATAAATTTTTTATAGCATATCTAAAAATTTCATCACTTTAGACATCGAAATTTTTCATTTATATCAATTGACCATTTATATTACGTGAGCTCAAAAAATAAGGTATAAATTGTTTATGTAAATTGTTTACATCTTTCTTCACTAACACCATATCTAAAATTTCATACAAAAACGGTTCGATTTTTTTCTTGTTTAAATTTTTTTTATGAATTAAAAAAAAAAAATTCTAATTATATTAAAAATTTTAATTTTTTCGGGCTGACGGGCTATCCATAGTTCAAACGTGCCCGCTCGAAAAAGATCTAGAAATAAATGAGCTCAAAAAATAAAGCCTAGACCCTAATTTTTTCTAGACCGATAGTTCAGTCCATGAACTCCAATCCATTTTGACAGCTCTGACTTCTAACATATTATTGAAATTTAATACTATCAGTTAATTGGAATGGTTAGACTTTTATTAAATTTTAATTTTAATTTTAATTATTTATAAAATAATATTAATGAATAATTGTGATGCACTAACTTTAAAAAAATATATATCCTGATTATATATCAATTGATCTCGTATTTAATTTAATTTATATTTTTATTAAAAATTTGATATGTTCTTAAAATTTATTTAAAAATATGCCTTACATTAAAAAATTTATGCAATTTATTTTATATATTTTTAAAGAAAATAATACTCATGCATCGATTACGTAAAATTATTTTATATATATTAAATCAAATCATAATATATAGATATTTAAAATTATATTTTAGAAATAAACCTATAAAGTAGCACTATAATGTGATTTTATTAGATTATAAGTTATTTTTATATTATTTTTGTTTATTCTACAATAATATAAATAAATAAGATGATTTATAAGTCTGACATATTTAATTATATAAATATTTTTTAAATCGTTCATAATTGAATGTTTTAATATTTACAGTTGTATGCGTGAATTTTTAATTATATATATATATATATATATATATATATATATATATATATATATATATATATATATATATATATATATATATATATATATATATATATATATATATATATATATATATATATATATATATATATATATATATATATATATATATATATATATATATATATATATATATATATATATATATTAGTTAAATATGTTTACACTGACATGTAAAGTTTTTTAACATATAGAGTATCAAACAAACCGTATTAAATAAATATTTATTAAAATATTGTTAAAGTAAATATTTTAAAAGTAATATTAAAGTTTGATTTTATTTTATTTTTGAGTAAGGACTGATATAAAGTTTGATTTGATTTAATAAACATTGAAAAAAAATTATTTGATCAAAAATTGTAAAGATTAGTATTAAATATATTTAAAATTTTATAAATATTTTTCAAGATGACTAAAACACTAAATCAATGTGAATCAAAGAAACACATATTGAACAAAAATAAAATATTATTTTATATTTTATAACTTTTTTATAAATTAATCTTTGACTAAAATTTTCCTTGAGATATTATAAATTCTCCATATCTTTAAATATATTTAATGTCTATGTATAACTACAAAAACTTAATTGATTTAACAAAACATAATTTATAATATTTATTTTGTTGAAAAATACACTTTTAACATTAATACTTACATGATAAAATATAATTAAAATTTTATAAATATGTGTTATGTTGTCATAATAAAATAATTAAATGTTTTCATTTAATTTAAAATACTCAAAATTAATTATAAATATTTAAAATTAATTTTAACGTGTACAATTCATCCTGATTGGAATTAATTTTGTCACAAGAATTGAATCAAACTTAAAAATAAAATTTGTAGATGTGAGTGTAAATATATTTGTTTGTTTAATTTAACTATCAAATTAGTTTTATGTAAATATATTTAAAAATAAATTATTTTATATTCAAAATATAATTTTACATAACTAATCATTTAAAAACAATTTTTATCACATCGTAACAAAATACACACTTAATCAAATCAAAATAGAGGAATATGGTGAAAGATGATTGTTAGTTTACTTTTTTTTTTTTTTTCGTATTTTAGTTTTTAGGAGAATGAAATTTGAATTTGATATTTTCTGAATCTTCCATTATTAATGGGAAATAGTTTATCACTCCAATCAAATATTTGTTTTTTTTTTACTTTTACAGTCTGATTTCAAAGAAAAATAACTTTAATAATTTAGAACTGTGCTGAGTGGTATGCACACTAGTCCCGCTTTAATCAGTCGAACCAAATACTTGATTTCATTTTATAACATTTTTTTGCTAACAAATAAACAACTCATACGTGATAATAAGTATAATTATAGTTTAGTAAATATTTGATATTGGTTTTAATACTTAATTTTTTGGTTTTAACTTTTTTTTAGAATGTACAATTTTTTAATAAAATTAGTGGGATGTTCATATGTTCGCATGGATGTTGGTATGATATGTACATTTGTTTTTAAAATATAATAAAATTAAAATGATTTTTTTTAAAGAGATAATAAGTCGGTATTTATAATTCTTTTAATATATGAAATTTTTTGAATTAATTGTTGGAAATCCACCAAAGTCTACGATGAATTTGTTGGAAATCCACCAAAGTCTATGATGAATTTCTACCACAATGACAATTTAATTATGAGACAAACAAAGAAAAGAAGACAAGACAAATAATTTCTGCAGAGTTTGTCTCTGCTCACAAACTGTGAAAACTTTCTTATTCACTTTGCAACTGCAAAATACTGTGAATGACTTGCTTGACTTGCTTTCAAAAATAGGGGTTACTCCCTCTATTTATAACTGAGCTTACACCCTAAGCCAAAAGCTCAAAATATCTTTTTGTTACTAAATCAAATCTAATTTATTCTAGACTTAAATCAAATCTATTTAAATCTAAAACAAATCAAATCTTTTCGACACATAGTTTCGACACATTGGATTACAATTTAACACACCACCTAATTCATTGTGTCTAAACTATCTATGTTCATCATGGCTCTTAGCTTTTTGAATACTTCGACTTGCACTCTCTTTGTCATGATGTCTGCAATCTGATTCTCAGTTCTGCAGTGTTCCAAATTCATCCTCCCATCTGCTACCTGCTCTCGAAGATAATGGAACCTCATTTCAATGGGCTTACTTCGATCATGTGCTATTGGGTTCTTCGCCAGATTGATAGCTGACATGCTGTCGATCTTCATGGTAATTACTCCATAATCTTTCCCTGTTATCTCTTCGACCAAGTTCACCATCCAAGTTGCTTGACATGCACAAAGAGAAGCAGTTATGTATTCTACTTCGCATGATGATAATGCCACTACTGGTTCCTTTCTTGAATTCCAAACAACTGGTGCACCACCTAGCATAAACACATATCCTGCTGTTGACTTTCGATCTTCAGCATCACTACACCAACTCGAATCAATGTATCCCACTAACTTGCATTCTTTTCCTTTATCAACTGCAGGAAACAAAATGCCATAATCAAAAGTTCCTTTGAGATACCTTAGTATCCTCTTCAGTGCTGCTAGATGTGATACCTTTGGCTTCTGCATGAATCTACTTACCATACCTACATTATATGCTAAGTCAGGCCTTGTATGACAAAGGTATCTCAATGATCCAATAAGTCTTCTTTATTGGGTTGGATCAACATCATCTTTATCTGCATCTTTCGACAGTTGCAGTCTTGGTTCTACAGGTGTCGAAGTTAAGTTGCATTCTTCCATCTCAAACCTCTTGAAAATTTCTCCTGCATATCTTCTTTGATGCATCATCAAACCTCTACTGCTCTTGTAGAATTCGATACCAAGGAAATATGAAATCTCACCCAAATCAGACATTTCGAATTCGTTGTTGAGATCACCTTTGAAGTCTTCGATCTCAATTTTACAGCTACCTGTTATCAACAAATCATCTACATAGAGACATAGTATAATCAATTTACTCTTGCTTCTTCTTACATATACTCCATGTTCAGTTGTGCACTTCACAAATTCCTTCTCCCTTAGAAAATTATCAATTTTCTTATTCCGAGCCCTTAGAGCTTGTTTCAATCCATACAGGGCTTTATGTAGCCTGTACACCTTTCTTTCTTTGTCATGTTTCACAAACCCAACGAGTTGTTTAACATAGACTTCTTCATCTAAGGGTCCATTTAGGAATGCACACTTCAATGTCCATCTGACATATGTGCCAACTGTTTATTCTGCTAGACCAACAACCAACCTGATTGTTTCGATCCTAGCAACAGGTGCAAAAACTTCATCGAAGTCTATTCCTTCTTTCTGTAGAAATGCTTTCTCCATAAGTCTTGCTTTGTGTCGAGTTACTTCACCTTTCGAATTCGTTTTCACTTTGTATACCCACTTGACATCAATTGCCTTCTTGCCTTGAGGCAATTCGACAAGTGACTGAGTGTTGTTGTCTTCGATAGACTTTACTTCTTCGTTCATTGCTTTCATCCACTTCGAATCCTTTAATGCTTCAGCTGCATTAACGGGTTCGACATTTGCATAGAAAGCATAATGTACCAGCTCACCTTCATTATTTATTACATCATCTGATGTAATCACACAATTTTGAAATCTTGCAGGCATGCGTCTTGTTCTTTGAGGCCTGCTTGTACTTGGTATATCTGCTGGTTCCTCTTGTCGAACTTCTCTTTCGACTTGAGTTTCTAGCTCTTCAAGAAGGATTCCCACTGAATATTTCTTGATATTTTCACTCCAATCTCATTCTTTAAACTCATCTATGATCACATCCCTGCTGATCACAATATGCTTTTTCACTGGATCGAACAACTTGTAGCCTCATGTCGAATGATATCCAATTAGAATCATTTGACTTGACTTATCATCAAGTTTTCTTCTCAACTGATCTGGCACATGTCTATGTGCAATAGATCCAAATACCTTCAGATGACTCAAGCTAGGCTTCACACCAGACCGACATTCTTCTGGAGTAATTCCTTCTAGCTTCTTTGTAGGACATCTGTTCAAAATGTATGTTGCAGTCTGTGATACGGTGGGAAAGAACTGACTGTTTTTTAGAATGTTGGTTTGCGTTTTGCGTTTATTTTCGCAAAATGTCGCGGTAAGCAATAGTCGCCACCGACTTTTATTTTATCCAACAAGGAAAGGAAAAAAGCACAGAAAAATTCCTTTTTCAAGATATTTCTCGGGTTCAGGGGGTAGATTATAGAAAGGGAAGGTGTTAGCACCCTTTCTATCCATGGTTATCCACAGGCTCTTAGGTACTTGCTCAATTATTTTCAAAATTGCTTTCTTTGTGCTTGTGGGTTTGAAAAAGTTTTTGTTTGAAAACTTTGATTTAACTCTTGCTTCTGTCCTCAAGAGCGTATGAAGTGCTTTGAAAAACTTTGTTCGAAAAGTGTAAGTGTGAAAAAGATTTTGTTTTTTGAAAGAGCAAGTACTTAAGAACCATCTACCTACTCGAAAAAGGAATCATTCTATGTTATCTTCCTTTAGACAATGCTATCCCACTATGAATGAGTAAGTAGCACCGTCGTTGGAGCTTTAGGGTCAATTCGAATAAGGGACTTACGGTCACCAAAGCAATGTTAGGAAGCCTTAGCGGTAACCCTAATGTCTTAGATCATTTGTTTTGAGGCAACAATATCCGAGGCAACTGTTTCGAGGCGACTATGATCTTTAGACAAGAGGGCGGCCTCTAAAGTGACCTATACTCAATGGCCGCGTACGAAGGCAACCAAGTGGGGTGTACCCTAAGAGTGTGCATGTGCGAGTGTGCCGTTTTCAGTTATTTTGTCTTTGTACATGTTATGGGTGATCTAAGTTGATTTTAGGTTAAAACATTCATTCTTGTCATGCATTCCTATTATCAAACATCTAACAATTATAATTTGCGGAAAATAAATTGCGGAATTTAAATTACAAGGCGTCGGGTATTTACATCGCCAAAGACAAACCCTTTAAAATAAATAAAGCGATAAAAAATAATAAAAATCCTATTAAGCTATTACAAACCGGGAGCAAGTACATTATATGATAAAGAGAATAAATAAACCGTGTGCAGAAAATTAAATCGAGCATAAAATAGGGTTTTGACCCTTTTTGTTAAAGAAAAAGATTTTTTTGTTGTTTTTGAATTAAGAAAGAAATAAAACTTAAGTTAATTACTAAATTAATTAATTAATAAAAATAAATTATTTAATAAAAATAAATTATTTTTGGGTTTTTTTTGGTATTTAAAGAAAGAAAATAAAATTAATTAATGTTAGTAAAAAACCTAATTAAATCTAATTGAGTTTTAATTATTTACAAAAATGTGAAAGTTATTCTAATTAAAATTCTAAATCAATTAATTAATGTTTATTAATAAAAATATTAGAATTTAATTTGATAAAGAAAATATTTTGGTGATTTTATTTTATAAAAAGAAAAGAATTTTTCACTTGATTAGAAATTAAATAAAACAATAAAAACAATTATTTAAAATAAAATAAGTAAATAAGAGAGAAAGGAGGTTTGGGCTTGAATTTTGTGGTGCATATAGCAATACTGAGGCCCATTTGCATTGGCCCTGTTTGACTTTTTTGATTCTATGCGCGCATGTTGACTTGGTCTATGGTGGACCATCAACTTTTGGCCACCAGATTTGGCCCATGGCCATCTGGCAATTGATTAAACGATGGTGCATGGTGAGCTGCTGACTTGAACATGTACAAGATCACCTAAAAAGCAAAATTATCAAAGAAGTGAAGGACCTGGGATTCGAACCCAGGTCCTGATGGCATTTGGAGTGCTTGCTTTGCCACTAGGCCACTTGGTCTTGTTTGTTAATATACTACAAAGAAAATATAATAAAATAAAACAAAGATTTATTGGTCAGAACAAAAATATGCACGCGTGGTTTTGAATTGGCCATTGATAGTGTGACACGTCTTCGTCTTCTACCTCACGTCCGTGGCTAAAACCCTGTGAAACCTATAGCCACGGACACCGCATGTTACTAAAAGTCATGTATACCCAAAAATCTGATGTGAGCCATGAAAATGAAATATAAGGGCATCATTGTGCTCGTCTCATCATCCCGGTCACAACCATGCCCTTCTTGATAGCCAATTTTTCCTGAAAGAGAAATACCCAAAAAAAACCACGAAACCCTAGCTATGGTATTTGGCTTTACAGGTCAGATAAACAAAATTAACTAATGCCAAAAGCTTAGAAACATTGTGAGGATTACGAATATGCAAATAATTTGTACAAAGGATGCAAGAATGATGATTTACGAATTCAAATACAGAGCTAGGTAAAGTGATGCTTACAACGTGTTTGGGTATGTATGGAAGCCTGCTTTGGATTGGTTTCGCCTCAGTGAATGTCCAGGAATCGATTGGGATGCTTCTTGGCTTCTGAAAACACCTCTAGGCACGATTTTGATCTCAAGCTTTTTACCACTTTTTTAAAGTTTTGTTCTGTCTATGCTTGCAGCCTCTAACCTCTATTTCGATTTGTTTAGCTTCCTTATGTATCATACAATGTGCTAGGGTAACAAAATTGGAATGAATCTCTCTAAATCAATGCACCCATATTTGATTTGATCTCCTCTTTAAAGCTTGCCAAATTTGTCAAAAATCAATCCTTTTGCACATGGTTTAGTGTGATACGATTTGATGGTGATCATGATGATAATTAAGACCTGAAACAACCAAAAAGATCTTAAGTAATCAATATTTGAATTTTATGTGATTTAATTTTGATTAAAAATGAATAAATTCAATAAAAATCAAATTAAATAGTAAAAATAAAATATGGGCTCATGGTTGAAGCTAGGACACGTGGACATTGATGCAAGCTCAAATCAAGTGGAAAAGAATGGGCCCATTAGACAAAATTTGATGTTTTGGGGATAGTTGACTTTTGGCAATTTTGCAAAAATGTCCAACTTCAACAATGCATAAATTCTTCAATTTTGAACTTTTGGAGGTGTTATTTGACTTTTTAGAAAGCTTGAGATGTAATCTAACCAACTATTTTGGTCTCATCTCACTTTGATATTCCATTCTCAAGTTATAAGCTTTTGAAAGAAAGGTGTTTTTTGTTGACTTTCAAAAATGACCTATAATGTCCAAATTTTTAACTTCTTGTGAGTGAATTTTCTGATCTTGGGGTATGAATATGGATTGTAGGAAATTGCATCCTATTCAAAATGAGCTTTTGATGGGTCATTTCTCATAAAGTATGAGAAAGTTGTGCTTGGTAAAAGTTGGTTTGACTTTTCCTACAAAACCCTAATTTAGCAACTTTTGAATCTTGATGAATTTTGAGCAATCCTTGATGAATCATGATCAACCCTTGATCAAATGATGAAATATCCTTCAAAATGATAATGTTGGCAAAAAATCTTGAAGTTTGACTATTCATAGGTCACAGTTAACTTTTTCCCTAGCATAGTCGATTTTTGGATCCTTTGAGCAATTGACTGAGCAAACTTCCTCTGTAAGGCTTGAAATTTGACATGGATGACCTTGAGAACATATTAGGATGTTGGGGAGAACTTGAGGTCATTTGGACTGCAGGATCTTAATGTAACACAAAACCCTAATTTGGGGTTGACTATCTTAAGAGATAGCTTGTCTGTCCAACTTTTGAGCAAGCTTGAGCCACTCGGAGATTTTTCTTGTAATGTTTTGAGAAATATGAGAGGGAAAATTTTGGGGTACAACACAGTCGAAACATCTGCCCCTGTTCAATCTTCTTAAACCTGTGGATGTAGATTGGCTTTCGTGCCTTTCGTGATCCGAAGGTGGAAGATGATTGAACACTAGAGTGCCCAGAAATTTGTACTCGCATGAAGTGGTCTCAGCCTGGTGATGTCGGGAATGGGCTTACAGATGCCATTTGGAGATTGTTTGTAGGAGGATGGTCTTACAGATTCCATCTGCAGGAGTGTCGATCGCATAAGAGATTCCTTAGCGAGAACTTGCATACCTGTTGTTGTAGAAGATTCCGCTGGGGAAGTCTAACTTTTGTTGAGATTTAGGAACTTGCATGTACCTCAGTTGAGAGAACATATTTGCTGAGTTTTAAGAACTTGTCCGTAATTCAACTGAGGTAAACATCTTCATCAAGATCTAGGACTGTCTGGTCTTCAACGGAGGATAATTTTGTTGAGATTTTAGAACTCGTCCACACTTCGATGGAGGAAAATTGTCGAGATTGAGAACCTTATCTGTAATTCAACCGAGAATAATTCAGTTGAGATTTAAGAACCGGTCAGGTCTTCGACTAAGGGAAACATCTTCATCAAGATCTAGGACTGTCTGGTCTTCAACGGAGGATAATTCTGTTGAGATTTTAAAACTCGTCCACACTTTGATGGAGGAAAATTGTCGAGATTGAGAACCTTATCTGTAATTCAACCGAGAATAATTCAGTTGAGATTTAAGAACCGGTCAGGTCTTCGACTAAGGGAAACATCTTCATCAAGATCTAGGATTGTCTGGTCTTCAACGGAGGATAATTCTGTTGAGATTTTAGAACTCGTCCACACTTCGATGGAGAAAAATTGCCGAGATTGAGAACCTTATTTGTAATTCAACCGAGAATAATTCAGTTGAGATTTAAGAACCGGCCAGGTCTTCGACTGAGGGAAACATCTTCATCAAGATCTAGGACTGTCTGGTCTTCAACGGAGGATAATTCTGTTGAGATTTTAGAACTCGTCCACACTTCGACAGAGGAAAATTGTCGAGATTGAGAACCTTATCTGTAATTCAACCGAGAATAATTCAATTGAGATTTAAGAACCAGTCAGGTCTTCGACTGAGGGAAACATCTTCATCAAGATCTAGGACTGTCTGGTCTTCAACAGAGGATAATTCTGTCGAGATTTTAGAACTCGTCCACACTTCGACGGAGGAAAATTGCCGAGATTGAGAACCTTACCTGTAATTCAACCGAGAATAATTCAGTTGAGATTTAAGAACCGGTCAGGTCTTCGACATAGCTGAGAACTTTAACTGTATCTTTCCTGAAAGGTAAAGGTCAGTCGTATGCAATGCATGATATATATCAAGCAATGATGTTCTCAAAATAAATGAGATTGTGTTGTATGATGCGTATATGCATGTGTCATGATGTATGGAAATGTAATGTTTCTAGTTGGGGAAAATAAATCCCGGATAGTTGCTGGAGAAAAGAGCTGAATTCTTCGTTTCCGCTGGGAATAGCGAATGAAGATGATTGCGAGAATACACCTGCATGAGAGGATAACTCCATTGGGGAATAAACTGATGAGGAGATTACTCTGTGGGGAAGAGATGTTCTGCTGAGGATTCCACTGATAAATTCCATTGGGGACGAATTACTGTTGCTGGTGATACTGAATCCTGTTGGGGATTGAATTCCTGTTTGTGAAAGGAAAGAACTTCGCTGGGGATGATCTTTCAGTTGCGAATTCACCGGGGATAACCTTCTAGACTCTAATGGGGATAATCCTTTGAGCTTTGCTGGGGACAATATTCCTTTGAACTCGGCTGGGGATATTTATTTTTATACTCCACCGGGGACAACCTTCCAGAGTCTACTGGGGATGATTCTTCAACTCCACTGGGGAAGCTTTTTCAGACTGCGCTGGGAAAATTTTAACTCCACTGGGGATATCTTGTATTGTGTCGGGGAATATTCTTATACTCCATTAGGGAATATTAAGACTGTCGGGGATATTAAGCCTTTTCAGTGTTGTTGGTGGATAAACTCTGCTTGGGGGAGAATATTACTGATTCATTCATTCACAGTTGCAAGTCTCAGCTGGGGAGAACTATCGTTACCGTCTTACTCTGCGGGGAGTGACAATATCTTAGCCATATTCTTCAGCTGAATTTACTGTTATACCTGGTGGATAAAGCAATTGTACAGTTCGGACAATTTTATTGCCTCTGTTTCTGATATTACCAGTAATCGTCTTTTGTTTCGCATGTAAATATTTATGAGCGGCAATTAATGTCAAATGCATATATCAAAAATGAGCATTGAACGTTCTTTGCAAAACAAAACAGATAAAGGAAAAACAGTTTGAATTTTCTCTGAAAGTGAATTGTATTGATTTTGAAGTTTAGTCTGTAAATAGGCGTTTTTGTACAAGAGGCTGACGTCCTAGTAAGAGAACGCCGCCGATCAGATAATTTATACAATTTGTGAAAAACTAACAAAACAACTATGTGAATAATCCCACTAGGCTCCAACTCTGCTATTGCCTTTATGTCCTCGAGCATCTCATCACTTTGCTACTTGGTTGAAGGTAGATCAGATTGATTAGTGTCGTCTGAGCTTGATAGTCGATACCGAAGTCTGGATTCAAGGTGATCCAATGAGACATAGTGTTACACTTTGATCCCTAATTTTTGCCTGCACCCCCCTTTTGGGTTTTCAGTCCACCGGGATACCCTTTTTTGCCCAAGCCGCCTTTTCAGGTTTTCGACTTGCCGGGTGTACATATTTTTTTCATTTTCATCCCTTAGTTTTGCCTGAACCCTTTTGGTTCGCCGGGAAGCCCTTATTTTTGCCTAGGCCAGTCGACCTAGCGGGTCTTTGATTATGCGTAGTATATTTTAACTATGTATGCATTGACGGGGTGAGGAAGGTCGTCACCATCCATGGTGGTTAGAATCATAGCTCCTCCTGAGAAAATGTTCTTAACCACAAATGGCCCTTCGTAAGTAGGGGTCCATTTGCCCCTGGGATCACCTTGAGGTAAGATAATGCGCTTAATAACCAGATCCCCAACTTGATACTCTTGTCGTCTAACTTTCTTGTTAAATGCCTTGATCATCCGCTTTTGATACGTCTGACCATGGCAAATAGCAGTAAGTCTTTTTTCGTCAATTAAGTTCAGTTGATCAAGCCGGGTCTGAATCCAGTCATCTTCGCTCAAACCTGCATCCTTCATAATCCGAAGAGAGGGTATCTGAACTTCAATGGGAAAGACTGCTTCCATGCCATATACCAAGGAATAGGGAGTTGCCCCTGTTGACGCCCGCGCTGAGGTACGGTACTCATGAAGAGCAAATGGTAACATCTCGTGCCAGTCTTTGTATGTCACCGTCATCTTCTACACAATCTTCTTAATGTTCTTATTGGCCGCTTTAACAACCCCATTCATCTTCGGCCGGTAAGGAGAAGAGTTGTGATGCTGTATCTTGAACTGTTTGCAGAGCTCAGTGATCATCTTATTATTGAGATTTGTACCATTGTCTGTTATAATCCTCTCTGGTACACCGTATCGATAAATCAGATTGTGCCGAATGAGCCGCGCCACGACGTTCTTGGTTACGGTAGCAAAGGAAGCCGCTTCAACCCACTTTGTGAAGTAATCAATCGCTACCAGGATGAAATGATGCCCGTTGGATGCCGTAGGTCTGATCTCGCCGATCATATCAATGCCCCACATTGCAAAAGGCCACGGAGCTGTCAAGACATTCACATCTTTTGGTATCAAAATGGTAGTATGAGCCATCATGTATTGTCTCAGCTGGCGAGCAGTCCATGCCAAAGCGCAGCAAGTTCTCACGAGCAGTGAGTATTGGGTCTCACAGTCGGTAAACTTTTTGCTAAAGCAGTAAATAGCATGCTCTTTTCTGCCAGACTCATCATGTTGACCCAGCACACACCTCATTGTATTATCCAACATTTTGGGCATAGGATCAACAGTCGTCCTGCAATTGGAGGCATCAGAATTGGTGGCTCGGAGGTAGTATGGTCCTCTCTTCTTGAAGCAATAGTCTAGCAAATTCAACAGGCACTTCGCAATCATCTTCACCTTCGTCTTCGGCTAAGTTGATCAGACTTTCGAAGTCATAACTGGCAGTAGCAGAGTCGTTACCAATGAGATCCAGAGTGGATGTAGATCATGATATGTGAGTGTGTGTAAAATAGTTGTTTTGCAATATATAATAAAAGAAAAACAAGGAGCACAAAATTTGAAATACAAGAAACGTCAAATGCTTTTATTAATGATATATGTAGATGACACACATAAAGCCCTCACAAATGAAGCCACGGTGCCCCAGGTAAGACACCGGGCCATAAAGTTTAAAACATTGTTTGTTACAGATACAAAACAAAAGTCTCATTACTGGGTGATAACAGAAACGGGCATAGAATCCTTTGTTATCCAGTTGCTTAATCCACTATTGGAAGTTGGGTATATCCAGCTGTCAATATCAAACTCTTCATCATCGTCATCCCCGATAGCATTCACCTCTGCGTCATGTTTAGGCTTTTCTGGTGCTCCGAATTTGATCTCCTTCGCATCAATCAAGTCCTGTACCTTATTATTCAAAACCCAACAATCATTTGTATCATGCCCCGGGCTATCAGAGTGAAAAGCACAGCAGGCATTCGGATCGTACTTCGGTGATGTTGTATTTGGATTCTTCGGGGCCTCCCTTGGAATTACCAGATTGGTCTTCAATAACTGTGGCAGAATTTGAGATAAAGTCATGTTGAGATGAGTGAATTGTCTTCGAGGTCTTTCGGCCCTTGGATGATTGTTGCGTTGAGGTGCAACAACAAGTCTTGAAATAACAACCGCATTAACAGCTTGGCGGTGTTCAGGTCTATTATGGCTTTTTGAACTGTAAATAGCACTGGACTCCTTCTTAAATGGCTTCTTCTCGGTGCTTGATGAAGCACCCTTCTGTATTTTACCAGATTTGATACCAGCCTCAATCCTTTCCCCGATCATAGTTAGCTCTGTAAACCCGGATGACGAACTTCCAATCAGATGGTTGAAGAACGGACCAGATAAGGTCCCTAGAAACATATCCACAAGCTCCCTATCAGCCAAGGGTGGTTTCACTCTTCCAGCCAGGTCCCTCCATTTCTGAGCATAATCTTTGAAACCTTCACCCGCATCCATTGACATACCCTGGAGTTGGGTACGCGTAGGAGCGAGGTCGGCATTATATTGGTACTGCTTGTAGAAAGCAGCAGCCAAATCTTCCCAATTACGGATACTAGCTCCTTCTAACTGGTAAAACCATTCAAGCTGAGTCCCTGAAAGACTGTCTTGAAAGAAGTGGATCCAGAGGTTCTTGTCAGCGGTGTATGGCTGAATCTTCCTTACATACGAACGGAGGTGCAGCTTTGGGCAAGAAACCCCGTCATATTTAGCAAAGGTTGGTGCTTTGAATTTGTGGGGAATTACCACCCCAGATGACAGACCCAGATCACCAAAGTCCAGACCAGGCACTTTCTGAACTTCCATCACACTCAACCGGTCTTCCAGTTGCTTATATCTATCCTCGGCTGGAGGATACTGGTCTTCGTCGAAGTCCGTCTCGTTGTCTGAAACCACAGGGCTATGAGCCCTCCTTTCTTCCTGATTATCTTTCCCTCCAGATGAGGGGGTCAAATCAACCTCTTCTCGCAAATCATTTCTGAATCTGCGACCCATATTAAATAGGACCGTCTCCTTCTTCTTCTTCTCTTTCAAGATAAGGGTCTTCAGATCTTGCTGACCCTTAGCCAAACTCATGAACAATTCTTGGAACTGGGCATTTTGAGCCTGTAGAGCCTTGATTGCTTGCTCAGTTGATGGTTCAGAAGACATGATGCTGAAATAAACAGCGAAGAAGATAAGAGACCTGTAAGGGGTACCTGTTATGAGGTTCATGGAATGAAATGCGTATGACATGATTTCAAAGACTTTAGAGATTCAAATTCGTAAGCCAAAAATGAAACACACTCTTATTAGATAAACTTGAAATTCAACTGTTCAACATATGCCTTTAAGGTGTTACAAGAAAGAAAAACTGAAAAGTAAATCAAAGCTAGGAATAATCAAAAGATAATCAGCGCTCCCATGGTCCTTTCTTGTCGGTGCAGACACAATCATTGAGGATCCGCTTGTTCTCCAGCTTCCTAGTCAACTTCTGAATCTTCTGCTCTTGCTCGTGATACTTTTCTTGGTAAGTATCCCGCTCTTCTCTAAGCTGCATCCATGATCTCTTCAATGCCCCAGTCAGTAGGCATGTATGGATGGAGAATGGTAGGAGGAACCCCTTCTTCATCATCAACCTCAACAATTATAGGCAGGACGACTTCATACGACATTCCCAGCTTTTGGGCACGGATACGAACCCATCGGAGATATGGCTCTATCGGAAGAGAAGTCTTTGGACCCAGCTCGTGCGGATCAAACTTGTGAACTCTATCCCAAGCTCTTATGAATCTGCGGCGTTGCTCGTCACTATCCCATTGGAAGTCAAAGACAATACTAGGTATCAGAAACTCATGGGGTCCTTCCCTCCTTGCTTGCCCAAACTGACGTAAGGCCAAGCACGGATTATAAGTGATCCCTCCATTGGTTCCTATAAGTGGGACATTAGGGTATTCCCCACAGCGATCAATAATGGCCACGTCTTCCATACCCTTGATAGTCCAAATGATGTCATTATGAGAGAGAGACATAATCCTATAGGCCCAGCCCATGCCTTCCTTGTTCTTCAGAACTGATTTGGGGAGGTGAGAAATAAACCACCTCGCCAACAATGGAGCACAACACATCAGGGTTCCCCGCTTCGAGCAGTACGGGCATAAAGAGAATGAAGAATGTCACCCAAGAGAGTGGGTACAGGATTACCGGATATGAAGATCTTTACTGCATTCACGTCGACGAAAGCATCTGAGTTGGGAAACAATACCAAACCATATATGAGAAGAGCCAGAATTTCTTCAAATGCCTGGAAGTCTAGAGTGTCCCAGAACTGATTAGCTTTACCGACCAAAAACTTAGTCAAAAAGCCCTTTGCTCCACTTCCAGTCTCCAAATTAGACATCACTTCAGCCTTTGTCAGATGGAGGGCTGAAGCAATCTCTTCTGGCCTAAGGACCTTTTTTCAACCTGTGAACGGGGTCTGCTCCAGAATAGAGATACCAAGCAGATCAGAGAACTCTTCCAAGGTGGGGATCAACGGGTATTTCGGAAAAGTAAAGCAATGGTACAGTGGATCAAAGAACTGGACTAAGACACTCATCATCTGCTCGACCAATTTGGAAGTGACCAAACCAAGGAGGTGACCATGTCTTCTGATAAAGGAGGTAGTATTTGAAACCTTGGTAACCAATTCCTTAAGCTGAGTAGGAACTTGGACAAAATTGATCTGAATGGTGTTCCTACGCATGGGTATCATGACCTACAAAACAGAACAAATATGAATCCCTCCTGTCTTTGAAATAGGTTAGTCCAATGCAAAATGCATGCAATGTTATGATGTCATGATGTCATGATAGAAAACACACCACAAGTATCCACAAAATAGCAAACATGGTAAGGGCAAACAAGTCACACAGAGAGCCCTTAAATTTCAGGCTGGCAAGGAGCTTAGGTACTACCCTCTTTCAGTTTAGTTGGTTCAAACCTATCCTAAAAATAGTAACCGGATTCTAGAGGATCTCAATATTACTGACTACCCTCGATCGGTCATAATTCCAGTTTAGTAACCTTTTCTTGCGGCCGGAATCATCGCGAGAGTTTAGTCTCAATGAGTGTAGCATACTGCTACTGTTTTATGGCCAAGTTGGTCAATTTAAAGGTTTTAAGGTTGGTTGGTACTTAATGACCCCTTAGAAGACCCATATTCTCCTCGTTGCGCCACAAGGGATATCGGTACAAACTAAAGTTCCACACCGACGTAGCTACTGCTTCAACTGTATCGGTCTATGTCGTACAATTCCCTCACAGTTTATTGCTACTTACCTAAAGGGTATTCCCCAGATCCAGGTTAGGATCTATAGTAACTCCGATTCAAACCCACAAATATAAAGCATACAAGTCAAGCAATTGAAAACATTATGAACTAATCCTAAGGTACACCCCACTTTAATATTCCCCAACAGAGTCGCCAGTTCTGTGATACGGTGGGAAAGAACTGACTGTTTTTTGGAATGCTGGTTTGCGTTTTGCGTTTGTTTTTACAAAATGTCGCGGTAAGCAAGAGTTTCCACCGACTTTTATTTTATCCAACAAGGAAAGGAAAAAAGCATAGAAAAATTCCTTTTTCGAGATATTTCTCGGGTTCGGGGGGTAGATTATAGAAAGGGAAGGTGTTAACACCCTTTCTATCCATGGTTATCCACAGGCTCTTAGGTACTTGCTCAATTGTTTTCAAAATTGCTTTCTTTGTACTTGTGGGTTTGAAAAAGTTTTTGTTTGAAAACTTCGATTTAATTCTTGCTTCTGTCCTCAAGAGCGTATGAAGTGCTTTGAAAAACTTTGTTCGAAAAGTGTAAGTGTGAAAAAGATTTTGTTTTTTGAAAGAGCAAGTACTTAAGAACCATCTACCTACTTGAAAAAGGAATCGTTCTATGCTATCTTCCTTTAGACAATGCTATCCCACTATGAATGAGTAGGTAGCACCATCGTTGGAGTTTTAGGGTCAATTCGAATAAGGGACTTACGGTCACCAAAGCAATGTTAGGAAGCCTTAACGGTAACCCTAATGTCTTAGATCATTTGTTTTGAGGCAACAATATCCGAGGCAACCGTTTCGAGGCAACTATGATCTTTAGACAAGAGGGCGGCCTCTAAAGTGACCTATACTCAATGACCGCGTACGAAGGCAACCAAGTGGGGTGTACCCTAAGAGTGTGCATGTGCGAGTGTGTCGTTTTCAGTTATTTTGTCTTTGTACATGTTATGGGTGATCTAAGTTGATTTTAGGTTAAAACATTCATTCTTGTCATGCATTCCTATTATCAAACATCTAACAATTATAATTTGCGGAAAATAAATTGCGGAATTTAAATTACAAGGCGTCGGGTATTTACATCGCCAAATACAAACCCTTTAAAATAAATAAAGCGATAAAAAATAATAAAAATCCTATTAAGTTATTACAAACCGGGAGCAAGTATATTATATGATAAAGAGAATAAATAAACCGTGTGCGGGAAATTAAATCGAGCGCAAAATAGGGTTTTGACCCTTTTTGTTAAAGAAAAAGATTTTTTTGTTGTTTTTGAATTAAGAAAGAAATAAAACTTAAGTTAATTACTAAATTAATAAATAAATTAATTAATAAAAATAAATTATTTTTGGGTTTTTTTTTGTATTTAGAGAAAGAAAATAAAATTAATTAATGTTAGTAAAAAACCTAATTAAATCTAATTGAATTTTAATTATTTACAAAAATGTGAAAGTTATTCTAATTAAAATTCTAAATCAATTAATTAATGTTTATTAATAAAAATAAAAGTTAGAATTTAATTTGATAAAGAAAATATTTTGGTGATTTTATTTTATAAAAAGAAAAGAATTTTTCACTTGGTTAGAAATTAAATAAAACAATAAAAACAATTATTTAAAATAAAATAAGTAAATAAGAGAGAAAAGAGGTTTGGGCCTGAATTTTGTGGTGCATATAGCAATACTGAGGCCCATTTGCATTGGCCCTGTTTGACTTTTTTGATTCTATGCGCGCATGTTGACTTGGTCTATGGTGGACCATCAACTTTTGGCCACCAGATTTGGCCCATGGCCATCTGGCAATTGATTAAACGATGGTGCATGGTGAGCTGCTGACTTGAACATGTACAAGATCACCTAAAAAGCAAAATTATCAAAGAAGTGAAGGACCTGGGATTCGAACCCATGTCCTGATGGCATTTGGAGTGCTTGCTTTGCCACTAGGCCACTTGGTCTTGTTTGTTAATATACTACAAAGAAAATATAATAAAATAAAACAAAGATTTATTGGTCAGAACAAAAATATGCGCGCGTGGTTTTGAATTGGCCATTGATAGTGTGACACATCTTCGTCTTCTACCTCACATCCGTGGCTAAAACCCTGTGAAACCTATAGCCACGGATACCGCCTGTCACTAAAAGTCATGTATACCCCAAAATCTGCTGTGAGCCATGAAAATGAAATCTAAGGGCATGGTTGTGCTCGTCTCATCATCCCGGTCACAACCATGCCCTTCTTGATAGCCAATTTTTCCTGAAAGAGAAATACCCAAAAAAAACCACGAAACCCTAGCTATGGTATTTGGCTTTACATGTCAGATAAACAAAATTAACTAATGCCAAAAGCTTAGAAACATTGTGAGGATTACGAATATGCAAATAATTTGTACAAAGGATGCAAGAATGATGATTTACGAATTCAAATATAGAGCTAGGTAACATGATGCTTACAGCGTGTTTGGGCGTGTATGGAAGCCTGCTTTGGATTGGTTTCGCCTCAGTGAATGTCCAGGAATCAATTGGGATGCTTCTTGGCTTCTGAAAACACCTCTAGGCACGATTTTGATCTCAAGCTTTTTACCACTTTTTTCAAGTTTTGTTATGTCTATGCTTGCAGCCTCTAACCTCTATTTCGATTTGTTTAGCTTCCTTATGTATCATACAATGTGCTAGGGTAACAAAATTGGAATGAATCTCTCTAAATCAATGCACCCATATTTGATTTGATCTCCTCTTTAAAGCTTGCCAAATTTGTCAAAAATATATCCTTTTGCACATGGTTTAGTGTGATACGAATTTGATGGTGATCATGATGATAATTAAGACCTGAAACAACCAAAAAGATCTTAATTAATCAATATTTGGATTTTATGTGATTTAATTTTGATTAAAAATGAATAAATTCAATAAAAATCAAATTAAATAGTAAAAATAAAATATGGGCTCATGGATGAAGCTAGGACACGTGGACACTGATGCAAGCTCAAATCAAGTGGAAAAGAATGGGCCCATTTGACAAAATTTGAAGTTTTGGGGATAGTTGACTTTTGGTAATTTTGCAAAAATGTCCAACTTCAACAATGCATAACTTCTTCAATTTTGAACTTTTGGAGGTGTTCTTGGACTTTTTAGAAAGCTTGAGATGTCATCTAACCAACCCTTTTGGTCTCATATCCCTTTGATATTTCATGCTCAATTTTTAAGCTTTGTCAAGAAAGGTGTTTTTTGTTGACTTTCAAAAATGACCTATAATGTCCAAATTTATAACTTCTTGTAAGTGAATTTTCTGATCTTGGGGTATGAAGATGGATTGTAGGAAATTGCATCCTCTTAAAAATGAGCTTTGGATGGGTCATTTCTCATAAAGTATGAGAAAGTTATGCTTGGTCAAAGTTGGTTTGACTTTTCCTACAAAACCCTAATTTAGCAACTTTTGAATCTTGATAAATTTTGAGCAATCCTTGATGAATCATGAACAACCCTTGATAAAATGATGAAATATCCTTCAAAATGATAATGTTGGCAAAAAATCTTGAAGTTTGACTGTTCATAGGTCACAGTTGACTTTTGCCCTAACACACTCGATTTTTGGACCCTTTGAGCAATTGATTGAGCAAACTTCCTCTGCAAGGCTTGAAATTTTACATGGATGAACTTGAGAACATATTAGGATGTTGGGTAGAAATTGAAGTCATTTGGACTCCAGGATCTTGATGTAACACAAAACCCTAATTTGGGGTTGACTGTCTTAGGAGATAGCTTGTCTATCCAACTTTTGAGCAAGCTTGAGCCACTTGGAGATTTTTCTTGTAATGTTTTGAGAAATATGAGAGGGAAAATTTTGGGGTACAACACAGTCGAAACAGCTTCACCTCAAAACTCTTTAGGTAAATTCTTGTCTTTCAACATACTTCTCACCATATTCATGATGGTTCGATTTTTCCTTTCTGCAATTCCATTTTGTTGTGGAGTATAGGATGGCACCACCTCATGCACAATCCCTTCCTTTTCACATAATCTGTCGAAGTATTTCGACACATATTCTCCACCACCATCAGTTCTCAAAACTTTGAGCTTTCGACCACTTTGTCTTTTGACCATAGACTTAAATTTGGTAAATACTTCGATCACTTCACTTTTCTTCTTGATCAGGTAAGTCCATAGCTTTCGACTGAAATCATCTATGAATGTAACAAAGTATTTGTTACCTCCCATCGAATCCACCTGGATTGGTCCACATACATCATAGTATATGACTTCAAGACTAGCCTTTGATCTGCTTCCTTCATCCTTGCTGAAGCTATTCTTGTGTTGCTTCGCCTGCACACATTCCTCACATACCTCGTTTGGAATGTCAATTTCTGGCAATCCTGAAACCATATTTCTTCTCTTCAAATCTATGATGTCTTTGAAGTTGAGATGGCCTAGTCTATAATGCCATATCCATTCATCTCTGCTAGCTGCAGTCGAAAGGCACTTGTGCTCCATCACATTTAGTTCAATCTTGAAGGTTCGATTCTGAGACATAGGAGCCTTCAAGATTAATCTCCCATTTGCATCAATGACTCTCATCATCTTATCTTCAATTGACACTTTATAATTCTTTTCGACCAACTGCCCTATACAGAGCAAATTGCTCTTCATGCCTGGTATGTACAATACATTGGAAATTACTAACCTCTTGCCATCTTTCCTCATGATCATAACATCACCAATACCTTCAGCTGCTAGGGTATTGTCATTTGCAAATTTTACCATATTTTTCATTGAGGGTTTTATATTGACGAACCAGTCTTTCCTTCCAGACATATGTGATGAACATCCTGAATCCAAGTACCATTGGTCCTTGAATCTATCTTCATCTCTTGTTGTGACCATCAACATCATCTCTTCTTCTTCTTCTTCTTCTTAATGTTTTGTAAGCTTTGCATCACTTTCTTGATTCTTTCATTTTTCTGGAAAATCACTCGAATAGTGACCATACTTCTGACAATTGTAACATTGAATGTGACACTTATCAGGTTTTCGACCACCACATCTTCCTCTATTTGCAACACCACCTCTTTGGTTGCCTTGGTATGGTCTTCTTTAATTCGACACGTTTCCTTCAATCTGGTTTCCTCTACCATTCGATTTGTTGTAGCCACCTCTACCTCTGTCGAAACATTTTCCTTTGCCTTTGGTCTCTTTTGCTGAATGTGCCTGCAGGGCCACATCACTCTTCGATTTTCCTGCAGCTCTTTCGTTCATTCTTTTTTCATGAGATTTAAGCGTCCCTTGAAGCTCTTCCTTTGTAAATTTCGACAAGTCTTCCCCCTCTTCTATCGCCACCACTGTGTGGTCGAACTTAGGAGCTAAAGATCTCAAGATCTTCGACACAACAGCTCTTGTTGTTAACGCTTCTCCACACATCTTGATTTGATTTACTAGTTTTGTAACTCTAGTGAAGAAATCAGATATGCTTTCATTGTCTTCCATCTGAAGCAGTTCATAGGTCCTTTTGTGAGTTTGTAACCTCACTTCTTTCACTTTCTCAACGCCTCCAAAAGACTTCTCAAGGATTTCCCAAGCTTCTTTTGCAGATTCTGAATCACTAACCTTTTCGAAATTGTCTGGGCTGACACATTGATGAATTATAAATAATGCTTTATAACTCAGCTTCTCAGATTCTATGTATTTCTTCTTTTCTTCTTCTGAAGCATTTTCTCCAAGCGCTTCGACTCCATCTTTTACAAGGTCCCAAAGACCTTGACACCTGAATAAGACTTTCAGCTGTTTGCACCAATTCTCATAGTTGTCTACTTTCAGAATTGGTAGGGTTGCTGGATAATTTGCATTCCCATAACTTGTCATCGTGAATTCTTCAATCGTTCTTGATTGACACTTCCCTTGAATCGAAACAAAGCTCTTGATACCAGATGTTGGAAATCCACCAAAGTCTATGATGAATTTCTATCACAATGACAATTTAATTATGAGACAAACAAAGAAAAGAAGACAAGACAAATAATTTCTACAGAGTTTCTCTCTGCTCACAAACTGTGAAAACTTTCTTATTCACTTTGCAACTGCAAAATACTGTGAATGACTTGCTTGACTTGCTTTCAAAAATAGGGGTTACTCCCTCTATTTATAACTGAGCTTACACCCTAAGCCTAAAGCCCAAAATATCTTTTTGTTACTAAATCAAATCTAATTTATTACAAACTTAAATCAAATCTATTTAAATCTAAAACAAATCAAATCTTTTCGACACATAGTTTCGGCACATTGGATTACAATTTAACAGAATTTCTACCATAATGAAAATTTAATTATAAGACAAACAAAGAAAAGAAGACAAGACAAATAATTTCTGCAGAGTTTCTCTCTGCTCACAAACTGTGAAAACTTTGTTATTCATTTGCAACTGCATATTCTGTGAATACTACTTGCTTGACTTGCTTTTAAAAAAATAGGGGTTACTCCCTCTATTTTTAACTGAGCTTACACCCTAAGCTCAAAGCCCAAAAATATCTATTTTGTTACTAAATCAAATCAAATCTATTCTAGACTTAAATCAAATCTATTTAAATCTAAAACAAATCAAATCTTTTCAACACTATGAATTACAATTTAACACACCACATAATTCGTTGTGTATAAACTATTTATATTCATCATGACTCTTAGTCTTCTGAATACTTCGACTTGCACTCCCTTCATCATGATGTCTACAATTTGATTCTCAGTTCTGCAGTATTCCAAATTCATCTTTCTATCTGCTACCTGCTCTCGAAGATAATGGAACCTTATTTTGATGTGCTTACTTCGACCATGTGCTATTGGGTTCTTCGCCAGATTGATAGCTGACACGTTGTCGATCTTCATGGTAATTGCTCCATGATCTTTCCTTTTTGTCTATTCGACCAAGTTCACCATCCAAGTTGCTTGACATGCACAAAGAGAAGCAGCTATGTATTCTGCTTCGCATGATGATAATGCCACTACTGGTTCCTTTCTTGAATTCCAAGCAACTGGTGCACCACCTAGCATAAACACATATCTGCTGTTGACTTTCAATCTTCAGCATCACTACACCAACTCGAATCGATGTATCTCACTAACTTGCATTCTTTTCCTTTATCAGCTGCAGGAAACAAGAATGCCATAATCGAAATTTCCTTTGAGATACCTCAGTATCCTCTTCATTGCTGCTAAATGTGATACATTTGGCTTTTGCATGAATCTGCTTACCATACCTACACTGTATGCTAAGTCAGGCCTTGTATGACAAAGGTATCTCAATGATCCAATAAGTCTTCTGTATTGGATTGGATCAACATCATCTTCATCTGCATCTTTCGACAGTTGCAGTCTTGGTTATGCAGGTGTCGAAGTTGGGTTGCATTCTTCCATCTCAAATCTCTTGAGAATTTCTCCTGCATATATTCTTTGATGCATCATCAAACCTCTACTGCTCTTGTAGAATTCTATACCAAGGAAATATGAAATCTCACCCAAGTCAGGCATTTAGAATTCCTTGCTGAGATCACCTTTGAAGTCTTCGATCTCACTCTTGCAGCTACCTGTTATCAACAAATCATCTACATAGAGACATAGTATAAGCAATTTACTCTTGCTTCTTCTTACATATACTCCATGTTCAGTTGTGCACTTCAAAAATCCTTCTCCCTTAGGAAACTATCAATTTTCTTATTCCAAGCCCTTGGAGCTTGTTTCAATCCATACAGGGCTTTATGCAGCCTGTACACCTTTCTTTCTTCGTCATGTTTCACAAACCCAACTGGTTGTTTAACATAGACTTCTTCATCTAAGGGTCCATTTAGAAATGCACACTTCACGTCCATCTGACATATGTGCCAACTGTTTATTTCTGCTAGACCAACAACCAACCTGATTGTTTTGATCCTAACAACAGGTGCAAAAACTTCATCGAAGTCTATTCCTTCTTTCTGTAGAAATCCTTTCACCATAAGCCTTACTTTGTGTCGAGTTAATTCCCCTTTCGAATTCGTTTTCACTTTGTATATCCACTTGACATCAATTGACTTCTTGTCTTGAGGTAATTCAACAAGTGACCAAGTGTTGTTGTCTTCGGTAGACTTCACTTCTTCGTTCATTGCTTTCACCCACTTTGAATCCTTCAATGCTTCACCCGCATTAACGGGTTTGACATCTGCATAGAAAGCATAATGTACCAGCTCACCTTCATCATCTATCACATCATCTGATGTAATCACACAATCTTGCAATCTTGCAGGCATGCGTCTTGTTCTTTGAGGTCTACTTGTACTTGGTATATCTGTTGGTTCCTCTAGTCGAACTTCTCTTTCAACTTGAGTTTCTGGTTCTTCGAATAGGATTCCCACTGAATCTTTCTTGACATTATCAGTCTAATCCTATTCTTTAAACTCATCTATGATCACGTCTCTGCTGATCACAATCTACTTTCTCACTGGATCGAACAACTTGTAGCCTCCTGTCGAATGATATCCAACTAGAATCATTTGACTTGACTTGTCATCAAGTTTTCTTCTCAACTGATCTGGCACATGTCTATATGCAATAGATCCAAATACCTTCAGATGACTCAAGCTAGGCTTCACACCAGACCAACATTCTTCTGGAGTAATTCCTTCTAGCTTCTTTGTAGGACATCTGTTCAAAAATATATGTTGCAGTCGAAACAGCTTCACCCCAAAACTCTTTAGGTAAATTATTGCCTTTCAACATACTTCTCACCATATTCATGATGGTTCGATTCTTCCTTTATGCAATTCCATTTTGTTGTGGAGTATAGGGTGGCACCACCTCATGCATAACCCTTTCCTTTTCACACAGCCTGTCGAAGTCTTTCGACACATATTCTCCATCACCATTAGTTCTCAAAACTTTGAGCTTTCGACCACTTCGTCTTTTGACCATAGACTTAAACTTGGCAAACACTTCGATCACTTCACTTTTCTTCTTGATCAGATAAGTCCATAGCTTTCGACTGAAATCATCTATGAATGTAACAAAGTATTTGTTACCTCCCATCGAATCTACCTGGATTGATCCACATACATCAGAGTATATGACTTCAAGAATAGCCTTCGATTTTCTTCCTGCATCCTTGATGAAGTTTTTCTTGTGTTGCTTCGCCTGCACACATTCCTCACATATTTCATTTGGAATGTCAATTTCAGGCAATCCTGAAACCATATTTCTTCTCTTCAAATATCTGATGTCTCTGAAGTTGACATGGCCTAGTCTATATTGCCATATCCATTCATCTCTGCTAGCTGCAGTCGAAAGGCACTTGTGCTCCATCACATTTAGTTCAATCTTGAAGGTTCGATTCTGAGACATAGGAGCCTTCAAGATTAATCTCTTGTTTGAATCAACGACTCTCATCATCTTATCTTTGATTGACACTTTATAATTCTTTTCGATCAAATGCCCTATACTGAGCAAATTTCTCTTCATGCCTGGTATGTACAACACATTGGAGACTACTAACCTTTTGCCATCTTTCCTCGTAATCATAACATCACCAATACCTTCAGCTGCTAGGGTATTGTCATTTGAAAATTTTATCTTATTTTTCATTGAGGGCTTTATATTGACAAACCAGTCTTTCCTTCCAGACATATGTGATGAACATCCTGAATCCAAGTACCATTGGTCCTTGAATCTATCTTCATCTCTTGTTGTGACCATCAACATCATCTCTTCTTCTTGATGTTTTGCAAGCTTTGCATCACTTTCTTGATTCTTTCGTTTTTTTGAACAATCACTCGAATAGTGTCCATACTTCTGACAATTGTAACATTGAATGTGACTCTTATTAGGTTTTTGACCACCACCTCTTCCTCTATTTGCAAAACCACCTCTTTGGTTGCCTTGATATGGTCTTCTTTGATTCGACATGTTTCCTTCGATATGGTTTCCTCTACCATTCGATTTGTTGTAGCCACCTCTATCTCTGTCGAAACACTTTCCTTTGCCTTTGGTTTCTTTTGCTGAATGTGCCTGCAATGCCACATCACTCTTCGATTTTCCTGCAGCTCTTTCATTCATTCTTTATTCATGAGATTCAAGCGTCCCTTGAAGCTCTTCCTTTGTCAATTTCGACAAGTCTTTCCCCTCTTCTATCGCCAGCACTATGTGATCGAACTTAGGAGCTAAAGATCTCAAGATCTTCGAAACAACAACTTTTGTTGTTAACGCTTCTCCACATATCTTGATTTGATTTACTAGTTTTATAACTCTAGTGAAGAAATCAGATATGCTTTCACTGTCTTCCATCTGAAGTAGTTCATACGTCCTTTTGTGAATTTGTAACCTTACTTCTTTCACCTTCTCAGCGCCTCCAAAAGACTTCTCAAGGATCTCCCAAGCTTCTTTTGCAGATTCTGAATCACTAACTTTTTTGAAGTTGTCTGGGCTGACACATTGATGAATTATAAATAATGCTTTATAACTCAGCTTCTCAGATTCTGTGTATTTTTTCTTTTCTTCTTCTGAAGCGTTTTCTCCAAGCGCTTCGACTGCATCTTTTACAAGGTCCCAAAGACCTTGACACTTGAATAAGACTTTCATCTGTTTGCACCAATTCTCATAGTTGTCAACTTTCAGAATTGGTAGCGTTGCTGAATAGTTTGCATTCCCATAACTTGTCATCGTGAATTCTTCAATCGTTCTTGATTGACACTTCCCTCGAATCGAAACAAAAGCTCTTGATACCAGATGTTGGAAATCCACCAAAATCTATGATGGATTTCTACCACAATGACAATTTAATTATGAGACAAACAAAGAAAAGAAGACAAGACAAATAATTTCTGAAGAGTTTCTCTCTGCTCACAAACTGCGAAAACTTTGTTATTCACTTGCAACTGCAAATTCTATGAATACAACTTGCTTGACTTGCTTTTTAAAAATAGGAGTTACTTCCTCTATTTATAACTGAGCTTACACCCTAAACTCAAAGCCCAAAAATATTTATTTTGTTACTAAATCAAATCTAATCTATTCTAGACTTAAATCAAATCTATTTAAATCTAAAACAAATCAAATCTTTTCAGCACTATGAATTACAATTTAACATTAATAATATATATTTTTATATAAATATTTTTTTTTTGTATTTGTACTAAAAAAATATTTTAATCAATAGTAAAGTTGTTCTATTATTATTCAATATTTTGATTAATAATTTAATGTTTCTGTTATTATTGAATATTTTGATCAATAATTTCATGTTTCATTATTATTAAATATTTTGATACGTAATTTCATGTTCTCGTTAATATTCAATATTTTGATTAGTAACTTTATGTTCCCGTTAATATTCAATATTTTGATTGATAAATTAATATTTCGATTAATATTCAATATTTTGATCAGAAACTTAATGTTCCCGCTAATATTCAATATTTTGATTAATAACTTTATGTTCTCGTTAATATTCAATAACTTCATATTCTCGTTAATATTAAATATTTTAATTAGTAATTTCATGTTCGCGTTAATATTCAATAGTTTGACCAATAACTTCATGTTCCCGTTAATATTCAATATTTTGATAAGTAACTTTATGTTCTCGTTAATATTCAATATTTTGATCAGTAACTTCATATTTTTGTTAATATTCAAAAAAATTATCGGTAATTTCATGTTCTCATTAATATTCAATATTTTGATCAATAACTTTATATTCTCGTTAATATTAAATATTTTGATCAGTAACTTTATGTTTCTGTTAGTAGTAAATATTTTGATCAGTAATTTTATGTTATTGTTAATATTCAATATTTTGATGATTAATTTTATGTTTCCATTAATATTCAATATTTTTTTATCAATAATTTAATATTTCCGTTAATATTCAATATTTTGATCTTAATATTCAATATTTTGATTAATAACTTAATATTCTCATTAATATTCAATATTCTTACCACTAACTTCATTTTCATGTTAATATTCAAAATTTTGATTAATAACTTCATGATTAATATTTAATATTTTTATCAACATCATATTTTCGTTAATATTCAATATTTTGATATTTTGTTATATAATTTCATGTTCTCGTTAATATTCAATATTTTAATCAATAACTTTATGTTTTTGTTAATATTTAATATTTTGATCAGTAACTTCATATGTTAATTTTCAATATTTTGATCATTAACTCCATGTTCCCGTTAATATTCAATGTTTTTATCAATAATTTCATGTTCTTGTTAATATTCAATATTTTAATCATTAACTTCATGTTTTCATTAGTATTTAATATTTTAATCAATAACTTCGTATTCCCGTTAATATTCAATGTTTTGATTATTAACTTAATATTCTCGTTAATATTTTTAATTTTTTATAATAATAAATGAATTTGAAGTAATATTATTTTTTGAAGAAAATTTCATGTAATATTATATATGTAACATTGTCGGTGTCTTCTCTTTTCAATATTGTTAGTATTGAAGCGTCTCTGTCATATTGTGTCCGAGTATCTGAGTATGTACTTCATAGCTATTAACCATTTTGATTTAAAAAATCCTAACTGTTATAACTAAAAAATCCTAACTGTTACAAAACTGACCAAAATCAGCTTCAATGTAACTCTTTGCTCATTCTGTCATTTCTCATATAGTATCTTTTGATAAGGGGTCTAACACAATCATCTCTTAAATACTAAAAACAAACAAAGTCCCCATAAAGTTACAAAATGACTTCACAAAACCATGTAGCTTTTTGAATTTTTCAGATAAACTTTTGATATTAATCTTTTTAAGAATGGCTGAATGAGCATATCATGCAGTTCCTATTTCAATATACTACATGTTTTGTTTATAACATTTTCACTTCACATAATACAAATTAAAATGGATTTTGAAAACAATAAATCAGTATAATTTCAAATAGAATTCCTTCCACCTGCCTCACACCATTGCTCCCTTTGCTTCCTTGTACAGTTGTACAGAAAAGTATTTTTCAGAAGAAAAAAAAAAAAAAAAAAAAAAAAATATATATATATATATATATATATATATATATATATATATATATATATATATATATATATATATATATATATATATATATATATATATGTGTGTGTGTGTTAGCTGGCAATTTCGAATAAAGAATAATTGGATATCAAAACAATATTTCGAATAAGTATATAAGGAGGTTGATATCAATGATGAATATTGGTGGGAAATATAGAACCATTGTTCTAAAAGACTCTTCGATTTCCAGTGATAGATGATGGATTTCGATTTGGGATTTTTAGTGTTTAAAATATAAAGAGTTCCTTTGTGCAAATGTGCCAGAATTGGAAGCGGTCCAGGCAAATGGTTTAATTCGAATCGAAGAAAATTAGCAAAATACTTCGCTGACACAGGGTTCGAATTTCAAATAAGAGCGCCATTCTTAGAAGACGCGTGGAAGTCAGTAAACGTAAGGAGCCTGCATGCTTCGATCGTGACATAATTTTAGAGTAGGACCGTTGGGGTCAGGATACTATAAATAAGTGTTTTTATGTTAGAATTGAGGGTGTTCATTTCGGGTACTAAAAAATCTCAAACACTCAAATTACCGCGACTTAAGGGAAACGAGTTAGAAGACAAAATGTACGTATTGAACATCATGATTCTTTATAATTTCAATACAAGTCTTTTTATATTTCTTTCACTTTTACAGTACTTTTGCTCTTAAATCTTTCGATTTCCTTTTATTTCCTTGTTTTACTTGCTTTCAAACACATTTATCTCTTTAGAAACTTCACTTTTACTTTATCTTTTTGTTCAAACACTTCATATTTCCAGAAACTGTTATATTCTCATAAACTCCTTATCTTTACATTCAAGTATTAAATCTGAAGTCTAATTCGAAGCCTTTCCTTTGTACATTCAGTTAGTTTATTTCTATAGACAATCTTAGAGATATTTCTTCAAGATAATGGGTATGAACATAGAAATGAGTTATGACATGTGTCCTAGGATCAATCTAGTCGATCCTGCAAGTAACCAATAATAGTCAATAAATTGGAAGACTAGCGGTTGTTTACTAGAAATCACTATAAACAAATTGGCACGAGTGGGACAGTGTCATAATAAAAAGTTCTATCAAACCGATTAGAGAATTTTAGGATCTTCTGAGTTTGGAGCGCGTTTCGGTACATGAACCTTCGAAGCGGCAAAATAAAGAATAATAATCCACATATACCCAGAAGACAACGTACCAAAACAATGGTTAACACAACCAACCAAGATAGGGGACAAAATCCCCCACAGGGGGCTGCAACAATCGTCTCAAGTTCGATTGATGCCTCCAATACCATCCTTGTTGGCAGTTCGAATACGGTCCCAGTAAATAGATTAGAAATGCCATCAAACATGTCCTCAATGCAAATTGTGCCACACGTAGGGAATCAACAGTATTCGACCCCCACTAGGCCTCCAGGTTTCAAACCTTTGAGACACAGAAACCCTCCGTATGGAATGCCAACTTCGTTTATGGCAGGGTTACATAATGCATCAACTTCGTCCCCAATCGAAGGATCTGGTTCAGGAATGAACCATTTGGGTACAAATTCCCAGAATATAGGAAACTTCGCCCAGTTGCCTACCCTTACAACTAATAGTCAGGCAGCGCTTAGGCAACAGATGGATGATAGCAATCATGATATGGTAGGAATCCTAGCCCGCGAAATGAATGTTATTTTCAATCCCCTTATCCAGAATATAAATAGAACAAACCAAGAAAATGCAGCCCAGATGGCCAGAATAGCAGATTTTTTTGGTGCCCCTGATACACCTGCGAGACGTAGGCAAAACCCAGTGGTGATTCGAAACGAAGAACCCATGATCGAATAGATTCGACCCCCCATACAAGTGGTCGAAGAGAGAAATATAGGGGTAAGATTAAGGAACCAGGAAGTTCAGGAAGTTCAGAATGAACAACCTAGACCAATAATGATGGTGAATAGGGACCAAAATGCAGACGAAATTGTTCATAGAATTAGAAATGACAATTTAGTGGCAGAAAATAACCTCACCACCATGATCGAAAGAATAATGGCCCAGAATGGTTTAAATTCAAGATTTAGGAGGCCAAATTACACATCTCCTATTGTAGACTATGTTCTGCAAACAGAATTACCCAAGGGCTTTAAAGTCCCTAAATTCACGAAATTTGATGGAGACACGAGTGAATCAACAGTGGAACATATAGAGAGATATTTAACCGAAGCAGGAGATATAGCAAATAATGAAAATCTTAGGATAAAATACTTCCCAAGTTCTCTAACGAAGAATGCCTTTACTTGGTTCACCACCCTACCCCCTGGATCTGTGGACACATGGCCTTATTTAGAAAGACTTTTCCATGAACAATTTTACATGGGTCAGTCTAAAATTAGTCTCAAAGAATTAGCAAGCATTAAGAGAAAATTCACGGAACCAATAGATGATTATTTGAATAGGTTCCGTTTATTAAAATCTAGATGCTTCACAGTGGTCCCTGAACATGAATTGGTCGAAATGGCTGCTGGGGGCCTAGATTATTCCATTCGAAAGAAATTGGATACACAATATCTTAGAGATATGGCCCAACTAGCAGACAGAGTTCGTCAGGTCGAAAGATTAAAAGCTGAAAAGGCTAGGGCTAATAAAAATCATAAGAAAGAGAGAATAACCTACATAGAGGCCGAAGAGGAGAACATAGATGATTCTCAAGACCCTTATGATTTCGATCAGTTCGAAATAGATCTTGCAGAACTGAAGGAAGCACCCCCTTATGCTTGCAAAGTTCTGCTTCCTTCCAATGGAAAGGATTCAGTCGAAAGTGAAAAGAATGATAAATTCCCTAAGAAAATCTATACTTTCGATATAACTAAATGTGATGAAATATTTGATCTGCTTGTTAAAGATGGCCAGTTAATAGTTCTTCCTAACCTTAAGATTCCTCCGTGGGAACAAAGGAAGAAGAGGGGATTTTGTAAATATCACAATATTTTAGGACATAAAACCTCACAATGTTTTCTTTTTAGGGATCTGATACAAAACGCAATCAAAGATGGCAGGCTGAAGTTCTCATACAAAGGGAAGAATCCAATGAAAGTTGATACGGATCCGTTGCTGATGGCGGAGACTAACTATGCTAAACCTCTGGATATCAATGTAGTAGAAATTGCTGAGAGGAAAGTTGAATCGAAAGTGGAAGTCGAAGAGGATGGGGACTTCATCTTGATCAAGAACGAAAGAGAGGCTACTGATGGCCTCCCAAAGGTGCTCAAAGCAAAGATACTAAGTGACAAAAAATTAACCGAGGCCACTGAGGGTCTCAGAATGAAATTTGAAGAAGTCAAAATTTCTGATGGTCAAATGCTGAGGGATAGAGAGCAAAGAAGAGAGAACTTACCTAGAAAAGACGTGAGTTTGCGCGAATACCTCTTCCACTGTCATAAGAAAAACCAGGATAAGTTGTTGTGCCCAAGGTGCAGCATCATCTGTAACCCCAGAATTACTACTGAGTTTGAAAGGGCCCAGCGCAAACGAACAGGGGTCAACTGGAGGCAAGACATCCAACTGTACAGAGTATATCCAAAAGCTGATGAAAGTCTGCTCGAATTCTTGGTTCGTTGCCACAAGATTGGAACAAAGTGTTTAATATGTCCCAGATGTGCAGCGGTGTATGATAAAGAAATGGTTGAAGCGTTCGAGAGAATTCCGTTTGCATCAGGCTGGGGGCACCAAGGCAGAATGCCTTCGAATCCTGTTAACACTGGCAGAAATATTCCAAGGAGGCCAGATAGCCCTTACCCCAGGGGAGCAAAGAAAGTTTCCTTTAAACTACCTGCAGAAATCCCCACTGACAGATGGTTGCAGGTGAAGGCTGATAAGGGAAAAGGGAAGTGGCGCAACTATGACCAAAGAGGAAGGACTGCGATGGCTTACAGAAAGCAATTCAATTCAAATAGGAGGGAAGAAATAAGACTGGATAATTACAAAGGCAAAAATCCAATGTCTCGCTCTCAGTGGCGCAGACACCAGAGAAATAAAAAAGCAGAAAGGGATTCGAAGCCTATGGGGATAGGAGAATCTAGTACCAATAACCCAACATCAGTGAACCAGACTGGGGGCAAACCCCCAGTGTCCAAGAAGCTTTTTTCACCAAAGGAAGACATTGTGAAAATCAAAGGTTTTTTCTGAAAATAAGAAATCTGGGTTGTTTGAAGGTTGAGCAAGTTTGGAAAAGTTTGGAATGAAGAAGGTGAAGTGCTTTTATAGCTGTTGTACCCCAAATTTTGACCTAAGATATCGTCTCCTACCTGCATTTTTACATTACATTTGTTCGATCCATCGATTTTAAAATTCATGACTTTTTTCTGGACAAGAGCCATTTATGCTGAACATTAAATCATTTAATCGATTCGTGCTAAAAAATGATGTTTATTAATTATTTATTATCTAAAATTTAAATAATTGAAATTCATTTTCGATTATTATGTAATTTAAAGATGTATAGATAATAAAATAAACATCAGAGAAGAGGCGCATTAATTGTGTGGACAGCATTTATTTATTACTCATTATCTTAAATTTAAGAAACTAGAATTTATTCTTAGTTATTATATAATTTAAAAGTTTATGAATAATATAATAAGCATTCGAAAAAGTTCGTTGGTCAATAACGACTGTTTAATCATCCGTCGTTCTAAGTTAAATAATTGAAACCCTGTTTTAATTATCATAATTTAGTTGTGAATGGTGAATTAAATAATCGAAGACATTAGTTGATCAACGATAATTATTTATTTATCTGTTTATTGTTTTGAATGTAGGTAATTGAAACTTGTTTTCAATTATTATTCGTTTGGAGAAATTGTAAACGATAAATAAATAAAGAAGAAGAATTTAATGGGCAAATAGTTTTCTTTTATTCATTTTCTTATTGTACAAGTTATTATGTAAACATTGTATATATTACAATAAATTACAATAATAAATTGACAAAAACTAAAATGAAATAAAAAACTAATCTATCCTAATTCTAAAACTTCCGATCCAATGCGTTTTGTCCGCTCATTTAATGTTACCTGCACAATTAAAAGAAAGAAATTAGAATTCAAATAAATAATTAAAATGCAGAAAATAAATTTAATGTTCATCATTAAATGCAATGGCCGGAATCAGTTATTCTTTTTTTGCAAATCGCGGGATTGCTCCCGGTTCACAAAAAAAAAGGAATTTTAAAACATATGCAAGTTTATGTTTTCCAAAAAAAACTGCATGTTTAAATTAATTACATTTGTTTAAAATCCCAAATGCAATTTCAAAGAAGCATACAGCATAAGCATACAAAAACCATGCAGTAACCACATATGCAAGCATGCTTACGTGAACCATTGCCTACATAGCAGAAAACAAAACAATTTTTGTATTAAAAGGAAAACATGCAGTTTGACCACATTTGCAAGTAATGTAAAAGTCCCATTTTCATCATTTTCTGGCCATTGCAATTTCAGAAAATGTACAGCTTATCACTTTATATCAAAGCCATACTGAGAGAAAAAAAGAGAGGGAGAAGTGTGGGATTTGCAGGCTTAGCATAGGCAGAAAGAGGTTATACAAGACAAACAAAATATAGCCAGTAAAAATAATAACACAAAAGAAGAATAGAAACAAATTGGAGGGACAGTAGTGCAGATTGCTCAGGGAAATCCCAAAGCATTTTTGAATTCCTGGCCTGTAGCAAAAGAAGAGGGAAGGAGTTGTTATAATACACAACAAAAAGAAAACCAACAGTAGAACATATATCCAAGCCTCCAAGAAAAACTTAGAGATTTTAGTTCTCCAAAAAACCACACAAAGCTAGCAACCTGCATAATCACCCATACTGTCAAAAAACCACTTCCAAAACCTTATGGCCAAGCTTTACAAAAATCGATTGAGACATTAAAGCCAATATCATCATCCTGTTATCAAAAAACATACAAATAATCTCACAAAAAACACAAGTTCACATAACCATCAATATGGCCTAGCCAACTTATATCCCAAGTTCCGTCAATCCGTCCAAACCACACAAAAATCCCCACATCTATCACCATGTCCAACCATTACTCAAACCTGAGCTTTATCCATCCAAAAACCTAAAAAAATTCTAAGGCAACCGGCTAGGCCTCAGTATCAACAACATCATTGGCCTTTCAAAAATTATTCAAGCCAATAGAATCATTATACAGTACAGTTTCAACAAAACCAAGTGCAATATCAGTTCCAACAAAACCCAGTACAGTAGCTCGTTCAAAGAAGAAGAGAGGAAAGACCAAGTACAATATCACGTTCAAGCAAGAAGAAGAAAACAGAAGTGCAACATCATGTTCAAAGAAGAAGAAGAAAAACAAGTGCAGTAGGCAAACGAAGAGGAAGAAATACGGTATTAGTTTCAACAAAGCCAAGTGCAACATCACGTTCCAAGAAGAAGAAGAACAAATGCAGTAACTCATTCAAAGAGTAAAAATACAGTACAGTACCGTGGTAGCAACCAAGAAGAGGAAAATCATAATACCGTTCACCGCTGTGCACGCTTGCCATCTCCCCGCCGTCCGGCCTCCGTCACCCCCTAGCCTCCTCCTCCGTCTCCACCTAGGTAACAATCTCCCCTCTCTCTTATTTCTTCGAATGCCTCTCAAATCAACATGAACAATCAATATAAGAATCAATCAAGATCAAACATGATATAAATCATCTAATCAACATGCAAAAAAAACCGAATCGAATGTTCACGAATCAAACGCGCGCTTACCGTCTCCGTCTAGCCGTCTCGTTCTTGCTCGGTGGAAGGAAGAAGGGCCAAGAGTGGGTGGCCGTGGCAAAGAGGAAACATCAAGTCCGGTGGCGAGGATGAAGAAGCAGGGCGAAGAAGATGAAGATCGTGAAGAAGAGGGAGGCGCCGTTTCTGCCTCATGATAACCCTAAATCCCAATTTTACAAAACAAGATTAACCCTAATGCTGTATAACCTCTTGGGCCACCCTTACTCCCAGCTTAAGCCCACGAATCCTTGTACACCCCCCCTGTCTTCATTTCGCCTTGGGCCTTATCCCAACCTTCTAGCCCATTCTGATTTATTCATACACCCCCTATTAACTCATTTCTTTCTATTTTAATTATCCTCTTAAAAATCTTATTAGTTTTAATTGTAGTTTGGTTAACCAAAAATAATCTAAAGTTTTAATAATAGGCCATTTTACTAATTCAAATTTTCAAGATTTAATAATCTTAATATCTTTTAAAAATTAGATTTTTAGTTAGTAATATTGAGTTTTAATTTAATCTAAAGAATTCCTAAAATAATATTTTTATAATAAAAGGCATAAGAATAGAAAAACTAAAAAATATGTTGTTACCTTAATATTAATATCAAAAATATAAAAAACTCAATAACTTAAAACTAAAAAAATGTCACGTCCTCTTTAAATAATTCTTTTGATTTACCCTTATCAAAAAATGCGTAAAAAAATTAAGATACTTTCTTCCCGTTAACATTAAACAAAAAAATCATAAAAACGCATTGTTCGCATCTTTTATTCCATCATTTAGATTATTGCTATTTTTATTATTATTCGCACATTTTTGTTCGTGTATTTTTGTTTATTCGGTTTATGTTAAAATCCAAAGGAAAAACAGTAAATTTGTTGACTTCATGTCTTCAAACCTGACTGCTCAAATTGTCGCACTTCATTAAAACTTAGGATAACTTTTTTCTCAAATATTCACCTTCCATCAAAATTTCAACCTTTTCAAGATTTATACCTTTTAAGCAAAAACTTCGACGTTAGGTTGTCGTATCTTCAAAAGCCCGTCCGTATCCCTTTTCGGCCAAAACGATTTATCTTCAATCAAGCGATCAATTTTAAAATAAAACAGATATTTCAAAAGGTTCCTATAGAGTACTATAGATGCATTGGGTGCTAGTACCTTCCCATTGTATAACCAACCCCCGAACCATAAGACCTCTTTTCAAAAACGCTTTGTATTTTATTATTGTTTACATTGCATATTTAGGGTTTTATTTCGCTCTTTTCCCTTTTCCTTTGGAAATAATAAAGCGCGGTGGCGACTCTTGATTTTGTGAGACGAATTAATCAATAATACGATCTCCGATTTACCCCGCTACATTTTTTATCGCTACAGAATTGGCGACTCTGCTGGGGAAAGATTGACCTCTTGCTGGTCCATCCCTAAGTGGGTTAAGCCTAATTTGT
Organism: Vicia faba; assembly: GCA_948472305.1. NCBI lineage: Eukaryota > Viridiplantae > Streptophyta > Magnoliopsida > Fabales > Fabaceae > Vicia > Vicia faba. The sequence continues at coordinate 1,551,073,182 of OX451738.1, read as the reverse complement.
TTTATCTGTTTTATCATTATTTGATTGTTTGATTATATGTATATATTGTGATTATTTGGGTGTTGATAATATTTACAAAGGACAAGTCCTATACCCGGACTAAGTTACACTTAGGAATAGGACGGGCGGTATAGTCATGTTAACTTTGAGGGAGTAATCCCAAAGAAGGAGGCATGAGATCCCCCACTCAATGGAAGGCCCTCTTGAACTTAATATCTGTTTACCGAGTAATCGGGAAGACATTATTATTTTCGACCTAGGAGCCCGAGAAGTTGAGGACCGTAGAACCCTAACCCATCTTGGCCTTTTTAGGTGTAGCGCGGAGACTATAACGGAGTAATTCGGAAGTAGTTGTCACGCGATGCTACGCTCGGACGAGTTCCTCTTGAGAATATTGCTAATTATTGAGTAATCAAGACGTTGGTAATATCCGAAAGAGGGATGTAGACTCTGGGAACTCTTAGAACCTTGTCTTACAGGTGTGATCGAAACATTAGTACATACCTTTGGGTGGGCTTTACCCTCGACTCCATGCTGAACGTTGAACCTTTAAACCCCATGTTTGCAAATTTACGTGTGACTGTTGCACTATCATTCATTCATGCATTCATCAACATCTTTGTAAAAAACTCGTTTTTCAAGGAACTTTGGAATGATTTTTGCAAACGTCTCAGGGTATTATGGAATTTGGAAGGAGAAATACTCGAAGCTTTAGCTTCAAGGAGCCCGAAATTGAAGAACTGAAGAGTTTGATTCCGAAGATAGAGAGTCCGACAGATTTTCAGAAGAAATATGGGTCCATCGTACCGCTCATGAAGCGCAAGATGAAGAAAGGCATCCTCAACACGTTGGTTCAGTTCTATGATCCCCTGTACCGATGTTTCACCTTCCCGGATTATCAGTTGATGCCTACTTTAGAGGAGTACTCCTATATTCTTGGTTTGCCGATCGTCGACCGTGTTCCTTTTTCCGGATTAGAAGAGGAGCCTAAATCCCATGAGATAGCAACCATCACTCACCTGAAGAAGTCAGAGATAGAGGAGAATATGACTACGAAAGGGGGAATCCGGGGTTTGCCGGCGCAGTTTCTGTTGAAGAAAGCTCGTTACTTTGCTGATACAAAGGATACCGTTGCCTTCGAGGACGTGTTTGCTCTACTCGCATATGGTCTTTTCTTATTCCCTAACATTGATAAATTTGTGGATGTCAACGCTATCAGAGTTTTCCTGATTGGAAATCCGGTCCCTACGCTGCTAGGAGACACGTATTACTCTATCCATCTTCGAAACTCTTATCAAGGAGGGATGATTATCTGTTGTGTGTCGTTGTTGTATCAGTGGTACGTCTCGCATTTACCTGGGTCCGATGCTTTCTGGGATCTTGAGAGGGAACCGCGTTGGGCGCCAAAGATTATGGCTCTCACTCATTTCGATATTGACTGGTACAATCGAGTTTACCATGACGTGGAGATTATTGACAGCTGTGGTACTTTTCCCAACGTACCTCTTCTTGGTACGAGGGGTGGAATCAACTATAACCCTGTTCTAGCGCGCCGTCAGTTCGGGTACCCGATGAGAGATAAGCCGAACAGTATCCATGTGAGTGGTTTCTTTCTTCAGGAAGGACAAGATCATCAGGCTGCTAAGAGGGAGATTGAAGGAGCTTGGCGCCATATCCACAAGAAAGGGAGAGATATGCTGGGACATAGAGGTGCCGTCTCTTTGGAACCTTACCTGCAGTGGGTCCGTGCTAGGGCTTGTGCTCTCAAGATGCCGTATAAACTTGAGAAACCTTTATTCCCTGCCATCGCACCATCATCAGTTGCTATCCCAATCGCGGATGTAGGAGAATATCAAGGGAACCTGGCTAGGATGAAATCCGAAAGGGATGCTTGGAAGGAAAAGTACCATATGTCCGAATACGAGAATCGAGTCCTGACTCGACAGCTGAAAGAAAAGAAGGAGTTGTTGCTTATTCAAGACGGCCGGTTCGTTGACCACGATGAGAAGCTTCGTCAGAAGGATGCCTTGCTGAAGAAGTATGCGAGTGAAAGGAAGAGAAAAAGGGAATGTTCAGTAAGCATGGCTCTCGTTCCTAATCCACAGGAAGAAATCATCGATCGACTGATAGCGGAAAAGAAAGATATGGAGGACTTTTACGAAGAAAAGATCAAGAAGCTCCAGTTACAGCTGGTATTTGGTCCGTCATCTGAGGATTCCGAGTAAGCTTTAGCTTTAGTTTATTTTATTGATGTCATTTTGTAAAACTATGTAAAAGGGTTTCATGCTCCAAAATTGTAATTTATTGTATTGGGCTTCATGCTCCAAGTTGTAATTTACTGCTTTCTTACTTCGAAAATGTAATTTATCACTTTATTATGGTTTTCATGTTGCAAGTTGTAATTTATTGCTTTCATTAGTGGATTTGTTATCTCAAAGTTGTAATTTGCTTTTCCAAATTGTAAGTTGTAATTTATCGCTTTCGATTAACGGATTGAGTTTTTGTTGTTCTAAATTCCTTTACCATTGATGTATGCAAAGTTACTAAAGTTCCTTGAAAAAACTTTTAAAATGAGTCATCATTTGCATTGCCATCATGCATCATTTCACATTCCACATCACATGTTTTCTAGAGTCTCATTCTTGTTCTTTTTCCACCGAAGGTTGTCAAGCTGTCTCACCGATACGACACTCGGGCCAATCGTCAGAAGAAAATGGAAGATTTGGAACAGGAAAATCACGAGCTTCGTGGGGAAGTTGCTACACTTCGTGCCGAGATGGAAAAGTTAACAGCGTTGGTGGAAAGTATGGTGGCTGTTCAGAATCAGCCATCGACTACGGCTGCCGAGATTCAGACTTCAACTCCAGTGGTTTCCGAAATTGTTACAGTTCCTGCATCCACAACTCAAATCAACTCTCCGCTTCAACATCACATGCCGAAAGGTTTTCCATGGGGAATGCCTTACAACTTTGTGCCAGAGGGGTATCAGCCTACCGTACAACCTATATTTCAGTCTGCATTGTCTCTTCCTCAACCAGAGACAACTGCCATGCCGCCAGTAATTCCGTCTGTAACACCTTTTTCGCAACCAGTTATGACGACCGTTGCTCCCGTGGTCCACTCAGTACCATATTTGAATGAACCAGTTTATCCTGCCAAGCCCGCTGAAAGTTTGGGTCTTTTTGATAGAATGGAAGAATTTCAGGATCAGTTCCAGGAAATGCAGAAGGAGCTTAGAGCATTGAAAGGGAAGGATTTGTTTGGGAAGAGTACGCATGACCTTTGTCTAGTTCCAAATGTCAAGATTCCAGCGAAATTCAAAGTACCCGACTTTGAGAGATATAAGGGTGATTCGTGTCCTAGAAGCCATTTGACAATGTACGTGAGGAAGATGTCCACGTACTCCGATGATCATGATTTGTTGATTCATTATTTTCAAGACAGCTTGACGGGTGCTGCTCTAAAGTGGTATATGGGTTTAGACAGCATTCGAATCCGCAACTTTAACGATCTTAGTGAAGCCTTTGTCCATCAGTACAAGTACAACGTTGACATGGCACCGGACAGGGATCAACTCCGGGCCATGTCGCAGAGAGACCGAGAATCTTTTAAGGAGTATGCCCAGAGGTGGCGTGAAATTGCTGCCCAAATCTATCCACCTCTTGAGGAGAAAGAGATGACTAAGATATTTTTGAAGACTTTGGGGTCCTTTTACTATGAGAGAATGATAGCCAGCGCACCCAGTGACTTCACCGAAATGGTAAGCATGGGCATGCGATTAGAGGAAGGAATTCGCGAAGGGCGTCTGGTTAAAGAAGGGAGTCCGTCTAGCAGTGCGAAGAAGTTCGGAGGTGTTTTCCCGAAAAGAAAAGAGCAAGATGTCAGTGCTTTGTTTCCAGGTAGGCCTAGGAGAGGTTACTCTCACGTTGCGGCAGTCACTCCGGCTGTCCGCCCAACTTTGATAGCCCCATCTCATCAGATTCCGCCAACTCAACCACGGCCTTTTCAGCAGCAGCCTCGACAACAGGCTTATCCGTTCAACAATCAGAACCGTTCGCCCAGGAAACCGCAGTTCGATGCCATTCCTATGACGTATACTGAATTGTTCCCTGCTCTCATCAGAAAGAATCTCATCACAACCAAGCCACCTCCTGTCGCACTGAACAGTGCTTCTCCGTGGTACAAGGCGGATCAATTCTGTGAATATCATCAAGGGTCACCGGGGCACAACCTTGAGAATTGCTTTGCTTTGAAGGCGGACGTGCAGAGGTTAATTAAGAATGGCATCTTATCTTTTAAGGATGTTAATCCAAACGTCAGAGATAACCCTTTGCCCCGACATGGGGCAGCTTCTGTGAATATGGTGGAAGGTTGTCCGGGGAAGTTCCGAGTTTTCCAAGTCGAGCACATCAGAGAATCATTGATCAGGTTACATCAGAGTTTGAGAAGACTTGCCTTTGTTAGGCACCAACATGACTATGACGTTTGTGAGTTTTGTTCAAGAGAAGATGATTGTCCTATCGTGAAGGAGGACATTCAGAAGTTGCTAGATCAGAGAATTATCACTATTACCTATGACCGAAATCCTGAAGATGAAGTGAATGTTATCACCCCACAATTTAATTTGCCAGAATCAGTAGAAATTGCTTACAACAGCCAGACTGCGTCTGTTGATCCCTTGATTATTTACCCACCTGGCCCTGTGCCTTACAGCTCAGACCAAGCCGTGCCGTACAAGTATAACGCCACCATGATCGAGAATGGGGTAGAGGTCCCCATACCAACTAGACCGTCTTTTGTTAATATTGCTGATGTAAGTAGAGTGACAAGAAGTGGGCGTGTTTTTGCCGCAGTACCGTCGAGAAGACCAGAAGTTCAAGTTAGGAGGCCCATGCCGGCGGAGATTCCTGTAAGAAAGGGTGAACCAAAAGTTGAGATAGGCCGATCCAGTGAACCTATCCCTCACCCTGAAGAAGATGAGATCTTAAAGCTTATCAAAAGAAGCGAGTATAAGGTTGTGGACCAGCTCTTGCAAACACCTTCCAAGATTTCCTTGCTTGCCTTATTGAGAGATTCCGGTGCACATAGAGAGGCCTTGATGAAGGTCTTGGACCAGGCGTTCGTAGACCATGATGTGACAGTTGATCAGTTTGATGGGATTGTGGGAAATATAACCTCGTGTAACAACTTGGGTTTCAGTGATGAAGAACTCCCGGAGGAGGGGAGAAACCATAATATGGCTCTGCACATTTCAGTAAGTTGTGGAAACGATACCTTATCAAGCGTGTTGGTGGATACGGGCTCGTCATTGAATGTGATGCCCAAGACCACGTTGTCTCGACTTTCATATCCAGGTGCTCCTATGAGGCCTAGTGGAGTAATTGTTAAAGCATTTGATGGTTCCAGGAAGACAGTTATTGGTGAAGTGGATCTTCCCGTAGTGATTGGTCCCCATACTTTTCAAATCACTTTCCAAGTGATGGACATCCGTGCTGCCTACAGCTGTTTATTGGGTCGTCCCTGGATCCATGATGCCGGGGCAGTCACCTCCACGCTCCATCAGAGATTAAAGTTTATAAGACATGGGAAGCTAGTGATGATTGGGGGAGAGCAGGCCATGGTGGTAAGCCATTTATCATCATTTTCTTTTATTGATGCTGACGAGGATGTTGGGACCCAGTTCCAGGGCCTATCTGTTGCTAAGAATACAGTGAAAAAGCAAGGCGCATCCATCTCTTCTCTTGAGGATGCACGGCGAGTGGTGGAAAGTGGTTCGGCCGAAGGATGGGGCCAGGTGTTGACGTTACCCGAGAACAAGTCTGGGGAAGGTTTGGGTTTTCATCCAATATCTGCAAGGGTCAAGAAGGAGGTGGTTGTTCGTCCAATTCAAGAGGTTTTCCGGAGTGCAGGGTTTGTGCATCCTGAGGTTGATGCTGTCATAGATGATGATTCCGAGGAGGATTTTCCCGTGTTTGTGACGCCCGGATTGGCTTGCCAAAATTGGATAGCTGTTGATGTTCCTGTGGTTATGCATATTTCCGAGTAATGTTTTGCTTATTTTCCTTTTGAAAAATCGCTCTGCCCAAGGCGAAACGTATTTTGTGTCGGGCTATGAAAATAACTCCTTTTGCTCTGCCCAAGGCAAAAGAGAAATGTCTGGGCTTTCTGTCTCAAGTATTTCCCCTTTAATGAATAAAAATGTTATTTTGTCCACTGCTGTTTTATTTTTCACTTTTTCGGGAAATAATAATGAAAATTAATTAAGAACATTTTGTTTTATTTGCACAAATCGATTTCTAAAATAAAGCATAATCATGTGTGCAGATTACTTCATGACTTAACCATCGAAAACAATGATCCTATGCCCTCTCCCAACTTTGAATTCCCTGTGTTCAGAGCCGAAGAAGGGGATGATGAAGAGGTTCCTGTTGAGATTTCCCGTTTGCTTGAGCAGGATGAGAAGATCATTCAACCATTTGAACAACCTATAGAGTTGGTCAACTTGGGTGATGAAAAGGATAGAAAGGAAGTCAAAGTCGGAGCGTTGCTTATCCCGGAAGTTAAGGAGAAAATGTTGGAGCTTCTCAGAGAGTATGTTGACGTATTTGCTTGGTCCTACCAAGATATGCCAGGGTTGGACAACGACATTGTGGAGCATCGTTTACCGTTGAGACCTGAATGTCCGCCGATTAAGCAGAAGTTGAGAAGGACTCGCCCTGACATGGCTGACAAGATTAAAGAAGAAGTTCAGAAGCAGATCAATGCAGGTTTCCTTGTTACGTCGGTCTACCCTCAGTGGTTAGCCAATATAGTGCCTGTTGCAAAGAAAGATGGCAAAGTTCGGATGTGTGTAGACTACAGAGATCTGAATAGAGCTAGTCCGAAGGATGATTTCCCATTACCTCATATTGACGTATTGGTCGACAGTACCGCCAAGTTCAAAGTCTTTTCTTTCATGGATGGTTTCTCCGGTTACAATCAAATCAAGATGGCACCAGAGGATATGGAGAAGACGGCTTTCATTACACCTTGGGGAACTTTCTGTTATCGGGTTATGCCGTTTGGTTTGAGGAATGCTGGCGCAACATACCAAAGGGCCATGACTGCTTTGTTCCATGACATGATGCATAAGGAGATCGAAGTGTATGTGGATGATATGATCGCCAAATCGCAGACTGAGGAGGATCACTTGGAACATTTGTTGAAGTTATTCCAGCGTTTGAGGAAGTACAAACTCCGTCTGAATCCCAACAAGTGTACTTTTGGCATTCGCTCTGGAAGACTTCTGGGTTTCATTGTCAGTCAGAGAGGTATTGAAGTAGATCCTGATAAAGTCAAAGCCATTCGGGAAATGCCCGCACCCAAGACGGAAAAACAAGTAAGAGGATTCCTTGGGAGACTGAACTACATTTCTAGATTTATATCTCATATGACTGCTACCTGTGGGCCGATTTTCAAGCTTCTCCGCAAGAACCAAGGATGTGTGTGGACAGAAGATTGTCAGAAAGCTTTCGATAGTATCAAAGAATATTTACTCGAACCTCCCATTTTGATTCCTCCGGTGGAAGGAAGACCTTTGATTATGTACTTGACTATATTGGAAGACTCCATGGGATGTGTGCTTGGTCAACGAGACGAGACTGGAAGAAAGGAGCATGCGGTATACTATCTGAGTAAGAAATTCACGGACTGTGAGTCTCGGTACTCATTGCTTGAGAAAACCTGTTGTGCTTTAGCCTGGGCTGCTCGCCGTCTGCGCCAATATATGATTAATCACACTACTTGGTTGATCTCCAAAATGGACCCGATCAAGTATATCTTTGAGAAGCCCGCCTTATCTGGAAGAATAGCCCGTTGGCAGATGTTGTTATCTGAATATGACATTGAGTATCACACTCAGAAAGCGATCAAAGGGAGTATTTTAGCCGATCATTTGGCTCACCAACCGATTGAAGATTACCAATCCATCAAGTTTGATTTCCCAGATGAAGATGTCATGTACTTGAAAGCTAAGGATTGTGAAGAGCCGTTACTTGAAGAGGGACCTGATCCTGAATCCCGTTGGGGTTTGATATTTGACGGAGCTGTGAATTCCTATGGAAATGGAATTGGGGCAATCATCGTTACTCCCCGAGGTACTCATATCCCGTTCACGGCAAGACTGAAGTTTGACTGCACGAACAACATGGCGGAATATGAGGCCTGTATTATGGGTCTCGAAGAAGCAGTAGACCTAAGGATTAAAATTCTTGATATTTACGGAGATTCGGCGTTGGTGATTAATCAAATCAAAGGAGAATGGGAAACTCGCCATCCTGGTTTGATCCCTTACAGAGACTACGCTAGAAGATTGTTAACTTTCTTCAACAAGGTGGAATTACATCATATCCCTAGGGACGAGAATCAAATGGCTGATGCTTTGGCTACCTTGTCTTCAATGTTTCAAGTGAATGATTGGAATGATGTGCCTACGATCCGGGTTATGCGCCTCGACAGACCTGCTCATGTGTTCTCAGTGGAAGAGGTCACCGACGACAAACCTTGGTTCTATGACATACAAACGTGTTCTTCAAACTCACGAGTACCCGCCTGGGGCATCCAGTAAAGATAGGAAGACGTTGAGAAGATTAGCAAGCAGTTTCTTTCTCAATGAAGAAGTGTTGTATAAGAGGAATTACGACATGGTCTTGCTCAGATGTGTAGACAAACGTGAAGCAGACATGCTGATGCAAGAAGTGCACGAAGGATCCTTTGGCACTCATGCCAATGGACAGGCAATGGCTAGAAAGATGTTGAGAGCTGGTTACTACTGGATGACAATGGAATCCGACTGCTGCAAGTATGTGAAGAAGTGTCATAAATGCCAGATTTATGCGGACAAGATGCACGTGCCGCCGACCCTCCTCAATGTTATATCTTCACCTTGGCCTTTCTCTATGTGGGGCATTGATATGATTGGGATGATTGAACCCAAAGCTTCAAATGGTCATCGTTTCATCTTGGTAGCGATTGATTATTTTACTAAGTGGGTGGAAGCAGCATCTTATGCTAATGTAACCAGACAGGTGGTAGTCAGATTTATCAAGAATCAGATCATTTGTCGGTACGGTATCCCGAGCAAGATCATCACCGATAATGGGTCGAATTTGAATAACAAGATGATGAAGGAGCTTTGTGAAGAGTTCAAGATCGAACACCATAATTCCTCTCCTTACAGACCGAAGATGAATGGGGCTGTCGAAGCTGCTAACAAGAATATCAAGAAGATTGTCCAGAAGATGGTGGTAACTTATAAGGATTGGCATGAAATGCTTCCGTTTGCTTTACACGGGTACCGTACTTCGGTTCGAACTTCGACGAGCGTGACCCCTTTCTCCCTAGTTTACGGTATGGAAGCAGTACTCCCCGTGGAGGTTGAGATTCCGTCTCTGAGAGTGTTGATGGAAGCTAAGCTTTCCGAGGCCGAATGGTGTCAAAGTAGATACGATCAGTTGAACTTAATCGAAGAAAAGAGATTGACAGCGTTGTGTCACGGTCAGTTGTATCAGCAAAGGATGAAGAAGGCTTTTGATAAGAAGGTTCGACCTCGCGAGTTCAGAGAAGGTGACCTTGTGCTCAAGAAGATATTATCTTTCCAACCTGATTCTAGGGGCAAATGGGCTCCGAATTATGAAGGACCGTATGTTGTTAAGAAAGTTTTCTCTGGAGGTGCCATGATTCTCACCAATATGGATGGTGAAGACCTCCCGCGTCCCTTGAACGCCGATGCAGTCAAGAAGTATTTCGCTTAGGCAGGTTTTGGGTCAAATCAGTCTCGGCATCTGAACACGTTCTGGAATTCAAAGTTGTTAGGGAGAATAGTGATCATTGTTTTGTATGACCTTTATTTCATGTACTATTTCCCCAAGCTTTTGTAAACCGTCGGAGTCGCATTGTTAGCGAACAACCTCTTATTAATGAAGTTTGAGCACTTATCTTTTGTGGGCAAAATTTTAATTTTTACGGAAATACTTGAAACAAATTTACTTAAATGTCCTTATTTTAAAAATGTGTCGTGAATAACGAAAGGAATATTAACAGTTTGTTCCAAGGATGGTCAAGCCATGAAATGCAAAGCAGTACAATAGTTTATTCGTGCATGATGAGCATGTTTTATTTCAAATCACCATGAGGCGTTGGTTGTGTAAACTTGTGTTTCTAGTGGTACTAAGTTTGATGATTCCCCGGCTTTCCCATTGAGCATTGTTTTGGCTATCTCTAGTTGGGCGATCTCCGATGTGGTGCATTTTGTCTCATACCCTGATCTATTGATATTAGAAGATTGGATTTGGATGTTCTTCTCCTCAGAAGACTTGGACCTTGTAGCGTGATACCCTCCGACGTTGCTGTGTGTTTCCAGTTCCGTTTATCTTCCGTCTTTTCAAGATTGGCCGAGTATCTATTTCGCTGTGACATCTTATTATCTCCAAGATATTTCATCTGTCTGTTTTGTCAGCATAACATTCACTTATTCATCTACACTCATATCAGCATGCATATCCACATTTGCCGTTGATTTTGAGTCATACCTTGTTTGTTCGGACAACGTACATATGTTCTTTCCAGGTAGAAAGTTAGCTTAGGCAGAAAACGTGCTTCCTTTCTAAATTCCCCAACTGAGCTAATCCTCATGGATGATTTTTGGTTTAGCCTACCTTGCCCATTTCTGAATAAGATGAATTCCCCAATTGAGTTACTTTCTCATCGGGTGGAGTCTTGTTTGACTGTTTTCTTTCTAGGCTATCCCTGGATGAAGTTGCTGCCTCTTGCATAGGCTATCTCTTTGATTTTCCCCAGTGAAATCGCGACCCAGACAGTTGGTGCATTTATTTTGCACGTTAAAGTATATGATCTCCTCGGGAAGGATTGATTCAGGGTTCTCTTTGACGAGGATTGTATTCTCTGCCAGTATCATCGCAGTTTCCTTCTGAATTATTTTGGAAAACGACAAGCGTTAGCTCTTCATGAGAAACTTGTACGTTATAGACCCCGTTGGAAAACGAAAAGCGGCAGCTCTTCACGAGCAACTTGTACGTTACTTTTCGAAAACGCCGAGCAGCAGTTCTTCATGAGCTACTAGTGCGTCATTTTATCTTTTCGAAAGTGCCGAGCAGCAATTCTTCATGAGCTACTAGTGCGTCATTTTATCTTTTCGAAAGCGCCGAGCAGCAGTTCTTCATGAGCTACTAGTGCGTCATTTTATTTTTTCTGAAAGCGACAAACAGCAAACTCTTCATGAGTTACCAGTACGTTACTACTTTTCTTTGGAATACAGCAAGCGGCAACTTCTTTATTTGAGCAGCTTGTATGATATCGGTATTTTCTTTGGACGACAGCAAGCGGCAGCTTCTTTATTTGAGCAACTTGCATGTTATCGGTATTTTCTGGAACACAGCAAGCGGCAGCTTCTTTATTTGAGCAACTTGCATGTTATCGGTATTTTCTGGAACACAGCAAGCGGCAGCTTCTTTATTTGAGCAGCTTGTATGTTATCGGTATTTTCTTTGGGCGACAACAAACGACAATTTTCTTTATTTGAACAACGTTCGTATCTACGGTCTCATTACCTCAGCATCAATGAGTATATCTCTGAAAATCTAGCAGGGAAGTCTGTTACGAATCGATACCTCCAAAAGTCGGTAATCAGTTATCCGCGTTTCGTCACTCTCTGTCTACCACCGACCTTGAGTTATGAACTCACTGTTTTGGGATCAATAATCTGTTACGGCCTATGCAAGATGTTCTTTTTAGGGTTAGAGGTTGTTTTCCCTCGATTTTATTCGCTGTCAGGAGTCTGTCGTTTGAAGTCGATAGCTTGTCTCCCCAGTAATGTATAATCCGTACCGCTGTGTTTTGTTGGTGTTCGATTCCCCCAACATTGTCTCGTTTCACACAATATCTTTCTCTGTGAGTTAGATCGCTGCATTCATACCAAACATGACGACGGCATCTTAGGACAAAATTTGCGTAGTTATGTATTTAAGTACCTTCAATCTCGTCGAAACGAAGATTTCAATCTTCATATCTCCGGATAGAAGAAACTTAAATAGGGGCAGCTGTTGTACCCCAAATTTTGACCTAAGATATCGTCTCCTACCTGCATTTTTACATTACATTTGTTCGATCCATCGATTTTAAAATTCATGACTTTTTTCTGGACAAGAGCCATTTATGCTGAACATTAAATCATTTAATCGATTCGTGCTAAAAAATGATGTTTATTAATTATTTATTATCTAAAATTTAAATAATTGAAATTCATTTTCGATTATTATGTAATTTAAAGATGTATAGATAATAAAATAAACATCAGAGAAGAGGCGCATTAATTGTGTGGACAGCATTTATTTATTACTCATTATCTTAAATTTAAGTAACTAGAATTTATTCTTAGTTATTATATAATTTAAAAGTTTATGAATAATATAATAAGCATTCGAAAAAGTTCGTTGGTCAATAACGATTGTTTAATCATTCGTCGTTCTAAGTTAAATAATTGAAACCCTGTTTTAATTATCATAATTTAGTTGTGAATGGTGAATTAAATAATCGAAGACATTAGTTGATCAACGATAATTATTTATTTATCTGTTTATTGTTTTGAATGTAGGTAATTGAAACTTGTTTTCAATTATTATTCGTTTGGAGAAATTGTAAACGATAAATAAATAAAGAAGAAGAATTTAATGGGCAAATAGTTTTCTTTTATTCATTTTCTTACTGTACAAGTTATTATGTAAACATTGTATATATTACAATAAATTACAATAATAAATTGACAAAAACTAAAATGAAATAAAAAACTAATCTATCCTAATTCTAAAACTTCCGATCCAATGCGTTTTGTCCGCTCATTTAATGTTACCTGCACAATTAAAAGAAAGAAATTAGAATTCGAATAAATAATTAAAATGCAGAAAATAAATTTAATGTTCATCATTAAATGCAATGGCCGGAATCAGTTATTCTTTTTTTGCAAATCGCGGGATTGCTCCCGGTTCACAAAAAAAAAGGAATTTTAAAACATATGCAAGTTTATGTTTTCCAAAAAAAACTGCATGTTTAAATTAATTACATTTGTTTAAAATCCCAAATGCAATTTCAAAGAAGCATACAGCATAAGCATACAAAAACCATGCAGTAACCACATATGCAAGCATGCTTACGTGAACCATTGCCTACATAGCAGAAAACAAAACAATTTTTGTATTAAAAGGAAAACATGCAGTTTGACCACATTCGCAAGTAATGTAAAAGTCCCATTTTCATCATTTTCTGGCCATTGCAATTTCAGAAAATGTACAGCTTATCACTTTATATCAAAGCCATACTGAGAGAAAAAAAGAGAGGGAGAAGTGTGGGATTTGCAGGCTTAGCATAGGCAGAAAGAGGTTATACAAGACAAACAAAATATAGCCAGTAAAAATAATAACACAAAAGAAGAATAGAAACAAATTGGAGGGACAGTAGTGCAGATTGCTCAGGGAAATCCCAAAGCATTTTTGAATTCCTGGCCTGTAGCGAAAGAAGAGGGAAGGAGTTGTTATAATACACAATAAAAAGAAAACCAACAGTAGAACATATATCCAAGCCTCCAAGAAAAACTTAGAGATTTTAGTTCTCCAAAAAACCACACAAAGCTAGCAACCTGCATAATCACCCATACTGTCAAAAAACCACTTCCAAAACCTTATGGCCAAGCTTTACAAAAATCGATTGAGCCATTAAAGCCAATATCATCATCCTGTTATCAAAAAACATACAAATAATCTCACAAAAAACACAAGTTCACATAACCATCAATATGGCCTAGCCAACTTATATCCCAAGTTCCGTCAATCCGTCCAAACCACACAAAAATCCCCACATCTATCACCATGTCCAACCATTACTCAAACCTGAGCTTTATCCATCAAAAACCTGAAAAAATTCTAAGGCAATCGGCTAGGCCTCAGTATCAACAACATCATTGGCCTTTCAAAAATTATTCAAGCCAATAGAATCATTATACAGTACAGTTTCAACAAAACCAAGTGCAATATCAGTTCCAACAAAACCCAGTACAGTAGCTCGTTCAAAGAAGAAGAGAGGAAAGACCAAGTACAGTATCACGTTCAAGCAAGAAGAAGAAAACAGAAGTGCAACATCATGTTCAAAGAAGAAGAAGAAAAACAAGTGCAGTAGGCAAACGAAGAGGAAGAAATACGGTATTAGTTTCAACAAAGCCAAGTGCAACATCACGTTCCAAGAAGAAGAAGAACAAATGCAGTAACTCATTCAAAGAGTAAAAATACAGTACAGTACCGTGGTAGCAACCAAGAAGAGGAAAATCATAATACCGTTCACCGCTGTGCACGCTTGCCATCTCCCCGCCGTCCGGCCTCCGTCACCCCCTAGCCTCCTCCTCCGTCTCCACCTAGGTAACAATCTCCCCTCTCTCTTATTTCTTCGAATGCCTCTCAAATCAACATGAACAATCAATATAAGAATCAATCAAGATCAAACATGATATAAATCATCTAATCAACATGCAAAAAAAACCGAATCGAATGTTCACGAATCAAACGCGCGCTTACCGTCTCCGTCTAGCCGTCTCGTTCTTGCTCGGTGGAAGGAAGAAGGGCCAAGAGTGGGTGGCCGTGGCAAAGAGGAAACATCAAGTCCGGTGGCGAGGATGAAGAAGCAGGGCGAAGAAGATGAAGATCGTGAAGAAGAGGGAGGCGCCGTTTCTGCCTCATGATAACCCTAAATCCCAATTTTACAAAACAAGATTAACCCTAATGCTGTATAACCTCTTGGGCCACCCTTACTCCCAGCTTAAGCCCACGAATCCTTGTACACCCCCCCCCCCCCCCTGTCTTCATTTCGCCTTGGGCCTTATCCCAACCTTCTAGCCCATTCTGATTTATTCATACACCCCCTATTAACTCATTTCTTTCTATTTTAATTATCCTCTTAAAAATCTTATTAGTTTTAATTGTAGTTTGGTTAACCAAAAATAATCTAAAGTTTTAATAATAGGCCATTTTACTAATTCAAATTTTCAAGATTTAATAATCTTAATATCTTTTAAAAATTAGATTTTTAGTTAGTAATATTGAGTTTTAATTTAATCTAAAGAATTCCTAAAATAATATTTTTATAATAAAAGGCATAAGAATAGAAAAACTAAAAAATATGTTGTTACCTTAATATTAATATCAAAAATATAAAAAACTCAATAACTTAAAACTAAAAAAATGTCACGTCCTCTTTAAATAATTCTTTTGATTTACCCTTATCAAAAAATGCGTAAAAAAATTAAGATACTTTCTTCCCGTTAACATTAAACAAAAAAATCATAAAAACGCATTGTTCGCATCTTTTATTCCATCATTTAGATTATTGCTATTTTTATTATTATTCGCACATTTTTGTTCGTGTATTTTTGTTTATTCGGTTTATGTTAAAATCCAAAGGAAAAACAGTAAATTTGTTGACTTCATGTCTTCAAACCTGACTGCTCAAATTGTCGCACTTCATTAAAACTTAGGATAACTTTTTTCTCAAATATTCACCTTCCATCAAAATTTCAACCTTTTCAAGATTTATACCTTTTAAGCAAAAACTTCGACGTTAGGTTGTCGTATCTTCAAAAGCCCGTCCGTATCCCTTTTCGGCCAAAACGATTTATCTTCAATCAAGCGATCAATTTTAAAATAAAACAGATATTTCAAAAGGTTCCTATAGAGTACTATAGATGCATTGGGTGCTAGTACCTTCCCATTGTATAACCAACCCCCGAACCATAAGATCTCTTTTCAAAAACGCTTTGTATTTTATTATTGTTTACATTGCATATTTAGGGTTTTATTTCGCTCTTTTCCCTTTTCCTTTGGAAATAATAAAGCGCGGTGGCGACTCTTGCTTTTGTGAGACGAATTAATCAATAATTTGATCTCCGATTTACCCCGCTACATTTTTTATCGCTACAATATCCTTCCTCAACGGTTTAAAGGTTTTTGACCTTTGAAAAAAGGTGGGATACGTGTGACCCCCTCATAGGAAAGAGAAAAGGTGGATTTTTTGAACTTCCTAGAGAAGTGACGTTTTGCTGTTAATTATTAGCTATAACTGCTGTGATTGCACGTTTAGGTATGATGATTGGACATTTTGCAGAAAGTTGGACACTTACTCTGCCATCGTGTGCAGTATTGTCATCATGAGTTTTGATACTCTCGAAATTGCATGGATAATTAAAAAATAAGTATTTCTTTATATCTATCGAAATACATGTTCTCGAGGGGCAATTTGTAGCTGGAAATTTCGAATAAAGAATAATTGGATATCAAAACAATATTTCGAATAAGCATATAAGGAGGTTGATATCAATGATGAATATTGGTGGGAAATATAGAACCATTGTTCTAAAAGACTCTTCGATTTCCAGTGATAGATGATGGATTTCGATTTGGGATTTTTAGTGTTTAAAATATAAAGAGTTCCTTTGTGCAAATGTGCCAGAATTGGAAGCGGTCCAAGCAAATGGTTTAATTCGAATAGAAGAAAACTAGCAAAATACTTCGCTGGCACATGGTTCGAATTTCAAATAAGAGCGCCATTCTTAGAAGACGCTTGGAAGTCAGTAAATGTAAGGAGCCTGCATGCTTCGAACGTGGCATGATTTTAGAGTAGGACCGTTGGGGTCAGGATACTATAAATAGGTGTTTTTATGTTAGAATTGAGGGTGTTCATTTCGGGTACTAAAAAATCTCAAACACTCAAATTACCGTGACTTAAGGGAAACGAGTTAGAAGATAAAATGTACGTATTGAACATCATGATTCTTTATAATTTCAATACAAGTATTTTTATATTTCTTTCACTTTTACAGTACTTTTGCCCTTAAATCTTTCGATTTCCTTTTATTTCCTTCTTTTAGTTGCTTTCAAACACATTTATCTCTTTAGAAACTTCACTTTTACTTTATCCTTTTGTTCAAACACTTCATATTTCCAGAAACTGTTATATTCTCAGAAACTCCTTATCTTTACATTCAAGAATTAAATCTTAAGTCTAATTCGAAGCCTTTCCTTTGTACATTCAGTCAGTTTATTTCTATAGACAATCTTAGAGATATTTCTTAAGAATCCCACATTCGACATTAACATACAATATAAATTCATCAAGATAATGGGTATGAACATAGAAATGAGTTATGACACATGTGTCCTAGGATCAATTTAGTCGATCCTGCAAGTAACCAATAATAATCAATAAATTGGAAGACTAGCGGTTGTTTACTAGAAATCACTGTAAACAATATGTAGCGATAAAAAATATAGCGGGGTAAATCGGAGATCGAGCTATTAGTTAACTCGTCTCACAAAACCAAGAGTCGCCACCGTGCTTTTATTATTTCCAAGGGAAAAGGGAAAAGAGAGAAATAAAACCCTAAAATATGCAATGTAAAATAATACTTTAAAAGTAATGAAAATACAAGGCGTTTTTGAAAAGAGGTCTAGAGTTCGGGGGTTGGTTATACAATGGGAAGGTATTAGCACCCAATGTATCTATAGTATTCTATAAGAACCTTTTGAAATATCTGTTTATTAAAAATGTTAGTTTGATTAAAAAATAAATTGCTTGGCCAAAACTGGGTATGGACGAGTTTTCGAAGATACGGCGACCTAACGTCAAAGTTTTGACTTAAAAGTGTGAGTTTTGAAAAATTGAATATTTGGGAAAATTATCTTAAGTTTTTTTAACAAAATAATAAACAAAAGATGAATGAGGGTATTCACGCTATGCGTTTGATGACATGAAGTCGACAAAAATTTAAACGATGCCCTTGGATTGAGACGGACGAAAGATATGCAGATTAACGATCAATTAATTAAAATTACAGTTAAATAATTAACTAATGAAATTTAAATCATACTAGCATGCATTTTAACAATTAAATAAATAACAAAAGTACATGAAGATTAAATTACGAAATCATAGATTTTTAATAATTAAACACATAACAAAAATTAAATCATGAAACATGTATTTTGAATAATTAAATAAGCAACAACACAAAAATAAAAATAAGAATTAAATAGTATGTTGACAAAATTAAATAAAGATGAATTTTAATTAAACATTTTTTATGTGTTTTTTATAATAATTAATAATTACATCAAAGCGGATTAATGATTAATTAAGTATGTTTAAATAAAAGAAAAATAAGGCTAAAAGAATAAAAGAGAAAAATGACCCAACAAGGACTTGAACTCAAGTCTTTTAGATTGCTGTTAACACTCTTTGCCAATTGAATCATGTTGTTATTCATTAATTAGTGTGATTAAAACAAAACATAAGGAAAAAATTAAAATTGAAACTGGACCCAAAACAGGCCCAATGGGCCATCCGGGTCAAGAAGGAAATAGGAAAAGAAATAAATGAGGAACCCTAATACAAAGGAAGCGGCGGATGCAAGCTGGCATATGTTGTAACATTGAAAAAGAGAAACAAACTCACATTATGAAATAAACAAATAACAAAACAAAAAAGAAAAGAGAAAAAAAAACATGAAAACGCTCTTCTCTCTCTCACAGATTCGATTTCTTTTCTTCCTCCTCTCTCTCCATTACATAGATCCATTTTCCTCTCTCTCATGGAAGCAGATCCATTCCTCCCTATCTTACGTCTTCTTCCCCTAATCTCAACATCAACACTAGCACACAGTTCCTGTTTTACGGTACTCTCTTTAACATCAGAGGCAGAGCCATAACTTTTCAGACTTTGATGCCTAGTAAGAGATGTTGATATAACGAGCCAAGACTCTCTCGTTGCAACAGATCCGTTCTACTAGTTCCGGATTCTTCCATTATCTCGCTGACATGCGAACAATCTAGCCCATTTCCATTTACCGTATAATGATGAACTTCGTCAACTTGCTCTTCTTTCGGGACCTTTTGACACGATCTAGTTCTTATGACATTAAGACGGCAGCATCAAATGACAGCACATTCTGTTCATCACGAGAACCTAGGTTTACGTCTCTGTCATCATAAAATAGGACTGCCATACATATTGGAAGATGGTTTTAAAGATTTGTACACAGGTTTCAGTTTCGACAATTTTTAAGGTTTGTGCATGTTACCGATTTGAACATATTGCGTTTGATTTTGGTAGTTCAGAAAAATTGTAAGATTTAACAGGTTTATGGTTTTAAGTTGCTGTTTTTTTTGGATTTTTTCAGGTTATATATTTGGACAACAAGTTGAGATTTTTAAGCTGGTAACAGCAAATTCTAAGCTAACAAGTTTTTGCAGGTTAGGTGTTTTTGACAAGTTTTATGGTTTTTTGGTTAAATATTTAGTAACAACAAATTTGGTAACAAGTTTTTTTATAGCAGGTCCAAAAATTCTAACATGTTAAGGTTTGTGCATTTTTTGGTTCTAACATGCTGTCGTATTTGTACAGGTTAAGGTGGTTGTAAGATTGACAGCAGGTTCGGAGTTGATACTGTTTGGTTTTTGTTACAGCAGATTCTAAGGTTTTAAGATTTGGTAACAGCAAATGGTTTTGGATTTTTGTGACAGCAAATGATTTGTGGACTTTGAGATTTTGTAAAGCAAAAAGGATAACCAAGTTTTTGGACAGCAAAATGTTTTGTACAGCAAATTCTAAACAAGTCTTTGGGACAACAAAGTGTTAAATCGGTATTACGCGACGGAAGAAGTAAGCTTTTTATTACACTTGTTATTATTAACAATATTATGAATACTAACATGTTTAAATGCTAACAAACATGCAGCAACTCAACTCAAATATAGTACAACAAAGAAAAGAATTGATAAGGCAAATATTACATGGCAAAGAAAAAATGGTACAACAAGTGATTCAAGCATGAACATATGCAACAGTAGATAGAGAGGAGAAAAAGAATAATACCTATCGGAGCCTCTCCGATGGGGCTTCTAACAAAATGGTAAGCTTCCTTGAGTTTGCTATCTTTTCTCCTTGCTGGATTTTTTAGAACAACACCAATTTTCTGTTTTCACTCTTGCTGAAAACTCTAGAACAACACTCTATTTTTCTGGTTTTTCTTACTTGCTGAATTTTTCACTTTTTTTTTCTTTTGTGTTGACAAAGGATCTTATTTATAGTGGAGTATGTGGGATTTGAGGGGGGGGGGGGGGGACAGTAGAAATTTGAACTGTTTTGGCAAGCTGTTTCCATGCTTTGTTCACACAAATTACTTTAGCCATTTTGATACAAATTGCTGCTACTTTGATGCAGGTTGGAGCAGGTTTTGGCAGCACTTGGAGCTGCTGTATGTTGCTGTTTTTTTTACTGTTTTGTAGCATTTTACAACATCTCTTTTGCTGTTTTTTTCAGGCTGTTTGGAGCATTGTTTACCAATAAAAATGCAGCAAAAGTGGGCTTGAAGAAAGGTTGCAAACATGGACTGCATTAGCAACTTTGCTGAATTTTTTTTATGTTGAAAATACATTTGTACACACTTGTAGCTTCTTGCAACTTTGTAATAAACTCCAATAAATTGTAACATGAATAAACATGCATTCTTCAATATATTTTCCATTCTTTGGTAGTTATGAATAATCTTGAATCTTCACATAAACATAAATCTTGATATATCTTGATAAAAATTCAAGATCTTCCATTTAAATTTGGGAAATAATTGAATAATACTTGGATGAATTGTTGAATGAAGAATAAATAATAATGCAAGTCTTGGACTTTAATCTTGCACTTTTGTAATAGAAATCCAAATAAATCACATGGATTAATTTGTAATCAAATAAAATTCCTCATGTAATTAAATAGAATTCCTCACTAACTTCTTGAAATAATACTTCAATGTATTTAAATAACCATGATGTAGATCTTCCAAAATAATCACAAAAATAATCTTGAATAAATATTTCATGCGATAAATGAATATTCTTGGATGAGATTTCTTGATAGCTCCTCTTTAATTATCACTTGGATTCAAATAAAGAAAATTCCAAATATTCTGAATAAATTCTTCTAGAATGGTTTTGAATTTAATTATCCCATTTCGGCGATATTCAACCCGCGTCGTGAGAAAATTTGCAAATGACTTTTGGTTCAAGAAATAAAAAATGATGGTATAACCTATTTTTTCTTGCATTTTAGAACAATGTGAAACACACATGAACCAAAGCCGGTAGAATTTGGACTGTTCTTCCTAAAAAATATTCGAAGAAAAACGGAGACCATTTGCTGGACAGAGTGTGGAAATAAACGCACAATTCTCTGAAATTCTTTGATGAACCAGTCTTTTGGAAATTAATGAACGACAACATTTCTGTTCTGAGACTCAAAATCCTGATCAACGTACAACGTCTGATGCTTTTCTTTCAGACCTATTTTCTGCACATGAAAATAAAATAGCAAAACATGCACTTAGTGCTTGATTAGTGGTTAGTCATTCATAAAATGAAATGCTCACACACTCGGTAATCTCTACACAGTCAAAGCTTGAAAGCAAAACGTTTGAAACCTACCATATTATGTGACCTTGATGTGTATGTAAAATAATGCAGATGAAGCAGGAATCTTAAGTCAAAAATTGGGGTATGACAGCTGCCCCTATTTAAGTTTCTTCTATCTAGAGATATGAAGATTAAAATCTCCGTCTCGACGAGATTGAAGGTACTTAAATGCATAATACACAATTTTTGCCCTAAGATACCGCCATTATGTTTATGATATGAATGTAGTATTTAACTTTATGGAGAATGATACTGTATGAGACAAGATAATGTTGGAGGAACCAAGTACAAACAACCCACAAGAACATAGATTATACACTACTGGGGAAATGAGTCATCGACTTCGAATGATAGACTCTTAACGGAGAATAAAATTTGAGAGAATACGACCTCTGATCCTAACAAAGAACACATCTTGCATAGGCTACAAAAATAGATTATTGACCCAAAAATAACGGTGAGTTCACAATTCAAGGTCAAAGATAGACAAAAGATGTATCAATTTTTGCTGATAATGAACTACCAACTTCTGAAGGTAAAGATTCACAACAAACTTCTCTGCGAGATTTCCGGAGAGATACCAATTAATGCCGAAATAATAATATGGTTGTAGATACACAAGCTGCTCCAATAAAGAAGTTGCCACTTGCTGTCTTCAAAGGATGTCTATAACATACAAGTTGCTCAAATAAAGAAGCCGCCACTTACTGTCTTCCAAAAATACTATGACATACAAGCTGCTCAAATAAAGAAGCCGCCACTTGTTGTCTTCCAAAAATACTATAACATACAAGCTGCTCAAATAAAGAAGCCGCCACTTTCTGTTTTCCAAAAACTATAACATACAAGCTGCTCAAATAAAGAAGCCGCCACTTGCTGTTTTCCAAAAACTATAACATACAAGTTGCTCAAATAAAGAAGCTGCCACTTGCTGTTGTCCCAAGAATGTCTATAACATACAAGCTGCTCAAATAAAGAAGCTGCCACTTGCTGTATTCCAGAAAAAAATATTAATAACGCACAAGTTGCTCATGAAGAGACCGCCGCTTGTCGTTTTCAAAAAAAAAACGTACAAGTTGCTCATGAAGAGACCGCCGCTTGTCGTTTTCCAAAAATAAACAATGCACAAGTTGCTCATGAAGAGACTGTCACTTGTCGTTTTCCAAAATATTAATAACGCACAAGTTGCTCATGAAGAGACCGCCGCTTACCGTTTTCCAAAAATAAATAACGCACAAGTTGCTCATTAAGAGACTGCCGCTTGTCGTTTTCCAAAATATTAATAACGCACAAGTTGCTCATGAAGAGACCACCGCTTGCCGTTTTTCCAAAAATAAATAACGCACAAGTTGCTCATGAAGAGACCGCCGCTTGTCGTTTTCCAAAATATTTCAGAAGAAAGTTGCAATAACACTTCCAGAGAATAAAATCTTCGTCAAAGGGAACCATGAATAGATCCTTCCCGAGGAGATCAAATACTTAAATGCGCAAAATAGATACACCCTTCATCTAGGTTGCCTAGTCTGGAGAAAACCACGAGATAGCCTATGCAAGAGACAAAAACTCCCTCCATAAATAAACCAGAGAGAAGACAATCAAATAAGACTCCACCCAATGAGAAAATAACTCGATTGGGGATTCATCCTATCCAGAGATGGACAAGGAAGGCTAAATTAAAAATTCATCCACGAGGGTTAGCTCAACTGGGGAATTAGAAAGGAAGCACATTTTCTGCCTAAGTTAACATTCTACTTGGAAAGAACATGTACGCTGTTGAATAAGCATAAACAAAGTATACGACCCAAAAATCGACGACAAATGTGAATATGCATGCGTGATATAAGTGTAAATGAATGAATGAATGTTATGCTGACAAAATAGACAGAGGGAATATCTTGAAGATGAAAGATATCACGAAATAATAGATACTCGGCCAATCTTAAAAAGACGGAAAATAACTGGAACTGGAACCAACAAGCAACGTCATAGCGTATCACGCTACAAGGCTCAAGTCTTCCGGGGAGAAAAGTATTCAAATCCAATCTTCTAATCAACAATAGACCACTGACATGATACAAAACGCACCACACCTCAGAGATTGCTCGAATAAAGATAACCGAAACAAAGCTTAACTGGAATTGCTGGGGAGTCACCAAGCTTAGTACCACTAGAAACACAAGTTTACACAACCAACACCTCATGACGATTTTGAAAGAAACACGTTCATCATGCAAGGATAAATTAATGTATTATTTTGCATTTCATGGCTTGACCATCCTCGGAACAACTGTTAATATTCCTTTCAGTATTCACGACATATTTAAAAATAGGAATGCGTTAAATGACTTTGTTTCAAATATTGCCGAAAATTAAAATGTTGCCCACAAAAGGTAAATGCTCAAATTTCATTAATAAGATGGTAGTTTGCTAACAACGTGTGATCGGTGGATCTGGAACTGACTGTTTAACGCTGGTTCGCGAAATGTCGCGGAAGCAAGAGTCGCCACCGTCTTTTATTTTCTCCAAATGGAAAGGACAAAAGCACAGAAAAATTCCTTAAAGAGATTGCTCTCGGTTCGGGAGGTAGGTTATAGAAAGGGAAGGTGTTAGCACCCTTTCTATCCATGGTTATCCATGGGCTCTTAGATACTTGCTCAATGTGTTTTCAAAAATGTTTGCTTGCTTTTCAATGTGGGTTAACAAAGTTTCTTTGAAAAATTTCAGTTCGACTCGTACGTCAGAGTGTTTGAAAAATTTGCTTTGAAAGCTTTTGAAAAGTGTTGGTGTGAAAAGTCTTTGAATTTTTGTTTTGAAAAGAGCAAGTATCCATGAGTCATCTACCTACCCTAAGGAATTCGTCTGTATAAATGTCCTTTAAAGTAGTGCCATCCCACCATTGAGAGGTAGGTAGCACCACCGTTGGAGGTATTCGGGTCAATTCGAGTTTGTAGGGACATGGTGATCACCAGAGCAATGGGAAGACACCTTAGAAGCTACCCTCATGCCGGGTTCCCGGATCATGAGGACTTACTAAGACATCCTCTACTCGACGATCACCTTTCGAGGCAGGGAAACAGTGAGGCGTACCCTAGGGGTGGTGTGTGCGATTCGTGTGTCGTTTTCATTGATATTTGTCTTGTCATGTTCATTGTGATCTACGCTTGATTTTAATTAGGGCCATTCATTCTTGCATGCTTATTTAACAGTTAAATATTTGCGAGGAAAATAAATCTAAACTATTACAAATGGCGCGGGTCCACATCGCCAAAATTAAACCGGACCCGATTTAACGGAAAGATAAATAAAGCGAATAAAAGTGCGAAAAGTTAAAATTGTTACAACGCTTTGGGAGAATTACATAATTATAATAAACGACATAAAATAAATGCGCGAAATTAAATAAGTTACGAACGAAGGCGTTGGACCCTTTTGCAAGGAATTAAAATAAGGAATTAAAATTAAGAATTAAAAGAAAATGTTTTTTAGTATTTTTGTGTTTTTAGGAATTTACAAAAAAAAAACCAAATGAAATGTTAAACCTAGTTCTAATGATTTTTAAGTTTATTATGAAAGTATTAAAATTTAACCTAAATGCAACCCTAATTAGTTTACAAGTTTAATTATGAAAATAAATAAATCACTAATATTATGGCAAAAAAAGAGGAAAATTAAAAGGAATAAAAAGTCATTAAACCTAATGCTATATTTTTGGATTTTTAGTTATTAAGAAAAATGTTGAAACTTTTAACTAAATGAAACCCTAATTTTATGTACAATTTAATTATAAAAATAAATAAATAAATAAATAATATTATGATAAAAGGAAAAATTAAGAAAAAGATAAAAATTAAGCCTAAATTCTATATTTTTTATGTTTTATTATGAAAAGAATTAAGATAAACCTAATTAAATTAATATTTATTACATGTTAATTTATTTACAAAAAAATATTAAAATAAAAATTATTTATTATATTTTGTCTTTTCTGATTTTTAAACCCTTTTTGTATTTTGTAAAAATAATAATTACTTTAAACAAATAACAAAAATAAAATAACAATAAAAAAAAATAAAAAAAAAGTATAGCAAAAGCAAACCAGGGGGGGTGGAAGTCCCAATTTAGGAGGTGTTGGCCTTAGAATGCTGGCCCATTTAGCTTGGGTCCGTTTGACTTTTTGTACAGCGTGTGATGCATTGACTGAAGTGTAGGATGTTCTTCAATCTATGACCCTTGATCTGATGCTGGGATGGACGTGGCATGCTGATTTCTGAAGGTGTATGGTGGTTGTCCACATAAGCGCTGCATGGAATTGGTTAGTGAAAAATAGCATGAGAAATTATACAGACCTGGGGTTCGAACCCAGGTCTTTGATGTGAACGCTTATCAACGCCTGCCAGGTGAGCTATGAAACCTTTTTGTTAAATGAATAAGCAACACATATAATAAAAGAAAATAACGCGTTAGTGGGCTAAAACGCGCGAAATTCGAATCCTCCAATCAACGCCAGCCACGAGTTCATCTTCTTCACTTTTTCTGAAACATGAACGTATGGCAACGGTTTTCTGGGCGTGGCTTAAAGGATGTTTTAAGAAAATAGCGATTAGATCCTCAACGCTCATAAATTGAGCGCGAGGGTTCCATCACCTTCGTCTTCAAGTGCTGAGTCTAATGGCATTAGTGTTGATGCTTAATTTTTCCTTATTGCAAAAGCCCCAAATTCGAGCTCTGAAAACCCTAGGAAGTAAACATGGTAAAAACGTATACATGGCATAAAAGTACAATCAAATGCATTGGTCAGTGTCAGAACATCATAAGGAACAAGAATCTAAGATTAGAATGCCATGAGAATGCCTCAAACCACAAACACGATTATCACTTTTTTGCTGTACAGGGAGGGTTCTATGTACCAATTCCTGGAGTTTGAGTGGACGTTAGGGGTTGCAATGTGATCAGCCGGGCTTGAGGAAGCTATTAGAAAAACTTTTATGCCTTGAATCCACCTCTAGTAGTGATTTCAGAATTCAGTTTTCAAGTCAAAATTCCAAGTTTTCAATGAGCTTTTGAGCGCAGCATTTGGTGTGTTGTGGTTAGGGTTTGACTTAGCACTTATGAGGGGAGAGAATTAGGTCATTAGTTGGCCTTGATTCATGCCCATGAGAGAACTAGTCCTAGGGTTTTCACCATTAACCAATTTTCCCTTTTTTTAAGCAAACCAAGACTTGGTGTGCAATTTAACCCTAGCATGAGTTTGTGAGCTGGCCCATGATATATGGAAGCTATCCAAATTCAAATGACACTATTCCATTGGTTTTTGAATTTTATTTGAATTTTTAAAGATTTAAAATGAATTAAATTATCAAAAATTAAATAAAATAGAAAAATCAATGTTTGATCTTGAAATTAATCATGGGACACGTGTGTGGCATGACAAGGCTGAGTCAAGTGGAAGAAAGTGGGCCCTTTTGTCAAAAATTGAAATTTCAAGGATAGTTGACTTTTGCCTTTTCACAAAAATTTCCCAACTTCTACAAGGCATAACTTGCTCAATTTTTAAGCTTTTCTCATGTTCTTGGACATTTTGGAAAGTTCTTTGAGTCCTTTAACCAATGCCTTTGGTCCCATGTCATTTTGATTTTCCAATCTCAAGTTATGGCCTTTGACTTAAAGTCCCTTTTTGTTGACTTTTGAAAATGACCTATAATGTTGAAATTGATAACTTTTTGTGAGAGCATTTCTTGGACTTGAAGTATGAAGATGAGTTGTAGGAAATGTCTTTCTCTTCAAAATGAGCTTTGGATGGAATTTTTCTGATAATCCATGTGAAAGTTATGCTCTGGTCAATTTCAGTTGACTTTTTCAGCTGTCCAAATATAGCAACTTTTGCATCTTTGATGATTTCTGAGCCAAATTTTGAGAATCATGATCAAGCATTGATCAAATGATGTTTGTGGCTTCAAAATGATATGTTGACCAAAAATTTGAACTTTTGACTGTCAAATGACCATTTTGCCCCTACAGTTGACTGTAGTGCAATTTAGGGTTTTGACTGTACAATCTTGAGTTGAATGCCTTGACACTTGATATGAGGATGCTTGACCATGTTTGTAAGCATATGAGACTTGATTGGACCTTTGAAAACTTCATTTTCTTGATCAGAACACAAACCCTAATTTTGACTGTGTAGGAGACAGTTGGACTGTGCCACCCTTGGGGGAGTTTTGTGACTTGGCTGGGCAATTTCTTGAAGAATATGGGAGGGCAAATTTTGGGGTGCAACAGTTGCCCCTGTTCAATCTTCTTAGACCTGAGGATGCAGATTGGCTGACGTGCCTTTCGTAATCCGAGGGTAGAAGATGATTGGACACTAGAGTGCCCAGAAATTTGCGCTCACATGTTAGCAGTGTGATGGAAATGGGCTTATAGATGCCATTTGGAGGTTGTTGGATAGGATGATGGGCTTATAGATGCCATCTGAATGTTGATTGCGTGGGAGATTCCTTAGCGAGAACCTGCATACCTGCAAAACAGAAAAATGAGTACCTGACACGTTGCAGGAGCTGATTTTTTTAGATGCTTGGTGTAGATATGTCCTGACTGATTACAGGAGCTGAGTCTGGAGCTTCAAACGGTGATGAAAGAACCAGGGATGGTTACTACCTTAGCATGAATGGTAAGAGAACCTTGGGCGACTTTAACTTCAACAACGCTCGTTGAGAAAAATTCTTGGGTGACTTTAACTTCAACAACGCTCGTTGAGAAAAATCTTGGGTGTCTTCTACTGGAATAAGAATCAGGGAGATCTTAGGGTCGATCTGACTGAACCAGAGAGGCCTTTGACTGGGTAAGAATCAGGAAAATCTTAGAGTCGATTTAACTGAACCGGTCTAAGTTTTGAAATGTCTTCAACTGGATAAGCATCAGGGAGATCTTAGGGTCGATCTGACTGAACCAGAGAGGCCTTTGACTGGGTAAGAATCAGGAAAATCTTAGAGTCGATTTAACTGAACCGGTCTAGGTCTTGAAATGTCTTCAACTGGATAAGCATCAGGGAGATCTTAGGGTCGATCTGACTGAACTAGAGAAAGCCTTTGACCGGATAAGCATCAGGAAAATCTTAGGGTCGATTTAACTGAACCGGACAAGGTCTTGGAATATCTTCAACTGGATAAGCATCAGGGAGATCTTAGGGTCGATCTGACTGAACCAGAGAAATCCTTTGACTGGATAAGCATCAGGAAAATCTTAGGGTCGATTTAACTGAACCGGACAAGGTCTTGGAATATCTTCAACTGGATAAGCATCAGGGAGATCTTAGGGTCGATCTGACTGAACCAGAGAAAGCCTTTGAATATAGCTAAAAATTTAACTGGATCTTTCTTGAAAGGTAAAGGTCAGTCATATGCAATGCATGATATGGATCAAGCAATGATGTTCTCAATATAAATGAGACTTGTATGATATGATGTGTCTATGCATGTTATAATGATGTATGTGATGTTTTAGAATGTATGTTTTCGTCTAGGAAAGTAAATCCTTGACGGGTGCCGGGAAGTCACTCCTGGGCTGATGTTGAAGTATTGATTTATTGCTTCCGCTGGGGATGAGAGTTGCAAGAATACCGGTAGGAGAAGATGACTCCGTTGGGGAATGAACTTGGCAAATGGAAGGTTCTGCAGGGCAAAAAAGATACTCTAGCGATCATGCTGGGGAGTGATATTCTGTGGGGATAGAGATGCTTTTGCTGAATTGTTGAGAATGACTTGCTGAGGATATCTCTGCTATATTGGAAGTGCTGGTAGACTTCGCTGGGGATAAGAATGTTTTGTCGATGACGCTCTTTCCGTGGCTTTTGGCTGAGGATAACCCAGTTATATCCTATTGAGGAAATAACTCTTTGAATAAAGCCGGGAGACGCGTTCGTGCTCTGCGAAGGATAAGCTTCCAGAATCAACTGGGGATAAGCTTACTGCTTGGGGAGATGGACTTCGCTGGGAATAGGAAGACTTCGTCGAGGACGCTCTTTCCGTGGCTTTTGGCTGAGGATAACCCGGTTATATCTTGTTAAGGAAACAACTCTTTAGATTAAGCCGGACGACGCGTTCGTGTTCTGCGAGAGGATAAGCTTCCAGAATCTACTGGGGATAAGCTTATTGCTTGGGGATATGAATTCCATCTTTCCTGGGGAAATTGGATTGGACTCTCCTGGGGAGTTTTGATATGCTGGGGAAGTGATTCCTTTGAATGTTGATGTATGCCGCCGGGGAGCAATCTTTAGACCAAGACTGCCGGGGATGCTTGTTAAGAATATATGCTGCTGGGGAATGTTGGGGTCTGCTGGAGGATACCCAATTTCCTTGGGACTTGTTAACTCTGCTTGGAGAAGAATGCACTAACTTGCTTGCTCTCTGGGGGATTTAAGATGCCTGGTTATGTTCTTTAGCTGAACCTACCTTGGTACTTAGGAGGATAGAACAATTAGATTGCCTAGACAACTCCTTATTGCCCCTGTTTCTAGTGTCACCTGCAATTAATTCCTTTGTTTCGTACGCAAATATTCATGAGTTAGCAAATTATTGTCAATGCATATATCACAAATTGAACCTTGGACGTTCTTCGCAAAACAAAACAGAAAAAAGAAAAACAGTTGGCACATTTAACTGAAAAGTATATTTGTATTGATTTTGAATAGCCTGTGAATAGGCGTTTTGTGTACAAGAGGCTGACGTCCTAGTAAGAGAAACGTCGCCGAGCAAAAGAGTTTATACAAGTTTTGTACAAAAGAAAATAAAACAGCTGTGTGAAAGATGAATGATCCACTGGGTTTCAACTCTGCTATTGCCTTTATAACTCCGAGCGTCTCATCACTTGATGACCTTGGTTGAAGGTGAAGCTGACTGATCGATGCCGTCTGAACTTGATGTAGATACCGGATTCTGGATGCAAGGTGATTCAATGAGACATAGTATTACGCTTTTATCCCTAATTTTTGCCTGGACCGCCCTTTCGGGTTTTCAGTCCACCGGGATATCCATTTTTGCCCAAGCCGTCCTTTCAGGTTTTCGACTTGCCGGGTGTACAGATTTTTTTCATTTTCATTCCTTCATTTTGCCCGAACCCTTTTGGTTCGACGGGAAGCCCTAATTTTTGCCTAGGCATGTCAGCCTAGCGGGTCTTTTTTTCATGCGTAATATTTTTTTACTATGTCTGCATTGGCGGGGTGAGGAAGGTCGTCACCATCCATATTGGTTAATATCATTGCTCCTCCCGAGAACACGTGTTTAACCACAAATGGCCCTTCGTATGTAGGGGTCCATTTGCCCCTTGGATCACTCTGAGGAAGGATGATTCGCTTGATTACCAGATCCCCGACTCGATATTCTTGTGGTCTGACCTTTTTGTTAAATGCCCTGATCATCCGTTTCTGATACGTCTGACCATGACAGATAGCAGCAAGTCTCTTTTCGTCAATAAGGTTGAGCTGATCAAGTCGTGTCTGGATCCAATCATCTTCGTTCAGATTTGCATCCTTCATTATCTGGAGAGAGGGTATTTGCACTTCGATTGGCAAGACTGCCTCCATACCATAAACCAGAGAGAAAGGAGTTGCCCCGGTTGACGTCCTGGCTGAGGTACGGTACCCATGTAGAGCGAACGGTAACATCTCGTGCCAATCTTTATAAGTCACTGTCATTTTCTGCACGATTTTCTTGATGTTCTTATTTGCTGCTTCTACAGCCCCATTCATCTTCGGTCTGTAAGGAGAAGAGTTGTGGTGCTGTATCTTGAACTGTTCGCAGAGCTCAGCGATCATCTTGTTGTTCAGATTGGTACCATTATCTGTAATAATCCGCTCAGGGACACCGTACCGACAGATCAGGTTGTGCCGAACGAACCGTGCCACAACAGTCTTGGTTACCGTAGCATAGGATGCTGCCTCAACCCACTTCGTAAAATAATCAATCGCCACTAGGATGAAGCGATGTCCATTGGATGCCGTAGGTTTTATCTCGCCTATCATGTCTATGCCCCACATTGCAAACGGCCAAGGCACAGTCAGAACATTCAGGGGAACCGGAGGAACATGCACTTTATCTGCATAAATCTGGCACTTGTGGCATGTCCTGGAATGTTGGTAGCAGTCAGCTTCCATTGTGGACCAATAGTATCCTGCCCGTAGGATTTTCTTAGCCATAGTATGTCCACTGGAATGTGTACCAAAGGTCCCTTCATGTAGCTCTTCCATGATTCTTTCTGCTTCAGTTTTATCCACACAACGCAGTAAGGTTGAATCATGGTTTCGCTTGTACAAGATGTTGTTGCTAAGGAAGAATTTGGCTGCGAATCTTCTCAAGAATTTCTTATCGTTGATAGATGCACCTTCAGGGTATTCCTGAGTTTCCAGATATCTCTTCACTTCGTGGTACCAAGGCTTTTCAGTCACCAATTCAGTTTCGAGATCACAACAGTATGCCGGCTCGTCCAGTTTCCAGATGATGATCCGGGGAGCCTCATTATCCCATTTGACCTTGAACATCGAAGACATTGTAGCTAACGCGTCCGCCAACTGATTCTCTTCTCTTGGAAAGTGCTCAAATGTTATCTCTGTGAAGTGGGGGATCAGGGTCAACACACATTCTCTGTAAGGAATCAAGTTTGGATGTTTCGTATCCCACTCTCCTTTGATCTGATTGATCACAAGAGCGGAATCTCCGAAGACACTCAGAAATTTGATCCTCAGGTCGATCGCAGCTTGAAGACCCATGATACACGCCTCATACTCCGCCATGTTGTTGGTACAGTTGAAACACAGCCGGGCGGTGAGTGGAGTATGAGTACCTTGTGGAGATATGATGATGGCGCCAATACCATTTCCCAAAGCGTTGGATGCTCCGTCAAAATGCATAGACCATCGGGATCCTGGTTCAGGTCCTTCATCCGGTCCAGGTATTTCACAGTCAGTTACTATCATAATGCTTTCATCTGGAAACTCGAAGTTCATTGATTGGTAGTCATCCACAGCTTGATGTGCTAAGTGGTCTGCCAATACACTTCCCTTGATGGCTTTTTGGGTCGTGTACTGAATGTCGTATTCCGTCAAGATCATCTGCCATCTTGCAATTCTCCCAGACAGAGCAGGCTTTTCGAATATGTACTTTATAGGATCCATTTTTGAGATCAACAAAGTAGTGTGAGTCAGCATATACTGTCTCAGCCGGCGAGCGGCCCATACCAAAGCGCAGCAAGTTTTCTCAAGCAGTGAGTATCGGGTCTCACAGTCGGTAAACTTTTTGCTAAGGTAATAAATGGCATGCTCTTTTCGGCCAGACTCGTCATGCTGCCCCAGCACACACCCCATTGAATTATCAAGCACTGTCAGGTAAAGTATCAAAGGTCTCCCTTCAACTGGTGGCATAAGGATGGGTGGTTCTTGGAGATATTCTTTGATTCTGTCAAAAGCAGCCTGACATTCATCATTCCAACGTACTACCTGATCTTTCTTCAGCAGCTTGAAGATTGGTTCACAGGTAGCAGTTAGGTGTGAGATGAACCGAGCAATGTAATTCAGACGTCCTAGAAAGCCTCTGACTTCCTTCTCTGTCTTAGGAACTGGCATCTCTTGAATGGCTTTGACCTTAGCAGGGTCCACTTGAATTCCCTTGTCACTTACCACGAAGCCTAGCAACTTTCCCGATCTTACCCCGAAGGTGCACTTGTTCGGGTTCAACCTCAGCTTGTACAGTTTCAAACGGTCAAACAGTTTCTGTAGATGATCAAGGTGTTCTTCCTCAGTCTGGGACCTAGCGATCATGTCGTCAACATACACTTCTATCTCATGATGGATCATGTCATGAAATAAAGCAACCATGGCACGTTGGTAGGTTGCCCCAGCATTCTTTAGTCCAAAAGGCATGACTTTGTAGCAGAAAGTGCCCCACTGAGTAACAAATGTAGTCTTTTCCATGTCTTCAGGAGCCATCTTGATCTGATTGTAGCCTGAAAAGCCATCCATGAAAGAGAACACTGTATGCTGAGCTGTATTATCAACAAGGACATCAATGTGAGGTAGAGGGAAGTCATCCTTGGGGCTGGCCCTGTTCAGATCCCTGTAATCGACACACATTCTGACCTTGCCGTCCTTCTTAGGTACCGACACCACATTAGCAACCCACTGAGGGTAAGAAGTCACTGCAAGAAATCCGACATCAAACTGCTTCATAACCTCGGCTTTAATCTTCTCAGACATCTCTGGACGCATACGGCGGACCTTTTGCTTAACCGGAGGGCAATCTTCTTTAGTTGGTAAGTGATGGACCACAATGTCGGTATCTAATCCGGGCATATCTTCGTAGGACCAGGCAAAGATCTCCTTATAGTCATGCAGCATCCGAGTCAACCGTTGCTTCACGCTGAGTTCTAGGTTGGCGCCAATCTTTACCCCTTTCTTGTCTTCTTCAGTACCCAAGTTTATTATTTCCACTGGTTCTTCATGGGGTTGAATTGCCCTCTCTTCCTGTTGTAACAGTCTTGCAAGTTCACCAGGCACTTCGCAATCATCTTCACCTTCGTCTTCGGCTAAGTTGATCGGATTTTCGAAGTCATAACTGGCAGTAGCAGAGTCGTTACCAGCGAGATCCAGAGTGGATTGAAACCTGTATGAGTGAGTGTGTGTGTAAATACAGCTGTTTTGCAATATGTAAAGAAAGGAAAGAAAAGGAGCGCAAAATTTGAAATGTGAAAAACGTCCAATGCTTTTATTCATGATATATGACAGTGACAAACAAAAGCCCTCATAAACAAAACCCACGGTGCCCCGGGTAAGACACCGGGCCATACAGTTTCAAATTATTGTTTATTACAAATCCAAAACAAAGAAGTTCATTACTGGGGAACAAAAGTTATGGGTGTAAAGTCTTTAGCAGTCCAATTGGTCAATCCACCGTCGGTCGTCGGGTAGATCCAGCTATCGAACTCTGACTCTTCCATTTTGTCTTCCTCTCCAATAGCATTCACTTCTGAGTGGGTGATGAGCACAGGAGGTCTTCCAATTCTCGCCTTGCACACTGCTTTCTGAGCTTCTATGGTGAAACCCAGCCCAAACTTGTTAGTCTTAGGAGTAAGATCAGGGAGCTTGCCCCAGTTTGCACATTCACCTTTTTCGATCACAGCCCGGGCGTCCTTTAAGGAGGCCATCTTCAAAAGAGAAACCTCTTCATCTGCTTCTGCTGCTGCCAAGGTTTGTGGCACTTCCTCAAAATGTTGAAAGGGGGTTTCAATGAACTCCCCATCCATTTCTATGTATCTGAAGGAGTTGAGGTGGCTGACCATGTACTCCTCTTCCCCTTGCACTGTTACAATCTTCCCCCTGACCGGGTACTTGAGCTTCTGATGCAACGTGGAGGTCACAGCTCCAGCCTTGTGGATCCACGGGCGACTCAGCAAACAAGAATAGGACGGATGGATGTCCATCACATAGAACTTTGAATCAAATACCTGTAACCCAACCCTGATTGGGATGTCCACCTCACCATGTACCATTCTTTTGGACCCGTCAAAGGCCCGGACAACAATGTGAGTTGGTTTGAGCTCTAGACCCTCACAATCCAGCCTATCCAGAGCCTTCTTGGGCAGTACGTTTAATGAAGAACCTGTGTCAACCAGCACATGAGCAAGAGTAGTGCCCCTGCATTCAATGGAGACATGCAGGGCGTCATTATGGTTCTTCCCCTTTGCTGTCAGATCGGCATCAGAGAAACCCAGGCCATTATCAGCGGTTAGGTTGGCCACACAGTCGGTGAACTGGTCAGCAGACGTCTCTTGGGGTACGTGGGTTGTCTTTAAGAAAGCAATCAGAGCCTTTGCGTGGGCCTCTGAACACAGCAGCAGTGACAACATGGAGATTTTAGAGGGGGTATGCCCCAGCTGTTCTACAACGTTGAAATCACTTTTCTTTATTATCTTGAGGATTTCTTCCATTTCCTGCTTGGAAGCCTCAACAATGGTCTTTGGTGCCTCCGTCCTGGCAGGCACATCAGCAGCAATCCCCTTGCCCCGAGTATCAGATGACTCAGTAGCAGGGGTGGATACTTGATCGGGGGGAGAAACAGGCACCCTGGCAGGTGTGAAGACCAAAGGCCCATGAATTACCGGAGGAGCAATGTCTGGCGAGAACAGTCTTCCACTACGAGTGACCTTAGCAGGCCCAGTGATGTTGGAGACACCAGTATCAATGTTAAACTCTTGTTTCACACCCAGAACATAAACATCCGCCCCATAGTGCCATGGGCCAGCCTTATCAGATTTGTAAGGGATAGGCCCCGGAACAGTAATGGTGATGGGAGCAATCTTGTGAACCGGCAAAATTTGGACAGGCTTCTTTGAAGGAGCCTTGGAGGGGTTGTTGAAGATGGTAACGATCGACACTTCTTCAACAGGAGCAGCAGGAACAACAGTCTTTCTGAACAAAATCTCTCTACTATCCATCAGGTTTTGGACACCTGACTTCAGCAGAGAACAACCAGCAGGGGAAGCAACACATAGAGGGCAACCTTCGCTACATCCCGGAAATAAACCGGCTAGTAACAGGTTCCTCTTGACCGTCAGCAGTGGAGTAGCAACATCATCCACCGAAGCTACATACAAATCCTCCTCAACAGCATTCACTCCATGCTGGGGCATGGGAGCAGTTACAACATTCGGCCTCTCGGGCACCTCAAATTGTATTTCCTTTGCATCAATGAGGTCTTGAACCTTATTCTTTAGGGCCCAACAGTCATCTGTGCTATGCCCCGGGCTATCAGAGTGGTAAGCACAGCGAGCATTTGGATTAAACTTGGGGGATGCAGTATTGGGAAACTTTGGAGCCTCCCTGACAGTCACTAAATTGGTGGATAGCAACTGTGGCAGGATCTGTGATAAGGTCATGCTTAACCGGGTAAACTCTCTCCGGGGTCTTTCAAACTTTTGAGGATTAGTTGGCCGAGGAGCGGCAGCAGGTTTGGCAATCATTACCGCACTGACAGATTGGTGGCGTTCAGGTCGCTCTGTTCTCCGGGAGCTATATACAGCACTAGCCTCCTTTTTGAAGGGTTTCTTTTCAGTACTGGAGGAGGCAACTTTCTGTATCTTCCCCGATTTTATACCGGCCTCGATCCTTTCACCAGTCAGGATCAGATCAGTAAACCCAGCAGAGGAATTACCAATGAGATGATTGAAAAATGGACCAGATAGGGTCCCCAAAAACATATCTACCAGCTCCCGGTCCGTCAATGGTGGCTGCACCCTGCCAGCCAGGTCTCTCCATTTCTGGGCGTACTCCTTAAAACCTTCACCCGACCCTAGCGACATACCCTGGAGCTGGGTACGCGTAGGAGCGAGGTCGGAATTATATTGATACTGCTTGTAAAAAGCAGTGGCCAGATCCTCCCAGTTACGAATGCTGATTCCATCCAGCTGATAGAACCATTCGAGGTGAGTCCCTGAAAGACTCTCCTGGAAGAAGTGGATCCAAAGGTTCTTGTCTGCCGTGTAAGGCTGGATCTTCCTTACATAAGAACGGAGGTGCATCTTGGGACAGGAAGCCCCGTCATACTTCACAAAGGCAGGTGCCTTGAACTTGTGTGGGATCACCACCCCAGTAGATAACCCCAAGTCTCCGAAATCCAGTCCAGGCACCCGCTGAACTTCCATAGCCTTTAATCTGTCTTCCAGCTGCTTGTACCGGTCTTCAGCAGGAGGGTACTGTTCGTCGTTGAAGTCTGTTTCAGTATCAGAGCCCACAGGAGTAGGGACCTCTCTTTCTTGGTGACTACCTTCCCCTACAGATGGGGTAGCCCTTTCAGCCTCAATCTGTAAAGTGTTCCCGAGTCTGCGCCCAGTGTTAAATAGCACAGTCCTCCTCTTCTTCTTAGTCTTCTTTAGAAGCATGGTCTTCAACTCTTGTTGACCCTGAGCCAAGCCTTTGATCAGCTCCTGAAATTGGGCGTTCTGCGCCTGAAATTGGGCATTCTGCGCCTGAAGAGCCTTGATAGATGCCTCGGTTGATGATTCAGGGTTCATGATGCTAAAATAAATAGCGAAGAACAGTAAACAACCTGAAAAGAAGAGTACCTGTGATGCACATGATGAATGATATGTGTTTATGCAATGCATTTAAGAGTTCGAAAATTCAAATTTGTTGTAGACCAAAAGGAACACTCGTTATTATTAAGAAAATCATTGTTTAATACATCAAAGCCTCATGGGCAAAAGTACAAAAAATCAAATCAATCCCAAAATATGCTGCGCATCCTCTTTGGAGCTATGTAAGTGTTGAGGTTCCTCTCCTCATGCAACAGGCGGGTGAGCTCCAAGACCTTCTTTTCATTGGCACGCAGACTAGTCTCAAGAGAACTCCGCTC
This sequence comes from Vicia faba, assembly GCA_948472305.1. Classification (NCBI taxonomy): domain Eukaryota; kingdom Viridiplantae; phylum Streptophyta; class Magnoliopsida; order Fabales; family Fabaceae; genus Vicia; species Vicia faba. The sequence goes on along the minus strand of OX451738.1, from coordinate 1,551,035,234 downwards.
TTCCTTAAGCTGGATCCAGCTCTTCTGCATCTCTTCCCAGGATGTGGGCATATCAGGGTGCTGAATAACGTGAGACAGTTCTCCTTCCAAGACAGGCTCTTTGATTACTGGAAGCATGTAAGGATAAGGCATTACTAACTTCTGAGAGCGGGCTCGTACCCACTTGAGATAAGGCTCCAAAGGGATGGAGTTCCTGTGCCCCAGGGTCTTGCTGTCTATCCTACTAGGCATCCTCCAGGCTCTGATAAATCTCTGGCGAAGTCCTTGAGTATCGTTGTCGAAGTCAAAAACTATGTCAGGAATTAACATGTCATGAGGACCATCCCTCCGAGCATAACCAAATTGTCTCCAAGCCAGGCATGGGCTATAAGTAATACCCCCTCTGATTCCAAGTAAAGGAACATTAGGATACTCCCCGCAACGATCAATGATAGTGACATCTTCTCTGGACCTAGGGCACCAATGTATATCTGCATGTGTAAGAGTCATCAACCGTTGTGACCATCTCAAACCCCGCTCGTTCTTCAGGACTGATTGTGGAAGGTGCAAAATAAACCACTTTCCCAGGAGAGGAGTGCAACACATAAGGACACCTCTTTTTCTCATGGTTCGAGTGTAACATGAGTGAAGGATGTCCCCCAGCAACGTAGGTATAGGATTCCTGGACATAAAGATCTGGACAGCATTGATATCAACGAGCTGGTCTGGGTTAGGGAACAACACCAAACCATAAACAAGGAGGGCCACAACCTCTTCAAAAGCTTGTAAGTCAAGGGAGTTCCAACATTCATAGGCCTTTTCAAACAGAAACCTGGCTAAGAACCCTTTGATACCACTTCTAACTTCCCAATGTCCCTTGAGGTCAGATGACTGTAGGTGCAAGGCTTTAGCAATCTCTTCAAGCTTAGGTTCCTTTTCTGTACCGTTGAAGGGTAGCTGATCAAGGATAGGGATCTTCAGGAGCCGGGAGAACTCCTCCAATGTGGGCACCAACTGATAATCCAAGAAGGTGAAACAGTGATGCAGAGGGTCAAAGAATTGGAACAAGACCTTTATCATATCTTCCTCAATGTTGGTGTTGACCAAGCTGATGAGGCTTCCATGCCTTTCACTGAATGAAGAGTTCTCGGGAATCCTGGATATAAGCTCCTTAAGCTGAGGAGGGATCCTTACAAGACTGATTTGAATTGTCTTTCTACGAACAGTTTCCATGTCCTACAAAACAAGAACAAAGATGAAAATTCGAACCCCTGAAATGGTTAGTTAATGCATATGATGCTGGATGATGTCATGATGCTATGATTAAACACACCACAGATATGTACAAAGACAAACATGTAAGGCACACAAGGCACACAAGACAAGCCCTTAAGGTTTAAGGCCAGCATGGGGTCTGGGTAGTACCCTCTTGAAGTTGGTGAGTTCAACCTGTCCTAATCAAAGTAACCGGGTTCTAAGGTTCCCAATATCACGGGATTGCTTTCATTGTTCATCGTTTCGATTTGGCCACTGAACTGGCGACCGAAATATCCCAGGAAAGCAACCCTCAATTGAGTGTAGTATCGAGTATCAACCAACCTCGGACTGCACCAAAGTCAGTTATCTCACTACCCTAAAGAGGCCAAGATGGTTCAATTAAGGTTCCTAAGGTCTGTTGATGCTTCATGACACCACATGGAGGCCCCGTACTCTCCTTGACTGAACTCAAGGGTTACCGGTACACACCAAAGTGCCACATCAACGTAGCAGACTGCTTCAACCATGTCGGTATACCCCGCACAGTTCCCTCACAGCCTTGTTGCTACTTTCTAAGAAGGTACCCCCCAGATCCGGGTTAGGATCTATAGAACTCCCAAGACAGTCCCACAATTTAAAGCAAGCAAAGCAATACAATTGAAAACACAGTTATGAACTAGCCCTAAGGTACACCTCACTTTATAAGTTTATCCCCAGCAGAGTCGCCAGTTCTGTGATCGGTGGATCTGGAACTGACTGTTTAACGCTGGTTCGCGAAATGTCGCGGAAGCAAGAGTCGCCACCGTCTTTTATTTTCTCCAAATGGAAAGGACAAAAGCACATACAAATTCCTTAAAGAGATTGCTCTGGGTTCGGGAGGTAGGTTATAGAAAGGGAAGGTGTTAGCACCCTTTCTATCCATGGTTATCCATGGGCTCTTAGATACTTGCTCAATGTGTTTTCAAAAATGTTTGCTTGCTTTTCAATGTGGGTTAACAAAGTTTCTTTGAAAAATTTCAGTTCGACTCGTACGTCAGAGTGTTTGAAAAATTTGCTTTGAAAGCTTTTGAAAAGTGTTGGTGTGAAAAGTCTTTGAATTTTTGTTTTGAAGAGAGCAAGTATCCATGAGTCATCTACCTACCCTAAGGAATTCGTCTGTATAAATGTCCTTTAAAGTAGTGCCATCCCACCATTGAGAGGTAGGTAGCACCACCGTTGGAGGTATTCGGGTCAATTCGAGTTTGTAGGGACATGGTGATCACCAGAGCAATGGGAAGACACCTTAGAAGCTACCCTCATGCCGGGTTCCCGGATCATGAGGACTTACTAAGACATCCTCTACTCGACGATCACCTTTCGAGGCAGGGCAACAGTGAGGCGTACCCTAGGGGTGGTGTGTGCGATTCGTGTGTCGTTTTCATTGATATTTGTCTTGTCATGTTCATTGTGATCTACGCTTGATTTTAATTAGGGCCATTCATTCTTGCATGCTTATTTAACAGTTAAATATTTGCGAGGAAAATAAATCTAAACTATTACAAATTGCGCGGGTCCACATCGCCAAAATTAAACCGGACCCGATTTAACGGAAAGATAAATAAAGCGAATAAAAGTGCGAAAAGTTAAAATTGTTACAACGCTTTGGGAGAATTACATAATTATAATAAACGACATAAAATAAATGCGCGAAATTAAATAAGTTACGAACGAAGGCGTTGGACCCTTTTGCAAGGAATTAAAATAAGGAATTAAAATTAAGAATTAAAAGAAAATGTTTTTTAGTATTTTTGTGTTTTTAGGAATTTACAAAAAAAGAAACCAAATGAAATGTTAAACCTAGTTCTAATGATTTTTAAGTTTATTATGAAAGTATTAAAATTTAACCTAAATGCAACCCTAATTAGTTTACAAGTTTAATTATGAAAATAAATAAATCACTAATATTATGGCAAAAAAAGAGGAAAATTAAAAGGAATAAAAAGTCATTAAACCTAATGCTATATTTTTGGATTTTTAGTTATTAAGAAAAATGTTGAAACTTTTAACTAAATGAAACCCTAATTTTATGTACAATTTAATTATAAAAATAAATAAATAAATAAATAATATTATGATAAAAGGAAAAATTAAGAAAAAGATAAAAATTAAGCCTAAATTCTATATTTTTTATGTTTTATTATGAAAAGAATTAAGATAAACCTAATTAAATTAATATTTATTACATGTTAATTTATTTACAAAAAAATATTAAAATAAAAATTATTTATTATATTTTGTCTTTTCTGATTTTTAAACCCTTTTTGTATTTTGTAAAAATAATAATTACTTTAAACAAATAACAAAAATAAAATAACAATAAAAAAAAATAAAAAAAAAGTATAGCAAAAGCAAACCAGGGGGGGTGGAAGTCCCAATTTAGGAGGTGTTGGCCTTAGAATGCTGGCCCATTTAGCTTGGGTCCGTTTGACTTTTTGTACAGCGTGTGATGCATTGACTGAAGTGTAGGATGTTCTTCAATCTATGACCCTTGATCTGATGCTGGGATGGACGTGGCATGCTGATTTCTGAAGGTGTATGGTGGTTGTCCACATAAGCGCTGCATGGAATTGGTTAGTGAAAAATAGCATGAGAAATTATACAGACCTGGGGTTCGAACCCAGGTCTTTGATGTGAACGCTTATCAACGCCTGCCAGCTGAGCTATGAAACCTTTTTGTTAAATGAATAAGCAACAAATATAATAAAAGAAAATAACGCGTTAGTTGGCTAAAACGCGCGAAATTCGAATCCTCCAATCAACGCCAGCCACAAGTTCATCTTCTTCACTTTTTCTGAAACATGAACGTATGGCAACGGTTTTCTGGGCGTGGCTTAAAGGATGTTTTAAGAAAATAGCGATTAGACCCTCAACGCTCATAAATTGAGCGCGAGGGTTCCATCACCTTCGTCTTCAAGTGCTGAGTCTAATGGCATTAGTGTTGATGCTTAATTTTTCCTTATTGCAAAAGCCCCAAATTCGAGCTCTGAAAACCCTAGGAAGTAAACATGGTAAAAACGTATACATGGCATAAAAGTACAATCAAATGCATTGGTCAGTGTCAGAACATCATAAGGAACAAGAATCTAAGATTAGAATGCCATGAGAATGCCTCAAACCACAAACACGATTATCACTTTTTTGCTGTACAGGGAGGGTTCTATGTACCAATTCCTGGAGTTTGAGTGGACGTTAGGGGTTGCAATGTGATCAGCCGGGCTTGAGGAAGCTATTAGAAAAACTTTTATGCCTTGAATCCACCTCTAGTAGTGATTTCAGAATTCAGTTTTCAAGTCAAAATTCCAAGTTTTCAATGAGCTTTTGAGCGCAGCATTTGGTGTGTTGTGGTTAGGGTTTGACTTAGCACTTATGAGGGGAGAGAATTAGGTCATTAGTTGGCCTTGATTCATGCCCATGAGAGAACTAGTCCTAGGGTTTTCACCATTAACCAATTTTCCCTTTTTTAAGCAAACCAAGACTTGGTGTGAAATTTAACCCTAGCATGAGTTTGTGAGCTGGCCCATGATATATGGAAGCTATCCAAATTCAAATGACACTATTCCATTGGTTTTTGAATTTTATTTGAATTTTTAAAGATTTAAAATGAATTAAATTATCAAAAATTAAATAAAATAGAAAAATCAATGTTTGATCTTGAAATTAATCATGGGACACGTGTGTGGCATGACAAGGCTGAGTCAAGTGGAAGAAAGTGGGCCCTTTTGTCAAAAATTGAAATTTCAAGGATAGTTGACTTTTGCCTTTTCACAAAAATATCCCAACTTCTACAAGGCATAACTTGCTCAATTTTTAAGTTTTTCTCATGTTCTTGGACATTTTGGAAAGTTCTTTGAGTCCTTTAACCAATGCCTTTGGTCCCATGTCATTTTGATTTTCCAATCTCAAGTTATGGCCTTTGACTTAAAGTCCCTTTTTGTTGACTTTTGAAAATGACCTATAATGTTGAAATTGATAACTTTTTGTGAGAGCATTTCTTGGACTTGAAGTATGAAGATGAGTTGTAGGAAATGTCTTTCTCTTCAAAATGAGCTTTGGATGGAATTTTTCTGATAATCCATGTGAAAGTTATGCTCTGGTCAATTTCAGTTGACTTTTTCAACTGTCCAAATATAGCAACTTTTGCATCTTTGATGATTTCTGAGCCAAATTTTGAGAATCATGATCAAGCATTGATCAAATGATGTTTGTGGCTTCAAAATGATATGTTGACCAAAAATTTGAACTTTTGACTGTCAAATGACCATTTTGCCCCTACAGTTGACTGTAGTGCAATTTAGGGTTTTGACTGTACAATCTTGAGTTGAATGCCTTGACACTTGATATGAGGATGCTTGACCATGTTTGTAAGCATATGAGACTTGATTGGACCTTTGAAAACTTCATTTTCTTGATCAGAACACAAACCCTAATTTTGACTGTGTAGGAGACAGTTGGACTGTGCCACCCTTGGGGGAGTTTTGTGACTTGGCTGGGCAATTTCTTGAAGAATATGGGAGGGCAAATTTTGGGGTGCAACACAACGCGACTCCAACGGTTTACAAAAGTTTTGGAAATAGTACATGAAAGAAAAAGGTTACACAAAAACAATGATCACTATTCTCCCTAACAACTTCGAATTCCGAGATGTGCTCAAACGCCAAGACTGGTCTGACCAAAAGCCTGCCTAAGCCGCCCCTTCGGGTTTTCAACTCATCAAACTGTCAACTCAAACCTAGGCGAAATACTTCTTGACTGCATCAACGTTCACGGAGCGCGGGAGTTCTTCACTGTCCATGTTCGTGAGAATCATGGCGCCTCCAGAGAAAACCTTCTTAACGACATACGGTCCTTCATAATTCAGAGCCCACTTGCCCCTAGAATCAGGTTGGAAAGATAATATCTTCTTGAGCACGAGGTCACCTTCTCTGAACTCGCGTGGTCGAACCTTCTTATCAAAATCCTTCTTCATCCTCTGCTGATATAATTGACCGTGACACAACGCTGTCAATCTTTTTTCTTTAATTAAATTCAACTGATCATATCTACTTTGACACCATTCGACCTTAGAAAGTTTAGCTTCCATCAAAACTCTCATAGACGGGATCTCAACCTCCACGGGGAGTACTGCTTCCATGCCATAAACTAGGGAAAATTGGGTTGCACCTGTTGAAGTTCGAACTGAAGTTAAGTATCCATGTAAAGCAAACGGAAGCATTTCATGCCAATCCTTATAAGTTACTACCATGTTCTGGACAATCTTTTTGATGTTCTTGTTAGCATCTTCAACAGCCCCATTAATCTTCGGCCTGTAGGGAGAAGAGTTATGATGTTCGATCTTGAACTCTTCATAAATCTCTTTCATCATCTTGTTATTCAAATTCGAGCCATTATCAGTGATGATCTTGCTCGGGATGCCGTATCGACAAATGATCTGGTTCTTGATAAATCTGACTACCACCTGTCTGGTTACATTAGCATAAGATGCTGCTTCCACCCATTTAGTAAAATAATCGATCGCTAACAAGATGAAACGATGAACATTTGAAGCTTTGGGTTCAATCATTCCAATCATATCAATGCCCCACATAGAGAAAGGCCAAGGTGAAGAGATAACATTGAGGAGGGTCGGCGACACATGTATCTTGTCCACATAAATTTGGCATTTATGACATTTCTTGACATATTTGCAGCTATCAGATTCCATCGTCATCCAATAGTAACTAGCTCTTAACATATTTTTAGCCATTGCATGTCTGTTGGTATGGGTGCCAAAGGATCCTTCATGTACTTCTTGCATCAGCATGTCTGCTTCATGTCTGTCTATGCATCTGAGTAGGACCATGTTGTAATTCCTCTTATATAATACTTCTTCATTGAGGAAGAAACTACTTGCCAATCTCCTCAACGTCTTCCTATCTTTATTGGATGCCCCAGGTGGGTACTCTTGAGTTTGAAGAACACGTTTAATGTCATAGAACCACGGTTTGTCGTTGGTGACCTCTTCTGCTGAGAACACATGAGCAGGTCTATCTAGTCGCATAACTCTGATTGTAGGCACATTGTTCCAACCATTCACTTGAAACATTAAAGACAAAGTAGCCAAAGCATCAGCCATTTGGTTTTCATCTCTAGGGATATGATGTAATTCCACTTTGTTGAAGAAGGTTAACAATCTTCTAGCATAATCCCTGTAAGGGATCAAACCAGGATGACGTGTCTCCCATTCTCCTTTGATTTGATTAATTACCAATGCCGAGTCTCTGTATATATCAAGAATATTCATCCTTAGATCCACTGCTTCTTCGAGACCCATAATACATGCCTCATATTTAGCCATGTTGTTCGTACAGTTAAACTTCAATCTCGCCGTGAACATGATATGAGTACCTCGGGGAGTGACGATGATTGCCCCAATTCCATTTCTATAAGAATTCACAGCTCCGTCAAATATCAAACCCCAATGGGATTCGGGATCAGGTCCTTCTTCGGGTAACGGCTCTTCACAATCTTTAGCTTTCAAGTACATAACATATTCATCTGGGAAGTCAAACTTGATGGATTGATAGTCGTCAATTGGTTGGTGAGCCAAATGATCGGCTAAAATACTCCCTTTGATTGCTTTCTGAGTGTGATACTCAATGTCATATTCAGATAACAACATCTGCCAACGGGCTATTCTTCCAGATAAGGCGGGCTTCTCAAAGATATACTTGATCGGATCCATTTTGGAGATCAACCAAGTGGTATGGTTAATCATATACTGGCGCAGACGGCGAGCAGCCCAAGCTAAAGCATAACAAGTCTTCTCAAGCATTGAGTATCGAGACTCACAGTCTGTGAATTTCTTACTCAGATAATATATGGCATATTCCTTTCTTCCAGTCTCATCTTTTTGACCAAGTACACATCCCATGGAATCTTCCAATATAGTCAGGTACATAATCAAAGGTCTTCCTTCCAATGGAGGAATAAATATGGGAGGTTCCAGTAGATATTCTTTGATGCTATCAAAATCTCTTTGACAATCTTCTATCCACACACATCCTTGGTTCTTTCGGAGAAGCTTGAAAATTGGCCCACAGGTAGTAGTCATATGAGATATAAATCTAGAAATATAGTTCAGTCTCCCAAGGAATCCTCTTACTTATTTTTCCGTCTTGGGTGCGGGCATCTCCCGAATAGCTTTGACTTTATCAGGATCTACCTCAATACCTTTCTGACTGACAATGAAACTCAGAAGTCTTCCAGAACGAACACCAAAAGTGAACTTGTTGGGATTCAGACGGAGTTTATACTTTCTCAAACGTTGGAATAACTTCAATAAATGTTCCAAATGATCTTCTTCAGTTTGTGATTTGGCAATCATGTCATCTACATAAACTTCTATCTCCTTATGCATCATATCATGGAACAAAGCAGTCATGGCCATTTGGTACGTTGCACCAGCATTCTTCAAACCAAACGGCATTACTCGATAACAAAATGTTCCCCAAGGTGTAATGAAAGTTGTCTTCTCCATATCTTCTGGTGCCATCTTGATTTTATTATAACCAGAGAAACCATCCATGAAAGAAAATACTTTGAACTTTGCGGTATTGTCAACCAATACATCAATGTATGGTAATGGAAAATCATCCTTTGGGCTAGCTCTATTCATATCTCTATAATCTACACACATTTGAACTTTGCCATCCTTCTTAGCAACATGCACTATATTGGCTAACCATTGAGGATAGACCGATGTAACAAGGAAACCTGCATTAATTTGCTTTTGAACTTCTTCTTTGATCTTGTCAGCCATATCGGGACGAGTCCTTCTCAACTTCTGCTTAATCGGCGGACATTCAGGTCTCAACGGCAAACGATGCTCCACAATATTGTTATCCAAGCCTGGCATGTCTTGGTAGGACCAAGCAAACACATCAACATACTCTCTGAGAAGCTCCAACATTTTCTCTTTGACCTCCGGGATAAGCAATGCTCCGACCTTGACTTCCTTTTTATCTTCTTCATTACCTAAATTGATCATCTCTATAGGCTCTTCAAACGGCTGAATAGTCTTTTCATCGTGCTCAATTAAACGGGAAATTTCATCAAGAATCTCTTCATTATCCTCTTCCTCGGCTCTGAACACAGGGAACTCAAAGTTGGGAGGGGGCATAGGATCATTGTTTTCAATGGTTAAGTTATGGATTAATCTGCACACATGATTATGCTTTATTTTAGAAATCGATTAATGTGAATGTTGTACAGATAAAACAAAATATTATTATATTTTCCTATTACTACCAATTAATTTTCATTACTATTTCCCAGAAAAAGTAAAAAATAAAACAATAGTGGACAAAATAACATTTTTATTCATGATTGGCAATACTTGAAACAAAAGAGCCCAGACATCTTCTCTTTTGCCTTGGGCAGAGCAAAAGGATTTATTTTCAACATAGCCCGACACAAATAATTTTTCGCCTTGGGCAGAGCGAAAGATTTTTTTTCAAGAATAAAACAAAACATTACTCAGAAATGTGCATGACAACAGGAATATCAACAATAATCCAGTTCTGGAAAACCACTCCATGTGTTACAAAGTCGGGTAAATCCTCTTCAGAATCGTCTCCTATTATAGCATCAACTTCAGGCGGAGTCGGATGGATAAAACCTGCACTTCAGAAAACTTCTTGTATCAGACGGGTAACTGTATCTTGCTTAACTCTTGTAGACACGGGATGAAAACCAAGACCTTCTCCAGACTTGTTCTCAGACAAAGTCAACACCTGGCCCCAACCTTCAGCCGAACCACTCTCAACCACTCGTCGCGCATCCTCAAAAGAAGAAATAGATGTCCCTTGCTTCTTCACTTCATTATTAGCAACAAATAGAGCTTGGGATTGGGTTCCAACATCCTCATCAGCGTCAATAAAAGAGAAAGATGACAAATGGCTTACCACCATAGTCTGCTCTCCACCAATCATTACCAACTTTCCATTCCTTACAAACTTCAATCTCTGATGGAGCGTGGAAGTGTCTGCCCCTGCATCATGGATCCATAGGCGACCCAATAGGCAACTGTAGGCGGCACGAATATCCATTACTTGAAAAGTGATCTGAAAGGTATGAGGACCAATTATTATAGGAAGATCCACTTCACCAATGACATTCTTCCTAGAACCATCAAACGCTTTGACAATTACCCCACTAGGTCTCATGGGAGCACCTTGATATAAAAGTCGAGATAATTTAGTTTTGGGCATTACATTTAACGAAGAACCTGTATCTACCAGCACACTTGATAAAGTATCATTTCCATAACTTATTGAGATATGCAAAGCCATATTATGGTTCCTTCCCTCCTCCGGAAGCTCCTCATCCCTGAAACCAAGATTGTTACACGAAGTAATATTTCCCACAATTCCATCAAATTGGTCAACCGTCACATCATAATCCACGAATGCATGGTCCAAGACCTTCATCAAGACTTCTCTATGGGCACCAGAATCTCTCATTAAAGCAAGCAAAGAAATCTTGGAAGGAGTTTGCAATAGTTGGTCCACAATCTTATATTCACGTCTCTTGATGAGCTTCAGAATCTCATCATCATCGAGGTGTGGGATAGGTTCATTGGATCGGCCTACCTTAACGCTGGGTTCAACATTTCTCGCTGGAATTTCTGCCGGTATGGGCCTCCTGACTTGAACTACTGGTCTCTTCAAAGGTACTGCTGCAAAGATACGCCCGCTTCTCGTAACTCTGCTCACATCAGCGATGTTAACAAAAGATGGCATTGTCGGTATATGGACTTCTACCCCATTCTCAATCACTGTGGCATTATACTTATACGGTATAACTTGGTTTGAGTTGTAAGGCACAGGACCAGGTGGATAAATGATCAAAGGAGCAACACGTGCAGTCTGACTATCATAAACAATTTCTACTAGTTCAGGCAAATTGAATTGTGGTATTATAACATTCATTTCATCCGCTGGATCTCTGTCATATGTAATAGTGATAACCCTTTGGTCTAAATTTTTTTGAATATCCTCCTTCACAATAGGGCAATCGACTTCTCTTGAACAAAGTTCATAAACATCCTAATCATGTTGATGCCTAAAAAAAGCAATTCTTCTTAAGCTCTGATGTAACCTGATCAACGAATCTCTTATGTGTTCAACTTGAAAAACTCGAAACTTTCCCAGACAACCTTCCACCATATTCACTGATGTTTCCCCATGTCAAGGCAAAGGATTATCTCTAACATTCGGGTTAACATCCTTGAAAGACAAGATACCGTTCTTAATCAACCTATGCACATCCGCCTTTAGAGCAAAGCAATTTTCAATGTTGTGCCCCGGTGACCCTTGATGATATTCACAGAACTGATCCGCCTTATACCACAGAGAAGTACTATTCGGTGCGACAGGAGGAGGCTTCGTTGTTATGAGGTTCTTTCTGATCAGAGCAGGGAACAACTCTGTGTAAGTCATGCGAATGGCATCAAATTGCGGTTTCCTTGGTGAACGATTCTGATTATTAAATTGATAAGCCTGTTGTCGAGGCTGCTGTTGAAATGGTCGTTGCTAAATTGGTGGGGTTTGATGAGTTGGGGTCACCATTGTTGGGCGGACAGCCAGAGTGACTGCCGCAACATGTGAATAACCTCTCCTTGGTCTCCTAGGGAAAATTACACTGACATCTTGTTCTTTCCTTTTAGGGAAAACACTTCCAAACTTCTTGATACTGCTAGATGGACTTCCTTCCTTAACCAAACATCCCTCACGAATTCCTTCTTCCAACCGCATGCCCATACTTACCATCTCGGTGAAATCACTGGGTGCGCTCGCAATCATTCTTTAATAATAAAAAGAACCTAAAGTCTTCAAGAATATATTTGTCATTTCTTTCTCTTTAAGAGGGGGATAAATATGAGCAGCAATCTCGTGCCACCTCTCGGCATATTCTTTAAAGGACTCTCTGTCTTTCTGGGACATCGCCCAGAGTTGATCTATGTCCGGCGCCATGTGGACGTTGTACTTATACTGGAGATCAAAAGCTTCACTAAGATCGTTGAAATTATGGATCTGGGTGTTGTCCAAACCCATGTACCATTTTAGAGCAGCACCAGTCAAACTGTCTTGGAAGTAGTGAATTAACAAATTATGATCGTCGGAATAAGTGGACATCTTTCTTACATACATGGTTAAATGACTCCACGGACACGAGTCACCTTTATAACTTTCAAAGTCCGATACTTTGAACTTGGCTGGAATCTTTACATTTGGAACTAAACACAGGTCATGAGCATTCTTTCCAAACAAATCTTTTCCTTTTAACGCTCTGATCTCCCTCTGCATCTCTTGAAACTGGTCTTGAAATTCCTCCATTCTATCGAAAAGACCCAGACTTTCAGCAGGCTTAGCATGATAAGTAGGCTCATTCAGGTATGGCATAGAATGAACCACAGGAGCGGCATTTGTCATCACCGGTTGAGGGAAAGGTGCCACAGGCGGAATTACAGGCGGCACAGTAGTTGTCTCCAGTTGAGGAAAAGACACAGTAGGTTGAACCAAAGGTTGTACGGCAGGCTGATACCCTTCTGGCATGAAGTTATAAGGCATTCCCCACGAAAAACCTTTTGGCATCTGATGTTGAACCGAAGAGTTGACTTGAGTCATAGATGTTGGAACGGTGACAATCTCAGAAACCACAGTAGTTGAAGTCTGAATCTCAGCAGCTGTAGTCGATGGCTGATTCTGAGCAGCCATCAAACTTTCCACTAGCACAGTTAACTTTTCCATTCCGACACGAAGGGTAGCAACCTCCTCGCGAAGCTCTTGGTTTTCCTGTTCCAGATCTTCCATCTTCCTATGACGATTGGCTCGGGTATCGTACCGATGAGACAGCTTGACAATCTATCGGAGTGGAAAAAGAAACAAGGATAAGACTCTAGAAAACATGTGAAGTGGAATGTTGGATGATGCATGATATGCGATGCAAATGATCATTCATTTTGATAGTTTTTTCAAGGAACTTCGATAATTTTGCATACATCAATGGTAAAGGAATTTGGAACAACAAAAACTCATTTCATTAATCAAAATCGGTAAATTACAACTTACAACTTTGGAACAACAAAACAAATAAATTACAACTTTGGGACAACAACCCAATAATAAAAGCAATACATTACAACTTTGGGACAACAACACAATAATAAAAAGCAATAAATTACAACTTTGGAACATGAAGCCCTTTTACAGAGTTTTACAAAATGACAACAGTAATGAAAATAAAACTAAGAACTAAAGATCACTCAGAATCATCAGATGAAGGAACAAATGCCAACTATAACTGGAGCTTCCTGATATTCTCTTCATAAAAGTCTTCCATCTCTTTCTTCTCAGCTACCAGTCGATCAATGATTTCCTTTAGTGGATTAGGAACAAGAGCAACGCTTACCGAATCTTCCTTCTTTCTCTTCCTTTCATTTGCATATTTCTTCAGTAGTGCATCCTTTTGACGAAGCTTCTCATCATGATCAATGAACCAGCCATCTTGAATAAATAGCAAATCCTCCTTTTCCTTTAGTTGTCGAGTCAGGACCCTATTCTCATATTCAGAGATATTATACTTTTCTTTCCAAGAATATCTCTCGGACTTCATCCTAGCCAGATTTCCTTGGTATTCCCCCATGTTCTCGATAGGGATATCAATAGATGATGATGCAACAGTAGGGAATAAAGGTTTCTCGGGTTTATAAGGAATCTTGAGAGCACAAGCCCTAGCACAAACCCATTGTAGGTAAGGTTCCAAAGAAACAACACCTCTCTGTCCTAACATGTCTCTCCCTTTTCTATGGATGTGACACCAAACTCCTTCAATCTCCTTCTTAGCTGCTTGGTGATCTTGTCCTTCTTGTAGAAAGAAGTCACTCACATGAATGTTGTTTGGCTTATCCCTCATCGGGTATCCAAACTGACGGCGCGCGAGAACATGATTATAGTTAACTCCTCCTTTCGTACCAAGAAGAGGCACGTTAGGAAAAGCACCAAAGCTATCGATGATCTTAACGTCATAGTAAGCTCGATTATACCAATCAATGTCAAAATGAGTGAGAGCCATAATTTTTGGCGCCCATCGTGGCTCCTTCTCGAGATCCCAGAAAACATCAGACCTAGGTAGATGAGAAACATACCACTGATACAACAACGGTGCACAACAAATAATCATCCCTCCTTGATAAGAGTTTTGAAGATGGATGGAGTAGTAGGTATCTCCTAGCAGCGTAGGGACCGGATTTCCAATCAAGAAAATTCTGATGGCATTGATATCCACAAACTTATCAACGTTAGGAAACAAGAATAGGCCATAAGCGAGTAAAGCAAAAACGTCTTCAAAGGCAATAGTATCTTTTATCTCAGCGAAATGACGAGCTTTCTTCAACAAAAACTGCGTAGATAAGCCTCGGATTCCCCCTTTTGTAGTCATGTTCTCCTCTATCTCCGACTTCCTCAAGTGAGTGATGGTCGCTATCTCGTGAGATTTGGGTTCCTCTTCTAAGCCAGAAAAAGGAACATAATCGATGATCGGAAAACCAAGTATGTAGAAGTACTCTTCTAAGGTGGGCATTAACTGGTAATCCGGAAAGGTGAAGCATCGATACAAAGGATCGTAAAATTGGACCAACGTACTAAGGATGCCTTCTTTCATCTTGCGCTTCATGAGAGGTATAATGGACCCATATTTATTATGAAACTCCATCGGGTTCTTGATCTTAGGAATCAAACTCTTCAGCTCCTCAATCTCGGGCTCCTTAAAACTATAACTTCGAGTGTTTCTTCTTCCAAACTCCATAATAACAGTACCTGAGATGTCTGCAAAAATCATTCTTAAGTTCCTTGAAAAACACGTTTTTACAAAAAAATGTTGATGGATGCATGGATGAATGATAATGCAACAGTTACACACAAGTTCACAAATATGGGGTTCAAATGTTCAACGCTTCGAGCATGAAATCAAAGGTAAAGCCCACCACAGGGTATGTACTAACGGTTTAATCACACCTGCAAGACAAGGTTTTAAAAGTTCCCAGAGTCTACATTCCTCCTTCGGATATTACCAACGTCTTGATTACTCAATAATTAGCAATATTCTCAAGAGAAAATCATCTGAGCGTAGCATCGCGTGACAACTACTTCCAGATTACTCCGTTATAGTCTCTGTGCTACACCTAAAAGACCAAGATGGGTTAGGGTTCTACGGTTCTCAGCTTCTCTGGCTCCTAGGTCGAAAATAATAATGTCTTCCCGATTACTCGGTAAACAAATACTACGTTCAAAAGGGCCTTCCACTGAGTGGGGGATTTCATGCTTCCTTCTTCGGGATTACTCCCTCAAAGTTAACATGACTATACCGCCTGTCCTATTCTTAAGTGTAACTTAATCCGGGTATAGGATTCGTCCTTTGCAAAAAACCCAAACAACCCCAATATAAAAACATAATCAAACAAATCAAATAATAATAAAATAGATAAAACAAACTAGGCTTAACCCACTTTGGGATGGACCAGCAAGAGGTCAATCTTTCCCCAACAGAGTCGCCATTTCTATAGCGATAAAAAATGTAGCGGGGTAAATCGGAGATCGAGCTATTAGTTAACTCGTCTCACAAAAGCAAGAGTCGCCACCACGCTTTTATTATTTCCAAGGGAAAAGGGAAAAGAGCGAAATAAAACCCTAAAATATGCAATGTAAAATAATACTTTAAAAGTAATGAAAATACAAGGCGTTTTTGAAAAGAGGTCTAGAGTTCGGGGGTTGGTTATACAATGGGAAGGTATTAACACCCAATGTATCTATAGTATTATATAGGAACCTTTTGAAATATCTGTTTATTAAAAATGTTAGTTTGATTAAAAAATAAATTGCTTGGCCAAAAATGGGTATGGACGAGTTTTCGAAGATACGGCGACCTAACGTCAAAGTTTTGACTTAAAAGTGTGAGTTTTGAAAAATTGAATATTTGGGAAAATTATCTTAAGTTTTTTTAACAAAATAATAAACGAAAGATGAATGAGGGTATTCACGCTATGCGTTTGATGACATGAAGTCGACAAAAATTTAAATGATTCCCTTGGATTGAGACAGACGAAAGATATGCGGATTAACGATCAATTAATTAAAATTACAGTTGAACAATTAACTAATGAAATTTAAATCATACTAGCATGCATTTTAACGATTAAAAAAATAATCAAAAGTACATGAAGATTAAATTACAAAATCATATATTATTAATAATTAAACACATAACAAAAATTAAATCATGAAACATGTATTTTGAATAATTAAATAAGGAACAACACAAAAATAAAAATAAGAATTAAATAGTATGTTGACAAAATTAAATAAAGATGAATTTTAATTAAACATTTTTTATGTATTTTTTATAATAATTAATAATTACAGCAAAGCGAATTAATGATTAATTAAGTATATTTAAATAAAAGAAAAATAAGGCTAAAAGAATAAAAGACAGAAAAACGACCCAACAAGGACTTGAACTCAGGTCTTTTAGATTGTTGTTAACACTCTTTGCCAATTGAACCATGTTGTTATTCATTAGTTAATGTGATTAAAATAAAACATAAGGAAAAAATTAAAATTGAAACTGGACCCAAAACAGGCCCAATGGACCATCCGGGTCAAGAAGAAAATAGGAAAAGAAATAAATGAGGAACCCTAATACAAAGGAAGCGGCGGCTGCAAGCTGACATATGTTGTAACGTTGAAAAGAGAAACAAACTCACATTATGAAATAAACAAATAACAAAACAAAAAAGAAAAGATAAAAAAAAACGTGAAAACGCTCTTCTCTCTCTCACAGCTTTGATTTCTTTTCTTCCTCCTCTCTCTCCATTACATAGATCCATTTTCCTCTCTCTCATGGAAGCAGATCCATTCCTCCCTCTCTTACATGTTCTTCCTCTAATCTCAACATCAGCACTAGCACACGGTTCCTGTTTTACGGTACTCTCTTTAACATCAGAGGCAGAGCCATAATTTTTCAGACTTTGATGCCTAGTAAGAGATGTTGAATTAACGAGCCAAGACTCTCTCGTAGCAACAAATCCGTTCTACTAGTTCCGGATTCTTCCATTATCTTGCTGACATGCGAACAATCTGGCCCATTTCCATTTACCGTATAATGATGAACTTCGTCAACTTGCTCTTCTTTCGGGACCTTTTGACACGATCTAGTTCTTATGACATTAAGACGGCATCATCAAATGACATCACATTCTATTCATCACGAGAACCTAGGTTTACGTCTCTGTCATGATAAAATAGGACCGCCATACATATTGGAAGATCGTTTTAAAGATTTGTACACAGGTTTCAGTTTCGATAATTTCTAAGGTTTGTGCAGGTTACCGATTTGAACATATTGCGTTTGATTTTGGTCGTTTAGAAAAATTGTAAGATTTAACAGGTTTATGGTTTTAAGTTGCTGTTGTTTTTTTGGATTTTTGCAGGTTAAGTATTTGGACAGCAAGTTGAGATTTTTAAGCTGGTAACAACAAATTCTAAGCTAACAAGTTTTTGCAGGTTAGGTGTTTTTGACAAGTTCTATGGTTTTTTGGTTAAATATTTAGTAACAATAAATTTGGTAACAAGTTTTTTTTTATAGCAGGTCCCGAAATTCTAACATGTTAAGGTTTGTGCATTTTTTGGTTCTAACATGCTGTCGTATTTGTACAGGTTAAGGTGGTTGTAAGATTGACAGTAGGTTCAGAGTTGATACTGTTTGGTTTTTGTTACAGCAGATTCTAAGGTTTTAAGATTTGGTAACAGCAAATGGTTTCGGATTTTTGTGACAGCAAATGATTTGTGGACTTTGAGAATTCATAAAGCAAAAAGGGTAACCAAGTTTTTGGACAGCGAAAATATTTTGGACAGCAAAATGTTTTGTACAGCAAATTCTAAACAAGTCTTTGGGACAGCAAAGTGTTAAATCGGTATTACGCGACTAAAGAAGTAAGCTTTTTATTACACTTGTTATTATTACCGATATTATGGATACTAACATGTTTAAATGCTAACAAACATGCAGCAAATCAACTCAAATACAGTACAACAAAGAAAAGAACTGATAAGGCAAATATCACATGGCAAAGAAAAAATGGTACAACAAGTGATTCAAGCATGAACATATGCAACAGTAGATAGAGAGGAGAAAAAGAATAATACCTATCAGAGCCTCTCCGATGGGGCTTCTAACAAAATGGTAAGCTTACTTGAGTTTGCTATCTTTTCTCATTGCTGGATTTTTTAGAACAACACCAATTTTCTGTTTTCACTCTTGCTGAAAACTTTAGAACAACACTCTATTTTTCTGGTTTTTCTTACTTGCTGAATTTTTCACTTTTTTTTCTTTTATGTTGACAAAGGCTCTTATTTATAGTGGAGTATGTGGGATTTGAGGGGGAAAAAAACAGTAGAAATTTGAACTTTTTTGGCAAGCTGTTTCCATGCTTTGTTCACACAAATTACTTTAGCCATTTTGATAAAAATTGCTACTACTTTGATGCAGGTTGGAGCAGGTTTTGGAAGCACTTGGAGCTGCTGTATGTTGCTGTTTTTTTTTACTATTTTGTAGCATTTTACAACATCTCTTTTGCTATTTTTTTCAGGCTGTTTGGAGCATTGTTTACCAATAAAAATGCAGCAAAAGTGGGCTTGAAGAAAGGTTGCAAACATGGACTGCATTAGCAACTTTGCTGGATTTTTTTTATGTTGAAAATACATTTGTACACACTTGTAGCTTCTTGCAACTTTGTAATAAACTCCAATAAATTGTAACATGAATAAACATGCATTCTTCAATATATTTTCCATTCTTTGGTAGTTATGAATAATCTTGAATCTTCACATAAACATAAATCTTGATATATCTTGATAAAAATTCAAGATCCTCCATTTAAATTTGGGAAATAATTGAATAATACTTGGATGAATTGTTGAATGAAGAGTAAATAATAATGCAAGTCTTAGACTTTAATCTTGCACTTTTGTAATAGAAATCCAAATAAATCACATGGATTAATTTGTAATCAAATAAAATTCCTCATGTAATTAAATAGAATTCCTCACTAACTTCTTGAAATAATACTTCAATGTATGTAAATAACCATGATGTAGATCTTCCAAAATAATCACAAAAATAATCTTGAATAAATATTTCATGCGATAAATGAATATTCTTGGATGAGATTTCTTGATAGCTCCTCTTTAATTATCACTTGGATTCAAATAAAGAAAATTCCAAATATTCCGAATAAATTCTTCTAGAATGGTTTTGAATTTAATTATCCCATTTCGGTGAAATTCAACCGCGTCGTGAGAAAATTTGCAGATGACTTTTGGTTCAAGAAATAAAAAATGACGGTATAACCTGTTTTTTCTTGCATTTTAGAACAATGTGAAACACACATGAACCAAATCCGGTAGAATTTCGACTGTTCTTCCTGAAAAATATTCGGAGAAAAACGGAGACCATTTGTTGGACAGAGTGTGGAAATAAACGCACAATTCTATGAAATTCTTTGATGAACCAGTCTTTTGGAAATTAATGAACGACAACATTTCTGTTCTGAGACTCGAAATCCTGATCGACGTACAACGTCTGATGCTCTTCTTTCAGACCTATTTTCTGCACATGAAAATAAAACAGCAAAACATGCACTTCGTGCTTGATTAGTGGTTAGTCATTCATAAAATGAAATGCTCACACACTCAGTAATCTCTACACAGTCAAAGCTCGAAAGCGAAACGTTTGAAACCTACCATATTATGTGACCTTGATGTGTATGTAAAATAATGCAGATGAAGCAGGAATCTTAGGTCAAAAATTGGGGTATGACAATATATATATAAAATTTGAATTTGAAATTAGAAAACTAATTTCACAAGAAGCATGTCATTTTAAATAGAAGCATGATCAATTTTAAGTGTAAAAATATGTGAGAGAAAAAAAGATTTGGAGTGTGTTTTTTTTAAGGTTGTAAAAAATATTTTAATGAATACGGTCATTCGAATGCAACATTGTCATGTTTGATTAAAATTTAAAATAAAAACAATATTCCAAAGCATATTTTATTCTCACGAATCTTATTTATTTCTATTTTTATTCCCATAGTTAAAGGGTGAAAATCCAACATTCTCATGTGTTGTACCCCAAAATTTTCCCTCCCCCTTTTCACTCAATTTGGCTCAAAAGTTGATCAAACAGATTTTCTTCCTAGGCAACCAGTCAGTAATTAGGGTTTTGCACTTCTCAAAGGTTTGCCAAATCCATTTCCCAGATAACTGCAAAGGCATTTGTGTGATTTCTATTTGTTTTCTTAACTATAATCTTCTGAAGATTGATGTTACTTTTGAGGGCATATTCTGTTTGAATAAGGTGCAAAGTTTAAGGCTATCATCTTTAAGCAAATCATGATTGAGGGTTCAATTAATCACTTAGGTTTGAGCTTGTAAACATTTATTTTGTTTAAAAGTGCAAGATACATGATTTATCCTATCATATTATATTTACTTGAAGTACAAGTTATCAAGCTAGGATGCTTATTCAAGACATTCAAACCATGAATTGCAAAATTAAAATAAAACTCAGAAGTTTTGTACAATAAACTTGCATTGTTACTCAAGCTTTGTTCATTACAGTTTGGTGGGTCTTTTACAAATGATTACAAGTGATTGCAAAAATTACAAGTGAAATACAAAGTTTAAATCTACAAAGAAAATTTGCTTCTTCTTCAAGACTCCTTGCTTCATCCTCAAGAAATTCCCCATTTGCTAGCCTTTGTCTTGCTTGCCAATTGTTTGTACATGTGACAGAAAAAAATTAGCAAGCATCGTGGAAAATCCCAAGCAAGAATTAATGGTTAAAAGATTTTTTTCATTTCATCATGAGGGTTTATATTTGGAATCAGATTAAGAGGGGTTTATTTTTAATCATCGGCCATTTCTCCCAATTGAAAATCACAAAAGGTTGCATTTTTTGGTTCACAAAAAAGAGAAAAGGGAAATTGCTAACACTGCCTGAAACAAGCAGCAAAATGCCAAGCATAACAAATGAATAAGAAAACAACAAATGTAACCAAAAGCCAAGTCAATGTAGCCCCAATTAAAGCAAAGGCAGGCTGCTAAGGAAGCAAAATAGAAAACAACAGTATGAACAAAAACAGGCTGCAAGCAGACCAACAAGCAACTCAAAACAAACAAAGAGAACATCAAACTAGCCATGACTCACCAAAACCCTATGCCTCATCATTTCCCTAAGAAAATAAACCCTTCAAGAATGCATCAAAAGCAAACATGTTTTATCTCACAAAGAGAGGAAAGATATCACTTATCCAACAAATGCCAAGACAAGCAGGTTGCTATAAACAACAGTCCAAGAAGACCTGCTCCAAAAGCCTCCTTATGCTGCCCATAGCAGTCCAAAAACCTGTCCAAGTTCTGCACAAAAGCATGTCAACATAAACCATAGCAACTAGTCTGCAATATTGTCCAAAAGATGCCCAGACTTGCACCAAAATGGAAATAGTCCAAGATGCACTCAAAAGCCAAAAACTAAAAAAAGGGCCAAAACTGTCAAAATTCAAAGTGGTTTTCCCTCCTTTTTTTTTACCCTAATCAAAGAACAAGTTTACTGTTTTATAGAGGAGAGAACCATCAGATTAAAGAGACAGATACATCACCAAGAAAAACATCACAAAGAAACCAGAACAAAATATCATCAAACCATCTCCAAACCAGAACAAAAATATCATCATACCATCTCCAAACCAGAACAAAATATCATCATACCATCTCCAAACCAACTGAAACATCATCAATACCATCTCCAAACTAGAACAAAAATATCATCTTACCATCTCCAAACCAGAACAAAATATCATCATACCATCTCCAAACCAACTGAAACATCATCAATACCATCTCCAAACCCAACTGAAATATCACAAAAACATCACAAAGAAACCAGAACAAAATATCATCAAACCATCTCCAAACCAACCGAATATGAACAAACCATCTTAAAACCCTAACTAAAACATCACTAAAGTATCACAAAAACCAAATACAGAACGAGCAAAAACTATCAAAAAACCAAAAAAACTCAGAACAAGAGGTTCAACAAAATCTTTTGTTTCAAACCAACTGAAGCATCATCAACACCACCATCCAACCATCATAAAAAAAATAGAAAATAACAAAAAAACACAGAACCAAAAGTCCACTATTTAAAACTTGTCATCAAACCCAGCAAATCAGTGGCAAACCAATAAACAGCAAGAACCATAATCCGATAAACAGGGTAATACAAGCTCAGAAGAAGAAAAAGTAACACAAGCTCAGAAGGAGAAAGAAATCGCCCACAACACAGAGTCAGAATCATCTTACCAAAAAGAACGTCAGGAGGTAAGTAGGGTTATAGATTTGGACCTCACCAAGCGATCTCTTTCTTCTCTTTCCTTCCTTCTTTGAATCTACCGTTGCATGCATCACTATCTTCGCCGTTTTCATCAAACAATAATTAGGGTTTCCCTTTTCCCATTTCTAGATTTAGAGCCATCAAGTGGAAATTTGTAGAAATAAGTCAAAAATTAGTAACTAGCATTAAGAGACGATCAGAAAAATGTAAGAAAAATGAGGTTTTGAGACACGCCGCCGCCATCACCGCCGTGAGGCGATTTCCGGCACGGCCAAAGGGTCTTCTCCGGTGAAGGCCCATAGCAAGGGAGAAGAGAGAGGACAAAGCGTTGAAGAGAGAAAAATAAAGTGGAGTTATGAAGTCTGGCTTCATGAGTAAGCGTTTTTGTTTTGTTTAACAATAATGCTCCGGTCCAATCTAGTGGTGACATTTGTCACCACCTCTTTAGCTGTGCAGAGTGATTCCCTACTTGCCACCCCATGATAGTGTGATGCGCCCCTATTCATCTATCCCTTGGATCAGTTATCACACCCTTTCAACGCATCTTAGATGCATGCCTTTGGTATACCTCTAGGGAGTTGCTGTGCTGGATTAGCCAGAAGTATTTGGGCTTACTAATTTTTGCACCCCCTATTTTTACTTATTTTACAGGCCCATTTCTACTTTCTTCTTTATATTTTTTTGTTTGTTAATATTTTTATTCTTCATTTTTTTATTATTTTATTTTTAGCATATGTTTAAGAAATGTAAATATGTTAACAGTTGTTTAAATAATTATTGATTTTAAAATAATTTTTATTTGACATTATTAATTAAGTCCTTAATTAATCTTATCAAATGAAAAGAGTTTTAACCTAAATAATTATTTAATGGTTCGAATTTGTATTGCGTGATTTAAATATTTTTTTCTTACTGTCATCCCCATTCATTAATTTGTACCCCCATTCCCGAAGCTCTGTAATAACATAGAATTTCAACTTCCGCATTTTTACTGTTTACTCAATATTGTATAGTAATTACGCGTGTATGGCAAGATTCGAAAAACAATCGCTAGATAACCTAATTTCCAAGTCAAAATTAACTTGAAACAAACACACTTTTCCACACGCGCACCTCTAGGGTAACCTCGCTCGTTGCCTTAGAAATATAGTCATGTCCCTCGAATATGGGACGTTTTAGCAATGACCCTTCGATAAAAAAAGATCATAGTGCCTCGATGACCCTTGACGTTGCCTTCGATAAAACGATCTAGTCCCTTACGAAAATTGCTAAAGCGTCTCATAAGTTGCTTTCGATGACTGTAAAATTGACCCGCGCTTGTCCCTTCACATCCAACAATGGGGCTTTTTACCAAATTAATGGTAAGATAGCAACATCAAAAGGAGGAAGAAAAGAACCTTGAGACCTTTCGAGTAGGTAGATTTGCTCCTAGTTGCTTGCTTGCTCATAACAAAAACATTTTACACCGACACTTTCATCTCAAAATATTTTCAAAAGACAAAACCTTTTGCATACGTTCTTATAGAGACGAGAGCCATTGTAAAACATCTTTTCAAAACACTTTCCAAAAACACAATCCACAAACACATCTTTGAACCATCTTTCGAAACAAAACTTTGTACGCGTTCTTATAGAAACGAGAGCCATTACAAAGAGTTTTTTTTTCAAAACACTTTCAAAGCCCACACCACAAGCACACTGTCAAAACAAAAGCAAGTGATCTAAACGAGTAACTAAGAGCCCATGGAAAACCATGGATGAAAAGGGTACTAACACCTTCCCTTTTCATAATCTACCCCGCGAACCCGAGAAATAATCTCGAAAGGTATTTCCTGTGCTTTTTTACCTTTCCTTTTGGATAAAAGAAAAGTCGGTGGCCACTCTTGCTATCCGCACAAATGCGATCAAAACGCAAAACACCAAGTCAGTTCTCCCACCATATCACAGAACTGGCGACTCTGCTGGGGATTTAATTCTAAAAGTGGGGTTACCTTAGGGTTAGATCACTTTTACTTGTTTCTTTGCATGCATTATATTTTGTTCTTTGTATTGGGTTTGCTTTGATCCTCCACCCGGATCTGGGACACCTTTTTAGGTAATTAGCAATAGATTGTGGAGACTGTACGGCATAGACCGATATGGTTGAAACAATGGCTATGTTAGTGAGACGCATTTGTAGGTACCGGTATCCCTCGTGGTGAATCGAGGAGAATACAGGGCCGCTGAGTGACGTCATGAAGCACTAATTGACTTTAGAACCCTAATTGAACAAACTTGGCCATTAGGACGTAATGAGATAGCCGATTTCGGTGTAGAGCTGAAAATTGGTTGATACTCGATACTACACTCATTGAGGCTAGACTTTTGGGATATCTCGGCCGCAAGAAAAGATTGTTGTGCTGAGATAATACCTAAGAGAAAGGTCGGTGATATTGAGATCCTTTAGAACCCGATCACTTTTGCTAGGATAGGTTAAGCCAACCAAACTTCAAAAGAGTACTTACCTACAAAACTCATGCAAGCCTAAAACATATGGACTTGTTTGTTGTGTGTGTATATATTTACTTGTACATAAACATCATAAACATCATGAACATCATACGCATGCTCACTAACCATTTCAAGGATTTAGAAATTTATCTTTGTTTTTTTTTGTTTTGTAGGACATGAACTATCTCCGAAGAAACACCATCCGAATCAGCTTTGTAAAAGCACATCCCTAACTTCAAGAGCTAGCCTCAAGAGTGCTCGGGGATTCTCCTTTTACCAAGAAATATGGTCGACTCCTCAACTTGACTACATCCAACTTCCAAGAAGAGATGATGTGTGTACTATTTCAATTCTTTGATCCCGTACATCATTGTTTCACTTTCCCGGACTATCAATTGGTACCTACACTGGAAGAGTTCTCTCTACTCTTAGGGGTTCCTGTGCTTGATCAAATACCGTTCACTAGTCTAGAAAGGATTCCAAAACCTGAAGTCATCGCCGAAGCTTTACATGTGAAGAGGGTCAATGTCATAGCCAATTGGGAAACAAGAAGCGGGGTTAAAGGCTTTCTAGCTAAGTTTCTATTGGAAAAACCTCGTTCATTCTGGGATGACATGGATTTCCAAGCTTTTGAAGACTTCCTAGCTCTTCTCATTTATAGTTTGGTTCTGTTTCCCAATTCGGACCAATTCATAGATGTTAATTCCATCAAAGTCTTTCTCTCTCGCAATCCTATACCTACCTTACTGGGAGACATCTTGCACTGCCTTCATACCCGCACCATGAAGAAAAGAGGTACTCTTTTGTGTTGTATCCCCCTAATCGCTAAGTGGTTCACTTCACACCTACCTCAGTCAGCATTGAAGAACGAGCAAAGACTAACATGGTCCCAAAGGATGATGTCTCTCACCCACTCTGATATCCGTTGGTGTTCGAGATCCTTGGAAGATGTCTCTATCATTGAATGTTGTGGGGAGTTCCCTAACATACCTCTGCTTGGTATTACGGGGGGTATCACCTACAACCCCTACTTAGCTCTTCGACAGTTTGGGTATTCCCGAAGAGACGGCCCTCACGAGATGCTCATCCAAGGTCTGGTGTTCGACTACGACAAAGAAGACCAAGGTTACCGCCAGAGGTTTACACGTGCTTGGGGAATGCTAAACAAGGTGGACAGTAGGACTTTGGGATACAAAAAATCTATCCCTCTCGAGCCTTACCTTAGGTGGGTACGGGTTCGTGCCCAGAGTCTCTTGATGCCTTATCCTTCCATCCTTCCTGGCATCATGGAGCCCGTTGTTGAGGGAGACGTCCCATACACCGTTCTCCATCCCGACATGCCCACCTCTCTCGAAGACTTGCAGAAAGCCTGGGTTCAGTTGAAGGAAGAGAGAGACACCTTTGAAGCCCAGTATTACGCTAGTGAGAAGAAGGTTCTGGAGCTCACCAAACTGCTTCGTGAAGAGAAAAACCGGAATGCCTACATTGCTCCAAAGAAGACGCGTTCAGTCTTTTTGTCTTAGGAGTTTGTTTGTATTTTGTTTCTTTCATTGTAAGCCCAAGGAGGCATGGTGTATTCAAAACTTGGTCTTATTAATATAACGTGCATTCTTTTTTGGTTTGAACAAATTTAAATCTCTAAATTTCCTTGAAATCATTTGCATATTGCATCTTCATTCATCATAACATCATACAGGTTTCTCATAACAGGGCACCTTATCCTTCTACTATTTATTTCAGTGAGATGGATGTTGAACAGACCGTGAAAGATCTTCAGGCGCAGAACGCCCAGTTTCAACAAATGCTCTTGGCTCTGACAAAAGGACAAGAGGAGTTGAAGACTCTGCTGGCCAAAGAGAAGAAGAAGAAAGCGAAGAAATCAACCGGTGTTGTGATCATGGGAAGAAGGTTTAAAGGACAAGCCAGACGAACTTTGGACTTTGCGACATCATCAGGCGAAGGAGATAATCAAACCCAGGAAGTGAACAACGACCCAACATCCGAAGAAGAGGAAGAGCCTGATTACTCTGAGGAACAATATCCTCTTGCTGATGATAAATACAAACAGCTAGAGGATCGTTTGAATGCTATGGAGATTCAGAGGGTACCCGGTTTGGACTTTGAAGAATTAGGACTCATCTCAGGGGTTTTCATCCCTAAAAAATTCAAGGTCCCCACTTTCGCCAAATACGACGGTATCTCCTGCCTAAAACTACATCTAAGGTCATACGTCTGAAAGATTCAACCCCACACGACTGACAAGAATCTGTGGGTGCATTTCTTCCAAGAGAGATTATCTGGGACGCAATTGGATTGGTTCTATCAATTGGAAGGGACCAATGTTCGCAACTGGGAAGAGTTGGCCGCCACATTCTACAAACAATATCAGTACAATGCTGATTTGGCTCCGACTAGGATGCAGTTACAAAGCATGTCTATGGGAACGGGTGAAGGTTTCAAAACCTACGCTCAAAAATGGAGGGATCTCGCAGGCAGGGTCCAGTCCCCTCTATCCGACAGAGAATTAGTGGATATGTTCCTAGGCACCTTGTCAGGAACATTTTTCAATCACCTGATTGGGAGTTCCTCATCTGGGTTTACTGAATTAATCATGACTGGTGAGCGGGTCGAAGCCGGTATAAAAAGCGGAAAAATTCAAAGAGATGCATCCTCGAGCATGATGAAGAAGCCTTTTGTTTGAAAGAAAGAGGTCAGTGCTGCATATGCCTATAGAAATCAAAACAAAGTTGATCGTCGCCCGGCGGTAGGGGCTGTTATGATTTCTAACCCTGCACCAAATCAACAGTGAAATTATCAGCGCAAGCCAGAAACGCCCATAAGACGATTTACCTGGATCAACATGACCATGTCTCAAGTCTTGCCACACTTTATGAAGACCAATCTGGAAACTCTAAAGGAAGCTCCCAAGAAACCCAATACTGCTTCTCCTTGCTACAACCAAAATGCTCAATGTGCCTATCATTCTGAAAGCCCGGGGCATGATACAAAAGACTGTTGCGCCTTAAAGAATAAGGTGCAAGACCTTATCGACTCGAAGGAGATTAAATTTGATGCCCCCAGAAACGCCTAATGTAATAACGGTGCCAATGCCCAGACATGGCCAAGGTATCAATTCCATTGATGATGATCATTTTGTCTCCTCCATGAATGACTTAGTTACTCCTCTGTTGACCATTAAACATAATTTACTGCAAGCCGGTCTATTCCCAGGCTGCGATGAAAATTGTCACTTGTGCAAGTCTCTACCAAACGACTGTTTGTTACTGAAGATAGGCGTCCAACGCCTGATGACTAGTAAAGAAATCCTATTTGAAAAGCTTCCCCTTATCAAGAGTTCTTATGAAGATGTTTCGATAATCACGATTTCCGACAATCCTCCCAGGGTCTCCACCAAAAGACCCGTCAGGATTACATCTGTCCCAAGATTCGCACCTTTAATCATCACTATGCCAAGACCAATATCATACTCTTCGGATAAAGTTGTTCCCTGGAGTTATGAGGATGACGTTTACTACTATAGCGTCAAGCAAGATCGATTGGCTGTCAAAGATGAAGTTGCGAGAGATATTGATCCCGATATCGGTAACATCACCGGGACCAGCAAAATAACAAGAAGTGGAAGAGTCTTCTCACTTGAGATTTCTCCAAAGACCGTTGCTACTCCTGTAATCATTCCTACTGCCGCTCCTACCGACACTCCCAGTGATACTCCTACTATTATCCCTGCTACTGATACAAGGGGCAAAAAGGCTTTAATTGGGCCTGCCCAAGCAAGAGAAAGTCCTGAGATCATCCTTGAAGCTTCTAGAAAAGAAATAGAATAAATACTGAAGATAATCAAGAAAAGTGATTACAACATTGTCGAACAGTTGGGACAGACTCCCTCGAAGATATCATTGTTGTCTTTACTTTTGTGTTCTGAGACCCACGCTAAAGCCTTGGTAAAGTTTCTTAAGACCGCTCACGTTCCCCAAGAGACCTCCATCGACCAATTTGAAAACTGTGTGGCCAGTCTAACTGCTGATAACGGATTGGGCTTTTCCGACGCTGCTTTAACCTCTAAAGGAAGGAAGCACAATGATGCCTTACATATTTCGATTGAATGCAGGGGCACCATACTTACCCATGTTTTGGTGGATACTGGCTCATCATTGAATGTTTTGCCCAAAAATGCTCTCGACCGACTGGATTGTGAGGGGATTATCTTGAAACCAAGCAACATCATAGTAAGGGCCTTTAATGGCTCCAAGAGGACAGTGCACATAGAAGTTAGTATCCCCATAAAAATTGGGAATCAGACTTTTGACTCAACTTTCTATGTGATGGACATCCACCCTTCATACTCTTGTCTGTTGGGTCGACCCTGGATCCATGGTGCTGGTGCTGTCACTTCTACCCTACACCAAATGCTAAAATACCCGATCAGAGGAAAGATTGTCACAGTTCACGGAGAGGAGGAGTACATGGTTAGCCATCTGAACTCTTTCAAGTATGTTGAAATGGATGGTGAATTCATAGAGACTCCCTATCAGAACTTTGAGTAGGTTCCAACAACGGTCGCGGAAACCAAGTCTACTCCAAAGGTCCTGAAGATTACCAGACCTCCACTGAAGATTGCCTCTTCGAAAGATGCTTGAGCAGTAGTTGAAGAAGGAGGATGTACTATATGGGGTCAGCTTCCGGATATTCCCTACAAGTCCGACAAATTTGGGTTGGGGTTCACTTCAGAGGCCCAAAGAGTTGTTCGACGTTCTCGCACTGGGGGACCACCCCTGCGTATCAGCAATCAAGGAGTCAATGCAATAGAAGACAGTGATGGCAGCTGTGACATGGAAGAATGGATTTTTCCAACCATCGGCGGAGGGCTCAACAATTGGGAGGCCAAAGATTTCATTCCTATTACTTTTATTCAAGAGTAATTGTCTTTTAATATTTTTAGGCTTGTAATATTTAAGCAATTCAGACTTTTAAAACCTTGTGTCTTACCCGAGGCACAATGGTCTATTTGTGAGGGTTGTCACTTCATTCTCATCTGTCATTAATGAATCATGGACGTTTTTTGCATCAAATTTTGTGTTCTTTGTTTTTCTTTCGTACATTTTATTTTCTTTCAAAAGTAGCTATGCTCTTACACACACTCACATATTAAAATGCAGATCTATATCTACTCAGGATCCCATGGGTAACAGTTTATGCTATGGCCAATTGTGACTTTGAAAATCCGATCTATCAAGCCGACGACGAAGGTGAGATGCCAGGGAAGTTGGCCAGGTTGTTGCATCAGGAAGAAAGGACCATTTAGCCACACGAAGAGCCGGTTAAAACAGTTAACTTGGGAACTGAGGATGACAAAAAGGAAGTCAGGGTGGGTGCCAATTTGGAACCTAATGTCAAAAAGTGTCTGATTCAGTTGCTGCACGATTATGTTGAAGTCTTTGTTTGGTCATACGAAGACATGCCGGGACTAGATACAGACATTGTGGTACATCGTCTGCCTACGAGGGAAGATTGTCCCCCAGTAAAGCAAAAAGTTCGCCGCATGAGGCCTGATATGTAGGAAAAGATCAAAGCAGAAGTCATGAAGCAATTCAATGCTGGATTCTTGGTTGTCACCTCTTATCCCCAATGGGTTGCCAATGTTGTTCCTGTGCCCAAGAAAAACGGTAAAGTGCGAATGTGTATGGACTATAGAGATTTGAATAGGGCAAGCCCCAAAGATGATTTTCCACTCCCCCACATCGACATTCTAGTTGACAATACGCCACAACACAAAGTGTTTTCCTTCATGGACGGTTTCTCAGGCTACAACCAAATCAAAATGGCGCCTGAGGATATGGAGAAAACAACCTTTGTTACACAGTCGGGAACTTTCTGCTATAAGGTCATGCCATTCGGACTGAAGAATGCTGGGGAAACCTATCAACGCGCCATGGTAGCTTTATTTCATGACATGATACATCATGAGATAGAGGTCTACGTAGACGATATGATAGCCAGATCGCAAATGGAAGAAGAACACCTTGATAATTTACTGAAACTGTTTGAGAGGCTGAAGAAGTACAAGTTGAGATTGAATCCAAACAAGTGCACGTTCGGAGTACGGTCTGGTAAACTCCTAGGCTTTATCGTCAGTAACAAAGGTATCTAGGTTGATCCTGCCAAAGTTAAAGCGATACAAGAAATGCCATCTCCTCGTACTGAAAAGGAAGTCAGAGGATTCTTGGGACGTTTGAATTGCATCGCCAAGTTCATTTCTCACCTGACAGCTACTTGTGAGCCAATCTTCAAGCTCTTGAAGAAAGATCAAGTAGTCAAATGGAATGATGAATGCCAAATTAATTTTGAAAAAAATTAAGGAATACTTACAAGAGCCTCCTGTGTTGTTACCACCCGTCGAGGGAAGTCCTTTAATCTTGTATTTGACTGTTTTAGAAAACTCAATGGGGTGTGTGTTAGGGCAGCATGACG
Source organism: Vicia faba (assembly GCA_948472305.1). Classification (NCBI taxonomy): domain Eukaryota; kingdom Viridiplantae; phylum Streptophyta; class Magnoliopsida; order Fabales; family Fabaceae; genus Vicia; species Vicia faba. The sequence continues at coordinate 1,551,003,488 of OX451738.1, read as the reverse complement.
AGTCTGGCCGAAAAGAGCATGCTATTTATTACCTGAGAAAAAAGTTTACCGACTGTGAAACAAGATATTCACTGCTCGAGAAAACTTGCTGCGCTCTGGCATGGGCTGCTCGCCGGCTGAGGCAGTATATGCTTACCCATACTACTCTGTTGATATCTAAAATGGACCCGATAAAATACATCTTTGAGAAGCCCGCTCCTTCTGGGGGAATAGCAAAATGGCAGATGATCCTGACAGAATATGACATACAATATACTACCCAGAAAGCTATAAAGGGTAGTGTATTGGCTGATCACCTCGCTCACCAGGCTGTGGAAGACTATCAGTCCATGAAGTTTGAATTCCCGGATGAAGACATCATGACATTAGACAACTGTGAAGAAATCAGGCCATATGGAGGACCTGAACAAGGATCCCGATGGATCCTATTCTTTGATGGAGCATCCAATGCAATGGGAAATGGTATCGGTGGCGTACTCATATCTCCGGAGGGATGCCATACTCCCTTTACTGCCAGACTTTACTTCAACCGTACAAATAACATGGCAGAATAGGAAGCATGCATCTTCGGTCTCAAAGCTGCTATAGACTTGGGGACCAAATCCTTGAATGTATTTGGAGATTCAACTTTGGTCATCAGTCAGATCAAAGGGGAATGAGACACCAAACACCCCAACCTTATCCCTTACAAAGAAAATGTGTTGACATTGTTGCCGCATTTTGAGAAGATTACCTTCGAGCATTTCCCGCGAGAAGAAAATCAGCTAGCAGACGCATTAGCTACAATGTCATTTAAGTTTAAACTTAATTGGGATAACGAGGCTCCTCAAATCACTATTGAGCGGATGGATGAACCAGCCTACTATCACGATATCGGTATTGAAGAAGTAGTGGATCGACCTTGGTTCCATGAAGTTAAAAGGTATCTCGAGTCTCAGGAATATCCAGAAGGAGCTTCAGTAAATGACAAGAAGTTCCTAAGAAGATTCTCAGCTAAGTTCTTCCTTAGTAACGGTATTTTGTACAAACGCAGTCATGACTCTGTATTGCTTCGGGGTGTAGACAAGGTCGAGGATGAAAGGATCATGGTTGAATTACACGAAGGCACTTTTGGTACCCATTCCAGTGGGCATACAATGGCAAAGAAGATCCTTCGGGCAGGCTATTATTGGTCTACCATGGAGGCAGACTACTATCAACACTCTCGGACTTTCCATAAGTGTCAGATTTATGTTGATAAAGTGCACGTACCTCCAGTTCCTCTGAACGTCCTGACGGCTCCTTGGCCCTTTGCTATGTAGGGAATCAGTGTGATTGGAGAAATCAAACCAACGGCCTCCAATGGACACCGCTTCATCTTAGTGGCCATTGACGATTTTACAAAGTGGGTTGAGGCAACATCCTTTGCTTCCGTTACTAATAATGTGGTCGCCCGGTTCATCAAACAGAATCTCATTTGTCGGTACAGTATCCCAGAGAGAATCCTCACTGATAATGGTACGAATCTAAACAACACTATGATCACCGCCTTATGCGAGCAATTCAGGATTCAACATCATAATTCTTCCCCTTACCGACCAAAGATGAATGGTGATGTAGAAGCTGCTAACAAAAACATTAAGAAGATCATACAGAAAATGACAGTCACATACAAAGACTGGCACGAGATGCTACCGTTCGCTCTCCATGGGTATCGAACCACAGCTCGCACATCAACTGGGGCATAGGATCATTGTTTTCAATGGTTAAGTCATGGATTAATCTGCACACATTATTATGCTTTATTTTAGAAATCGATTAATGTGAATGTTGTACAGATAAAACAAAAGATTATTATATTTTCCTATTACTACCAATTAATTTTCATTACTATTTCCCAGAAAAAGTAAAAAATAAAATAATAGTGGACAAAATAACATTTTTATTCATGATTGACAATACTTGAAACAAAAGAGCCCAGACATCTTCTCTTTTGCCTTGGGCAAAGCAAAAGGATTTATTTTCAACATAGCCCGACACAAATACTTTTTCGCCTTGGGCAGAGCGAAAGAATTTTTTTCAAGAATAAACAAAACATTACTCAGAAATGTGCATCACAACAGGAATATCAACAACAATCCAATTCTGGCAAACCACTCCATGCGTTATAAAGTCGAGTAAATCCTCTTCAGAATCGTCTCATATTATAGCATCAACTTCAGGCGGAGTCGGATGGATAAAACCTGCGCTTCGGAAAACTTCTTGTATCGGACGGGTAACTGTATCCTGCTTAACTCTTGTAGACACGGGATGAAAACCAAGACCTTCTCCAGACTTGTTCTCAGACAAAGTCAATACCTGGCCCCAACCTTCAGCCGAACCACTCTCAACCACTCGTTGCGCATCCTCAAAAGAAGAAATATACGTCCCTTGCTTCTTCACTTCATTATTAGCAACATATAGAGCTCGGAATTGGGTTCCAACATCCTCATCAGCGTCAATAAAAGAGAAAGATGACAAATGGCTTACCACCATAGTCTGCTCTCCACCAATCATTACCAGCTTTCCATTCCTTACAAACTTCAATCTCTGATGGAGCGTGGAAGTGACTGCCCCTGCATCATGGATCCATAGGCGACCCAATAGGCAACTGTAGGCGGCACGAATATCCATTACTTGAAAAGTGATCTGAAAGGTATGAGGACCAGTTATTATAGGAAGATCCACTTCACCAATGACATTCTTCCTAGAACCATCAAACGCTTTGACAATTACCCCACTAGGTCTCATGGGAGCACCTTGATATGAAAGTCGAGATAATGTAGTTTTGGGCATTACATTTAACGACGAACCTGTATCTACCAGCACACTTGATAAAGTATAATTTCCATAACTTATTGAGATATGCAAATCCATATTATGGTTCCTTCCCTCCTCCGGAAGCTCCTCATCACTGAAACCAAGATTGTTACACGAAGTAATATTTCCCACAATTCCATCAAATTGGTCAACCGTCACATCATAATCCATGAATGCCTGGTCCAATACCTTCATCAAGGCTTCTCTATGGGCACCAGAATCTCTCATTAAAGCAAGCAAAGAAATCTTGGAAGGAGTTTGCAATAGTTGGTCCACAATCTTATATTCACGTCTCTTGATGAGCTTCAGAATCTCATCATCATCGGGGTGTGGGATAGGTTCATTGGATCGGCCTACCTTAATGCTGGGTTCAACATTTCTCGCTGGAATTTCTGCCGGTATGGGCCTCCTGACTTGAACTACTGGTCTCTTCAAAGGTACTGCTGCAAAGATACGCCCGCTTCTCGTAACTCTGCTCACATCAGCGATGTTAACAAAAGATGGTATTGTCGGTATAGGGACTTCTACCCCATTCTCAATCACTGTGGCATTATACTTATACGGTATAGCTTGGTTTGAGTTGTAAGGCACAAGACCAGGTGGATAAATGATCAAAGGAGCAACACGTGCAGTCTGACTGTCATAAACAATTTCTTCTAGTTCAGGCAAATTGAATTGTGGTATTATAACATTCATTTCATCCGCTGGATCTCTGTCATATGTAATAGTGATAACCCTTTGGTCTAATTTTTTTTGAATATCCTCCTTCACAATAGGGCAATCGACTTCTCTTGAACAAAGTTCATAAACATCATAATCATGCTGATGCCTAAAAAAAGAAATTCTTCTTAAGCTCTGATGTAACCTGATCAACGAATCTCTTATATGTTCAACTTGAAAAACTCGAAACTTTCCCGGACAACCTTCCACCATATTCATTGAGGCTGCCCCATGTCGAGGCAAAGGATTATCTCTAACATTCGGGTTAACATCCTTGAAAGACAAGATACCGTTCTTAATCAACCTCTGCACCTCCACCTTTAGAGCAAAGCAATTTTCAATGTTGTGCCCCGGTGACCCTTGATGATATTCACAGAACTGGTCCGCCTTATACCACAGAGAAGTACTATTCGGTGCGACAGGAGAAGGCTTCGTTGTTATGAGGTTCTTTCTGATCAGAGCGGGGAACAACTCAGTGTAAGTCATGGGAATGGCATCAAATTGCGGTTTCCTTGGTGAACGATTCTGATTATTAAATTGATAAGCCCGTTGTCGAGGCTGCTGTTGAAATGGTCGTTGCTGAATTGGTGGGGTTTGATGAGTTGGGGTCACCATTGTTAGGCGGACAGCCAGAGTGACTGCCGAAACATGTGAATAACCTCTCCTTGGTCTCCTAGGGAAAATTACACTTAAATCTTGTTCTTTCCTGTTAGGGAAAACACTTCCAAACTTCTTGATACTGCTAGATGGACTTCCTTCCTTAACCAAACATCCCTCACGAATTCCTTCTTCCAACCGCATGCCCATACTTACCATCTCGGTGAAATCACTGGGTGCGCTCGCAATCATTCTTTCATAATAAAAAGAACCTAAAGTCTTCAGGAATATATTTGTCATTTCTTTCTCTTTAAGAGGGGGATAAATATGAGCAGCAATCTCGCGCCACCTCTGGGCATATTCTTTAAAGGACTCTCTGTCTTTCTGGGACATCGCCCGGAGTTGATCTATGTCCGGCGCCATGTGGACGTTGTACTTATACTGGAGAACAAAAGCTTCACTAAGATCATTGAAATTACGGATCCGGGTGTTGTCCAAACCCATGTACCATTTTAGAGCAGCACCAGTCAAACTGTCTTGGAAGTAGTGAATTAACAAATTATGATCGTCGGAATAAGTGGACATCTTTCTTACATACATGGTTAAATGACTCCACGGACACGAGTCACCTTTATAACTTTCAAAGTCCGGTACTTTGAACTTGGCTGGAATCTTTACATTTGGAACTAAACACAGGTCATGAGCATTCTTTCCAAACAAATCTTTTCCTTTTAACGCTCTGATCTCCCTCTGCATCTCTTGAAACTGGTCTTGAAATTCCTCCATTCTATCGAAAAGACCCAGACTTTCAGCAGGCTTAGCATGATAAGTAGGCTCATTCAGGTATGGCATAGAATGAACCACAGGAGCGGCATTTGTCATCACCGGTTGAGGGAAAGTTGCCACAGGCGGAATTACAGGTGGCACAGTAGTTATCTCCGGTTGAGGAAAGGACACAGTAGGTTGAACCAAAGGTTGTACGGCAGGCTGATACCCTTCTGGCATGAAGTTATAAGGCATTCCCCAAGAAAAACCTTTTGGCATCTGATGTTGAAGCGGAGAGTTGACTTGAGTCACAGATGTTGGAACGGTGACAATCTCAGAAACCACAGTAGTTGAAGTCTGAATCTCAGTAGTTATAGTCGATGGCTGATTCTGAGCAGCCATCAAACTTTCCACTAGCGCAGTTAACTTTTCCATTCCGACACGAAGGGTAGAAACCTCCTCGTGAAGCTCGTGGTTTTCCTGTTCCAGATCTTCCATCTTCCTCTGACGATTGGCTCGGGTATCGTACCGATGAGACAGCTTGACAATCTATCGGAGTGGAAAAAGAAACAAGGATAAGACTCTAGAAAACATGTGAAGTGGAATGTTGGATGATGCATGATATGCGATGCAAATGATCATTCATTTTGATAGTTTTTTCAAGGAACTTCGATAATTTTGCATACATCAATGGTAAAGGAATTTGGAACAACAAAAACTCATTTCATTAATCAAAAGCGGTAAATTACAACTTACAACTTTGGAACAACAAAACAAATAAATTACAACTTTGGGACAATAACCCAATAATAAAAGCAATACATTACAACTTTGGGACAACAACCCAATAATAAAAAGCAGTAAATTACAACTTTGGAACATGAAGCCCTTTTACAGAGTTTTACAAAATGACAACAGTAATGAAAATAAAACTAAGAACTAAAGATCACTCAGAATCATCAGATGAAGGACCAAATGCCAACTATAACTGGAGCTTCCTGATCTTCTCTTTATAAAAGTCTTCCATCTCTTTCTTCTCAGCTACCAGTCGATCAATGATTTCCTTTTGTGGATTAGGAACAAGAGCAACGCTTACCGAATCTTCCTTTTTTCTCTTCCTTTCATTTGCATATTTCTTCAGTAGTGCATCCTTTTGATGAAGCTTCTCATCATGATCAATGAACCAGCCGTCTTGAATAAATAGCAAATCCTCCTTTTCCTTTAGTTGTCGAGTCAGGACCCTATTCTCATATTCAGAGATATTATACTTTTCTTTCCAAGAATCTCTCTCGGACTTCATCCTAGACAGATTTCCTTGGTATTCCCCCATGTTCTCGATAGGGATATCAATAGATGATGCAACAGTAGGGAATAAAGGTATCTCGGGTTTATAAGGCATCTTGAGAGCACAAGCCCTAGCACAAACCCATTGTAGGTAAGGCTCCAAAGAAACAACACCTCTCTGTCCTAACATGTCTCTCCCTTTTCTATGGATATGACTCCAAGCTCCTTCAATCTCCTTCTTAGCTTCTTGGTGATCTTGTCCTTCTTGTAGAAAGAAGCCACTCACATGAATGTTGTTTGGCTTATCCCTCATCGGGTATCCAAACTGACGGCGCGCGAGAACATGATTATAGTTAATTCCTCCTTTCGTACCAAGAAGTAGCACGTTAGGAAAAGCACCACAGCTATCGATGATCTTAACGTCATAGTAAGCTCGATTATACCAATCAATGTCAAAATGAGTGAGAGCCATAATTTTTGGCGCCCATCATGGCTCCTTCTCGAGATCCCAGAAAACATCAGACCTAGGTAGATGAGAAACATACCACTGATACAACAACGGTGCACAACAAATAATCATCCCTCCTTGATAAGAGTTTTGAAGATGGATGGAGTAGTAGGTATCTCCTAGCAGCGTAGGGACCGGATTTCCAATCAAGAAAATTCTGATGGCATTGATATCCATAAACTTATCAACGTTAGGAAACAAGAATAGGCCATAAGCGAGTAAAGCAAAAACATCTTCAAAGGCAATAGTATCTTTTATCTCAGCGAAATGACGAGCTTTCTTCAACAAAAACTGCGCAGATAAGCCTCGGATTCCCCCTTTTGTAGTCATGTTCTCCTCTATCTCCGACTTCCTCAAGTGAGTGATGGTCGCTATCTCGTGAGATTTGGGTTCCTCTTCTAAGCCAGAAAAAGGAACACAGTCGATGATCGGAAAACCAAGTATGTAGAAGTACTCTTCTAAGGTGGGCATTAACTGGTAATCCGGAAAGGTGAAGCATCGATACAAAGGATCGTAAAATTGGACCAACGTACTAAGGATGCCTTCTTTCATCTTAGGCTTCATGAGAGGTATAATGGACCCATATTTCTTTTGAAACTCCGTCGGGTTCTTGATCTTAAGAATCGAACTCTTCAGCTCCTCAATCTCGGGCTCCTTAAAACTATAACTTCGAGTGTTTCTTCTTCCAAACTCCATAATAACAGTACCTGAGATTTCTGCAAAAATCATTCTTAAGTTCCTTGAAAAACAAGTTTTTACAAAAAAATGTTGATGGATGCATGGATGAATGATAATGCAACAGTTACACACAATTTCACAAATATGGGGTTCAAAGGTTCAACGCTTCGAGCATGGAATCAAAGGTAAAGCCCACCACAGGGTATGTACTAACGGTTTAATCACACCTGCAAGACAAGGTTCTAAAAGTTCCCAGAGTCTACATTCCTCCTTCGGATATTACCAACGTCTTGATTACTCAATAATTAGCAATATTCTCAAGAGAAACTCATCCGAGCGTAGCATCGCGTGACAACTACTTCCAGATTACTCTGTTATAGTCTCTGCGCTACACCTAAAAGACCAAGATGGGTTAGGGTTCTACGGTTCTCAGCTTCTCTGGCTCCTAGGTCGAAAATAATAACGTCTTCCCGATTACTCGGTAAACAAATACTACATTCAAAAGGGCCTTCCACTGAGTGGGGGATTTCATGCCTGCTTCTTCGGGATTACTCCCTCAAAGTTAACATGACTATACCGCCCGTCCTATTCTTAAGTGTAACTTAATCTGGGTATAGGATTCGTCCTTTGCAAAAAACCCAAACAACCCCAATATAAACACATAATCAAACAAATCAAATAATAATAAAACAGATAAAACAAACTAGGCTTAACCCACTTAGGGATGGACCAGCAAGAGGTCAATCTTTCCCCAGCAGAGTCGCCATTTCTGTAGCGATAAAAAATGTAGCGGGGTAAATCGGAAATCGAGCTATTAGTTAACTCGTCTCACAAAAGCAAGAGTCGCCACCACGCTTTTATTATTTCCAAGGGAAAAGGGAAAAGAGCGAAATAAAACCCTAAAATATGCAATGTAAAATAATACTTTAAAAGTAATGAAAATATAAGGAGTTTTTGAAAAGAGGTCTAGAGTTCGGGGGTTGGTTATACAATGGGAAGGTATTAACACCCAATGTATCTATAGTATTATATAGGAACCTTTTGAAATATCTGTTTATTAAAAATGTTAGTTTGATTAAAAAATAAATTGCTTGGCCAAAAATGGGTATGGACGAGTTTTCGAAGATACGGCGACCTAACGTCAAAGTTTTGACTTAAAAGTGTGAGTTTTGAAAAATTGAATATTTGGGAAAATTATCTTAAGTTTTTTTAACAAAATAATAAACGAAAGATGAATGAGGGTATTCACGCTATGCGTTTGATGACATGAAGTCGACAAAAATTTAAATGATTCCCTTGGATTGAGACGGACGAAAGATATGCAGATTAACGATCAATTAATTAAAATTACAGTTGAACAATTAACTAATGAAATTTAAATCATACTAGCATGCATTTTAACGATTAAATATATAATCAAAAGTACATGAAGATTAAATTACAAAATCATAGATTATTAATAATTAAACACATAACAAAAATTAAATCATGAAACATGTATTTTGAATAATTAAATAAGCAACAACACAAAAATAAAAATAAGAATTAAATAGTATGTTGACAAAATTAAATAAAGATGAATTTTAATTAAACATTTTTTATGTGTTTTTTATAATAATTAATAATTACAGCAAAGCGAATTAATGATTAATTAAGTATGTAGAAAAATAAGGCTAAAAGAATAAAAGACAGAAAAACGATCCAACAAGGACTTGAACTCAGGTCTTTTAGATTGTTGTTAACACTCTTTGCCAATTAAACCATGTTGTTATTCATTAATTAATGTGATTAAAATAAAACATAAGGAAAAAATTAAAATTGAAACTGGACCCAAAACAGGCCTAATGGACCATCCGGGTCAAGAAGGAAATAGGAAAAGAAATAAATGAGGAACCCTAATACAAAGGAAGCGGCGGCTGCAAGCTGGCATATGCTGTAACGTTGAAAAGAGAAACAAACTCACATTATGAAATAAACAAATAACAAAAAAAAAGAAAAGATTAAAAAAAACGTGAAAACGCTCTTCTCTCTCTCACAACTTTGATTTCTTTTCTTCCTCCTCTCTCTCCATTACATAGATCCATTTTCCTCTCTCTCATGGAAGCAGATCCATTCCTCCCTATCTTACGTGTTCTTCCTCTAATCTCAACATCAGCACTAGCACACGGTTCCTGTTTTACGGTACTCTCTTTAACATCAGAGGCAGAGCCATAATTTTTCAGACTTTGATGCCTAGTAAGAGATGTTGAATTAACGAGCCAAGACTCTCTCGTAGCAACAGATCCGTTCTACTAGTTCCGGATTCTTTCATTATCTTGCTGACATGCGAACAATCTGGCCCATTTCCATTTACCGTATAATGATGAACTTCGTCAACTTGCTCTTCTTTCGGGACCTTTTGACACAATCTAGTTCTTATGACATTAAGACGGCATCATCAAATGACAGCACATTCTGTTCATCACGAGAACCTAGGTTTACGTCTTTGTCATCATAAAATAGGACTGCCATACATATTGGAAGATGGTTTTAAAGATTTGTACACAGGTTTCAGTTTCGACAATTTCTAAGGTTTATGCAGGTTACCGATTTGAACATATTGCGTTTGATTTTGGTCGTTTAGAAAAATTGTAAGATTTAACAGGTTTATGGTTTTAAGTTGCTGTTTTTTTTGGATTTTTGCAGGTTAAGTATTTGGACAGCAAGTTGAGATTTTTAAGCTGGTAACAACAAATTCTAAGCTAACAAGTTTTTGCAGGTTAGGTGTTTTTGACAAGTTCTATGGTTTTTTGGTTAAATATTTAGTAACAGCAAATTTGGTAACAAGTTTTTTTTATAGCAGGTCTCGAAATTCTAACATGTTAAGGTTTGTGCATTTTTTGGTTCTAACATGCTGTCGTATTTGTACAGGTTAAGGTGGTTGTAAGATTGACAGCAGGTTCAAAGTTGATACTGTTTGGTTTTTGTTACAGCAGATTCTAAGGTTTTAAGATTTGGTAACATCAAATGGTTTTGGATTTTTGTGACAGCAAATGATTTGTGGACTTTGAGATTTCGTAAAGCAAAAAGGGTAACCAAGTTTTTGGACAGCGGAAATATTTTGGACAACAAAATGTTTTGTACAGCAAATTCTAAACAAGTCTTTGGGACAGCAAAGTGTTAAATTGGTATTACGCGACGTAAGAAGTAAGCTTTTTATTACACTTGTTATTATTACCGATATTATGGATACTAACATGTTTAAATGCTAACAAATATGCAGCAAATCAACTCAAATACAGTACAACAAAGAAAAGAATTGATAAGGCAAATATCACATGGCAAAGAAAAAATGGTACAACAAGTGATTCAAGCATAAACATATGCAACAATAGTTAGAGAGAAGAAAAAGAATAATACCTATCGGAGCCTCTCTGATGGGGTTTCTAACAAAATGGTAAGCTTCCTTGAGTTTGTTATCTTTTCTCCTTGCTGGATTTTTTAGAACAACACCAATTTTCAGTTTTCACTCTTGCTGAAAACTTTAGAACAACACTCTATTTTTCTGGTTTTTCTTACTTGCTGAATTTTTCACTTTTTTTCTTTTGTGTTGACAAAGGCTCTTATTTATAGTGGAGTATGTGGGATTTGAGGGGGAAAAAACAGTAGAAATTTGAACTTTTTTGGCAAGCTGTTTCCATGCTTTGTTCACACAAATTACTTTAGCCATTTTGATACAAATTGCTACTACTTTGATGCAGGTTGGAGCAGGTTTTGGAAGCACTTGGAGCTGCTGTATGTTGCTGTTTTTTTTACTATTTTGTAGCATTTTACAACATCTCTTTTGCTGTTTTTTTCAGGTGTTTTGGAGCATTGTTTACCAATAAAAATGCAGCAAAAGTGGGCTTGAAGAAAGGTTGCAAACATGGACTGCATTAGCAACTTTGCTGAATTTTTTTTATGTTGAAAATACATTTGTACACACTTGTAGCTTCTTGCAACTTTGTAATAAACTCCAATAAATTGTAACATGAATAAACATGCATTCTTCAATATATTTTCCATTCTTTGATAGTTATGAATAATCTTGAATCTTCACATAAACATAAATCTTGATATATCTTGATAAAAATTCAAGATCTTCCATTTAAATTTGGGAAATAATTGAATAATACTTGGATGAATTGTTGAATGAAGAATAAATAATAATGCAAGTCTTGGACTTTAATCTTGCACTTTTGTAATAGAAATCCAAATAAATCACATGGATTAATTTGTAATCAAATAAAATTCCTCATGTAATTAAATAGAATTCCTCACTAACTTCTTGAAATAATACTTCAATGTATTTAAATAACCATGATGTAGATCTTCCAAAATAATCACAAAAATAATCTTGAATAAATATTTCATGCGATAAATGAATATTCTTGGATGAGATTTCTTGATAGCTCCTCTTTAATTATCACTTGGATTCAAATAAAGAAAATTCCAAATATTCCGAATAAATTCTTCTAGAATGGTTTTGAATTTAATTATCCCATTTCGGTGAAATTCAACCCGCGTCGTGAGAAAATTTGCAGATGACTTTTGGTTCAAGAAATCAAAAATGACGGTATAACCTGTTTTTTCTTGCATTTTAGAACAATGTGAAACACACATGAACCAAATCCGGTAGAATTTCGACTGTTCTTCCTGAAAAATATTCGGAGAAAAACGGAGACCATTTGCTGGACAGAGTGTGGAAATAAACGCACAATTCTCTGAAATTCATTGATGAACCAGTCTTTTGGAAATTAATGAACGACAACATTTCTGTTCTGAGACTCGAAATCCTGATCGACGTACAACGTCTGATGCTCTTCTTTCAGACCTATTTTCTGCACATGAAAATAAAATAGCAAAACATGCACTTCGTGCTTGATTAGTGGTTAGTCATTCATAAAATGAAATGCTCACACACTCAGTAATCTCTACACAGTCAAAGCTCGAAAGCGAAACGTTTGAAACCTACCATATTCTATGACCTTGATGTGTATGTAAAATAATGCAGATGAAGCAGGAATCTTAGGTCAAAAATTGGGGTATATATATATATATATATATATATATATATATATATATATATATATATATATATAATTTGAATTTGAAATTAGAAAACAAATTTCACAAGAAGCATGTCATTTTAAATAGAAGCATGATCAATTTTAAGTGTAAAAATATGTGAGAGAAAAAAAGATTTGGAGTGTGTTTTTTTTAAGGTTGTAAAAAATATTTTAATGAATACGGTCATGCGAATGCAACATTTTCATGTTTGATTAAAATTTAAAATAAAAACAATATTCCAAAGCATATTTTATTCTCACGAATCTTATTTATTTCTATTTTTATTCTCATAGTTAAAGGGTGAAAATCCAACATTCTCATGTGTTGTACCCCAAAATTTTCCCTCCCCTTTTTCACTCAATTTGGCTCAAAAGTTGATCAAACAGATTTTCTTCCTAGGCAACCAGTTAGTAATTAGGGTTTTGCACTTCTCAAAGGTTTGCCAAATCCATTGCCCAGATAACTGCAAAGGCATTTGTGTGATTTCTATTTGTTTTCTTAACTATAATCTTCTGAAGATTGATGTTACTTTTGAGGGCATATTCTGTTTGAATAAGGTGCAAAGTTTACAGCTATCATCTTTAAGCAAATCATGATTGAGGGTTCAATTAATCACTTAGGTTTGAGCTTCTAAACATTTATTTTGTTTAAAAGTGCAAGATACATGATTTATCCTATCATATTATATTTACTTGAAGTACAAGTTATCAAGCTAGGATGCTTATTCAAGACATTCAAACCAAGAATTGCAAAATTAAAATAAAACTCATAAGTTTTGTACAATAAACTTGCATTGTTACTCAAGCTTTGTTCATTACAGTTTGGTGGGTCTTTTACAAATGATTACAAGTGATTGCAAAAATTACAAGTGAAATACAAAGTTTAAATCTACAAAGAAAATTTGCTTCTTCTTCAAGACTCCTTGCTCATCCTCAAGAAATTCCCCATTTGCTAGCCTTTGTCTTGCTTGCCAATTGTTTGTACATGTGACAGAAAAAAAATTAGCAAGCATCGTGGAAAATCCCAAGCAAGAATTAATGGTTAAACGATTTTTTTTTTCATTTCATCATGAGGGTTTATATTTGGAATCAGATTAAGAGGGGTTTATTTTTAATCATCGGCCATTTCTCCCAATTGCAAATCACAAAAGGTTGCATTTTTTGGTTCACAAAAAAGAGAAAAGGGAAATTGCTAACACTGCCTGAAACAAGCAGCAAACTGCCAAGCATAAAAAATGAATAAGAAAACAACAAATGTAAACAAAAGCCAAGTCAATGTAGCCCCAATTAAAGCAAAGGCAGGCTGCTAAGGCAGCAAAATAGAAAACAACAGTATGAACAAAAACAGACCGCAAGCAGACCAACAAGCAACTCAAAACAAACAAAGAGAACATCAAACTAGCCATGGCTCACCAAAACCCTATGCCTCATCATTTCCCTAAGAATATAAACCCTTCAAGAATGCATCAAAAGCAAAAATGCTTTATCTCACAAAGAGAGGAAAGATATCACTTATCCAGCAAATTCCAAGACAAGCAGGTTGCTATAAGCAACAGTCCAAGAAGACCTGCTCCAAAAGCCTCCCTATGCTGCCCATAGCAGTCCAAAAACCTGTCCAAGTTCTGCACAAAAGCATGTCAACATAAACCATAGCAACTAGTCTGCAATATAGTCCAAAAGATGCCCAGACTTGCACCAAAATGGAAATAGTCCAAGATGCACTCAAAAGCCAAAAACTAAAAAAAGGGCCAAAACTGTCAAAATTCAAAGTGGTTTTCCCTCCTATTTTTTTTACCCTAATCAAAGAACAAGTTTACTGTTTTATAGAGGAGAGAACCATCAGATTAAAGAGACAGATACATCACCAAGAAAAACATCACAAAGAAACCAGAACAAAATATCATCAAACCATCTCCAAACCAGAACAAAAATATCATCATACCATCTCCAAACCAGAACAAAATATCATCATACCATCTCCAAACCAACTGAAACATCATCAATACCATCTCCAAACCAGAACAAAAATATCATCTTACCATCTCCAAACCAGAACAAAATATCATCATACCATCTCCAAACCAACTGAAACATCATCAATACCATCTCCAAACCCAACTGAAATATCACAAAAACATCACAAAGAAACTAGAACAAAATATCATCAAACCATCTCCAAACCAACCGAATATGAATAAACCATCTTCAAACCCTAACTAAAACATCACTAAAGTATCACAAAAACCAGATACAGAACGAGCAAAAACTATCAAAAAACCAAAAAAACTCAGAACAAGAGGTTCAACAAAATCTTTTGTTTCAAACCAACTGAAGCATCATCAACACCACCATCCAACCATCATAAAAAAATAGAAAATAACAAAAAAACACAGAACCAAAAGTCCACTATTTAAAACCTGTCATCAAACCCAGCAAATCAGTGGCAAATCAATAAACAGCAAGAACCTTAATCCGATAAACAGGGTAATACAAGCTCAGAAGAAGAAAAAGTAACACAAGCTCAGAAGGAGAAAGAATTCGCCCACAACACAGAGTCAAAATCGTCTTACCAAAAAGAACGTCAGGAGGTATGTAGGGTTATAGATCTGGACCTCACCAAGCGATGTCTTTCTTCTCTTTCCTTCCTTCTTTGAATCTACCGTTGCATGCATCACTATCTTTGCCGTTTTCATCAAACAAAAATTAGGGTTTCCCTTTTCCCATTTTTAGATTTAGAGCCATCAAGTGGAAATATGTAGAAATAAGTCAAAAATTAGTAACTAGCATTAAGAGACGATCAGAAAAATGTAAGAAAAATGAGGTTTTGAGACACGCCGCCGCCATCACCGCCGTGAGGCGATTTCCGGCGCGGCCAAAGGGTCTTCTCCGATGAAGGCCCATAGCAAGGGAGAAGAGAGAGGACAAAGCGTTGAAGAGAGAAAAAGAAAGTGGAGTTATGAAGTCTGGCTTCATGAGTAAGCGTTTTTGTTTTGTTTAACAATAATGCTTCGGTCCAATCTATTGGTGACATTTGTCACCACCTCTTTAGCTGTCCAGAGTGATTCCCTACTTGCCACCCCATGATAGTGTGATGCGCCCCTATTCATCTATCCCTTGGATCAGTTATCACACCCTTTCAACGCATCTTAGATGCATGCCTTTGGTATACCTCTAGGGAGTTGCTGTGTTGGATTAGCCAGAAGTATTTGGGCTTACTAATTTTTGCACCCCCTATTTTACTTATTTTACAGGCCCATTTCTACTTTCTTCTTTATATTTTTTTGTTTGTTAATATTTTCTTCTTCATTTTTTTTGTTATTTTATTTTTAGCATATGTTTAAGAAATGTAAATATGTTAACATTTGTTTAAATAATTATTGATTTTAAAATAATTTTTATTTGACATTATTAATTAAGTCCTTAATTAATCTTATCAAATGAAAAGAGTTTTAACCTAAATAATTATTTAATGGTTCGAATTTGTATTGCGTGATTTAAATATTTATTTCTTACTGTCATCCCCATTAATTAATTTGTACCCCCATTCCCGAAGCTCTGTAATAACATAGAATTTCAACTTCCGCATTTTTACTGTTTACTCAATATTGTATAGTAATTACGCGTGTATGGCAAGATTCGAAAAACAATCGCTAGATAACCTAATTTCCAAGACAAAATTAACTTGAAACAAACACACTTTTCCACACGCGCACCTCTAGGGTAACCTCACTCGTTGCCTTAGAAATATAGTCATGTCCCTCGAATATGGGACGTTTTAGCAAAGACCCTTCGATAAAAAAAGATCATAGTCCCTCGATGACCCTTGACATTGCCTTCGATAAAACAATCTAGTCCCTTACGAAAATTGCTAAAGCGTCTCATAAGTTGCTTTCGATGACTGTAAAATTGACCCGCGCTTGTCCCTTCACATCCAACAATGGGGCTTTTTACCAAATTAATGGTAAGATAGCAACATCAAAAGGAGGAAGAAAAGAACCTTGAGACCTTTCGAGTAGGTAGATTTTCTCCTAGTTGCTTGCTCATAACAAAAACATTTTACACCGACACTTTCATCTCAAAATATTTTCAAAAGACAAAACCTTTTGCATACGTTCTTATAGAGACGAGAGCCATTGTAAAACATATTTTCAAAACACTTTCCAAAAACACAATCCACAAACACATCTTTGAACCATCTTTCGAAACAAAACTTTGTACACGTTCTTATAGAAACGAGAGCCATTACAAAGTGTTTTTTTCAAAACACTTTCAAATCCCACACCACAAGCACACTGTCAAAACAAAAGCAAGTGATCTAAACGAGTAACTAAGAGCCCATGGAAAACCATGGATGAAAAGGGTGCTAACACCTTCCCTTTTCATAATCTACCCCCCGAACCCGAGAAATAATCTCGAAAGGTCTTTCCTATGCTTTTTTACCTTTCCTTTTGGATAAAAGAAAAGTCGGTGGTGACTCTTGCTATCCGCACAAATGCGATCAAAACGCAAAACACCAAGTCAGTTCTCCCACCATATCACAGAACTGGCGACTCTGCTGGGGATTTAACTCTAAAAGTGGGGTTACCTTAGGGTTAGATCACTTTTACTTTTTTCTTTGCATGCATTATATTTTGTTCTTTATATTGGGTTTGCTTTGATCCTCCACCCGGATCTGGGACACCTTTTTAGGTAAATAGCAATAGATTGTGGAGACTGTACAGTGTAGACCGATATGGTTGAAACAATGGCTATGTTAGTGTGACGCATTTGTGGGCACCGGTATCCCTCGTGGTGAATCGAGGAGAATACAGAGCTGCTTAGTGGCATCATGAAGCACTAATTGACTTTAGAACCCTAATTGAACAAACTTGGCCATTAGGACGTAGTGAGATTACCGATTTCAGTGTAGAGCTGAAAATTGGTTGATACTCGATACTACACTCATTGAGGCTAGACTTTTGGGATATCTCGGCCACAAGAAAAGATTGTTATGCTGAGACATTACCTAAGAGAAAGGTCGGTGATATTGAGATCCTTTAGAACCCGATCACTTTTGCTAGGATAGGTTAAGCCAACCAAACTTCAAAAGAGTACTTACCTACAAAACTCATGCAAGCCTAAAACATAGGGACTTGTTTGTTGTGTGTGTATATATTTACTTGTACATAAACATCATAAACATCATGAACATCATACGCATGCTCACTAACCATTTCAAGGATTTAGAAATTTATCTTTGTTTTTTGTTTGTTTTGTAGGACATGAACTCTCTCCGAAGAAACACCATCCGAATCAGCTTTGTAAAAGCACATCCCAAACTTCAAGAGCTAGCCTCAAGAGTGCCCGGGGATTCTCCTTTTACCAAGAAATATGGTCGACTCCTCAACTTGACTACATCCAACTTCCAAGAAGAGATGATGTGTGTACTATTTCAATTCTTTGATCCCGTACATCATTGTTTCACTTTCCTGGACTATCAATTGGTACCTACACTGGAAGAGTTCTCTCTACTCTTAGGGGTTCCTGTGCTTGATCAAATACCGTTCACTAGTCTAGAAAGGATTCCAAAACCTGAAGTCATCGTCGAAGCTTTACATGTGAAGAGGGCCGATGTCATAGCCAATTGGGAAACAAGAAGCGGGGTTAAAGGCTTTCTAGCTAAGTTTCTATTGGAAAAACCTCGTTCATTCTGGGATGACATGGATTTCCAAGCTTTTGAAGACTTCCTAGCTCTTCTCATTTATGGTTTGGATCTGTTTCCCAATTCGGACCAATTCATAGATGTTAATTCCATCAAAGTCTTTCTCTCTCGCAATCCTATACCTACCTTACTGGGAGACATCTTGCACTGCCTTCATACCCGCACCATGAAGAAAAGAGGTACTCTTTTGTGTTGTATCCCCCTACTCGCTAAGTGGTTCACTTCACACCTACCTCAGTCAGCATTGAAGAACGAGCAAAGACTAACATGGTCCCAAAGGATGATGTCTCTCACCCACTCTGATATCCGTTGGTGTTCGAGATCCTTGGAAGATGTCTCTATCATTGAATGTTGTGGGGAGTTCCCTAACATACCTCTGCTTGGTATTACGGGGGTATCACCTACAACCCCTGCTTAGCTCTTCGACAGTTTGGGTATGCCCGAAGAGACGGCCCTCACGAGATGCTCATCCAAGGTCTGGTGTTCGACTACGACAAAGAAGACCAAGGTTACCGCCAGAGGTTTACACGTGCTTTGGGAATGCTAAACAAGGTGGACAGTAGGACTTTGGGATACAAAAACTCTATCCCTCTCGAGCCTTACCTTAGGTGGGTACGGGTTCGTGCCCAGAGTCTCTTGATGCCTTATCCTTCCATCCTTCCTGGCATCATGGAGCCTGTTGTTGAGGGAGACGTCCCATACACCGTTCTCCATCCCGACATGCCCACCTCTCTCGAAGACTTGCAGAAAGCCTGGGTTCAGTTGAAGGAAGAGAGAGACACCTTTGAAGCCCAGTATTACGCTAGTGAGAAGAAGGTTCTGGAGCTCACCAAACTGCTTCATGAAGAGAAAAACCTGAATGCCTACATTGCTCCAAAGAGGACGCGTTCAGTCTTTTTGTCGTAGGAGTTTGTTTGTATTTTGTTTCTTTCATTGTAAGCCCAAGGAGGCATGGTGTATTCAAAACTTGGTCTTATTAATATAACGTGCATTCTTTTTTGGTTTGAACAAATTTAAATCTCTAAATTTCCTTGAAATCATTTGCATATTGCATCTTCATTCATCATAACATCATACAGGTTTCTCATAACAGGGCACCTTATCCTTCTACTATTTATTTCAGTGAGATGGATGTTGAACAGACCGTGAAAGATCTTCAGGCGCAGAACGCCCAGTTTCAACAAATGCTCTTGGCTCTGACAAAAGGACAAGAGGAGTTGAAGACTCTGCTGGCCAAAGAGAAGAAGAAGAAAGCAAAGAAATCAACCGGTGTTGTGATCATGGGAAGAAGGTTTAAAGGACAAGCCAGACGAACTTTGGACTTTGCGACATCATCAGGCGAAGGAGATAATCAAACCCAGGAAGTGAACAACGACCCAGCATCCGAAGAAGAGGAAGAGCCTGATTACTCTGAGGAACAATATCCTCTTGCTGATGATAAAGACAAACAGCTAGAGGATCGTTTGAATGCTATGGAGATTCAAATTTAGAGCCATCAATTGGAAATCTGTAGAAATAAGTCACAAATTAGTAAGTAGCATTAAGAGACAATCTGAAAAATGTAAGAAAAGTGAGGTTTTGAGACACGCCGCCGCCGTCACCGCCGTGAGGCAATTTCCGGCGCGGCCAAAGGGTCTTCTCCGGTGAAGGCCCATAGCAAGGGAGAAGAGAGAGGACAGAGCGTTGAAGAGAGAGAGAGAAAGTGCAGTTATGAAGTCTGGCTTCATGAGTAAGCGTTTTTGTTTTGTTTAACAACAATGCTCCAGTCCAATCTGGTGGTGACATTTGTCACCACCTCTTTAGCTGTCCAGAGTGATTCCCTACTTTCCACCCCATGATAGTGTGATGCGCCCCTATTCATCTATCCCTTGGATCAGTTATCACACCCTTTCAACGCGTCTTAGATGCATGCCTTTGGTATACCTCCAGGGAGTTGCTGTACTAGATTAGCCAGAAGTATTTGGGCTTACTAATTTTTGCACCCCTTATTTTTACTTATTTGACATGCCCATTTCTACTTTCTTCTTTATATTTTTTTGTTTGTTAATATTTTCTTCTTCATTTTTTTATTATTTTATTTTTAGCACATGTTTAAGAAATGTAAATATGTTAACATTTGTTTAAATAATTATTGATTTTAAAATAATTTTTATTTGACATTATTAATTAAGTCCTTAATTAATCTTATCAAATGAAAAGAGTTTTAACCTAAATAATTATTTAATGGTTCAGATTTATATTGCGTAATTTAAATATTTATTTCTAACTGTCATCCCCATTCATTAATTTGTACCCCCATTCCCGAAGCTCTGTAATAACATAGAATTTCAACTTTCGCATTTTTACTGTTTACTCAATATTGTATAGTAATTACGCGTGTATGGCAAGATTCGAAAAACAATCGCTAGATAACCTAATTTCAAAGACAAAATTAACTTGAAACAAACACACTTTTTCACACGCGCACCTCTAGAATAACCTCGCTCGTTGCCTCAGAAATATAGTCATGTCCCTCGAGTATGGGACGTTTTAGCAATGACCCTTCGATAAAAAAAGATCGTAGTCCCTCGATGACCCTTGACGTTACCTTCGATAAAACGATCTAGTCCCTTATGAAAATTGCTAAAGCGTCTCATAAGTTGCTTTCGATGACTGTAAAATTGACCCGCGCTTGTCCATTCGCATCCAATGATGGGGCTTCTTACCAAATTAATGGTAAGATAGCAACATCAAAAGGAGGAAGAAAAGAACCTTGAGACCTTTCGAGTAGGTAGATTCGCTCCTAGTTGCTTGCTTGCTCACAACAAAAACATTTTACACCGACACTTTCATCTCAAAATATTTTCAAAAGACAAAACATTTTGCATATGTTCTTATAGAGACGAGAGCCATTGCAAAACATCTTTTCAAAACACTTTCCAAAAACACAATCCACAAACACATCTTTGAACCATCTTTCGAAACAAAACTTTGTACGCGTTCTTATAGAAACGAGAGCCATTACAAAGTGTTTTTTTTTTCAAAACACTTTCAAAGCCCACACCACAAGCACACTGTCAAAACAAAAGCAAGTGATCTAAACGAGTAACTAAGAGCCCATGGAAAACCATGGATGAAAAGGGTGCTAATACCTTCCCTTTTCATAATCTACCCCCCCGAACCCGAGAAATAATCTTGAAAGGTCTTTCCTGTACTTTTTTATCTTTCCTTTTGGATAAAAGAAAAGCCGGTGGCGACTCTTGCTATCCGCACAAATGCGATCAAAACGCAAAACATCAAATCAGTTTTCCACTGTATCACATCATGGAATAAATTCAACTATCACTAACTTCTTATTTTTACTCATAAATTATTACTATTTTTATTTTTCATAATTTTTAAATTAAATAAATTTGTAAACATTCTTAAAAAAATTTATTTTTATTCAAACATATAAGTTGGAATATTATTTCAAAAAATATGAATCTAAAAAATATGATTTCAAAAAATATAATTTAATAACTTGAAACAAACACACCATCAAATTTGACAATGTGAAACTAATTTTATAAATTAGATAATATAGACTAACAAAAAATTATAATTTAGTCAAATATAAAATAATTTAATGATATTTAAAAATAGCTATTAATATAAGTTAATAAAATAATTACATAGAACCAATATATTTAATATTAAAGCATAAAATATTATTGTTAATATATATTATAATTCAATACATAAGGTATATGACATAGGTGGCCCCACAGTACAATTAGATTAATCATGTGTGTGGGTTACAAATAATTAAAAGCTCATGACATTGAAGAGCAAAAACTTAAGGACATATGATTTTCTTGGTCATATTTTATGACAAGTCAAAATTTGAGACAAGCCTTTTGTTACATGAAAGTCATGTTTTTCTGTTGACAATAAAGACAACAAACTCATATTAGCGGTTCACGTTTCTCATCACAATTCAAATTCAACTCATATTCAAAATTCACAATTACATTTCATTTAAATTTCAAACAAACACAAAATAGAATTACATTTAATCTCATCTTAACATCTCATTCAAAACTCATCAAGGATTCACAATCATTCTTCAGAATTTTGACGGATCATCCATCAAAATCTCCCTCTGAATCGTAATAAATTTTATCATATTCACTCTTTAATTCACTTAAGCTCTTCTCAAATTTCACTTCATCTCTCTTATAAAAGGCACTTCAAAATTGAGCAGTAGAGAGAGAAAACAGAATCAAAAACTCTGTAGAAAATTCAAACAACTTTAAAAATATATTCAGAGGATTAGTGTACCATTGCTACATAGGTTTGCAATGGCCCCAACAACCATTCTAAGAGTTTGAGGATCTTCAGCATTGGCTGCCGTCATTGACAACAAACTAATGCCCCCTTGGGCTATTATGAGTTCTTGGTTAGTTTCTGTTAAGACACATAATAAGGATGCAGAGACCATTAAAAAACAACATATCTTAGTAATAAACATTTTCATTTTATAAAGTTATTATTTGCAAAGAGTAGGAAGCTGTTTACCGTTGTTTTTGGTAAACAACCGCTGATCTCCAAAAAGGAAAGTTCTTTTTGGTTTATTTACAGGATCGATCAGATTAATCTCAGAACATATGCTAATTTTTATGTAAGACAGATAAATAAGAAGAACGCACGTTCGACCCAGAGAAGAGATGTTTGAGATTTTGGAAAAGTAGACAGAAATGTAAAAATGCAGGTAAAAAAGCAAGAAACATAACTTTGCAAGATAATATTAAAGTAATGTAAAATACTTTCATTAATAAAATGAGGTGTTTCCAACGTACATTTCTCAGTTTTATCCTTTCTCACGCAGCGGTTACTTGGATAATTTTTGAGTGACTAGTACAATAGGTTGAACACACTTTACAAAATACACAAGTTTCCTAATTTATACTAAAAAATAAGTAATCGTCGAGGGATCATTCTGCGCTAAGATGAAGACAAGTGTCTTCTGCATGTCCCTCGACCTATGACTTTCAGCCACGTTGCTTCTTCTTAGCCGTTGGCGAAACTGTCTTTCCGTCCAATAATTCAAAATTCAAATATCCCTCGTACCATGTGTCAAAGCGAGGATATTTTCTCTCAGTCGAAGGACATAAGTCCTCTTCAGTCGAAAAGACCTGAAAGTGAGCCTTGGTCGAAGGCTCAAATATAACTTAGATCTTTTTCCTAAGTTATTCCATACGTCGAAACGTTCTTCTTGACTTGGTTCATTCCAGTTTTTTGTCCTAAAAGACCAAATACAGTAAGTGTCAAATTTGGGAGCCAACAAATTGCCCCCCAAGAATGTCTATTTCGACGCTCAAAGAAATAGCCATTCTTTGATCTTTCCATTCGACACCTGCCTTTCTAGTTGTCCACAAGATTTTGACGTGTGCTTTTAGTCTTCCGACAGATGCTGCTCTTGAGAAAATCATCATTACTCTTTCCCCAAGATGTCTTTTCTAACTGCCGTTACCACGCTTGCCATGATGGCCATATTCCTATAACCTAAGCATGTCAAAACGTTTCCCAACGTCTGCACGGTAACCGCTTCACACTTCGCCACGTGCCCCACTATCTGCAAAACATTAAATGGCTTTGACGAGACATATCCCTCTCTGAAGGCTATAAATACTTCTGAGCCTTTCTATTCGGAACTTTTACCATTTCTAGCATTTCCAAATCTCTTGCTTTCAAACACTTTGTACTGTCAACTTTGTTTTCTCCCAAACCTTCAACAATGACTTTTCTCTCCAATGCACCAAACAATCCGCAACCTAAAAACGCTGATGATGTCCAAAACCCACCAGAGATCTTTTCCACTAACCCTTCTCCTTCCTCGATTGACCGGTACGTTGCTGAACCCATGACGAGGGAGTGGCGAGAAGCATATGATTCTCAACTCCTCATTCCCATTAGGTACAGTGGAGACATGTATGCTATGTCTGGTCCTTTGTCTCCGTGCGTCAAAAATCCATTTAAGAATCGCGCCTTCTTCCCTACTCACCCAAGGCTCAGACCCATAGGTTGCGCGAAGAAGCCTAGGGATGACCCTAAAGATGCTACTCCGGCTAATCAACAGCACGCTCAGACTACAGAGGATATCAACCTCCAATTCATGAACAAAGGGAATAGAATCTTTCGATTAACCCCTAACCTCTCCTCAGAGTATTCATACTGGTTGAATAAGATGGAGAAGGCGCAAGCTTCCGTCTGGAAGGAAATGGGCATTTATGACTTGGTGATGCTGTCGAAGACAAGATTGCCTTACTGTCCCCTCATGCTGGTATCTTCACTGTATTTCTGAGATAGCGCACATTTTACCTTTCATCTTCCTTGTGGGATGATGACCCCCACTCTATTCGACATAGTTGCAATCACCGGTCTTCGACCGACTGGCGACTATTTCGACCCTGAGGACTTGTCTGAAGATGCTATTGGGTTTGCAGCTATAAAACCCACCTACACCACCTTTATCAACCATTTCCACGATAAAGCCTCTAGCACTGTGTTGGAGGTGGAGCATATAGCCTTCTTGGCTATATGGTTGTCTCGTTTTGTTTTTTGCACTAAGTCACTTCAGGTGACGAAGAAGATGCTTACGCTCGCGACACAGCTTCACCATAAATATCCCCTTTGCCTGGCCGAATTGATTTTGGCAATCTATATGAGTCCATCAGTAATGGTGTAACTCAACTTAAGGTTATAGGGGACAGGGGGAGCTTGCTGCTATCTGGCCCTTTTTGGCTTCTCCAGCTTTGGCTCAATGCCACCTTTGAATCTTTTCTTCCTCAGAAGAATAAGATTAACGAAGAGGCCCCAGAAATCCTGAACAGGAGGGTCGAAGGCACCAGGCTTGCACTGCTGACTCCTACTGATGAAGGCCAACAATTTCAGAAGGCTTTCACAAGCTTCGTGATGATGTTTGCGGAGCGAAAACGCTTTGTTTTGACCATGGCTCCCTTTTCCAGTCGAAAAGTTGGTCCAGAATGGTTCACCAGACCATTTCCTTTGAATGAGGAGGGAGACGTGACTGATGAATACGTGAGCATGTGGGAATCGTTTCTTCGCCCCAGGATCATGCCATTGAGATTCAAGAGCACAAAAAATCAATTGAGCTTGATCGCTTATCAACCAAACCTTATCTCTCGACAATTTGGTATTGTTCAGTCGCTTCCCTCACCCATTTATCCTCGAGAGAAGCTGCTACTATTTTACAATGCAGACTACTCAGAAGATGCTACTACCAAGCATATTGGTAGGTACACCGGTCGAACTATACTGACCCTCTTCGACTTTAACCTCAATTTTTTGAGTTCTGTTAATTTTGAGGGGTGGTGGAAATAGTATTATGATGAAGAGTTCTTCGATGAGAAGGACTTCACCCACCACCTTCGTGAGGCGTTTAAGCTGGTTCTCGACAGGATCAAGAAAGGTATTACTTATTTTCTTTCTCTTCGCTTCAGATTTGTCATTCGACGCTCAATTAACTTTAGTTTTCTTGTCTTTTGTTTAGCTGTCAAGAGAACCACTTCAAAGAAGGTTGTTGAGAGCACAAAAGGGGGAGATTCTACTGTCAACCCCTCTCCCAAGGTATTCACTTTCTTCCATACCCTTATTTTCTATGTTTGTTTGACATGGGTACTGATTCGTTTGACTTGTCTTTTTGGGTATTCAAAAAACTACCCCCAAAAAACGGAAGGTCCAGGAGATCCAAATCTCTAGCGACGAAGAATAGGAGTCTCCTCCTGTTCCTTTGCAGAGACGAAGGTTAAAGAAACCCGTTCCTGCCGTTGAAACTCGTCCTAAAATTAGGATTAAGACTACAGCTGGGAGGCCTCCGCCTGTAGTCATCAACGAGCCTACTGAACAGGAAGTAATTGCCAGACTAAACAATCCCAGCGAGAGTGATAACTCTAGTCCCGGTGCTGAAATCACAGTCCAGGTATTTGCTTTGACAGACCATCATTTATTTCTCGACTCCCTCTTTTTTCTTTATGAGGATTCTGAAAGAAACGAACTTCTTTTATTTTCCAAGACACTGCTGGCACTTCCAAACGAGTTCCTACTCCTGCCGAAGGCTCTGTCACCCTCTTGAATAGTAAAGGAGAGCCTACTTATAGGCCTTTGTCAGCGAAAGGTCTTTCATGAGTTCAGCTGATGAAGTCAATCAAGCTTCCGAACCTCAGCATGAAACTATAGAGGAAGCCAATGAAGAAGAAGCTGTAGGAAACCACGAAGAGACTAGGGCTCCGTTGGTTAATGTGCAAGAGAATGAAGAGGAAAGGATCCCTGTTGCTGAGACTGTGACAACAAGGGAGGATGAAGGGATCCCAGGAGCTGATGGAGAAGAGGGTTCTGCTGAAGGAAACCAGAATCCTACAGGTTCTGAGGCAATTCCAGAGCAGGCAGCCAACGTGGTTGTTGCTGCCAACGAAAGTGTCCCTTCGACGGGATCTAGAACCAAGGAGGATTTGGCCTTGCTGAAATAGAAAAATCCTTTAGGTTATCTGACTGCAATTCTAGAAGGTCGAGAAAGTTCCTCTGATCATAGTGCCTCAATTGCATCTGGAAGATCTACTTCGACCTCTCCTCTCGACGAGGCTCTTCAGAAAGTTAAAGCACAAATATTCAAAAGAGATTTGATGTTAACCTTGGAGGGGGAACCAGCGGCTCCTTCTTTTCTGAAGACTACCCTGAAGGTTGTCGATCTCCTCGTTGCTTCTCCGGACGTGGCCAGTGTAATCTTGGACTTAATCTCAATTGTTGACCAAGTATCAGCTGATTATAACCGTCAAAGGACTCTTATTCGTGAGATTGAAGAAGCCAATGGTCAAGTGGCTGTTGCCTGGCATGCTGCTACCGAATCAGCTTCTAAGGTAAAGGATTTGTCGAAGGCCCAGGAGGCTAGAAAAAAGGAGGTCGAAAAGATATATCAAGACACTGCTCAACTGAAGGTGCAGATTACAGAGTTGGAAGCTAAAATTGCTACCAACGACAAAAAGAAGGAGGAACTTCTCGCTGTTAACACTGAATCAGAGAGCCAAGAAGAACTCGCTGAAGGGTTAAGGCACACTGATCGAGCCCAATCTCTTGATGCTAAGCTCGAGACCCTCCATCAATCAAAGGCTCTATGTGATTGACGCCTAGAATTGCAAAGAATCAAGTATCTTCAGATTAAGGCCAATCTCCCCTTTTAAATCCTGTTTCTTTCATGTATGTAATCATTTGTTTGTAACAATTTCAGAGCCATTTTGGCACTTTTAATGAAAATTTAAGTTTCCATTTTGGCATTCTCTATTCAACAGTGACTATATATTACTTATTTTTACCTCTTGAAGCATAGGTCTATACGCTTTCATGTATTTACCATTCACCTTCAAAAGTCTTTGATCTTCGCTTAACTCTTCGATCTCATAGGCTCCACCAGAGAAGGTCTGGATAATCCTAAAAGGTCCTTCCCACTTAGGGGACCATTTTCCCAAATTTATGTCTTTTCGATCCATTGGAAGAATTACTTTCCAAACTAGATCTTCAGGATGAAACGTCTTAGATTTCACTCTGCGATTATAGGATTTCTCAACTCGCTTCTTCTGCAGTCTCAAAAGATCCAGAGCTTTCAACCTTTCTTCGTCTAAGTCAACTAGTTCGTCTAATATCATATTCCAATAGACTTCAGAAGGAATATCATGATGTGTCTGAATCCTTGTCGTCTACAGGTGGATTTCCACTGGCAACACTGCATCATGACCATATGTTAGGCGAAATGGTGTTGTTCCCGTGGCTTCTTTTGGACAAGTTCGACACGCCCATAGAATTTGGTCTAGCATCTTGTGCCAGTTTCTGGGTTTCTTTCCCACGTGTTTCTTTATTAAACTGATCACTACTTTATTCGCTGCTTCGACCTGGCCATTAGCTTGCGCATAATAAGGTGTAGACGTTAACAGTTTAAACCCCATTTCCGCAGCAAAGTCTTGCATCTTTCGACCAGTAAAGACTGACCCTTGATCTGTAGTTATTGTTTCTGGAATTCCAAATCTATATATGATGTACTTTTGAATGAACTCAATGACATTCTCTTGGTCTACATTGACTAAAGGGATTGCTTCAATCCACTTAGTAAAATAATCAATACCCACCAATATATACTTCTGGCTTTTAGAAGATGCTGGTCGAATTTCTCCAATAAGATCTAAAGCCCATCCTCTAAAAGGCCAAGGCTTCACAATCGAGTGAAGTTCGCTTGCTGGAACATGTTGAATACCTGTATGTTTTTGACATTCTTGGCATCCTTTTGCAAACTCAACACAATCCTTTAACATAGTGGGCTAATATAATCCTTGTCGAAACAATAACCATTTCATCTTTTGGCCTACTTGGTGTGCTCCACATGCCCCAGCGTGTGTGGTGGAAAGAGCTATATATGCTTCTGTTTCACTTAGGCATTTCAGAAGCACACCTTCAGGTGTTTTCTTGAATAAATCATTTCCCATTAACACATAACTCAGTGCTCTATACTTTATCTTTCGTTCTGTCGAAGCCGTTGGATTTTGTAAATAATCCACTACAGGCTTTCTCAAATCTTGTTCTGTTAGATTGTCTATGAACGAAATTTCAAAATTTTCATGATCAGTGCATCCCAACGTTGTGGTCCTTAAATCCAATGGAGATAACTTAGTGGAAGTTACTCTCCCTCTAACTTCAATTGCTTGTTGTAGCCTGTCTTTCGATACCTTATACCCGGAGGCAATCTGTGCTAAGTCGTTAGCTACATGATTTTCCAATATGGGTATGTGTCGAATGTTAACTACTTCGAAGTTCTTCAACAACCGTCTGGATATTATGAAATACATGATAAGATTTTCTTTTATGCATTTATATTCTTTCGTAATTTGTTTTAGGAATAACTCTGAGTCTCCCATTATTTCGACCTGAGTTGCCCCCAATTCCAACAGGATTTCAAGGCCTGCGATTAACGCTTCGTATTCAGCCTCATTATTAGAGCAATCTCCATCTATTTTGTACTTAAATGTTGTTGGAATTTTTTTTGGAGAAATAATAAGGACTCCGACTCCAGTTCCATCTTTATAACTAGAACCATCAAAGTACAATTTCCAAGGTTCGATCTCCAAATAATTCAGTGATCCTTCTTGTATTGAATTGTCGACTATAAAGTCTGCTACCACTTGACCTTTCATAGCCTTGAGAGGCATAAAGGTTAATGAGTACTCAGTTAATGCAAGTGCCCATTTGCCAATTCTACTGTGTAAAATGGGTTTCGACAACATATATTTGAAAACATCAAAATGAGACGAAACATAAACATTAACTGGCTTTATATATTGCTTAAGTTTTGTACATGAAAAATATAGACATAAACATAGTTTTTCAACCTCGTTATATCTAGTTTCTTCATCGTTTAAAACTCTACTGAGGTAGTATATGGGCCTTTAGACACCATGTTCATCCTCTTGAGCCAGCATGCTCCCTAATGTTTTATCAGACGCAGCTATGTACAGTCTCATACTTCTACTTCGACAAGGAGGCACCAAAATAGTTGGTTTGGTGAGGTACCCTTTGATT
Organism: Vicia faba; assembly: GCA_948472305.1. Classification (NCBI taxonomy): domain Eukaryota; kingdom Viridiplantae; phylum Streptophyta; class Magnoliopsida; order Fabales; family Fabaceae; genus Vicia; species Vicia faba. The sequence goes on along the minus strand of OX451738.1, from coordinate 1,550,973,709 downwards.
TTTTCGAAGGCTTCTTGATGTTCCTGCCTCCATTCAAATCCTCCTTTGTTGAGTCGAAGTAATGGCGAAAAGGCTCGCGTTTTCCCACTGAGGTTGGATATAAATCTCCTCAGGAAATTTATCTTCCCAAGTAAGGATTGCAATTCCTTTTTGTTAGTTGGCGCTTTGGCTTGCAGGATAGCTTTGGTCTTGTTTTGGTTTATCTCAATGCCCTTTTTATGGACCACAAAACCTAAGAAATCTCCCGCTTTGACACCAAAAGCACATTTTAGAGGATTCATCTTCAGGCCGTAGCGTCTCATCCTCTCAAAGGATTGTCGAAGATGATCCATGTGAGTCTTCCCTGAAACAGATTTGACAACAATATCATCAATATAAATATGCATGAAAGTGTCAATAAAATCATGGAAGATTGAATTCATGGCTCTCTGGTATGTTGCCCCTGCATTCTTTAGGCCAAAGGGCATCACTACCCATTTATAAGTGCCTAAAGCCCCAGGGCAATGAAATGCCGTTTTTGACACATCGTCTTCAGCAATAAAGATTTGATTATATCCAGAGTAGCCATCAAGCATACTCATGTATTCGAAACCAGTGGCAAAATCCACAAGCATTTCTGCCACCGGCATTGGATATTCATCTTTGGGTGTTGCAGCATTCAGATCTCTGAAATCGATGCACACCCTTAAGGTACCATTTTTCTTTATAACAGGCACAATATTTGCAATCCATTTGACGTACCCGGTCGTTCGTATGAACTTGCATCTCAGCAGCCTTTCGACTTCTGTTTTGATTTTTGATAAAATCTCTGGTGCAAACCGTCTTGGAGTCTGCTTAACGGGCTTCTTTCCAAGCTTTATTGGCAACTGCAGTTCTACCAAACTTCTGTCGAGACCAGGCATCTCATCATAATCGCACGCAAAGCAATCCTTGAACTCTTTTAGTAATTGGATCATTTCGACCCTGAGTCCTGGATCCATTTTTGTGCTTATGTACGTTGGCTTTTTTACAGGACCTTCCCCTAGATTTACCTCTTCTAGAGGATCTTGCCCTAACATTTTAACATTGTTCGCCAGCGGGTCCTTTTCGAAACCTAGAGGTTCATCGTCATAGATGGCGTCTAACCTCTGATCTCGAAGGTCTTTCGTTCCTAAGTCGGGAGGCTCTGGGTCGAAATCTTTCCCAGGTCCTGTCTTAGAAAGGACTTGTTCATTGGCTTCGAAAGCCATATACTTAACTTCAGCCTCCAAGGCCGCTATCATTCTACTTTTGGCCACATACGCCGAAATTTTTTGCAGAGTTTGTGACTCAGCCATCATCACCAAACTCGCTTCCCCAGCCTGTTGGCCGTATGTCATCAACTCCTCCAAAGTCGATGTTGGATAAGTCTTATCTATCCCACTGAAAACCGCAGTCGGAGTGTAGGTATAGGGAGCAGAAGGCATTAGGAGTTAGGGTTAGATCAAACTCAGGTGGATTGCATGGCCCTATATGAGCCAAATTTCTGTCAAAACTATTTTTTACGACACTGTTGATTTCACCTAAGTAATAACTCTGATCTGCTTCAATGTTTTCCACAATGCCGTTGGGGCGCCATATTGTGACCCTTTGGTGCATCGAAGATGGCACTGCTCCAATGCCATGTATCCACTCTCGACCTAGGAGCAAATTGTAGTTGGGTTTTGCTGAAATCACCATGAACATGGTGGGTCGAAGGATTGATCCTACTTTGAAGTCTAGCTGTATGACACCCATTGTGGTGCCAATGCCCCCTTCATAGTTGGACAAGACCATGTTATGTGGCTTTATGTCAGCATCTCCCTTGCCTAACTTTTCCAGCATGAATTGTGGTATGATATTGATGGTCACCCCACAATCAACCAGAATTTTATTTATAGTTATCTCCCCTATCTTTGCTCTAATGAACAGGGGTTTCAGATGGCTCTTCATTACCTCTGTTGGTGGCTCAAAAATGCGTTATGTTCTTCTACGCAGCCATTGTTCATTACATAGTAACATACTGGCTTGTGTCTAGCCATTTCTTGTTTAACCATTAGGTCAGTTTCTTCGACTTCGACCTCACAGTTGTATTCTTTAGGTAACACGGATATGACATTCACCATGATGTCTAAACTGTCACCGGAATCAGAGTCGTCTTCATCATTCGACCCACATTCCTCCATCCAAGGCATAGGATTTCTCTCTAGAGGCTTCCTATGTTTCCTCTGCATATTAGTGCTAACCTCTGGATGAGGTCCAACTGCCTCTTTTTCGGCCTTTCGCCGTCTTTGGAATCTTCTCCACTGCGAACGAGACATAGGATTTTTTCCTTTGTAATTGCTCGACACATTGTTAGAACAAAGTTTGAATCTACTACCCTACGTTTAAGTTTTGATGATAACAAAATGAAAAGATATATTATTTATATGATTCATGTATGAACTATTTGCTACCTAAATTATTACGTTCTGATTCGCAGAAACTCTGATAGGTATAAGCAAGATCACACCTAATCAGCATCAGATATTTGGTTCTTGACATCAGCATCAGAAGTTGCTATATCAGAATACCAGAATCAGAAGATCAACTCACGTGTATGCTGAAGCTTGATGAACAGAACTGTGCTCAACACTCTGATAAAGAAAACAACAGTTCATCAGCAGTTAAGCAGAGTCAGAATGAGCCAAGCCAGAACATGCATTAAGTAAGCAATGGTACTGTGCATTGAAAGCAAATTATTACCAACGGCCTCATTCCAGACAAGATCTGCTCGATAAGGAAAGTTTGTTATTAGCATTGAATCAAGAATATTGCTCCAACGTTCAAGAATCTCAGTGCTATATAAACAAGACTATGAAGATTGAATTGGCTAATGCTCTCCAACATCTTACACGCCTAAAAGCTGATCATAATCTTCCTTCTCTCAGTTTTCTAAACGCTACATATCTTCTTACTCAATCATTGTTTAGCAATCTAGTTTTGTAAGCTTAAGTTGTGTATACATCACAGTTGTGATACAGTTTTGTAGAAAACATTCACACCTAGATTTATCTTCTTTGTAAGAAAGTGTTTCCTTGACAAACCGGGTTGTGGTTTGCATCAAGAAGGCTTTAGCAGTTGTTAAAGCAGTTTGTAATATTCAGTTGAATATAGTGGATTAAGTCCTCGTTGGAGAGAGGCGAAATCACCTTGACGGGTGGACTGGAGTAGTTTGAGATCAAACGAACCAGGATAAAAATATCTTGTTCATTGCATTGATTTTCAGTTTTACAATTCAACCCCCCCCCCCCCCCCTTCTTGTGTTTTTCACTTCTTCAATTGGCATCAGAGCGCCTGGTTCTAAGCTAAAACACTTAACCGTGTCAGTACAAGATCCAGCGTCAGAAAAACACAATGGCAGGAAACTATTCTCACACCAGCAATGACAACCATGAGGACAAAGACAGATTCAGCGGCAAACCTCCAGTCTTTGATGGAGAAAACTTTGATTACTGGAAAGACAGAATTGAAAGCTTCTTTCTGGCACATGATGCTGATCTATGGGATATGGTGACAGATGGATACACGCACCCTTTGAATGCAAGCGGTCAGAAGATTGATAGAAAAACAATGTCTGACCAACAAAAGCGTGACTTCAAGAATCACCACAAGGCCATAACCATCCTCCTCAGCGCCATCTCCTATACTGAATATGAAAAGATCTCAAACAGAGACACAGAAAAGAACATTTTTGACTCACTCAGAATGACGCATGAGGGCAACGTTCAGGTCAAAGAAACTAAAGCTCTGGCGCTCATTCAGAAGTATGAGGCGTTCAAAATGGAAGAATCTGAATCCATTGAAACAATGTTCTCAAGATTCCAGATTCTGGTAGCTGGTCTCAAGGTTCTGGACAAAGGATACTCTACTGCTGACCATGTCAAGAAAATCATCAGAAGTTTACCCAAGCAGTGGAGACCAATGGTTACAGCTCTGAAGCTAGCAAAATATCTCAACAAAATCACTCTGGAGGAACTTATCAGCTCCCTCAGAAGTCATGAGATAGAGCTAGAAGCTGAAGAGCCTCAGAAGCAAGGTAAGCCTTTAGCATTAAAATCTAACAAAAAATCTGAGTCTAAAGTTTTGCAGGCAGTTGAAGAAACATCTGATGGATCCTCATCAGAAGAAGACGAACTCTCCCTCCTCTCCAGAAGAGTAAATCAACTGTGGAAGCAAAGACAAAGGAAGTTCAGGAATCCCAGAAGATCTGATCAGAACGAGTCCTCTTCCAGATACAGAAGGACAGATTCTTCCTCTGGATACAGAAGATCTGAAGGCTCCTCAAGTAGCAAAAAGCCAAACACCAAGGACATCATCTGTTATGAGTACAATGAGCAAGGACAATACAAGAGTGACTGCCCAAAGCTTCAGAGGGAAAAGCCCAAAAAGAAGTTTGGAAGAGAGAAGAAGAAAAGTCTCATGGCTACATGGGATGACTCTGACTCGTCTGAAGCTGACTCAGAATCAGATGATGAGAGAGCCAACATAGCTCTCATGGCTAATATTTCAGAAGATAGTGAAGCTTCTGAATCAGACTCTGAATCAGACACTGAAGAGGTATTTCCTAACTTTGCTGTTAATTTTACCAAGGCTGAACTTGCTGAAAGCCTTAATGAAATTCTGGAAAGATATCAGCAAATTAGAGTTAAATTCAGAGACCTGAAAAGGAATCTTGAATCTGACTCTAATAAGACTGAGAGTCTCAAATTGGAGAATTCTGAGCTGAGAAATAAGATTTCAAAATTAGAAAACACTTTACAAAAATCTCAGAAGGAACCAATTTCTGAAACTCCCAGCAACGCTGATGAGATCATCAAGGAGTATGATCACAGTTTCCAGAAGTTCCTTGCTAAAAGCATAGATAGAAGCAAAATGGCTTCAATGATCTATGGAGTTAGCAGAAACGGCAGGAAAGGAATAGGATACCAAGGTAAGGTTCCTACACCAAAGAATGTCATGGACTTAACCATTAAACACACTCCTCTAAATTCACATTTTGTGTATGGTCACACACATGATATTAAATACACTAGCAGTAAGTACTCTGTGAAACCAAAATTCAACCAGAGTTTTGGTAAAACTAACAAATCAGGACCCAAGAAAATATGGGTACCTAAGGATAAAATAATACATGTTGCAGATATCTTTAGCAGCAAGTCAGAAACACCAGTCATGGTACCTGGACTCTGGCTGCTTGCGACACATGATGGGAAGAAGGCATATGTTCCAAAGCCTGGAACTTAAGCCCGGAGGCCACGTTGGCTTTGGAGGCAATCAGAGGGGAAAGATAATTGGCTCTGGAACTGTAGGTAATGGAAATCTTCCCTCTATTAATAATGTTCTGCTAGTAGATGGATTAATGCATAATCTGTTATCCATAAGTCAATTAAGTGATAACGGTTATGATATAATCTTTAATCAAAAATCATGTAAAGCTGTTAGTCAGAAAGATGGGACTATCCTGTTTAATGGTAAGAGGAAAAACAACATTTACAAAATCAAACTTTCTGAACTAAAAAGTCAGAATGTAAAGTGCCTTCTGTCTGTTAACAACGAGCAGTGGATCTGGCACAGAAGATTGGGGCATGTTAGTATGAGAAGAATATCTCAGATTAATAAACTCAATCTGGTCAGAGGACTTCCTAATTTGAAGTTCAATTCAGATGCTTTGTGTGAAGCATGTCAGAAAGGCAAGTTTGCAAAACCTTCTTTTAAATCTAAAAATGTTGTTTCTACCTCTAAGCCATTAGAACTTCTGCACATTGACTTATTTGGACCAGTTAAAACTGCTTCAGTCAGTGGCAAGAAGTATGGGTTAGTAATCGTAGATGACTATAGCAGATGGACATGGGTAAAGTTCTTAAGACACAAGGACGAGTCACACTCTGTGTTTGTTACCTTCTGTAACCAAGTTCAGAATGACAAGGATCTTAGAATCGTTAAAGTCAGAAGTGATCATGGTGGAGAATTTGAAAACAAAGATTTTGAGTCATTCTTTAATGACAGAGGCATTCTGCATGATTTCTCTTGTCCTAGAACTCCCTAACAAAATGGAGTTGTAGAACGAAAGAACAGAACATTGCAAGAAATGGCCAGAACCATGATCAATGAGACAAACGTTGCTAAGATCTTCTGGGCAGAGGCAATAAACACAGCGTGCTACATTCAGAATAGAATCTCAATAAGACCTATTCTGGAAAAGACTCCATATGAATTGTGGAAGAACAGAAAGCCCAACATTTCATATTTTCATCCATTTGGATGTACTTGCTTTATGTTAAATACAAAGAATTATTTGAACAAGTTTGACTCTAAAGCACAGAAGTGTATTATGTTAGGATACTCTGAACGCTCAAGAGGGTACAGAGTATACAATACAGAAACACAGATTGTGGAAGAATCAATCAGTGTTCGGTTTGATGATAAGCTTGACTCTGAAAAGTCAAAGCAAAATGAAGTTTTTGCAGGTATGGAAATTGAATTTACAGGTTCTGAAGACAAGTCATCAGAAGCTCTCAACACAGACACTCCTTCAACGTCTGAAAGGAGCACTGCTAGGAATCCTACAACAGCTGCTGATCTACCTCAGAAGAGATTACCTAGAAGAAGCTTGGATCACCCAGAAGAAACTATCTTAGGAAGAAAGGAAGATCCAATCAGAACAAGAGCAAGCTTCAGAAACTCTGAAGAAACTCTCATGGGACTTATGTCTCTGATTGAACCTTCTTCTATTGATGAAGCACTTCTGGATAATGACTGGATTCTGGCAATGCAAGAAGAGCTGAATCAATTCACCAGAAATGACGTATGGGATCTCGTTCCCAGACCTAAAGGATTCAACGTCATTGGAACAAGATAGGTGTTCAGAAACAAGCTAAATGAACAAGGTGAAGTCATCAGAAACAAGGCACGACTGGTTGCACAAGGTTATAGTCAGCAAGAGGGGATAGACTATACAGAAACCTTTGCTCCAGTCGCCAGGTTAGAATCTATCAGACTTTTAATCTCATTTGCTGTTAATAAAGGCATCACTCTGTATCAGATGGATGTCAAGAGTGCATTCCTAAATGGTTATATAGAAGAAGAGGTTTATGTGCACCAACCCCCTGGTTTTGAAAATACAAAACATCCAGAACATGTTTTCAAACTAAAGAAGTCACTATATGGTCTGAAACAAGCTCCCAGAGCTTGGTATGAAAGGCTAAGTAACTTTCTGTTAGAAAATAAATTCACCAGAGGGAAGGTGGACACTACCTTATTCTGTAAATCAGTTAAGAATGACATCTTAGTCTGTCAAATTTACGTTGATGATATTATTTTTGGTTCTACTAATCCTTCTCTTGGAAGAAAATTTGCTAAGTGTATGCAGGCAGAATTTGAGATGAGCCTCATGGGGGAACTGAAATTCTTTCTAGGAATTCAGATCAATCAAACTCCAGAGGGAACTTACATTCATCAGAGCAAATACATCAGAGATCTTCTGAAGAAATTTGACCTCTTAGAATGTAAGCCATCAAAGATTCCAATGCATCCCACGTGCATTCTGGAAAGAGAAGAGGTAAGCAAAAATGTAGAACAGAAAGTCTACAGAGGTATGATTGGTTCTCTCCTTTATCTGACTGCTTCAAGACCTGATATATTATTCAGCGTTTGTATTTGTGCTAGATTCCAATCAGATCCTAGAGAATCTCACTTAACAGCTGTTAAGCGAATTTTCAAGTATCTGAAAGGTACTACTAATCTGGGTTTGTTTTATAGAAAATCTAGTGATTACAGTTTAGTAGGTGTGATCGGTGGATCTGGAACTGACTGTTTAACGCTGGTTCGCGAAATGTCGCGGAAGCAAGAGTCGCCACCGTCTTTTATTTTCTCCAAATGGAAAGGACAAAAGCACAGAAAAATTCCTTTAAAGAGATCGCTCTCGGTTCGGGAGGTAGGTTATAGAAAGGGAAGGTGTTAGCACCCTTTCTATCCATGGTTATCCATGGGCTCTTAGATACTTGCTCCTCGTGTTTTCAAATTGTTTTGCGTGCTTTTCAATGTGGGTTTAAAAGTTTCTTTGAAAAATTTCAGATCGACTCGTACGTCAGAGTGTTTGAAAAGTTTGTTTGAAAGCTTTTGAAAATGTGTCAGTGTGAAAAGTCTTTTGAGTTTGTTTTGAGATTAGAGCAAGTATCCTTGAGAACCTACCTACCCTAAGGAATTCGTCTGTGTAAATGTCCTTTAAAGTAGTGCCATCCCACCATTGAGAGGTAGGTAGCACCACCGTTGGAGGTGTTCGGGTCAATTCGATTTTTAGGGACATGGTGATCACCGGAGCAATGGGAAGACACCTTAGAAGCTACCCTCATGCCAGGTTCCCGGATCATGAGGACTTACTAAGACATCCTCTACACGACGATCACCTTTCGAGGCAAGGCAACAGTGAGGCGTACCCTAGGGGTGGTGTGTGATTTGTGTGTCAGATTCAGTTATTGGTCTTGTCATGTTTGTCGTGTTCTACGCTTGATTTTAATTAGACATTCATTCTTTCATGCTTGGTTAACAGTTAAGAGTGCGGAAAAGATAAATCTACGACTATTACAAAGGCGCGGGTCCACATCGCCAAAATTAAACCGGACCCGATTTAGCGGAAAAATAAATAATGCGAAGAAAATAAAGCGCGAAAAGTAAATTACATGGCTTTGGGGCAATTACATGATTATATAAACGATAAAAGATAAATGCGCGAATTAAATGATTAATGACGGGCGTTGGACCCTTTTTGCAAATAATTAAAATTAATAAGGATTAAAAAACTAAAATTAAATGTGAATGGTATTTTTGTTATTTTTTGTGATTTTTTAGATTTAATGAAAAAAAAGGAATTAATTGAAATTAAATTAAAAGGGAAACCCTAATTCTAATATTTTTTATTTATTATGAAAAGAATTAAAATATGATCTAAATTAAACCTAAAATTTATTATGTACAATTTAAATAGGAAAATAAACAAGTAAATAATTATTATTATTCTAAAAAAGGGGAAAAATATTAAAAGGAATAAATTAATTAACCTAATTCTATTTTGTTGGATTTTTATTAAAAGAGATTAAAATTAAAACCTAATTAACTAAATATTGACATATTAATTTATTTATAAAAATAATTATTATAAAATAAATATTATGTTTTTGTGTTTTTTCTGATGTTTTATTTATTTTTTGGTAAAAGAATTAATTAATTGAGAGGACAAATTGAATAAAGTTGCAATTTAAAAAAAATAAATAAGCTATAAACATAAATGAGAAAATGCAAACCAGGGCCCTTAATCCTGAATTTAGTGACTTTGTTTGGATCATGTGTGACACGTTGACTTATGCCCATGGTACGTCTCAATCCTGAACCCTTGATCTGGAGCAGCTAGACGCGTGGCTCCTTGGATATTGAGTGTGCATTATGGACCAACACGTCATGCCTGCATATGATCATCAAAGGAAAAATAATGTGAAATTGTTGAAGACCTGGGAATCGAACCCAGGTCTTGCTGATTAACCATGCCTTCGCCTGCCATCTGTGCCACTTGCATTCAATTGATATACAATAGCAAATAAACAATAAAAGAGCAAATTGGTTAATGGCCACTAAGCAACGAAAAAGCGCGCGCTGATTTGAATCAGCGTATCATATCCCACCACGTCTTCGTCTCCTCCATATGCCTGAAAATAAAAATCATAAGGCAACGGTTTTTGAAGCGCTGCAGAAAGGGACCTATTGGAAAATAGCGATTAGAACTGTGGGCCTCATAAATTGTTCGCGAGGGTACAGGTCTCTTCGTCTTGAGGCGCTGAGTTCAGTCCTGGCACCCATGAGTCCTAATTTTCCTTATATGCAAAAGCCCTAAATCAAGAACCTGCAAACCCTAATATTCGAGCATGGCAAAATTGTATGCATAGCGCAATAATCAAATTAAAGATGGTAGTTAGCTTTAAAACAGTGCAAAGAACAAGAATCCATCAACAAAAACATGAAAGGATGCATGAATTATGGTATATGATTTGGCATTTTTCTCTTCACAGTCTGAACCGTGGATACCAATTCGTGATGTTTTAATGGATATTCTGGATTGGAAATTGATCAGGGCAACCTTGGCAAGCTTTTGAGAAAGAAATTGGGACCTGAATCGACCTAGAACCTTGAAAACAGTTTTTGAGTTTTTGGACAATTTTCAAGTTTTCGTTTTTGCTTTTTGAGCGCAGCTTTAGTCTTTTTTCATTAGGTTTGTGGTTCTGAATATGTATGGAGCATTTTAGGTCAACAATTTTCAACAAAATCTCTTGCATTCAAAGATTAAAGATTTGATTTTCTTCCATTATACTTTCAATCTTTTTCACATGGTTTTTGTGCAAATCATATCCAATTCAATCCAATTCTTCCCAATCAGCATGTGCACGAGTTATAGAGGCCAAATCATGCATAAAAAGATTTTTCCATGTTAGGTTTATATTTTTCATGAATTAAAATGATTTAAATGAATATAAATTAATATTAATTCAAATAAATAATTAAAAAATATGAGAATACTTCCCCTTGGGCCTAGTGGTCGTGCATAGGCTTGGCATGAAGAAATTTGGAAGATAATTGGGCCCATTTGCATTTTTAGGCCTTTTGCATCATTGTTGACTTTCAAAAATTTCCCAAAATTTCCCAACTTCCACAAGGCATAACTTGGTCAATTTTTAAGCTTTTCACATGTTCTTGGACATTTTGGAAAGGTCTTTGAGTCCTTTAACCAATGCCTTTGGTCCCATGTCATTTTGATTTACCAATCTCAAGTTATGGCCTTTGACTTAAAGTCACTTTTTGTTGACTTTTGAAAATGACCTATAATGTTGAAATTGATAACTTTTTGTGAGAGCATTTCTTGGACTTGGAACATGAAGATGAATAGTAGGAAATGTCTTTCTCTTCAAAATGAGCTTTGGATGGAAATTTTCTGATAATCCATGTGAAAGTTATGCCCTGGTCAATTTCAGTTGACTTTTTCAGCTGTCCAAATATAGCAATTTTTGCATCTTTGATGATTTCTGAGCCAAATTTTGAGAATCATGATCAAGCATTGATCAAATGATGTTTGTGGCTTCAAAATGATATATTGACCAAAAATTTGAACTTTTGACTGCCAAATGACCATTTTGCCCCTACAGTTGACTGTAGTGCAATCTAGGGTTTTGACTGTGCAATTTTGAGCTGAATGCCTTGAAACTTGATATGAGGATGCTTGACCATCTTTGTAGGCATATAAGACTTGATTGGGCCTTTGGAAAGTTCATTTGCTTGACCAGAACTCAAACCCTAGTTTTGACTGTATAGGAGCCAGTTGAGCTGCACAACCCTGGGGGAATTTTGTGACCTTGACTTTGACAATTCTTGATGAATATGGGAGGGCAAATTTTGGGGTACAACAGTTGCCCCTGTTCAATCTTCTTAGACCTGAGGATGCAGATTGGCTGACGTGCCTTTCGTAATCCGAGGGTAAAAGATGATTGAACACTAAAGTGCCCAGAAATTTGCGCTCACATAGTGACGGTGATGGGGGAATGGGCTTATAGCTGCCATTTAGAGATTGCTGAATAGGGTGATGGGCTTATAGATGCCATCTGGATGCTGACTGCGTAAGAGATTCCTTCGCTAGAACCTGCATACCTGCAAAAGAGAAAATGAGTACCTGACACGTCGCAGGAGCTGATTTTAGATGCTTGATATAGATGTGTCCTGACTAGTTACAGGAGCTGGGTCTGGAGCTTCAAACGTTGATGAATGAACCAGGGATGGTTATTGCCTTAGCCTGAATGATAAGTGAACCTTGGATGATTTTAACTTCAACAACGCTTGTTGAGAAAATCTTGGTGAGGATTACCATCTTCGTAGTGTCAGGAAGAGAACCAAAGGACATTATAATCTCAAAGGGAGTCACCTCACTCGCCGTTGGAGATGGAACTATAGGAAATTATAATCTGAAAGGAGATATCACCTCACGCTCATGCCGGAGAGGGAACATCTGAAAAAGGAATTACCACCTCACACGCCGTTGGAGAGGGGACCATAAGAGAATATCACCTCACGCTCATGCCGGAGAGGGAAACATCTGAAAAAGGAATCACCACCTCACACGCCGTTGGAGAGGGGACCATAAGAGAATATCACCTCACGCTCATGCCGGAGAGGGGAACATCAAAAAGACTTCTGGAAGCAGTATCAGAACGTCGCCATATCTGGTTTACATCTGAAACTATATCTGGAAGGGAATCTGGAAGCAGTATCAGAACGTCACCATCGCTGGGCTTACATCTGAAACTATATCGAGAAGGAATTCTGGAAGCAGTATCAGAATGTCACCATTGCTGGGCTTACATCTGAAACTATATCGAGAAGGAATTCTGGAAGCAGTATCAGAACGTCACCCTCGCTGGGCTTACATCTGAAACTATATCGAGAAGGAATTCTGGAAGCAGTATCAGAACGTCACCATCGCTGGGCTTACATCTGAAACTATATCGAGAAGGAATTCTGGAAGCAGTATCAGAACGTCACCATCGCTGGGCTTACATCTGAAACTATATCGAGAAGGATATCTGGAAGCAGTATCAGAACGTCACCATCGCTGGGCTTACATCTGAAACTATATCGAGAAGGAATTCTGGAAGCAGTATCAGAACGTCACCATCGCTGGGCTTACATCTGAAACTATATCGAGAAGGAATTCTGGAAGCAGTATCAGAACGTCACCATCGCTGGGCTTACATCTGAAACTATATCGAGAAAGAATTGCGTTAGTTGATAGTAATCATTTTTGTATTGATCTTTTTCTTGAAAAGGTAGAACATAATTGTATGCAAGATCATGATGTATGAATTGTATGTCTTCAATATCAATGAGATGCGTGTAGTATGATGCATATGCATGCTATAATGATGTATGTGACGTTTTATGAATGTATGTTTAGGAAAATAAATCCTTGACGGGTGCCGGGAAGTCGCATCCTGGGCTGTTGTGGAGGAATAGCTTTTGCTTCCGCTAGGGATGATAATTGCAAGTATACCGGTAGGGGAAGATAACTCCGTTGGGGAATAAACTTGGCGAATGGAGGATTCTGCGGGGAGAAAAAGATATTCTAGCGACCATGCTGGGAAGAAATACTCTGTGGGGAGATGCTTTTGCTGAATTGTTGAGGATGGCTCGCTGAGGATACCTTGCTGTATTGGGAGTATGAATGGACTTCGCTGGGGATAAGAAGATCCCGTCGACGACACTCTTCCCGTGGCTTTTGGCTGAGGATAACCCAGTTATATCCTGTTAAGGAAATAACTCTTTAAATCAAGCCGGATGACGCGTTCGCGCCCTGAGAGGGGTGAGCTTCCGTAACTTACTGGGGGTACGCTTATTGCTTGGGGATATGAATTCCAACTTTCCTGGGGAACTTGGGTTGGACTCTCCTGGGGAAGCTTTGATATGTTGGGATGTTCTTCGATGGAACCTACCCTGATGCTTTGGAGGATAGAACAGTCAGACTGCTCAGACCAACCTTTATTGCCCCTGTTTCTTGTGGGGTGCTGATAGTTGTTGATGGACAAACCTTCTTCTGGCAGACAGATGACAAGAAGGCGGGACATAGTTGTACGCTTTAATCCCTAACTTTTGCCTGGACCGCCCTTTCGGGTTTTCAGTCCACCGGGATACCCATTTTTGCCCAAGCCGCCTTTTCAGGTTTTCGACTTGCCGGGTGTACAAATTTTTTCATTTCATCCCTTCATTTTGCCCGAACCCTTTTGGTTCGCCGGGAAGCCCTTATTTTTGCCTAGGTGTGTCAACCTAGCGGGTCTTTGATTTTGCGTAGTACTTTTTCCGACTATGTCCACGCTCTTAGAATGCAGGGAGATGCCCCTGGCTGCTTGTGTTGCCATGTTACCAGAAGGTATTTGATCAGGTCAGATTTGATGCTGGGATGCCCCAAGTGACTCAAGCAGAGATTTGCCCCAGGCTTTTGGCCTTTTGAGAGATTCTCTGGACATTGCCTTAACTGCCCCCAGATGGTGGACAATAGTCATGCCATGCTCCTTGATTGAAAGTGCCTTTGTGCACTAGGTATTCGTCGTGCGAATTTCCTGCTGTTCAAACAAAAAGTCATATGCAAACAAGGTTATGTCAAAAATGCAAAGCTTATGTCTGTCTTGAAGATTTTGAAAATGCATTCTTTTTCATAAAACAAGTAAATGTTTGTAAAACGTAATGTCAACTCCATATTTACCGTAGGCCTTCAGGAGTCAGGATACTTTTCGTAACAGTATGCTTTCGAACTAACCCATGCTTCAGCTAGGACTTTTAAGGGTTATATCGTGGCCTGGTTCACGGTTTAAGAAACAAAGGATAAAGGCTCAAATTTATTTGTACCCACCCGCTCTTCGTGATGTTCTCCAAACCTAAACTCAGTTGATCATGCGTTAGACCTTGCTTGAGCCTTTGCTTTGATGTTCCAATGATGATTCAGCTGTTGATGATTTATTCTGAATAGGCAGTCATTTTTTGCTTTGATTAAGGGCTTGTGAGACCTCTTTCTTGATTTTGTTATCCCTTTCTTTTTTTGCCTGAACTGTTTCCTTTTTTTGGAATTACGGTCAGCGGGATGCCCCAGTTTCATAAGTCCCCTTTGTAGGTTTAGACTTTTTGGGCTTTTCATTTATGAATTTTGACGATGACTGCTTGTCCTTTTGATTGTTCTGAACCACCACTGTCTTTCTTCGTTTTGTAAAGACTTTTTGGTGCCATTCGTCATGCACTTGGATCAACTGAGAGATTACCCTGCCCCAGGTTATGATTAAGGGTTTTGATTTTCGAAAATAAAACTCCTACTTCTTTGGCTCGAAGGGGTTGACGAGGGTTTATCATCCTTATAACTCCAGTGTTTAGGGATTGAAACAATGCCTGTACCTCATCAGCGGGGTCTGTTCAAAAGCATACTGTAATGATTGTGGTATCGTTTTCGTCATCCTCCCTCAAGAGGCTCAGAATTATTAACCGAGAGTTGACATCAGAAAAAATATGAAAAGATATTTGAACATAATGAAAGTAATTGTATTAATTTCCAAAACAGACGTATGCGATGCATTGATAACATAAAAGAGTTTGCTATGACATTAATTGTTTGTATAAGCAAAGGAAAGTACAACTCAAAACATTCAAATAAACAAAAGGCTTCAATGATTGGGCAACGGAGCAGTGACTATGTTCGGAGTCTCTGGCACTTCAAACTGAATCTCTCCAGCGTCGATCATATCTTGAATCTTATTCTTGAGAGGCCAGCAGTTGTCTGTAGTATGTCCCGGGCTATCTGAATGATATGCACACCTATCGTTGGGATGATAGTTGGGAGCAGAAGTGTTCGGATTCCGAAGAGGAGCCCTTAAGGTGATCAGCCCTGTCTTCAACAGTTGTTGCAGTGCTTGATCCAACGACATGTTGAGTTTGGTATACTGCCGTTTCTCTTTGCGCTGTTGCCCCTGTCCTTGTTGAGCAGGTCCGGGATTAGAGATTTGGATTGCCCCTGCCTCATGACGGCTCTTTTTACCGTGCACAGCATTGGATTCCTTCTTTCCATGATGAGGCTTCTTATCAGAAGGTATAGCCTCTTGAATTTTCCCAGACCGGATGCCAGCTTCAATTCTCTCCCCAGTCAAGATAAGATCTGTGAATCCAGCAGACGAATTTCCAATCAGGTGGTTATAAAATGGACCAGACAAGGTCCCCAAGAACATGTCCACAAGTTCCCGATCAGTCAGAGGTGGTTGTACCCTTCCAGCAAGATCCCTCCATTTCTGCGCATACTCTTTGAAACCTTCACTTGATCCTAACGACATACCCTGGAGTTGGGTACGCGTAGGGGCAAGGTCGGCATTGTACTGGTACTGCCTGTAGAAAGCAGTTGCCAACTCCTCCCAGTTACGAACTTTGGTCCCATCCAGCTGATAGAACCATTCGAGATGAGTCCCTGAAAGACTCTCCTGGAAGAAGTGGATCCATAAATTCTTGTCCACCGTGTATGGTTGGATCTTCCGAACATAGGACCTTAGATGCAGCTTGGGACAAGACGCCCCGTCATACTTAGAGAAGGATGGTGCTTTGAACTTATGGGGGATAACCACACCAGTTGACAAACCCAGATCTCCGAGATCCAGCCCAGGTACCTGTTGAACCTCCATAGCTTTCATCCTATCCTCCAGTTGCTTATATCTGTCATCAGCAGGAGGGTACTGCTCTTCGTCGAAATCTGTCTCGTTGTCGGAGACCACTGGACTGGGAACCTCTCTCTCATGATGACTGCTTTTTCCCACAGATGGGGTTGTCCTCTCAGTTTCAGCTTGCGGTGTATTCCCAGATCTGCGTCTAGGGCTGAACAGAACAGTTCTCTTCTTTTTCTTGTCCTTCTTCAAAAGGAGAGCCTTCAGGTCTTGTTGCCCCTGGGTCAGATTCATAATCAGCTCTTGGAACTGGGCGTTCTGAGCCTGGAGGTCCTTGATAGTCTGCTCGGCTGATGGTTCAGGATTCATGACGAGCGGCTGAAATAAACAGCGGAGAAGGGTAAGCAACCTGTCAAGGGATACCTGCAATGCAATGAGATGTATGATATGCATGTAATGTTTTCAAGGACCTCGCGGGGTAAACAGAGAAACTTTGTTAGCATTTGGAACCGGTAGCTTGACTGAAGGCACTGCATATTGTTGAGAGTCCTTCATCAAGGATCAAAGGCTCACCATATCCAGTGGGTCATAGCCCCTGACAACCTTGGCTAGAGGAAAATAAATCCTCTTTGCCCCTTGCTGGGATAGTTGTTCATCATGACCTGCATCACAAGCCCTTGAGACCCTTGAAATGGGTTAGGATGTATGCAGGGTGCATGCAATGGTATGATGTTATGCTATGCATGGGGTAATGTGAGTAACTCTGTTATGAGTCCCGATTAAGGACTATAAACAGACCCTGCAAGGAATTCAGTATCCTGTTATGAGTCCCAATTAAGGACTATAAACAACACCTGCAAGAAGTTTGATAAACCCTGTCATGAGTCCTAGTTAAGGACTATAAACAAAACCTGCAAGAAATTTGGTCAACCCCGTCATGAGTCCTAGTTAAGGACTATAAACAGAACCTGCAAGTGGTTAGTACACCCTATTATAAGTCCTAATTAAGGACTATGAACAAAACCTGCAAGAAATTTAGTGCACCCTGTCATGAGTCCTAGTTAAGGACTATAAACAGGACCTGCAAGAAACAAGTGTTAGGTAACAAGCACGCGAGTAGGCAAGTACGAAGGCACACAAGTCACACAAAAGAGCCCTTAGGGTTTAGGCCAGCATGAGGTCTGGGTAGTACCCTCTTTCAGTTTGTTGGTTAAGACCTGTCCTATCAAAGTAACCGGGTTCTTAGAGGATCCCAATATCATTGACTACCCTCAATCGGTCATAACTCCAGCATCGCAATCTTTTCTTGCGGCCAGAACCATCACGAGAGTTTAGCCTCAATGGGCGTAGCATACTGCTACTGTTTCTATTGGCCAAGTTGGGTCATTTAAGGTTCTAAGGTCTGTTGGTGCTTAATGACTCCTTGGAAGACCCATATTCTCCCCGTTTCAACACGAGGGATATCGGTACAGACCAAGGCGCCACACCAACGTAGCCACTGCTTCACCCATGTCGGTATACGCCGGACAGGTCCCTCACAGCTTATGCTACCTAAATAGGGTATCCCCAGATCCGGGCTAGGATCTATGTAACTCCGATACAACCCACAATAGTAAAGCAAGCAAAGAAGACAATTGAAAACACAGTGATCTTAATCCTAAGGTACACCTCACTTTAAAGTATTCCCCAGCAGAGTCGCCAGTTCTGTGATCGGTGGATCTGGAACTGACTGTTTAACGCTGGTTCGCGAAATGTCGCGGAAGCAAGAGTCGCCACCGTCTTTTATTTTCTCCAAATGGAAAGGACAAAAGCACAGAAAAATTCCTTTAAAGAGATCGCTCTCGGTTCGGGAGGTAGGTTATAGAAAGGGAAGGTGTTAGCACCCTTTCTATCCATGGTTATCCATGGGCTCTTAGATACTTGCTCCTCGTGTTTTCAAATTGTTTTGCGTGCTTTTCAATGTGGGTTTAAAAGTTTCTTTGAAAAATTTCAGATCGACTCGTACGTCAGAGTGTTTGAAAAGTTTGTTTGAAAGCTTTTGAAAATGTGTCAGTGTGAAAAGTCTTTTGAGTTTGTTTTGAGATTAGAGCAAGTATCCTTGAGAACCTACCTACCCTAAGGAATTCGTCTGTGTAAATGTCCTTTAAAGTAGTGCCATCCCACCATTGAGAGGTAGGTAGCACCACCGTTGGAGGTGTTCGGGTCAATTCGATTTTTAGGGACATGGTGATCACCGGAGCAATGGGAAGACACCTTAGAAGCTACCCTCATGCCAGGTTCCCGGATCATGAGGACTTACTAAGACATCCTCTACACGACGATCACCTTTCGAGGCAAGGCAACAGTGAGGCGTACCCTAGGGGTGGTGTGTGATTTGTGTGTCAGATTCAGTTATTGGTCTTGTCATGTTTGTCGTGTTCTACGCTTGATTTTAATTAGACATTCATTCTTTCATGCTTGGTTAACAGTTAAGAGTGCGGAAAAGATAAATCTACGACTATTACAAAGGCGCGGGTCCACATCGCCAAAATTAAACCGGACCCGATTTAGCGGAAAAATAAATAATGCGAAGAAAATAAAGCGCGAAAAGTAAATTACATGGCTTTGGGGCAATTACATGATTATATAAACGATAAAAGATAAATGCGCGAATTAAATGATTAATGACGGGCGTTGGACCCTTTTTGCAAATAATTAAAATTAATAAGGATTAAAAAACTAAAATTAAATGTGAATGGTATTTTTGTTATTTTTTGTGATTTTTTAGATTTAATGAAAAAAAAGGAATTAATTGAAATTAAATTAAAAGGGAAACCCTAATTCTAATATTTTTTATTTATTATGAAAAGAATTAAAATATGATCTAAATTAAACCTAAAATTTATTATGTACAATTTAAATAGGAAAATAAACAAGTAAATAATTATTATTATTCTAAAAAAGGGGAAAAATATTAAAAGGAATAAATTAATTAACCTAATTCTATTTTGTTGGATTTTTATTAAAAGAGATTAAAATTAAAACCTAATTAACTAAATATTGACATATTAATTTATTTATAAAAATAATTATTATAAAATAAATATTATGTTTTTGTGTTTTTTCTGATGTTTTATTTATTTTTTGGTAAAAGAATTAATTAATTGAGAGGACAAATTGAATAAAGTTGCAATTTAAAAAAAATAAATAAGCTATAAACATAAATGAGAAAATGCAAACCAGGGCCCTTAATCCTGAATTTAGTGACTTTGTTTGGATCATGTGTGACACGTTGACTTATGCCCATGGTACGTCTCAATCCTGAACCCTTGATCTGGAGCAGCTAGACGCGTGGCTCCTTGGATATTGAGTGTGCATTATGGACCAACACGTCATGCCTGCATATGATCATCAAAGGAAAAATAATGTGAAATTGTTGAAGACCTGGGAATCGAACCCAGGTCTTGCTGATTAACCATGCCTTCGCCTGCCATCTGTGCCACTTGCATTCAATTGATATACAATAGCAAATAAACAATAAAAGAGCAAATTGGTTAATGGCCACTAAGCAACGAAAAAGCGCGCGCTGATTTGAATCAGCGTATCATATCCCACCACGTCTTCGTCTCCTCCATATGCCTGAAAATAAAAATCATAAGGCAACGGTTTTTGAAGCGCTGCAGAAAGGGACCTATTGGAAAATAGCGATTAGAACTGTGGGCCTCATAAATTGTTCGCGAGGGTACAGGTCTCTTCGTCTTGAGGCGCTGAGTTCAGTCCTGGCACCCATGAGTCCTAATTTTCCTTATATGCAAAAGCCCTAAATCAAGAACCTGCAAACCCTAATATTCGAGCATGGCAAAATTGTATGCATAGCGCAATAATCAAATTAAAGATGGTAGTTAGCTTTAAAACAGTGCAAAGAACAAGAATCCATCAACAAAAACATGAAAGGATGCATGAATTATGGTATATGATTTGGCATTTTTCTCTTCACAGTCTGAACCGTGGATACCAATTCGTGATGTTTTAATGGATATTCTGGATTGGAAATTGATCAGGGCAACCTTGGCAAGCTTTTGAGAAAGAAATTGGGACCTGAATCGACCTAGAACCTTGAAAACAGTTTTTGAGTTTTTGGACAATTTTCAAGTTTTCGTTTTTGCTTTTTGAGCGCAGCTTTAGTCTTTTTTCATTAGGTTTGTGGTTCTGAATATGTATGGAGCATTTTAGGTCAACAATTTTCAACAAAATCTCTTGCATTCAAAGATTAAAGATTTGATTTTCTTCCATTATACTTTCAATCTTTTTCACATGGTTTTTGTGCAAATCATATCCAATTCAATCCAATTCTTCCCAATCAGCATGTGCACGAGTTATAGAGGCCAAATCATGCATAAAAAGATTTTTCCATGTTAGGTTTATATTTTTCATGAATTAAAATGATTTAAATGAATATAAATTAATATTAATTCAAATAAATAATTAAAAAATATGAGAATACTTCCCCTTGGGCCTAGTGGTCGTGCATAGGCTTGGCATGAAGAAATTTGGAAGATAATTGGGCCCATTTGCATTTTTAGGCCTTTTGCATCATTGTTGACTTTCAAAAATTTCCCAAAATTTCCCAACTTCCACAAGGCATAACTTGGTCAATTTTTAAGCTTTTCACATGTTCTTGGACATTTTGGAAAGGTCTTTGAGTCCTTTAACCAATGCCTTTGGTCCCATGTCATTTTGATTTACCAATCTCAAGTTATGGCCTTTGACTTAAAGTCACTTTTTGTTGACTTTTGAAAATGACCTATAATGTTGAAATTGATAACTTTTTGTGAGAGCATTTCTTGGACTTGGAACATGAAGATGAATAGTAGGAAATGTCTTTCTCTTCAAAATGAGCTTTGGATGGAAATTTTCTGATAATCCATGTGAAAGTTATGCCCTGGTCAATTTCAGTTGACTTTTTCAGCTGTCCAAATATAGCAATTTTTGCATCTTTGATGATTTCTGAGCCAAATTTTGAGAATCATGATCAAGCATTGATCAAATGATGTTTGTGGCTTCAAAATGATATATTGACCAAAAATTTGAACTTTTGACTGCCAAATGACCATTTTGCCCCTACAGTTGACTGTAGTGCAATCTAGGGTTTTGACTGTGCAATTTTGAGCTGAATGCCTTGAAACTTGATATGAGGATGCTTGACCATCTTTGTAGGCATATAAGACTTGATTGGGCCTTTGGAAAGTTCATTTGCTTGACCAGAACTCAAACCCTAGTTTTGACTGTATAGGAGCCAGTTGAGCTGCACAACCCTGGGGGAATTTTGTGACCTTGACTTTGACAATTCTTGATGAATATGGGAGGGCAAATTTTGGGGTACAACAGTAGGCTACTGCGATGCTAACTTTGCTGGAGACAGAGTGGAGCGTAAAAGTACTTCTGGAAGCTGCCAGTTTCTGGGAGAAAATCTGATCTCTTGGTCCAGCAAAAGACAATCAACAATTGCACTATCAACAGCAGAAGCTGAGTACATAGCAGCAGCAGGATGTAGCACACAAATGCTCTGGATGAAAAGTCAGCTTGAAGACTTCCAGATTTTTGAGAGTAACATTCCTATACTCTGTGATAATACTTCTTCTATTTGCTTAAGTAAGAATCCCATTTTACATTCTAGAGCTAAGCTTATAGAAATAAAACATCACTTCATTAGGGACTATATTCAGAAAGGAATCTTGAGTCTAAAATTTATAGATACAGACCATCAATGGGCTGATATCTTCACTAAACCCCTTTCTGAAGATAGGTTTAATTTCATTCTGAAACATCTCAGCATGAAAATCTGCCCAGAGTGAAAATGTTTTAATTCCATATATTTATCTTCAGAATGTATTTGTTTTACTGTGAACTTCTGATCAATCTCTTTTCAGAAAGATAGAACATGCAGATTGTATCAGATGCAAGTTTAAAGATCTGAGAGTCTAAGCTCAAAGACAGATGTGTTGATCACTACATCAAACAAGTGTCATCCAATCATCAGCAAATCTCTGAAGCAGAACGCGTGCACGCTTCTGAGAAGGCAAAACGCTGATTGGGTGCATTGAGACACATGTCTGGTAACCGTTTTTAAGTATCTTTCTCAAATCCCCCAAAATCAACAAGCATTAAATGAAAGTAATCATGCTTTTAAAACGTAATCATGATTTTATTTCTCTTTCTTAAAAACGTTTACAATTTCAAAATATTCTGAACCCTATTTAAACACGTTAACCTCTCATTTTAATCTTTTACAGTTTCTCACTATTTCTCAAGCATTCTCTGCATTTTTCTGTGTTCATCTCTTGCAAACCCTTTTTCTCAGTTTCTTCTCAAAATCTTTTAGTGTGAACATGGCAACCTCCAGCAGTGCTTCTGCAGGTTCTCAGAAGAAAGCATCATCTGAACAGTATCAAGTGCCATTCAGAACACTCCTCACTCCTGTGAAGAATCTTGAAGTGTTATCTGAATTAATCATTGATTTTGGAAGTTTGAAGGAAAACAGTTTTGACCTAACAGAAGAAGTTAGGGCACAGAAATGGGAAAGGTATTTTGACAGGTTGGTTGGACCAACATTCCCTATGTTAGTCAAGGAGTTCTGGATTCATGCGACGACTTCAACGCATCAAGTCACCTCCTACATTATGGGGAAGAAGATTGTGATCACTGAGGATCACATAGCAAGGTTAATAGGTTACAGTGGCAGTGGCGTCCGCTGTATTGATATGGCTGAGAGATGTGCTGACGTGGGCGTCATAGCTGAAAGGATTTTCACCCATGGGGTGCCCAGTAGCAAGATCAAAGATCTGAAGGATCATCACAGAGTTTGGGCGAAGATAATTCTGGGGTGCTTCAATCATAGGAAGCCAACTAGTTCCCCTGATTACATAAATGTGGATCAGCAGTTTCTGATCTACTTTATCAATCAGAAGGTAAAAATCAACTTGGCTCATCTTCTGTTCAACCACCTCAGAACAAGCGTGAAGGAAACCAGGGAAGAAGAAAGAACAAAGAGGGATTGGATACCCTTTGGAAGGTTGATATCAGATATTCTGACAGAGAATAGGCTGATAGAGCATCTGATAGAAGCTCAAGAGTTAAGCACCATTGAACCAACGGTTGGGAAGCCTCTGAACGCGAAGAAATTGAAGAAAATGAAGTTGATAGAGAATATCAAAAAGGAACCCAGCGCTACTCCTATTGCTGATATCACCAGCAGAAGAGTTCCACTGAGTGACTTTCCTTTATTCTCTCAGATAGAATCCAAGCCAGTGGTAGTTCTCAGATATATGGACGCGTGCAAAGCTGATGGTATAGATCCAAATCTGAAGATCAAAGATCTGCACCAACCTCAACCAGAAGTGACTCTGAAGAAGACGAAGAAAAGGAAGGCACCTTCATAAGGATCATCCCAGCAGACACCCAAGAAAAGAGGTAATTTATCAGCTGCTTCTGTTTTAAATTCTTCTACTATTCCAGCATCTATTCCACCTCCAACCTCTCATAGAATCTCAATCCCCATCCCAACAATAGATGAAACTGAACCAGAAGATGACCCTTCTGAGGCATTACAACTCAGAAGACCCAGAACCAAACACCCAAAACCAACAATATCAACAACATCAGCAATTGACAAAATGTTGTCTGACATTGATCAACACACTTCTGATCACTCCTCCAATCCAAACTCTGAACCACAAATTGTCCCTCCTCCACAACCAGAACAACAGCAATCTGCTGAGGAACCAGAACAACAACAACCTCTCTCATCCATTCCAGAAGAACCTCTCATCCCTGAACAACCAGAAATTCCAACAACTTCTCCTCAACCAGCAATTCCGTCTCCCTCTCCTCAACCAGAAATTCATCCACCATCACCTCAACTTGAGTTTCATCACTCTGAAACTCCTTCTCCTCCTCCTTTTGAACCTCATTCACCTCAACCATCACCTCTGGCAATCCAGCTGCCATGTGGAACAACAGTCACAATGGCCCAGCTGCCATCCTCATCAGAATCTACACCACCAAACACTCCCAAAACACCAAACAGTCCAATCATAATTTCTGATTCTCCCACTCCATCTCCAAAACAAACAGCTGCCAAGCAAACCACCGAAAACCCCAGCAGGACCTTCATAGACTTAACAATCTTTGACCGTCTTGCTGATCTGAAACATAAAATTGTCATTCCAAAACCAAAACAACCAGATGTTGGCTCCGGTATTATGAATTTTGAAACAGGTTTGCAGCAGTGGATTGCTTCTTTGAAGCAAGTCTGTCCTGGAATGATTGACCCAGCTGCCTCTGACCAGCTCTGGTCACAATTCAGAATTTGGGTACGTGCTGAAGCCCTCAAGTTGTAGGATATCAACTATGAGCAGGCACAACAGAACTTCAGCAAGCTGCTGAAGGAAATTGAAAGTCAGCTGCCACAGGAAGACGTGCTCCCTCTGGATAGTGAGCCATGGTCTGAGAAACAGCTAGCTCCAAAGGTGCAACCAGAAGAAGACAAGACCATTCAAGCTGAAGCAAGTCAAGCAGAAGATGTTGCAGAAAGCTCTCAGAAGCTCCCTGCTTCTGATGTTTCTCAAGCTGCCTTGGACAGGCAGACTCTGAAAGAGCTGAAGCTGAATGACATGCGTCTGCAGCAGAGGATGGATGAAAACGACCAGAAGATGAAAGAAAGAATGGATGTGCAGGATAGCAAGATTGACACTGTTGTCAGCATGGTACACAAGCAGAATGAGACTGCTGATCAGATCAAAGCCATGCTGGAGAACCTGTTCACACGCTTTCCTCCCCAACCTTAGTTTTTTCATTCATGTCATTTTCATGTTTTCTTTGATTATCTGATGTACTGCTTTAATATGTTTTGTTTGATTCTGAACCTTTCAATATAACAAGTTTTTCTGATCTTAAAAGTTTTAGCACATCACTTACACTTTTTGATTGCTGACAAAAAGGGGGAGAACAAGAATGATATTTTAAACAATAACGGATTTCTAAGACAGAAATTCTCGAACATTCTAACTCTGATATACTTGAATATGTTTTCTGTTTTGCTTAAGTCTACAGGTACAAGAAAGCTCCATGATACTCTGAAGACTAAAGCTTTGAAACTCTGACCCACTCTGATACTCTGACCCAAAGAAAAGCTCTGATACGCTGATCTGAAGCTCTGCTCTGATATGCTGATCTAAAGCTTCTGATAGTCAAAGACTCTGATACTCTGATGTTCAAAGAAAGGCAAAAAGATCCGATCCTGAAGAACTCTTGGAATCAAAAAGGGAAGCAATAAACTCAGGGGGAGTATCTCTCAACTCTTATCCCTTATCTTTGATAACCTCTTACTCTGATACATCTCTCTGATACCTTTTCACGTTATCCTCAATTAAAAATATCTAGTTTTTGTCATCATAAAAAAGGGGGAGATTGTTAGAACAAAGTTTGAATCTACTACCCTACGTTTAAGTTTTGATGATAACAAAATGAAAAGATATATTATTTATATGATTCATGTATGAACTATTTGCTACCTAAATTATTATGTTCTGATTCGCAGAAACTCTGATAGGTATAAGCAAGATCACACCTAATCAGCATCAGAAATTTGGTTCTTGACATCAGCATCAGAAGTTGCTATATCAGAATACCAGAATCAGAAGATCAACTCACGTGTATGCTGAAGCTTGATGAACAGAACCGCGCTCAACACTCTGATAAAGAAAACAACAGTTCATCAGCAGTTAAGCAGAGTCAGAATGAGCCAAGCCAGAACATGCATTAAGTAAGCAACGGTACTGTGCATTGAAAGCAAATTATTACCAACGGCCTCATTCCAGACAAGATCTGCTCGATAAGGAAAGTTTGTTATTAGCATTGAATCAAGAATATTGCTCCAACGTTCAAGAATCTCAGTGCTATATAAACAAGACTATGAAGATTGAATTGGCTAATGCTCTCCAACATCTTACACGCCTAAAAGCTGATCATAATCTTCCTTCTCTCAGTTTTCTAAACGCTACATATCTTCTTACTCAATCATTGTTTAGCAATCTAGTTTTGTAAGCTTAAGTTGTGTATACATCATAGTTGTGATACAGTTTTGTAGAAAACATTCACACCTAGATTTATCTTCTTTGTAAGAAAGTGTTTCCTTGACAAACCGGGTTGTGGTTTGCATCAAGAAGGCTTTAGCAGTTGTTAAAGCAGTTTGTAATATTCAGTTGAATATAGTGGATTAAGTCCTCGTTGGAGAGAGGCGAAATCACCTTGACGGGTGGACTGGAGTAGTTTGAGATCAAACGAACCAGGATAAAAATATCTTGTTCATTGCATTGATTTTCAGTTTTACAATTCAACCCCCCCCCCCCCTTCTTGTGTTTTTCACTTCTTCACACATGGGTCATTTTATTCGATGCAGAAGCATTGTACTCCTTTCTGTAATCTAAAGAAGAACCTCTTGGCATGTCGAATGCCTGCCATCTCTCTTCATTTGGCCTCTTTCTTCCCATGGTGTTTAGCCAAGTATCTGTAGGCACATTAGTTGGAGGCCTAAAAGTTGGTGGCCTCCTTACCTGACTCATGGGTCCTTGTTGATTCCCCCTTCTGGGGTCAAATCTGATTTCTGAACCCATTCTTTGTTGGGCATTGGTGCCCTGTTTTGCTTTTATAATTCGCATAGCTTGTATGTGTTCTGCGACTTTCTTGTCGAAAATAGAGCTACATCTAGGGCATATCATTACTTCCGATTTCTTTTTCTGGCACCTATGTAGAAAATCTGCCAGATCTTCATTCTCCTTTGGAAATTCCTTTTTGTTTACTTCTTCTTGTCGAATGGCTTCCTCTGAGGCTTTGGCGCCAGAGACTTCAACCATGTTAACCTGCATGTTGCTTTTGGCAACAAGGTTCATCTTCTGTATTTTGGCCTCTAGATTCTCTATCGAACCTTTTACAGCAGCCAAATAAGAACCTGTTGTGGTTCTTTTGCTGGAGCTCTCAGCAACTCCTTTGTTTTTGTTTGGGTCTTCAGTAACCCGTTTAATCAGTTTCAGGCTTTCAACAGCCTTCTTGTTTGACCCTTGGGCAACTTCCTTATTTCAAATCTAGGCCTTCAGTGGCCTTTCTCACCCCTTCAATAGTTTTTCTGGAGATGTTTCCAGTGAAACTTCCAAAGATGGGTTTTGTGATGAAATCTTCAGGAACTTCCACCATGTGAATACCAACTGGTTCGACATAATGTGCCTCAGTCTGCAGTGGGTTTGTGTCGATTTTCATTGCTGGCTTATCAGTAAATTTCAGTCTTCCTTCCTTTAGCGCTTGTTGAACGAGATCCCTGAAAAGGAAACATTGTGAGGTTTTATGTCCCAAAAAATTATGGTATTTACAAAAACCTCTTTTCTTTCTCTGTTCTAAAGGAGGCAATTTTGCCCCTGGGGGCACTATCATCTGGCCATCTTTAACTAATAGATCAAATATTTCGTCACATTTGGATATGTCGAAACTATAAGTTTTCTTAGGAAATTTGTCGCTCTTTTTCTCAGGCTCTACAGGATTTTTCCCATTTAATGGCACTAGCAATTTACAAGAATATGGTGGTCCTTGTTTTAATTCTGCTAAATCTATTTCGCCTTCTTCGACATCTATAGGATCACTAGATGTCTCTGGATCGTTATCATCCATTTCGACATAAGCTACCCTTTCTCGTCGATGAGTTTTGGCAACTTTAGCTTTCTCAGCTTTAAGGCGTTCTACTTGTCGAACTCTATCAGCCAGTTGGGCCATATCTCTTAGGTATTGTGTATCTAACTCTTTCCTAATCGAATAATCCAGGCCCCCCGCTGCTATTTCGACTAATTCATGCTCAGGCACTTGGGTAAAGCATCTGGCTTTGAGTAATCGAAACCTATTTAAATATTCATCAATTGGCTCTGTAAACCTTCTCTTCACACTAGCCAATTCTTTTAGACTTATCTTGGTTTAACCCATGTAGAATTGTTCATGGAACAATCTTTCCAATTGGTTCCAGTTGTGGATCTAATTGGCTGGGAGGGTGGTGAACCAAGTGAAAGCATTCTTTGTTAGGGAACTTGGGAAATATTTGATTCTAAGGCTCTCATTGTTTGCTATTTCCTCGGCCTCGATCAAATATCTAGCCACATGTTCGACAGTAGACTCTGTCATATCCCCTGAAAATTTAGTAAACTTTGGAACCTTTCCCCTAGGTGGTAAGTCTGTTTGCAGAATATATTCTGACAATGGGGATGTAAAGTTTGGTCTGTGAAAACCAACATTCATCCCGTTTTGAATCATAATCCTTTCGATCATGGCAGTTAGATTATTGTCCGTCCCATAGTTTTGGTGTCGAACTTACTGTATTAATTCGTCAGCATTTTGGTTTCTATTAGCCATAATAACTCCTTGATCGATTTCTCTAGGGTGTCATGGTATTTCGACCCTTGGTTGTTCTATTTCTGCTCTAGGAATCTGGGGGTTTTGATTAACGGTCAAATCCTCTTCCATGATTACCCCTTGATTTACTCTTATTGGTATTCTCTGGGGGTTGTCGAACAACTTGGGGTACCCCAAAGAATTCAGCCATGCATGTCATTTGTGCTGTCATTTGTTAATTCGACCACGTAGCAGTTTGAATGAGGGGGTTTAGCACTGTACTTAGAGTTTGTGCTAACATTTGTACCATTTCATGATTACTTTCGTCCATTTGTTGCTTCAAGATTGCTGTTGAAACATTTGTGAGGTTTGGTATTACATGAGATGGCCCTCCCAAAAATTGGTTTCTACTGGCTCCAGATCCCTGTAATGGCGATGTTGCATTCACCAAAGGTTCTGAAAAAGTGGAAGCAACATTCATAAGGCTAGCCATTTCAGTAGTTGGCATGCCATATGGCTGCTCTCGATCCATCCAGGTTGTCGAAAATCCTGGGGGCACAACTGATCGAGATCCTAGATTTACCCTTGGTGGAGGAGTTCCTAATGGACCTCTTGGACCTACATATGAAAGTAAGGGTCCAGTTTGATTCGTGGTTAGCGCTGGCATTGATCCAACAGAAGTTGGGATATTCCCGTCGACAGCAGTAGTAACCACTGTTTGTGACTGGTGGAGGTATTTCTCCATGGTTTGGCTCGTTAGCCATACTACTCTCACTATTTTCCTTCCTAACAGTATACTCGTTGGTTACTCTACCACTTCTTAATAACATCCAACGTTATAACTGTACAGGAAAAACACAATAAAATAAACAAGACTTTTAATAAAAATTAGCAACGTCCCACCAGGTGTGCCAATTTGTTTACCATTGTTTTTGGTAAACAACCGCTGATCTCCAAAAAGGAAAGTTCTTTTTGGTTTACTTACGGGATCGATCAGATTAATCCCAGAACATATGCTAATTTTTATGTAAGACAGATAAGTAGGAAGAACGCACGTTCGACCCAAAGAAGAGATGTTTGAGATTTTGGAAAAGTAGACAGAAATGTAAAAATGCAGGTAAAGAAGCAAGAAAGATAACTTTGCAAGATAATATTAAAGTAATGTAAAAGACTTTCATTAATAAAAGGAGGTGTTTCCGACGTACATTTCTCAGTTTTATCCTTTCTCACGCAGCGGTTACTTGGATAATTTTTGAGTGACTAGTACAATAGGTTAAACACACTTTACAAAATATATAGGTTTCCTAATTTATACTAAAAAATAAGTAACCGTCGAGGGATCATTCTGCGCTAAGATGAAGACAAGTGTCTTCTGCATGTCCCTCAACCTATGGCTTTCATCCACGTTGCTTCTTCTTAGCCGCTGGCGAAACTGCCTTTCCCTCCAATAATTCAAAATTCAAATATCCCTCGTACCATGTGTTAAAGCAAGGATATTTTCCCTCATTCGAAGGACATAAGTCCTCTTCAGTCGAAAAGACCTGAAAGTGAGCCTTGGTCGAAGGCTCAAATATAACTTAGATCTTTTTCCTAAGTTATTCTATACGTCGAAACGTTCTTCTTGACTTGGTTCATTCCAGTTTTTTAGCCTAAAAGACCAAATACAATAAGTGTTGAATTTGGGAGCCAACAGAAGCATAATTTTACCATTCATTGCCAAATTTGCAATAGCACCTACAACAACTCTATGTATAGTTTCATCTTGTGTGGTCTTAAGCAGCATAAGCAAGGAAGTAAGCCCACCCCTTCTACAATCTTCCCCTGGTTTGTTTCTATATCAAGTTAAATGCATGTTAGGACTGATAATAATTATAACATCAATTTCAAATAAACTTAGTTTAGAAGGAGACACTTTCTTTGAATCACTATGCGAATACTTCTTTAGAAGGATCATACCGAAGTTATAAGAGGGCATTGCAAATACTTGTTTTTGATATTCTCAATGGCAACTTATTCTTCTTGAGACAATTTGAAGATCTTTTTTCTGTCGATAATTTTCATGGCTCCATTTGGAAACCATTCTCCAATGTCGTCTGCATTGATTTTTCAAAGCATTTCGAAACACGCGGCATTTAGAGCATACTACCAACTTTAACACAAGAGTGCAGAAATATAGAAGTTCGTGATGAACTCGTCGTCATGAGGACATACTTGTATGAAACTAGCCACCAACCATGACCTCTTCAGTAAAATCTTGACGTTTATGGTAACCGGTGAACAAAGTATTTTGTCCCAACCAAATTTCTCCATGAGGTTGACTGGAGAGTGCGTCATATCCCATCTCAGAATAAATATGAATACCTACACGTACATAAGACAAAATCATTGTAATACCCAGCAGGCCTACGAAATTAGCCAAGAGAATGTTCATAATAAATGGAAGAGAATCATCGATTGTATAAAGATCTGATGATAACCTGCACAAAACATCATAAATCATGAAACCTACGAGTTTCATTTTAGTATAATCAACAATGGCCTGAAGACATCGTATTCTAACCTATTTAGTATTCTTTCGCCTGGGGTATGATCAAAGAATTGCAACAGGTACATTGATAAGCTTGTTGAGCAGTCTATTGTGTACCTTAGTTTCCACTTGTAAGCCATCAAATGCAAAAGAGAATGTTGTCACCAATGTGAAAAAGAAATTCATAATACAAAAGAGACATAAAATAGCCTGGAGCAACAATTATCAACTAAAAATTAGAAAGTTACATTTATTATTAGTAGCTCACGGTAACTACATGTTATGAAGAGAGAAAACACACTATCAGTTGAGCTTAATATTTCCACTATGATATGTTTACAGGAAGATAATAGGGGATTCCAATTTCCAAAAAGAATGAACTTCAAATTGTATACAAGTTAATTTTATAACATAAATTCTCAGTATTTTACTATGACTAAAAGTATTTTGTTGTGCTTCTTGAATTAGACACACACTTCCAAACAATATTTATTCTATCAACATATGTCCAACAAGAAAAGTACTATAAAAACCATCACTATAGATCAGCCCAATACCAAATAGAAAGACATAGAGTAACTTGTTTGACCGTCTTCCATTGTGGTATCAAGCCAATATGATAGCCATAAATCATTTCCATTACATGAAACTTGCATCAAAATAGCTGATAGACATATAACCACGATAATAAACCATCTAGTAAGAGTAGTATAACTCCTGTATAAGGCACTAAGTTGTTAATGAACAATTGAAATACGCATAAGCTAACTTACAAAATTGTTAATGAACAATTGAAATACGCATAAGCTAACTTACAAAATTGGCAGCATAAGCTCCCTGTACATGAATGATATCAGCGATTAATGTGTTTGTACTCACTTATACATTCCAAGTTCAACTTTTCCCACTTTCCTTGACTCAACTTCAACTACATCCTCTGCTTCTTATAGAGCTTGCATGACAATTCCACACACACACACACACACACACACACACACACACACAAGCAAATATTCGATACTAATGGATTGGGGTCTATAACTCTGGGTTCTAATGTACGAGATCTTGTAGCACTTACTAATGAGGCGCTATCGATTAGTATTATACAAAAGAAATCTATTATAGACACTAATATAATTAGATCTGCTCTTCATATACAAACTTGGGATTTTAGATCTCAGATAAGATCGATTCAGGATCATGGGATCCTTTTTTATCAGATAGGGAGGGCTGTTTCACAAAATCTACTTCTAAGTAATTGCTCTATCGATCCTATATCTATCTATATGAAGAAGAAATCATGTGCAGAGGGGGATTCTTATTTGTACAAATGGTACTTCCTTTATCTTTTGAGTTGTTCTGCCGGATCGGTCGCTCAAGATCTTTGGTCTCTACCCGGACCTAATGAAACAAATGATGGGATCACTTCACACACACACACACACACACACACACTGGTCTCTACCCGGACCTAATGAAACAAATGATGGGATCACTTCACACACACACACACACACACACACACACATTTCACACACACACACACACACACACACACACACACACACACACACACACACACACACACACACACACACACACACACACACACACACACACACACACACACACACACACACACACACACACACACACACACACACACATATATATATATATATATATATATATATATATATATATATATATATATATATATATATATATATATATATATATATATATATATATATATATATATATATATATATATATATATATATATATATATTAGAGCTTACTAATCTACACAACAGATGCTCGAAACACCAGAAGGCATTAGCTTCATCATCGAGAAGTATTATTATAGGAGAGCATATGTCACTCATTCCTGTCGATTATATAAAGATAACCAGAATTTTACATCAATTCGAAATTATGGTTACATTATAGATTCATATCGATCACATATCTAATGACCAACCTTGACCATAGCTAACATATGTATCTATCCAAGCATAAACAGTGAGAATATCTCATAATTTCGACAAAATCTCTTTCTTCTCATAAAAAACCAGTGTCCTATCAGTTCGAATCACGTCAAGACCTGAAATATGAATCATTTTATGATGATAGAATCTTACTTTTCTACATGTGAAAAAAATTCAATAGGAGATATATATTCACAAACCTATTTGATGTAGAGTTAACATCCATTAAATTACTTCCTTATTTGTCATCTTCTTTGCTGCATTAATAGTGTTTGTACACCTATCTCCGGAACCGGTATAATCACTCTATTTTCTGGATTATTTTCTAACAGAACAATTAGATCTTGAATCGGTTGACCATCGTCAGGAACCACATGTGTTGTGATAAATCTACCACTTCCGAAGATCAGAAATAATTTGCGACATTCTTCCTTCCACTCAGCATATTTCGCCCTGAAAATACATTCTTCCTTCCTTCGACGCTACCTTATCTCCTCTCTTTCCTCAATTGTACTCTTGGTTTCATAGTAACTGAGTAGAAATTCCCAAATTTCTCCTCTAATTGATGAATGGATTCCCTGGTTTGAAAATTCCAACAAAATAAGGCACAACAATTCCAACAAACCCATCACTTGGTCCAGAATTGCGAACAACAATGTTAGATATTGTTTTTCCAAATAACCACTGCCATGTGCCTACTTCATTCCCTGGAATATACGTATTTTCCATTTCAACTGATCCAAACATAAAGCACATGGAACCTACAATTGTCATCATATCATACAGATTCAATTAAAAATATTGGTAAGTGTGCTCCGCAATTCCAACTCTAAGTTATGCAAAGAATATTGTCATTGGAAAATTTCTCAAGTGTGAATAAAAATCCTGAACATCTTACCAGGATGTGCAATCATTTTTTCTTGTGGCTTTAACATTATCTGTATTGCAAGAACCAAGTGATGAAAGATGTTACATAATTGTAAAATGTTGATGATCTTAAAATAAAGACAGAAAAAATTGACATTCAAGAGTCAAGATAGTCACGTATATTGAAAAGGGATTATTGCATCTTGCTGGCTCTAAACAACATTACATGAAAAGTTCATCAGAGATTGATCATACAATAAAATCCAATTTATGAAACTAACTAAAAATCAGTATTAATTGCAAAACCTAAATCAATTTCACAAAATTTAGGAGCAGTTCAATTTCATGAGACTATTAACAGAAGCAGATGATTGAAGGTAATGAAAGATTGAAAAAATTGGTGGAATTACCTTATAAACATAAGGCTGAAAAGGCGTTGAGAAAAAATGGCGCAGCCATGGCCAAGTTCTAGAGTGGTGCAACAATTTACAGAATAGTTATAGTAAATAGTAACCCAACCGAACATACGATCGCAATATTTCAAATTTTCTCAATCTCACCCTTCATTGTCACCCAGTGGACTATCGATAAACTTATTCTTGCTCCAACCTTCACATTCACAAATTCACAAATTCAAATACACTATATAAGTTATAAATGATCAAATCAATAAGTAACTTAATAAATTACAATAAATTCATGAAAATAGATGCACCTATGAACAAAATCTTTGAATTTCTCTTCGTCTAGAAACTGAAGTATAAGAAAAACCAGTTCCCTACTAAGCGAAGACATAACACTGACGCCTGGAAGATCTAAATCCTGAGTAGATCAACAATATCTAAAGCATAGAAACAACGAATTTCACAGCAAAAACATCAAATACGATTATACACAAAAACATCAAAATCACTACGGTAAGAATGAGAAAATGTGCACGTAAAGAAACTCAAACCTGTGAGAGTCTCGTGGAGTCTCATTGGAACTTATCGAGAGAGGACGAGAAATGCAAGAAAGGGTTTGGTTAGAGTATTCTCTCTCTTCCTCTCTCTCTATCTCTCTCTTTCTATCTATCTATCTATCTATCTATCTCTATCTGTCTCTCTCTGTTTCTCACTCACTCTTGTGGATGGTTCTTTCTTAAAGAACAACATCAAAAAGTCATATACGAAGGGAGGAAGGAAGAAGAAGATGGAGAAGGAAGAAGAAGAAGAGTTCGTGAGAGAGAGAGAGATAAAGTATGAGAGAGAGGAGAAGAATGCGAAACCGTTGTAAAATTGGAAGGAATTGGAAAAGGTGAGGAAAGCAAAATGGTTGGAATGAGAAAAATTCCAATTTTGTAAACACAAACGGGAAACAATTGGAGAAATAATTGAAGATGTTGTTTTGTAACCACCATGATTTATGGAGAACTTGGAAGAGAATGAAGGTTTTGGAAACAAAAGATTTGCTGATGCCTCATGTAGCCACATGTCGGCTTTAGGTAGAAAATAGTCGATTTTATTATATTATAGATAAAAAATTCATTTAAGAGATTGATATATTATTAAAATATATTTTATACGCACCGATCAAGAATTGAAGTATAACCTATATACTTTTTTTAATGTGGAACAAAGAAAATTACATAAGAGTTACTCTCATACTAATACATGAAGCTCCTAAATCTTCTATCAAAATTTTCATACAATCAATTTGAACACTCATCATACACTATTAGCCCTATAGTGCTCCTTCTTCCATGTTTGACAAGTTTGTATGCGCATCATTT
The DNA here is from genome assembly GCA_948472305.1 of Vicia faba. Taxonomy (NCBI): domain Eukaryota; kingdom Viridiplantae; phylum Streptophyta; class Magnoliopsida; order Fabales; family Fabaceae; genus Vicia; species Vicia faba. The sequence continues at coordinate 1,550,937,895 of OX451738.1, read as the reverse complement.
TGCTTCTCTAAATATGTGCTCTCTAAAATCTTCAAAGCTGCTACCAATCTGTTGTATTTTTCTAATGAGATTTAATCCTAGACATTGCTACTTTTCACTTTGTTTAGTGCTTCTTCCACAAGTTTGATGTCTACTTGAGCTACAATTATGCTATATCCTTTCTTCCGGGTCATTTCCAATTCCACTAATATACCACATAGTTCTGCAGTGGTGTTGTTGTAATTTCATATGTGATTAGCAAATCTTACTAGCCAATTGCCTTGATGATCATGAAACAGACCTCCACAACCTGCATTTTTCCCTCCTTGAACCGCCCCATCAATATTCAGGCATATATATACCTCTTCAAGGGGCCTTCCTTTAACTTGTATCTCAATACTTTGTCTTGTTCTGACTTTGTTTTGCATATGGCTACTTGATTTGTACATTTGCACCTATTGTGAAAAAATAATACCAAGAACAAAGTATAACAGGTTTCTTCTCGGCAAGAAACCCACAAGGATAGGAAAGAGGAAAGCAAGAAGAACACTATTAATTTGTTATAAATTGTTATTCTTTACTTTCTCTTTGAAACAAGATTACAAGTGTTACAAAATAACAAATAACCCTCTCTCACCCAAATTAGGATTTGCAATGTGTGATGATGAGAGACTACTATGCTATTTATAAGAACACTAACACACTAAACTTATGAGATTTTACACACACACACTCATTACAAGATAACTTAGGGAACAAGCCAACTTAAACAATTGGGCATAACAAACAGACCTAATTTGACATGTTAACAATCTTAGCATTTCGACTACTACATACTTGAACATGCTTCAAATATAGTATTGCAGGTCTTCGACCCCAGTATGCGAACCAGCTTCAACCTCATGCTTAGATCATATCGAATTGTCAAACGAAGAAGCTACTCTTTGATCCTACTAGTGTTTGATCCAATATCTCACAAATCTCCACCTCAGAACAAACTCTATAACATCAAGTAACAAACTAGCTTTCTTCATGTAGCTCTATCAACTGGATACAGTGGAAAAACTTGCAACTTAGCAATGTCTTGGTGATCATGTAAGCAACATTGTAATTTTGTCGAAACCTTCAGCACTTGGACTTCTTCATGCTCAACATCCTCTCCGAAAAAATGCAGCCTCACATTTGACGTACATGGTTCACTCATGATAGGTTGAAATCTTCGACAGGTGTATTTCACTTTGACTATCACATTTAACAGTGATAACTCGACCTTGATGTTCCAGCTCCTTAGCAAAACCTTTAAGCCACAATGCTTCTTTCACAGCTCCAGTTAGGGCAACATATTCTGCTTCAGTGGTTGATAAGGAGAAAACCTTCTGAAGTGTCACTTTCCAACTGATTCTTGTACCAAACATAGGGAACACATATTCATAAATAAGTTTTATGAAATCCATACAGCCTGCATAGCTATAGTCGACATACCCTTCAATTACTATTTTACTATCTTCACCACATGCTCCTCTATAAATTAGGACTCAGTTTAGAGACCCACTTATGTACCTTAGAATCCACTTCAATGCTTGCCAGTGAGCCTTTCCAGGATTCTCCATGTACCTGTTTACAAGACTTACTACATATGCAATGTCGGGTCTTGTAGAAACCATATCATACATCAAAAAGCCTACTAATGTTAGTGTTGTACCCCAAAATTTTCCCTCTCATTTCATCCAAAAGTATTCCCCCATGCTCCTAGGGTTTTCAATCTCCTTAGGCTACCCAGGCTTTCTAGGCCTCAGGATATCGCATTGATTCTTTGTTTCATCAGAGAATTGAGAACTGCAAGTATTTTTATCTTGAATCATGTTTCTCTCATCTATTGGATTTTGCGCTAGGTTCTTGAGTATTAAAATGGGCTACGTATTTCTTGACAAAATCCTTGAAGCATCATCTTCATGAGTTTTGTCTCAGTATGTTTTCATTCATCAACTAAGGATCATCAAGAGATTATGGTTTTTATCGTGTTTTGTTCATCATCTGAGGTTCATTGAATTTATGTCAAGGATATTTTTTCAAAGATATATCATCATATCCATCAAGATCTGTTGAGGATTATCTTCATCATTGCAATGGTTTCATTATGATCAAAGTTTGTTCATTTTTGATTGTTTGTTGCTACCCGATACAAGTTGGTTCAAAATTTGAGAGTTGAAGAATCATTTGATTAAGTTCATTTATCAAAGTTTCCAAGGTTGGAAATGAAGCACTCTTAGGTTTCTTGAGGCTTAAGTAGCAAGGCGTGCAAATTCAAGGCTACTCAAGCATACTAATTCATCAAAATTTAGCATCCATTCAATGTCCAACTTCACACTATTTCATTCATCGTTTGCAAGTTCAAATTAATTCATCATCATCCATTCATCGATCAAACCTCAACACTGTTTAAACACTTCACTCAAATTACTAAAATACTCATCATTCAAGTTCTAAATACCATTGTTCAAGTTAAATTTTCAAGTTACAATCCGTCATGCCATTACAAATCATTGTACAAAAATAACATTACAAATGAAACATTTCTAAACCTAAAAATTCCTAAGCCCTAAAGTTGCTAAAATTCCATTTTTCAAAGCTTCAATCTTCATGCATTTTTCTTCACGATCTATCTTTTTATTTTCCAACTTCAAAGACCTCCAAACTTCATGTTTAAGCCACGACCTCTTCATCTTTCGACCTTGCCTTTGCCATCCAATCATCATTGCTCATGAAATAAGAAAAGGAGAAATGGTTAGCAAACCATCAATATTTGAATAAAAATTCCAAACATGAACAAATTTTTAAAGAAAAGTTTTCTTCTATTCTCATCATTAGGGTTCTGAAAGGAATCAAAATTCTAGGGATTAATTCAATCATTGTGCAGCCCAATAATAACCAAGGCCTAATACAAGTTGTTTCACAAAAAACAAAAATCAGAAGTACAATGATAATCATATGCCCAATTATCCTACTGTAAATCTCAAACAAACACACAAAAAGAGGCTTTTGTTTGGTTCACAGTAAAGACAAAAGAGAAGCAAATGGTCACTAACTCAGGACTTCATCATAGTGCAGTAAAAATAAGCTATTATAAAATCGCAAACTCTAGCCCGGCAGCAAGTACAGAATGACAACCAAGCCTAAATACATGCCTCATAAACATTTTGTTTCAAACAAAATTAAAAGGTACAAAGTTCAATCATGGGCCTAATTTTGTACTGCAAATCCCAAACCATTTGGTTCACAGTACAAAACACAAGCATTCCAGTTCCAAGCACATGTTTGTTCAGCTTTTGATGGCAAGTACAGGCCCATAATTTACATTCAATCAAGCAAGTCCAATAAACATTGCCTTGTCCCATTTTTAGTACAACAAAGAGCAGTAAAATATCACAGCTCAGCAAAATCAAGGACAAAAACAAGACTGCAGTAATATTCATTCAAAAAAGGAACAAAAACAGAAAGTCATAAGCCCAATACGGGAATGAAATTCTCATAGGACTTCTATCTCAATCATTGAATCCATCAATAGAAAGACCCTAAAGTGATCAGTATATAAGCATTAATTGCATAAAAATCAAGAAGAGAGAATACTGTTCATATCAGAGAAACACAGAAGCTGCACAAAAAACCCTAACATCATCATCCTCCATTTTTATTTAAAACCCTTCAGAAAATAAAAAAAGCAAAAATCTAAACCCCAAAAGCCGCAAATAGAACACATAAAACCCTAAGCTATCATCATCATTTTTGTAACATCAAACCCTTCAGAATTTGAAAGGACAAGAACAAAAGTGTTGAATCAGACATAAAACAAAGAGAAAGATCAGAACAATCTCACAAAGTGATAAAAACGCGTCACGAAAGTGTTTCTCTCCCCTCCTTTCCCTTCTCCTTTATTTTTTCCTTCATAATTCCTTTGCTTATCGCACGATTTCACATCTAGGGTTTCATAATCCCCTTATAGATCTAGAGCTAACCGTTTGTTTTATGTAAAAAAATAAGCACATATTAGTAATTACCAGAAGAAGAGGAATCAGATTATGTAAAAAAAAAAGTGAGATAGGAGCTACGCCGCCGCCGTCACCTCCGTGAGGCAATTTTCGACATGGCATGTTCTTGGTCTCTGGCGGAGACCCTTTAGAGAGCGAGAGACAATGGAACGAGTTAGAGAGAGGATGTTTCTGATAAAATGAATTAATTTGTTTAATTTTTTTGTTTTATTTGTTAACAATTGATAATTAAGCCCTAATCCAATGGTGACATTTGTCACCACCTCTAATCCAACACCTGTTTGATCCTGTAAACCCCATCCCACCATCATACTGTGCATCATCGCTTCGTTGCCACCTGATCATCATCAAGCGAACTAGATCTATGAATCTACAGTGGACCTCCTGCAACCTACCGCACAAGATCACACGGACCCTCAACCAGCGTTTGGGCCTTTTTCATTGGGCCTGGACGAATTTCATTTCAAGCACCCCCCATATTGTTGTTTTCAGGCCCATTTATAAGCTTTCTCTATTTCTTTTTATTTCTTGTACATATTATTTATTTTTGTTTTGCTTATTAATTTATTTCGGTATTATAGTTAAAAATTTATAAATAGATTAATATGTTTTAAATGATTATTAGTTTTAAAATAAATTTTGTTTGACATTATTAATTAAATTATTAATTAATTTTATCAAATGAAAAGAGTTTTAACTCAAATAGTTATTTAATAGTTTGGAGTTGTATTGTGTGATTTAATTATGGCTTGGGTGTTTATTTCTTATGTCATCCCCATTTATAAATTTGTAACCCCATTCCCGAAGCATTGTAATAGCATGGGACATTTAATTTCCATAATTTACTGCTTCTCTTATTATTGTTAGTTTAATAGGATTGTATGGCAAGATATAAAACAAAGCGCTAGATAACCATAAATCCAAGATAAATTAACTGAAATCAAAACACTTTGCACACATGCACCTCTAGGGTGACCTCGCTTGTTGCCTTCGGATAAAAAAGTCATGTGCCTTGAACGTGGGACACTTTAGCAAAGACCCTTGATTAAAAAAGATTGTAGTCCCTCGATGACCCTTCGATGCTTCCTTCGGTAAACGATCTTAGTCCCTTACAAAAATTGTTAAAGCGCCCTACAAGTTTCCTTCTATGACTGTATGATGACCCGTTCCTATCCCTCACATTCAACGATAGGGTTTCCTACTAATTGATAGTAGGGTAGCACTATCTAAAGGGGGGGGGGGAGAACAAAGACTTTTTGAGTAGGTAGATCGCTCGTAATTGCTTTCTCACAAACTAAAACAATTTTCACACCTCACACTTTCAAAACCAACACTTTCTTTCAATAAATATTTTCAAAACGAACATTTTATATACATTCTCAACGATACGAGAATCATTACAAAAATGCCATACTTAGGCATTTTCAAAATACTTTCAAACACACATTCACAAAGCGTTTCAAAAAGTAAGCTAACGATTAAGAGCCCGTAGATAACTATAGATGAAAAGGGTGCTAACACCTTCCCTTTTTATAACCTACCCCCCTTACTCAGAAAATTCAGAGACCAGCATTCCCCAGTGAAGTCCTCCTCAACAACAGGTATACGAGTTCTCGCAAAGGAATCTCTTATGCGATCGACACCTCTTCGGATGGCATCTTTAAGCCCATCCCTGACAATTCTCTAGCAACTACCAAATGGCATCTATAAGCTCATTCCTGATATCACAAATCAAGTATCACTTCATGCGAGTGCAAATTTCTGGGCACTCTAGTGTTCAATCATCTTCCACCTTCAGATCACGAAAAGCAGACGAGCCAATCTACATCCTCAGGTTTAAGAAGATTGAACATGGGCAGCTGTTGTACCCTAAAATTTCCCCTCCCATATTTCTCAACACATGGCAAGTGAGGTCCCCAAATTGCTCAAGGAAGTTCAAGAGTTGACCAGACAAACTCTCTCTTAAGGCAGTCTATCTCAAATTACGGTTTCCGTCTTCATCAAGATGTGTGAACCACAAAGGTCTCAAATGCTCACCATTGTCCTAATATGTTCTCAAGATTATCCATGTCAAGTTTCAAGCCCTGCAGAAGAAGTTTGCTCAGTCAATTGCTCAAATACCTGAAAATCAACTATGTTAGGTCAAAAGTCAACTGTGGCCCACATACAGTCAAACTTCAAGATTTTTGGTCAACATCCTCATTTTGAAGTTTTATTCATCATTTTATCAAGGTTTGATCATTATTCCTCAAGGATTGCTCACAATTCATCAATACCCAAAAGTTGCTAAATTAGGGTTTTGTAGGAAAAGTCAACTCAACTTTGACCAAGCATAACTTGCTCATACTTTATCAGAAATGAACCATCCAAAGATCATTTTGAAGAGGATGAAATTCCTTACAATTCATCTTCATCTTCCAAGTTCAAAATATGCACTCACAAAAAGATATGAATTTTGACATTATAGGTCATTTTGGAAAGTCAACAAAAACACCTTTTGGGTCAAAGCTTCATACATGAACATGGAAGACTCAATTGATATGAGACTAAAAGGGTTGCTTAGAAGACATCCTAAGCTTTATAAAAAGTCCAAGAACACCTCTCTAGGGTCAAAATTAAGAGAGTTATGCATTGGCCAAGTTTACCATTTTTGCAAAATTGCCAAAAGTCAAATATGCTCAAATTTGCATTTTTTTGCTAAATGGGCCCAACTTTTTATGCTTGCACCTCAATCTTAATGTGGCCAAAGACTCAAATAATTATCCACAAATTATTTGCTTCATTTTTCAATTTATCTTGATTTTTCATTGATTAAAAAGTGAATTAAATCAAATAAATGATGAAAATTATCAAAGATATGATTTGATTTGTTTTTTTGACAGGTTAGCAACCAAGATATGCTGAGTTTGCAAGATCAATTTGAATCAATGGCAATTGGTACAAAAAGAGCATGATTAGGACAAATTTAGAAAGATATCATATGGCTAAAGAATCAAATCAAATATCATCAAAGCTTAAAGATTGGGTCTGTTTTGCAACCCTAATTTATTGAGGGATATATAATGAACAAAAACAAAGCAAAAAAAGAGGGTTACAGTCGTGGAAAAGCTAGAACCAAACTTCAAAATTTCAAAGAAAAGTGGTGATTCAATTTCCATCCTAGAGGCCAATCCAAGCCATTATAACATTACCAACAAACTCTTGGACATCTCTAGAAGGGATCTCAATCAATTGCAAGCATTTTCACGTCCAGAATCGTAAGTTACAGATGCCACGGTTTGTCCCAAAACTTGATTTCGATTTCATTGATTTACGCATCATTAGCACATTTGATTTACATAATATTGTTCATCATTGAGTTTGAAAGCTATTGGTACAATTTAATTGCATTTTTGATGCCTGTACGTGATATTTCCATGGTTAGGGTTTTGTGTTCTTGTTTAGGGGTTTTCAATGCATGCAAAATTGGGCGTTGATTCTGGTACCATGATGCTCGTGAGGATGAGACGAGTTGATTGGTACCAGCCATTGTCATTTATCTTGAGCATATGCAATTTTGGAGATGAACAGGGTTATACCTAGAGCAAACGTCTATAGGTAAAAGTGTCCCAGGCTAAAACGACAGTCTGGGGAAGAAGAAGCATGCGTGGCAACGTGTGATTTGTCCATTTGAATTTTCGTGCATTTTTTGAATACTTTATTTGTTTTTTATTATATTATTTTACTTCTATTATGTGAATAACAAAAGCGTGTGGCTCAGTTGGCAAGCAAGCGTTGGAATTGGATATAAGGGCCTGGGTTCGATCCCCAGGTCCCAACCTTTGTTTCATATTATTTTTCATCATGTGATCAGGTGCAAAGATGTCCTATACTTCCACCATAGGCCATCTAAGTTCAATCATCAGATTCACCAACTATCCAGATCCAATGCCTCATCATTGAAGGCCCACCATACGACTCAAAGTCAATGTTGCATGGGAACCAGCAAAGTCAAACAAGCTTGGATTTGTTTGGGCCTAGAAGTCCTATTGGCACCCCCTTTTTTCAGCAATGCTACGAGGCCCATTTACTCTTTTCTTATTTCTTTTTATTTTATTTTATTTTATTCTTTTAATATTTTTTTAATCATTTTAATTAACAAATTAATCATTTTTTTATAAAATCATAAAATCAAAAATTCATAACAAATTAGAATTAGTTTTTTTTTAATTATTATCAAATTTAATTTATTTTAGTTTAACTTAGGGAAATTTTAATTTATTTTTATAAATAAAATCAAATAGAAAATTAGGTTAAACTCTTGATTTAATTATTTTATTTTTTTCTCAAATAAATAAAATACAAAAATAGGGTTCTAGATTGAATTTATTTATTTTCTTAATTTAAAATTAATTAGAACTTAGGATTTTCTTTTTAATTTAACTATTTCATTATTTTCTTAAATAACAAAACATCTTTTTTTAATCAATCACAAATAGGTTTAGTCAAGGGTCAAAACCCTAGTTGTTTCGTATTTGATTCATCGCGCGCTTATTATATATTTTGACAATATTTTTGTAACTGTTCATGGTTTGTAATAGTTTAATTTAAGGTTTTTATTTACTGTTTAAATTCTCGGGTTTTTGGCTATGTAATTAATCCCCCACCCCGAAGCCTTGTAATAGCGTAGATTTATTTTCTCGCATTTTTAATTCCCGCAAATATTTAACTGTTTAGATGTATGCTAATAGGATTGTATGACAAGAATGCATGATAAATTAATACGGTTAGAAAATCCTAATGTGCAAAGATAAATAACTGAAACAGATCACTCGCACATATCACTCTTAGGGTATACTCTCACTTCGGTTGCCTTCGGTAAACAATCATTAAGCATAGGGTGTCTTAGTGGTTTCCCTCCTGTATAAAAAAGATCAAAATGTCCCATTCGAATGTTGCCTCGGAAATGTTGCCTCGAATATGATCTTAAGACTCTAGGGTTATTACTAAAGTGTCCTAATATTGCTTTAGTGATCGTACGTCCCTTTCGAATTGACCCTTACGACTCCAATGACGGTGCTACCTATTTCTCAATAGTAGGATAGCGCTGTCTAAAAGAAACAAGAATAGAAACGATCTTTTTTCGAGTAGGTAGATGCTAGTAGGTACTTGCTTAAATCAAAGCTTTTCACACTTACACTTTTCAAACAAAATTTCAAAACAACTTCGTCACACTCTTGAGGACTGATACAAGGGTTATCACGAAGTAAAACATTTTCAAAACAAAGCAGATACACAAGAAATTTTAAAAAGATGAGCAAGTACCTAAGAGCCCATGGAAAACCATGGATAGAAAGGGTGCTAACACCTTCCCTCTCTATAATCTACCCCCCGTACTCAGAATATCTCGAAAAAGGATTTTTTTCTGTACTTTTTTCCTTTCCGATTGAATGAAATAAAAGTCGGTGGAGACTCTTGCTTACCGCGACATTTTACGAACAAAAAATGCAAAACGCAAACCAGTATCAAACAGTCGGTTCTGCCACCGTATCAAATACATCAATATTGATACAAAGTACCTACTATAATTCATCACAACTAAAGCCAAAGTCCACCTCCCTCATATTATATTCAATCATCTAAAGACCATTATTGAGGAAACAAGGGAAAAAGAAATAACCAAAAGAGATTGGATTCCATTGGGAAGGCTTATCTCAGATATTCTAACACAGAATAAACTGATAGAACATCTGAGTGAGGCTCAACTACCAAGTGTTCTGGAACCATGTGCTGGAAAGCCTCTCAACACCAAGAACCTTAGGAAAATTAAGATTATAGAAACCATTAAGAAGGATCCCACACTTTTTGCATAGAAAGTCATTACCACCAAAAGAGTCCCTCTGAAGGATTTTTCTCTGTTCACTCAAGCAGACTCATGCTAGAGCGGTAAAGCGGCAAGCAAAAAGTAACTTATTATTTTACCGGGTGATATTTAGGTTATATTATATTATGTCCGCAATGATTGGTGTATTGAGTTATCGTTCGACAATTTCTAGCGCTTATGAGTTTGGGAATAAAATGGGTTTATTTAAAAGGTGCAAGAATTAAAAGTTATAAACATAAAAAGAATTTTATTCTTCGAATAGTAAAGAACTCTCAAGATTGTATTTCCTCTACCCTATCAAATACTTAAACTTACTACCTAGTTTCATTTAACCTTAATTACTCGTCAATATCATCATGTATCACTCACACAGAGGTTATCTCTATCACAGAGTGAGATATCAATCGTATCGCTCTATATCGACAATCTTTCAGCACAACACAAAATAACACAGAGGCATTAAGAGTTGATATCTAAGTGATTACTAAGCCTAAATATATCTATAGAATCTAAGCCCAATAGATATTCATCCTAAGTCCGGATTCAATACGTCCATCTTTCCAACGACTCAAACCCAAACACTTAGCAAGATAAAAAGGATAAACATCAATAAAGATTTGTAAAGAAAGTTTCATACAACACCATGAGCAATAAATATACATATAATCAAGGTAAAGTTAGATACAAAATCCAACAAATAATAGTTACAAAGAGAGGAAGAAGAGAAGAAACCAAATTTCCTGCGGTATCAAACACGATCCATCAAGCTCCTGACCCTGAATCATCAAATTGCAAGCCACAAATGTTGTTTTCTAAGCTCTAAATATCAAAGAATGAAGGTGATGGAGTTTGGGAGCAAATACCCCAAAAACCATAACCTAGAAAATGAACTAAAATCTATTTTATAAAACTATTCTCAGTAGGCCGCGCTTAACGGCCTCAGTGCGCTAAACGGATTGCGCGATATTTACACACTAAACCGCCTAAACTACGCTAACCGAGCTCAAAATTTATGCTTTTGCCAAACTTCACAAAATCACTCGCAGCGCGCTATAACTTCCACTTAGCGCGCCTGCCTGGACAAAACTTTCTCAAAAATGATCTTTTATTCCGAAAACGCACATCCGAAGCTGGGACTTCAACACCTTATTCCTCCATGCTCCAAATATGCGACAAATACCTACAAAATAGACTAAAACTATCAAACAGTACACTATTTACATAAAAACACAATTGTGATATGGTGGCAGAACCGGAACAGTTTTGAAATGCTGGTTTGTGTTTTGCGTTTGTGTTTGCAAAATGTCGCGGTAAGCAAGAGTCGCCACCAACTTTTATTTTATCCAACTGGAAAGGAAAAAAGCATAGAAAAATTCCTTTTTCGAGATTTTGAGTACGGGGGGTAGATTATAGAAAGGGAAGGTATTAGCACCCTTTCTATCCGTGGTTTTCCACGGGCTCTTAGGTACTTGCTCATCATTTTCAAAATTGCTTGTGTGTGTTTGATTTGAAAAGTTTTTGTTTTACTTTGATTTAACCCTTGCTTCTGTCTTCAAGAGTGTTACGAAGTGTTTTTGAAAACTTTGTTTGAAAAGAGCGTAAGTGTGGAAAAAAGAGTTTGTTTGTATTGAGCAAGTACTTAAGAACTAATCTACCTACTCGAAAAAATAATTGTTCTATGTTCGTTTCCTTTAGACAGCACTATCCTACTATTAGTGAGGAGGTAGCACCATCGTTGGAGTTTTGAGGGTAAATTTGAAAGGGACGTACGATCACTAAAGCAATGTTAGGGCGTCTTAGTAATAACCCTAATGTCTTAAGATCAATATCCGAGGCAACAATTCCGAGGCAACCTTTCCGAGGTAACTTTGATCTTTGAGACAAAAGAGCGACCACTAAAATACCCTATACTTAATGATTGTTTACCGAAGGCAATCGAAGTGGGAGTGTTGTACCCCAAAATTTACCCTCCCATATTTCTCAAAACATTGTAAATAAAATCTCCAAGTGGCTCAAGATTGCTCAAGGATTGACCAGACAAGTTCTCTCCTAAGGCAGTCTACCCCAAATTAGGGTTTTGTGTTGCATCAAGATCCTTGAATCCAAATTACCTCAAGTTCTCACCAAAGTCCTAATATTTTCTCAAGATAATCCATGTCAAATTTTAAGCCTTGCAGAGGAAGTTTGCTCAGTCAATTGCTCAAAGGGTCCAAAAATCGACTATGCCAGGGCAAAAGCCAACTGTGACCTACAAACAGTCAAACCTCAAGTTTTTTTTGTTAACATTCTCATTTTGAAGGATATTTCATAATTTTATCAAGGGTTGATCATGATTCATCAAGGATTTCTCAAAATTCATCAAGATTCAAAAGTTGCTAAATTAGGGTTTTGTAGGAAAAGTCAACTCAAGTTTGACCAAGCATAACTTTCTCATACTTTATGAGAAATGACCCATCCAAATCTCATTTTGAAGAGGATGAAATTACCTACAATCCATATTCACATACAAAGATAAAAAAATGTACTCACAAGAAGTTATGAATTTGGACATTATAGGTCATTTTTGAAAGTCAACAAAAACACCTTTTTTTCCAAAGCTTATAACTTGAGAATGGAACATCAAAATGAGATGATACAAAAAGGGTTGGTTAGAGGACATCTCAGGATTTCTAAAAAGTCCTAGAACACCTCCAAAAGTTCAAAATTGAAGAAGTTATGCATTATTGAAGTTGGACTTTTTTATAAAATTGCCAAAAGTCAACTATCCCCAAAACTTCAAATTTTGTCAAATGGGCCCATTCTTTTCCACTTGATTTGAGATTTCATAGTTGCCCACGTGTCCTAGCTTCAGCCATGATCTCATATTTCATTTCTATTATTTAATTTGATTTTTTATTGAATTTATTCATTTTAAATCAAATAAAATCATAAAAAATCCAAATAATTAATAACTCTTGATTTGTTGATTGTTTTAGGCTTTGTTTACAGCTAGCATCACCATGGAATTCGTATCAAAGAAAATCATGTGCAAAAAGATTGAATCAAACCAAATTTGGAAAGGTTTAAAGAAGAGATCAAATCAAATTCATTGGCATTGATATGAAGGGATTCAGTCCATAATTCTTACCCTAATACACTACACACTACATAAGCAAGCCAAAGGAAACGAAACAAGGGTTGGCAATTGCAGGCAGAGGCAGAACAAAAGTTGGAAAATTCATCAAAAAGATTGAGATCGAAATCATAGATAGAGGCATTTTCAGAAGCCAAGACTTGACCCAATCGCTTCCTGGGCATTCACTCAAGCCAAACCAATCCAAAGCAAGCTTGTTCATACTCCATAGCACGCTGTAAGTGTCACGAAACATACCCCTGTGCTTGATTTCGAAACTCTAAATTTAGGCACTTTCTTCATGAATCAATACCATATTTTGAACCTACATAACATTTGCAAACGATTGGCATTATTCAATTGCGTTTATCTGGCCTGAAAGAAGAACCACCATAGCTAGGGTTCTTCGTTGTGTTTTTAGGGTTTTATGTTTCAGGAAAAATTGTGACTCAAGAAGGGCATGGTGTTGATCAGGAAGCCAAGACGAGTTCAACCATGCTCGTGGAATTTGTTTTCATGGCCTAGAATGAATTTTGGAACAGGCCTGCGCATTTAGCTGCGGATTCAAATCCGCAGGTATTTTTACAGGTTTTGAAGGACAGGGATAAACTCGTGTCATCCTCCTGTTGGCCAGTTCAAAATTATTTCACGCATTCTTTGTTTTGCTGGCACTTGTGTTGTTTTAATAAATTATTATTAGTGCCTATTACATTAACAAACAACGCAGTTTGGCGTGGTGGCAAAGAGAGCAACGTATTATCCTTCAGGACCTGGGTTCCAATCCCAGGTCCCCCACTTTCTCTATATTTTTCCTCTTTAGGTACTCCTATGCGTGCTTGAGTCTGCAGAACACCGTGTACCATCATCCATGCAATAGCCAGATGGCCAAAGGCCAGATCTGGTGGTCCAGGAGTGGATGTCCACCATAGTCCAAGTCCAAGCGTGCACATTGGATCCCAAAAAGTCAAAGAAGGCCAGCAATGTTGGGCTTCAGATTTGCTACCAGCACCTTATAATCAGGCCCAAACCCCTCCTCTCTTCTACTTATTTATTTTATTTTATTAATTGTTTTATTATTTTTTTGTTTAATTTACTAACCAATCACAAAATTTCTTTTTCTCATAAAATAAAATCACCAAAAAAACTTTATTCAATCAAATTTTAACTTTTTATTTTATTAATAAATACTAATTAATTAATTTAGGTTTTAATTCTAGAATAATTTTAACCTATTTTGCAAATAATTAAAATTAACTAGATATAATTAGGTTTTAATTACTAATTCAATTAATTCTATTTTCTTTCTTAAAATATCCAAAACCCAAAAAAATAATTTATTTTTATTTTATTTATTTTATTTTATTTAGCAATTAATTTAGGATTAATTTGTTTCTTCATTTAAAAATAAACAAAAAAGACATGTTTTCTTCAAAAGGGTCAAAACCCCAATTCGCATTCGATCTAATTTCTCGCGTGTTATTTATTTTTTTATCCAATAATGTACTTGCTCCCATATTGTAATAATTAATAAGACTTTTAATTATTTTATTTTCAAAGGGTTTGTCTTTGGCGTTGTAAATACCCGACGCCTTGTAATTTAAATTCCGCATTTTATTTTCCCGCAAATTATAACTGTTAAATGTTTGATAATAGGGTTTGCATGACAAGACTAGATGTTTTAACCTAAAATAAAATTAGATCACTATTAACATGTACAAAGATAAAAATAAACTGAAAACAACACACTCGCACATGCGCACTCTTAGGGTACACCCCACTCGGTTGCCTTTGTACACGGTCATTGAGTATAGGTCGTTTTAGAGGTCGTCCTCTTGTCTAAAAGATCATAGTCGCCTCAAATGGTTGCCTCGGATATTTTGCCTCAAACAAATGATCTAAGACATTAGGGTTACCGCTAAGGCGTCCTAGCATTGCTTTAGTGACCGTAAGTCCCACTTTCGAATTGACCCTCAAACTCCAACGACGATGCTACCTACTCATCAATAGTGGGATAGCATTGTCTAAAGGAAATTAGCATAGAACGATTCCTTTTTCGAGTAGGTAGATGGTTCTTAGATACTTTCTCTTTCAAAAAACAAAACTCTTCACACTTACACTTTTCGAACAAAGTTTTCAAAAACACTTCATACACTCTTGAGGACAGAAGCAAGAGTTAAATCGAAGTTTTTAAACAAAAACTTTTTCAAACCCACAAGCACAAAGAAAACAATTTTTAAAACAATTGAGCAAGTACCTAAGAGCCCGCGGATAACCACGGATAGAAAGGGTGCTAAAACCTTCCCTTTCTATAATCTACCCCTCGAACCCGAGAAATATCTCGAAAAAAGGAATTTTTCTATGCTTTTTTCCTTTCCTTGTTGGATAAAATAAAAGTCGATGGTGACTCTTGCTTATCGCGACATTTTGCGAAAACAAACACAAAACGCAAACCAGCATTCCAAAAAACAGTCAATTCTTCCCACCGTATCACAGAACTGGCGACTCTGCTGGGGATATTTTAAAAGTGGGGTATACCTTAGGAATATTTCATATTGTTTTCAATTGCTTGATTTGTATGCTTTATCTTTGTGGGTTGGAATCAGAGTTACTATAGATCCTAACCCGGATCTGGGGAACACCCTTTAGGTAAGTAGCAATAAACTGTGAGGGAACTGTACACTGTAGACCAATACGGTTAAAGCAGTAGCTACGTTGGTGTGGCACTTTAGTTTATACCGACATCCCTTGTGGTGCAACGAGGAGAATATGGGTCTTCTAAGGGGTCATTAAGCACCAACTAACCTTAGAACCTTTAAATTGACCAACTTGGCCATAGAACAGTAGCAGTATGCTACACTCATTGAGACTAAACTCTCACGATGATTCTGGCCGCAAGAAAAGGTTGCT
Organism: Vicia faba; assembly: GCA_948472305.1. NCBI lineage: Eukaryota > Viridiplantae > Streptophyta > Magnoliopsida > Fabales > Fabaceae > Vicia > Vicia faba. The sequence continues at coordinate 1,550,921,988 of OX451738.1, read as the reverse complement.
AAACTGGAATTATGACCGATCGAGGGTAGTCAGTGATATTGAGATCCTCTAGAACCCGGTTACTATTTTTAGGACAGGTTTAAACCAACTAAACTGAAAGAGGGTAATACCTAAACTCCTTGCCAGCCTGAAATCTAAGGGCTATCTGTGTGACTTGTGTGCCTTTACCATGTTTGCTATTTGTGGATACTTGTGGTGTGTTTTCTATCATAACATCATGACATTGCATGCATCTTGCATTGGACTAACCCATTTCAAAGACAGAGGGGATTCATCTTTGTTCTGTTTTGTAGGTCATGGCACCCATGCGTAGAAACACTATTCAGATCAATTATGTCCAGATTCCCACTCAGCTTAAGGAATTGGTTGTAAAGGTTGCAGATACTACCTCCTTTATCAGAAGACATGGGCACCTCCTGGGTTTGGTCACCTCCAAGATGGATGAACAGATGTTGAGTGTCTTAGTCCAGTTCTTTGATCCACTGTACCATTGCTTTACTTTTCTGGAATACCAGTTGGTCCCTACCTTGGAATAGTTCTCTAATCTGCTTGGTATCTCTATTCTGGAGTAGACCCTGTTCACAGGTTGGGAGAAGATCCTTAGGCCGGAAGAGTTTGCTTCAGCCCTCCATCTGACAAAGGCCGAGGTAATGTCTAATTGGGAGACTAGAAGTCGGACAAAGGGCTTCTTGACTAAGTTTTTGGTTGGTAAGGCTAATCATTTCTGGGACAGTTTAGACTTTCAGGCGTTCGAGGACATCGCTCTTCTTATTTATGGTCTGGTTCTGTTTCCAAACTTAGATGCTTTTGTTGACGTGAATGTGGTAAAGATCTTTATTTCCCGTAATCCGGTACCTACTCTCTTGGGTGACATTTTACACTCTCTTTATGCCCGTACTGCTCGGAAACGAGGAACCCTTATGAGTTGTGCACCATTGCTGGCGAGGTGGTTTATTTCTCACCTCCCCAAATCAGTTTTGAAGAACAAGGAAGGCATGGGTTGGGCCTACAGGGTTATGTCTCTCTCTCATAATGACATCATTTGGACTATCAAGGGTATGGAAGATGTGGCTATTATTGATCGCTGTGGGGAATACCCCAATGTTCCACTGATAGGAACCCATGGAGCGATCACTTATAATCCATGTTTGGCCTTACGTCAGTTTGGGAGAGCTAGAAGGGAAGGACCTCATAAGTTGCTGATGCCGAGTATTGTCTTTGACTTCCAAGGGGATAGTGACGAGCAACGCCGCAGATTCATAAGAGCCTGGGATAGGGTACACAGGCCTGATCCACACGAGCTGGGTGCAAAGACTTCTCTACTAATGGAACCATATCTCCGATGGGTTCACATACGTGCCCAAAAGCTGGGAATGCCCTACGAAGTTGTCTTGCCTATAATTGTTGAAGTTGCTGATGAAGAGGGGGTTCCTCCTACCATCCTACACCCTTACATGCCTACTGATATTGGGGCATTAAAGAGATCCTGGATGCAGCTAAGGGAAGAGCGGGATACTTATAGAGAAAAGTATCACGAGCAAGAGCAGAAGATTCAGAAGTTGACAAGGCAACTGGAGAACGAGCGGATCCTTAATGACTATGTCAGCACCAAAGGCAAACGACCATGGGAGCGTTGATTGTCTTTTGATTATTTCTAGTTTTGATTTACTTTTCAGTTTTTCTTTCTTGTAACGCCTTAAAGGCATTTGTTGAACAATTGAATTCAAAGTTTATCTAATAAAAGTGTGTTGCTTTTTGGTTTACGAACTTGAATCTCTAAAGTCTTTGAAATCATATCATACGCATTTCATTCCATGCACCTCATAACAGGTACCTTTACAGGTTTTTCTCATCTTCTTCGCTGTTTATTTCAGCATCATGTCTTCCGAAACATCAACTGATCAAGCTATCAAAGCTCTACAGGCTCAAAATTCCCAGTTCAAGGAATTGTTCATGAGTTTAGCCAAGGGTCAGCAAGATCTGAAGACCCTTATTTTGAAAGATAAAAAAAAGAAGAAGAAGAAGACGATACTCTTGAACATGGGGCACAGGTTTGGAAACAGGCTGCGAGATGAAGTCAATCTATCCCACTCATCTGGAGGGGGAGAAAACCAAGAAGAAAGGAGGGTTCCTAGCCCTGTGGTATCTGACCATGAGACTGACTTTGATGAAGATCAGTATCCTCCGGCTGAGGATAGGTATAAACAGCTTGAAGACTGTTTAAGTGCCATGGAGATCCAGTAGGTCCCTGGGTTGGACTTTGGTGATCTAGGTTTGTCGTCTGGGGTGGTGATTCCCCACAAGTTTAAAGCCCCAGCCTTTGCTAAATACGACGGAGTTTCTTGTCCGAAGCTGCATCTTCGGTCGTATGTTAGAAAGATTCAGCCATACACCGCTGACAAGAATCTCTGGATCCATTTCTTTCAAGCCATCTCTCAGGGACTCAGCTTGAATGGTTTTACCAGCTGGAAGGAGCTAGTATCCGTAATTGGGAAGATTTGGCTGCTGCTTTCTATAAGCAGTACCAATACAATGTCGACCTCTCTCCCACGCGTACCCAACTCCAGGGTATGTCTATGGGTGCGGGTAAAGGTTTCAAAGATTATGCTCAGAAGTGGAGGGACCTTACTGGAAGAGTTCAACCTACCTTGGTTGATAGGGAACTAGTGGATATGTTTCTGGGGACCCTGTCTGATCCGTATTTCAACCATCTGATTGGGAGTTCATCGTCCGGGTTTACAGAGCTGATCATGACCGGGGAAAGAATTGAGGCTGGTATCAAATCTGGCAAGATACAGAAGGGTGCTTCATCAGGCACCGAGAAGAAGCCTTTTAAGAAGGAGTCCAGTGCTGTTTACAGTTCAAAAATCCATAATGGACCTGAACGCCGCCAAGCTGTTAATGCTGTTGTTATTTCAAGACCAACTGTTGTCGCGCAACGCAACAATCAGCCAAGAGCCGGGAGGCCGCAAAGACAATTCACTCAGCTCAACGTGACTTTATCCCAAATTTTGCCACAGTTATTGAAAACCAACTTGGTCATTCTGAAGGAGGCCCCGAAGACCCCTAACACTGCATCACCCATGTACGACCCGAATGCCCACTGTGCTTTTTACTCTGATAGCCCGGGGCATGATACGGATAACTGCTGGGTCCTGGAGAACAAGGTACAGGACTTGATTGATGCGAAGGAGATTGAATTCGAAGCACCAGAAAGGCCTAATGTTGTGACTGCTCCTATGCCCAAGCATGGAGTGAATGTTATAGATGAAGACTCATTTGTGGTTTCTGTGAAAGACATTGTTACTCCCTTAATGACTGTAAAGAAAAACCTTTTGTTATCCGGTTTATTTCCGGGCTATGATGAAGATTGCCGTATGTGTTCCGTCCTACCTACCGGCAACCATCTTTTGAAGTCAGGTGTCCAACGCCTGATGGATAATAAAGAAATTCTGTTTGAGAAGACTTTTGTTCCTACTGAAGAAGTTGCTATAGTCACCATTTTCGACAATTCTTCCGAGGCTTCCTCGAGAAATCCGGTTAGAATTACATCTGTTCCAAGAATTGCTCCTTTGATCATTACTGTTCCTGGGCCTATCCCCTATACATCAGATAAAGTTGTCCCATGGCACTACGAGGCCGATGTTTATTATCACAGAGTTAAGCAAGACTTGAGTGCTGAAAAGGCTGATACTAACGTCAGCAATATTATCGGACCTGCCAAAGTCACCCGCAACGGAAGACTTTTCTCCCCTGAGATCTCTCCGCCAGTTGTTCAGACGCCTGTTGTCATTACACCTGCCAGTGTACCTGCTACTATTCCTGTTCAAATTCCCATTCTTACCCCAGTTGCCGAGTCATCTGACACTCGGGGCAAAGGGACCACTAACGAGCCTTTCTGAACGGAGGCACCGAAGATAATTACTGTGGAAGCCTCTAGACAAGAGATGGAGGAAATTTTGAAAATCATCAAAAAGAGCGACTATAATGTAGTCGAACAGCTGGGGCAAACCCCGTCCAAAATCTCTATGTTGTCTCTGTTACTTTGCTCAGAAGCCCATGCCAAGGCTCTAATTGCTTTCCTGAAGACTGCACACGCACCGTAAGAAACATCAGTCGGTCAGTTTAAAGATTGTGTGGCTAGTTTGACTACTGATAATGGGTTGGGTTTCTCTGATGCCAACCTGCCTGCTAAGGGGAGGAATCACAATGATGCCCTGCATGTCTCCATTTAATGCATGGGCACTACTCTTGCTCATATATTGGTGGATACTGGTTCCTCATTGAACGTTTTGCCTAAGAAAGCTCTAGGTCGGTTGGACTATGGAGGTTTAGAGTTGAAGCCAAGTAATATTGTTGTTAGGGCCTTTGATGGGTCGAAGAGAATGGTACATGGAGAAGTAGATATTCCAGTGAAGGTTGGTTCTCAGGTCTTTGCGTCTACTTTTTATGTGATGGACATTCAGCCATCCTATTCTTGTTTGCTGGGTCGCCCATGGAACCACAAAGCTGGGGCAGTCACTTCTACGCTCCACCAGATGCTGAAGTACCCAGTCAAGGGGAAAATTGATACGGTACGAGGAAAGGAGGAGTACATGGTGAGCCACCTCAACTCTTTCCGATATGTGGAGATGGATGGGGAGTTCATTGAGACCCCGTTTCAACATTTTGAAGAAGTTCCCCAGACGTTGGCGTCAGCTGAAACTGTCAATGAAGATCCTCCTATGAAGATGGATTCCTTTAAGGATGCCCGAGCTGTTGTTGAGAAAGGTGGGTGTGAAAATTGGGGCCAACTCCCGGACTTTGCACATAAGACTAACAAGTTTGGTTTGGGTTTCACTATAGAAGCTCAAAAGGCTGTACAGAGTGCACAGATCGGAAGAGCTCCTCTATTTATCAGCAACTCAGGAGTGAATGCCATTGAAGACGACGTTGAAGAATCCGAGTTCGACAGTTGGATCTATCCTACTACTGATGGTGGACTAAGCAACTGGACAACAAAGGACTTCATCCCAATTTCTTTTGTTACCCAGTAATGAGACTTTTTGTTTTGTATTTGTAACAGATAATGTTTTAAACTTTATGGCCCGATGTCTTACCCGGGGCACCATGGTTTTGTTTGTGAGGGCTTTATGTGTGTCATTTACATATATCATTAATAAAAGCATTGGACGTTTCTTGCATTTCAAATTTTGCGCTCCTTGTCTTTCTTTTATTATATATTGCAAAACAACTATTTTACACACACTCACATATACAGGTCTACATCCACTCTGGATCCTACTGGTAATGACTCTGCTACTGTCGGTTATGACTTCGAAAGTCCGATCAACTTAGCCGAAGACGAGGGTGAAGATGATTGCAAAGTGCCTGGTGAACTTGCTAGACTGCTACTTCAGGAAGAGAGGGCCATACAACCGCATGAAGAGCCAGTGGAATCAGTAAATCTGGGTACAGAGGAAGACAAGAAAGAGGTCAAGATCGGTGCAAATATGGAATCTAGTGTTAAGCAACGGCTGATTCAGATGCTGTGAGACTATGTTGAGATCTTTGCTTGGTCTTATGAAGATATGCCTAGGTTGGATACCGATATCGTGGTTCACCGCTTGCCTACCAAGGAAGACTGTCCTCCCGTGAAATAGAAAGTTCGCCGAATGCACCCGGAGATGTCTGAGAAAATCAAGGCCGAAGTTATGAAACAGTTTGATGCCGGTTTTCTAGAAGTTACTTCTTACCCACAGTGGGTGGCCAACGTGGTTCTTGTGCCGAAGAAGGATGGTAAAGTTCAAATGTGTGTTGACTATAGGGATCTGAACAGGGCGAGCCCCAAGGATGATTTCCCTTTACCTCATATCGACGTTCTGGTTGACAACACCGCACATCATAAGGTATTATCCTTTATGGATGGTTTCTACGGTTATAATCAGATTAAAATGGCTCCCGAAGACATGGAGAAGACAACCTTTGTTACTCAATGGGGTACCTTTAGCTACAAAGTCATGCCTTTTGGATTGAAAAATGCTGGGGCGACGTATCAGCGCGCCATGGTCGCTTTGTTCCACGACATGATCCATCATGAGATTGAGGTATACGTTGATGACATGATTGCCATGTCTCAGACTGAAGAAGAACATCTGGACCACCTTCAGAAGTTATTTGACAGGTTGAAGTTGTACAAGCTGAGGTTAAACCCGAACAAATGCACCTTCGGGGTCAGATCTGGTAAGCTGCTAGGTTTCGTCGTAAGTGATAAAGGTATTCAGGTGGATCCTGCAAAGGTGAAGGCTATACAGGAGATTCCAGCTCCCCGAACAGAAAAATAAGTCAGAGGCTTTCTGGGATGTCTGAACTATATTGCCCGATTCATCTCACACCTGACTGCTACTTGTGAGCCAATCTTCAAGCTACTGAAGAAAGATCAAGTAGTAAGATGGAACGATGAATGTCATGCCGCTTTCGAAAGAATCAAAGAGTATCTCCAAGAACCTCCTATTCTGATGCCGCCAGTTGAAGGGAGACCTTTGATCTTATACTTGACAGTACTCGATAATTCAATGGGGTGCATGCTGGGGCAGCATGACGAGTCTGGCCGAAAAGAGCATGCTATTTATTACCTTAGCAAAAAGTTTACCGACTGCGAGACCCGATACTCGTTGCTCGAGAAAACTTGCTGCCCTTTGGCATGGGCTGCTCGCCGGCTGAGACAGTATATGCTGACTCACACTACTTTATTGATATCAAAGATGGATCCAATCAAGTATATCTTCGAGAAACCTGCCTTGTCCAGAAGAATAGCAAGATGGTAGATGATCTTGACTGAGTATGACATCCAATACACGACCCAAAAAGCAATCAAGGGAAGTGTGTTGGCAGACCATTTGGCACATCAGGCAGTGGATGATTACCAGTCTATGAACTTTGAATTCCCGAATGAGAATATCATGATAGTAACTGATTGTGAGACACCTGGACCGGATGAAGGACCTGAGGAAGGATCCCGATGGTCTATGTACTTTGATGGAGCTTCGAATGCTTTAGGTAATGGCATCGGCGCCGTGATCATATCTCCTAAAGGCTCTCATACTCCGTTCACCGCCCGACTATGTTTCAACTGCACCAATAATATGGCGGAGTATGAAGCATGCATCATGGGTCTTCAAGCAGCAATTGACCTAAGGATTAAGTTCTTGAGTGTCTTCGGAGATTCCGCTCTCGTGATCAGTCAGATCAAAGGCGAGTGGGATAAGAAACGCCCGAATCTTATTCCTTACAAGGAGTATGTATTGACGTTGCTTCCACACTTTGAAGAGATAACTTTTAAACACTTCCCTAGAGAGGAGAATCAGTTAGCGGACGCGCTGGCTACAATGTCTTTTATGTTCAAAGTCAATTGGGACAATGAAGCTCCTCGGATCATCATTGAAAGGTTGGATGAACCTGCACATTACTGTGATATTGAGACTGAAGAGGTTGCAGATAAACCCTGGTTTCATGAGGTGAAGAGGTATCTTGAAGCTCAGGAGTACCCCGAGGGTGCATCTGTTAATGACAAGAAGTTCTTGAGGAGGTTCGCAGCAAAGTTCTTCATCAGCAATGGTATCCTTTATAAGCGCAACCATGATTCGACCTTACTGAGATGTGTGGATAAGAATGAAGCAGAAAGGATCATGGCAGATTTACATGAAGGTACTTTCGGAACTCATCACAGTGGACACACTATGGCGAAGAAAATCCTTCGGGCAGGATACTATTGGTCCATAATGGAAGCCAACTGTTATCAGCATTCTCAGAACTGTTACAAATGCCAAGTCTATGCTGATAAGGTGCACATACCTCCAGTTCCTCTGAACCTCTTGACGGCTCCATGGCCTTTTGCAATGTGGGGCATTGATATGATCAGCGAGATCAGACCTACGACATCCAACGGGCATCGTTTCATCCTGGTAGCTATTGATTACTTTTAGAAGTGGGTTGAAGCAGCTTCCTTTGCTACTGTAACCAAGAACGTCGTGGCGCGGTTCATTCGGCACAATCTGATTTGTCGATATGGTGTACCAGAGAGGATCATTACGGATAATGGTACAAATCTCAACAATAAGATGATCACCGAGCTCTGCAAATAGTTCAAGGTACAGCATCACAACTCTTCTCCTTACCGGCCGAAGATGAATGGGGATGTAGAAGCGGCTAATAAAAACATCAAGAAGATTGTGCAGAAGATGACGGTGACATACAAAGACTGGCACGAGATGTTACCATTTGCTCTTCATGGGTACCGCACCTCAGCACAGACGTCAACAGGGGCAACACCCTATTCCTTAGTTTACGGCATGGAAGCCGTCTTGCCCATTGAAGTTCAGATACCCTCTCTTCGGATTATGAAGGATGAAGGTTTGAGCAAGATGACTGGATTCAGACCCGACTTGATCAACTGAATTCAATTGACAAGAAGAGACTTACTGCTATTTGTCATGGTCAGACGTATCAAAAGCGGATGACCAAGGCATTTAACAAGAAAGTTAAACGACAAGAGTATCAAGTTGGGGATCTGGTTATCAAGCGCCTTATCTTGCCTCAAGGTGATCCCAGGGGAAAATGGACCCCTACTTACAAAGGGACATTTGTGGTTAAGAATATTTTCTCAGGAGGAGCTATGATTCTAACCACCATGGATGGTGACGACCTTCCTCACCCCGTCAATGCAGACATAGTAAAAAGATACTATGCATGATCAAAGACCCGCTAGGTTGACTGGCCTAGGCAAAAATAAGGGCTTCCCGGCGAACCAAAAGGGTTCGGGCAAAAGTGAGGGATGGAAATGAAAAAATTCAGTGCACCCGGCAAGTCGAAAACCTGAAAAGGTGGCTTGGGCAAAAAAGGGTATCCCGGTGGACTGAAAACCCAAAAGGGAGGTCCAGGAAAAAAATAGGGATCAAAGCGTAACACTATGTCTCATTGGGTCACCTTGCAACCAGACTTCGATATCAACTATCAAGCTCAGACAGCACTAGTCAATCTGATCTACCTTCAACCAAGTAGCAAAGTGATGAGATGCTCGAGGACATAAGGGCAATAGCAGAGTTAGAACCCAGTGGGATTATTCACATAGCTGTTTTGTTTAGTTTTTCACAAATTGTGTAAATTCTATTATTCGGCGGCAGTCTCTTACTAGGACGTCAGCCTCCTGTACAAAAACACCTATTTACAGGCCAAACTTCAAAAATCAATACAATTCATTTTCAGAGAAATTTCAAACTGTTTTTTCTTTTTTCTGTTTTGTTTTGCAAAGAACGTCCAATGTTCATTTTTGATATATACATTTGACATTAATTGTTGCTCATGAATATTTACATGCGAAACAAAAGACCATTACCAGTAATATCAGAAACGGGGGGAAATAAGATTTGTCCAAGCTGTATAGTTGCTTTATCCACCAGGTACAAGGTAAATTCAGCTGAAGAATATGGTTGAGATGCATTTGCTCCCCGCAAGAGTAAGACAGTAATGTTAGCTCTCCCCAGCTGAGGCTTGCAAGTGTAAATGAATCAGTAATATTCTCCCCAAGCAGAGTTTATCCACCATCAGCACTGAAAGGTCTTAATATTCCCCAACGGAGTATAAGGATATTCCCCGGCAGAATACAAGGTATCCCCAGTGGAGTCCGAAATTTTTCCCAGCGCAGCCTGAAAAAGAAAGCTTTCCCAGTGGAATTTGGAGAATCATCCCCAGTAGACTTCGGAAGATTGTCCCCATCAAAGCTCAAAGGATTATCCCCATAAGAGTCTAAAAGGTTATCCTCAGTGAAGTCACAACTGAAAGGTCATCCCCAACGGAGTTCTTTCCTTTCACAAACGAGAAGTCAATCTCCAACAGGATTCAGTATCACCAGCAACGGTAATTCATCCCCAGCGGAATTTATCGGTGGAGTCCTCAGCAGGGCATCTCTTCCCTACAGAGTAATCTCCTCATCAGTTTATTCCCCAACGAAGTTATCCTCTCCTGCAGGTTTATTCTCACAATCATCTTCATTCGCTATCCCCAACAGAAACAAAGAATCAAATTCTTTTCTCCAGCAGCTATCCAGGATTTATTTTATCCAGCCAAAACATTACATTTCCATACATCATAATACATGCATATACGCATCATACAGCACAATTTCATTTATTTTGAGAACATCATTGCTTGATATATATCATGCATTGCATATGACTGACCGTTACATTTCAGGAAGGATGCAGTTAACTTCTCAGCTATGAAGATGTTTCCCTCAGTCGAAGTACTGACCGGTTCTTAAATCTCAACTGAATTACTCTCGGTTGAATTACAGATAAGGTTCTAAATCTCGACAACTTTCCTCATTCGCAGTGTGGACGAGTTCTTAAATCTCAACAGAATTATCCTCCGTTGAAGTACAGACAAGTCCTAGATCTCGATGAAGATGTTTCCATCAGTCGAAGTACTGGCTAGTTCTTAAATCTCAACTGAATTAGTCTCGGTTGAATTACAGATAAGGTTCTAAATCTCGACAACTTTCCTCCGTCGTAGTGTGGACGAGTTCTTAAATCTCAACAGAATTATCCTCCGTTGAAGTACAGACAAGTCCTAAATCTCGATGAAGATGTTTCCCTTAGTCGAAGTACTGACCAGTTCTTAAATATCAACTGAATTAGTCTCGGTTGAATTACAGATAAGGTTCTAAATCTCGACAACTTTCCTACGTCGCAGTGTGGACGAGTTCTTAAATCTCAACAGAATTATCCTCCGTTGAAGTACAAACAAGTCCTATATCTCGATGAAGATATTTCCCTCAGTCGAAGTACTGACCGGTTCTTAAATCTCAACTGAATTATTCTCGGTTGAATTACAGATAAGGTTCTAAATCTCGATAATTCTCCTCCGTCTAAATGTGGACAAGTTCTTAAATCTCAACAGAATTATTCTCCGTTGAAGTACAGACAGTCCTAGATCTTGATGAAGATGTTTCCCTCAGTTGAATTACTGACCGGTTCTTAAATCTCAACTGAATTATCCTCGGTTGAATTACAGATAAGTTTCTAAATCTCGGTAAAGTTCCTTAGTTGAATTACGAACAAGTTCTTAAAACTCATCAGATATGTTCTCTCAGTTGAAGTACATGCAAGTTCCTAAATCTCAACAAAGATTAGACTTCCCCAGCGGAATCTTCCACAACAACAGGTATGCAAGTTCTCGCTAAGGAATCTCTTATGCGATCGACACTCCTGAAGATGGCATCTTTAAGCCCATCCTCCCATTAGCAATCTCCAAATGGAATTTGTAAGCCCATTCTCGACATCACAAGGCTGACACCACTTCATGCGAGTGCAAATTTCTGGGCACTCTAGTGTTCAATCATCTTCCACCTTCGGATCACGAAAGGCATGAAAGCCAATATACATCCTCAGGTTTAAGAAGATTGAACAGGGGCAGTTATTGTACCCCAAAATTTTCCCTCCCATATTTCTCAAAACATTGCAAAGAAAATCTCCAAGTGGCTCAAGATTGCTCAAGGATTGACCAGACAAGCTCTCTCCTAAGGCAGTCTACCCGAAATTAGGATTTTGTGTTGCATCAAGATCCTTGAATCCAAATGACCTCAAGTGCTCCCCAATGTCCTAATATGTTCTAAAGATCATCCATGTCAAATTTCAAGCCTTGCAGAGGAAGTTTGCTCAGTCAATTGCTCAAAGGGTCCAAAAATCGACTATGCTAGGGCAAAAGTCAACTGTGACCTACAAACAGTCAAACCTCAAGTTTTTTTGCCAACATTCTCATTTTTAAGGATATTTCATCATTTTATCAAGGTTTGATCATGATTCATCAAGGATTGCTCAAAATTCATCAAGATTCAAAAGTTGCTAAATTAGGGTTTTGTAGGAAAAGTCAACTCAACTTTGACCAAGCATAACTTTCTCATACTTTATGAGAAATGACCCATCCAAATCTCATTTTGAATAGGATCCAATTACCTACAATCCATTTTCACATACAAAGATCAAAAAATGTACTCACAAGAAGTTATGAATTTGGACATTATAGGTCATTTTTGAAAGTCAACAAAAACACCTTTTTTTCCAAAGCTTATAACTTGAGAATGGAACATCAAAATGAGATGATACAAAAAGGGTTGGTTAGAGGACATCTCAGGATTTCTAAAAAGTCCAAGAACACCTCCAAAAGTTCAAAATTGAAGAAGTTATGCATTATTGAAGTTGGACTTTTTTGTAAAATTGCCAAAAGTCAACTATCCCACAAACTTCAAATTTTGTCAAATGGGCCCATTCTTTTCCACTTGATTTGAGATTTCATAGTTGCCCACGTGTCCTAGCTTCAGCCATGATCTCATATTTCATTTCTATTATTTAATTTGATTTTTTATTGAATTTATTCATTTTAAATCAAATAAAATCATAAAAAATCCAAATAATTAATAACTCTTGATTTGTTGATTGTTTTAGGCTTTGTTTACAGCTAGCATCACCATGGAATTCGTATCAAAGAAAATCATGTGCAAAAAGATTGAATCAAACCAAATTTGGAAAGGTTTAAAGAAGAGATCAAATCAAATTCATTGGCATTGATATGAAGGGATTCAGTCCATAATTCTTACCCTAATACACTACACACTACATAAGCAAGCCAAAGGAAACGAAACAAGGGTTGGCAATTGCAGGCAGAGGCAGAACAAAAGTTGGAAAATTCATCAAAAAGATTGAGATCGAAATCATAGATAGAGGCATTTTCAGAAGCCAAGACTTGACCCAATCGCTTCCTGGGCATTCACTCAAGCCAAACCAATCCAAAGCAAGCTTGTTCATACTCCATAGCACGCTGTAAGTGTCACGAAACATACCCCTGTGCTTGATTTCGAAACTCTAAATTTAGGCACTTTCTTCATGAATCAATACCATATTTTGAACCTACATAACATTTGCAAACGATTGGCATTATTCAATTGCGTTTATCTGGCCTGAAAGAAGAACCACCATAGCTAGGGTTCTTCGTTGTGTTTTTAGGGTTTTATGTTTCAGGAAAAATTGTGACTCAAGAAGGGCATGGTGTTGATCAGGAAGCCAAGACGAGTTCAACCATGCTCGTGGAATTTGTTTTCATGGCCTAGAATGAATTTTGGAACAGGCCTGCGCATTTAGCTGCGGATTCAAATCCGCAGGTATTTTTACAGGTTTTGAAGGACAGGGATGAACTCGTGTCATCCTCCTGTTGGCCAGTTCAAAATTATTTCGCGCATTTTTTGTTTTGCTGGCACTTGTGTTGTTTAATATATTATTATTAGTGCCTATTACATTAACAAACAAAGCAGTTTGGCGTGGTGGCAAAACGAGCAACGTATTATCCTTCAGGACCTGGGTTCGAATCCCAGGTCCCCCACTTTCTCTATATTTTTTCTCTTCAGGTACTCCTATGCGTGCTTGAGCCTGCAGAACACCGTGCACTATCATACATGCAATAGCCAGATGGCCAAAGGCCAGATCTGGTGGTCCAGGAGTGGATGTCCACCATAGTCCAAGTCCAAGCGTGCACATTGGATCCCAAAAAGTCAAAGAAGGCCAACAATGTTGGGCTTCAGATTTTCTACCAGCACCCTATAATCAGGCCTAAACCCCACCTCTCTTCTACTTATTTATTTTATTTTATTAATTGTTTTACTATTTTTTTGTTTAATTTACTAACCAATCACAAAATTTCTTTTTCTCATAAAATAAAATCACCAAAAAAACTTTATTCAATCAAATTTTAACTTTTTATTTTATTAATAAATACTAATTAATTAATTTAGGTTTTAATTCTAGAATAATTTTAACCTATTTTGCAAATAATTAAAATTAACTAGATATAATTAGGTTTTAATTACTAATTCAATTAATTCTATTTTCTTTCTTAAAATATCAAAAACCCAAAAAAATAATTTATTTTTATTTTATTTATTTAATTTAATTTAGCAATTAATTTAGGATTAATTTGTTTCTTCATTTAAAAAACAACAAAAAAGACATGTTTTCTTCAAAAGGGTCAAAACCCTAATTCGCATTCAATCTAATTTCTCGCGCGTTATTTATTTTTTTATCCAATAATGTACTTGCTCCCGGATTGTAATAATTAATAGGACTTTTAATTATTTTTATCGCTTTATTTAATTTCAAAGGGTTTGTCTTTGGCGATGTAAATACCCGACGCCTTGTAATTTAAATTCCGCATTTTATTTTCCCGCAAATTATAACTGTTAAATGTTTGATAATAGGGTTTGCATGACAAGACTGGATGTTTTAACCTAAAATCAAATTAGATCACCATTAACATGTACAAAGATAAAAATAAACTGAAAACAACACACTCGCACATGCGCACTCTTAGGGTACACCCCACTTGGTTGCCTTCGTACACGGTCGTTGAGTATAGGTCGTTTTAGAGGTCGTCCTCTTGTCTAAAAGATCATAGTCGCCTCAAAATGGTTTCCTCGGATATTGTTGCCTCAAACAAATGATCTAAGACATTAGGGTTACCGCTAAGGCGTCCTAGCATTGCTTTAGTGACCGTAAGTCCCACTTTCAAATTGACCCTCAAACTCTAACGACGGTGCTACCTACTCATCAATAGTGGGATAGCATTGTCTAAAGGAAATTAGCATAGAAAAAATTCCTTTTTCGAGCAGGTAGATGATTCTTAGATACTTGCTCTTTCAAAAAACAAAACTCTTCACACTTACACTTTTCGAACAAAGTTTTCAAAAACACTTCATACACTCTTGAGGACAGAAGCAAGAGTTAAATCGAAGTTTTTAAACAAAAACTTTTTCAAACCCACAAGCACAAAGAAAACAATTTTGAAAACAATTGAGCAAGTACCTAAGAGCCCGTGGATAACCACTGATAGAAAGGGTGCTAAAACCTTCCCTTTCTATAATCTACCCCCCGAACCCGAGAAATATCTCGAAAAAAGGAATTTTTCTGTGCTTTTTTCCTTTCCTTGTTGGATAAAATAAAAGTCGGTGGTGACTCTTGCTTACCGCGACATTTTGCGAAAACAAACGCAAAACGCAAATAACCATTCCAAAAAACAGTCAGTTCTTCCCACCGTATCACATGGAGTATACCCTAGGAGTGCGCATGTGTGAGTGATTTAATTTCAAATTATTTATCTTTGCACATTTAGGGTTTGCTAACCGTTTTAAAGTTTACATACATTCTTGTCATGCATCCCTATTATTCATACATCTAACAGTTAAAATTTTGCGAAATTTTAAAGTGCGGAAAATAAAGCTAAGCTATTATAAGGCTTCGGGTATTAATTACATAGCCAAAAACAACCCGTAAAAGAAAACGATAAACGAAAGTAAAAGTCCTAATTAATCTATTACAACTTGTGAGCAATTACATCAATATGGTAAAAAAATAAATAAAGCGCACGCGAATAGAGAACGAAAGGGAATTAGGGTTTTGACCCCGTCTAACCTAATCGAAAGAAAAAAATTATTTTTGTTGTTTTTAATTATTTTTAAGAAAAAAAAAGAATAAGGTTTTTAATATAAATCTAATTAGTAATTAAATTAAATTAATAAAATAAAATTATTTGACCTATTTTTATGTTTTTGGTTATTTTTAAGAAAAAAAGAAAATAGAATTAAGTTAGAAACAAAAACCCTAATTGTTCTAATTAATTTTAATTTATTTACAAAATAATTAAAATTACCCTAAAATTAAGTAAACTAATTAAATTAATATTTATATAAAAAAATAAACCTAAATCTAATTGGATGAAAAATTGTTTTTTGTGATTTTTTTTAATAAAAAAAAAGAATTGATTTTATGTTAGTAAAAATAATTAAAACAATTAATAAAGACAAAATATAAAAAAAGAAGAAGAAGAATTGGGCCTGAGAAATCAGCAAAATGGGGGGTGTGAATAGCAAGCCCTGGGCCCAAAAGGAAGTGATCCATGTTGACTCCCACATTCCCATGCTATATGTTGATTGTGGTTATTGGTGGTCCTTCATATGATGGCCTTTAGATCTGGCCATCTGGAGATCCAACGGTTGAATCTTGAGGATGCATGATGATCTTCCTGCCTATACACGCGCCTGATCATGGAAAGAAAAATAATGTGAAATAATGGGGGGGACCTGGGATTCGAACCCAGGTCCTGAAGCCTTTTCCAACCACCTTGCTACCAACTGCGCTGGTCACGTTTCTTGTATACAAAACAAACAATAATCATTATATTAAAAACAAACGAAATAAAGAGAAATTCACGCGAAAATTCAAATGGACGAGTAGGGTGATGCCACGCCATCATCCATGTCATCTCTCCGTGGCTAAAAGGTTTGAAGACCTTTACCTACGGACAAACGTCCGTCACTACAAACCCTGCACACTGTAAAATCAAGTACAGGCACGATAAACACAATCCAATGCCATGAATCAACTCATATTGGCTTGCTGATCATCATGGCACCCTTCTCGGGGGCCAATTTTACCTGTGAGAAAAGACCCTAAAACAAAACCAAAAACCCTAGCAATGGTGGATTCTGATATAGCTTCCAAAAATGCAATTAAATAATATAGATAACTTGCAAATGATATGGTGAACAAGAATATATGATTAGAATGTGTTTAGGATGCGTGGAATATTAAAAACGATTTTGAGTTCGAAGGCAAACCGTGTGAGTGATGTAGGACGATTCTGGGTGTTTCAAGCCTGGCAAATGATTGGGTTAGCTCCAGGAGATTGCCAGCAAGCGATTGGAAGCTTCAGCACACCTTGAATTGGCCCATGGGAGGATATCCGTCTCACACTTTTCTTTGAAATTTTGAAGTTTTTCTCTTGTTCTTGGAGAAGCTCTGCACGAAAATTCTTGTGTTTAGGGTTCAATGATCTTCAGCATAAGTAATGAATCATATTAGGTTAATTATTTTTGGCCATGATCTTGAGAATTCATGAAGGGAATATTTGATCTTTAAGCCATATGAAATCTTTCCATAACCATGAAAATCATGCCCTTTTGCCTTGATTCGAATTTGATTGATTAGGCCATCTCATTTGGATTTGATCTTCATCAAAATCAGATCTTCCAAACAAATCTTGGTATTTTTTATTATTTATTTGATTTAAAATGATTTTTAATAAATAAAAACCATAATAAAATAAATAAATGGAGCAAATAAGATGTGGTGGCTGCCTTAGGTCTTGGACCATGTTGGAAAGGTGGTGCAAGTTTAAAAAGTTGGGCCCATTTAACAAAAAATGCATTTGTGAGCACATTTGACTTTTGGCAACTTTGCAAAAAAGGCCAACTTCACCAATGCACAACTTCCTCAATTTTGACTCTTTGAAGGTATTCTTGGACTTTTTAGAAAGCTTGAGATTTCCTCTAAGCACCTTTTGGTCTCATCTCAATTTGGTATTCCATGTTCATGTATGAAGCTTTGACAAAAAGGTGTTTTTGTTGACTTTTCAAAATGACCTATAATGTCTAAATTCATAACTTCTTGTGAGTGCATATTTTGAACTTTGGAGATGAAGATGGATTGTAGGTAATTGAATCCTCTTCAAAATGAGCTTTGTATGGGTCATTTCTCACAAAGTATGAGAAAGTTATGCTTGGTCAAAGTTGAGTTGACTTTTCTTACAAAACCTTAATTTAGCAACTTTTGGGTTTTGATGAATTGGGAGCAATCCTTGATGAATCATGATCAAACCTTGATCAAATGATGAATAATAATTCAAAATGAGGATGTTGACCAAAAATCTTGAAGTTTAACTGTATGGGGGCCACATTTGACTTTTGCCCTAGCATAGTCGATTTTCAGGCCTTTGAGCAATTAACTGAGCAAACTTTCTCTGTAGGGCTTGAAACTTGACATGGATGTTCTTGAGAACATATTAGGACAATGGTAAGCATTTGGGATCCCTTGGACTCAAGTATCTTGATGCAACATGAAACCTTAATTTGAGGTAGACTACTTTAGGAGAGAGCTTGTCTGGACTTCCTTGAGCAACTTGAGGACCTCACTTGAAATGTATTGAGAAATATGGGAGGGAAAATTTTGGGGTACAACAGCTGCCCCTGTTCAATCTTCTTAAACCTGAATATTTAGATTGGCTTATCTGCCTTTCGTGATCTGAAGGTGGAAGATGATTGAACACTAGAGTGCCCAGAAATTTGCACTCGCGTGAAGTGGTATTTGTCTTGTGATGTCGGGAATGGGCTTATAGATGCCATTTGGAGATTGATGACAGAAGATGGGCTTAAAGATGCCATCCGAAGGAGTGTCGATCGCATAAGATATTCCTTAGCGAGAGATTGTATACCTGTTGTTGAGGAGGATTTTGCTGGGGAATGCCGGTCTCTGTCTTGAGAGAAAAGTTTGAATTTTAGGAGCTTCGGTCGTCCGTTATTCTACTGGGAAATCGTCTCTTAGTTGAAGAGGTGAAAATGAACTACTATCTGGTCCTGATCCAGGCTTCATAGTGATAAGATCGACTGCTATCTAGTCGTAATCCAGGATTGACAGTGACTTACTGGGGAGATGAGATTAAACTTGCTATCCGGTCGTAATCCAGGCTTTGCAATTTCTTGTACCGCTATCTGGTCATAATCCAGGCTTCACGATGTTTCATACCATTATCTAGTCGAATCCAGGCTTCATGGTGTCTTGTACTGCTATCTGGTCGAATCTAGGCTTCACAATACCTTACTTCTTATCTGGTCGAAATCCAGGCTTCAGGAGAAATCAAGTGGTTATCCAGTCGTATCCGGGCTTCCATTTGATTTAAGGCCTACTAATATCCGGTCGACTCCAGGCTTCATAGTAATTGGCAGGGTAAACTTCTATTTGGTCGAAATCCAAGCTTCACAGTGTCCCTTACTGTTATCTGGTCGTAACCCAGGCTTCAACGTCTTTTACCGCTATCTGGTCGTAATCCAGGATTCACGATGTCTCATACCATTATCTGGTCGAATCCAGGCTTCATGGTGTTTGGAGAAATCAAGATACTATCCGGTAAAACCCGGGCTTCATAACTTGTATTAAAGATATACCACTATCTGGTCGTAATCCAGGCTTCACAATGTCTTCTACCATTATCTGGTTGTAATTTAGGCTTCATGGTCTTGTATTTCTATCTGGTCGTAATCCAGGCTTCACAATAACTTGCTGAGCTGTTATCTGGTCGTAATTCGGGCTTCACGGCTTGTGTTTATGATATACCACTATCTGGTCAAATCCAGGCTTCATGGTAACTTACTGAGCTGTTATTCGGTTGTAATCCGGGCTTCACGACTTGCTGGGGACTAAACTATTATCCAGTCGCATCCGGGCTTCATATCTTAGTGATAAACCACTATCTGGTTGAATCCAGGCTTCACAGTGTTTGATACTATTATCCGGTCGTTCTCCGGTGTTGTACCCCAAAATTTGCCCTCATGTTTTTCCAAGATTTTCCTCTTGCATAGGTGGTTATAAACCTTTGCCTAAAGACAAGGAAATTTTTCAATTGATGGTTAAGTATACTTCGATTGGTACCTAAAAAATGCCCTTCAATTGGCATCTCCAAAGTGCCTTTCGATTGGCATCTCCAAAATGCATTTTGATTGGCATCTCCAAAATACTTTTTGATTGACATCTACATAGCATCCTTCGATTGACATCTGCAAAAGGCCTTTCGATTGGCCTCATCACAAGCCTTTCAATGGGCATTGTGTCCAAGCCTTTCGATTGGCATGGTAAGGGATCCTTCGATTTAGTATTGTGTCAAAGTCCTTCGATTGGTATTTGGACAAGGGCCCTTCGAAGAATTCCTTCCAGGCCATTCGAAAGAGGCCATCAACAGGGCACTCAAAAAATATGTCCAGGCCAAATTCTTGCCTTGTTTGTTCATAATTCCACAACGAGCTGATTCGACCAGGAAAATCTCTTCAAAAGGACAGGAAATAGAAGCAAAGGGTGGTCCAATCGAAGGAGCCCTGGTATTGAAGCTGACACAATTCGACTCAGAACCATTAAGGAGAACAAGGTTCTAATAAGGAAAGTCTTGATTGGCTCAAATTGGAGTTTAAGGCTGGCAAGGAAGGCAGGTTCAAAGGAAGGAAGGAAGGGTATTTGTTCCAAAATAAGCCAAAAATCTCACAATCGAAAGAATCTTCTCTCAATCGAATAAGGAATGAAATGGGCTGGCATGACTAAGAAAAAACACACATCCTAACCTATCCATGCCAGATTCTTGCCTTGTTTACTCCCAATCCCACAAAAGTTGATTCAACATGGGTGATTCTTTTCGAATCAAGAAATCGAAGCAGAGGAAGGTTCAATCGAAGGGGCTATGCAATCGAAGCTGGAGTAATTCAAATTGGGACTTTCAGGCCACCGAAGAGATAAAATTAGAAGGGAGTTGGATTTTCAGGGGCAGGTCAGCTTTCGATTCTCATCATGTTGGAGGCCCAAACAACTCATAACAGGCTGGCAGTAACGTATGAAAATAGATTGGCACTTGATTGAATCAAATATAGCCACTCTTTATGAAGAAATCAAATCAAATATCTTCATCATAATGGACCAAGATTTGATACACAAATATTGACCTAAATTCCTTTGTCTATATAAACCTTATGCTCTAGAAGAAAAAGAGGCGGATGAACTAGAGAAAAACTTGAAAAAATACCAAGAAAGTGTAAACATGAATTCCTATTCCCAGGCATCCTCAAGGCCTTCTAGCTATCCCAATCGATTCCTGGGAGTGCAGGCAAGCAAAAGCAATCAAAACCAAGCATTTCCAGGCCCCATAACACACTGTAAGGCATTCACGACACCCACCTTTTCTTGAATTATGTTTGCATAATTCTTGCACATTCAACATAATATAATCATAGATTCTTATTCACCATGACAATTGCAAGCTTTCTATAATACCCAATTGCATTTTCATAGACTGAATCGAGAACTGCCATTGTTAGGTTTTTGGATTCCGTTTTAGGGTTTTTGCTTGCAGGTAAAATTATCCTTCATGAATGGTACCATCATGTTCAGAATGACAAGACGAATCCAACCATGGCATTAGAAGTCATTTATCGTGCCCATGGATAATTTTGAGATGAACCAGGCTTGTAGTTACTGACAAACGTCTGTAGGTAAAAGTTTGGAACTTTTACCAACGAAACGAGGTCAGGGATAACCTGCGTGTCACCTTTCCATTGGCATATTTGAATTCTGGCGCGCGTTTTCTTTGTGCTCCACTAAATTCTTTTATTTTCCATATTATTATTATTATTACTTATTTTATGTACAAAAAGAACAAGTGGCGCAGTTGGAAAGTGTAGTGTTGGATAATGCTTCAGGACCTGGGTTCGAATCCCAGGTCCCCCACTTTTCTCATATTATTTTCTTTCAGGCAATCTCATGCATACACAAGCAAAGGGACTACTATAGACTTTCAAGATCTAACCCTTGGATCTCCAGATGGCCAAATCTGATGGCCATCATCTGAAGGTGCATTATGAAGCCTAGTCAACACAAAGCATATGATCATGCAAGTCAACGCGGACCTCTCTTTTTGGGCCCAAATTTTGATATTTACACCCCCCACATTGCTCAGGCCCAAACTTCTTTCTCTATTCTGTTTATTTTTACTTATTTCATTTAATTTATTTATTTTATTTTACTAACCAATCAATTATTTTCTTTTTATCAAAAAAATCACAAAAATAATACTTTTCATAAATTAGGTTTAGATTTTATTTATTTTTTACACAAAAAATTAAATAATTTAATTAGGTTGTTAATATTAGATAACTTTAATTCCTTTTGTAAATAATTAAAATAATTAGAAATTAGGGTTTTGTCCAAATTCAATTATATTTTATTTTTTCCTAAAATAATCAAATACAAAAAAATAGGCCATGTAATTATTTTCATTAATTAATTTAATCACTAATTATTTTTGTATTTAATTTTAAAACCTAATCTTTTTCTTAAAAAAATATTAAAAACAACAAAAAACATCTTCTCTTTTGATTAGGTTAGAAGGGTCAAAACCCTAATTCTCTCTCGATCTAATTTTTCTCGCGCGCATTTTATTATTTATTTTTACCCTATTATTGTAAATGTTCACAAGTTGTAATAGTTAATTAGGTCTTTATTTTTATCGCGTTATTTTCAAAGGGTTTGTTTTTGGCTATGTAAATACCCTAAGCCTTGTAATAGCGTAGTTTAATTTCTGCACTTTAAATTCCGCAAAATATTAAACTGTTAGATGTATGATATTAGGATGCATGACAAGAATGTATGTTAAACTTTAAAACAGTTAGATAACCCTAAAATGTGCAAAGATTATAATCTGAAATTGAATCACTCGCACATGCGCACTCCTAGGGTACACTCCCACTTGGTTGCCTTCAGTAAACGGTCATTGAGTATAGGATGCTTTAGTGGTCGTCCTTTTGTCCAAAGATCAAAGTTGCCTCGGAAAGGTTGCCCCGGATGTTGTTGCCTCAGATAATTGATCTAAGACATTAGGGTTATTACTAAGACGTCCTAACATTGCTTTAGTGACCGTACGTCCCTTTCGAATTGACCCTAAAAACTCCAACGACGGTGTTACCTACTCACTAATAGTGGGATAGCGCTGTCTAAAGGAAATGAACATATAACAATTATTTTTTCGATTAGGTAGATTAGTTCTTAAGTACTTGCTCAATCCAAACAAAAGTTTTCACACTTACACTCCTTTACAAACAAAATATTCAAAAACACTTAATTACACTCTTGAAGACAGAAGCAAGAGTTAAATCGAAGTCAAAACAAAAGCTTTTCAAATCACACAAACACAAAGAAAACAATTTTGAAAATGATGAGCAAGTACGTAAGAGCCCGTAGATAACTACGGATAGAAAGGGTGCTAATACCTTCCCTTTCTATAATCTACCCCCCGTACTCAAAAATATCTCGAAAAAGGAATTTTTCTGTGCTTTTTTCCTTTCCTTGTTGGATAAAATAAAAGGCGGTGGCGACTCTTGCTTACCGCGACATTTTGCGAACACAAACGCAAAACGCAAACCAGCAAATTCCTTAAAAAAGGGAAACAAGTCCCGGTTCTGGCCACCGTATCACAGAACTGGCGACTCTGTTGGGGATTTAATAAGTGGGGTGTACCTTAGGATTAGTTCATCATATTGTTTTCAAATGTTTGATTTTTTTGCTTTATCTTTGTGGGCTTTGTATCGGAGTTACTATAGATCCTAACCCGGATTTGGGGATACCTTTTAGGTAAGTAGAAATAGACTGTGAGGGAACTGTATAGCATAGACCGATACGGTTGAAGCAGTAGTTACGTTGGTGTGACACATTAGTTGGTACCGATATCCCTTGTGGAGGAACAAGGAGAGTATGGGGCTTCTAATGGGTCATTAAGCATCAACTGACCTTAGAACCTATAATTGGCCAACTTGGCCATAGAAAGTAGCAGTATGCTACACTCATTGAGACCATACTCTCGAGATGGTTCCGACTGCAAGAAAAGATTGCGTGACTGGAATTATGACCGATGGAGGATGGTCAGTGATATTGAGAACCTCTAAAACCCGGTTACTATTATTAGGACAGGTTGAACCAACTGAACTTCAAGAGGGTAATACCTAGACCCCATGTAAACCTAAACCTAAGGCTATTTGTGTGACTTGTATGCCTTCAACTTGAACTACTTGCACATTTTCATTATCTGACAACATGAGTTCCTTGCAGGTTTTGTTTACATCCCTTATCCTATAACTTGGATTTCTTGCCGGATTTACTTGTTTATATCACCTCGCACTTTTGCTTAAACAATAGCATACACATCATAACATCATGCCTTAACATTTGCTTAACCATTTCAAGGATCTCAAGGGTTTGTGATGCAGGTTATGGTAAATCAAATGTCCAGCAAGGGGCAAAGGGGATTTATTTTCCTCTAGCCAATGTCGTCTAGAAATCAAAACATGATAACTTGAGTCAGTGGCTATGACCCACTCGATATGGTGAGCTTGACTCTTGAAGAAGGACTCTTAACGACATGAAGTTTCTTCAATCAAGCTGCAACCAAATTCCAACAGTTTCTTGTTTACCCCGCGAGATCCTTGAAAACATTGCATACATATCATACATATCATTTCATAATGGGTCTTCCATTACCGGTCTCTCATGTCCCCGCTGTTTATTTCAGCAATGGCTCTCAAACAATACAACCAAGATCTTTATACTCAAGAAACTCAGTTCAGGGAAATCTTCCTAAACCTATCAAAGGGACATGAAGAGTTGAAAACACTCCTCGTTGGGAATTTGGTCAAGAAAAGTCCTGAAGACAATAAGGACGAAGGGCTGGAACAACTGCAAGCTGAGGTAGACACAATGAGAACCCAAATGCTGGGGCAGATGGCCCTTATCCAAGGCTTAGCCCGGGAATAAGAAGAGTTGAGAACCATTATCAACCAGCTTCATCAAGACCGATACAACAGTATGAAGCAAACAGTCGAGACCGGGGACCAAGTCATTGATCAGCCTCCAAGAAGACAAGGGTTTGGTTTGGTGAAGAATGGACCTCTCCAAGTTGCTACTACATCACGGTTCCAACAACAACCTTGCCAAAAACAATGGGTTAATCAAAGTAAGCCAGATACACCCAAGAGGAAGTTTACCAAGCTCAACATACCGCTGTCTCAAGCGTTACAACACATGTTGAAGATGAATCTGGTGACGTTGATAGGACCTCATCCGAATCCCAAGACTTCTTCACCTAACTACAATCCTGATGCAAGGTCTGCATATCACTCCAACAATCCGGGGCATGATACTGACGACTGTTGGCAGTTGAAATACAAAATTCAAAACCTGATTGATGAAGGAGCATTGGAATTCACACAAGATGGTCAACTGGAATGCTTCTGTCAATCCTCCAAGGCTCACCATTTGAAGTGACGAGTTCTGACAAGAGAGGGCTTTTGTTCATTAGAATTTTCAAGTTGTAATTTTCTTTTGATTGTTCGAACTTTTGTTCATGCAAACTTTGTTACTATTATCAATGCATTGCATATGTCTGTTTTGAATCAATGCATTCGTATTCACTATATTTAAATTGCTTTCCTTTTTGTGATGTTCAACTCTCGATTAAAAAATTTTAAGCCTTTAGAGGGAGGATGACGAAAATGATATCAAAATCTCTGCAGTATGCTTTTGAACAGACCCCGCTGACGATGTACAGGCGTTGTTTCAAATCCTAAACAGTGGAGTTATAAGGAAGATAATCCCTCGTCAACCCCTTTGAGCCAAAGAAGTAGGAGTTTTTCTTTTCACAAGTTAAAACCCTTAATCACAACCCGCGACAGGGTAGTTTTCTCAGTTAATTCAGGTGGACAATGAATGGCTTCAAAAACGTCCTTCCAAAACGAAAGACAGTGATGGTTTCCTATAATCGTCAAGACAGGCAGTCATTATCTCTCAAAATAAAAGCCCATTAAGTCAAAACCTATGAAGGAGACTTAAGAAAAAAAACTGGGGCATCCCGCTGACTGTAATCACAAAAGAAATAGTTCAGACAAAAGACAGGGATAATAAAATCAAAAAGAAAGAGGTCCTACAAACCCTAAACAAAAAAAAGAAATGACTGCCTATTCAAAATAAACTGTCAGTATCCGAACCATCACTGGAATATCAGAGCAAAGACTCAAACAGGATCTAAATGCATAATTAGCTGAGTTTAAGATCGAAGAACATCATGAAGAACGGGTGGGTACAAATAAAATTTGAGCCTTTATTCTTTGTTTCTTAAACCGTGAACCAGGCCACGTTATAACCCTTAAAAGTCCTAGCTGAAGCATGGGTTAGTTCGAAAGCATACTGTTACAAAAAGGTATCCTGACTCCTGTAGGACTTACTGTAAATCCTGAGTTGACATCACGTTTTACAAAATTTGCTTGTTTTATTGAAAAATTCATTTTCAAGACAGACATAAGCTTTGCATTCTTAAAATAACATTGTTTGTATATGATTATTTGTTCAATAGCAGAGAAACTCGCACGACGAATATCTAGTGAACAAAAACCTTCTCAATAAAAAGGATCACCTCAAATGGAAAAACACTTCCAATCAAGGGGCACGACATGGTTATTGTCCATCATCTGGGGCAGCCAAGTCAAGATTCAAGGAATCTCTCAAAGATGCCAAATAGCCAGGGACAAATCTCCATCTGAACCACTTGAGGCATTGGACATGAATTCGAGCAACGAATTTTGTATGATCAAATGAACATCTTCTGGTGGTGTGGCAACACAACCGATAGTGACACCTCCCTACACCCTGAGAGCGTGGACATAGTCAAAAAAGTACTGCGCATGAATAAAGACCCGCTAGGTTGACTGGCCTAGGCAGAAATAAGGGCATCCCGACGAACCAAAAGGGTTCGGCCAAAAATTAGGGATAAAAAACAAAAAGATATGTACACCTGGCAAGCCGAAAACCTGAAAAGGCGGTTTGGGCAAAAAAGGGTATCCCGGTGGACTAAAAACCCGAAAGGGCGGTCCAGGAAAAAATTAGGGATCAAGACGTACGACTATGTCCCATTATCTTGTCATTTGCCTACCAGAAGAAGACTTAGCATTCCAATCGGCAGTTACCAAGCACCTCATAAGCCGGGATGACACTCAATCCACAAGGCCTCCGCAGGCACCTTCTCCAGCAGATACAAGGGCAGAAAAGTCTCGATACAAAGTCATTGTCATATCCTCAGTGTGCGTCCCAGTAACATGCACTCCCCGCAGAGTAAGAAAAAGACAGTCATGTTAGTGGTCCCGAATAGGACACCACTCTCCCCAGCTGAGGCTCGCAACCGCAAATGAGTCAGTAAGATTCTCCCCAAGCAGAGTTTGTCTATCACCAGAACTGGAAGATTATCCCCAGTAGAGTCTAAAAGATTATCCCCATTGAAGTCGCAATTGGAAAATCATCCCCAGCGGAGTTCATTCCTTTCACAAACAGAAACTCAATTCCCAACAGAGTTTATCATCGCCAACAACGGTAATTCATCCTCGGCTGAGGTTATTCTTACAAATCAACAGGTCCTCTAGTAGAACATGTCCTCCCCACAAAGACATTTCCTCGTCAGGTTTATTCCCTAGCAGAGTTATTCTCTTATATAGGATCATTCTCACGATCATCTTCAGTCACTATCCCCGGTGGAAACGAAGAGTTCAACTTCTTGCACTCTCCAGCAGCAGCCCAAGATTTATTTTCCCCAGCTAGCGGATATCATAAAAACATTACACGCCCATACATTATGACGTACGCATACGCATCATACAAAACAATCTCATTTATTTTGAAAACATCATTGCTTGATACATATCATGCATTACATACAACTAACCTTTATCTTTCAGGAAAGATACAATCAAATTCTCGCAAAAAAAAACTCAAGCTATGAAGCTCGGGCACGACCGGATAGTATCTTGAATTCTACATCATATTGTGAAGCCCAGATAACAGTATCAAACACCGCAAAGCCTGGATTCGACCAGAAAGTAGCTTATCTTTAAACTATGAAGCCTGGAGTACAACCGGATAATAGTTTAATCCCCAGTAAGTCACTGTAAAGCCTGGATTACGACCAGATAGCAGTCGGTCTTATCACTGTGAAGCCTGGACCATGACCAGATAGTAGTTCAAATTCAACTTTCCTCTTCAATAGAGACGATTCCTCAGTAGAATAACGTACGACAGAAGTTCCTAAATTTCAATAGAGATGATTCCTCAGTAGAATAACGGACGAACGGAGTTCCTAAATTTCAACATAGATGATTCCTCAGTAAAATAGCGGACGACCGAAGTTCCTAAATTTCAACAGAGATGATTCCTCAGTAGAATAACAGACGACCGAAGTTCCTAAATTTCAACAGAGATGATTCCTCAGTAGAATAACGGACGACCGAAGTTCCTAAATTTCAACAGAGATGATTCCTCAGTAGAATAACAGACGACTGAAGTTCCTAAATTTCAACAGAGATGATTCCTCAGTATAATAACGGACGACCGAAGTTCCTAAATTTCAACAGAGATGATTCCTCAGTAGAATAACGGACGACCGAAGTTCCTAAATTTCAACAGAGATGATTCCTCAGTAGAATAACGGACGACCGAAGTTCCTAAATTTCAACAGAGATGATTCCTCAGTAGAATAAAGGACGACCGAAGTTCCTAAATTTCAACAGAGATGATTCCTCAGTGGAATAACGGACGACCGAAGTTCCTAAATTTCAACAGAGATGATTCTTCAGTAGAATAACAGACAACCGAAGTTCCTAAATTTCAACATAGATGATACCCCAATAGAATAACGGACGACTGAAGCTCCTAAAATTCTATTTCTCTCAAGACTGAGATTAGCATTCCCTGGAGGAATCTTCCTCAACAACAGGTATACAAGCTCTCGCTAAGGAATCTCTTATGCGATCTACACTCCTTCAGATGGCATCTTTAAGCCCATCCCCTCGTCAGCAATTTCCAAATGGCATCTGTAAGCCCATTCCCAACATCGCAAGACAGATACCACTTCATGCGAGTGCAAATTTCTGGGCACTCTAGTGTTCAATCATCTTCCACCCTCGGATCACGAAAGGCACGAAAGCCAATCGACATCCTCAGGTTTAAGAAGATTGAACAGGGGGAGTTGTTGTACCCCAAAATTTGCCCTCATGTTTTTCCAAGATTTTCCTCTTGCATAGGTGGTTATAAACCTTTGCCTAAACACAAGGAAATTTTTTAATTGATGGTTAAGTATCTTTTGATTGGCACCTACAAAATGCCCTTCGATTGGCATCTCCAAAGTGCCTTTCAATTGGCATCTCCAAAATGCATTTTGATTGGCATCTCCAAAATACTTTTCGATTGACATCTACATAGCATCCTTTGATTGACATCTGCAAAAGGCCTTTCGATTGGCCTCATGACAAGCCTTTCAATGGGCATCATGTCCAAGCCTTTCGATTGGCATGGCAAGGGATCCTTCGATTTAGTATTGTGTCAAAGTCCTTCGATTGGTATTTGGACAAGGGCCCTTCGAAGAATTCCTTCCAGGCCATTCGAAAGAGGCCATCAACAGGGCACTCGAAAAATATGTCTAGGCCAGATTCTTTCCTTGTTTGTTCATAATTCCACAAAGAGCTGATTCGACCAGGAAATTCTCTTCAAAAGGACAGGAAATAGAAGCAAAGGGTGGTCCAATCAAAGGAGCCCTAGTATTGAAGATGACACAATTCGACTCAGAACCATTAAGGAGAATAAGGTTATAATAAGGAAAGTCTTGATTGGCTCAAATTGGAGTTTAAGGCTAGCAAGGAAGGCAGGTTCGAAGGAACGAAGGAAGGATATTTGTTCCAAAATAAGCCAGAAATCTCACAATCGAAAGAATCTTCTCTCAATCAAATAAGGAATGAAATGGGCTGGCATGACTAAGAAAAAACACATATCCTAACCTATCCAGGCCAGATTCTTGCCTTGTTTACTCCCAACCCCACAAAAGTTGATTCGACATGGGTGATTCTTTTCGAATCAAGCAATCGAAGCAGAGGAAGGTTCAATCGAAGGGGGGATATACAATCGAAGCTGGAGTAATTCGAATTGGGACTTTGAGGCCACCGAAGAGAGAAAATTAGAAGGGAGTTGGATTTTTAGGGGCAGGTCAGCTTTCGATTCTCATCATGTTTGAGGCCCAAACAACTCATAACAGGTTGGCAGTAACGTATGAAAATAGATTGGCACTTGATTGAATCAAATATAACAAGTATTTATGAAGAAATCAAATAAAATATATTCATCATAATGGACCAAGATTCGATACCCAAATATTGACCTAAATTCCTTTGTCTATATAAACCTTATGCTCTAGGAGAAAAAGAGGCAGATGAACCAGAGAAAAACTTGAAAAAATACCAAGAAAGTGTAAACACGAATTCCTATTTCCAAGCATCCTCAAGGCCTTCTAGCTATCCCAATTGATTCCTGGGAGTGCAGGCAAGCAAAAGCAATCAAAACCAAGCATTTCCAGGCCCCATAATGCACTGTAAGGCATTCACGACACCCACCTTTTCTTGAATTCTGTTTGCATAATTCTTGCACATTCAACATAATATAATCATAGATTCTTGTTCACCATGACAATTGCAAGCTTTCTATAATACCCAATTGCATTTTCATAGACTGAATCGAGAACTGCCATTGTTAGGTTTTTGGATTCTGTTTTAGGATTTTTGCTTGCAGGTAAAATTAGCCTTCATGAATGTTACCATCATGTTCAGAATGACAAGACGAATCCAACCATGGCATTAGAAGTCATTTATCGTGCCCATGGAGAATTTTGAGATTAACCAGGCTTGTAGCTACGGACAAACGTACGTAGGTAAAAGTTTGGAACTTTTACCAACGGAACGAGGTCAGGGATGACCTGCGTGTCACCTTTCCATTGGCATATTTGAATTCTGGCGCGCGTTTTCTTTGTGCTCCACTAACTTCTTTTATTTTCCATATTATTATTATTACTTATTTTATGTACAAAATGAACAAGTAGCGCAATTGGTATGTGTAGTGTTGGATAATGCTTCAGGACCCGGGTTCGAATCCCAGGTCCCCCACTTTTCTCATATTATTTTCTTTCAGGCAATCTCATGCATACACAAGCCAAGGGACTACCATAGACTTTCAGGATCTAACCCTTGGATCTCCAGATGGCCAAATCTGATGGCCATCATCTGAAGGTGCATTACGAAGCCTAGTCAACACAAAGCAGATGATCATGCAAGTCAACGTGGAACTCTCTTTTTGGGCCCAGATTTGGATATTTACACCCCCACATTGCTCAGGCCCAAACTTCTTTCTCGATTATGTTTATTTTACTTATTTTATTTAATTTATTTATTTTATTTTACTAACCAATCAATTATTTTCTTTTTATTAAAAAATCACAAAAATAATACTTTTCATAAATTAGGTTTAGATTTTATTTATTTTTTACACAAAAAAATTAAATAATTTAATTAGGTTGTTAATATTAGATAACTTTAATTCTTTTTGTAAATAATTAAAATAATTAGAAAATTAGGGTTTTGTCCAAATTCAATTATATTTTATTTTTTCCTAAAATAATCAAATACAAAAAAATAGGCCATGTAATTATTTTCATTAATTAATTTAATCACTAATTATTTTTGTATTTAATTTTAAAACCTAATCTTTTTCTTAAAAAAATATTAAAAACAACAAAAAACATTTTCTCTTTTGATTAGGTTAGAAGGGTCAAAACCCTAATTCTCTCTCGATCTAATTTTTCTCGTGCGCATTTTATTATTTATTTTTACCCTATTATTGTAAATGTTCACAAGTTGTAATAGTTAATTAGGTCTTCATTTTTATCGCTTTATTTTCAAAGGGTTTGTTTTTGGCTATGTAAATACCTGAAGCCTTGTAACAGCGTAGTTTAATTTCCGCACTTTAAATTTCGCAAAATATTAAACTGTTAGATGTATGATATTAGGATGCATGACAAGAATGTATGTTAAACTTTAAAACAGTTAGATAACCCTAAAATGTGCAAAGATAATAATTTGAAATTGAATCACTCGCACATGCACACTCCTAGGGTACACTCCCACTTGGTTGCCTTCGGTAAACGGTCATTGAGTATAGGATGCTTTAGTGGTCGTCCTTTTGTCCAAAGATCAAAGTTGCCTCAGAAAGGTTGCCTCGGATGTTGTTGCCTCAGATAATTGATCTAAGATATTAGGGTTATTACTAAGACGTCCTAACATTGCTTTAGTGACCGTACATCCCTTTCGAATTGACCCTCAAAACTCCAACGACGGTGCTACCTACTCACTAATAGTGGGATAGCACTGTCTAAAGGAAATGAACATAGAACGATTCTTTTTTTGAGTAGGTAGATTAGTTCTTAAGTACTTTCTCAATCCAAACAAAAATTTTCACACTTACACTCCTTTACAAACAAAGTTTTCAAAAACACTTTACTACACTCTTGAAGACAGAAGCAAGAGTTAAATTGAAGTCAAAATAAAAGATTTTCAAATCACACAAACACAAAGCAAACAATTTTGAAAATGATGAGCAAGTACCTAAGAGCCCGTAGATAACTACGGATAGAAAGGGTGCTTATACCTTCCCTTTCTATAATCTACCCCCCGTACTCAGAAATATCTCGAAAAAGGAATTTTTTTGTGCTTTTTTCCTTTCCTTGTTGGATAAAATAAAAGACAATGGCAACTCTTGCTTACCGCGACATTTTGCAAACACAAACGCAAAACGCAAACCAACAAATTCCTTTAAAAAGGGAAACAAGTCCCGGTTCTGGTCACCGTATCACATCCGGGTTTCACAATATGATGGAGTAATCAAGATATTATTCGGTCGTACCCGGGATTAATAGATTGAACTTTGTGAGAATTTGATTATATCTTTCCTGAAAGGTAAAGGATTAGTCGTATGTAATGTCATGATGCATGACATGTATCGAGCAGTGATGTTCTCAAAATAAATGAGATTGTGTTGTATGATGCGTATGCATGTGTCATGATGTATGGAAATGTGATGTTTTTTAGCTGGGGAAAATAAATCCCGGATTGCTGCTGGAGAATATGAAGAATTTTACTCGCTGGGGATAACGACCGAAGATGATTGGGAGAATAATCCTGCTGGAGAATACATTGGTGAGAGAATGACTCTGTGGGGAAGAGATACTCTGTCAGAAGATCCGATGATTTGGGGCAACAACCTCGGCTGTGGATGAATTACCGTTGCTGGCGATGATGAACCTTGTTGGGGATTGAGTTTCTGCTTGTGGAAGAACTAAAATCCACTGGGGATAATCTTCTAGTGCTGACGATAGATAAACTCTGCTTGGGGAGAATCCCTACCGACTCATTTGCAATTGCGAACCTCAGCTGGGGAGAGTTGTGTCCTGTTCGAGAAAGCTAACATCACTATCTTTTTCTTACTCAGTGGGGAGCGTATATACTTTTAATCATTTTCTCCAGCTGGGTCTATCCATGTACCTGGTGAATAGAGCAACTGTAAGGTCTGGACATTTCTCGTTTGCCCTTGTTTCTGAAATTACGAGTAATCGTCTTTTGTTTCGCATGTAAATATTTATGAGCAACAATTATTTTCAAATGCATATATAAAAAATGAACCATTGGACGTTCTTGCAAAACAAAACAGAAAAAGAAAAACAATTTGAAATTTCTTTGTGAAAATGAATTGTATTGATTTTGAAGTTGGCCTGTAAATAGGCGTTTTTGTACAAGAGGCTGACGTCCTAGTAAGAGAACGCCGCCGAAAGATGAATTATACAATTTGTGAAAAATAAAGAAAAACAGCTATGTGAACAATCCCACTGGGTTCTAACTCTGCTATTTCCTTTATATCTTTGAGCATCTCATCACTTTGCTACTTGGTTGAAGGTAGATCAGATTGATTGGCGCCGTCCGAGCTTGATAGTCGATACCGAAGTCTGGTTGCAAGATGATCCAATGAGACATAGTATTACGCTTTGATCCCTAATTTTTTCTTGGACCGCCCTTTTGGGTTTTCAGTCCACTGGGATACCCTTTTTTGCCCAAGCCGCCTTTTCAGGTTTTCGACTTGCCGGGTGTAAAGTCTTTTCATTTTCATCCCTTATTTTTGCCTGAACCCTTTTGGTTCGCTGGGAAGCCCTTATTTTTGCCTAGGCCAGTCAACCTAGCGGGTCTTTGATTATGCGTAGTATTTTTTCACTATGTCTGCATTGACGGGGTGAGGAAGGTCGTCACCATCCATGGTGGTTAGAATCATAGCTCCTTCCGAGAAAATGTTCTTAACCACAAATGACCCTTCGTACGTGGGGGTCCATTTTCCCCTGGGATCACCTTGCGGAAGTATGATGCGTTTGATCACTAGATCCCCGACTTGATATTCTTGTCGTCTGACTTTCTTGTTAAACGCCTTGATCATTCGCTTTTGATACGTCTGACCATAACAAATAGTAGTAAGTCTCTTCTCATCGATTAAGTTCAGCTGATCAAGCCGGGTCTGGATCCAATCGTCCTCGCTCAAACCTGCACCCTTCATAATCCGAAGAGAGGGTATCTGAACCTCAATGGGTAAGACTAATTCCATGTCATACACCAAAGAGTAGGGTGTTGCCCCTGTTGAAGTCTACGCTGAGGTACGGTACCCATGAAGAGCGAATGGTAACATCTCATACCAGTCTTTGTATGTCACCGTCATCTTCTGCACAATCTTCTTGATGTTCTTATTAGCCGCTTCAACAGCCCCATTCATCTTCGGCCGGTAAGGAGAAGAATTGTGATGCTGTATCTTGAACTGCTTGCAAAGCTCGGTGATCACCGTATTGTTGAGATTTGTGCCATTGTCCGTAATGATCCTCTCTGGTACACCGTATCGACATATCAGATTGTGTCGGATGAACTCCGCCACGACGTTCTTGGTTACTGTATCAAAGGAAGCTGCCTTAACCCACTTCCTGAAATAATCAATTGCTACCAGAATGAAACGATGCTCGTTGGACGCAGTATGTCTGATCTCGCCGATCATGTCAATGCCCCATATTGCAAAAGGCCAAGGAGCTGCCAAGACATTCAGAGGAACCAGAGGTACATGTACCTTATCCGCATAGACTTGGCATTTATGATAGGTCCGAGAATGCTGATAACAATCGGCTTCCATAGTAGACCAATAGTACCCTGCCCGTAGGATTTTCTTTGCCATGGTATGTCCACTGGAATGAGTTCTGAAAGTACCTTCATGCAACTCTGCCATAATCCTTTCTGCCTCGTTCTTGTCCACACATCGCAATAAGGTTGAGTCATGGTTATGCTTGTAAAGAATACCATTACTGATGAAGAACTTCGCACCGAACCTTCTCATAAACTTCTTGTCGTTAACAGATGCGCCCTCGGGGTATTCTTGAGCCTCAAGATACCTCTTTACCTCGTGAAACCAGGGTTTATCTGCCACCTCTTCAGTCTCAATGTCACAACAATGTGCAGGTTCGTCCAACCTCTCGATAGTAATCCGGGGAGCTTCATTGTCCCACCTGACCTTGAACATAGAAGACATAGTAGCTAGCGCGTCCTCTAACTGATTCTCCTCTCTCAGGAAGTGTTCAAAGGTTATCTCCTCGAAGTGTGGAAGCAATGTCAATACATACTCCTTGTAAGGAATAAGATTTGGGTGTTTCGTATCCCACTCACCCTTAATCTGACTGATCACAAGAGCGGAATCTCTGAATACACTCAAGAACTTAATCCTCAGGTCAATAGCTGCTCGAAGGCCTATGATGCACGCTTCATACTCCACCATGTTGTTGGTGTAGTTAAAACATAATAGGGCGCTGAATGGAGTATGACAGCCTTCAAGAGATATAATCACGGCGCCAATTCCATTACCCAAAGAGTTTGAAGCTCCGTCAAAATACATAGACCATCGGGATCCCTCCTCAGGTCCTTCATCCGGTCCAGGTGTTTCACAGTCGGTCACCAACATGATGTTCTCGTCCGGAAACTCGAAATTCATAGACTGGTAATTATCCACGGCCTGATGTGCCAAATGATCTTCCAACACACTCCCCTTGATTGCCTTTTGGGTCGTGTATAGGATGTCATACTCAGTCAAGATCATCTTCCATCTTGCTATTCTTCCGGACAAGGCAGGCTTTTCGAAGATATACTTGATTGGGTCCATCTTTGATATCAATAGAGTAGTGTGAGTCAGCATATACTGTCTCAGCCGGCGAGCAGCCCATGCCAAAGCGCAACAATTTTTCTCAAGCAGTGAGTATCGGGTCTCACAGTCGGTAAACTTTTTGCTAAGGTAGTAAATAGCATGCTCTTTTCGCCCAGACTCGTCATGCTGCCCCAGCATACACCCCATCAAATTGTCGAGTACTTTAAAGTATAAGATCAAAGGTTTCCCTTCAACTGGAGGCATCAAAATAGGTGGCTCTTGAAGAAATTCCTTGATCCTTTCGAAAGCAGCTTGACATTCATCATTCCATTTCACTACTTGATCTTTCTTCAGCAGCTTGAAGATTGGCTCACAAGTAGCAGTCAGGTGTGAAATGAATCGAGCAATGTAGTTCAACCGTCCCAAAAAGCCTCTGACTTCTTTTTCTGTGCGGGGAGCTGGCATCTCCTATATAGCCTTCACTTTTGCAGGATCCACTTGAATACCTTTATCACTAACTACGAAGCCTAACAGCTTACCGGACCTTAATCCGAAGGTGCACTTGTTCGGGTTTAACCTCAGCTTGTACATCTTCAACCTGTCAAACAGTTTCTGGAGATGGTCAAGATGTTCTTCTTCAGTTTGGGATCTTGTAATCATGTCATCAACGTACACCTCAATCTTATGGTGAATCATGTCGTGGAACAAAGCAACCATGGCGCACTGATACGTTGCCCCAACATTCTTCAACCCGAAAGGAATCACCTTGTAATAGGAAGTGCCCCACTACATAACGAAGGTTGTCTTCTCCATGTCTTCGGGAGCCATCTTTTTTGATTGTAACCGAAAAAACCATCCATAAAGGAGAAGATCTTATGCTGCGCGGTGTTGTCGACCAGAACATCGATATGAGTCAGAGGGAAATCATCCTTGGGGCTTGCCCTGTTCAAATCTCTATAGTCTACACACATACGTACTTTACCATCTTTCTTCGGCACCAGAGCCACGTTGGCAACCCACTGCGGGTAAGAAGTAACTGCTACAAAACCGGCATCAAACTGTTTCATGACTTCAGCTTTGATTTTCTCAGACATCTCAGGGCACATACGGCGAACCTTCTGCTTTACCGGAGGACAGTCTTCTTTAGTTGGCAAGCGGTGAACCACGATATCAGTGTCTAAACCCGGCATATCTTAATAAGACCAAGCAAATATCTCAACATAGTCGCGTAACATCTTTATCAACCGTTGCTTGACACTAGGTTCTAGATTCGTACCTATCTTGACCTCTTTCTTGTCTTCTTTGGTACCCAAATTCACTGATTCCATTGGCTCTTCATGCGGCTGTATGGCCCTCTCTTCATGTAGTAACAGTCTAGCAAGTTCCCCAAGCACTTCACAATCATCCTCACCTTCATCCTCGGCTTGGTTGATCGGATTTTCAAAGTCATAACTGGCAGTAGCAGAGTTGTTATCAATGGGATCCAGAGTGGACGTGGACCTGTATTACGATATGTGAGTGTGTGTAAGACAATAGCTGTTTTGATAAAGTGAAAGATAGAAAAGAAAAACAGGGAGCGTAAAATTTTTAATGCAAGAGAACGTCCAATGCTTTATTGATGATATATGAAAATGAAAAATAATAAGCCCTCACAAACAAAGCCGAGGTGCCTCGGGCAAGGCACCGAGCCGTAAAGTTTCAAATTGTCTGTTACAAATCTCAAAACAAAAGTCTATTACTGTGTAATAAAAGAAACGGGCACGAAGTCCTTCGCTGTCCAATTGTTCAAACCACTGTTGGTAGTCGGGTAAATCCAGCTGTCGATATCTGACTCTTCATCATCATCTTCAATTGCATTCACTCACGGATCATGCTTGGGCATGGGTGAAGTTATGACGTTGGGTTTCTCTGGAGCGTCAAACTCAATTTCTTTAGCCTCAATCAAATCTTGCACCTTATTCCTCAAGGCCTAACAGTTGTTCGTATCATGACCCAGGCTATCAGAGTGATAGGCACAACGGGCGTTTGGGTTATACAATGGATATGTGGTGCTGGGATTCTTCGGGGCTTCCCTCAGAGTTACCAGGTTGGTCTTCAACAATTACGGCAGAATTTGAGATAAAGTCATACTGAGCCGAGTGTATTGTCTTTGCGGCCTCTTCATTCTTTGCTGATTGTTACGTTGTGGGGCAACGATGAGTCTTGATATTACTACTGCATTCACTGCTTGGCAGCGTTCAGGTCGGTTTTGGCTCCTCGAGCTGTAAACTGCACTGGCTTCTTTCTTGAAAGGCTTATTTTTTGTACTTGAGAAGCACCTTTCTGTATCTTGCCACTTTTGATACAAGCTTCTACCCTCTCCCCAGTTAAAATCAATTCAGTGAACCCATATGATAAACTGCCAATCAAGTGATTGAAAAACAGACCCAACAAAGTCCCAAGAAAGATATCCACCAACTCCCTATCAGACATAGGGGGTTGGACTCTTCCAGCCATATCTCTCCACTTTTGAGCATAGTCCTTAAAGCCTTCGCTTGCACCCATGGACATACCCTAAAGTTGAGTACGAGTGGGAACAAGGTCGGCATTATACTGGTATTGCTTGTAAAAAGTAGCAGCAAGGTCCTCCCAGTTGCGGACATTAGCTCCTTCCAATTGATAAAACCATTCAAGTTGAGTCCCTGACAGACTATCTTGAAAGAAATGGAGCCACAGATTTCTATCAGCAGTATAGGGTTGGATTTTTCTGACGTACGAGCGGAGATGAAGCTTTGGACAAGATATTCCATCGTACTTAGCAAAAACCGGGGCTTTAAACTTGTGAGGAATCACCACCCCAGATGCTAGTCCCAAATCCCCGAAATCCAAACCAGGGACCTTCTGAATCTCCATTGCACTCAGACGGTCTTCCAGTTGTTTGTACCTATCCTCAGCAGGAGGGTACTGTTCATCATCAAAATCAGTGTCATTATCAGAGACCATAGGACTAGGACCCTTTCCTTCTTATTGATTTTCTCCTCCTCCAGATGAATGAGACATATCAGCTTCCTGTCGCAACCTATTCCCAAATTTGTGACCCATATTCAGCAGAACCACCTTCTTCTTCTTCTTCTTCTTCTTCTCCTTCAAGATGAGAGTCTTCAAATCCTGTTGTCCTTTTGCCAAGTTCAAGAACAACTCTTGGAATTGGGCATTCTGTGCTTGAAGAGCTTTGATGGCTTGATCGGTAGGCATTTCAGAAGACATTTCGTGCTGAAATAAACAGCGAAGAAGATGAGAAACCTGTAATGGTACCTGTAATGTGGTGCATGGTAATGGAATGCGTATGAGATGATTTCGAAGACTTAGGGAGATTTAAATTTGTAAAACAAAATAAAACAAACTTTATTAGATTAAACTTGTAACAATGTTTAACAATGCCTTCAAGGCGTTACAAAAGAAATAAACTGAAAAGCATATCTAAACTAGAAACAATAAAAGACATCAGAAATCCCATGGTCGCTTTCCCTTCGTGCTGACATAATTATTGATTGTTGTTTCGTTCTCAAGCTGCCTCGTGAGCTTCAAGATCTTCCTTTCCTGCTCGTGATACTTCTCCCGGTAGGTATCCCTTTCTTCATTTGTATCCAAGATCTCTTCAATGCCCCAAGATCAGTAGGCATATAAGGATAGAGGACTGTATAAGGAACACCTTCTTCATTAGTATGCTCTACAATCACTGGCAAAACAGCTTCATAAGGCATCCTCAGCTTTTGAGCACGGGCTCGAACCCACTGGAGATAAGGTTGCATAGGGAGAGAAGTATTTGGTCCTAGCTCGTGAGGTTCAGACCTGTTTACCATGCCCCAGGCTCGTATAAACCTTCGGCGATGCTCATCAACGTCCTCCTTGTAGTCAAAGACAATGTCTGTAAGAAGTGGCTCATGAGGACCGTCCCTCCGAGCGTGACCAAACTGTCGTAAAGCCAAGCAAGGACTGTAGGTTATTCCCCCTCTAATTCCAAGCAATGGGACATTAGGGTATTCCCCACATCGATCGATGACAGTTACTCTTTCCATATCCTTAGAACTCCAAAGAATATCCGTATGGGCAAGGGACATGATTCTGTAAGCCCAACCTAACCCTTCTTCATTCTTCAATACAGACTTGGGGAGGTGCGAAATAAACCACCTCGCCAGCAGCGGCGTGCAACACATGAGAGTCCCCCTTCTTCGCATAGTACGAGTGTAGAGAGCATGTAGGATATCACCCAGAAGAGTAGGCACTGGATTGCGAGACAGGAAGATCTTAACCGCATTCACATCTATGAAGGAATCTGGATTCGGGAAAAGAACCAAGTCGTAGATGAGGAGAGCCAAGATGTCTTCAAAAGCTTGAAAATCCAAGTTATCCCTGAACTGTTGAGCTTGATCAATTAGAAACTTGGCCAAGAAACCTTTAACCCCGCTCCGTGTCTCCCAGTTGGATACCACATCAGCCCTTTTTAGATGTAAGGCTGAAGCAATGTCCTCAGGTCTAGGAACCTCCTCTAAACTTGTGAAGGGTGTCTGCTCGAGGATAGATATGCCTAATAAATCAGAAAACTCCTCCAAAGTAGGAACTAGCTGATAATCCGGGAAGGTAAACCAATGATACACTGGATCAAAGAACTGGAACAACACGCTCATCATCTGCTCATCCAACTTTGAAGTGACCAGGCTAAGGAGATGACCATGTCTTCTAACAAATGAAGAAGTATCAGGAACTTTTGAGACCAACTCTCTGAGCTGAGCAGGGATTTGCACGAAGCTAACTCAAATGGTGTTTCTGCGCACTGAAGCCATGATCTGCAAAACAGAACAAAGATAAATCCCCTCGGTCTTCTAAATGGTTAGTCTAATGAAATATGCATGCTATGTCATGATGCATGATGTCATGATAAAATACACAACAGGTATAGCAAGTAACAAACATGATAAAGGTAAACAAGTCACACAAGAGCCCTTAAGTTTCAGGCTTGCATGGAGTCTAGGTACTACCCTCTTGAAGTTCAGTTGGTTTCAACCTGTCCTAATAATAGTAACCATGTTCTAGAGGTTCTCAATATCACTGACCATCCTTCATCAGTCATGGTTTTAGCTCACACAATCTTTTCTTGCGGACAGAACTATCTCGAGAGTATGGTCTCAATGAGTGTAGTATCGAGTATCAACCAGTTCTCAGCTCTATACCGAGGTCGGCTATCTCACTACTTCCTATGGCCAAGTTGGTTAATTATAGGTTCTAAGTTTAATTGATGCTTAACGACCCATATAGAAGCCCTGTATTCTCCTTGTTCCTCCATAAGGGATCCGGTACCAACCAATGTGCCACATCAACGTAGCTACTGCTTCAACTGTATCGGTCTATGCTGTACAGTTCCCTCACAGTTTATTGCTACTTACCTAACATGTTTCCCCAGATCCGGGTTAGGATCTATATTAACTCCAATACAAAGCCCACAAAAATAAAGCAATCAAATCAAACAATAGAAGCAATATGATGAACTAATCCTAAGGTATACCCCACTTATTATTCCCCAACAGAGTCACCAGTTCTGTGATACGGTGGCAGAACCGGAACAATTTTGAAATGTTGGTTTGCATTTTGCGTTTGTATTTGCAAAATGTCGCGGTAAGCAAGAGTCGCCACCGACTTTTATTTTATCCAACCGGAAAGGAAAAAAGCACAGAAAAATTCCTTTTTTGAGATTTTGAGTACGGGGGGTAGATTATAGAAAGGGGAGGTATTAACACCCTTTCTATCCGTGGTTTTCCACGGGCTCTTAGGTACTTGCTCATCATTTTCAAAATTGCTTGTGTGTGTTTGATTTGAAAAGTTTTTGTTTGACTTCGATTTAACCCTTGCTTCTGTCTTCAAGAGTGTTACGAAGTGTTTTTGAAAATTTTGTTTGAAAAGAGTGTAAGTGTGGAAAAAAAGAGTTTGTTTGTATTGAGAAAGTACTTAAGAACTAATCTACCTACTCGAAAAAAGAATTGTTCTATGTCAGTTTCCTTTAGACAGCGCTATCCTACTATTAGTGAGTAGGTAGCACCATCGTTGGAGTTTTGAGGGTCAATTCGAAAGGGACGTACGATCACTAAAGCAATGTTAGGACGTCTTAGTAATAACCCTAATGTCTTAAGATCAATATTTGAGGCAACAATTCTGAGGCAACCTTTCTGAGGCAACTTTGATCTTTGAGACAAAAGAGCGACCACTAAAATACCCTATACTTAATGATCGTTTACCGAAGGCAACCTAAGTGGGAGTATACCCTAGGAGTGTGCATGTGCGAGTGATTTAATTTCAAATTATTTATCTTTGCACATTTAGAGTTTGCTAACCGTTTTAAAGTTTACATACATTCTTGTC
Organism: Vicia faba; assembly: GCA_948472305.1. Lineage (NCBI taxonomy): Eukaryota > Viridiplantae > Streptophyta > Magnoliopsida > Fabales > Fabaceae > Vicia > Vicia faba. The sequence goes on along the minus strand of OX451738.1, from coordinate 1,550,879,809 downwards.
ATGCATCCCTATTATTCATACATCTAGCAGTTAATATTTTGCGGAATTTTAAAGTGCGGAAAATAAAGCTAAGCTATTATAAGGCTTCGGGTATTAATTACATAGCCAAAAACAACTCGTAAAAGAAAACGATAAACGAAAGTAAAAGTCCTAATTAATCTATTACAACTTGTGAGCAATTACATCAATATGATAAAATAAAAAAAGCGCGCGCGAATAGAGAACAAAAGGGAATTAGGATTTTGACCCCGTCTAACCTAATCGAAAGAAAAAAAAATATTTTTGTTGTTTTTAATTATTTTTAAGAAAAAAAAAAGAATAAGGTTTTTAATATAAATCTAATTAGTAATTAAATTAAATTAAGAAAATAAAATTACTTGACCTATTTTATGTTTTTGGTTATTTTTAAGAAAAAAAGAAAATAGAAATAAGTTAGAAACAAAAACCCTAATTGTTCTAATTAATTTTAATTTATTTACCAAATAATTAAAATTACCCTAAAATTAAGTAAACTAATTAAATTAATATTTATATAAAAAAATAAACTTAAATCTAATTGGATGAAAAATTGTCTTTTGTGATTTTTTTAATAAAAAAAAGAATTGATTTTATGTTAGTAAAAATAATTAAAACAATTAATAAAGACAAAATATAAAAACGAAGAAGAAGCATTGGGCCTGAGAAATCAACAAAATGGGGGGTGTGAATAGCAAGCCCTGGGCCCAAAAGGAAGTGATCCATGTTGACTCCCATGTTCCCATGCTATGCGTTGACTGTGGTTGTTAGTGGTCCTTCATATGATGGCCTTTAGATCTGGCCATCTGGAGATCCAACGGTTGAATCTTAAGGATGCATGGTGATCTTCCTACCAATACACGCGCCTGATCATGGAAAGAAAAATAATGTGAAATAATGGGGGGTCCTGGGATTCGAACGCAGGTACTAAAGCCTTTTCCAATCACCTTGCTACCAATTGTGCTGGACACGTTTCTTGTATATAAAACAAACAATAATCATTATATTAAAAACAAATGAAATAAAGAAAAATTCGCGCGGAAATTCAAATGGACGAGTAGCGTGATGCCACACCATCATCCCTGTCCTCTCTCTGTGGCTAAAAGGTTTGAAGACCTTTACCTACGGACAAACGTCCGTCACTACAAACCCTGCACACTGCAAAATCAAGTACATGCACGATAAACACAATCTAATGCCATGAATTAACTCGTATTGGCTTGCTGATCATCATGGCGCCTTTCTTGGGGGCCAATTTTACCTGTGTGAAAAGACCCTAAAACAAAACCAAAAACCCTAGCAATGGTGGATTCTAATATAGCTTCCAAAAATGAAATTAAATAATATAGATAGCTTGAAAATGAGATGGTGAACAAGAATATATGATTAGAATATGTTTAGGATGCGTGAAATATTGAAAACGATTTTGAGTTTGAAGGAAAACCGTGTGAGTGATGTAGGACGATTCTGGGCATTTCAAGCCTGACAAATGATTGAGTTAGCTCTAGGAGATTGCCAGCAAGCGATTGGAAGCTTCAGCACACCTGGAATTGGCCTATAGGAGGATATTTGTCTCACACTTTTTTTTGGAATTTTGAAGTTTTTCTCTCGTTCTTGGAGGCAGCTCTGCACGAAAATTCTTGTGTTTAGGGTTCAATGATCTTCAGCATAAGTAGTGAATCATATTAGGTTAATTATTTTTTGCCACGATCTTGAGAATTCATGAAGGGAATATTTGATCTTTAAGCCATATGAAATCTTTCCATAACCATGCAAATCATGCCCTTTTGCCTTTATTCGAATTTGATTGATTAGACCAGCTCATTTGGATTTGATCTTCATCAAAATCAGATCTTCAAAACAAATCTTGGTATTTTTTATTATTTATTTTATTTAAAATGATTTTTAATAAATAAAAACCATAATAAAATAAATAAATGGAGAAAATAAGATGTGGTGGCTGCCTTGGGTCGTGGACCATGTTGGAAAGGTGGTGCAAGCTTAAAAAGTTGGGCCCATTTAACAAAAAATGCATTTGTGAGCACATTTGACTTTTGGCAATTTTGCAAAAAAGGCCAACTTCACCAATGCATAACTTCCTCAATTTTGACTCTTTGAAGGTGTTCTTGGACTTTTTAGAAATCTTGAGATGTCCTCTAAGCAACCCTTTTGGTATCTTCTCAATTTGGTATTCCATGTTCATGTATGAAGCTTTGACAAAAAGGTGTTTTTGTTGACTTTTCAAAATGACATATAATGTCTAAATTCATAACTTCTTGTGAGTGCATATTTTGAACTTGGGAGATGAATATGGATTGTAGGAAATTTAATCCTATTAAAAATTAGCTTTGGATGGGTCATTTCTCATAAAGTATGAGAAAGTTATGCTTGGTCAAAGTTCAGTTGACTTTTCCTACAAAACCCTAATTTAGCAACTTTTGGGTTTTGATGAATTGGGAGCAATCCTTGATGAATCATGATCAAAACTTGATCAAATGATGAATAATACTTCAAAATGAGGAAGTTGACCAAAAATCTTGAAGTTTGACTGTATGGGGGCCACAGTTGACTTTTGCCCTAACATAGTCGATTTTCAGGTCTTTGAGCAATTGACTGAGCAAACTTTCTCTGTAGGGCTTGAAACTTGACACAGATGTTCTTGAGAACATATTAGGAAAATGGTGAGCATTTGGGATCCCTTGGACTCAAGTATCTTGATGCAACATGAAACCCTAATTTGAGGTAGACTACTTTAGGAGAGAGCTTGTCTGGACTTCCTTGAGCAACTTGAGGACCTCACTTGAAATGTATTGAGAAATATGGGAGGGCAAATTTTGGGGTACAATAACAATTATTAGCAAAGTAAATGTATTTAAAAACAAAGCGTGGAATTATTCAAAGAATATTAACAAAAGTATCGATAAGTGCAACAAAAATTATATACAAAAATAGATACAATTTGCACTTATCAAACTCTCCCCAACTTGAACTTGTTTATCCTCAAACAAGGCCAAACAACTCAAAGAACAAAGAAACAATAATCAAAGAATCACGAATCAACAAGTTTTTAAAACGAAAAAGAAATGTGTGGTTCAAAATAAAAACCTACACACAAGGAAAAAACTTACCACTAAACTACAACGATAACATGAAAATTAAACAACTCTTAAACACAAAGCACGTGTCAAAAGTTCTAAAAGAATACAATGTTCATAAATGAATCACACCTAACACACACTTCATCGGTAGATGAAAAACACAAACATGAGATGCTCAACTCTCACCCAACAATCTTTCTAACAACAACTAAATTATGCATTTATCAAAGTAAATTCATATTGAAAAGCACAAAAGCAAAATCACAAGGGCATCAAGGGTTGTAGTGTGGCTTGGGTAACAAGGAAGGGTTAATATCTACAGGTAATTGAAACAAATAACAATGCTTAATCCTATGGGAGTGATCAATTCAAAAAGTCTCAAACATCGCTTAATTAACTTTTTTAACTTTCCCAAATGTACACCAACACAAAACTTTTTATTTTATATATCTTTTTTTCTTTTTCAAAACTTTTTATCTTTTTTTTTTCTTTTCTTTTTCAAACACATTTTTTTCTTTTTAATTTTCCACCATTTTTTTTTTCTTTTTCCACCACATTTTTTTTTCAACCTCAAAAAACTATCTTATAAATAAGCAACATTGCTCTCCCCAACTTAAGCACGACCGCACATAGTGACAAATTGCTCCCACTTTCTAAAGCAAGGAATAATTCAACCACAATACATGGTTGAGGGTTAAGTACCAACATACAAAATTAGAATCCATGATGAATTCTAACTAAAAGGATCAAAGGGGTTCACAAATGATCGCTCACTCAAAAGGTGAACTACTTTTGGTTAGGTGGTTTTTCTCAAAATCAAACAAAATGCATTGATAATTTCATGCTTTCATATGAATCAACATAAATGCAAGATTAAACATAATAAAATTGAGTGAAGATAAAATTTCCGGTCTCCCGCGCATATAGTAAACAATGGAAAGCAACCTCACAAGGGGTTTAGTCCTAAAGTGATTGAAAAGTGAACACAAATTGCAAAACAATGAATGACATGAAAATTTGTACAAAAGAAAAGTCTCATAAACATGTTATGTTCTAGAAAGCGAAAAATGAGTATCTGGCATGTACTAACTTCAAAACACTATTGTTGTACCCAAAAAATTTCCCTCTCTATTCTCAAGACATTTCTCACAAAATATCTCAAATGCTCAAGAAGTTCCAAGAGTTTGATCAGACAAGCTCACCTCCTAAGCATTGAGCCTCCAAATTAGGGTTTTGGTTTTCTCAAGGACAGTTGAACTTTTGATTCTCAAATGACTTTCATGGTTCATTATAGGTCTCCAATATTTCTCATACAAAGTTTTGAGTCTTGCACTATAAATTTTCTCAGTCAATTGCTCAGATGACTGAAAATAAGTTGTATTAGGTAAAAAGTCAATTGTGGTCAATATACAGTCAAACTTCAAGATTTTTTTTGTCCCCATCAAAATTTTGAAGTCATATTAATCAATTGATCAAGGGTTGATCATAATTCCTCAATAAAAGCATTCAAATTATTAAAGAGGCAAAATTGTCAAAATTAGGGTTTTGATTGAGAATGACTGATCATTGACTTTTGACCTAGTACATGACCTAATGGCTTGAAGCGTGATTTCAAAGACTCAAATGCAACATGTTGACCTAACTTCGTGGCTCAAATAATTTCTCAAGATCAATGGATTGATAGTTGAAATTTGGATCAACTAATGAAAAGTCAACTAATACACAAAAAGTCAAACTTTGACTTTTTGATCAACATTGAATTTCAAAGATCAAGATTCGTCAAGATACTTAAAAATATCAAACTTGACCATAAAGAATCAAGAAAGTCAAGAAATTCCACAAAAAGTCAAAGTTTTCAATACTTAGAAAATTTCTAAGTATTTTTAACCTTGATAATTTCAATACTTCATGACAATTTTTCACCAATATGCAAGATGATTCAAGAAAAACTTTCAACATGAAAGTTGTAGATATTGATGAACTATACAACTTTATATTAGAGGGTTTATTTCCAAAAAATGCTTATATTTGAAGATATATGCTCATGAAGTCAAGGTATTTTTCATAAAACACTTAGTGCAATTTTCAACAAGTTTAGGCAGATTTTATACCTAACTTCTTGACCAAATTTTACCTAGTTCCAAGATGATTTAGCCAAAGTGGTCAACATGAAGGGTGTAGACAATGTTTCAAGTTTTCCAAAATGTCCAAGAACTTGAAGATATCATTTTTGAGCTAGGAAATTCGAAGAGATGAAGTTGGGAATCTATTCTTGAATTACAAGTCATTTTCTTGAGGAACACATAATCCAATCTCAAAGTTATGCTGCATAATCTTGATTTTAAGGCCTTCTAACTTGTGTATATACTTATAATTAATGTATTACACAAACTTTTGAGCTATTGTCCGAGTGGTTTAAGCATTGCCCAAGTAAATTTTCCATTTTGGGGAGAAAGTTAACATTGCCATTCTTGAAAAGCAAGCTTTATGCACAAAGTCAATTCTTGAGCCTCTCACTTGTTCCCTATGATCACAATCTATCTACAAGGTCATAAGGATTGTGATTAGAGTGTTTAACCACTCTATGATCAAAGGTACAAGGCATTGAAACTTGATTTTTCAAGAAAATCACATGTTGAGCTTAACATGTGATTTTGAATTCTGATCAACTTGCGCATCCCAAACCTCTTCTCTATAAATAGAGACACTATTTGAAAGCTAAGACACGAACTCAATAGCCATCAAACTCACTCAAACTCCCTAAAACTCAGAATTGCACATAAACCTCCATTGTTGGCCTTTCTAACCAAAAACTTCAAACACTCAAATCCCTCGTGCATTTTCACTTATAATCATTTACAAAGCATTTATACATCATAAACAACTCATCCCCACCCCTGTTCCATAACTGTAACATCATCTTCCTCATCTTCCAAACTCAAAAACAGAACTCTACACATTGACTTCTCTAGCACGAGTCAAGCACTTTCAGCATAAAGTAAGATTTGCATTAGCTTCCTAGGACTGTAGTGAAGATACCCAGATCGTCACAACACCTCCAGAAGTGCTCAAACTCCATACACGATTTCCAGTTTTGAGGTAAGTTTTTTCAACTTTGAACTCTCTCTACAAGCATCATTAATGGTTACTTTGTGAATGAAAAATGTAGGCATCGTAGCCCTGAAGCTAACCACACCTTTAGTTTTCATTTATGTTACCCGAGTAATGCGAATTTTGAGTTTCAACTTTCTGAAAAAATTAGGTTTTATTTAGTACCAACAAAAATTAATGTCCATCTTTGATTTATAGTTTAATTTGTTTACATGGTTGAGTTTGTAAAAATGGAGCAAGGTTCATGTTTATACTTTTGAAAATGGTTTAGAAATGAGGAAGTTACAAACTTCAAAAATGGTGTTGAAACTTCTGGCGCGAGGAAGAAGATGAAGCACAATCAGAAATGAGTTCATTACATATTTAATAATTGTTGTCTTAACTACCGAATGTATCACCACCCCAGTAGTTAAAGCACGCACCTATGACTTTTGTGACCTGGGTTTGAGCCCTAACAGTCCTTTTGTTTTTTTACATTTTCTTCTTTAAGATTTCATATTGTAATACGGTGGGAGAACTGACTTTATTGGTTTTTCATTTTATCGCAAATGTTGCGGTTATCAAGAGTCGCCAATGACTTTTCTTTTTTCCAACAAAGGAAAGGGTGAAAAGAACAGGAAAGACCTTTTTAAAGATTTTGAGTTCGGGGGGTAGGTAATCGAAAGGGAAGGTATTAGCACCCTTTCCATCTGTAATCTACAGGCTCTTAGTTGCTAGCTCATTTTGAAAATACTTTTTTGGTGTAAGTGTATTTGAAAAATATTTTTGAAAAGATGCCTTAGTGCGGCGAACTTTGTAATGATTCTCGTATCGTTGAGAATCCATACAAAGTGTTTTGTCTTTGAAAATATTTAGAAAAATAGAGTGTATGTGCAGAAATTTTGTTTTGTTTTGCGAGCAAGCAACTACAAGCTATATATCTACTAGAAATATCCTTGTTCTTTCCCTCTTTTCCTTTAGATAGTGCTATCCTACCATTAGTTAGTAGGTAGCCCTATCGTTGGATGTTTGAGGGACAAGCGTGGGTCATCATACTGTCACGAAGGCAGCTTGTAGGACACTTTAGAAATTTATCGTAAGGGACTATATCATTTACCGAAAGGCAACATCGAAGGGTCATCGAGGGACTATGATCTTTGTATCGAGGGACTTTGCTAAAGTGTCCCATGTTCGAGGGACATGACTGTTGTTTATCTGAGGCAACAAGTGAGGAATACCCTAGAGGTGCGTTGTGTGAAGTGTGTTGTGTTTAAATTATTAGTCTTGAGGTTAGGTTGTATAGCGTTTGCTTTTAGTCTTCCCATACAAGCCTATTAATCTAACAGTTTAAATATACATACAAGTTCGGAAAGTAAAAATGTAGAAACTAGTCTATGTTATTACATCACTTTGGGGATGAGGGAGTGCAAACCGAAAATTGGGGATAAAAATGTAAAAGGGTCCTAATTAGCTATTACAAACTTTGGATGATTACAATATTGAAAAAAATGCGAAAAAGTAAATAAACGCGCGGAGATTCAAGATATCTAAAAAAAAACCTAAAAAATTCTAAGTATAAGGAAATATTTTTGGTGTTTTTATTTAGAAAAATAATTTAATGATAATTAAAGCCTAATTCTAATTATATTTTAACTAATAAAATAAATTAAAAAGTGATTAAGTTAATTAATTTTTATTGTGAAAATAAAGTTAATTAATTAAAATCTATACCTAATTTTTTTGATTTTTATGATTTTATTTAAAAAAAAGGTTATTAAAAGAAAAGAATTAAATTAAATTAAAACAAAATAAAAAATAAAAAAAATTTATGGGCCTTGTAAGAAATTGGAGGGGTGTGGAAAGAAGGAAAACTAAGCCCAAAAAAATGAGCCCAGGAGCTGGTGGTGGTTCTGTGTGACCGGTTCCCTGGGGTTAACCATGGGGACTTCATCAGGGGCGTTGGATCAAAATCTTTCAATATCTGAAGGTCAAAGCATTATGTATACCATGCTTACATGTAAAACGTTAGAAATATTCAGGAAATACATATGAATGGAATAAGCATGCTTACAAGGATTTCAACCATGAAAATCTTGAGAAAATGAAATCTACCAATATTACCAATCGGAGTTGATGTGAGGGTAGTTTTTAGGGTTGATTTGCAAAGGGTAATTGTTGATTCTGACTCCTACCAGTGTTAAGAGGACAATGGAATATTTGGATCGGTTTGAAAACCACTGGAGATGCAAGATATAATTTTCAAAATTTCTTTGAATTTGGAAAACTTTTTGGAGAGCTTTGATGAAAAAATTTGTGGTCTTTTGAGCTTGCATTGTTGTGCTTAAATAGAAGAATGGAAGGAAACACATAAATATGGCAAGGAAACAACTCATTCATGGTCATGAGACAAAAATCCAAGACATTAAGAAGTTGCCATTTTTTGAGTAATTCTTGCCGTTTTGAACTTGCAATGAACCTGGACCATTTTTGTATATCATGCATGAATTATTGGGCCCTTGAATGATCCAAATGAAGTCCACTTAAGCAATGATCCATTTACTTGATATTTCACTTGATTTCTTTTGTATTTAAATGAATAAAAATTCAAATAAATAGAAATAAAAATCAAAATAATTCATGGATAGGTTTAGAAGCTCTTGGATATGTCATGATTATGTTTGAGCTCTAAAAAGTTGGGCCCAATAACCTAAAATCACAAATTTGCTCAATTGATGTTTCATGCATTTCTTGAAAATGACCCAACTTGTGTACCTCATAACTTGCTCAATTTTCATCTTTTGATGATGATATTGGACTTTTTGAAATTCTCAAGATGTACTCTACACTTTCTCTTTTGATAATTTTTTCATTTGGAGACCTTATCTTGAAGTAAGTTGCCTTGACAAAAAGTGTCTTTTGTTGACTTTTGAAAATGACCTATAATGTACTATATCATATCTTCCAAATGAAGCATTTTTTTGGACTTGAGAACAAAATAAAAGATGTAGAGAATTGAATTTTCTTCAAAATGGGCTTTGGTTGGGGAAAATTTGATGAAGCATGTGAAAGTTATGCCTGGTCAAAGTTCAGTTGACTTCTCCTCAGGAAACCTAATTTGACAATTCTTGACTTTTGATGATCCGGGGACTTTCCTTGAGGAATCATGATCAACCCTTGATCAAATGATGAATATCACTTAAAAATGTTTATGTTGACCAAAAATATTAAAGTTTAACTGTATGTTGACCACAATTGACCATCACAATTGATTTTCAGACATTTGAGTCATTGATTGAGCAAACTTGTGATGTAGGACTTGAAACTTGACATGAACCTTGTTGAGGACCTGTGAAGAACCATGGAATCCACTTGAGACATTTTCAACCCAAAATTCCTTGAGAAAACTCAAAACCCTAATTGTAGGATCTTTGGGATTAGGAGGAGCATGTGAATGGTCAACCCTTGAGTGTCTTGAGTATTTGAGGAGCCTTGAAATAATTTCTTGAGAAAACTGGGAGGGAAAAATTTGGGGTACAACAGTTGTCTCTGATCAACATTCTTAAACACGAAGAGTTAGATTGGCATGCCCGCCATTCGTGTCTTGAAGGTAGAAGATGATTGAACACTTAGGTGCCCAGAAATTTGCACTCGTCTGTGCAAGAAGTGACGTTGTTGGTTGATTATATCGATGCCATTTGGAGAGGTGATAGAGAGTCGTCGGAGATGGGATTATAGATATCATTTGGAAAGGTGAAGGGGAGTCGTCGGAGATGGGCTTATAGATGCCATCTGTGATCGATGGATCTGGAACTGACTGTTTTAAAGCTGGTTCGCGAAATGTCGCGGAAGCAAGAGTCGCCACCGTCTTTTATTTTCTCCAAATGGAAAGGACAAAAGCACAGAAAAATTCCTTATAGAGATTGCTCTCGGTTCGGGAGGTAGATTATAGAAAGGGAAGGTGTTAGCACCCTTTCTATCCATGGTTATCCATGGGCTCTTAGATACTTGCTCATTTGTGTTTTCAAAAATGGTTTGTTTGCTTTTCAACTGTGGGTTTAAAAAAGTTTCTTTGAAAATTCCAGTTCGACTCTTGTATCGATCCTCAAGAGTGTTTGAAAAGTTGCTTTAGAAAGCTTTTTGAAAAGGTGTCGGTGTGAAAAGTATTTTGATTTTTTTGTTTTGAAATTAGAGCAAGTATCTAGAGTCGTCTACCTACCCTAAGGAATTCGTCTGTGTAAATGTCCTTTAAGTAGTGCCATCCCACCATTGAGGGGTAGGTAGCACCACCGTTGGAGGTGTTCGGGTCAATTCGAGGTTCGGGACATGGTGATCACCAGAGCAATGGGAAGACACCTTAGAAGCTACCCTCATGCCAGGTTCCCGGATCATGAGGACTTACTAAGACATCCTCTACTCGACGATCACCTTTCGAGGCAAGGCAACAGTGAGGCGTACCCTAGGGGTGGTGTGTGATTTGTGTGTCACGTTCGTTTATATTTATCTTGTCATGTTATGAGTGAGCTACGCGTTTGTTTTATTTTGTCATTCATTCTTGCATGCCTTGATTAACAGTTAAAAGTGCGAGAAAAAGTAAAGTTCCACAGCTATTACAAAAGGCGCGGGTCCACATCGCCAAAATTTCCAGAACCCGATTTGACAGAAAATAAAGAAATGAAAGTAAAGTAAAGTGCGAGAAATTAATTTACAAGGCTTTGGGAGAGTTATATAAATATTACACGAGAAAGAAATAAACACGCGAATTAAATAAGAATTAAAACGAGGGCGTTGGACCCTTTTTGCAAAATTAGCTTAAATGATTAAATTAATTAAAATTAAAAAGAAAAGGAATTGTTTTTGGTATTTTTTGGTATTTTATGATTTTAATGAAAAAGAATTAATTAAAATAAAATGCTAACCCTAATTCTAGTTGTTTTTAATTTATTAAGAAAAGATTAAATTTTGACCTAATATTTAACCTAATTATTTACATACCATTTAATTATAAAAATAAATAGCTAATATTTTAATAATTAATTACTGTGGGATAAAAGAAAAAAAGGATAAAAATTAATTAAACCCTAATTCTATAAGTTTTGAATTTTAATGAAAAATGTTAAGATTAAAACCTAAATTTAAAACTAAGTGAATTAATAAATTTATTTACAAAAATACTAGTTAAAAAAATATTTATTATTTTTTATCTTTTCTGATTTTTTATGTTTTTATGTTTTTTATGAAAATAAATGAATTAAAAAAAACTAATTAAAATAAAGACAATAATTGAAAATAATATCAAAATAAGGAAAAGAAATAAAGCAAACCTAGGGGGTTCTGCCCCTAATTTGGGAGGTGAAACTTTAACAATCTGGGCCCAATGATCTTCAGGCCTGGTTGACTTTTGCGCTGGCGTGGATCTCCATTGACTGACGTACACGGTATTCTCCCAATCTGGACCTTCTGATCCATCTCAGTAGGCACGTGGTGACTTGATGTGGTGGATGTATGGTGTGTTTTAGTATTGACGCTGCATAGGAATATTAGTTGAAAAAAAATATGGAAAGAGTGAGGACCTGGGGCTCGAACCCAGGTCCTAGAGATTACCAGCGTGTACGCCTGCCAGTGGAGCTGCCTTGCTTATTCGTACCTTACGTAAATAACAAACAATATATAATAAAACAAATGTTAGTGGAGTCTTGGCGCGTAAAATTTAAATAGGCCAATCATTGAGCGCCACAGGGGTCATCTTCTTCGTTGCCTTATTTTTTTTCTGAAACACAAACATTGGCAACGGTTTTACAAACGTCCCCATAGCCACCCTATTGAAAAATAGCGATTAGCTCAGGGAGCCTCATAAATTTGGCGCGAGGGTTGGGTCTAGATCGTCCAAGCATGATTGATTCAATGGTCCAGGTTTTGAGTGCCAATTTTTCCTTAAATGAAAAACCCCAATTCACAATTCTGCAAACCCTAAGATACGACCATGGTAGATTCTCCAATAATGCGTAAAAACACAATTAAACTGCACAGTTAGCTTCAGAATTGCATAATGGACATAAATCACATGTTAAAAATTGCTAAATGCGCATGAATTGAGATGCAAGAATATGAAATTTTCTCTGTACAGGTTGCAATCGTGTTACCAATTTAGGGCGTTAGAATGATTGATTTCGATTGGAAATCCTTCCTTGAAGCTTCAGGAAGGTGATGGCACAAGTCTTTTGCCTTGAATCGTCCTCTAACCTGGTTTTCAGATTTGAGTTTTTTTTCACCAAAAACTCAAGTTTTCTTTTCTATGTCTGGCGCAGCTTCTACTCAAAAGGCATGAGGGTTTGCATCCTTATATGTGTATGAATGATTAGGTCAAATAAAATTGGTCCAAAATCCATGAACTGATGAATATGATATTTGATTTTTAAACCATGATTTTCAAATCTTTTTCACATGCTTTTGCTACCAAATCATGACCAATTCAATTGATTCTTTCCATATTTGGTTAGGCACGAAATCTTGAGTATATATTATGCATAAAAAGATTTAAAACCTAGGTTTAGCATTTTTCATGTATTTATTTTAATTTAAATGAATTATTAATAATAAAAATCCAAATAAATAAATAAAGATGAAGAAAGACTTCCCTTTGGGCCAAATGGTCGTGCACATGCCTTGGATAATGAATTGTGGAAGAAAAAGAGGCCCATTAGCAATTTTAGGTCATTTGAATCAATGTTGACTTTTCAAAATATCCAAAACTTTCCCAACTTACACAAGGCATAACTTGCTCAATTTTTAAGCTTTGCTCATGTTCTTGGACATTTTGGAAAGGTATTTGAGTCCTCTAACCAATGCCTTTGGTCCCATGTCATTTTTATTTACCAATCTCAAGTTATTGCCTTTGACTTAAAGTACCTTTTTGTTGACTTTTGAAAATGACCTATAATGTTGAAATTGATAACTTTTTGTGAGAGCATTTCTTGGACTTGAAGTATGAAGAGGAGTTGTAGGAAATGTCATTCTCTTCAAAATGAGCTTTGGATGGAATTTTTCTGATAATCCATGTGAAAGTTATGCCCTGGTCAATTTACAGTTGACTTTTTCAGCTGTCCAAATAAGGAAACTTTTGCATCTTGATGATTTTTGAGCCAAGCTTTGAGAATCATGATCAAGCATTGATCAAATGATGTTTGTGGCTTTAAAATGAGATGTTGACCAAAAATTTGAACTTTTGACTGTCAAATGACCATTTTGCCCCTACAGTTGACTGTAGTGCAATTAGGGTTTTTGACTGTGCAATTTTGTGCTGAAAGTTTTGAAACTTGGTATGAGGATGCTTGACCATATTTATAGGCATGTGGGACTTGATTGGACCCTTGGAAATTTCATTTTCTTGATCAGAACCAAAACCCTAATTTTGACTGTTCAGGAGGCTCTTACACTGTGCAACCCTTGGGGAGATTTTGAAGCTTGACTTGGCAATTTCTGAAGAATATGGGAGGGCAAATTTTGGGGTACAACAGTTTCCCCTGTTCAATCTTCTTAGACCTGAGGATGCAGATTGGCTGACGTGCCTTTCGTAATCCGAGGGTGGAAGATGATTGAACACTAGAGTGCCCAGAAATTTGCGCTCACATAGTCGTAGTGTGATGGAAATGGGCTTATAGATGCCATTTAGAGATTGATGAATAGGATGATGGGCTTATAGATGCCATCTGGATGTTTATCGCGTAAGAGATTCCTTAGCGAGAACTTGCGTACCTGCAAAAGAAAAATGAGTACCTGACATGTTGCAGGATCTAGTCTTCAGATGCTTTGTGTAGATATGTCCTGACTGGTTACAGGAATCGGATCTTCGAATTCTTCAGACGTTCCCTGGCGAGATACAGGAATCGAGTCTGGTAATGTTAGTCTTCAACGAATACACCCTGGCAAGATTCAGGTATCGGATCCTCGAACTCTTCAGACACACCCTGGCAAGATACAGGAATCAGATCTGGTAATGCTAGTCTTCAACGGATACACCCTGGCAAGATTCAGGTATCGGATCCTCGAACTCTTCAGACACACCCTGGCAAGATACAGGAATCGGATCTGGTAATGCTAGTCTTCAACGGATACACCCTGGCAAGATTCAGGTATCGGATCCTCGAACTCTTCAGACACACCCTGGCAAGATACAGGAATCGGATCCGGTAATGTTAGTCTTCAACGGATACACCCTGGCAAGATTCAGGTATCGGATCCTCGAACTCTTCAGACACACCCTGGCAAGATACAGGAATCGGATCTGGTAATGTTAGTCTTCAACGGATACACCCTGGAAAGATTCAGGTATCGGATCCTCGAACTCTTCAGACACACCCTGGCAAGATACAGGAATCGGATCTGGTAATGCTAGTCTTCAACAGATACACCCTGGCAAGATTCAGGTATCGGATCCTCGAACTCTTCAGACACACCCTGGCAAGATACAGGAATCGGATCTGGTAATGTTAGTCTTCAACGGATACACCCTGGCAAGATTCAGGTATCGGATCCTCGAACTCTTCAGACACACCCTGGCAAGATACAGGAATCAGATATGGTAATGTTAGTCTTCAACGGATACACCCTGGCAAGATTCAGGCATCGGATCCTCGAACTCTTCAGACACACCCTGGCAAGATACAGGAATCGGATCTGGTATTGTTAGTCTTCAACGGATACACCCTGGCAAGATTCAGGTATCAGATCCTCGAACTCTTCAGACACACCCTGGCAAGATACAGGAATCGGATCTGGTAATGTTAGTCTTCAACGGATACACCCTGGCAAGATTCAGGCATCGGATCCTCGAACTCTTCAGACACACCCTGGCAAGATACAGGAATTGGATCTGGTAATTGGTCATCAACAGATACACCCTGGCAAGATTCAGGAATCGGATCTTTAGTTGCGACCATTGATGGTAATCATTTTTGTATTTTTGTCCTGAAAAGACAAGCGTTAGTTGTATGCGATGTCATGTGGTATGACATGCGAGATGCTCTCTGAATACGTGAGATTGTATGTTCATGATGCGTATATGCATGCTATAATGTATGAAGATGTTTATGAATGTATTTTTCGTCTAGGAAAGTAAATCCTTGACGGGTGCCGGGAAGTCACTCCTGGGCTGATGTTGGAGAATAGATTTTGCTTCCGCCAGGGACGATAGTTGCAAGAATACCGGTAGGAGAAGATGACTCCGTTGGGGAGTAAACCTGGCGAATGGATTACTCTGCGGGGAGCAAAGTACTCTAGCAATCTTGCTGGGAAGCAATACTCTGTGGGGAGAAAGATACCTTGTTGAGTTGTTGATAATAACTTGCTGGGGATACCTTTGTTGTATTGGGAGTGTGAATAGACTTCGCTGGGGATAAGAAGACTGTGTCGACGACGATCTTTCCGTGGCTCTTGGCTGAGGATAACCCAGTTATATCCTAGTAAGGAAATAACTCTTTGAATAAAGCCGGGCGACGCGTTCGTGCTCTGCGAGGATAAGCTTCCAGAATCTACTGGGGATAAGCTTACTGCTTGGGGAGATAAATTCCAACTTTCCTGGGGAACTGGATTGGACTCTCCTGGGGAAGTTTTGAACTGCGGGGGAAGTGATTCTTTTGAATGTTGGTATGCCGCCGGGGAACAATCTTTAGACCAAGACTGCCGTGGGATGCTTGTTAAGAATATGTATATTGCTGCTGGGGGAATGTTGAGATCTGCTGGAGGATACCCAACTTCCTTAAGTTTGATACTATAGCTTCGCTTGGGGAGAGTGCACTGACTTGCTGACTCACTCTCTGGGGAATTAAGATATCGGGTTACGTTCTTCCGCTGAACCCATCTTGGTACCTTGGTAGACCGGACATTTAGATCGTTTGGACCACCCATCATTGCCCCTGTTTCTGAGATGGGAGAGGGAGACCTGTGAGGTGCTGATAGTTATTGATGGACAAACCTTCTTCTGGTAGGCAGGTGACAAGATGACGGGACATAGTCGTACGCTTTGATCCCTAACTTTTGCCTGGACTGCCCTTTCGGGTTTTCAGTCCACCGGGATACCCATTTTTGCCCAAGCCGCCTTTTCAGGTTTTCGACTTGCCGGGTGTACAGATTATTTTTCATTTCATCCCTTATTTTGCCCGAACCCTTTTGGTTCGCCGGGAAGCCCTTATTTTTGCCTAGGTGTGTCAACCTAGCGGGTCTTTGATTTTGCGTAGTATTTTTTCGACTAGGTCCACGCTCTCAGAATGTAGGGAGTTGCCCCGGTTAGAAGTATTTTGTCATGCCACCACAAGGTATTTGATCAGGCAAGATTCATTGTTGGAATGCCCCAAGTGACTCAGGCGGAGATTTGCCCCAGGCTATTTGGCCTTCGAGAGATTCTCCGAATCTTGATTGGATTGCCCCAGATGATGGACAATAATCATGCCATGCCCCTTGATTGGAGATACTCTTGTTCATTAGGCATTCGTCGTGCGAATTTCTATGCTATTCAAACAAAAAGTCATATGCAAACAATGTTATATCAATAATGCAAAGCTTATGTCTGTCTTGAAGATTTTGAAAATGCATTCTTTTTCATAAAACAAATGAATGTTTGTAAAACGTGATGTCAACTCCGTATTTTACCGCAAGCCTTAAGGAGTCAGGATACCTTTCGTAACAGTATGCTTTCGAACTAACCCATGATTCAGCTAGGACTTTTAAGGGTTATAACGTGGCCTGATTCACGGTTTAAGAAACAAAGGATAAAGGCTCAAATTTTATTTGTACCCACCCGCTCTTCGTGATATTCTCCAACCCTAATCTCAGTTGATCATACGTCAGACCTTGTTTGAGTCTTTGCTCTGATTTTCCGGTGATGATTCGGATGTTGATAACTTATTTTGAATAGGCAGTCATTCCTTTTTTGTTGAGGGTTTGTAAGACCTTTTTCTTGATTTTTGTTATCCCTTTCTTTTTTGCCTGAACTGTTTCCTTTTTTGGAATTACAGTCAGCGGGATGCCCCAGCTTTGTAAGTCTCCTTCATGGGTTTTGACTTAATGGGTTTTTCATTTTTTTGAGATAATGACTGCCTTTCTTTATTGATTATTCGGAGCCATCACTGTCTTTCTTTGTTTTGTAAGGACCTCTTTGGTGCCATTTGTTATGCACTTGGATCAACTGAGAGACTACCCTGCCCCCAGGTTATGATTAAGGGTTTTAAATTTCGAAAAGAAAAACTCCTACTTCTTTGGCTCAGAGGGGTTGACGAGGGATTATCATCCTTATAACTCCAGTGTTTAGGAATTGAAACAATGCCTGTACCTCATCAGCGGGGTCTGTTCAAAAGCATACTGTAGAGATCGCGGTATCGTTTTCGTCATCCTCCCTCAAGAGGCTTAGAATTTTAGATCAAGAGTTGACATCAGAAAAAAATATGAAAATAATTTGCATTTAGTGAATACGAATATATTGTTTCAGAACAGACACATGTGATGCATTAACGAAATAACAATGTTTAACATGAGTAAATGTTTGAACAAAAGAAAATTGCAATTTGAACATTCAAATGAACAAAAATTTCTCAACCCTAGGATTTGTCACTTCAAATGGTGAGTCTTGCAGGGGTAGTAGAAGAACTCGGCCTGACCATCTTGGGTGAATTTCACTGCTCCTTCGTCAATCAGGTCCTGAATCTTGTTCTTCAGAGACCAACAGTCGTTTGTATTATGCCCCGGGCTGTCGGAATGATAAGCGCAACGGGCGTTGGGATTATACTTTGGTGACGCTGTATTCTGATTCTTAGGAGGGTCCCTTAATGTAGTCAGATTTAGTCTCAACAAGTGTTGTAGGGCTTGAGACAGCGACGTGTTGAGCTGGGTAAATTGCCTCCTGGGCTTGTTTGGCTCACTCTGATCAACCCTTTGCTTCGGGCGAGGTTGTGGTTGGACCTGTGAAGTAATAGCAGCTTGGAGAGGCCCAAACCTTTGACTTCTCGGAGGTTGATTAATGACTGGGTCCCTGACTTGGGTTGGTTGCTTCATGTCTTGATGAAGCTGACTGATCATGGCCCTCAGCTCTCCTTGCTCCTGAGCTAAACCTTGAATGAGGGCCCTTTGCCCCAGCATCTGGGTTTTCAATGTGTCTACCTCAGCTTGTAGACGTTTCAGCTGTTCGTCCTTGTCATCTTCAGGACTCTTTCTGATCAGATTCCCCATGAGGAGTGTCCTCAGCTCTTCCTGCCCCTTGGATAGGCTTAGGAAGATCTCCCTGAACTGAATCTCTTGAGTGTGAAGGTCCTGGTTATCTTGTTGTGAAGCCATTGCTGAAATAAACAGCGAGAAAGGTAAGTGACCTGCAACAAGGATACCTGTTATGCAATGATGAGTATGACATGCATGTAATGTTTTCAAGGACCTTGCGGGATAAACAAGAAAATTGTTAGCATTGGAAGCTGGTGACTTGATTGAAGGCACTTCATATAGTTGAGAGTCCTTCTTCAAGAGTCAAAGGCTCACCATATCTAGTGGGTCATAGCCCCTGACTTTAGTCATCATGTCTGGTTTTGATTTCCAAACAACCTTGGTTGAGGGAACCTTCTTCAAGAGTCAGAGCTCACCATATCCAGTGGGTCATAGCCCCTGACAACTTTGTCTAGAGGAAAATAAATCCTCTTTGCCCCTTGTTGGGATAGTTGATTCACCATGACCTGCATCACAAGCCCTTGAGATCCTTGAAATGGGTTAAGGTGTATCCAATGGTATGATGTTATGTCATGCATGGGGTAATGTAGGTAAACCCTGTTATGAGCCCTTATTAAGGACTATAAACAAAACCTGCAAGCAAACTCAGTAAACCCTGTTAGGAGTCCCAATTAAGGACTATAAACAAAACCTGCAAGAGACTTAGTAAACCCTGTTATGAGTCCCAATTAAGGACTATAAACGAAACCCGCAAGTAGTTCATGTGTCAGATAACAAGCATGCAAGTAGTCAAATACGAAGGCACACAAGTCACACAAGAGAAGCCCTTAGAGTTTAGGCCAGCATGGGGTCTGGGTATTACCCTCTTGAAGTTGGTGGGCTCAACCTGTCCTATTAGAAGTAATCGGGTCCTAAGGGTCCCAATATCACTGGATTGCTTTCATTGTTCATTGTTTCGATTTAGCCACTGAACTGGCGACCGAAATATTCCAGGAAAGTAACCCTCAATTGAGTGTAGTATCGAGTATCAACCAACCTCGGACTGCACCAAAGTCAGTTATCTCACTACCCTAAAGAGGCCAAGATAGTTCAATTAAGGTTCCTAAGGTCTGTTGATGCTTCACGACACCACGCGGAGGCCCCGTACTCTCCTTGACTGAACTCAAGGGTTACCGGTACACACCAAAGTGCCACATCAACGTAGCAGACTGTTTCAACCATGTCGGTATACCCCGCACAGTTCCCTCACAGCCTTGTTGCTACTTTCTAAGAAGGTATCCCCCAGATCCGGGTTAGGATCTATGGAACTCCCAAGATAGTCCCACAATTTAAAGCAAGCAAAGAAAGCAATTGAAAACACAGTTATGAACTATCCCTAAGGTACACCTCACTTTATAAAGGTTTCCCCAGCAGAGTCGCCAGTTCTGTGATCGGTGGATCTGGAACTGACTGTTTAACGCTGGTTCACGAAATGTCGCGGAAGCAAGAGTCGCCACCGTCTTTTATTTTCTCCAAATGGAAAGGACAAAAGCACAGAAAAATTCCTTATAGAGATTGCTCTCGGTTCGGGAGGTAGATTATAGAAAGGGAAGGTGTTAGCACCCTTTCTATCCATGGTTATCCATGGGCTCTTAGATACTTGCTCATTTGTGTTTTCAAAAATGGTTTGTTTGCTTTTCAACTGTGGGTTTAAAAAATTTTCTTTGAAAATTCCAGTTCGACTCTTGTATCGGTCCTCAAGAGTGTTTGAAAAGTTGCTTTCGAAAGCTTTTTGAAAAGGTGTCGGTGTGAAAAGTATTTTGATTTTTTTGTTTTGAAATTAGAGCAAGTATCTAGAGTCGTCTACCTACCCTAAGGAATTCGTCTGTGTAAATGTCCTTTAAGTAGTGCCATCCCACCATTGAGGGGTAGGTAGCACCACCGTTGGAGGTGTTCGGGTCAATTCGAGGTTTGGGACATGGTGATCACCAGAGAAATGGGAAGACACCTTAGAAGCTACCCTCATGCCAGGTTCCCGGATCATGAGGACTTACTAAGACATCCTCTACTCGACGATCACCTTTCGAGGCAAGGCAACAGTGAGGCGTACCCTAGGGGTGGTGTGTGATTTGTGTGTCACGTTCGTTTATATTTATCTTGTCATGTTATGAGTGAGCTACGCGTTTGTTTTATTTTGTCATTCATTCTTGCATGCCTTGATTAACAGTTAAAAGTGCGAGAAAAAGTAAAGTTCTACAGCTATTACAAAAGGCGCGGGTCCACATCGCCAAAATTTCCAGAACCCGATTTGACAGAAAATAAAGAAATGAAAGTAAAGTAAAGTGCGAGAAATTAATTTACAAGGCTTTGGGAGAGTTACATAAATATTACACGAGAAAGAAATAAACACGCGAATTAAATAAGAATTAAAACGAGGGCGTTGGACCCTTTTTGCAAAATTAGCTTAAATGACTAAATTAATTAAAATTAAAAAGAAAAGGAATTGTTTTTGGTATTTTTTGGTATTTTTTGGTATTTTATGATTTTAATGAAAAAGAATTAATTAAAATAAAATGCTAACCCTAATTCTAGTTGTTTTTAATTTATTAAGAAAAGATTAAATTTTGACCTAATATTTAACCTAATTATTTACATACCATTTAATTATAAAAATAAATAGCTAATATTTTAATAATTAATTACTGTGGGATAAAAGAAAAAAAGGATAAAAATTAATTAAACCCTAATTCTATAAGTTTTGAATTTTAATGAAAAATGTTAAGATTAAAACCTAAATTTAAAACTAAGTGAATTAATGAATTTATTTACAAAAATACTAGTTAAAAAATATTTATTATTTTTTATCTTTTCTGATTTTTTATGTTTTTATGTTTTTTATGAAAATAAATGAATTAAAAAAAACTAATTAAAATAAAGACAATAATTGAAAATAATATCAAAATAAGGAAAAGAAATAAAGCAAACCTAGGGGGTTCTGCCCCTAATTTGGGAGGTGAAACTTTAACAATCTGGGCCCAATGATCTTCAGGCCTGGTTGACTTTTGCGCTGGCGTGGATCTCCATTGACTGACGTACACGGTATTCTCCCAATCTGGACCTTCTGATCCATCTCAGTAGGCACGTGGTGACTTGATGTGGTGGATGTATGGTGTGTTTTAGTATTGACGTTGCATAGGAATATTAGTTGAAAAACAATATGGAAAGAGTGAGGACCTGGGGCTCGAACCCAGGTCCTAGAGATTACCAGCGTGTACGCCTGCCAGTGGAGCTGCCTTGCTTATTCGTACCTTACGTAAATAACAAACAATATATAATAAAACAAATGTTAGTGGAGTCTTGGCGCGTAAAATTTAAATAGGCCAATCATTGAGCGCCACAGGGGTCATCTTCTTCGTTGCCTTATTTTTTTTCTGAAACACAAACATTGGCAATGGTTTTACAAACGTCCCCATAGCCACCCTATTGAAAAATAGCGATTAGCTCAGGGAGCCTCATAAATTAGGCGCGAGGGTTGGGTCTAGATCGTCCAAGCATGATTGATTCAATGGTCCAGGTTTTGAGTGCCAATTTTTCCTTAAATGAAAAACCCCAATTCACAATTCTGCAAACCCTAAGATACGACCATGGTAGATTCTCCAATAATGCGCAAAAACACAATTAAACTGCACAGTTAGCTTCAGAATTGCATAATGGACATAAATCACATGTTAAAAATTGCTAAATGCGCATGAATTGAGATGCAAGAATATGAAATTTTCTCTGTACAGGTTGCAATCGTGTTACCAATTTAGGGCGTTAGAATGATTGATTTCGATTGGAAATCCTTCCTTGAAGCTTCAGGAAGGTGATGGCACAAGTCTTTTGCCTTGAATCGTCCTCTAACCTGGTTTTCAGATTTGAGTTTTTTTTCACCAAAAACTCAAGTTTTCTTTTCTATGTCTGGCGCAGCTTCTACTCAAAAAGCATGAGGGTTTGCATCCTTATATGTGTATGAATGATTAGGTCAAATAAAATTGGTCCAAAATCCATGAATTGATGAATATGATATTTGATTTTTAAACCATGATTTTCAAATCTTTTTCACATGCTTTTGCTACCAAATCATGACCAATTCAATTGATTCTTTCCATATTTGGTTAGGCACGAAATCTTGAGTATATATTATGCATAAAAAGATTTAAAACCTAGGTTTAGCATTTTTCATGTATTTATTTTAATTTAAATGAATTATTAATAATAAAAATCCAAATAAATAAATAAAGATGAAGAAAGACTTCCCTTTGGGCCAAATGGTCGTGCACATGCCTTGGATAATGAATTGTGGGAGAAAAAGAGGCCCATTAGCAATTTTAGGTCATTTGAATCAATGTTGACTTTTCAAAATATCCAAAAATTTCCCAACTTCCACAAGGCATAACTTGCTCAATTTTTAAGCTTTGCTCATGTTCTTGGACATTTTGGAAAGGTATTTGAGTCCTCTAACCAATGCCTTTGGTCCCATGTCATTTTTATTTACCAATCTCAAGTTATTGCCTTTGACTTAAAGTACCTTTTTGTTGACTTTTGAAAATGACCTATAATGTTGAAATTGATAACTTTTTGTGAGAGCATTTCTTGGACTTGAAGTATGAAGAGGAGTTGTATTAAATGTCTTTATCTTCAAAATGAGCTTTGGATGGAATTTTTCTGATAATCCATGTGAAAGTTATGCCCTGGTCAATTTACAGTTGACTTTTTCAACTGTCCAAATAAGGAAACTTTTGCATCTTGATGATTTTTGAGCCAAGCTTTGAGAATCATGATCAAGAATTGATCAAATGATGTTTGTGGCTTTAAAATGAGATGTTGACCAAAAATTTGAACTTTTGACTGTCAAATGACCATTTTGCCCCTACAGTTGACTGTAGTGCAATTAGGGTTTTTGACTGTGCAATTTTGTGCTGAAAGTTTTGAAACTTGGTATGAGGATGCTTGACCATATTTATAGGCATGTGGGACTTGATTGGACCCTTGGAAATTTCATTTTCTTGATCAGAACCAAAACCCTAATTTTGACTGTTCAGGAGGCTCTTACACTGTGCAACCCTTGGGGAGATTTTGAAGCTTGACTTGGCAATTTCTGAAGAATATGGGAGGGCAAATTTTGGGGTACAACACCATCTAAAGTAATTGTTGATTTCGACTGGAAGAAGAATCATAATAAATCTTTGGGCGACTTAAATTGAACCAACAAATGTCCTTGATTGTCTTTAATTGGATATGAATAAAAATAAATATTAGGGTAGATTTAAAATAAACCAGAGAAGTGTCTACCGTAAACGAATTAGAATAAATAATTGGTTGATTTAAACTGAACCGACATAGGTCTTGAATTTTTTTTAACTGGATAAGAATCAGAAAAATCTTAGGGTCGATTTAACCGAACCAGAGAAAGTATCTACCAGAAACAAATAAGGATAAATCATTGGTAAATTTTAACTGAACCAACAGAGGTCTTGAATTTTCTTTAACTGAATAAGAATCAGAAAAATCTTAGGGTCGATTTAACTGAACCAGAGATAGTATCTACCCAAAAGAATCTGGATAAATCATTGGTCGATTTAAACTGAACCAATAGAGGTCTTGAATTGTCTTTGACTGGATAAGAATCAGAAAAATATTAGGGTCGATTTAACTGAACCAGAGAAAGTATCTACCAGAAACGAATCAGGATAAACCATTGGGTCGATTTAAACTAAACCAGCAGAGGTCTTGAATTGTATTTGACTGGATAAGAATCAGGATAAATCTTAGGGTCGATTTAGCTGAGCCAGAGAAAGTGTCTACCAGAAACGAATCAGGATAAATCATTGGTCGATTTAAACTGAACCAATAGAGGTCTTGAATTGGCTTTAACCAGATAAGAATCAGAAAAATGTTAGGGTCGATTTAACTAAACCAGAAAATGTATCTACCAGAAAGGAATCAGGATAAACCATTGGTCGATTTAAAATGAACCAACAGAGGTCTTGAATTGTCTTTGACTGGATAAGAATCATAAAAAATCATTGGGTTGATTTAAACTGAACCATAGAAAGAGTCCACCGGAGAAGAATCAAGATAAATTATTGGTCGATTTAAACTGAACCAACATAGGTATTTAATTGTCTTTAACTGGATAAGAATCAGAATAAATCATTCGGTTGATTTAAACTGAACCAGAGAAAGAGTCCATCAGAGAAGAATCAAGACAAATCACTGGTTGATTTAAACTGAACCAACAAAGGTCTTTAATTGTCTTTAACTGGATAAGAATCATAATAAATCATTTGGTCGATTTAAACTGAACCAGAGAAAGAGTCCACCAGAAAAGAATTAGGATAAATCGTTAGTCGATTTAAACTAAACCAGTTGATATATTTTAAGAAAGATCTTCTGAGGAAAATGCTGAAATAGCCCTTCATCAGATGTAACCTTTGAGAATATTGTCAGGTCATATAAGTAGTTGATGATGTTTGTTGATTAATCTTTCCCGAAAAGGTAAAAAGTTAGCTGTATGCAATGTCACGGTGTATGAAATGCATTGCGTAATAATGTTCTCAAAATAAATGAGACTGTGCTATATGTGATTCGTATGCATATGGTATGGCGTTTGTAAATGATGTATGAATGCGACATGTTTTTGAAGTGCATTTGCAAACTCGAGCAACATCTTTGTCTGGGGAAAATAAATCCTTGACTATTGCTGGGGAGTATTTGTATCTTCGATCTTCTAGGGATTGTTTCTGCTGGGGACTCCTGCTTGCTGTTTTGAGGAAACTCCATTGGGGAACATTGATTTTTGCTCTTTGTTTGAGGAAACTCAATTGGAGAGTATTAATTCCTTCTTGGGGAGAAGAATTCAAGAAAATTGGTTGTTCATTGATCTATTGGGGAATTTATACCCTGATCGGGGATGGAAGAGGTGGATAACCTTCTGACTTATCTGGGGAAGATAAGGTTGACTGGTATTTGATTTGATTCCAGGTTCCATAGTAACTCTCTGGGGATAGTGACAACTTCACTAGGGAGAGGATTTTAGCCGGTGATTTATGGTAAAAGCATACTCAAGCTGGGGAGTGTCTATGCCTTGATTGTATCCTAAGATGTATTAAATGGGTATTAGAATGACATCCATATCTGGACTGTATCCGAACTTTATCTGAAAGATGTACTAAATGAGTATCAGAATGAATCTGTATCTTGATCATATCTGAACTGTATATGGAAGATGTAGTGAATTAGTATCAGAATGAATCTGCATCTTGATCGTATCTGAACTGTATCTAGAAGAGAAATCTGGAATGAGTGCCAAAATGAATCTGTATCTTGATTGTGTCTACATTGTATCTAGAAGTGGATCTGGAATGAGTGTCAGAATGAATCTATATTTAGACTATATATGAACTGTATCTAGAAATGGATCTGGAATGAGTGTTAGAATGAATCTGTATATAGATCGTATCAGATCTGTATCTGAAGCAAATCTAGAATGAGTGCCAGAATGAATCTATATTTAGATTGTATCTAAATTGTATCTAAAAACTGTTGGCAATATCTACCTGTTTGGGAACTGGCATGATGTGTGTAATGTATTGGTGCATTTGTCGAGAGAAGATCAAGACTCCTTTGTCTGCTAGAGCGATCTACCAGAGATATTATGGGGATAATCCATGGAAGTGATTTTGTGGGGATTTGTGGACAGCTTGAACTTTGTCCTAACTACCAGAGTCTTGAGTAAATGTTGATCAGGGTGATACATCTTCTACTAATAGACAGGTGATGAGATGACGGAACATAGTCGTACATTTTAATCCCTAACTTTTTCCTGGACTGTCCTTTCAGATTTTCAGTCCACTAGAATACCCTTTTTTGCACAAGCCGCCTTTTCAGGTTTTCGACTTAACGGGTGTACAATTTTATTTATATATCCCTAATTTTTGCCCGAACTCTTTTGTTTCACCGGGATGCTCTTATTTTTGCCTAGGTCAGTCAACCTAGCGGATTTTTTTTCCTGCGTAGTATTTTTCGACTATGTCCGTGTTCACATGGTGCGGATAATTATCACTGTTCATAGTAGTAAGTGTTGTAGCACTTCCAGAAAATGTTTTCTTGATCATACATGGCCCTTTGCTGGAACTCATGTTCAATTCCCCAATTGATTCAGATGGAGATCTGCCCCTGGCTATTCGACACATTTGAGAGATTCTTGGAATCTTGACTTGACTGCCCTAGATCAGTTAGACACCATGCCATGCCCCTGGATTATGAAAGGTCTATTACTGGATATGTCTTTTCATCTGAGGTGATTCTGTTCGTTGAGAGGATTTCAGTTCATTGAATATCCGTTGTGTGAATTTCTCTGTTGTAGAACAATTAGTCATATGCAAACAATGTCATTTTTAAAAATGCAAAGCTTATGTCTGTCTTGAAGTTTTGAAAATGCATTTTTAGTAAACAAACATAATTTTGTAAGAATATGAATTCAACTCAGGATTTATAGTAAACCTTACGGAAGTCAGAATACCTTTTGTAATAGTATACTTTTGAACTAACCTATGCTTCAGTTAGGACTTTTAAGGGTTGTAACATGGCCTGGTTCACTGTTTAAAAACCAAAGGATAAAGGCTCAGTCCTATACTCAATTAATTGTGTGTTTAGATCCTAATTGAGTCTGTAATCTTTGCCCTGATATTTTGGTGATTGTTCGGATACCGAAAATTTATTTGAGAAGGCATTCGTTTTTTTGTAACATTTTTTCTTTTGTTGAGGATTTTTAGCGACCTCTTTTTTTATATTTTATCATCCCTACCTTTTGCCTGAACTATTTCTTTTGTGATTACAGTCAGCGGGATGCTCAGTTTTTCCTTAAGTCTCCTTCATAGGTTTTGACTTAACGGGCTTTTCTTTTGAGAAATAATGACTGCCTGTTTTAGTGATTACGGGGAACCATCACTGTATTTTGATTTAGAAGAGCATATTTGACACTATTTATCTTGTATGAAGGTAGAGCTTGTGACTGAATGCACATTTGAATTAACTGAGAAACTACCCTGCCACAGGTTATGATTAAAGGTTTCAATTTGGGTGAAAAATAAAACTCCTACTTCTTAGGCTCAAAGGGGTTAACTAGGGACTATCTTCCTTATAACTCCACTGTTTAGGATTTGAAACAACGCATGTACATCATCAGCAAGGTCTGTTCAAAAGCAAACTATATGGGATTTTTTTCGTCATCTTCCCTCTAAAGGCTTAAAACTTTTAACGAGAGTCAAATATCATAAAAAGGAAGTAAAAGCATAGTTTCAGTATAGTGAAAATGAATGGATTAAATCAAGACAAACATATGCAAGGCATTAATGAAATAATAAAGTTTGACATAAGTGTTCGAACAATCAAAAGAAATTACAATTTGAAAATTCTAAAGAACAAAAAGCCTTTTCGTCTGAACTTGTCACTTCAGATGGTGTACCTTTGAGGGATGACAAAAGAATCCAGTCTAACCGTCTTGTGTGAACTCCAACACTCCCTCATCGATCAAGTCTTGAATCTTGTTTTTCAATGCACAGCAGTCATTCGTATCATGTCCAGGACTATTATAATGGTATGCACACCTCGCGTTCAGATTATAGTGAGGAGAGGAGGTGTTGGGATTCTGAGGAGGATCCTTCAACGTAATCAACTCCATCCTTAATGTGTATTGTAATTCTTGAGCCAATGACATGTTGATTTTGGTGAATTACCTTTTGGGCATGTCCTGATTACGCTGGTTTCACTGTCATTGTTGTCGCACCTGTGCTGGATTAGAGATCTGCGCCGCCCCCATAGATTGGCTGAGACCATTCTTATTACAACCCTTTTGGTCATACACAGTACTGGACTCCTTCTTTCCGTTGTATGATCTCTTCTGAGTATTTGAAGATGCAGTCCCTGAATTTCACTGCTCCTGAGTTTATTTTCAATATGTTCCTGCATGAAAATGTCACCCAATAACCTGTCTGCGAAGAGAGGTTGATCATTAATTAGACCCCAAATTCTAGAAGTTTGTCCCATACGGTCGTATCTGTCTTGATGAGGCTTACTGATGAGAATCCTTAACTCTTCTTGTCCCTGAGCTAAATTTTGGATAAGAGCCATCTGACCCATCATCTAGATTCTCATTGTCGCCATCTCAGGTTGCAATTGTTCCAACTGGTCATCCTTGTTATCTTTAGGGTTTTTCTTTGGCCGTTTTCCAAGAGAGTAATGTTTTTAATTCGTCTTTCCCCTTGGATAGATTTAGGAACATTTCCTTGAACTGAGCATCTTGAGTTTGGAGATCTCTGTTGTTCTGTTCGAGAGCCATTTTCCTTGCTAAAATAAACAGCGAGAAAATGAGAAACCTGTCTTGAGAATATCTTTTATGTAATGACATGCATGCAATATTTTCAAGGATCACATGGGATACACAAAAGTGAACTGTTAGAAGTTGTTGTAGCTTTGACTGAATAACTTTGCATCTTTGGACGTCCTTCTATGAGAATCAAGATCACCATGTCAAGTGGGTCCTAGCCTTTGACTCAAAATAGTGTACTTCGGTCTTTGACGACATTGGTTAGATGAAAATAAGTCCCCTTACCCCTTGCTAAATGTCGGCTCATGATACTTTGACGACATTTGATTAGAGGAAAATAAATCCCCATTCCCTTTTCTAGGCGTCTGGTTTATGATTACCTGCATCACAGGCCATTGAAATCCTTGAAATTGGTAATGTAAATGCGATGGAATCATGTCATAATGTGTAAGCTACGCACTAAGCAAAAGTGTAAGGCGGTGGAAACAAGTAAGTCTTGCAAGAAGTCCAAGTTATTGGATAATGACTACAAAAAAGTTCTGCAAGGAATTCAAGTTATTAGATAATGAATGCAAATAAGTCACACAAGTAGCCTTAGGTTCAAGCTTGCATGGAGTTTATAGGTAAGTAACCTCTTGAAGTTTAGTTGGTTCAACTTGTCCTAAAAGAAGTAATCGAGTTCTAAGGAATCTCAATATCACCTATCTTTCTCTCGGGCATTTTTTCAGCACATGCTTTTTTATTAGCGACCGAACTATCTCAAAGGTCTGGTCTTAATGAGTGTAGTATCGAGTATCAACCAACATTAGTATTGAACAAAATCTGCCTATCTCACTACTTTCTAATGGCCAAGTTGTTCAACTAAGGTTCTACGGTCAATTAGTGCTTTATGACACCATACAGCGGCCCCATATTCTCATCGACTGGACTCAAGGGACACTGGTACCAACAAATATGTCACACTAACGTAGCCATCGCTTCAACCATGTCGGTATTATGCCGCATAGTCCCCACGATCTATTGCTACTTACATAAAGTGCCCCAGATCCGAGTATAGGATCTTTAAGAATAACCCAAACATAAACCCGAAATGTAAAGCAAGCAAGTCAAACAATTTAAGCATTTTATATATGATCTAGCTCTAAGGTAACCCCACTTTTAGATTCTCCCCAGCAGAGTCGCCAGTTCTGTAATATGATAGGAAAACTGGCTTTACTGGTTTTGCATTTTATCGCAAATGTTTCCGTTAGCAAGAGTCGCAACCGACTTTTCTTTTATCCAACAAAGGAAAGGGTGAAAAGAACAGGAAAGACCTTTTTAAAGATTTTGAGTTTGGGGGGTAGTTTATGGAAAGGGAACGTATTAGCACCCTTTCCATCTGTAGTTATCTACGGGCTCTTAGTTGGTAGCTCATTTTAAAAAGGCTTTTTTGGTGTAAATGTATTTGAAAAATATTTTTGAAAAGACGTCTTAGTGCGGTGAACTTTGTAATGATTCTTGTATCATTGAGAATGCATACAAAGTGTTTTGTCTTTGAAAATATTTAGAAAAAGAGAGTGTATATGCGGAAATTTTGTTTTGTTTTGTGAGCAAGAAACTACAATATGTCTACCTACTCAAAAGATCTTTGTTCTTTTCCTCTTTTCCTTTAGATAATGCTATCCTACCTTTAGTTGGTAGGTAGCCCTATCATTGGATGTTTGAGGAACAGGCGCGGGTCATCGTACATTCACGAAGGCAACTCGTAGGACACTTTAGCAATTTATCATAAGGGACTAGATCATTTACCGAAAGGCAGGATCGAAGGGTCATCGAGGGACTATAATCTTTGTATCGAGGGACTTTGATAAAGTGTCCCACGTTCGAGGGACATGACTGTTGTTTATCCGAGGCAACAAGTGAGGAATACCCTATAGGTGCGCATGTGCAAAGTGTGTTGTGTTTCAGTTATTATACTTGAGGTTAGGTTGTCTAGCGTTTGCTTTTAGTCTTCCCCCTATTCACAAAATTGTACTCCCCATTCCCAAAGAGTTTTAATAGTGTAGGGCATTTAAATTCCGCAATTTATCGCTTTCCTTATTATTACTAGTAATTAGGGTTTGCATGACAAGACTTAAAATCAAACCATAGAAAACCCTACTTCAAAAATAAAATATTTGAAAACAAGACACTTCGCCCACATGCACCTCTAGGGTAACCCACACTTGTTGCCTCAAATGAAAACAGTCATGTCCCTCGAACGTGAGATGTTTTAGAAAAGACCCTCGATTAAAAGATAGTAGTCCCTCGATGACCCTTCCATTGTTTCCTTTAGTAAATGATCTTAGTCCCTTACGACAACTACTAAAACATCTTACAAGTTGCCTTCTATGATTGTACGATGACCCATGTCCGTCCCTCACATCCAATGATATGGATCTCTACCAATTAATGGTAGATAAGCACTATCTAAAGGAATAAGAAAAGAACAAAAACTTTATGAGTAGGTATATTGCTCGTAATTTCTTACTCACAAACTAAAACCATTTTCACACCTCACACTTTCAAAACAATTTTCAAAAACAAAAATCTTTCCAAACACTCCCTCTTGACATATATTTTCAAAACAAAACACTTTATATACATTCTCAACGATACGAGAATCATTGAGCACGTAGATTGTAACACCCTGTTGTACCCCAAAATTTGCCCTCCCATATTTCTCAAAACATTTCAAGAAAAATTCACAAGTCTAACCCGGCGTGTCATATTCGGGTGTTCTTTCACCAAGATATCTCTGATAACGTATTCTCAAATTCAGGTTCGGATCAAGAGTCAATTCTTTAAAGAAGGTATCCGAATGTGTGAGTTTTCTCGAAGAAATATGGTGAAAAAGTGTGCTGAAAGTACAGTTTTTATGCGCTAAAAAATTCATAACTTGAAGATCGTGGCTCATTTTGAACCCGTTCTGGTGGCCAAAATTCCGTCTTGACATTATCTACGTTTTCATCTCTCACGGATGGAAGCCAATTTCGATCAGAAGGTCTTCAAAAATGTGGATTTATCAAGTATTTTCATACCGAAAATTTGTGACAGAAGTTTATTTGCGTCATGTTCAAAAAATCATAACTTGGTCGATTTTCATCTTATCGAGCTGGTTCTGGCTTCAAAATTTCATAAATTGAGTTGGCTACATTTTCACAGAAGGTATTGAGTTCAAACGGTATTCTAAAGGCCTTCGTTTTTTGCTCAGAGTGTGTGACACGCTGAAAATCCTGAATGCTGAATATTATTTCATCTGGGCCCAAACTTCGAAAATTCATAACTCGGTCAATTTTTATCGGATTGGGCTCATATTTTTACACAAGGTCACTGACTCATAGATCTACAACTTTGCTTCAAAAGTCGAGACCGGATTATGCTCTGATCAATACCAGTTTTTATTGAAGAACGTGTCAGAGTCGACACTAGAGCCCAAAATAAGTTTGTCTGAGCTGAAACTTCAAAAATTCATAACTAATTCACCGTTTATCCGATTGAGCCGATTTTCGGACAGGAGTTAGTTCTCAATGTCGGCTACATTTTGTTTTCACATTTCAACTTCAAAAATTGCACTTAAGTCCCTGCGATTTAGCCTGGAAAGTGACGAACTCAAGTGAACATTGGAGGCTCAATTGCACATTCAAAGCCCATTTTCTTTACCCTAATTTCCATTATATAATCACCTTCTTTTCACACAAACCAGAGAGGAGAAAAAAGAGAAAAAAACTTTGTCACAACACTGTCAGAATATCAAATTCTTTCAAGAACCCTAAAACCTTGAAATCCTTATTATGAATCCCTCTCTCACTACAAACAAGCCATCCCAGTTACAAACCAACATCTCACTACAAACAAGCCATCTCAGTTACAAACCAACATCTCACTACTTCTTCAATAAGGGTGAGGCTGGCTTGATCTCCATGATCAAAAGGGCATAAAAGCATTCATGTCACTACTTTTTCAGTAAGGGTAGGGTTGATTTGATCTCCATGATCAAAAGGGTATAATCATTCATACATGCCATATTATGCCTAAACATTAAATTTCTTCATATATTGGCTTTATTTGCATTTTATGATTTTATTTAATGTGTTCATGAGATTCAACGCTGCAGATTTTAGACAGGATCCCATGCAGGTTCATTAAGGAATGTTGAGGTCAGAACACAAAAGCCAAAAGTCAAATGGTCAAAATAGAACAACTTACACGTGACACCAATACATGGCGAGGCAGACATCTTGAGAAGGTTAAGGAACGTTGAGGCCAGAACACAAATGGCCAAAAGCCAAAACACAAATGGCCAAAACAAAACAGTTTACACATGACGCCAATAACTTTTTCACCCCTCCAATCAGGCTCGTATACTCCTAAACTCTCTCTCTCTCTCTCTATTTGTATTATGTTCCTTTAATTAATTAATCGTTATTATTTTTATTAATCACTAACCAATTAACATTTTTTCCTAATAAAATCAAAAACACAAAAAAAATATTTTATTTATTAAAATTAACTTCATCACTTTTATTTTTGTAAATAAATTTATTTAAGCAATTTAGCTTTAATTAGACTTAACTTTTAATATTTTTTACAATATTTAAAATCAATTTAGAATATTAGGTTTTTTTTAGCATTAATTCAATTTATTTTATTTTTTTAAAAAACTCAAAAATCCAAAAATATTTTCATTATTTAATTTAATTGTTCATTTAATTCAATTCCATTTAATTCAAAAATAACCAAAAAAATCACTTCCTTTAAAAAAAGGGTCAAAACCCAAAAAACTCGCATCCGATTTAATTTCCCGCACGCGATCCATTTTATCATATTATTGTATCTGTTTCCCGGAATGTAATAGCTTTTAATTAGGACTTTAATTATTTACCGCTTTATTTTACTTTCCGCAATTTAAATTAAAGAGTTTGTTTTTGGCGATGTAAATACCCGACGCCTTGTAATAGCTTAGATTTAATTTCCCGCAATTTACTTCCCGCAAATTATTAAACTGTTAATTATGCATGACAAGACTTGTATGACAAATAAAACCAACTCGTAGCTCACAAATGCATGTTCAAAGATAAACCTTAACTGAAAAACAACACACATGCACATGCCACTCCTAGGGTACGCCTCACTGGTTGCCTCGAACGTGGTCGTCAAGTATAGGGTGTTTTAGAGGTCGCCCTCCTGTCTAAGATCCAGTTGCCTCGAAACGGTTGCCTCGGATAAAAAAAAGGATCTAGGACATTAGGGTTACTTATAAGGTGTCTTACTATTGCTTCGGTGACCACACATGTCCCTCATAATCAAATTGACCCGAATACCTCCAACGACGGTGCTACCTACTTCTCAATAGTGGGATAACACTATTTAAAGGACTCTTACACAGCCTAATTCCTTAGAGTAGGTAGATTCTCCTGGGTACTTGCTCTTTCAAACAAACAAAAAATATCTTTTCACACTGACACTTTCAAAAGTTTTCAAATAAATTTTTCAAAACCCATACACATTTGAAAAGCAAACATCTTTTGAAAACCTAAGAGCAAGTACCTAAGAGCCCATGGATAACCATGGATAGAAAGGGTGCTAACACTTTCCCTTTCTATAAATCTACCTCCCGAACCGAGAAACATTCTCAAAGAAGGAATTTTGCTGTGCTTTTGTCCTTTCCATGTTGGAGAACATAAAAGACGGTGGCGACTCTTGCTTACCGCGACATTTCGCGAACCAGCTTTAAACAGTCAGTTCTATTTCCACCGATCACAGAACTGGCGACTCTGCTGGGGACATAATAAGTGAGGTGTACCTTAGGATTAGATCATACTTATGTTTTCAATTGCTTGTTTTGTTTGCTTTAATATTTTGGGGCTTGTCTTGGAGTTTCATAGATCCTAACCCGGATCTGGGGAATACCCTTTTAGGTAGCATAAGCTGTGAGGGACCTGTCCGGCATAGACCGACACGGGTGAAGCAGTGGCTACATTGGTGTGACACCTTGGTCTGTACCGATATCCCTTGTGTTGCAACGAGGAGAATATGGGTCTTCTGAGGAGTCATTAAGCACCAACCGACCTTAGAACCCTAAATTGACCCAACTTGGCCATAGAACAGTAGCAGTATGCTACACTCATTGAGGCTAAACTCTCGCGATGGTTCTGGCTGCAAGAAAAGATTGCGATGCTGGAGTTATGACCGATTGAGGGTAGTCAATGATATTGAGATCCTCTAGAACCCGGTTACTTTTTATAGGACAAGTCTTAACCAACGAAACTGAAAGAGGGTAGTACCTAAACTTCATGCTGGCCTAAACTCTAAGGGCTCTCTGTGTGACTTGTGTGCCTTCAAACTTGAACTACTTGCATGCTTGTTATCTAACAACACGAGTTTCTTGCAGGGTTTGTTTACAGTCCTTAATTTGGGCTCATAACAGGGTTCACTTACATCACTCCACGCATAGCATAACATCATAACATCATACCATATCATTTCCTTAACCATTTTAAGGATCTCAAGGGTCTGTGATGCAGGTCAGGATGAATCAAAATGTCTAGCAAGGGGCAAAAGGGGATTTATTTTCCTCTAGCCAAGGTTGATAACTTGAGTCAGGGGCTATGACCCACTCGATATGGTGAGCCTTGACTCTTGAAGAAGGATTCTCAACAACATGAAGTTCCTTCAATCAAGCAACCGGATTCGAATTCTAACAAGTTTCTCTGTTTACCCCCGCGAGATCCTTGAAAACATCGCATACATATACATACATATCATTGCAATAACAAGTACCCTTGTTACAGGTCACTTACCTTCTCCACTGTTTATTTCAGCAATGGCTTCCCAACAAGACAACCAGGATCTTCAGGCTCAAGAGACTTGGTTCAGGGAAATCCTCCTAAACCTATCCAAGGGGCAGGAAGAGTTGAGAACACTCCTCATGGGGACTTTGGTCAGGAACAGTTCTGAGGACGATAAGGACGAACGGATGAAACATCTGCAAGCTGAGGTGGATGCAATGAGAACCCAGATACTGGGGCAAATGGCTCTTATCCAAGGCTTGGCTCGGGAGCAAGAAGAGTTGAGAACCATGGTCAACCAGCTTCACCAAGAGAGATACAACATGAAGCAAATAGTCCAAGTCAGGGACCAGGTCATTGATCAGCTTCCAAGAGGACAAGAGTCTGGTATGGTGAAGAATAGACCTCTCCAAATTGCTACCACTTCACAGGTCCAACCACAACCTCGCCCAGAGCAACGGGTTGATCAGAGTAAGCCCCGAAGGCAATTTACCAAGCTCAACGTGTCGCTGTCTCAAGCTTTACAACACCTGTTGAGGTTGAATCTGGTGACGTTAAGGGACCCTCCTAAGAATCCCAACATAACCTCCCTAAAGTACAATTCTGATGCAAGGTGTGCATACCATTCCAACAGCCCGGGGCATGATACTGATGGCTGTTGGGCATTGAAAAACAAAGTTCAAGACCTGATTAACGAAGGAGCTTTGGAATTCACACAAGATGGTCAGGCTGAGTTCTTCTACCATCCCTCCAAGGTTCACCATTTGAAGTGACAAGTCCTAGGATTGAAAAAAAACTTTTGTTCATTCGAATGTTCAAGTTGTATTTTTCTTTGATTGTTCAAACAATTATCGTCATAGCAAACTTTATTACTTTATCAATGCATCGCATATGTCTGTTTTGAATCAATATATTCGCATTCTCTATATGCAAACTGTTTTCATATTTTTGTGATGATCAACTCTCAATTAAAAGATTTTAAGCCTCTTGAGGGAGGATGACGAAAACGATACCACGACATTTACAGTATGCTTTTGAACAGACCCCACTGATGAGGTACAGGCATTGTTTCAATTCCTAAACGCTGGAGTTATAAGGAAGATAATCCCTCGTCAACCCCTTTGAGCCAAAGAAGTAGGAGTTTTTTTTTTCTTTTCAAAAATTAAAAACCCTTAATCATAACCTGGGGCAGGGTAGTTCTCTCAGTTGATCCAGGTGCACAATGAATGGCATCAAAGGAGTCCTTCCAAAACAAAAAAAGACAGTATTGGTTCTTTATAATCATAAGGACAGGCAGTCATTACCAAAAATAAAAAAATATAAAAATAAAAGCCCGTTAAGTCAAAACTTATGAAGGAGACTTACAAAACTGGGGCATCCCGCTGACTGTAATCACAAAAGAAACAATTCAGCAGGGATAACGAAATCAAAAAAGAAAGAGGTCCTACAGACTCTCAATAAAATGACTGCCTATTCAAAATAAATTGTCAACATCCGAACCATCACTGGAATATCAGGACAAAGACTCAAACAAGGTCTAACGCACGATCAACTGAGTTTAGGTTTGAAGAACATCACGAAGAACGGGTGGGTACAAATAATTTGAGCCTTTATCCCTTGTTTCTTAAACTGTGAACCAGGCCACGTTATAACCCTTAAAAAGTCCTAGCTGAAGCATGGGTTAGTTCGAAAGCATACTGTTACGAAAGGTATCCTGACTCCTTAAGGCTTGCAGTAAAATAACGAGTTGACATCACATTTTACCAAATTTACTTGTTTTATTGAAAACTTCATTTTTCAAAAATTTCAAGACAGACATAAGCTTTGCATTTTTAAATAACACTGTTTGCATGTGACTATTTGTTCGAACAACAGAGAAATTCGCACGAAGAATATCTAGTGAACAAAATCACTTCCAACCAAGGGGCACGGCATGATCATGGTCTATCATCTGGGGCAGTTCAGTCAAGATTCAGAGAATCTCTCAAAAGGTCAAGTAGCTTGGGGAAAATCTCCATCTGAGTCGCTTGGGGCATTGGACATGAATTCCAGCAACGAATCTTGCCTGATCAAACATCTTCTGGTGGCATGGCAAAACACTTCTGACAGGGGCAACTCCCTGCATTCTGAGAGTGTGGACATACTCGAAAAAATACTACGCACAATCAAAGACCCTCTAGGTTGACACACCTAGGCAAAAATAAGGGCTTCCCGGCAAACCAAAAGGGTTCGGGCAAAAATAAGGGATGAAAATAAAAATTTGTACACCCGGCAAGTCGAAAACCTGAAAACGCGGCTTGGGCAAAAATGGGTATCTCGGTGGACTGAAAACCCGAAAGGGCAGTCCAGGAAAAAGTTAGGGATCAATACGTACGACTATGTCCCGTCATCTCGTCACTTTCCTACCAGAAGAAGATTTGTCGATCGACAGTTATCAAACACCTCATAGGCCTTCTTCTCCCGCAAAAACTGGGGAAATAAGAATTGTCCGAACTGTACAAGATGCTCTGTCCACCAAGGTACAAAGGTAGGTTCAGCTGAAGAACTGGCTAAGATACCTTCACTCCCCGCAGAGTAAGATAAGATGCAGCCATACTCTCACCCGAGCAGAGAAGGCACAGTATCTCCAGCAAGTCAGCAACACTCT
Source organism: Vicia faba (assembly GCA_948472305.1). NCBI lineage: Eukaryota > Viridiplantae > Streptophyta > Magnoliopsida > Fabales > Fabaceae > Vicia > Vicia faba. Next base: position 1,550,841,598 of record OX451738.1, on the reverse strand, counting down.
CCCCGAGCAGATTTAGTCTACTGTCAGCCTTAAGGAAGTTGGATTATCCCCAGAGGATCTCAATATTCCCCAGCGGAGTATATAGATGTTCCTAAGCAAGCATCCCCGGCAGTCTTGATCTAAGATTGTTCCCCGGCGGAATACAGACATCCAGTGGAACCATTCCCCAATACAGTCCAAAAGGTTCCCCAGGAGAGTTGAATCATCCTCCCCAGTAGATTCTGGAAGCTTATCACCTGCAGAGTACATACGTCTCTCCCTGACCATATTCAAAGGTTATTCCCCACCAGAACTTATAACTGGGTTATCCTCAGCTAATTACAACGAAAGGATCGTCCTCGGCGAAGTTCTTCCCATCCCCAACGGAGTCATCATCAAACCTCAATGAAGTATCTCTTCCCCACAGAGTAATTCCCCGCAGAGTAATCTCTTCATCAAGTTTATTCCCCAACGGAGTCATCTTCTTCTACCGGTTTATTCTTGCAATCATCATCCCCAGCGGAAACGAAGAACTCTACTCTTCAAACATCAGCCCAGGATTCAACAAACTTCCCGGCATCCGTCAAGGATTTATTTTCCTAGACGAAAATACATTCATAAACATCACATCTTCATAGCATGCATACACATCATACAACACAAATCTCATTTATTTTTGGGAACATCTTAAAATCATGCAGTTCATGCATCATGACATTGCATACAACTGATGTTTTGCCTTTTCAGGAAAAGGTCAATCAAAAGATATTACCATCAACGTTCGCAATTCTAGATTCGATTCCTGTATCTAGCCAGGGCATATCTGTGAGTAATTGATTGTAGATTCGATACCTGTATCCAGCCAGGGCATGTCTGCATGAAGAGCTTAGAGATTCGATACCTGTATCCAGCCAGGGCATATCTGTAGACGACCAGTTCCAGATTCGATATCTGTATCTAGCCAGGGCATATCTGTGAGCGATTGATTGTAGATTCGATATCTGTATCTAGCCAGGGCATATCTACATTAAAGAGATTAAAGAGATAGTTGGGAAATGCTCCAGATATGGATGTTGTTCTTTTGCTTATTCAGATTTTCTCTTCAGAGATAGCTTGGAAATGCTCCAGAGATGGATGCTATTCTTTTTCTTATTCAAGAGTTTCCTTTCAGATATAGCTGGGAAATGCTCCAGAGATGGATGTTATTCTTTTGCTTATTCAGATTTTCTCTTCAGAGATAGCTTGGAAATGCTCCAGAGATGGATGCTATTCTTTTGTTTATTCAAGAGTTTCCTTTCAGATATAGCTGGGAAATGCTCCAGAGATGGATGTTATTCTTTTGCTTATTCAGATTTTCTCTTTAGAGATGGCTTGGAAATGCTCCTGATATGGATGCTATTCTTTTGCTTATTCAAGAGTTTCCTTTCAGATATAGCTGGGAGATGCTCCAGATATGGATGTTGTTCTTTTGCTTATTTAGATTTTATCTTCAGAGATAGCTGGGAAATGCTCCAGAGATGGATGTTATTCTTTTGCTTATTCAGATTTTCTCTTCAGAGATAGCTTGGAAATGCTCCAGAGATGGATGCTATTCTTTTGCTTATTCAAGAGTTTCCTTTCACATATAGCTGGGAAATACTCCAGAGATGGATGTTATTCTTTTGCTTATTCAGATTTTCTCTTTAGAGATGGCTTGGAAATGCTCCTGATATGGATGCTATTCTTTTGCTTATTCAAGAGTTTCCTTTCAGATATAGCTAGGAGATGCTCCAGATATAGATGATGTTCTTTTGCTTATTCAGATTTTCTCTTCAGAGATAGCTTGGAAACGCTCCTGATGTGGATGCTATTCTTTTGCTTATTCAAAGTTTCTTCTCAGAGATAGCTTGGAAATGCTCCAGATATGGACGCTATTCTTTTGCTTATTCAGAGTTTCCTTTCGGAGATAGCTTGGAAATGCTCCAGATTTGGATGTTATTCTATGTCTTATTCAGATTTCTTCTCAGAGATAGCTTAGAGATGCTCCAGATATGGACGCTATTCTTTTGCTTATTCAGAGTTCTTTTCAGAGATGGCTTAGAGATGCTCCAGATCCGGATGCTATTCTATTGCTTATTCAGATTTCCTTCTAGAGATAGTTCAGATGCGATCCAAACATGGCTACATTCTGATACTTATTCCAGATTCCCTTCTAGAGATGGTTCAGATACGACCCAGATATGGCTACATTCTGATACTTATTCCAGATTTCCTTTCAGAGATAGCTTAGAGATGCTCCCGACGCGGATGATATTCTATTGCTTATTCAGATTCCCTTTCAGATATAGCTGGGAAATGCTCCAGATATGGATGTTGTTCTTTTGCTTATTCAGAGTTCCTTTCAGATATAGCTGGGAAATGCTCCAGATATGGATGTTGTTCTTTTGCTTATTCAGAGTTCCTTTCAGATATAGCTTAGAGATGCTCCTAACCCGGATGTTATTCTACTACTTATTCAGATTCAAACTTCTAAAGACAACTTAGAGATGCTCCAGACCCGGAGGCTATTCTATTGTTTAGTACAGATTCATTCAAAAGACATTCCAGATATGATCCAGATTCAGATGACATTCTGTCACTCACTCAGATACAGTATGGATATACCCCAGACTCAGCAGTCATTCTACTGTTTATTCAGACGTCAGCAATTGGATATAGACTAGATATGCTCCAGACACGGAAGCTATTCTATTTCTTATTCAGATTCAACTATCCATTACATTTCCAAATGGCATCTATAAGCCCATTCCCGACAAGGTTCTGTCACATCTCCAGATGGCATCTATAAGCCCATCCTCCTATCCACCATCTCTCCAAATGGCATCTATAAGCCCATTCCCGATATCACATTGCTGATATTCTACTATGCGAGTGTAAATTTCTGGGCACTCTAATGTTCAATCATCTTCCACCTTCAGATCACGAAAGGCACGCAAGCCAATCTACATCCTCAGGTTTAAGAAGATTGAACAGGGGCAACTGTTGTACCCCAAAATTTGCCCTCCCATATTTCTCAAAACATTTCAAGAAAAATTCACAAGTCTAACCTGGCGCATCATATTCGGGTGTTCTTTCACCAAGATATCTCTGATAAAGTATTCTCAAATTCAGGTTCGGCTCAAGAGTCAATTCTTTAAAGAAGGTATCCGAATGTGTGAGTTTTCTCGAAGAAATATGGTGAAAAAGTGTGCTGAAAGTGCAGTTTTTATGCGCTAAAAAATTCATAACTTGAAGATCGTGGCTCGTTTTGAACCCGTTCCGGTGGCCAAAATTCCGTATTGACATTATCTACGTTTTCATCTCTCACGGATGGAAGCCAATTTCAATCAGAAGGTCTTCAAAAATGTGGATTTATCAAGTATTTCCATACCGAAAATTTGTGACAGAAGTTTATTTGCGTCATGTTCAAAAAATCATAACTTGGTCGATTTTCATCTTATCGAGCTGGTTCTGGCGCCAAAAATTCACAAATTGAGTTGGCTACATTTTCACAGAAGGTATTGAGTTCAAACGGTATTCAAAAGACTTTCGTTTTTTGCTCAGAGTGTGTGACACACTGAAAATCCTGAATGCTGAATATTATTTCATCTGGGCCGAAACTTCGAAAATTCATAACTCGGTCATTTTTTATCGGATTGGGCTCATATTTTTACACAAGGTCATTGACTCATAGATCTACAACTTTGCTTCAAAAGTCGAGACCGGATTATGCTCCGATCAATACCAGTTTTTTATTGAAGAACGTGTCAGAGTCGACACTGGAGCCCAAAATAAGTTTGTCTGAGCTGAAACTTCAAAAATTCATAACTAATTCACCGTTTATCCGATTGAGCCGATTTTCAGACAGGAGTTAGTTCTTGATGTCGGCTACATTTTGTTTTCACATTTCAACTTCAAAAATTACACTTAAGTCCCTGTGATTTAGCCTGGAAAGTGACGAACTCAAGTGAACATTAGAGGCCCAATTGCACATTCAAAGCCCATTTTCTTTACCCTAATTTCCATTATATAATCACCTTCTTTTCACACAAACCAGAGAGGAGAAAAAAGAGAAAAAAACTTTGCTAAAACACTGTCAGAATATCAAATTCTTTCAAGAACCCAAAAACCTTGAAATCCTTATTACGAATCCCTCTCTCACTACAAACAAGTCATCCCAGTTACAAACCAACATCTCACTACAAACAAGTCATCTCAGTTACAAACCAACATCTCACTACTTCTTCAGTAAGGGTGAGGCTAGCTTGATCTCCATGATCAAAAGGGTATAAAAGCATTCATGTCACTACTTTTCCAGTAAGGGTAAGGTTGATTTGATCTCCATGATCAAAAAGGTATAATCATTCATACATGCCATATTGTGCCTAAACATTAAATTTCTTCATATATTGGCTTTATTTGCATTTTATGATTTTATTTAATGTGTTCATGAGATTCAACGCTGCAGATTTTAAACAGGATCCCATGCAGGTTCATTAAGGAACGTTGAGGCCAGAACACAAAAGCCAAAAGCCAAATGGCCAAAACAGAACAACTTACACATGACACCAATACATGGCGAGGCAGACATCTTGAGAAGGTTAAGGAACGTTGAGGCCAGAACACAAATGGCCAAAACAAAACAGTTTACACATGACGCCAATAACTGTTTCACCCCTCCAATCAGGCTCGTATACTCCTAAACTCTCTCTCTATTTATATTATGTCCCTTTAATTAATTAATCGTTATTATTTTTATTAATCACTAACCAATTAACATTTTTTCCTAATAAAATCAAAAACACAAAAAAAAAATTTATTTATTAAAATTAACTTCATCACTTTTATTTTTGTAAATAAATTAATTTAATCAATTTAGCTTTAATTAGACTTAACTTTTAATATTTTTTGCAATATTTAAAATCAATTTAGAATATTAGGTTTTTTTTAGCATTAATTTAATTTATTTTATTTCTTTAAAAAACTCAAAAATCCAAAAATATTTTCATTATTTAATTTAATTGTTCATTTAATTCAATTCCATTTAATTCAAAAATAACCAAAAAAATCACTTCCTTTAAAAAAAGGGTCAAAACCCAAAAAACTCGCATTCGATTTAATTTCCCGCACGCGATCCATTTTATCATATTATTGTATCTGTTTCCCGGAATGTAATGGCTTTTAATTAGGATTTTAATTATTTACCGCTTTATTTTACTTTCCGCAATTTAAATTAAAGGGTTTGTTTTTGGCGATGTAAATACCCGACGCCTTGTAATAGCTTAGATTTAATTTCCCGCAATTTACTTCCCGCAAATTATTAAACTGTTAATTATGCATGACAAGACTTGTATGACAAATAAAACCAACTCGTAGCTCACAAATGCATGTTCAAAGATAAACCTTAACTGAAAAACAACACACATACATGCCACTCATAGGGTACGCCTCACTGGTTGCCTCGAACGTGGTCGTCAAGTATAGGGTGTTTTAGAGGTCGCCCTCCTGTCTAAGATCCAGTTGCCTCGAAACGGTTGCCTCGGATAAAAAAAAGGATCTAGGACATTAGGGTTACTTCTAAGGTGTCCTACTATTGCTTCGGTGACCACACATGTCCCTCATAATCGAATTGACCCGAATACCTCCAACGACAGTGCTACCTACTTCTCAATAGTGGGATAGCACTATTTAAAGGACTCTTACACAGCCTAATTCCTTAGAGTAGGTAGATTCTCCTGGGTACTTGCTCTTTCAAACAAACAAAAAATATCTTTTCACACTGACACTTTCAAAAGTTTTCAAACAAATTTTTCATACACTCTTGAGGACAGATACAAGAGTTACTTAGAAATTTTTCAAACGAAACTTTTTCAAAACCCACACACATTTGGAAAGCAAACATCTTTTGAAAACATAAGAGCAAGTACCTAAGAGCCCATGGATAACCATGGATAGAAAGGGTGCTAACACCTTCCCTTTCTATAAATCTACCTCCCGAACCGAGAAACATTCTCAAAGAAGGAATTTTGATGTGCTTCTTGTCCTTTCAATGTTGGAGAACATAAAAGACGGTGGCGACTCTTGCTTACCGCGACATTTCGCGAACCAGCTTTAAACAGTCAGTTCTATTTCCACCGATCACACACCCCAATTCTACCCCAAGCAAATTATGCTAAATAAATCAGAGTTATAAAATTTCATTCATACAAAAGAATCGGGACGTCACAAATTCTTCTAACAAATTCATTGCATTCATCATGGATATATAACACTTATAATAAGACATCGGATGAACCATCAACATATCATCTTTAATAATTCAACAACTACGCAGCGGAATTCTTCAATAACATCTTTAAATAAAATAGCAACTTCGAAACATCTCATATTTAGTAAATAAACAATTTAAGGTTTGACAACTAAAAATCAACAATCAAAAATCAGCAAGCGTTCATCCCCCCGAGTGTTACATATCAGAGCAATGACACCGACTCGAACTTATTGAAGGTATACAACCTTCACTCGCGATTACCTGCACGTTACCAACATAAGGGCAACATTCAAACAGAAGGGGTGATATATCTAACAATATAATAAAGCGCATGATAATTAATATATTAAATCAAATCAATAATGTCACCACTTCTCATCTCATAATCAACAATAATTACAGCATATATACTCATTCATCAACATCAAATACACTTCATTACTTAATCATATAATGCGAATCAAAACTATGCAAATGCATGTGGTACCATTGGAGCAGAACTCCCATCTCAAAAATTTGCCAATTAATAGAGGCATCAACAAGGCATAGCCTTCATCTCAAAATTTTCCAATCCAGGCCATCTCAACGAGCATAAGCTTCATCTCAAAAATGCAATGTATGCGACTCATCATGAATGTAATGTCAACACTCAATCAACCACATCTCAATTATCTCAAAACAACAACATCTCATAAACATCTCAGAACGACATCTCATGAACATCTCAGAACAACAACATCTCATAAACATCTCAAAACAACAACATCTCAATCATCTCAAAACATCTCAATTACAACATCTCATAAACACCTCAAAGCAACAACATATCAATCATCTCAAAACATCTCAATTACAGCATCTCATAAACATCTCAGAATAATTTATTAAACATCATTTGTTTATCAAACGTCATTGGTTCATCGTAATTATCAAACACAACTTTGATGACCACATCTCACTATTAACTCAGTTGTATATCAATACTACAGTAATCCCTACTGTTATTCTTCTACTGTACATCATTATTGTCACTAATCCTACTGTCATATTTCTAACATCAGTCTCTAACATCTCATATTCATCATTCTGTCCAAAATCCAGCATAATTGTCAATCACGGGAATTAATTCTAAATCTTAGATTGGTTACTAGGATTACACCTCTTCATCATCATTTAAATCATCTAGGATAAATTTCACCGCGTTAGTGAAACAACGCTCCAATTGGCATCTCAAACCGCATCCTACAACTTAAATTACAGCAATTTAAAATTGATTCTGTCAAAATTAGTCACTATGGCTCGACACAAAACTCTATGGATCGATGCGTAATGTTTCTCCTACACAACATGAGTCAACACATCCTCCTCATGGATCGACTTATCCTGGTCCTAATCACAACATGTATCGATGCATGCTCCTCTCCGATCGACTCATCCTGAGTCTTGTACTCGTCATGCATCGACGCAAACCCTCCATGGATCGACTCATCCTGCTTCATCTATTCACTATGAGTCGACACATCCTCCTTATGGATCGAATCATCCTGGCTTTCAATACAGCATGTATCGACACATGCACTTCACCGGCCGACTCATGTTGAGTCTTGCAACTGACATGCATCGACGCAAGCCCTGCATGCATCGACTCATCTTGAGTCTAACATCGCCCATGTATCGACTCATCCAGCTTGAGGTCGACACATCCTGGTTCCTCCTGCATAATTTTCTGCGTTTTCTACTATAATTCACTACGGAAATCTAATTACAGTCCTACAAACCTCATTATAAACATAATAAATCATCACCTAATATTAACCTATAATACTACATCGATTACACAACATCATAGCATCATTATTCATCAATCTTCATCATACATCATCATACATACATCCAATTCAAGAACAAACAACAATCACATCTAACCCCATATATCAAACATCATGAACCCAATTATAAAGCCAGAACTCCACCCTTACCTTGGATTGAAGGTCGCTCTACAATTTCCGGGTTGAATCTTTGTTCTTGCCGTTTTCCACTTTTTCCAGCAACTTCACGTTCTTCACAATCCTTATTTTCTTCTTACTGCTTCCTTCTTCTATTCTTCCTCACAAATAATAAAATAACCTAATATTATTATATTATTCTTATTGGACTCTAAACCTACACCCCCTTATTACTTCCACTCACACATTATAGGCCCACATTAAATAATATTAACTTCTAATATTATTTCACCACCCAATAATATAATACCTCAAATATATTATTATTTCTCCATTTAATAAAATAAATCCAATTATAATAACACTTCACAACTATTCCAAAAATAATTTAATTAAATAATTAATTAAATTACGAGCGTTACATAGATAACTACGGATGAAAAGAGTGCTAACACCTTCCCTTTTCATAACCTACCCCCCGAACTCAAGAAAATTCTCAAAAGGTCTTTCCTGTTCTTTTCACCATTTCCTTTATTGGATAAAAGAAAAGTCGATGGTGACTCTTGCTATCTGCAACATTTGCGATAAAACGCAAAACACCCAAGTCAGTTCTCCCACCGTATTACAACTATCATTACCATATATCTGCAAGTTGAAACGTACAGGCTTGGAAAATCGCCTCAAAATTCCTTAAGAAATTGGACCAAATTTAGAGTCCAAACAACAAACAAAAGAATTAGAAAAATAGCTCTACTATGTATTAATTTAAAAAGCCTAGGTGAGAGTGGGAAAAAGGAGAGCCAAGGGAAATTTTAAAAAGAATTCACTAGCTCTGCACAGTAGGGCGCGCTAAGTGGCACAAAGCACGTTAAGTGTAACACCCCAATTCTACCCCAAGCAAATTATTGCAAAATAAATCAGAGTTATAAAATTTCAACCATATAAATGAATCGGGACGTCACAAATTCTTCTAACAAATTCATTGCATTCATCATGGATATATAATACTTTTAAAACATCGGGTGAACCATCGTTATAACATCTTTAATAAAACAATTCAACAACTACGCAGCGAAATTCTTCAATAACATCTCTAAATAAAACAGCAACTTCGAAACATCTCGTAATTAATAATAATTCAATTTAAAAGTCAACAACTGAAAATCAACAATCAAAAATCAGCAAGCGTTCATCCCCCCGAGTGTTACATATCAGAGCAATGACACTGACTCGAACTATTGAAGGTATACAACCTTCACTCTCGATTACCTGCACGTTACCAACATAAGGAAAACATTCAAACAGAAGGGGTGAGATATCTAACAATATAATAAAGCACATGATAATTAATATATTAAATTAGATCAATAATATCACCACTTCTCATCTCATAAATCAACAATAATTACAGCATATATACTCATTCATCAACATCAAATACATTTCATTATTCAATCATATAATGCGAATCAAAACTATGCAAATACATGTGGTACCATTGGAGCAGAACTCTCATCTCAAAAATCTGCCAATTAATAGAGGCATCAACAAGGCATAGCCTTCATCTCAAAATTTTCCAATCCAGCCCATCTCAACGAGCATAAGCTCCATCTCAAAAATGCAATGTATGCAACTCTTCATGAATGTAATATCAACATCTCAATCATCTCAAAACACAACATCTCATAAACATCTCAAAACAACAACATCTCAATTACATCATCTCGTAAACATCTCAAAACAACAACATCTCAATTACAACATCTCAATTACAACATCTCATAAACATCTCAAAACAACAACAACATCTCAATTACAACATCTCATAAACATCTCAAAACAACAACATCTCAATTACAACGTCTCATAAACATCTCAAAACAACAACATCTCAATTACAACATCTCATAAACATCTCAAAACAACAACATCTCATATTCATCATTCTGTCCAAAATCCAGCAAAACTGTCAATCACGGGAATTAATCCTAAATCCTAAACTAGTTACTAGGATTACACTTCTTATTCATCATTTAAATCATCTAGAATAATATTCATCGTGTTAGCTAATCAACGCTTCGAACGAAATCTCAAACAGCATCCTACAACTCAGGTTACAACAACTTAAAACTGATTCTGTCACTATTAGTCAGTATGGGTCAATGCAAAACCCTATGGATCGACGCGTATGCTTCATCTGTACATCATGAGTCGACACATCCTCCTTATGGATCGACTCATCCTGGTCTCAAACACAACATGTATCGACACATGCACCTCACCGGTCGACTCATCCTGAGTCTTGCAACCATGCATCGACGTAAGCCCTTCTTGTATTGACTCATCTTCAGTCAATCAGCCTTCATGTATCGACACATCCAATTTGGGGTCGACACATCCTGCTACAGTCTGCATAATTTATGCGTTTTCTACTGTATTTTCACTTCGGGAATTCATATTACAGCCCTATAAACCTTATTATAAACATAATAATTCATCACCTAACATTAACCTATAATACTACATCGATTATACAGCATCATAACATCATTATCCATCGAGAATTCATCAATATTCACCATACATCATTCATAATACGTCTGATTCAAGAACAAACAACAATTACCTCTAACCCCATATATCAAACATCATGAACCCAATTATAAGGTCAGAACCCCATCCTTACCTTGGATTGAAGGTCGCTCTACAATTTCCGGGTTGAATCTTTGTTCTTGTCGCTTCCTTCTATTTCCAGCAGCTTCACGTTCTCCTCAAATCCTTATTTTCTTCTTACTTCTTCTTTCTTCTATTCTAACAACAAATAATAAAATAACCTAATATTCTATTATTCTTTAGTGGGCTCCAAACTTACACCCCCCTTATTACTTCTACTTTCTCAAAATAGGCCCACCTTAAATAATATTACACTTCTAATATTATTTCACTACATAATAATATTATACCTCTAATATTATTATTTCTTCACTTAATAAAATAAATCCAATTTAATAATAACATATCTTCACAAATATTCCAAAAATAATTTAATTAAATGATTAATTAAATTACGGGCGTTACATTAAGCGCGCTAGCTATTGCACCGTGGAAAATACCCAAGTGCATCGTACACTCAAAATATACAGAGTCGCCACCAAAGTTTTTGTTCTAAGGGAAACATCGATAAAACCTTAAGGGGAGAGTATAAGATGATCATCGCAACCGAATAGGGGTCTGGAAGTCAGTTACGTGAAGGGAAGGTGTTAGGCGCCCCACACATCCGTTGTACCCAAAAGGAACCTCGTATGTTCTAGGGTTAAATTGTGTGCTTAAGGAAATTCTCTTGCTCTAATTACTTTATTATTTTCATAGAGGAAAAACATTCTATTTACTAATTTTGCTCGACAAGGCTTTGGGACCTCGTGCCTATGTACTCTGATAGTGCAATGAAAAAATCAGAGCAACTCTAGTCAGCGTGTGTTGGTTAGTTTTTTTATAGAACAATGTTAAGTCACCTTTGAGTGATTAAATGTATTCCTGTAAGCTTGCATGATAGAGACTTAGGTGTTGTTTGTATTCACATTTAAGTGACCGAATCGTTTTTTTTAAATGATCTTGATTTTTTAAGTTAGATGCAAAAAGAGAGAAATTTGATTGATTATATGTTTTCTTGTTCTTTTGGTTTATGGTTAACTAAAAAGTAAATCTAAATAAGGTAAAAATTAAATATTTTTTGCATTTTTTTTCTTTGAATGTTAAAAGAAAAATATTTATTTTTGGTTGTTCTTATGATCTTATTGTAACCTAAACATAATTAAAACTAGAAGAAATGAATTCCTAATTAGATCTAAACTAAACCGTAACTAATCTAAATTAAAATTATAAAGCCCACCTAAAATAAGATTAAATTAAAAGCTCTAAGATCAAGTTAAAAGCCTAATTAACTTAATAGAACCCCAATTAAACTTAAATTAAAAACTAAATAACAACTGGAAATTAATTAAATCAATAAAAAAGAAAATAAAAGTCTACGAAAACACATAATAAAAAGAGAATAAAATAAAATAGGGGTATAATGGACAATGGGCTAGTAACCAGGGAGGTGTGGAAAGGAGAACCCAAAGCCCAATAGTCATGCAAGCCCAGGACGCTGGTCATCAATCTAGGGAGAGAGTCAACCATTGAATCTTCTTCCAAGGGGGCGTTGGATTGATATAAAGGGGATCCACATAGGTTTTACTATGTGCGTCTTATTGGAATACTAGGGACGATAAACAAGATCCAAGTTTGTGGTTAAAAGTCAAATAAGTAACATGACGGGTGCAAAGCCCACTGAATCGGTCATGGTATGCAGATCACATGGCCATCAGGGGGGCATATAGAAGTCATCAAGTGCGTCTTGGAGGGAGTATTTATTTGAAATTCATTTAAAGACTCTCATTATCTCATTTCCCTTTATCTCTCTAAACCCATTCTGTTTTACTCCCTCTCACTCTTCGCTCTCGCCCATGTCTAGGAAACCACTCCACCACCACCGGCCAAAAATTGCCTTTTTCGATGGTTAAACCCTTTTGCCTTTAGCCACCATAGAACCTAGATCTTCGATTGAAGTTTAATTGGGATCTTCAACCCAAACCCAGAACAACCTAAGAACCCTAACCTAACTCCTCTCAAACACGAATCCTAACCCTGAAAATTTTGGAAAAAAACCCTTAACTTACCCAGATCGAACCCAAACTAGAATTAAACCAAATATTAAAGGCTTCTGAACTTAGATCTACACATAAATCACCAACCAAAACAAGAAACTGAAACACAAAAATTCCAATGAGTATGCACAAATTAGTGAAAGCAATAAAAGAAAAAGAGAAGGAACCTACCTCCTTTGTTGTGACTCACTTAAGCTGCATCTTCACTCCTCTTCATTAATTTCCTTCATTACTTTCTTACTTATTTATTCTTTGACCCTCTCTAATCTCCTTTTTATTTTTAGGTACCAGTGATTGAAGAAGTGAAAAACACAAGAAGGGGGGTTGAATTGAAACTAAATAAAAATGGAGTAAGGAACACGTTTATTTTTATCCTGGTTCGTTTGATCTCAAACTACTCCATTCCACCCGTCAAGGTGATTTCGCCTCTCTCCAACGAGGACTTAATTCACTAATCAAACTGATTACAATTCTACTTTAACAACTATTAAAGTCTTCTTGAGTGCAAAACCACAACCCGGTTTTCTCAAAGAATTTCACTAAACAATTAATTGAATAAAAGTGTACAATGATGTTTCTAAATAAACAGTATCACAAACTTGTGATGTATTACACAGTTTAATATTCAATCGTTGAAGATGAAGAATGAAAGCTGCGTTGTTTACTTTTTCACGTGAGTTTTTCTTTAAGAGCGCAGTTGTTCATCATCTTGAAATCTTCTTCTAGTCTGCTTTATATAGGCCTTACAATAGAGACATAAGAAGATACTTTTGGTAAGCCCATAACACGAGTTGATGAGCTTTCCGAATCAGGAGATCCATGTATGTTTGTAGCCGTTACTTATGATCTTGCATTGATGGAGTTGTAACGCTTCAGAGCTTCTCACATCAGAGGATGAATATTACCGTTGAGAGTTCTTTATAGCTTGATCATAATTTTGCACATCAGAGTATCAGAGATTCTGTTTCGCAGCGCTGGTGCATTCAAAAGTTCAATCAGAACTTATTCATATAAGCGTGTCATGCATATTTGACGCGTCTGAATCTTTCATTGTCCTCTCAACTTCTGTGCTCGCATAATCAGAACTTCTAGTTGCATCAAAATATCTTTTTAAAATCAGAACATCCTGCATGTAAAGATACTTTTTATTAGCGAGCATATTTATTCTTTATATCATGTGTTTGTTATCATCAAAACTCTTGCTGGGATGTAGAACCAAATTATGTTCTAACAATCTCCCCCTTTTTGATGATGACAAAAACTTGTATATTTTAATGAAATATAAAGAACAAAAATTAAAAGGAAGGCTCCCCCGAGTAGAGTACTCAGCTAACGAGAAAATAAAATACTTCCCTGAAGATCTTCTGATTATGAGTCAAAATATTCTTCATTCTCCCCCTTTTTGTCGAGAATCAAAAAGTGGAAAAGACTCAGTTTGGCTTGCTCTGACAGAAGTTGCTTGAAAAGGTGTGACATCTGCTCTTTTGTTTCTGATTTCCTCTGAAATCTGCGAATCCTTTAAATTCTAGGTTTTGGAACATATGCTTTATTTCCTCCATGTGTAGAGAGCATCCAGAGTCCAGGTGTTAATGCTGGAGTTTCAATCTTGCTGTTAAAAATATCTGCAATATAGATGATTTTGTCTTTTGGTACCCATATCTTTCTGGGTCCATGACTGTTAGAGTTTCCAAAATTTTGTTTGAATTTTGGTTTAGTATAAAACGCCTTACCAACATGTTTTATATCATGTGTTTGCCCAGTGGTCAAGTGAGAATAGAGAGGAGTGCGTTTGATAACAAGATCCTTAACTTTCTTAGGTTGGGATACTTTGCCTTTGTATCCTATACCTATTATACCGTTCCTGCTACCTCCATAGATCATTGAAGCCATTTTGCTTCTATCTATGTTTTTATCCAGAAACTTCTGAAAGCTTTGATCATATTCCTTTATGATCTTATCAGCATTACTGGGATCCTCTGAGATTATTTCCTTCTGAGAGTTTTGTAAATCATTTTCTAGTTTTGAAATCTTTTCTTTTAACTCATAGTTTTCTAATCTCAGATTCTCAGTTTCGTCAGAGTCATAAGCAAGATTCTTTTTCAGGTTTCTGAATTTGACTCGAAGCTGCTGATATCTTTCCAGAATTTCACTCAGACTTTCTCCAAGTTTAGCTTTAGTAAAATTAACAATGAAATCAGGGAATACCTCTTCAATGTCTGATTCTGAGTCTGAATCAGAGGCTTCGTTGTCTTATGTCACATTTGCCATAAGAGCAATGTTGGCTCTTTCATCATCTGAGTCTGAGTCAGCATCAGAAGTGTATGAATCGTCCCATGTTTCCATGAGGCTTTTCTTCTTCTCCTTGAAGAACTTCTTTTTGGGCTTCTCCTTCTGAAGCCTTGGACAGTCACTTTTGTAGTTCCCTTGTTCATTTCACTTGTGATACGGTGGGAGAACTGACTTTAGGTTTTGCGTTTGTGTTCGCAAATGTTTCGGTTTAGCAAGAGTCGCCATCGACTTTTTATTTTATCCTAAGGAAAGGTCAAAAAGCACAGGAAATACCTTTGAGATGTTTTCTTGGGTTCGGGGAGTAGATTATGAAAAGGGAAGGTGCAAGAACCCTTTTCATCCATGGTTATCCATGGGCTCTTAGTTACTTGTTTAGATCACTTGCTTTGCTTTTCAATTGTTTGAAATGGTGCTCTTCAATTGTTTGAAATGGTGCTTTATGTGTGGTTTTGAAAAGAGGCCATCGTTGTGGCAACCTTTGTAATGATTCTTGTTGGAATGTATACAAATGTGTTTTTGTCTTTTGAAAAGTTTTGAAAGTTGGATTTTGAAATTGTGTTGTGAAGTGTGTTTGAAAATAGCAAGGATGTTTTGCAAGCTTTTGATCAAGTAACTAAGAGTTATCTAACCTATTTTACTCAAAGATCTTTCTTATGTTTTTAACCCATTTAACAGTGTTGTTTCACCATTGTATTTGGTGAACAACCTTGTGTTAGGATGTTAAACGGGACAGGCGCGGGTCATCGTATAGACCATGATAGCAATTGTGTTAAGTATTTTTGGCAATTTTCTTAAGGGACTTGATCATTTTTGTTTAGGCAACCAAGATAGCGTCATCGAGGGACTATGATCTTTTGTTTTGTGTTTGTTTTTCCAAAGTACTTAACATGCATACCATGGCCCATTTTTGAAGGGAACAAGTGGATTATAACCCTAGGGGTGCAAGTGCGCATTGTGTTTGTTTTTCATGCATTTTTATCTTTGATTAGGTCAAACTATTTGTTAATTTGATTTTTGCATACAAACCCTAATTCTCTAATCATGGCATAATTGAAAGCATTAAAATGCGAGAATTTAAATTCTAAGCTATTACAACATGATTATGGGGATGGGGGTACAATTTTGAATAGGGGGTATTTGACAAGAAATATAAACCCTAGTTACTATTACATCCAAATTGAATCTCAATGCAACAATATTTAAATGTACAATTATTTAAATAAACAAAATAAATAAATGTTAAATGAAATTTATTATGCAAAAAAGAAGTTTTTATTTAATTAAGGGGTAAACCCTAATTTTCCTTAAGAAAATAATGTTATATATTATTTATATACAAAAATATATCAATATGTACAAAAATGAAATATATTGAAGAAAAGGTATTTTTTAGTATAAAAATAAAAAGATATATATATATATATATATATATATATATATATATATATATATATATATATATATATATATATATATATATATATATATATATATATATATATATATATATATATATATATATATATATATATATATATATATATATATATATATATATATATATATATATATATATATATATATATATATATATATATATATATATAATATTTACAAAAATAAAATATATTCAAGAAAATATTTTCAATGTGAATAAAAAATAAGAAATAAAAATAAAAGTATTATTTACATAATTTTTAAGTTTAAACAAATAATAAAAGTATTAAAAATGTTTTTAATGTTAGAAAGAAAAGAATAAAATGCCAAATAAATGTAAAAAAAAACAAGTGAAAATATTTTTAAGCGTTTTTTATATTTGGGGATAAAATAATAATATCAGAAATGAAATAAAAATACAAAAATAACAAAATATAAAGAAATTGGGCCAGGAGGTGTGAAACTGAAAATTGGGGTGTCAAAAGTGAGAAGTAGCCAGGCCCAGCCCAGCTACTTCATCTTCTTCCTCCAGAACAGTCAAACGCACGCGCCTGATTCCAACATGAACATCCTGGAAACGTGATCTTTCGCCAAAACTCACAACATCAAACTTGTAGAGCATTAAATCACGATTCTAACCATATAAAGCATTAATCTTAACTCTCAAAGACCAGAGAGAATTTCTTTGCCCTAAAATCTGACCTAACTTTTTCAGCATGTTCATGGATGAAATTCTCTTAGCACACTTAATATAAATGAATACTGAGCATATGTACAACTTCATGGCAATGAGTACTACATCTTTCATTCACAAACCTAAGGCTAAATATTCCTAAATAGAGAGATAGGAAGTGAGAAAAAACCTGTTTCAGTTGGATTCGAGTAGGACAATGCAGAGCTTCTCAAAAAGTTTTGAGGTGTCTGCTAGCTTGCCTGAACTTCACTTGACCTTTTCCAATAGCTAGCTTGCCTTGAATGTCCCTGAATCAGCCTCTAGAGGTCAACCTGCACAAGCTTGAAATGAAAATGGTGAATACTGTAAATGGAGTTACAGTTGGCAATGGAGGTTTGGGATAGTTTGAGTGAGTTGAATGGAAGGTATTGGAACTGGTTGCAAGCAAAACGCACGAGTGGATGTGAAAATGGAAGTGATTCTGCAGGGCCTGCTCTGTTTTGCAAGAAAATGTGGTTTTTGTGTACAAGGTGTTGGCTGAAGATTTTGGTGATACTGTTCGAAGCGAAGCAAGTTGGATGTTTCGTTGGAATAAAGCAAGATGTCATGTTTCAAAATGGTAGAAGCAGTGCTTCGAATAGGCACGTCAAAACTCTGAGCTTCAAGTGACAATTATAGGGATATATTCAAAAGAAGTCTCGAAGTGTTAACAAGGCTGTGTCCAAGAAATGAGTTCGAAACGAAGAGTGCCAAAACATTTGAAATTCAAACGCAAGCGGGATGTTCGAAATTTAAAATATATGCGCTGGAGCATTCGAAGACGCGTGGAAGCTAGAGAGGGGCATTGTTTTGCATGTTCTGAACGTGGCATAATCTTATAGGCAAGACCGTTATGGTCGAAGTAGTATAAATAGAAGTCTTAGCATTAGGATTTCGTGTGTCATATCTATTGTACAAAAATTCAGTAAACATTCAAAATACCACATGGCTAGGGAAACGAATACTCGAACAATGTACGTATGATAGCACCAAATGTTTATGATTTAATAAAACTCTTTATCATTTCCAGTTTTTGCTTCTATCTTCATGTCAATATCATTCCAAAGCCTTTACATTAAAGTATTTTCATTCGAAATCTTTTACTGATGTCTTGCATTTAAATGTTTTCTTTCCATTTCAAATCCTTTACATTTCAGAAACTTTTGTATATTTCATGCCTTTATCTTCATGCTTTTATCATTCGAACACCTTTTTCATGTAAAGTCATTTTACTGATTTCTTGCATTTAAACGTTTTCTTTATATTTCGAGTCTTTTACATTCCAGAGAATCTTTTACATTACATGCTTTTATACTTCGAAGTTATTTACTTGTCTTTTTGCAGTTTTACATGTCTTTACAAATGAACCTTTATTCATGCAATTTAGTTTTGCACGTATTTACTTGATAATGTCATTAGATCTTTAATAGAGTAATTGAAGTAAGTTGAACACCTACACAACATTCTAAATACCAACCATGAATATCAGTTCTATAATGAGAATTATCCAAATTACCAATACACCATAGGATCAATCTAGTCGATCCTGCAAGTTACCAGAGAGATTAAATAACAGTCATTAAGATTATTTGATAGTTTGGAGGACTAGCGGTTGTTTACCAGAAATCACTGTAAACACAAGGGTGTTTGAGGGATGATTGGCTCGTGTTTCTGGCTCCAAGGGATGTTCAAAAACTTGTTTGAAATATTGGCAAGAGTTGAATATATCAGATATGCAAGTTGTGTCCTTTTGGCAAGTTGACTTGTTTTGAAAGAAAAGTGTGAAGTGAAATGAGGTAGGCCTGTACAGGCTATCTCCAAGCATGCAAAAGTTTCTTGTACCTTTGCATGAGTTTGTGGAACTTTTTTGCTGCAAAGAAAGAAGTCCAAGGCTCAAGAAATACAATGTTGACATAAAGTTGCCTTTATGAAAATGGAAGTGCTACCTTTATGCCCAAAATGGATTTATTCATTGTGCCAAGCTCTATTGATCAGAATAATACTAATGTCCAATGTATTTGCAATTAATTAAGGAGTGTGAATTGGTTTAAAGGCCTGTAATCAAGTACAAATCTAGTTTGGACAGATTTTGCAACTTGTATGAACATGTATTGGCCATGGATACAAAGTGAGTTTTTGCCAACTTCAAACATTCGATTCTCCCTAACCACAAATGTGTTTGAGGAGTTCTTGGACAATTTGGAAAGCTTGAAACATGTACTATAATCCATATTGGAAATGCAACTTTAGAATCCAAGTGGAACTATGTTAAAAATGGCCAAGAAGATGGGCCAAAATCCTGCCTAAACTAGGGCAAAATTTCTCTAAGTTAAAAGTTTTAGGGACCCTTGTTCCAAAAATCATAACTTGATATCCAAGCTTCCTTTGAGAAAACTTTGTGAATCAAAGTTGTAGACTTTGTGGAGGACTACAACTTTCATGTTGTAAGTTTTGTTTACATCCATTTGCATCATGGTGAAAATGTGGGTCAAAGTTAGGAAAAATTAAGAAAATTTCATAACTTAGAAAAATTCTAAGTTATGAAATTTTTTCAATTTCAAACCCTAATTTGCAATTTTGGGTTTCTTGGTGAACAAGTTTCATAATTTGACACATCTTGATGAAAAATGACCCTTGGCACTTGATTTTGACCAAAAAGTCAAAGTTTGACTTTTCAGTGTACAGTCAAATTTTGATCAGTTGACTGAAAAATTCATCAGTCAATCCTATGCATTTGAGATCTTTTGAACTTGTTGAATAGGTCAAGATAATTTCATTGAGTCCTTGAGTCCATGGTTGAGCTTAATTTTCCACTGGCTAGGCCAAGTAGTCAAAAATTGCCTTTGTACAGTCAAAACCCTAAAAATGACCATTTTGCCCTTTTGGTGATCTGATCAAATTTCTTGTGGAATTTTGGTCCAAACTTGATAAAATGGTTCATATGAGTTCATAATGTTGATGTGGGTAAAAATTCATGAGGTTTGACTGTAAATTGGTCACAGTTGACTTTTTCCCCAATACAGTTGATTTCTAGGTCAACTGCCCAATTGACTGGGCCAAAATTTGATTCAAGGCTTGAAACTTGGCATGGACAAACTTATGAGTCCAACATGAAGTATGAAAGTCAATTTGGGCATTGAAGGTCCAAAAATCCTTGTGCAAACTCAAACCCTAATTTAGGTCAACAATGTAAGGAGGTGTCTTGAGCAAAGCAAACCCTAGCTTGATCTTGAGTTCCAAGAGTCTTGTGATAAGAAATGTTGATGAAAATGAGAGGGAAAATTTTGGGGTACAACAGTTGCACCTGTTCAATCTTATTGAACCTGAAGAGTTAGATTGGCAAGTTTGGCTTTCGTGGCTCGAAGGTAAAAGAGGATTGGACACTAAAGTGCCCGTAAATTTGCACTCGCCAAAATATTATTGAGAGAATGGGCTTAAAGATGCCATTTGGAGATGGTAGAAACTTGCTGGAGATGGGCTTAAAGATGCCATCTAAGATTTATTTGTTGAAAATCAGTAGAATGAACATCACAATGGTATCCGTATTTGGAACATATCTGAGTTGTATATGGAGATTGGGTTTGTATGAGCAAGGGAATGACGTCTGTATCTAGAGCGTATCCGAGCTATAACTGTAGTTGAACTTTGAATGAATATCAGAATGACTGCTGTGTCTGGAGTGTATCTGTATTTTGAATGGGTAATAGAGAAACATCTGTGTATGGAGCAATTGGGTGCTGGGGATAAGTTCTGAATGAGTGGCAGAATGGAAACTGTGTATGGGGCGTATCTAGACTATATTTGTAGTTGAGATCTGTATGAGTAGAAGAATGACTTCCGTGTCTGGAGTGTATCTGAAACTGTAACGGGGATCTGGATAAGTGACAGAACGTCTTCTGTGGCGACTGCACTGGGGAGAATCAAACTTCTGGTGTAAGGGCCAGAATGGAATCCGTGTTTGGAGCGTATCTGAACTTGAAGTTGTTAGTTGAATCTGAATGAGAGATAGAATGGCCGCCGTGTCTGGAGCGTATCTAGTCTGTATCGGATTGCTGAAGTCGGAATGAGTAGTATAATGACTGCCGTGTCTGGGGTGTATCCGTACCGTATTTTGACTTGAAATTCTGAATGAGTAATAGAATGACCTTCGTGTCTGGGGTGTATCCATACTGTATCTGAAATGATAGCTTTTTAATCTTATCCTGAAAAGGGTAAAGTGTTAGCTAAAACACAAAATTACGTTGCATGATATGTATGATGCAATGAACTGTGTTTCCCTAATGTTTATGATATATGAATGTAATTGATGTGCATGTAAGCTAAGTAGCTATTTTGTGGAGGAAAATAAATCTTTGATAACTGGAGATAATGAAATCCTTGACTGTTGTCAGGGAAAGTGAATCCTGACCGATGTTGAGGACTCAAAAATCTTTGATTGTTGAAGATGATAAATCCTTGTTGACTGCTTGGGGATCTAAAGATCTTTGATTATTGAGAATGAGAAATCCTGGGACCACCGTTGGGGATTGAAAATCCTTGGTGACTTGTGGGGATTTAACAAGAGCTTTGACAACTTCTGTGGGGAATGAGAATCCTTCATGACTTTCCTGGGAAATAAGGAAAAACTCCGACGACCTCTACTGGGGAATTAAAACTTGGGAGGCTTTGAATGGAGAAACAGGAACTAGAATCCTCAGTCTGTTGGGAAGTAACTCTGTGGGGAGAGTGTTTACTCGGTCGGGGAAATCAAGAGTTTGGGTTGTACGCTAATCTATTGGGGAAGTTGGAGAAAATTGAATGGTTCCTAATTGGGATTGATAGCTTGGAAAATTGACTTCGCTGGGGAAGAAAGTTTAGAATATTCTAGCTCCACTGGGGGATAGGTATTTCAGGGTTTTCGGGCTCCACTGGGGATCGAGAATTTGAATTCTGATGGGAACTTTGAAACTTAACTCCGTTGGGGAATAAAGTTTAGAATACACTGGCTCCGCTGGGGATCTTAAAATTTAACTCCGCTAGGGATATATGCTTCAAGGTTTTAGCTTTGTTGAGGATCTGAATGATGTACTGTAGGGGATTTCTTCTGGAATAGCACAAGGATATCTTCCTACACCTTCAACCTATCAGTAATTATCCTTTCTCAATTTCGTTTTATTTGTAAGCAGTGATTATATTCAAATGCATATGTCTATTTAACAAAACATTGGACGTTTTCAACTAAAACATAAGTGTAAAAAGAAAGGAAAGGCAAGCAAATTTTTGCACTTTGAAGTATCTTGGTATTAACTTTTGTAAGTGTTTTTGTACAAAGGAGACAAATATCCTAGTAAGAGAATGTTGTCGTAAAATTGAGAAAAAATTTATACAAAAAGAAAGATGGTTATGTGTAACAATTCCATGGGGTTCCCATTCTGCTATAGCCTTCACAACTCTGAGTATCTTGTCCATTCGTTGCGTCGTCCGCCGATGATTGGATTGATCAGAAGCTTGGAGCTTGTTGGTAAAGAGATTGTCTTTAAAGTGATCCGACGAGGCATAGTCATACGCTTTAATTCCCTAACTTTTGCCTGGACCTCCCTTTCGGGTTTTCAGTCCACCGGGAAACCCTTTTTTTCCCAAGTCGCCCTTTCGGGTTTTCAACTTGCCGGGTGTATAAATTTTTTTGATTATCCTTAATTTTTGCCTGAACTTCCCTTTCGGGTTTTTGATTCACCGGGATGCCCATTTTTGCCCAAGTCGCCCTTTCGGGTTTTCAACTTGTCGGGTCAATTTATGCGTAGTATCTTTTGACTATGTCTGCGTTCGCAGGGTGCGGCAAGTCGCCGCCGTCCATGGTGGTCAGAATCATTGCCCCACCAGAGAAGATGTTCTTGATCATAAATGGTCCTTCGTAAGTAGGAGTCCACTTGCCCCTGGGATCACTTTGCGGCAAGATGATCCGCTTGATTACAAGATCTCCGACTTGATATACCTGACGCCTGACTTTCTTGTTGAAAGCCTTGATCATCAGTTTTTGATACGTCTGACCATGACAAACAACAGTAAGTCGCTTCTCGTCGATCAAATTAAGTTGATCAAGCCGGGTCTGAATCCAATCGTCTTCACTCAAACCAGCATCCTGTATAATCCTTAAGGAAGGAATCTGAACTTCCATAGGTAAAACAGCTTCCATGCCATATACCAAAGAAAAGGGGGTTTCCCCTGTTGAAGTACGCGCCATGGTACGATATCCATGCAGAGCAAATGGTAACATCTCATTCCAGTCCTTGTAGGTGACTGTCATCTTTTGAATGATCTTCTTGATATTTTTATTCGCGGCTTCAACAGCACCGTTCATCTTTGGCCGATAGGGAGATGAATTGTGATGATAAATCTTGAACTGCTCGCACAAGGCGGTGATCATACTGTTATTCAGGTTTGTACCGTTGTCCGTGATAATTCTGTCGGGGATACCGTACTGGCATATGAGGTTCTGCTTGATGAAGCGGGCAACCACATTCTTTGTAACTGAGGCGTAGGAGGCAGCTTCGACCCATTTAGTGAAGTAATCAATAGCCACCAGGATGAAGCGATGTCTGTTGGATTCCGTGGGCTTGATCTCTCCAATCATGTCGATGCCCCACATTGCGAATGGCCAAGGAGCTGTTAGAACATTGAGAGGAACAGGAGGAATATGTACCTTGTCAGCATAGACTTGACATTTGTGGCAAGTACGGGAATGTTGATGACAATCAGCTTCCATGGTAGACCAGTAGTAGCCTTCCCTTAGAATCTTCTTAGCCATCGTATGTCCGCTCAAGTGGGTGCCAAATGTGCCACTATGTATTTCGGTCATGATCAACTCTACTTCAACCTTGTCCACACAACGAAGTAGAACACAATCATGGTTGCGCTTATAAAGGATACCATTGCTCAGGAAGAACTTGGCAGCAAATTTCCTTAAGAACTTTTTGTCATTGACGGAAGTTCCTTCAGGGTATTCTCGAGTCTGGAGATACCTTTTAATTTCATGAAACCAGGGTTGTTCCACTACTTCTTCGGTATTAATCTCATGACAGTGTGCAGGTTCGTCCATTCGCTCGATGGTGATTTGGGGAGCCTCATTATCCCAGTTGAGTTTAAACATGGAAGACACTAGCTAGAGCATCTACTAACTGATTTTCTTCTCGCGGGAAGTGCTCAAAGGTAATCTGCTCGAAATGAGGCAGCAATGTCAAGACATATTCTTTGTATGGGATAAGATTAGGATGTTTAGTGTCCCAATCTCCTTTGATTTAACTGATAATCAAAGTTGAGCCCCCAAATACGACCAAAGTTTGATTCCCAAGTCTATAGCAGCCTTGAGACCAAAGATGCAAGCTTCATATTCAGCCATGTTGTTGGTACAGCTGAAGCAAAGTCGGGCAGTGAAGGGTGTATGGCAACCTTCCGGAGAAATGAGTACCGCACTGATACCGTTGCCAAGTGCATTTTAAGCACCATCAAAGTACAGGGTCCATCGGGATCCTTGTTTAGGTCTGTCATACGGTCTGTTACCTTCAATGTTGTCCAATGTCATGATGTCTTCGTCAGGGAAGTCAAATCTCATAGATTGGTAATCTTCGACGGCTTGATGAGCTAGATGGTCAGCTAGTACACTCCCCTTTATAGATTTTTGGGTAGTATACTGGATATCATACTCAGTCAGGATCATTTGCCATCTAGCGATTCTTCCAGATAAAGCAGGCTTCTCGAAGATATACTTGATCGGATCCATCTTGGAAATCAGCAAATTGGTATGAGTCAACATATACTGCCTTAGCCGGCGAGCAGCCCATACCAAAGCGCAACAAGTTTTCTCGAGCAGTGAGTAGCGAGTATCACAGTCGATAAACTTTTTGCTAAGGTAATAAATGGCATGCTCTTTTCGGTCAGACTCGTCATGTTGACCCAGTACGAACCCCATTGAGTTATCCAAAACAGTCAGATACATGATTAACGGCCTTCCTTCGACGGGTGGCATTAAAATAGGAGGTTCCAGTAAATACTCCTTGATTTTATCAAAAGAAACTTGACAATCGTTGTTCCATTCAACCACCTGATCTTTCTTCAATAACTTGAAGATTGGCTCACAGGTAGATGTTAGGTGAGAGATGAACCTCACAATATAGTTTAAGCGTCCCAAGAAACCTCTAACCTCCTTTTCAGTGCGGGGGGCAGGCATTTCTTGTATAGCTTTGACTTTAGCAGGATCAACCTCAATGCCTTTATTGCTGACGATAAATCCCAAAAGTTTACGAGACCTGACTCCAAAAGTGCACTTGCTTGGGTTCAGTTTGAGCTTATACTCCTTCAATCGGACAAACAGCTTTTGCAGATGATCAAGGTGTTCCTCTTCTATCTGTGAATGGGCTATCATATCGTCTACATAAACTTCAATCTCATGATGTATCATGTCATGAAACAAAGCTACCATGGCGCGTTGATAGGTTTCCCCGACATTCTTCAGTCCGAATGGCATCACTTTGTAGCAGAAGGTACCCCACTGCGTGACAAAAGTAGTTTTCTCCATGTCTTCGGGGGCCATTTTGATCTGGTTGTATCCCGAGAATCCATCCATGAAGGAAAATACCTTGTGTTGAGATGTGTTGTCAACCAAGATATCGATGTGTGGCAGTGGAAAATCATCTTTAGGGCTAGCCCTGTTTAGGTCCCTATAGTCCACACACATTCTGACTTTGTCGTCCTTCTTAGGCACATGCACAATGTTAGCAACCCATTGTGGATAGGAAGTAACAGCCAAAAAGCCAGCATTGAATTGCTTCATTACCTCAGCTTTGATCTTCTCAGACATGTCGGGCCTCATCTGGCGGACTTTTTGTTTGATCGGTGGACACTCTTCTCTTGTAGGGAGACGGTGAACCACGATATTTGTATCTAACCCCGGCATGTCTTCATAGGACCAGGCGAAGATTTTAACATATTCATTCAATAACTGCACTCAGTGCTCTTTGACACTTGGTTCCAGGTTGGCACCCACCTTAACCTCTTTCTTGTCTTCCTCTGTTCCCAAGTTGATGGTTTCTAGCAACTCTTCATGGGGCAATATAGCCCTCTCTTCTTGTTGCAAAAGTCTGGCTAACTCTCCCGGCACTTCACAGTCCTCATCACCTTCGTACACGGCATGATTGACTAAGTCTTCAGAGTCACCGAAGGCTAAAGCAGAATAGTCACCCATGGAATCTGGAGTGGATGGGTACCTGCGTTTTGTGAGTGTGGGTGTGTGTAAGGGATAGCCATCCTTAAACAAAATAAAATGTAAAAGGAAAGAAAATGAACACAACAGTTTATAGATGAAAACATCCAATGATTCATTAAACATGGCATATGATAATGAAGAAAATCAAGCCCTTACAAATGGACCTATATTCCCCGGGCAAGGCACAAGGTGAAAATAGTGTACGAATTGTTTAGTTATTACAGACCAAAATAGGAAATTGTTCAAAGATAAATTACTGGTTGATGAAAGTGATGGGAACGAAGTCCTTCGCTTCCCAGTTGCTTAATCCTCCTTCGACGGTTGGAAAGATCCAATCTTCAAAGTTGTCCTCTTCATAATCATCTTCTAAGGCATTAATTCCATGGTGAGTGATTTTTACGGGTGGTCCTCCGGCCCTGGAGCGACACACAACTTTTTGGCCAGCAGCAGTAAAACCTAGTCCGAACTTGTCTGTCTTGTGAGAAAACTCAGGCAGTTGCCCTCACATTGTACTCCTTCCTTCTTTGATTACAGCCTCTGCATCCTTGAGGCATGCCATCCTAGAAACAGGCTTGGAAATGATAGGTACCTCAGTCATTGTCTTTGCAACTGCGACTTCAGGAGAAACTTCCTCAAAATGTTGGAAAGGCGTTTCTATGAATTCACCATCCAACTCCACATAGCGGAAGGAGTTGAGGTGACTTATCATGTACTCTTCCTCACCATGAACCGTTATAATCTTACCCTGAACAGGATACTTTAGCATTTAGTGTAAAGAGGAGGTAACTGCCCCAGCATAGTGGATCCATGGCCTTCCCAACAAACACGAATATGAAGGACGGATGTCCATCACATAAAAGGTAGAGTTGAAGGTCTCGGTGCCAACTTTGATAGGAATGTCAACTTCTCCATGAACCATCCTCTTAGAACCGTCGAAGGCTCTAACAACGATGTTACTGGGCTTGAGGGTCAATCCTTCGCAATCCAATCTATCCAACGCCTTTTTCGGAAACACATTCAAAGATGAACCGGTATCAACTAGGACATGGGCAAGGGTGGTTCCCCTGCATTCTACTGAGACATGCAGCGCATCGTTGTGCTTCCTTCCCTTGGGGGTCAAATCAGCATCGGAAAAACCAAGACCATTATCAGCAGTAAGGCTGGCCACGCACTCTTGAAACTGGTCATCTGAAGTTTCTTGAGGCACGTGTGCCGTCTTTAAAAATTTGATCAAGGCCTTAGCATGGGCCTCAGAGCAGAGTAGAAGAACCAACATGGAGATTTTGGAAGGGGTCAGCCCTAGCTGTTCCACGACATCGTAGTCGCTCTTTTTGATTATCTTTAAGATTTCTTCCATTTCTTTCTGGGTGGTTTCGGGGATTACCACAGTCTGAGCCTTCATCCTAACAGGCGCTTCTAGTATCCCCTTACCCTTATCGGTAGTATCAACGGAGGGTCTAACTTCAGGAGTATCCAATTCTTCAATTATCAGACTTTACACAGATGACTTAACAGGCACATAATCTCTCGAGGGTCCGAAGACTGCTCGTGGAGGAGCAATCTCCGGAGAGAAGATTCGTCTGCTGCGAGTTATCTTGCTTGTTCCTGCAATGTTCCCTATATCAGGGGTTTCATCATAAGAATTCTCTTGGACTGATTCAATCTGTTTGATACCATGATAGAAGATTTCTCCTCCGTAGTTCCATGGTATCGTTTTGTTCGATTGATACGGGACATGCCCCGACATGGTGATTTTCAACGGCACAAACTTAGGATCAGGCGTAATCTTGACAGGCCTTTTGCAAGCCTTGGGAAGATTGTCGGAGATGGTTATTATTGCAATTTCATTGGTAGGAGTAACAAAGGTGGCTGGAGTAACAGGAGTGAAGGTATCGACAGGAGTCTTTTGAAAGAGTATCTCTTGGGTATCCATCAGGCGTTGGATGCCTGATTTCAACATTGGGCAGTCAGCTCGTATGTTTAAACAAAAGTAACAGTCTTTTCTACATCCTGGGAATATCCCGGCTCTCATCAAATTCATTTTAATCACTGGTAATGGAGTCAAAAGGTCAGCAACATTGGTAACATGAAGGTCTTCCATAACGGCATGAACATTATGATTGTGCTTGGGCATTGGGGCAGAAATCACATTCGACTTTTCGGGTGCATCAAATTCTACCTCCTTGGCGTCGATCAGGTCTTGGATTTTGTTCTTAAGAGCCCAACCGTTGTTGGTATCATGCCCTACACTGTCAGAGTGGTAAGCACATTTTGCATTGGAGTGGTAATATGGAGAAGAGGTATTAGGGTTCTTTGGCGCTTCCTTCAAATTGGTAAGATTCAGCTTTAGAAAATGAGGGAGTACTAGAGCCGGTGTCATGTTGATTCGGGTGAATTGCCATTGTGGCCTTTCTACCCTTTGTTGATTAGATCTTGGCTAATTGCTGTGAGGTTGATCATTTGAAGAGTTTTGGATCATTACAGACCCCACAGTTGGCCGGCGCTCGGTTCTTCCTTGGCTTTTCTGAGAATAAACAGCAGAAGCTTCCTTCTTAGCTGGGAAGGTCTTCTTAATAGTAGTAGACGCAGAGGTATCTTTCTGAATCTTACCACTTTTAATGCCGGCCTCGACCCTTTCACCGGTCAGAATTAATTTGGTGAATCCTGCGGAGGAACTCCCAATTAAATGATTGAAGAAAGGGCCAGACAGGTTTCCTAAAAACGTGTCAACCAGCTCTCTATCCGACAATGGTGGCTGCAGCCTTCCAGCCAGATCACGCCACTTCTGGGCATACTCTTTAAATCCCTCGTTAGAAGCCATACCCATACCCTGTAGTTGAGTACGAGTAGGCACTAAATCAGCATTGTATTGGTATTGTCGGTAGAAAGCAGCAGCTAAGTCTTCCCAGTTATGAACCTCCGATCTCTCGAGTTGATAGAACCAGTCCAATTGTGTGCCTGACAAGCTGTCTTGGAAAAAATGGACCCAAAGATCCTTATCAGAAGAGTGAGGTTGAATCTTTCTGACGTAGGATCTCAGATGCATTTTTGGACAGGACAAACCATCATACTTAGCAAACGTAGGAACTTTGAACTTGGGAGGAATGACGATCCCAGCGACCAATCCTAGTTCTTCGAAATCTAAACCAGGTACCCTTTGCAACTCCATGGCTGCCAACCAATCCTCAAGATTTTTAAACTTATCATCCACCGGGGGATACTGCTGTTCGGAGTAATCTTTGTCTTCTTCCTCTTCCTCCTCTTCAACCTCAGATTCAGAAGGCATCGTTGTTCCCTTTCCTTTACCAGCCCCTTCATCAGACGTCGAGGGGAACTCGAGAACTTTTCTAGCATGGATTTCAAACCTTCTTCCCATAATGACAACACCAGGCCTTTTCTTCTTCTTCCTTTCTGGTTCCTTCTCTTTCTCTAACAGTGCTTTTAAGTCCTCTTGACCCTTTTCCAAGGTCATGAGGAGTTGCTGGAATTGCGAATTTTGTGCTTGCAGATCCTTAACCGTTTGCTCCAAATCCATCTTGCTGAAATAAACAACAGAAAGATAAGGAAACATGGTGTAAAGACCTGTTTATGCATATGATGAATGATATGTTATTCATGTAATGCATTCAAGGATTCAGAAATTCAAATTTGTTGCAAACAAAAAGAACACACGTCATGTTAATAAGAAGAAATTTGTTAGTACATAAATTCCCCATGGGCAAAATATTACAAAATTCTTAATGTAAAAAGACATTGCGCATCCTCTTTGGTGAGATGTAAGTGTTGAGAGTTTCCTCCTCATGAAGTCGGCGGGTAAGCTCCAAAACCTTCTTCTCACTGGCATAGAAGCTGGCTTCAAAAGTATTACATTCTTCTTTGAGTTGGATCCAACTCTTTTGTAATTCTTCCAATGATGTTGGCATGTCAGGATGTAGGAGGGTGTATGGAACCTCTCCTTCCATGACAGGCTCTTTGATCACGGGGAGAATGTGAGGGTATGGCATCATAGGATTCTGCGCGCGGGTTCGTACCCACATGAGATAAGGCTCAAGGGGGATGGAATTTTTGTGCCCCAGTGTCTTACTATCCACTTTGTTAGGCATCCTCCAAGCTCTAACGAACCTTTGTCGAAGTCCTTGCGCATCATTGCCGGAGTCAAAAACCAGGTCAGGAATCAGCATATCATGAGGGTCGTCCCTTCTAGCATATCCAAACTGTCTTAGAGCTAAACAGGGGTTGTAGGTAATGCCTCCCTTAATTCCAAGTAGTGGGACATTAGGGAATTCCCCATAACGGTCAATGATGATGACATTTTCTCTGGACCGAGAACACCAATGAACATCAGAATGTGTGAGGGTCATCAACCGTTGTGACCACCTTAAACCCTGCTCATTCTTCAAAACTAATTGTGGAAGGTGAGAAATAAACCACCTTGATAAGAGAGGAGTACAACACATGAGAACA
Source organism: Vicia faba (assembly GCA_948472305.1). Lineage (NCBI taxonomy): Eukaryota > Viridiplantae > Streptophyta > Magnoliopsida > Fabales > Fabaceae > Vicia > Vicia faba. Next base: position 1,550,810,538 of record OX451738.1, on the reverse strand, counting down.
CCTCTTTTCCTCATTGTTCGTGTGTAAAATGAGTGTAGGATGTCCCCAAGCAATGTAGGCACAGGATTCCGAGACATGAAGATTTTGACAGCGTTCACATCTATAAGTTGATCAGGGTTTGGGAACAATACCAACCCATAGATGAGAAGTGCTACAATCTCCTCAAAAGCTTGTAGATCTAGAGAGTTCCAGCTGTCTTGTGCCTTCTCAAACGAAAACTTTGCCAAGAAACCCTTGACACCACTTCTGGTTTCCCAATGTCCTTTGATATCAGATGGTTGCAAGTGTAATGCTTGAGCAACATCTTCAGGCTTTGGTTCTTTTTCTGTAACGTTATAGGGTAGTTGATGAAGAATAGGAATCCTCAGGAGTTGAGAAAATTCCTCCAAAGTAGGTACTAGTTGGTAATCAGGGAATGTAAAACACTGGTGTAGGGGGTTAAAGAACTGGAAGAGAACTTTCACCATGTCTTCTTCAATTTTGGAGTTGACCAAGTTGAGAAGTCTACCATGTCTTTCACTGAAGAGAGAATTATCTGAAATCTTGGAAGCAAGCTCCTTGAGTTGAGGAGGGATTCTCACAAGGTTGACTTGAATTGTTTTCCTGCGAAGAGATTCCATAACCTACAAAACAAGAACAAAGATGAAGATCCAAACCCTTGAAATGTTTAGTGGATGCATATGATGCTTTATGATGTTCATGATGTATGCACAAACATATGTACAAGCAAGTTATATAAGATCCTAGTTTCAGGCTTGCATGAGGTTTCATAGGTAAGTACCCTCTTGAAGCTAGTTGGCTCAACCTGTCCTATAAATAGTAACCGGGTTCTAAGGAGCTCAATATCACTGGATTATTTTCTGTGTTCATTGTTTTGGTTTAGCCACTTAACTGGCGACTAAAATATTCCAAGAAAACAACCCTCAATGAGTGTAGTATCGAGTATCTACCAACTTCGGACTGCACCAAAGTCAGCCATCTCACTACCCCTAAAAAAGGCCAAGATGGTCGAGTAAAATTCTAAGAGTTCATTAGTGCTTCATGATATCACTCAGCGGCCCCGTATTCTCTTTGATTGACTCAAAGGCTACCGGTAGTCACAAATATGTCGCACTAATATAGCTATTGCTTCAACCATGTTGGTATACCCCGCACAGTTTCCACAACGTATTGCTATTTACCTATGAATGTTTCTTAAAAATCCGGGTGAAGGATTCAAACCCAAACAAGAGAACCAAATGTAAAGAAATCAAAGCAATCAAGATAAGCATGCAAAAGGTGATCTAAACCCTAAGGTTACTCCATTTTTAAAGTTTTCCCCAGCAGAGTCGCCAGTTCTATGATACGGTGGGAGAACTGACTTGAGGTTTTGCATTTGTGTTCGCAAATGTTTCAGTTTAGCAAGAGTCACCACCGACTTTTTATTTTATCCTAAGGAAAGGTCAAAAAGCACAGGAAAGACCTTTGAGATGTTTTCTTGGGTTCGGGGAGTAGATTATGAAAAGGGAAGGTGCAAGCACCCTTTTCATCCATGGTTATCCATGGGCTCTTAGTTACTTGTTTAGATCACTTGCTTTGCTTTTCAATTGTTTGAAATGGTGCTCTTCAATTGTTTGAAATGGTGCTTTGTGTGTGGTTTTGAAAGATGTTTTGAAAAGAGGCCATCGTTGTGGCAACCTTTATAATGATTCTTGTTGGAATGTATACAAAGGTGTTTTTGTCTTTTGAAAAGTTTTGAAAGTTGGATTTTGAAATTGTGTTGTGAAGTGTGTTTGAAAATAGCAAGGATGTTTTGCAAGCTTTTGATCAAGTAACTAAGAGTTATCTACCCTATTTTACTCAAAGATCTTTCTTATGTTTTTAACCCTTTTAACAGTGTTGTTTCACCATTGTATTTGGTGAACAACCTTGTGTTAGGATGTTAAACGGGACAGGTGCGGGTCATCGTATAGACCATGATAGCAATTGTGTCAAGTATTTTTGGCAATTTTCTTAAGGGACTTGATCATTTTTGTTTAGGCAACCAAGATAGCGTCATCGAGGGACTATGATCTTTTGTTTTGTGTTTGTTTTGCCAAAGTACTTAACATGCATACCATGGCCCATTTTTGAAGGCAACAAGTGGATTGTAACCCTAGGGGTGCAAGTGTGCAGTGTGTTTGTTTTTCATGCATTTTTATCTTTGATTAGGTCAAACTATTTGTTAATTTGATTTTTGCATACAAACCCTAATTCTCTAATCATGGCATAATTGAAAGCGTTAAAATGCGAGAATTTAAATTCTAAGCTATTACAACATGATTATGGGGATGGGGGTACAATTTTGAATAGGGTGGTATTTGACAAGAAATATAAACCCTAGTTACTATTACATCCAAATTGAATCTCAATGCAACAATATTTAAATGTACAATTATTTAAATAAACAAAATAAATAAATGTTAATTGAAATGAATTATGCAAAAAAGAAGTTTTTATTTATTTATGTATGTAAAGTATTTTTATTGTGAAAAATGTGTAAAGAATTAAAATAAAAAAAAAGTTGATTTTATTTAATTAAGGGGTAAACCCTAATTTTGCTTAAGAAAATAATGTTATATATTATTTATATACAAAAATATATTAATATGTACAAAAATGAAATATATTGAAGAAAAGGTTTTTTTTAGTATAAAAATAAAAAGGTAATATTTTTATATTTTTATTCTAATTATTTAATAAAATAAAAGTATATATGTATATATATATATATATATATATATATATATATATATATATATATATATATATATATATATATATATATATATATATATATATATATATATATATATATATATATATATATATATATATATATATATATATATATATATATATATATATATATATATATATATATATATATATTGAATATATTAAGTATGTATAAAAATAAAATAAAATATTTACAAAAATAAAATATATTCAAGAAAATATTTTCAATGTGAATAAAAAATAAGAAATAAAAATAAAAGTATTATTTACAATATTTTTAAGTTTAAACAAATAATAAAAGTATTAAAAATGTTTTTAATGTTAGAAAGAAAAGAATAAAATGCCAAATAAATGTAAAAAAAAATGTGAAAATATTTTAAAGCATTTTTTATATTTGGGGATAAAATAATAAAATCAGAAATGAAATAAAAATTCAAAAATAACAAAATATAAAGAAATTGGGCCAGGGGGTATGAAACTGAAAATGGGGGTGTCAAAAGTGAGAAGTAGCCAGGCCCAACCCAGCTACTTCACCTTCTTCCTCCAGAACTGTCAAACGCGCGCGCCTGGTTCCAACATGAACATCCTGGAAACGTGATCTTTTGCCAAAACTCACAACATCAAACTTGTAGAGCATTAAGTCACGATTCGAACCATATAAAGCATTAATCTTAACTCTCAAAGACCAGAGAGAATTTCTCTGGCCCTAAAATATGACCTAACTTTTTCAGTATGTTCATGGATGAAATTCTCTTAGCACACTTATTATAAATGAAAACTGAGCATATGTACAGCTTCATGGCATTGAGTACTACATCTTTCATTCACAAACCTAAGGCTAAATGTTCCTAAATAGAGAGATAAGAAGTGAAAAAAAACCTATTTCAGTTGGATTCGAGTAGGACAATGCAGAGCTTCTCAACAAGTTTTGAGGTGTCTGGTAGCTTGCCTGAACTTCACTTGATCTTTTCCAATAGCTAGCTTGCCTTGAATGTCCCTGAATCAGCCTCTAGAGGTCAACCTGCACAAGCTTGAAATGAAAATGGTGAACATTGTAAATGGAGTTACAATTGGCAATGGAGGTTTGGGATAGTTTGAGTGAGTTGAATGGAAGGTATTGGAACTGGTTGCAAGCAAAACGCACGAGTGGATGTGAAAATGGAAGTGATTCTGCAGGGCATGCCCTATTTTGCAAGAAAATGTGGTTTTTGTGTACAAGGGTGTTTGAGGGATGACTGGCTCGTGTTTCTGGCTCCAAGGGATGTGCAAAAACTTGTTTGAAATATTGGCAAGAGTTGAATATATCAGATATGCAAGTTGTGTCCTTTTGGCAAGTTGACTTGTTTTAAAAGAAAAGTGTGAAGTGAAATGAGGTAGGCCTGTACAGGTTATCTCCAAGCATGCACAAGTTTCTTTTACCTTTGCCTGAGTTTGTGGAACTTGTTTGCTGCATAGAAAGAAGTCCAAGGCTCAAGAAATACAATGTTGACATAAAGTTGCCTTTATGAAAATGGAAGTGCTACCTTTATGCCCAAAATGGATTTATTCATTGTGCCAAGCTCTATTGATCAGAATAATATCAATGTCCAATGTATTTGCAATTAATTAAGGAGTGTGAATTGGTTTAGAGGCCTGTAAACAAGTACAAATCTAGTTTGGACAGATTTTGCAACTTGTATGAACATGTATTGGCCATGGATACAAAGTGAGTTTTTGCCAACTTTAAACATTCGATTCTCCCTAACCACAAATGTGTTTGAGGAGTTCTTGGACAATTTGGAAAGCTTGCAACATGTAATATAATACATCTTTGAAATTCAACTTGATAATCCAAGTGTAACTATGTGAAAAATGGCCAAGAAGATGGGTCAAAATCCTGCCTAAACTAGGGCAAAATTTCTCTAAGTTAAAAGTTTTAGGGACCCTTGTTCCAAAAATCATAACTTGAGATCCAAGCTTCCTTTGAGAAAACTTTGTGAATCAAAGTTGTATACTTTGTGGAGTACTACAACTTTCATGTTTTAAGTTTTGTTTGAATCCATTTGCATCATGGTGAAAATGTGGGGCAAAGTTAGGAAAAATTAAGAAAATTTCATAACTTAGAAAAATTCTAAGTTATGAATTTTTTTAAATTTCAAACCCTAATTTGAAATTTTGGGTTTCTTGGTGAACAAGTTTCATAATTTGACACATCTTGATGAAAAATGACCCTTGGCACTTGATTTTGACCAAAAAGTCAAAGTTTGACTTTTCAGTGTACAGTCAAATTTTGATGAGTTAACTGAAAAATTCATCTGTCAATCCTATGCATTTGATATCTTTTGAACTTGTTGAATAGGTCAAGATAATGTCATTGAGTCCTTGAGTCCTTGATTCCATGGTTGAGCTTAATTTTCCACTGGTTAGGCCAAATAGTCAAAATTTGCCTTTGTACAGTCAAAACCCTAAAAATGACCATTTTGCCTTTTTGGTGATCTGATCAAATTTCTTGTGGAATTATGGTCCAAACTTGATCAAATGGTTCATATGAGTTCATAATGTTGACGTGGGTCAAAATTCATGAGGTTTGACTGTAAATTGGTCACAATTGACTTTTTCCCCAATACAGCTGATTTCTAGGTCAACTACCCAATTGACTGGGCCAAAATTTGATTCAAGGCTTGAAACTTGGCATGGACAAACTTATGAGTCCAACATGAAGTATGAAAGTCAATTTGGGAATTGAAGGTTCAAAAATCCTTGTGCAAACTCAAACCCTAATTTAGGTCAACAGTGCAAGAAGGTGTCTTGAGCAGAGCAAACCCTAGCTTGATCTTGAGTTCCAAGAGTCTTGTGATAAGAAATTTTGATGAAAATGAGAGGGAAAATTTTGGGGTACAACGACACTCATAGCAGATGATGTCTTTGTTATTTGACTTTCTATGACCTGAAGAAGCTTCAGATCTTCTGTGTCTAGAGGAGGACTCAGACTTTCTGTATCTGGAGGAGGATTCATTTTGATTCTCTGATCTTCTCGGGTTTCTGAATTTTCTTTGTCTCTGCTTCCACAATTGATTGACCCTTCTGGAGAGAAGAGACAATTCGTCTTCTTCTGATGAGGATCCATCATAGGTTTCTTCCATATCCTACAAAACCTTAGAATCAGATTTTTTGTTAGATTTTAATGTTAGAGGCTTACCTTGCTTCTGAGGCTCGTCTTCTTCTAGCTCTATCTCATGACTTCTGAGGGAGCTAACAAGTTCCTCCAGAGATATCTTGTTGAGATCTTTAACCAGCTTAAGTGCAGTGACCATTGGCCTCCATTGCTTTGGTAGACTTCTGATGATCTTCTTTACGTAATCAGTAGTAGATTATCCTTTGTCAAGAACTTTCAGCCCAACAACAAGAATCTGGAATCTTGAGAACATTGCTTCTATGGATTCACTGTCTTCCATCTTAAATGCTTCATATTTCTGAATGAGCGCAAGAGCCTTGGTTTCTTTAACTTGTATGTTGCCTTCATGCGTCATTCTCAGAGAGTCAAACATGTTTTTAGCTGTCTCTCTGTTTGAGATCTTCTCATATTTTGAGTATGAGATGGAACTGAGAAGTATTTTTCTAGCTTTATGATGGTTTCTGAAATCACGCTTTTGCTGGTCAGACATCCTTTTTCTATCTATCTTCTGACCACTTTCATCCACAGGATGTGTGTATCCATTAATTACCATGTCCCATAGATCAGCATCATGAGCCAAAAAGAAGCTCCCAATTCTTTCTTTCCAATAGTCAAAATTTTCTCCATCAAAGACTGGAGGTTTTCCGCTGATTCTGTCCTTGTCCTCATGATAGTCATTGCTGATGTTTTGGCTTGGTCCCACCATATTGCTTTTATAAACTTGGATCTTGTACTGACACGGTTAAGTGTATGAACTCAAAACCAGGAGCTCTGATGCCAATTGAAGAAGTGAAAAACACAAGAAGGGGGGGTTGAATTGAAACTAAAAAAAACAATGGAGTAAGGAACACGCTTATTTTTATTTTGGTTCGTTTGATCTCAAACTACTCCATTCCACCCGCCAAGGTGATTTTGCCTCTCTCCAACGAGGACTTAATTCACTAATCAAAATGATTACAATTCTACTTTAACAACTGTTAAAGTCTTCTTGAGTCCAAAACCACAACCCGATTTTCTCAAGGAATTTCACTAAACAATTAATTGAATAAAAGTGTACAATGATGTTTCTAAATAAACAGTATCACAAAATTGTGATGTATTACACAGTTTAATATTGAATCGTTGAAGATGAAGAATGAAAGCTGCGTTGTTTACTTTTTCACATGAGTTTTTCTTTAAGAGGGCAGTTGTTCATCATCTTGAAATCTTCTTCTAGTCTTCTTTATATAGGCCTTGCAATAGAGACATATGAAGATACTTTTGGTAAGTCCATAACACGAGTTGACGAGCTTTCTGAATCAGGAGATCCTTTTCTGTTTGTATCCGTTACTTATTGTTGTACCCCAAAATTTGCCCTCCCATATTTCTCAAAACATTGCAAGAAAGATCTCCAAATTGCTCAAGATAGTCCAAGGGTTGACCAGACAAGCTCTCTCCTAAGGCAGTCTACCCCAAATTAGGGTTTTATGTTGCATCAAGATCCTTGAGTCCAAGTGGTCCCAAATGCTCACCAATGTCCTAATATTTTCTCAAGATCATCCATGTCAAGTTTCAAGCCTTGCAGAGGAAGTTTGCTCCGTCAATTGCTCAAAGGTCCTAAAATCGACTGTGTTAGGGCAAAAGTCAATTGTGGCTTGCATACAGTCAAACCTCAATATTTTTGGTCAACATTCTCATTTTTAAGTGTATTTCATCATTTGATCAAGGATTGATCATGATTCATCAAGGATTGCTCATAATTCATCAAGACTCAAAAGTTGCTAAATTAGGGTTTTGTAGGATAAGTCAACTCAACTTTGACCAAGCATAACTTTCTCATACTTTATGAGAAATGACCCATACAAAGCTCATTTTTAAGAGGATGCAATTCCCTACAGTCCATCTTCATATCCCAAGATCAAAATATGCACTCACAAGAAGTTATAAATTTGGACATTATAGGTCATTTTGAAAAGTCAACAAAAACACATTTTTTGTCAAAGCTTCATACATGAGAATGGAATATCAAATTGAGATGGGAACAAAATGGTTGGTTAGAGGACATCTCAAGCTTTCTAAAAATTCCAAGAACACCTCCAAAGGTTCAAAATTGAGGAAGTTATGCATTGTTGAAGTTGACCTTTTTTGCAAAATTATCAAAAGTCAACTATGCTCGAAACTTCAAATTTTGCCAAATGGGCCCATTCTTTTTCACTTGTTTTGAGTTGGCATCATATCCCACGTGCTCTAACCTTGGCCATTTGTCCATATTTTATTTTTATTATTTATTTTGGTTTTTAGTTAAATTACTTCAAATTAAATCAAAACAAATCAAATAAAATCAAAAATATTGAAAACCAAAGATATTTTGATGATTTCAGGCTTCATTTGACAGCTAGCACCATTCCAAACTCGTATCAAGGAAATTGTGTACAAAAAGTTTCAAAATAAGCCAATTTTTGAAAGCTTTAAAGGAGTAAATCAAATCAATATCAAAATCATTGATGGAGAGGGATTTTGGACATAATTTGCAACCCTAATACATTGTATGTTACATAAGGAGGCGAGGCATATCAAAAACAAGGTTGGAGATCAAGCATAGAGCAAGAACAAAAAGTGTGAGATTGAAACAGGGGTTAGAGGCGTCCTTAAGGCTTGGTACTTGTCTCAATCTCTTCCTGACAATCTCAGGAACCTAAAGCAAGCAAAACCACACGTTTTCAAGCCCTCCAGTGCACTGTAAGGCCGTCATGGTATCATCCTTTTATTGAATTCGATTAGCTTCATTCTTGCATCCATTGTGTAAAATAATGGCATATTCTTGATCACCATATCATTTGCAAGCTTTTACCAATAGCCAATTTCATTTATATGACTTATACCGTGAATCACCATTGTTAGGGTTTCTTGGAGTTTTTTAGGGTTTTTGTTTTCAGGAATAATTGGCCCTTGTAATGGGCATGGTTGCAATCAGGAGGATGAGACGACCTCAACCATGGTCTTAGAATGCATTTCCATGGCCTGTAGGAGATTTTGGAGGAACCCCTGTTTGTAGTGACGGACATTTGTCTGTAGGTATAGGTGTTGCTACTTTTAGCCACGGTGCAGAGGAAGGAGACGATGAAGTGTCATCCCCTTATTGGCTTGTTCAAATATTGGCGCGTTTTTCTGATAATTATCCAATAATATTTGTTTTCTTATATTATCATTTATTTGTATTATATTAACAAATGAAAATAAGTGGCGTAGTGGAAAGGGAGTGTATGGAATGTGCCTCAGGACCTGGGTTCGAATCCCAGGTCCCCCTATTTTCTCTATATTATTTGTTTTCAGGAAATGCAATGCACATGCAAGCCAAGCGTCCACCATGGACATTCACCATCCAGCACGCCAGATGGCCAGATGGCCAGATCTGGTGGCCATCATCGAAGGCACACCATAGACTAAGTCAATGCCTGCATACAGGATCCAAAAAGTCAAACGGACCTCCTCAATTGGGCCCAGAGAACTGCTATTCACACCCTGAAATCAGGCCCATTTCTCACTTTTTATTTCCTTTTTCTTTATTTTTCTTTGATTAATTAATTTATTATTTTTACTAACAATTAATTAATTTTCTTTTTTATCAAAAATCATAAAAATATTTTTATGTCCAATTAAATTTTTATTTTTATTTTTCATTAATAAATATTAATTAAAATAATTAGGTTATTTATATTAGATAACTTTAATTAATTTTGTAAATATTTAAAATTAATTAGAATCAATAGGTTTTAACCATAATTTAATTATTTTATTTCTTTCCTAAAACAACCAAAACTCCAAAAATATGTCATTTAATTATTTTCATTAATTAATTTAATAACTAATTAATTTATCATTTAATTTTAGGAATTAATTTCTTTTCTTAAAAAATATTTAAAAAAAACAACCAAAAACATTTTTTTAATTAGGAGGATCAAAACCCTAGTTTCGCATTCGATCCAATTGTCTCGCGCACTTTATTTTTTTTATCCAAATTATTGTATCTGCTCCCGGTTTTTAATATTTAATTAGGACATTTACTTTTACCGCTTTTTATTTTATTTTCAAATGGTTGTTTTTGGCGATGTAAATACCTGACGCCTTGTAATAATTTAGTTTAAATTTCGCATTTTAATTCTGCAAATTATACAACTGCTAGATGTTTGATAATTGGGTTTGCATGACAAGAATGAATGTTTAATCTTAAAACAGTTAGATCACCCTAAACATGTGCAAAGATAAAAATAACTGAAATCAACACACTCGCACATGCGCACTCCTAGGATACACTCCCACTTGGTTGCCTTCGTAAACGGTCATTAAGTATAGGTTGTTTTAGAGGTCGCCCTCTTGTCTAAAAGATCACAGTTGCCTCGGAAAGGTTGCCTCGGATATCGTTGCCTCGGATAAATGATCTAAGACATTAGTGTTACCGCTAAGACGTCCTAATATTGCTTTAGTGACCGTATGTCCCTCATTCGAATTGACCCTTAAACTCCAACGACGGTGCTACCTACTCATTAATAGTGGGATAGCATCGTCTAAAGGAAATTAGCATAGAATGATTCCTTTTTCGAGTAGGTAGATTAGTTCTTAGATACTTGCTCATCCAAAACAAAACTTTTTTCACACTTACACTCCTTTTACAAACTAGTTTTCAAAAACACTTCATTACACTCTTGAAGACAGAAGTAAGATTTAAATCGAAGTTAAAACAAAAACTTTTCAAACCCCACAAGCACAAAGAAAACATTTTGAAAATGATGAGCAAATACCTAAGAGCCCGTAGTTAACTACGGATAGAAAGGGTGATAATACCTTCCATTTCTATAATCTACCCCCCGTACTCAGAAATATCTCAAAAAAGGAATTTTTCTGTGCTTTTTTCCTTTCCTTGTTGGATAAAATAAAATTTTGTGGCGACTCTTGCTTACCGCAACATTTTGCAAAAACAAATGCAAAACGCAAACCAGCATTCCAAAAACAGTCAATTCTTCCACCGTATCACAGAACTGGCGACTCTGTTGGGGATAAATAAGTGGGGTGTACCTTAGGAATAGTTCATCAAAATGTTTTCAATTGCTTGATTTGTATGCTTTATTTTTGTGGGTTTGAATCGGAGTTACTATAGATCCTAACCCGGATCTGGGGATATCTTTTAGGTAAGTAGCAATAGACTGTGAGGGAACTGTACGAGATAGACCGATACAGTTGAAGCAGTAGCTACGTTGGTGTGGCACTTTAGTTTGTAACGATATCGTTTGTGGTGGAACAAGGAGAATATGGGTCATCTAAGGAGTTATTAAGCACCAACTGACCTTAGAACCTATAATTGACCAACTTGGCCATAAAAAAGTAGCAGTATGCTACACTCATTGAGACCAAACTCTCGCGATGATTCCAACTGCAAGAAAAGGTTGCCAAACTGGAATTATGACCGATCGAGGGTGGTCAGTGATATTGAGATCCTATAGAACCCGGTTACTATTACTAGGACAGGTTGAACCAACTAAATTGAAAGAGGGTAGTGCCTAAACTCCATGCCAGCCTGAAATCTAAGTGCTACTGTGTGACTTGTTTTCCCTTACCATGTTTGCTATCTGTGAATACATGTGGTGTGTTCTTATCATGACATCATGCATCATGACATTGCATGCATCTTGCATCAGACTAACCCATTTTAAAGACAGATGGGATTCATCTTTGTTCTGTTTTGTAGGTCACGACCTCTATGCGTAGAAACACTATTCGGATCAACTTTGTACAGATTCCTACTCAGCTTAGAGATTTGGTTTCCAAAGTTCCAGATACTTCTTCCTTTGTCAGAAGACATGGTCACCTCCTTGGCTTGGTCACTTCTAAGATGGATGAGCAAATGATGAGTGTCTTGTGCCAGTTCTTTGACCCATTGCACCACTGCTTCACCTTCCCGGACTATCAGTTGGTCCCTACTCTGGAGGAGTTCTCTGATTTACTTGGTATTTCTATTCTAGAGCAGACTCCATTTACAGGTTGGGAGAAAGCTCTTAGGCCAGAGGATGTTGCTACAGCCCTATATCTGACAAAGGCTGAAGTAATGTCTAACTGGGAGACTCGGAGTGGGACAAAAGGCTTCTTGGCTAAGTTCTTGGTTGATCAGGCTAATCAGTTTTGGGACAGTTTAGATTTTCAAGCATTCGAAGATATCCTGGCACTTCTCATATATGGTCTGGTTTTGTTCCCTAATTCAGATTCTTTCGTCGATGTGAACGCAGTGAATATCTTCATGTCCCGTAATCCAGTGCCCACTCTCTTAGGGGATATTCTACATGCTCTTTATGCCCGTGCTGCTCGGAAACGGGGAACCCTTATGTGTTGTGCACCATTTCTGGCGAGGTGGTTTATTTCTCACCTCCCCAAATCTGTTTAGAAGAACAAGGAAGGTATGAGTTGGGCCTACAGAATTATGTCCCTTGCCCATACGGACATCATCTAGAGCACTAAAGACATGGAAGAAGTAGCTGTTATTGACCGGTGCGGAGAATACCCCAATGTTCCTTTGCTTGGAATTAGGGGAGGAATAACCTATAATCCTTGTCTGGCCTTACGACAGTTTGGGAGAGCTCGAAAGGACGGTCCTCATGAGTTGATGATTCCTAGCATTGTCCTTGACTTCTAAGGGGATAGTGATGGGCATCGCCATAGGTTCATACGAGCTTGGAATAGGGTTAACAGGTCTGATTCGCATGAGCTAGGAATGAAGACTTCTCTTTTGATGGAACCGTATCTCCGGTGGGTTCGGGCCCGTGCCCAAAAGCTAGGGATGCCATACGAAGCTGTCTTACCGGTAATTGTAGAGAATGCTGATGAAGAAGGGGTTCCTCATATTGTCCTCCACCCATACATGCCTACTAACATTGGGGCATTAAAGAGGTCTTGGATCCAGTTAAGAGAAGAGCGGGATACTTATAGATAGAAGTATCATGAGCAGGAACGAAAGATCCTAAAGCTTACAAGGCAGCTGGAGAATGAGAAGGTCCTCAACGACTATGTCGGCATGGGAGGAAAACGACCATGGGAGCGTTGATGCCTTTTGTTATTTCTAGTTTTGATTTACTTTTCAGTTTTCTCTTTGTAACGCCTTAAAGGAATTTGTCAAACATTGTTTCAAGTTTTTAATCTAATAAAAGTGTGTTTCATTTTGGTTTACAAATTTAAATATCCCTAAAGTCTTTGAAATCATATCATATGCATTCCATTCCCATACACCTCATTACAGGTACCCTTACAGGTCTCTTATCTTCTTCGCTGTTTATTTCAGCATCATGTCTGCTGAAACATCAACTGATCAAGCTATTAAGGCTCTACAAGCTCAAAATGCTCAATTCCAGGAGATGTTCATGAACCTGGCCAAGGTTCAACAAGATCTGAAGACTCTTACCTTGAAGGATAAGAAGAAGAAGAAGACGGTCCTCCTGAACATGGGTCACAAGTTTGGGAATCGGTTGAGACAAGAGGTTGATTTATCTCACTCATCTGGAGGGGGGGGGACCAAGAAGAAAGGAAGGTTCCTAGCCCTGTTGTTTCTGACAATGACACTGACTTTGACGAAGACCAGTATCCTCCGGCCGAGGATAGATACAAGCAACTCGAAGATCGGCTAAGCGCAATGGAGATCCAGAAGATACCGGGGTTAGACTTCGAAGATTTGGGTTTGGCGTATGGGGTGGTGATTCCCCACAAGTTTAAGGCACATACCTTTGCTAAATACGATGGGGTTTCCTGCCCAAAGTTGCACCTTCGCTCGTATGTTAGAAAGATGCAACCATATACTGCTGATAGGAACCTCTGGGTTCACTTCTTTCAAGATAGTCTATCAGGGACTCAACTTGAATGGTTCTATCATCTAGAAGGAGCTAACGTCCGTAATTTGGAGGACCTTACTGCTGCTTTTTACAAGCAGTACCAATACAATGCCGACCTTGCTCCTACGCGTACCAAACTTCAGGGTATGTCAATGGGTGCGAGCGAAGGTTTTAAAGATTACGCTCAGAAATGGAGGGATCTTGCTGGAAGAGTACAACCCCCACTGGCTGACAGGGAGTTAGTGGATATGTTTCTGGGGACTTTGTCTAGTCCGTATTTTAATTATTTGATCGGAAGTTCATCGTCTGGTTTCACTGAGTTGATTATGAATGGGGAGAGGATTGAAGCTGGTATCAAGAGCGGCAAAATACAGAAGGGTGCCTCGTCAAGCACAAAGAAAAAGCCTTTTAAGAAGGAATCAAGTGCAGTTTACAGTTCGAAGAACCAAAACCGTCCTGAACGTCGCCAAGCTGTTAATGTGGTAGTTATTTCAAGACCAACAGTTGCCCCACAATGCAATAATCAGCAAAGAGCAGAGAGGCCTCAAAGACAGTTCACTCGGATCAGTATGACTTTATCCCAAATTCTGCCGCAGTTGTTGAAGACTAACTTGGTGACTCTGAGGGAAGCCCCGAAGAATCCCAACACGACTTCACCACTATATAATCCGAACGCCCATTATGCTTATCACTCTGATAGTCCGGGGCACGATACCAATAATTGCTGGACCTTGAAGAATAAGGTACAAGACCTGATTGATGCTAAGGAAATTGAATTTGAAGCGCCAGAAAAGCCTAATGTTGTGACTGCTACTATGCCCAAGCATAGAGTGAATGATGTGGATGATGATGTGTTTGTATCTTCTGTAGAAGACATTGTTACCCCATTGATGACTGTGAAGAAGAACCTTCTGTTAGCCGGTTTATTTCCAGGCTGTGGCGGTTGCCATTTGTGTTCTGTCCTATCTACTGGTTACCATCTATTAAAGTCAGGTGTCCAACGCCTGATGGATAATAAAGAAATCTTGTTCGAGAAAACTGTTGTTCCTTTGGTTCCTGTTGAAGAAGTTTCTATAATCACCATTTTCGCCAATTCTTCCAAGGCTTCCTCGAGAAAGCCTGTTAGAATTACATCTGTTCCGAGAATTGCTCCTTTGATCATTACTGTTCCTGGACCTATCCCCTACACGTCAGATAAGGCCGTCCCATGGCACTATGGGGCCGGTGTGTACTACCACGGGGTTAAACAAGACTTGAAGGATGAAGAGGCTGATACTGATGTCAGCAATATTGTTGGATCCAATAAAGTCACCCGAAGCGGAAGACTTTTCTCCCCTGAGATTGTTGTTATTACACCTGCCAGTACGTCTGCTACTGCCCCTGTTCAAGTTCCAATACCTACCCCTATCACCGAGTCATCTGATACTCGGGGCAAAGGGATCACCGGTGAGCCTGCCCAGACGGAGGCACCGAAGAAGATTACTGTTGAAGCCTCTAGACAGGAGATCGAGGAAATTTTAAAGATCATCAAGAAAAGCGACTACAATGTAGTCGAGCAGCTGGGGCAAACCCCTTCGAAGATCTCTATGTTGTCCTTATTGCTATGCTCAGAGGCCCATGTTAAGGCTCTGATTGCTTTCCTGAAAAATGCGCACGTGCCGCAGGAAACATCCGCAGATCAGTTCAAAGACTGTGTGGCTAGTCTAACAACATATAATGGGTTGGGTTTTTCCGATGCCGACTTGACTACCAAGGGGAAGAATCACAATGACGCTCTGCATGTCTCCATTGAATGCAGGGGCACTACTCTAGCTCACGTGCTGGTGGATACTGGGTCCTCGTTGAACGTTTTACCCAAGAAAGTGCTAGAGCGGTTAGACTATGAAGGGTTGGAGTTGAAACCAAGTAACATTGTGGTTAGGGCCTTTGACGGGTCCAAGCGGATAGTACATGGAGAGGTGGATATTCCAGTTAAGGTTGGTTCTCAGATTTTCGCGTCTACATTCTACGTGATGGATATTCGACCATCTTATTCTTGTCTGCTGGGTTGCCCGTGGATCCACAAAGCTGGGGCAGTAACTTCTACGCTCCACCAGATGCTGAAGTACCCAGTAAAGGGGAAAATTGTTACGGTACGAGGAGAGGAGGAATACATGGTGAGCCACCTCAACTCTTTCCGGTATGTGGAGATGGACGAAGAGTTCATTGAGACCCCGTGTTAACATTTTGAAGAAGTCCCCCAGACGCTGGCGTCAACTGAAACTATTGTCGAAGATCCTCCAATGAAGATGGCTTCCCTCAAGGATGCCCAGGCTGTTATTGAGAAAGGTGGGTGTTCGAATTGGGGCCAACTCCCTGACTTTGCACATAAGACTGACAAGTTTGGTTTGGGTTTTACTGCAGAAGCTCAAAGGGTTGTTCGGCGTGCGCGGATTGGAAGACCTCCCTTACGTATTACTAATCCTGAAGTGAACATGATTGAAGATGATGATGAAGAGTTTGAGTTCGACAGCTGGATTTACCCGACTATCGACGGCAGACTGAGCAATTGGACGGCAAAGGACTTCGTGCCAATTTCTTTTATTACACAGTAATAAACTTTTGTTTCGAATTTATAATAGACAATTTTAAACTTTACGGCCCGGTGCCTTACCCGAGACACCGTGGCTTTGTTTGTGAGGGCTTTATATTTGTCATCTCCATATATCATTAATAAAAACATTGGACGTTTTCTGGCATTACAAATTTTGCACTCCTTGTTTTTCTTTTTCTATCTTGCAAAACAACTATTTTACACACACTCACATATACAGGTCTACATCCACTCTGGATCCCACTGATAACGACTCTGCTACTGCCAATTATGACTTTGAAAGTCCGATCAACCAAGCCGAGGACGAAGGTGAGGATGATTGCGAAGTGCCTGGTGAACTTGCTAGACTGTTACTTCAGGAAGAGAGGGCCATACAGCCGCATGAAGAGCCTGTGGAAACATTAAATCTGGATACAGAGGTAGACAAGAAAGAGGTCAAGATCGATGAAAATCTGGAGTCTAGTGTCAAACAACGGTTGATTAAGATGTTGCGTGACTATGTTGAGACCTTTGCTTGGTCTTATAAAGATATGCCTGGGTTGGATACTGATATCGTGGTTCACCGATTGCCTACTAAGGAAGACTGTCCTCCAGTGAAACAGAAAGTTCTCCGAATGCGCCCAAAGATGTATGAGAAAATCAAGCCTGAAGTTATGAAGCAGTTTGATGTCGGTTTTCTAGCAGTCACTTCTTACCCACAGTGGGTGGCCAACGTGGTTCCAGTATCGAAGAAGGATGGTAAGGTTCGAATGTGTGTTGACTATAGGTATATGAACAGGGCGAGCCCCAAGGATGACTTCCCTCTATCTCATATCGACGCCATAGTTGACAACACCGCACAACATAAAGTCTTCTCCTTTATGGATGGTTTCTCCGGTTATAATCAGATTAAGATGGCTCCCAAAGATATGGAGAAGACAACCTTTGTTACTCAATGGGTACCTTTTGTTATAAGGTCATGCGTTTTGGATTGAAGAATGCTGGGGCAACGTATCAGCGCGCCATGGTTGCTTTGTTCCGCGACATGATCCATCATGATATTGAGGTATATGTTGACGACATGATTGCAAGGTCCCAAACTGAGGAAGAACACCTGGACCATCTTCAGAAGCTATTTGACAGGTTGAAGTTGTACAGGCTGAGGTTAAACCCGAACAAGTGCACCTTCGGAGTGAGATCTGGTAAGCTGCTGGGTTTCGTCGTAAGTGATAAGGATATTCAAGTGGATCCTACAAAGGTGAAGGCTATACAGGAAATTCCAGCTCCCCGAACTGAAAAGGAAGTCAGAGGCTTTTTGGGACGTTTGAACTACATTTCCCGATTCATCTCACACCTGACTGCTACTTATGAACCGATCTTCAAGTTACTGAAGAAAGATCAAGTGGTAAGATGGAATGATGAATGTCAGGCCGCTTTCAAAAGGATCAAGGAGTATCTCCAGGAACCACCTATTCTGATGCCTCCAGTTGAAGGGAGACCTTTGATCTTATACTTGACAGTACTCGATAATTCAATGGGGTGCGTGCTGGGGCAGCATGACGAGTCTGGCCAAAAAGAGCATGCTATTTACTACCTTAGCAAAAAGTTTACTGACTGTGAGACTCGATACTCGTTGCTTGAGAAAACTTGCTGCGCTTTGGCATGGGCTGCTCGCTGGCTGAGACAGTATATGCTGACTCACACTACTCTATTGATATCAAATATGGATCCAATCAAGTATATCTTCGAGAAGCCTGCCTTGTCCAGAAGAATAGAAAGATGGCAGATGATCTTGACTGAGTATGACATCCAATACACGACCTAGAAGGCAATCAAGGGAAGTGTGCTTGCGGATCATTTGGCACATCAACCAGTGGACGATTACCAGTCTATGAACTTTGAATTCCCGGATGAGAATATCATGTTGGTGACTGACTGTGAGACACCTGGATCGGATGAAGGACCTGAGGAGGGATCCCGATGGTCTATGTACTTTGATGGAGCTTCAAATGCTTTGGGTAATGGCACTGGCTCCGTGATTATATCTCCTGAAGGCTCTCATACTTCGTTCACTGCTCGACTATGTTTCAACTGCACCAACAATATGGCGAAGTATGAATCATGCATCATGGGTCTTCGAGCAGTGATCGGCCTAAGGATTAAGGTTCTGAGTGTATTCGGAGATTCCGCTCTCATGATCATTCAGATCAAAGACGAGTGGGATACGAAACACCCAAATCTTATTCCTTACAAGGAGCATGTGTTGACGTTGCTTCCGCACTTCGAGGAGATCACCTTTGAATACTTCCCTAGAGAGGAGAATCAGTTGGCGGACGCGCTAGCTACAATGTCTTCCATGTTCAAGGTCAGATGGGACAATGAAGCTCCCCAGATTACCATTGAGAGATTGGACGAATTTGTACATTTCTGTGACATCGAGACTGAAGAGGTAGTAGATAAACCCTGGTTTCATGAGGTGAAGAGATATCTTGAGGCTCAGGAATACCCTGAGGGTGCATCTGTTAATGATAAGAAGTTTCTGAGGAGGTTCGCGGCGAAGTTCTTCATCAGTAACGACATCCTTTACAAGCGTAACCATGATTCAACCTTATTGTGTTGTGTGGATAAGAACGAAGCAGAAAGGATTATGGCAGAGTTACATAAAGGTACTTTCGGAACTCATTTCAGTGGACACACCATGGCAAAGAAGATTCTTCAGGCAGGATATTATTGGTCCACAATGGAAGCCGACTGTTATCAGCATTCCCGGACCTGTCATAAGTGCCAAGTTTACGCTGATAAGGTGCATACACCTTTAGTTCCTATGAACGTCTTGACAGCTCCTTAGCCTTTTGCAATGTGGGGCATCGACATGATCTGCGAGATCAGACCTACTGCGTCCAACGGGCATCGTTTCATCCTGGTAGCGATTGGTTACTTTACGAAGTAGGTTGAAGCAACTTCCTTTGCTACTGTAACCAAGAACGTTGTAGCACGGTTTATTCGGCATAATCTGATTTGTCGATATGGTGTACCAGAGAGGATCATTACGAACAATGGTACAAATCTCAATAATAAGATGATCACTGAGCTCTGCAAGCAGTTCAAGATACAGAATCATAACTCTTCTCCTTACCGACCGAAGATGAATGGGGCTGTAGAAGCGGCTAATAAGAACATTAAGAAGATTGTGCAGAAGATGACGGTGACATACAAAGATTGGCACGACATGTTACCATTTGCTCTTCATGGGTACCGTACCTCAGCGCGGACGTCAACAGGGGCAACACCCTATTCCTTGGTATATGGCATGAAGGTCGTCTTGCCCAGTAAAGTTCAGATACCCTCTCTTCGGATTATGAAGGATGCATGTTTGAGCGAAGATGACTGGATCCAGACCCGACTTGATTAGCTGAATTTAATCGATGAAAAAAGACTTACCGTTATTTGTCATGGTCAGACGTATCAAAAACGGATGATGAAGGCATTTAACAAGAAAGTTAGACGACAAGAGTATCAAGTTGGGGATCTGGTGATCAAGCACATCATTCTACCTCAAGGTGATCCCAGGGGCAAATGGACCCCTACTTACGAAGGGCCATTTGTGGTTAAGAACATTTTCTCAGGAGGAGCAATGATTCTAACCACCATGGACGGTGACGACCTTCCCCACCCCGTCAATGCAGACATAGTAAAAAGATACTACACATAATCAAAGACCCGCTAGGTTGATTGGCCTAGGAAAAAATAAGGGCTTCCCGGCGAACCAAAAGGGTTCAGGCAAAAATAAGGGATGTAAATGAAAAAGTCTGTACACCCGGCAAGTCGAAAACCTGAAAAGGCGGCTTGGGCAAAAAAGGGTATCCCAGTGGACTGAAAACCCAAAAGGGCGGTCCAGGAAAAAATTAGGGATTAAAGCGTAACACTATGTCTCATTGGATCATCTTGCGACCAGACTTCGGTATCGACTACCAAGCTCGGACGACACTAATCAGTCTGATCCACCTTCAACCAAGTAGCAAAGTGATGAGATGCTCGAGGACATAAAGAAAATAGCGGAGTTGGAACCCAGTGGGATTGTTCACATAGCTTTTTTCTTTATTTTTCACAAATTGTATAAATTCTATTTGTTCGGCGGCATTCTCTTACTAGGACGTCAGCCTCTTGTACAAAAACGACTATTTACATGCTAACTTTAAAATCAATACAAGTCATTTTTACAAAGAAATTTCAAACTGTTTTCCTTTTTCTGTTTTGTTTTGCAAAGATAATCCAATGTTCAGTTTTTGATATATGCATTTGACATTGATTGCTTCTCATAAATATTTACATGCAAAACAAAAGACGACTACTTGTAATATCAGAAACAGGGGAAAACGAGAAATGTCCAAACCATACAGTTTCTCTATCCACCAGGTATAGGGATAGACCTAGCTGGAGGAAACGATTGAAAGTACATTCATTCCCCGCAGAGTAAGATAATGGTGTTAGCTCTCCCCAGTTGAGACTCACAACTATGGATGAATCGATAATATTTTCCCCAAGAAGAGTTTATCTACCATCGGCACTGAAAGGTCTTATCATCCCCAGCGGAGTATAAAAATATCCCCAATGGAGTTGGAAGAATTATCCTCAGTAGACTCCGGAAGATTATCCCCAGTAGAATCTAAAAGGGCTATCCCCAGTAAGGTCGCTATTGGAAAATCATCCCCAGCGGAGTTCTTTCCTTTCACAAACAGAAACTCAATCCCCGACAGGTTTCGTCATCACCAGCTACGGTAATTCATCCCCAGCTGAATTTGTCAACAGAATCCTTAACAGAGCATCTCTTCCCCACAAAGTCATTCTCTCGTCAATTTATTCCCCGGTGGAGTTATCCTCCCCTGCAGGTTTATCCTCACAATCATCTTCATCCACTATCTCTAGCAAAAACGAAGAATTCAATTCTTTTTCTCCAGCAGCAATCCGAGATTTATTTTCCCCAGCTCAAAACATCACATTTCCATACATCATGACATGCATACGCATCATACGACACAATCTCATTTATTTTGAGAACATCATTTGCTTGATACATATCATGCATTACATACAACTAACCTTTACTTTTTAGGAAAGATTTTCACAAAATTCAAGCTACAAAGCTTTACTTCAGTTGAATTACAGACAAGTTCCTAAATCTCAGCAGAGATATTTTCTCAGTTGAATTACGGGCGAGTTCCTAAATCTCAACATAATTGTTTCATCAGTCGAATTACGGATGGGTTCCTAAATCTCAGCGAAGATGTTTCTTCAGTTAAATTACGGGTGAGTTCCTAAATCTCGAAAAAGATGTTCCCCAGTTGAATTACGGACAAGTTCCTAAATCTCAGCAGAGATGTTTTCTCAGTTGAATTACGGGCGAGTTCCTAAATCTCAACATAATTGTTTCATCAGTTGAATTACGAACGGGTTCCTAAATCTCAGTGAAGATGTTTCTTCAGTTGAATTATGGGCGAGTTCCTAAATCTCGACAAAGATGTTCCCAGTTGAATTACAGACAAGTTCCTAAATCTCAGCAGAGATGTTTTCTCAGTTGAATTACGGGCGAGTTCCTAAATTTCAGCATAATTTTTTCTTCAGTTGAATTACGGGCGAGTTCCTAAATCTCGACAAAGATGTTCCCAGTTGAATTACGGACAAGTTCCTAAATCTCAGCAGAGATGTTTTCTCAGTTGAATTACAGGCGAGTTCCTAAATCTCAGCATAATTGTTTCATCAGTCGAATTAAGAACGGGTTCCTAAATCTCAGCGAAGATGTTTCTTCAGTTGAATTACGGGCGAGTTCCTAAGTCTCGACAAAGATGTTCCCCAGTTGAATTATGGACAAGTTCCTAAATCTCAGCAGAGATGTTTTCTCAGTTGAATTACGGGCGAGTTCTTAAATCTCAGCATAATTGTTTCATCAGTTGAATTACGGACGGGTTCCTAAATCTCAGCAAAGATGTTTTCTCAGTTGAATTACGGGCGAGTTCCTGAATCTCAACATACTTTTTTCATTAGTTGAATTGCGGACGGGTTCCTAAATCTCAGCAGAGATGTTTTCTCGGTTGAATTACGGGCGAGTTCCTAAATCTCAGCATAATTGTTTCATCAATTGAATTACGGACGGGTTCCTAAATCTCAGCGAAGATGTTTCTTCAGTTGAAATACGGGCGAGTTCCTAAATCTCGACAAAGATGTTCCCAGTTGAATTACAGAGAAGTTCTTAAATCTCAGCAGAGATGTTTTCTCGGTTGAATTACGGGCGAGTTCCTAAATGTCAGCATAATTGTTTCATCAGTTAATTTACGGACGGGTTCCTAAATCTCATTGAAGATATTTCTTCAGTTGAATTACGGGCGAGTTCCTAAATCTCGACAAAGATGTTCCCAGTTGAAGTACGAACAAGTTCCTAAATCTCAGCGAAGATGTTTCTTCAGTTGAATTACGGGCGAGTTCCTAAATCTCGACAAAGATGTTCCCCAGTTGAATTACGGACAAGTTCCTAAATCTCAGCAGAGATGTTTTCTCGGTTGAATTACGGGCGAGTTCCTAAATCTCAGCATAATTGTTTCATCAGTTGAATTGCGGATGGGTTCCTAAATCTCAATGAAGATGTTTCTTCAGTTGAATTACGGGCGAGTTCCTAAATCTCGACAAAGATGTTCCCAGTTGAATTACGGACAAGTTCCTAAATCTCAGCAGAGATGTTTTCTCGGTTGAATTACGGGCGAGTTCCTAAATCTCAGCATAATTGTTTCATCAGTTGAATTACGGACGGGTTCCTAAATCTCAGCGAAGATGTTTCTTCAGTTGAATTACGGTCGAGTTCCTAAATCTCGACAAAGATGTTCCTAATTGAATTACTGACAAGTTCCTAAATCTCAGCAGAGATGTTTTCTCAGTTGAATTACAGGCGAGTTCCTAAATCTCAGCATAATTGTTTCAGTTGAATTATGGACGAGTTCCTAAATCTCAGCAGAGGCGACTCACCAGCAGAATGACGGACGACAAAGCTCCTGAAATTCTACTTCTCCCAACAAAGATCAGACTTCCCCAGCGGAATCTTCCTCAACAACAGATATACAAGTTCTCGCTAAGGAATCTCTTATGCGATTGACACTCTTCCAAATGGCATCTGTAAGCCCATTCCCGGCATCACAAGACAATCACCACTTCATGCGAGTGCAAATTTCTGAGCACTCTAGTGTTCAATCATCTTCCCCCTTCGGATCAAGAAAGGCACGAAAGCCAATCTACATCCTCAGGTTTAAGAAGATTGAACAGGGGAAGCTGTTTTACCCCAAAATTTTCCCTCCCATATTTCTCAAAACATTGCAAGAAAGATCTCCAAATTGCTCAAGATAGTCAAAGGGTTGACCAGACAAGCTCTCTCCTAAGGCAGTCTACCCCAAATTATGGTTTTATGTTGCATCAAGATCCTTGAGTCCAAGTGGTCCCAAATACTCACCAATGTCCTAATATGTTCTCAAGATCATCCATGTCAAGTTTCAAGCCTTGCAGAGGAAGTTTGCTCAGTCAATTGCTCAAAGGTCCAAAAATCGACTATGCTAGGGCAAAAGTCAACTGTGGTCTGCATACAGTCGAACCTCAAGATTTTTGGTCAACATTCTCATTTTGAAGTGTATTTCATAATTTGATCAATGGTTGATCATGATTCATCAAGTATTGCTCATAATTCATCAAGACTCAAAAGTTGCTAAATTAGGGTCTTGTAGGAAAAGTCAACTCAACTTTGACCAAGCATAACTTTCTCATACTTATGAGAAATGACCCATAAAAATCTCATTTTGAAGTTAATGCAATTATCTACAATCCATATTCATATCCCAAGATCAAAATATGCATTCACAAGAAGTTATCAATTTGGACATTATAGGTCATTTTGAAAAGTCAACAAAAACACCTTTTTTTGTCAAAGCTTCATACATGAGCATGGAATATCAAATTGATATGAGACCAAAAGGGTTGGTTAAAGGACATCTCAAGCTTTATAAAAAGTCTAAGAACACCTCCAAAGGTTCAAAATTGAGGAAGTTATGCATTGTTGAAGTTGACCTTTTTTGCAAAATTGCCAAAAGTCAACTATGCTCAAAACTTCAAATTTTGCCAAATGGGCCCATTCTTTTTCACTTGTTTTGAGTTGGCATCATAGCCCAAGTGCTCTAACCTTGTCCATTTGTCCATATTTTATTTTTATTATTTATTTTGGTTTTTAGTTGAATTATTTCAAATTAAATCAAAACAAATCAAATAAAATCAAAAATATTGAAAACCAAAGATCTTTTGATGATTTCAGGCTTCATTGGACAGCTAGCACCATTCCAAACTTGTATCAAGGCAAATGTGTACAAAAAGATTCAAAATAAGCCAATTTTGGAAAGCTTTAAAGGAGTAAATCAAATCAATATCAAAATCATTGATGGAGAGGGATTTGGACAGAATTTGCAACCCTAATACATTGTATGATACATAAGGAGGCAAGGCATATCAAAAACAAAGTTAGAGATCAAGCATAGAGCAAGAACATAATTTGCAAAAATATGCAAAAAGTGTGAGATCGAAACAGGGGTTAGAGGCGTCCTCAAGGATTGGTACTTGTCTCAATCTCTTCCTGGCAATCTCAGGAACCTAAAGCAAGCAAAACCACACGTTTTCAAGCCCTCCAGTGCACTGTAAGGCCGTCATGGTATCATCCTTTTCTTGAATTCGATTAGCTTCATTATTGCATCCATTGTGTAAAATAATGGCATATTCTTGATCACCATATCATTTGCAAGCTTTTACCAATAGCCAATTTCATTTATATGACTTATATCGTGAATCACCATTGTTAGGGTTTCTTGGAGTTTTTTAGGGTTTTTGTTTTCAGGAATAATTGGCCCTAGTAATGGGCATGGTTGCAATTAGGAGGATGAGACAACCTCAACCATGGTCTTAGAATGCATTTCCATGGCCTGTAGGAGATTTTGGAGGAACCCTTGTTTGTAGCGACGAACATTTGTCCGTAGGTATAGGTGTTGCTACTTTTAACCACGGTGCAGAGGAAGGAGACGATGAAGTGTCATCCCCTTACTGGCTTGTTCAAATATTGGCGCATTTTTCTAATAAATATCCAATAATATTTATTTTCTTATATTATCATTTATTTGTATTATATTAACAAATGAAAACAAGTGGCGTAGTGGCAAGGGAGTGTATGGAATGTGCCTCAGGACCTGGGTTCGAATCCCAGGTCCCCCTATTTTCTCTATATTATTTGTTTTCAGGAAATCCAATGCACATGCAAGCCAAGCGTCCACCATGGACATTCACCATCCAACATGCCAGATGGCCAGATGGCCAGATCTGGTGGCCATCATTGAAGGCACACCATAGACCAAGTCAACTCCTGCATACATGATCCAAAAAGTCAAACGGACCTCCTCAATTGGGCCCAGAAAACTGCTATTCACACCCTGAAATCAGGCCCATTTCTCACTTTTTATTTCCTTTTTCTTTATTTTTCTTTAATTAATTTATTTATTATTTTTACTAACAATTAATTAATTTTCTTTTTTATCAAAAATATTTTT
Source organism: Vicia faba (assembly GCA_948472305.1). Taxonomy (NCBI): domain Eukaryota; kingdom Viridiplantae; phylum Streptophyta; class Magnoliopsida; order Fabales; family Fabaceae; genus Vicia; species Vicia faba. The sequence goes on along the minus strand of OX451738.1, from coordinate 1,550,784,591 downwards.
ATGTCCAATTAAATTTAGATTTTTATTTTTCATTAATAAATATTAATTAAAATAATTAGGTTATTTATATTAGATAACTTTAATTAATTTTGTAAATATTTAAAATTAATTAGAATCAATAGGTTTTAACCATAATTTAATTATTTTATTTCTTTCCTAAAACAACCAAAACTCCAAAAATATGTCATTTAATTATTTTTCATTAATTAATTTAATAACTAATTAATTTAGCATTTAATTTTAGGAATTAATTTCTTTTCTTAAAAAATATTTTTAAAAAACAACCAATTTTTTTTTTAATTAGGAGGGTCAAAACCCTAGTTTCGCATTCGATCCAATTGTCTCGCGCGCTTTATTTTTCTTTATCCAAATTATTGTATCTGCTCCCGGTTTGTAATATTTAATTAGGACATTTACTTTTACCGCTTTTATTTTATTTTCAAAGGGTTGTTTTTGGCAATGTAAATACCCGATGCCTTGTAATAATTTAGTTTAAATTCCGCATTTTAATTCTGCAAATTATACAACTGCTAGATATTTGATAATAGGGTTTGCATGACAAGAATGAATGTTTAATCTTAAAACAGTTAGATCAACCTAAACATGTGCAAAGATAAAAATAACTGAAATCAACACACTCGCACATGCGCACTCCTAGGGTACACTCCCACTTGGTTGCCTTCGTAAACGGACATTAAGTATAGGTTGTTTTAGAGGTCGTCCTCTTGTCTAAAAGATCATAGTTGCCTCGGAAAGGTTGCCTCGGATATCGTTGCCTCGGATAAATGATCTAAGACATTAGGGTTACCGCTAAGACGTCCTAATATTGCTTTAGTGACCGTATGTCCCTCTTTCGAATTGACCCTTAAACTCCAACGACGATGCTACCTACTCATTAATAGTGGGATATCATCGTCTAAAGGAAATTAGCATAGAATGATTCCTTTTTCGAGTAGGTAGATTAGTTCTTAGATACTTGCTCATCCAAAACAAAACTTTTTTCACACTTACACTCCTTTTACAAACGAGTTTTCAAAAACACTTCATTACACTCTTGAAGACAGAAGCAAGAGTTAAATTGAAGTTAAAACAAAAACTTTTCAAACCCCTCAAGCACAAAGAAAACATTTTGAAAATGATGAGCAAATACCTAAGAGCCCGTAGATAACTACGGATAGAAAGGGTGATAATACCTTCCTTTTCTATAATCTACCCCCCGTACTCAGAAATATCTCAAAAAAGGAATTTTTCTGTGCTTTTTTCCTTTCCTTGTTGGATAAAATAAAATTCGGTGGCGACTCTTGCTTACCGCGACATTTTGCGAAAACAAACGCAAAACGCAAACCAACATTCCAAAAACAGTCAATTCTTCCACCGTATCACACTTATGATCTTGCATTAATTAGGTTGTAACACTTCAGAGCTTCTCACATCAGAGGATGAATATTAACATTGAGAGTTCTTTACAGCTTGATCAGAATTTTACACATCAGAGTATCAGAGATTCTGTTTCGCAGCGCTGGTGCATTCAGAAGTTCAATCAGAACTTCTTCATATAAGTGTGTCATGCATATTTGATGTGTCTGAATATTTCATTGTCCTCTCAACTTCTGTGCTCGCATAATCAGAACTTCTGGTGATGTTCTGGAAAAACTTCTAGTTGCATCAAAACATCTTTTTAAAATCAGAACATCCTGCATGTAAAGATACTTTTTATTAGCGAGCATATTTGTTCTTTATATCATGTGTTTGTTATCATCAAAACTCTTGCTGGGATGTAGAACCAAATTATGTTCTAACAGTGATGTCTTAGCTCGTCTCTGATCTCCTTTTTATTTTCAGGTAACAGTGATGTCTTAGCTCGAAGCAACTTAAGATTTCGATGTAAAACCATAAGTGTTAAAAAGTTTGAGCTTTGGTGAGGGAATGAGGAAACTATAGCAGTTTTGGAGCTTTTTCTTTAGGGATTTTATTCTCTCCTTTTATGTATTATTCTTAGGTCTTTTATACTGGAGAATTAGGTTAGATAAAGTCTTAGAATTGATGTTGATTGAGTCTTTTTAGGAATGATTTTATTATATTGGAATCAAAATTGTTACAACCTCTGAGCTTGAGGATTAAGTCAAGTATGCAGTCCAATTTTTTTTGTAAATATAGATTCTTAATGTATATGGAATTCATAAATGAAAGATCTGATTTTTTTTCAATCTTTGTGTTTGATCTGTTTGCGGCTTACTGTAGTGCTCAATTAGGGTTTGCAATGGGCCTCTGAACTTGTTGACTTTGACTCAATAATAATAAATATAAATACAAATAAAATAAAAACAAGATGACAAAGGCGATCGAAAGCTAGGATATGACAACCTCCAGTGTTATCATATTTTTCATCACTTAAGGAACCTTTGTACACTGTATTTGTTGTGGAGCCAGTTGAAGTAGTATTGTATTCCCACTTATTATTGTCTTTGGACTTGCTTGCATATTCTAATCTTCAGCTTCTTTAGACTATCCTGATGAGTGCATCCATGCAGTTCATAGAAATAAGGTCGTATATGTCCATATTTACCACAGTGGTGACATTTCATATGCAATTTCCTTTTACTACTGTGAAGAGGTGACACATGTTGTACAAGATGACGTGACATATGGTCCAACCCCAAAACCTTTGTCTTCTTTGCAGGTAGAATAACCTTCTTTGAGGTAATATTCGTCTCTTTGGTGCCCGTCCCAAAACTTATTCTCTTCATATCTCTAGACGTCTCTCAAAACTCCATCATTCCATCAAGTATATTTGAATTATTTTTCAAATTATTTTAAGACTGAATCATCTTTTCTAGTTTGGAGTTTAGTGAAGAAATCTCTTTTTCTACACATGTGATGGTTGATGAAATATACTCTATTTTCTTCTGAAGGACACCTATGGGTTTCTTCTATTTGTCTATTGTTAAGCATTCTTCTTCCCAGATGGTGTGCAGTGGTCTGAATGATGCATCAAACTATACCAGAATAAGCCATCACATTGTTGGTAGTTTCTCCCTTAATTTATTTATCAGAACGAGACTATGGATAATCCCGTTTCCTGTCTCTCCAGAAAAGTAAGACATTCTTCTTTAATGTGTTCAAAGCCTTCACATATAAAATATTGAGTACCTCTGACATCATTTGTTTTGTCTTCACTCATGTATTTATTCCGGGGACTAATGTTGGACCTCTTGTTTTGGACATTTGTCCTCCACTTTCTGTCCAAATACTTCAAGGAATTATTTAACTTTTTTTCCAAGAAGAGCTATAACATCTAACATGCTCTCTTTTTATAATCATGAATTCCTTCCTCCTGAGTGTTTAAAACAAAGGCTATACCTTTGTTCTTCTTTACAACCCTATCATTGGTGGATATCTCAAAAGTTTATAAGGAACCAATGAGTTCATCATCCTTGATGCTTCTCAAGTCCCGAGCTTCCTCAATAGCAATCACTTTTATATCAAACCTCTTAGACAATGATCTGAGAATATTTCTAGCAAGCATTTCTTCAGACATTTTTTCTCCTAATGCAAAGGAATGTTGGTAATATCATGCAATCTAATATGGAATTCACTGATAGACTCGTCTCCATTCATCCTCTGATTCTCCAACTTGGTGGGTGTCTATTCATGTGTCGTTGTAAGAATCTCCAATGCTTCTTTAGCCTCTGAACATGTGTTAATCAAACTAAACATGTTCTTGTCCACCCCATTGAAAATAGCATTCAAAGCCTTGAAATTTCCAAGAGCTCCATCATCTTCAACATCAGTCCAATCAACTTCTAGTTTCAAATTGGTTGTGCCATCTTCAAAAGTAACCACTCGATGTTTTCATCCTTTTATCATAACTTTTCATACTTTATTGCCCAAGGGTTTGAGAAATACAACCATCATTTACTTCGAATAATCATAGTTGTTGTCATCCAGAACATGTGGTTTGTTGACTAACCTCCATCTTTCATTGTCTTTATTTGAGAAGAATTTATCTTCCCCGTAGCTCACTTAACAAGCTAGGGTGTTTGCTCTGATGCCAACTGAAATTATGTTTCTCAAGGGACATATGTCAAATACGATGTTGGAACAACTGATCCAATAAATTACACTGGTATGACAACAACACTTGTACAATATGTTAGAGATGAAAAGTAGTAAATAACAAAAGCAATTGGTAATCCAGTTCGATAAGACTTGCACCTACGTCTGAAGAGTTGACTTCCAACCCTAGAAAGGAAATTCACTTTAGTAGCTTAGTATGTAATACTCAATATTTAATTAATTTTATTATATAATATTATAGAAATAGTATTATCGTGAGATTTCGTATTCTTGTGCAGTATTGTTTTTATTTATTCTGGCCCTCTAAATTATTTTTATTATTTAAGTAATGTACTTTTATTATTATTATTCCGATGAAATAGACTCAATTTTCAAATTAATTATCAATGAAGTCCTCCTTTTAAACATTTTCATAATTATTATACTATTCCTATGATATGAATAAAATATGTAATTCTCGTCATCTATCATTGTCATTTAAAAATAGCATCATATTATTTCATATTATTCATGTATATTATTTATAAATAAATTACTTAATTAAATATTTTTACGATTAAATTTTTGAAGTTGTGAAATATTGATTTAAATTGTGTCATTCTTAATTGAATTAATTAGTTGACTAAGTTTTAGAATTAATATTGAATACTACTATTATTATTTATGTAGGTCTATTTTAATGTTAGAAATAGTAGAAATGGAGGTGTAGGAATTTAAGCTCAATAAGACAAAATAAAAATAATATAATGATAATATTATTATATTAGTTATTTTAGAAATAATAAGAAATAAAAGTATAGTAAGAGGAGAAAGATAGGTTTTTAGCATAAAGAGGAAATAAGGGTTTTGAAAGATATACGTAAAAGTTAAAAAAGGAGGCAAAGTTAGATATAATCGGTGAGTTATAGCAACTTTCAATTCAAGGTAAGGGTGAGATTCTGACTCTATAATAGGGGATATGACGAATGATATGTGGAATTGCATTGTAAAATTATTTCTGTTTGTGTTTAGAATTGATATATTGATAAAATTGTGAGATATTTGATAATCTAATATATATATATATATATATATATATATATATATATATATATATATATATATATATATATATATATATATATATATATATATATATATATATTAAAATTGAGAATGACAACCAGTTGTCCTGTAGCGGCATCATGTTTCAATTTAGCAATACATATAGTATTTCATATTTAAATACAAGTGCCTGCTATTTACCAATTTGATATAGAATTTACGTTACTGTAGTGGACATTTAACACTTTGGTAAACAAGTTAAAAGGTGTAGCATATTGATTAGTACTCTAGCGGCCATATGTTAACAATTGGAATCCAAGTTAGCATAATAGTGTAGCCACTATGTTATGATACAATAATAAATTGGTATAGAACAAATAATAGATATAACAAGTTGGTACTGCAAATCGACTGTAGTTGCACTCATGTTTAAAATTAGATGTCACGTTTCAGTTTACAAATATAAAATATTTCATTATTATTATTATTATTATTATTATTATTATAATAATAATAATAATAATAATAATAATAATAATAATAATAATAATAATAATAATAATAATAATAATAATAATAATAATAATAATAATAATAATAATAATAATAATAATAATAATAATAATAATAATAATAATAATAATAATAATAATAATAATAATAATAATAATAATAATAATAATAATAATAATAATAATAATAATAATAATAATAATAATAATAATAATAATAATAATAATAATAATAATAATAATAATAATAATAATAATAATAATAATAATAATAATAATAATAATAATAATAATAATAATAATAATAATAATAATAATAATAATAATAATAATAATAATAATAATAATAATAATAATAATAATAATAATAATAATAATAATAATAATAATAATAATAATAATAATAATAATAATAATAATAATAATAATAATAATAATAATAATAATAATAATAATAATAATAATAATAATAATAATAATAATAATAATAATAATAATAATAATAATAATAATAATAATAATAATAATAATAATAATAATAATAATAATAATAATAATAATAATAATAATAATAATAATAATAATAATAATAATAATAATAATAATAATAATAATAATAATAATAATAATAATAATAATAATAATAATAATAATAATAATAATAATAATAATAATAATAATAATAATAATAATAATAATAATAATAATAATAATAATAATAATAATAATAATAATAATAATAATAATAATAATAATAATAATAATAATAATAATAATAATAATAATAATAATAATAATAATAATAATAATAATAATAATAATAATAATAATAATAATAATAATAATAATAATAATAATAATAATAATAATAATAATAATAATAATAATAATAATAATAATAATAATAATAATAATAATAATAATAATAATAATAATAATAATAATAATAATAATAATAATAATAATAATAATAATAATAATAATAATAATAATAATAATAATAATAATAATAATAATAATAATAATAATAATAATAATAATAATAATAATAATAATAATAATAATAATAATAATAATAATAATAATAATAATAATAATAATAATAATAATAATGATAATGATGATGATGATGATGATGATGATGATGATGATGATGATGATGATGATGATGATGATGATGATGATGATGATGATGATGATGATGATGATGATGATGATGATGATGTTGAAATATTTGTAACAATTGAATTTATTGTAGCGGCACACGTACTGTGTTTGTTTGTGGTAAACTAAAGAAAATATATTTTCAAGTTTATAATATATAATATTTCATTGTATAATTAATGATAATAATAATTAATAATAATTTAGTATTATTAGTATAATAATATTGTAGAAGTTTTGTAACTAGAAATAATAGAATTTTTTGCCGATAATTAATTAACCGGAAATATTCGTAATAGTCTGAATAATTATGCTGTTTATTTATAGTAAATTTTGGTTGACTATTTTTTATTGTGTTCTTTGTTGAAAAATGTGAATTTGCAGGTGATGTTATTGTCTCTATTTATGAGCAAAATATTAAGTTGTGAGTTTATGACCAATGTTGGTTTGATGTTGCGTTGTTATGGAATTTTGTTGTTGCTATCGTAACCTTCATATTGGGCCGCATACATAGCATATCAAGTTGGAGCTGATGTTCGGTAAGTTAGCCTGGATTGGCAAGTAAAGTTGAAAGCTTATGCCTTGTTGATGTCTCTATTAATTGACAGATTTTTAAGTAGAGAGTTTTGCTCAATTTGTACCACACACATGTGCATTGTAACGAGTCGCATTCCGTGTTGCATATTTAACATGTTGTTTTGTTGACTTGTGATGATTGATGTTGGTTGAAAGTTGTGAAGTAGTGATTTTATATAATCTGATCTAATAAATTGTTTATCATACACTAAATTATATGGTTTGATATCTCACCCTTTCTATTTGAGTATTGCCCTCTGTTGGTAATGTGCAGGTAATCAAGAAGGATAGTTATTACCTTCGTTAGTTCGAGTCGGTGTTGTCGATCTGATACGTAGCGCTCGGTGTTGTCGATCTTTCTACAGTTTCATACAATTTAAACAAGATAGACCATTGAACACTTTTCTATGTTGTTCTATTATAAAATACAGTCAATCTAAAAGACTATTTTACAAAAAACTTCATAAGAAAAAGACTACTCATTTTCTTTCCGTCAGAAAAGTTCTCCCATACTTTAATTTCATTTACAATTTGTTTAGTATTTACTCATTCTTTTTCTTTCTCATAAAGAAGAGACCTATCACAATTTTTTGTTGCTAAGTCGACCACTAAAGTTTAATTTATATTAACGAAAATTAAAGTCGTTATTGACATTTGAATGGAAATAACTAACAAATATGTTTTAAAAAATTGAATGATAGAAATAAATTTTTAAGTTAAAAGATCAAAATAAATATGAATATATGATAAGAGACGGAAAAAAATTTAAACCTAATTTTTATTCGAGCTGAATTACTATATATTTATCCCCTCTTTCTATAAAAGTCTAAGTTCATGTTGGCTTAAGTCTGTCTAGTGGGTTTTTTAATGTCCGTGATATTGATGAGTTTTTTTTTTTATATTTGTTTATTTATTTTTTACAAATAGTCTAATGGATAGAATTCACCTTTTTAAAAGTGAATAAGTAAAATATCGCGAGTTCGAATTTATGTTTTTATAATTGATGTCTCAGTCTAATTATCAACTAAGTTGTGTAAGTGTTGGTGTTCAACCTTAATTTATGAAATAACTATATCCCACTTGCCATAACTTATGCTGTGCAATATCATCTTCATGATTAAAAGTTGAATTCTAACAAATTAACATCATCATGACTTAAAAATATTGACTATTATTCATAACCAGAAATTTACATCAACCCACTAAGCAGCAATGGTTTTGCTTTTTCAATATTCTATTACCAGCTATAGCAATATACAAATTACTATGCACAAAAGGCTTAAAAGATACACAAGCTGAGTTTGGAATTACAAATAACTGCACAAAAGGACTATATAATAAATAGCATGCATGTTATTATGAATGAATAATGAAATACTACTAATGCATGAATGAATAACCATGTTGTGAAAGAGAGTATTAATTGATTTATGCACACTTGTTTAATTAAGGCCTTGGAAGCACGTTGGCGTCTGTGGGGATTGTTGGAGTTGAATGGCCGGCTCCGGGACTATGACCGGGATCAGTTGGTCGGAAATCATCGACAAATTTCTCACCCTTGACATCGACAAGAAGATTCGGTGAATCTAGTGTCGACGATGCATAATTTTCTAACATGCTGCGTTGCGAATTGACTATGTTTTCGTATGTTGATGTATACTCCAATTTGTTATGTGTTTTTATTATGGGCCTGCCAAGGGTTGAGATACATAAATTGAAAAAAAGAATAGAACACACTGTGAACACAAGTTTGGAAATGGCCATTAGAAATTTTGAGAGTGAGAGGTTGGAAAGAAAGAAATTGAGATTTGAATGTGAAATGTGTTTGTAAAATGTTGTGTGCGCAAAGGGTATATATAGGCCTTGAAAGAGTCCACAAGTTCAACATCAATCACTAACTAATATCTAATGTTTAATGAGAATTAGAATGTGGTGGAAGTAAACTTTTACATGATTATGCTCTCTCAAGATTCTCTTTTTGTAAAGGTCAAATCTTCCATCACTCAGGGAATCACAATTGCACTTTTTCTTAGATTAATGTACAATTCATTTTTAGAATGAGATTAAAAAAATATCTTTTAATTTAATCAGAAATTTTGAGTTTAATTACGTACGGTGTTAAATTTTATTAGAGAAACTTTGCAACTTGCTTTTTGCATTTTGCACGCAAAAACTACTCCGAAACAAGAATAAAACTAAACATAAATGATTAACTATTTAGAAGGTAGCATTCAATTAGATGAAAAGATTCAGACACATGACTATTTACTCAGTTTTAATATATATTTTTTAATTTATTGCCGTCTATGAGACTCAAGGATAAAGTTCAATAGCAAAGAAAAAAGAATAAAGTGCATAGCACATAAATTTGTTTTTCCTTTCTCAAGCAATTGTGTGCGCGAGAATCAAGTTGGGTGTCCTGATATTGAGAGTGAATCGCACTTCAAGTTTTCAGTTGTCAATTACTTTTTTATTTAAGAATGAAAGCATATCATTTTTCAAGTTTTCAAATTTATTCTTATTTTTATATTATTTTTCACTCTCATGCTGACTTGAGTGTTGGAGTGTTAATCTTGTAGGTCACCGTCTCTGCATCGAAAGTTCAGGACCACCGCAACAAGCTCTGCCTCCTTGTTTACCAATCAACTTTGGTCCCATTGCGGAACATTGGTGTCATATATGAAAATCAATTTCTGATTTCTATAAATTTCCACAATTAGATCTCCTCTGATAGAAATTATGATCTTCTCCGATAGAAGTTTAGATCTCTTTATCCAAAGTACAAATCTCATTCCAGATTGCTTTCTCCAAATTCAACCTTCTCGCAAATAGATCTCCTTCAGATTCATTAATAATGGTGGCTTCTAAAGCTACTCGCTTCGCCGTTAAATAGAAAATTGTTGCCACTACTACTGAAGCGGCCAAAGATCCACCACGTACATTTTCCTAAAATAGTAGATGATCAAGTCCTAGTAACATCTTCATTTGTTCCTTCACAACAAGATCTGGTCTAATCTAGGCCAAGTCAGGAAGCATTCCAGACTCCTCTGTTCTTCATATTCGTGTCACGATTTCACCAGGGGGATCCTTCATTTAGACCTCCACTACTACCTACAATGCCTGGATAGGAAATACTACCCGACTTTCAACTGCTACAAAATAATCTTTGTATGCGGGGGGACAATGATTTGTTGAATAATGTTTACAACATGGTGCAATAACATAACTCTTAGGCCTTGGCGGAAAATATTTAGGATTGAAGAAAACCTACGACATGTCAACCCGAAAAATAGTACCGTACGACACGCCCACATGGATGTAAAGTGCAAGCTTTTTTGCATTAAATTTGGCTGGATCAATAATGGCTTAGTTTAAGTCCCTTATGATTTGGAGCATACATTCCTGGACCAATATATGAAAACACTGAGTTCAAGGAAACTGGGATCAAGAACTTGTATTCGGTCAGAGAGTCTTCCCAGATAGATAAATCAAAGTACTTTCATTTCCACACAAGTCATAACCACAACATGCATGATTGCATCCAATTGAAGGAAGCCATTGAAGGAATAATTAAGAAAGTATATTTCGCTGAATATACCAGAGATGACAAGCGGAGTCAGAAAGACAATATGAAGAAGAAGCGCTCTCCCTAGAGGGGTAGTCCCCCCAAAAAACTATCGAAGTTGTTGCCAAGGGCAAGGTGTTGTACCCCAAAATTTTCCCTCTCATATTCTTCAAGAAATTGCCAAGTCAAGCTTCAAAATTCCCCAAGGGTTGCACAGTTCAAGGGCCTCCTAAACAGTCAAAATTAGGGTTTTGGTTCTGACAAAGTAAATGAAGTTTCCAAGGGTCCAATCAAGTCCCACATGCCTATAAACATGGTCAAGCATCCTCATATCAAGTTTCAAGACTTTCAGCACAAAATTGCACAGTCAAAAACCCTAATTGCACTACAGTCAACTGTAGGGGCAAAATGGTCATTTGACAGTCAAAAGTTCAAATTTTTGGTCAACATCTCATTTTGAAGCCACAAACATCATTTGATCAATGCTTGATCATGATTCTCAAAGCTTGGCTCAAAAATCATCAAGATGCAAAAGTTTCCATATTTGGACAGTTGAAAAAGTCAACTGTAAATTGACCAGGGCATAACTTTCACAGGGATTATCAGAAAAATTCCATCCAAAGCTCATTTTGAAGATAAAGACATTTCCTACAACTCCTCTTCACACTTCAAGTCCAAGAAATGCTCTCACAAAAAGTTATCGATTTCAACATTATAGGTCATTTTAAAAAGTCAACAAAAAAGGACTTTAAGTCAAAGGCCATAACTTGAGATTGGTAAATCAAAATGACATGGGACAAAAGGCATTGGTTAGAGGACTCAAATACCTTTCCAAAATGTCCATGAACATGAGCAAAGCTTAAAAATTGAGCAAGTTATGCCTTGTGGAAGTTGGGAAATTTTTGGATATTTTGAAAAGTCAACATTGCTTCAAATGACCTAAAATTGCTAATGGGCCTCTTTTTCTTCCACAATTCATTATCCAAGGCATGTGCACGACCATTTGGCCCAAAGGGAAGTTTTTTATCATTTTTATTTATTTATTTGGATTTTTTATTATTAATAATTCATTTAATTAAATAAAATACATGAAAAATACTAAACCTAATTTTCTAAATCTTTTTGTGCATAAAATAATCTCAATATTTCGTGTACAATCAAATATGGAAGGAATTATGATGATTGGATATGATTGAGACCAAATATGCTTGAAAAAGATTTGAAAATAATGGCTTGAAAATCAAATATTTTTTTTCATCAATTCATGGATTTTTGATCAGTTTCTCAACCCTAGAACCTTCACACATATATACATAGTGAAACCCTAATGCCCAAGAGGTCCAAGCTGCGCCATATCCAGAGAACAAAACTTGAGTTTCTTGCTTAAAAATTCAAAACTGAAATCGTGATTCCAAAGCATTTCAAGGCAAAGTAATCAGTCCATTGCATTCCTGGGACATCAAGCAACGTATTTGGATCAAAAGCACGACCTCTAACGCCCATAATTGGTGAATAGGATTCACACTTTTTCATATTTTTTTCATGATCGTGTTTTAAGATTTAGACATTTTCATTGCATTTTTTTTGATGAATTCATACTAATTGATGTGTTCTGAAGCTAACCACATATTTCAATTGAGTTTTTATGCGTTATTGAAGGATTCACCATGAAAGGACCTTAGGGTTTTTCAGCGTTCAAATTAGGGATTCCTTGATACTGTAAAATTAGAGAATCACGATGCCATGGTTAAAACTAGCGGGCTTGGACGAAAACAATGGAACCCTCGCGCCTAATTTATACTCAAAGATGGCGTAATCGCTATTATTGGACATGGCCTGTTTTGGGGGGGTTCAAAACCCCCGCTAACTCTTTTCTATTTTCAGGAAAAAAACAAAGCAATGGAGAAGATGATTAGGTGGCCAAGGCTGATTGGTTCATTTAAAAATTTGCGCGGAAACAAACATTAGATTTTGTTTTATTTTATAATGTTTGTTGTTTATTTGATAGACAAAGAAACCAATTGGAACGGATGGCAGCGCGTAGTGGTGGTAATCATCAGGACCTGGGTTCGAGCCCCAGGTCCCTCACCTTTTCCATGATTTTTTTCAATTAATACTTATATGCAGCTTCAACACTAAAGCACACCATGCACCCACGTTATCAAGTCGTCCACGCGTCCCATTGCACTCAATCAAGGGACCAGATCTGGAGACTGTGATGAACCTCAGTCAATGCACAGGCATGCTAATCAAAAGGTCAACGAGGCCTAAGGCTCATTGGGCTCAAATTGCTAAGACTTACCTCCACTTGGGGACAACACCCCCTCTAGTTTGTTTCTTTTACCCTTTTTTTATATTTTTCTTTTCTTTATTTTAATTAATTTCTTGTAATTCTTTATAATTATTATTTTCATAATATATAAAAACACAAAAAAATCAGAAAAGATAAAAAAAATAAATAATTATTTAACTAGTATTTTTGTAAATAAATTTCATTAAATGATTTTAGTTTTTTAATCTAGGATTCATCTTAATATTTTTGCAATAAAAACCTAAAATTTGTAGAATTAGGGTTTGTAATAATTTTCATCCTTTTTTCTTTTCTTTCATAATAACTAATTATTAAATATTATTTTTGTAATTAAATTGCCTGTAAATAATTAGATCGAGTTTAGGTTAAAATTTAATACTTTCTTAATAAACCAAAAAAAAACAATTAGAATTAGGGTTAGCTTTTTAATTTCAATTAATCTCATTAAATTCTCCTAAATACAAAAAACCAAAAAAATAATTTCTTTTTTTAATTTAATTAATTTGCTAATAATTTAATTTCATTAAAAAGGGTTCAACGCCCTCGTTTCTAATTTTAATTTAATTCGCGTATTTATTTCTTTTTCTTTTAATTACTCATGTACCTCTCCCAAAGCCATGTAAATTAAATCTTTCGCACTTTACTTTTCATTATTTCTTTATTTTCTGTCAAATCGGGTTCTGGAAATTCTGACTGGTACCCAAGGAGGAATCTCGTACAATCCATGTCTAGCGCTCCGTCAGTTTGGAAGAGCCAGAAGAGCAGGCCCCCGTGAGATGTTGGTGCCTCACATCAGTTTTGAGTTTCAGGTGGATAGTGACGAGCTGCGTCGTAGGTTCATCAAGGCTTGGGACAAAGTTCATAAAGCTGACCCACAGGAGTTAGGGCCAAAGACTTCTTTACCTATGGAAGCCTACTATAAATGGGTTCGCATCCGTGCTCAGAAGTTAGGTATGCCGTATGAAGCTGTCAGACCCGTCATTCTTGAGTCTCCTGACAAAGATGGTGTTCCTCCAACTGTCCTTCCTCCTCAGATACCTACTGATTATGAGACATTGAAGAGATCTTGGTCGCAACTGCGAGAAGAACGGGATTCTTACCGGGAAAAGTTCAACGAGCAGGAATTAAATATCCAGAAGCTGACAAAGCAGTTGGAGAATGAGCGAGCTCTGAATGCCTACATCCGCACTGAGAAGAGGAGACCATGGGATCAATAAGGAGCTCCGGGGTTTCTTTTACAGTTTTACTTCCCTTTTCAGTATTTCCTTTCATGTAACGCCTAAGGGCAACCTGTTGAATAATTTAAGTTTCAAAGTTGAATCTAATGAAGTGTGTTCCTTTTTTGTTTACAAAGTTGATTCCCGATTGTCTTTGAAAACATAAATCATACACATATCATTCATCATGTGCATAGCAGGTTTTCTTCTTTTCAGGTTGCTTACCGTTCTTCGCTGTTTATTTCAGCATTATGAATCCTGACTCATCATCAACTGAGATGTCCATCAAGGCTCTTCAGGCGCAAAATGCGCAATTTCAGGAATTAATCATGGGTTTGGCTCAGGGCCAAGAAGAGCTGAAGGCTCTGCTCCTGAAAAAGGAAAAGAAGAAGAAGAGAAGAACTGTTCTGTTCAACTCGGGCCGAAGGTTTGGCAACACTCTGCAGAATGAAGAGGCTGGTTCTTCCATTGGCAAGGGTACTCCTCAAGCGGAAAAAGGTCCTAGTCCGGTAGTCTCCGACAACGAGACTGATTTTGATGAAGAGCAATATCCTCCGGCAGAAGACCGTTACAAGCAGTTGGAGGACAGGTTGGATGCTATGGAGATACAACAGGTACCTGGGCTGGATTTTGGAGATATGGGTTTGTCTACTGGTGTGATCATTCCTCGTAAATTCAAAGCACCATCCTTCACCAAATATGACGGGGCGTCTTGTCCCAAGCTACACCTCAGGTCCTATGTTCGGAAGATTCAACCGTACTCAGTGGATAAGAATTTGTGGATCCACTTCTTCCAGGAGAGTCTTTCAGGGACTCATCTCGAATGGTTCTATCAGCTGGATGGGACCAAGGTTCGTAACTGGGAGGAGTTGGCTACTGCTTTCTATAAGCAGTATCAATATAATGCCGACCTTGCCCCTACGCGTACCCAACTCCAGGGTATGTCGTTAGGTTCAAGTGAAGGTTTTAAGGAGTACGCTCAGAAGTGGAGGGATCTGGCTGGCAGAGTGCAGCCTTCGTTGACTGATCGGGAGTTAGTAGACATGTTCTTGGGGACCCTATCTGGGCCATTTTTCAACCATCTTATCGGGAATTCGTCTGCAGGGTTCACTGATCTGATTCTAACTGGAGAGAGAATTGAGGCTGGGTTGAAGTCTGGAAAGATTCCGAAGGGTGCATCGTCTAGCTCTGAGAAGAAACCCTTCAATAAGGATGCTAGTGTTGTGTACGGGTCCAGAAGACTAGATAAATCTGAGCGCCGCCAATCTGTCAGTGCGGTAATGATTGCCAAGCCTGCTGCCGCTCCTCGGCCAACCAATCCTCCAAGGGCTGAAAGACCCCGGAGAGAGTTTACCCGTTTGAGCATGACCTTATCGCAGATCTTGCCATAGTTGCTATCCACCAATCTAGTGACTGTCAGAGAGGCCCCTAAAGCTGTAAACACTGCCTCCCCCAAGTACAACCCGAATGCTCATTGTGCTTACCATTCTGATAGCCCGGGGCATTCCACTGATGACTGTTGGGCATTAAGGAATAAGGTGCAAGACCTTATTGATGCAAAAGAGATACAGTTCGAAGCGCCTGAGAGGCCGAATGTGGTAACTGCTCCTATGCCCCAACATGGAGTAAATGCGGTTGATGAAGATGTTTACGCTGTTTCTGTGGATGATCTAGCTACTCCTCTAAAGACTGTCAAGAGGAACCTGCTGCTGGCCGGTTTATTTCCGGGTTGCAGTGAGGGTTGCCTGTTCTGTGCTGTTTCCCTATCTGGTTGTCCCTTGCTGAAGTTAGGCATCCAAAGCCTGATGGACAGCAAGGAGATTCTGTTTAAGAAGTCTGCTGTTCAGTTGGTTCCGGTAGAAGAAGTTTCTGTGGTTACCATCTTCAATAATCCAATCAAGGCTCTCCCGAAGAAGCCTGTTCAAATCATGACTGTTGCACCTGTGGTTATTACTGTTCCGGGGCCTCTCCCATACGTATTTGATAAAGTTGTTCCCTGGCACTATGGGGCAGATGTGTATGTGAACGGAATCAAACAAGAATTCAACACTGGCGCCAGTATCTGTGATATCACTGGCCCATCCAAGGTTACCCGCAGTGGCAGGCTCTTCTCGCCTGACATTGCACCGCCCGCTACTCGAAGACCCCTCCTCATAACACCTACAAGTGTACCTGTTCCTGTTACTGACCAAGTTGTTTCCCCTGCTGCCGAGTCATCCAATGCTCGGGGCAAGGGAATTGAAGATGAGCCTGCCCGGATGGAGGCACCGATACCTATAAATGCTGAGGTCTCCCAACAAGAAATGGAGGAGATTCTAAAGATAATAAAAAAGAGTGACTTCAATGTTGTGGAACAGTTGGGGCATACGCCCTCCAAGATCTCCATGCTCTCCTTATTGCTGTGCTCCGAGGCCCATGCTAAGGCCTTGATCTCATTTCTCAAGACGGCCCATGTGCCACAGGAGACATCTGCAGTTCAGTTCACTGACTGCGTAGCAAATCTGACAGCAGACAATGGCTTGGGTTTCTCAGATGCTGACCTGACTGCGAAGGGAAGAGACCACAATGATGCCCTGCATGTCTCTATCGAATGCAGGGGCACTACTCTGGCACATGTATTGGTGGATACTGGTTCTTCCTTGAATGTTCTACCAAAGAAGGCTTTAGACCGTTTGGATTGTGAAGGCCTGGAATTAAAACCCAGCAATATCATCGTCAGGGCCTTTGACGGTTCAAAAAGGATGGTTCATGGAGAGGTTGACATTCCTATTCGTGTGGGCTCTCAGGTGTTTGACTCTACTTTTTATGTGATGGATATCCGTCCATCGTACTCTTGTCTACTGGGTCGACCTTGGATCCATAAAGCGGGGGCAGTGACCTCTACCTTGCACCAGAAGCTGAAATACCCCGTCAGAGGGAAGATCGTCACTGTGCAGGGAGAGGAGGAGTATATGGTGAGCCATGTGAATTCTTTCAGATACATTGAGATGGACGGGGAGTTCATTGAGACCCCCTTTCAGCACTTCGAAGAAGTACTTCCAATTTCAGCAGCAGCAGAAACAGCGGTCGAAGAGAATGTTCCTTTGAAGATGGCTTCCCTGAAGGATGCCCGGGCTGTGGTTCAAAAAGGTGAATGTGCTAACTGGGGCAGGCTTCCCGAATTTACACAGAAAACTGACAAATTTGGACTGGGTTTTACTGCAGAGGGTCAGAAAGCTATGCGGAAGGCGAAGACCAGAAGACCTCCTGTGCTCATTACAAATCCAGGAGTGAATGTTGTTGGGGAAGACAATGAAGTGGACGAAGCTGAGTTCAATAGCTGGATCTACCCGACGACCGAAGGCGGATTGACCAATTGGATTGTCAAAGACCATACTCCTGTTACTTTTGTTACGCAGTAATAAACTTCCTTGTTTTGTTATTTGTAATAAACAATAAATAAACTCTATGGCACGGTGTCTTACCCGAGGCACCGTGGTTTCATTTGTGAGGGCATATAAATTGTCATTTCATATATCATAAATGAAAATCTTGGACGTTTTCTCGCATTTCAAATCTTATGCTCCTTTTCTGTCTTTTCTTCCTTTATACATATTTCAGAACAGCTGTATTTACACACACACTCACTCCTACAGGTTTCAATCCACTCTGGATCTCACTGGTAACGACTCTGCTACTGCTAGTTATGACTTCGAAAATCCGATCAACTTAGCCGAAGACGAAGGTGAAGATGATCGCGAAGTGCCTGGCGAGCTTGCAAGACTGTTACTTCAGGAAGAGAGGGCAATTCAACCACACGAAGAGCCACTGGAAACAATAAACTTGGGTACTAAGGCAGACAGGAAAGAGGTAAAGATTGGTGCCAACCTAGAGCTCAGCGTGAAGCAACGGTTGACTAAGATGCTACATGATTATATGGAGATCTTTGCCTGGTCCTACGAAGACATGCCCGGTTTGGATACTGATATTGTGGTCCATCACTTGCCTACTAAGAAAGACTGCCCTCCAGTTAAGCAAAAGGTCCGCCGTATGCGTCCAGAGATGTCTGAGAAGATCAAAGCCGAGGTTATGAAGCAGTTTGATGCCGGGTTTCTTGCAGTAACTTCTTACCCTCAGTGGGTTGCTAATGTGGTGCCGGTACCAAAGAAAGACGGTAAGGTTAGAATGTGTGTCGATTACAGGGATCTGAACAGGGCCAGCCCCAAAGATGACTTCCCCCTACCTCACATTGACGTCCTTGTTGACAATACAACTCAGCACAAGGTATTCTCTTTCATGGATGGCTTTTCAGGTTACAATCAGATCAAGATGGCACCTGAAGACATGGAAAAGACTACATTTGTTACTCAGTGGGGCACCTTCTTTTACAAGGTCATGCCTTTTGGACTAAAGAACGCTGGGGAAACCTACCAACGTGCCATGGTTGCTTTATTTCATGACATGATCCATCATGAGATAGAAGTATATGTGGACGACATGATCGCAAGGTCCCAGACTGAGGAAGAGTACCTAGATCATCTGCAGAAATTGTTTGACCGGTTGAAACTGTACAAGCTGAGGCTGAATCCGAACAAGTGCACCTTCGGGGTGAGATCTGGAAAGTTGCTAGGCTTCGTTGTAAGTGATAAGGGTATTCAAGTGGACCCTGCCAAGGTTAAAGCTATTCAAGAGATGCCAGTTCCTAAGACAGAGAAGGAAGTCAGAGGCTTTTTAGGACGCCTGAATTACATTGCTCGATTCATCTCGCACCTGACTGCTACATGTGAGCCAATCTTCAAGCTGCTGAAGAAAGATCAGGTAGTACGTTGGAATAATGAATGCCAGGCTGCTTTTGACAGAATCAAGGAGTACCTCCAAGAACCACCCATCCTTATGCCACCGGTTGAGGGGAGACCTCTGATACTATATCTGACAGTGCTTGACAATTCAATGGGGTGTGTGCTGGGGCAGCATGACGAGTCTGGCCGAAAAGAGCATGCCATTTATTACCTTAGCAAAAAGTTTACCGACTGTGAGACCCGATACTCACTGCTTGAGAAAACTTGCTGCGCTTTGGTATGGGCTGCTCGCCGACTGAGACAGTATATGCTGACTCATACCACCTTGTTGATCTCAAAGATGGATCCTATAAAGTACATATTCGAAAAGCCTGCTCTGTCTGGGAGAATAGCAAGATGGCAAATGATCTTGACCGAATACGATATTCAGTACACGACCCAGAAAGCCATCAAGGGAAGTGTATTGGCAGACCACTTGGCACATCAGGCCGTAGATGACTATCAATCAATGAACTTCGAGTTTCCGGATGAAAGCATCATGATAGTAATTGATTGTGAAGTACCTGGACCGGATGAAGGACCTGAGGAAGGATCCCGATGGTCTATGCACTTTGACGGAGCCTCCAATGCTTTGGGAAACGGTATCGGCGCTGTAATCATATCACCACAAGACACTCATACTCCGCTCACTGCCCGACTATGTTTCAACTGTACCAACAACATGGCAGAGTATGAGGCGTGCATCATGGGTCTTCAAGCTGCGATCGACTTAAGGATCAAGTTTCTGAGTGTCTTCGGAGATTCCGCTCTTGTGATCAATCAGATCAAAGGAGAGTGGGATACGAAACATCCAAATCTTATTCCTTACAGAGAATGTGTGTTGACCTTGATCCCCCACTTCACGAAAATAACCTTTGAACACTTTCCAAGAGAAGAGAATCAGTTGGCGGACGCGTTAGCTACAATGTCTTCTATGTTCAAGGTCAAATGGGATAATGAGGCTCCCCGGATCATCATCTGGAAACTGGACGAACCGGCATACTGTTGTGATCTCGAGACTGAGTTGGTGACTGAGAAGCCTTGGTACCATGAGGTGAAGAGATATCTGGAAGCTCAGGAATACCCTGAAGGTGCCTCTGTCAATGATAAGAAGTTCTTGAGAAGGTTTGCAGCAAAGTTCTTCCTTAGCAACGACATCTTGTACAAACGAAACCATGATTCAACCTTATTGCGTTGTGTGGATAAGACTGAAGCGGAAAGGATCATGGAAGAGCTACATGAAGGGACCTTTGGTACACATTCCAGTGGACATACAATGGAAAAAAAGATCCTTCGGGCAGGGTATTACTGGTCCACAATGGAAGCTGACTGCTACCAACATTCCAGGACATGCCATAAGTGCCAGATTTATGCAGACAAGGTGCATGTTCCTCCAGTTCCTCTGAATGTCCTGACTGCGCCTTGGCCATTTGCAATGTGGGGCATAGACATGATCGGTGAGATTAAACCTACGGCATCTAACGGGCATCGCTTCATCCTAGTGGCGATTGATTATTTTACAAAGTGGGTTGAAGCAGCTTCCTACGCTACAGTAACCAAGACTATTGTGGCACGGTTCATTCGGCATAATCTGATCTGTCGATACGGCGTCCCAGAAAGAATTATTACAGACAACGGTGCCAATCTCAATAACAAGATGATCACTGAGCTCTGCGAGCAGTTTAAGATACAACACCACAATTCTTCTCCTTACAGACCGAAGATGAATGGGGCTGTAGAAGCAGCAAATAAAAATATCAAGAAGATCGTGCAGAAGATGATAGTGACTTATAAAGATTGGCACGAGATGTTACCGTTCGCTCTACATGGTTACCGTACCTCAGCCAGGACATCAACCGGGGCAACTCCTTTCTCCTTGGTCTACGGCATGGAGGCAGTCTTACCGATCGAAGTGCAAATACCCTCTCTCCGGATAATGAAGGATGCAGATCTGAATTAAGAGGATTGGATCCAGACACGACTTGATCAGTTAAACCTCATTGATGAAAAGAGACTTGCTGCTATCTGTCATGGTCAGACGTATCAGAAACGGATGATCAGGGCATTTAACAAAAAGGTCAGACCACAGGAATATCAAGTTGGGGATCTGGTAATCAAGCGAATCATCCTTCCTCAAAGTGATCCAAGGGGCAAATGGACCCCTACGTACGAAGGGCCATTTGTGGTTAAGCATGTGTTCTCAGGAGGAGCCATGATTCTAACCAACATGGATGGTGACGACCTTCCTCACCCCGCCAATGCAGACATAGTAAAAAGATACTACGCATAAAAAAAAGACCCGCTAGGCTGACATGCCTAGGCAAAAATTAGGGCTTCCCGGCGAACCAAAAGAGTTCGGGCAAAATGAAGGGATGAAATGAAAAAATCTGTACACCCGGCAAGTCGAAAACCTGAAAAGGAGGCTTGGGCAAAAATGGGTATCCCGGTGGACTGAAAACCCGAAAGGGTGGTCCAGGCAAAAGTTAGGGATAAAAGCGTAATATTATGTCTCATTGGATCACCTTGCATCCGGAATCCGGTATCTACATCAAGTTCAGACGGCATCGATTAGTCAGCTTCACCTTCAACCAAGGTCATCAAGTGATGAGACGCTCGGACTTATAAAGGCAATAGCAGAATTGAAACCCAGTGGGATCATTCATTTCACACAGCTGTTTTATTTTCTCTTGTACAAAATTTGTGTAAACTCGTTTGTTCGGCGGCATTCTCTTACTAGGACGTCAGCCTCTTGTACATAAACGCCTATTTTCAGGCCATTCAAAAATCAATACAAAATATACTTTTCAGTGAAAAGTGCCAATTGTTTTTCCTTTTCTGTTTTGTTTTACGAAGAACGTCCAAGGTTCAATTTGTGATATATGCATCGACAATAATTTGCTCACTCATGAATATTTGCATACGAAACAAAGGGTCAATTGCAGGTAACATTAGAAACAGGGGCAATAAAGAGTTGTCTAAGTAATCTAATTGTTCTGTCCTCCAAGGTATCAAGGTAGGTTCAGCTAAAGAATACAACCAGATATCCTAATTCCCCAGAGAGTAAGTCAGCAAGTCAGTACACTATCTTCAAGCAAAACTACAGTCAGCCTTAAGGAAGTTGGGTATCCTCCAGCAGATCTCAACATTCCCCAGCAATATACACGCATTCTTAACAAGCATCCCCGACAGTATTGGTCTAAAGATTGTTCCCCGGCAGTATATCAAACATTCAATGGAGTCACTTCCCCAATACAGTTCAAAACCTCCCCAGGAGAGTCCAATCCAGTTCCCTCAGGAAAGTTGGGATCCATCTCCCCAAGCAGTAAGCTTATCCCCAGTAGATTCTGGAAGCTTATCCCTCGCAGAACACGAACGCGTCTCCCGGCTTTATTCAAAGAGTTATTTCCTTACCAGGATATAACTGGGTTATCCTCAGCCAAAAGTAACGGAAAGAGCGTCCTCGACGAAGTCTTCTTATCCCCAGCGAAGTCTATCAACACTTCCAATACAACAAGGGTATCCCCAACAAATTATTATCAACAATTCAACAAAGTATCTCTCTCCCCACAGAGTATTACTTCCCAGCAAGATCGTTAGAGTGCTTTTCTCCCCGCAGAGTTATCCATTCGCCAAGTTTATTCCCCAACGGAGCTATCTTCTCCTACCGGTATTCTTGCAACTATCATCCCCAGCGGAAGCAAAGATCTAATTCTCCAACATCAGCCCAGGAGTGACTTCCCGGCACCCGTCAAGGATTTATTTTCCTAAGACGAAAAAAATACATACATAAACATCGCACTTCCATACATCATAGCATGCATATACGCATCATATCTTACAAATCTCATTTATGTTGAGAACATCATTTCCTGGCCCATATCATGCATTGCATATGACTGACCTTTACCTTTCAGGAAAGATTCAGTTAAATTCTCAATCATATTCCAAGACCTAGACCGGTTCAGTTAAATCGACTCCAAAGATTTCTTATCCAGTCAAAGGCCTTCCCTGGTCCAGTTAAATCGACCCCAAACAGATTTCTCTGATAAAAACCCAGTTGGAGACATTCCAAGACCTAGACCAGTTCAGTTAAATCGACTCCAAAGATTTCTTATCCAGTCAAAGGCCTTCTCTGGTCCAGTTAAATCGACCCCAAACAGATTTCTCTGATAAAAACCCAGTTGAAGACATTCCAAGACCTAGACCGGTTCAGTTAATCGACCCTAAGATTATCTGTTTCTTATCCAGTCCAAGGCCTTCTCTAGTCTAGTTAAATCGACCCCAAACTGATTTTTCTGATAAAGACTCAGTAGAAGTTATCTATGGTTCTCTCCCCGATCCTGCGGAGGTGGTAATCCCAGATTTCGCTCAATGATTGCTGTTGAAGTTGAAGTTATCCAAGATTCTCTCAATGTTTGCTGTTGAGGTTATAGTCGCCTATGGTTCTCTCTCCGATCCTGCGGAGGTGGTAATCCCAGATTTCGCTCAATGATTGCTGTTGAAGTGAAGTTATCCAAGATTCTCTCAATGTTTGCTGTTGAGGTTGTAGTTGCCTATGGTTCTCTCCCCGATCCTGCGGAGGTGGTAATCCCAGATTTCGCTCAACGATTGCTGTTGAAGTTGAAGTTATCCAAGATTCTATCAATGTTTGCTGTTGAGGTTATAGTCGCCTATGGTTCTCTCCCCGATCCTGCGGAGGTGGTAATCCCAGATTTCGCTCAATGATTGCTGTTGAAGTGAAGTTATCCAAGATTCTTTCAATGTTTGTTGTTGAGGATGTAGTCGCCTATGGTTCTCTCCCCGATCCTGCGGAGGTGGTAATCCCAGATTTCGCTCAATGATTGCTGTTGAAGTGAAGTTATCCAAGATTCTCTCAATGTTTGCTGTTGAGGTTGTAGTCGCCTATGGTTCTCTCCCCGATCCTGCGGAGGTGATAATCCTAGATTTCGCTCAACGATTGCTGTTGAAGTTGAAGTTATCCAAGATTCTCTCAATATTTGCTATTGAGGTTGTAGTCGCCTATGGCTCTCTCCCCGATCCTGCGGAGGTGGTAATCCCAGATTTTGCTCAACGATTGCTGTTGAAGTTGAAATCATCCCAAGATTTTCTCAATGATTGCTGTTGAGGTTAAAGTCATCCAAGGTTCCCTCACCGTTCCTGTTGAGGTAGTAACCATCCCTGGTTCATTCATCACCGTTTGAAGCTCCAGATTCAGCTCCTGTAACCAGTCAGGACACATCTACACAAAGAATTTGAAGACCAGCTCCCGTAACAGGTCAGGTAATCTTTTTTCTTTTTTGCAGGTATGCAAGTTCTCGCTAAGGAAGCTCTTACGCGATCAACATCCAGATGGCATCCGTAAGCCCATCCACCTATCCATCATCCCTTAGCATGGCATCTATAAGCCCATTATCCTATCCATCAATCTCCAAATGGCATCTATAAGCCCATTCCAACATCACACTACTATGTGAGCGCAAATTTCTGGGCACTTTAGTGTTCAATCATCTTCCACCTTCGGATTACGAAAGGCACGTCAGCCAATCTGCATCCTCAAGTTTAAGAAGATTGAACAGGGGAAACTGTTGTACCCCAAAATTTTCCCTCCCATATTCTTCAAGAAATTGCCAAGTCAAGCTTCAAAATTCCCCAAGGGTTGCACAGTTCAAGGGCCTCCTAAACAGTCAAAATTAGGGTTTTGGTTCTGACAAAGTAAATGAAGTTTACAAGGGTCCAATCAAGTCCCACATGCCTATAAACATGGTCAAGCATCCTCATATCAAGTTTCAAGACTTTCAACACAAAATTGCACAGTCAAAAACCCTAATTGCACTACAGTCAACTGTAGGGGCAAAATGGTCATTTGGAGATTGATGGACCTCTTTTTCTTCCACAATTCATTATCCAAGGCATGTGCACGACCATTTGGCCCAAAGGGAAGTTTTTTATCATTTTTATTTATTTATTTGGATTTTTTATTATTAATAATTCATTTAATTAAATAAAATACATGAAAAATACTAAACCTAATTTTCTAAATCTTTTTGTGCATAAAATAATCTCAATATTTCGTGTACAATCAAATATGGAAGGAATTATGATGATTGGATATGATTGAGACCAAATATGCTTGAAAAAGATTTGAAAATAATGGCTTGAAAATCAAATATTTTTTTCATCAATTCATGGATTTTTGATCAGTTTCTCAACCCTAGAACCTTCACACATATATACATAGTGAAACCCTAATGCCCAAGAGGTCCAAGCTGTGCCATATCCAGAGAACAAAACTTGAGTTTCTTGCTTAAAAATTCAAAACTGAAATCGTGATTCCAAAGCATTTCAAGGCAAAGTAATCAGTCCATTGCATTCCTGGGACATCAAGCAACGTATTTGGATCAAAATCACGACCTCTAACGCCCAGAATTGGTGAATAGGATTCAGACTTTTTCATATTTTTTTCATGATCGTGTTTTAAGATTTAGACATTTTCATTGCATTTTTTTGATGAATTCATACTAATTGATGTGTTCTGAAGCTAACCACATATTTCAATTGAGTTTTTATGCGTTATTGAAGGATTCACCATGAAAGGACCTTAGGGTTTTTCAGCGTTCAAATTAGGGATTCCTTGATACTGTAAAATTAGAGAATCACGATGCCATGGTTGAAACTAGCGGGCTTGGACGAAAACAATGGAACCCTCGCGCCTAATTTATACTCAAAGATGGCGTAATCGCTATTATTGGACATGGCCTGTTTTGGGGGGGTTCAAAACCCCCGCTAACTCTTTTCTATTTTCAGGAAAAAAACAAAGCAGTGGAGAAGATGATTAGGTGGCCAAGGCTGATTGGTTCATTTAAAAATTCGCGCGGAAACAAGCATTAGATTTTGTTTTATTTTATAATGTTTGTTGTTTATTTGATAGACAAAGAAACCAATTGGAACGGATGGCAGCGTGTAGTGGTGGTAATCATCAGGACCTGGGTTCGAGCCCCAGGTCCCTCACCCTTTCCATGATTTTTTTCAATTAATACTTATATGCAGCTTCAACACTAAAGCACACCATGCACCCACGTTATCAAGCCGTCCACGCGTCCCATTGCACACAATCAAGGGACCAGATCTGGAGACTGTGATGAACCTCAGTCAATGCACAGGCATGCTAATCAAAAGGTCAACGAGGCCTAAGGCTCATTGGGCTCAAATTGCTAAGACTTACCTCCACTTGGGGACAGCACCCCCTCTAGTTTGTTTCTTTTACCCTTTTTTTATATTTTTCTTTTCTTTATTTTAATTAATTTCTTTTAATTCTTTATAATTATTATTTTCATAATATATAAAAACACAAAAAAAATCAGAAAAGATAAAAAAAAATAAAATAAATATTTTTATTTAACTAGTATTTTTGTAAATAAATTTCATTAAATGATTTTAGTTTTTTAATCTAGGATTCATCTTAATATTTTTGCAATAAAAACCTAAAATTTGTAGAATTAGGGTTTGTAATAATTTCCATCCTTTTTTCTTTTCTTTCATAATAACTAATTATTAAATATTATTTTTGTAATTAAATTGCCTGTAAATAATTAGATCGAGTTTAGGTTAAAATTTAATACTTTCTTAATAAACCAAAAAAAAAACAATTAGAATTAGGGTTAGCTTTTTAATTTCAATTAATCTCATTAAATTCTCCTAAATACAAAAAACCAAAAAAATAATTTCTTTTTTTAATTTAATTAATTTGCTAATAATTTAATTTCATTAAAAAGGGTCCAACGCCCTCGTTTCTAATTTTAATTTAATTCGCGTATTTATTTCTTTTTCTTTTAATTACTCATGTACCTCTCCCAAAGCCATGTAAATTAAATCTTTCGCACTTTACTTTTCATTATTTCTTTATTTTCTGTCAAATCGGGTTCTGGAAATTTTGGCGATGTGGACCCGCGCCTTTTGTAATAGCTTAGAATTTTTATCTTCTCGCAATTTTTAACTGTTAAATAAATGCATGCAAGAATGAATGATTAAATAAAAACAAACGCTAGATCACCTATACCATGACAAGATAAAAATAAACGAAAACGACACACAAATCACACACCACTCTTAGGGTACGCCTCACTGTTGCCTTGCCTCGAAAGGTGATCGTCGAGTAGAGGATGTCTTAGTAAGTCCTCATGATCCGGGAACCTGGCATGAGGGTAGCTTCTAAGGTGTCTTCCCATTGCTCTGGTGATCACCATGTCCCGAACCTCGAATTGACCCGAACACCTCCAACGGTGGTGCTACCTACCTCTCAATGGTGGGATGGCACTACTTTAAAGGACATTTACACAGACGAATTCCTTAGGGTAGGTAGACGACTCTAGATACTTGCTCTAATTTCAAAACAAACTCAAAAATACTTTTCACACCGACACCTTTTCAAAAAGCTTTCGAAAGCAATTTTTCAAACACTCTTGAGGACCGATACAAGAGTCGAACTGGAATTTTCAAAGAAACTTTTTAAAACCCACAGTTGAAAAGCAAACAAACCATTTTTGAAAACACAAATGAGCAAGTATCTAAGAGCCCATGGATAACCATGGATAGAAAGGGTGCTAACACCTTCCCTTTCTATAATCTACCTCCCGAACTGAGAGTAATATCTATAAGGAATTTTTCTGTGCTTTTGTCCTTTCCATTTGGAGAAAATAAAAGACGGTGGCGACTCTTGCTTCCGCGACATTTCGCGAACCAGCGTTAAACAGTCAGTTCCAGATCCACCGATCACACAAGGATGCCAACAATGGGGAAGAATAGGGGATTAAGGGGAAATACCAATACATCATTCCCATCAACGGTGGTGCCCCAAGGATAAGAAACACCTCAAAAGGGACAGTGAATAGGAAAATCCCCGAGTAGATTGTTGTCTACAAGAAAGGTGGAAACACTTGAACCAAATGGCCAAAGAATAAAATCCTTGGAATCTGCGACAACAAGAAAATAGAAGGAATCTTGAACGATATTTTCCCTTTTGTGATAACTACCACAATCTCTAACTCCGTCGTCTCCCAGGTTCTCATTGATGGTGGCAGCTCTTGCAACATCATGTACTCAAATATTTTTTAGAAGATGAGGTTGGAGAAGGATAAATTGTGGCCTTATGAAAGGTCTAATCTATAGGATTTCAACGACACGGTAACTTGTCCCCAGGGATACATTGAACTGATGGTCACCTTAGGAGAAATGGGATACCAAAATAATCGATTATCAATTTTGGGTAGTTCTTTGTAGGAATGTCTACAATTTCATCTTGGGCAGACTCTTCGCAATGACCTTTAACGGAGTAGCATCCCCACTCCACCTCAAACTAAAGTACCCCAATGTTCACTACGAGACAATAATGATTAGTGTCGACCTATCAGGAGCGAAGAAGATCTATAAGTATTTGTAGTAGGACCGAAAGGAAGGCTAAGGCAAAGCTATAGAGACATCTAATAAAATTCAAGCACAGTCTCAGAGAAAAAGTTGCTTCCTATATAAAAGAACCACAAACCAGAAGTATTACCGTGAAAACAAGTAAAAATATGGGTAAGTAACAAATTGAAATGTACATTGCAAGAAAAAAATGATGAACATTACTTACTTATCAAATTTACAAATGCCAGGTACATGCACAAAAATTCAATAAAAGAGAAGTTGGATAAAGATGTTAGAGCAAAATTTAAAGCCTCATTTTTCTCCGTCACTTCGCGAGTAAGCAACTTCACCTTCTCGACCGGAGTGTTGAATGTTCAAAAGACTCCACAACAACCTCCATAACCAGAAATGAGTCGGTAGCCCCTCAAATTTCCTGAAAGTATCGATTCCATTCAAAAGTGGGGGAATTAACGCATTCTACGAGCACCTCTTTCTCCCATCAAAGACGGTCAATCGAAAATATTTCCCTTTGTCTAGAGGTAAACCATTTTGTACCAAAGCTTTCCCTTCTACAGATCTGAGCTAAGGATATTTAGAAATAAGTCTTTTAACCCGAAGCTCTTCAATTTTGGGGATAAACACTCATGAAAAGGTATAACACACCCATCATATTAGTTGCATACCCTTTTATCTCCATCTAAGAGAAACACTTATCAATCATATGAAGGACCCACGTCAATCGAAGCTTGGTCTAGGGCATCCTCACAGACAAAAGTATAAACAAACCTTAGTATGTCTCGGTCTTCCTAGTCACCCGACATATCTCTACTTTCCATCCTAGTAGTAGTTGATATAGTCTCCATGATCAAAAGCATTGTGAAGGAAAGCCACATATAGACAAGACATGATAAGCAAGCAAGTTCACACACCAACACTTCTAGTAGAAAATGCCTACAAACAAGCAAAATCTCTCAAAGAAAGAAACAGGGATATCAAATGTCCATTTTTCCAAAAACCCTAGAAAAATGAGAAGAAGTAAAGGAAACATTGAACTTTATCTGAGAAGATAGATCGATCCAACATGCACGACAAAGATCAACGAAAAAGGATCATATTTGACCAAATGATGGAACACGGGAACTCATAAAGAAAAATGACAAAGGAAGTAAAAATAACTCTTTTAAAGGTTGCAAATGGCAGAAAATGTCAAAACGATGCTTCAAAAGCCTCTTATAAGCTACTCATCCACTAAGGACCCTAAGATCCACTACACACCACCAACATTCGAAATCTCATCAAAAACTCTTTGGAATACTCAAGTGCTCTAAGGAAGAGTAAGCATCGTCACTATCTAGCATAAGGAGATGTGTTTGTCGTTCCTAGATAAACATTACTTATTACTAGAAAGACATTTAAAACACATGTTCCCAAGGATGGTGACTTCCCATCGAAGAGTTTCATATCCCGAATTTAGTGGCCTGATAAAGGCATATATTACAAACCCTCGTCCTGCAAAGTAAAATCATGGGTGAAAGCTCCAAATACTTGAGCTCTAAAGGTTTGGCTAATTTTGGTAAAATTGGATGTCGAACAAGATGTCTCATTATGATCATCCGACATCTTGTCTGGTATAACTTGTTGTTTGGATTCTGTGAGTGGGTTACAAATATGGATCATTATAGAAATATTTCGTAATCATATGCTATGTTAAACTCAGAAGTGTTGAACTAATATATTTCATCATCAGAGATACATGTCTAATGAAGTTGTCCTATGAAGAGCCATTCAACATCACGTATGTGACCAGCTGGACAATTGGATTTAATTGATATATTTCATGTGTAGAATATTCTGGAATATTATGCTATCCTATGTGGCGCTCAGTTTGAAGATTGAAGAAGATTCAAGCTGATTTCAAGGAGAACTCTGACTTTCTAATTATGGAGATAAATTAGGAAGGTTATGATTGAAGCGATATCTTCTTGGAGAAGCTGCTGATTTTCTACAACAGATCAGCTGTTGTTCTGAAGCCCAAATCCAGTCCCTTGAAGACTATAAAAGGAAGACTTAGTCCTAGGGAAAATTAACTAAACCGGTTGTATCAAAGTTAGAAAGAAAACAAAGGGTTTAGGATTTGAAATTCATGTACTTTCGTAGGTTGTAAGTCACCTTTTGCATAAATTTGATAGATTCTGGTAGACATAGTTTTATGCAAGTTTAGAAGCCTTTAAGTAATGAATCGTGTATTATTCTTGGATGAAGCTTTGAAGAAAATCCAAATATTTTTGTTTGTCAAGAGTCTTGACTGAACTGATTGTAATTGATATAAATATCACAGAGGTGATTTAGGAAGTGAGGTATCGATTTCTCATATTTAAGGAGAACCAAGGTAGATGTTGCATTGGATAGGGATTGGGCGAGAAGTTGTAAAAGAGGGAGCTTAGATTTGAACTAATAATGTTCATAGTGGACTTCCTTTCTGGCTTGGTAGAGCCAGAGTAGCTGTTGTTGTGCACCGAACTGGGTATCATATTTATGTGTTATTATATTTATGTTTTGTTCATTTTTGTTCTTGATTGATTAACATATCGTAATAAATGTTGAGACATCTATTACGACTCTGGTCTGATAAGTTTTGTATCAGTCTACTATATTTTGTCCGTGTGTTATTTCACAGAGATCAATGTCTCAACATGTGTTAGGACATTTGTAATATGTATACCAGAATTTCAATTTGTATCAGAGCAGACATCATCTTTGTTTCTGGGTGAGATCAAAGAAGATACTTTCTGGTTCATGGGAAAGAAAGGAGGTTGAGTTTTGGACCAGTTTGATGTTGCCAGATGTTGTAACCAAAAATTTTACCTCCCATATTTCTCAAGACATGTCAAGAATAGTCTCCAAGTTGCTCAAGATTGCTCAAGAGTTGGACAGTCAAGTCATCTCCTAAGGCAGTCAATCTCAAATTAGGGTTTTGTGTTGCATCAAGGTTCTTACATCCAAATGACCTCAAGTGTTCCCCAATTTCCTAATATGTTCTCAAGTTCATCCATGTCAAATTTCAAGCCTTGCAGAGGATGTTTGGTCAGTCAATTGCTCAAGAGGTCCAAAAATCGACTGTGCTAGGGCAAAAGTCAACTGTGACCCAAATACAGTCAAACTTCAAGATTTTTTGTCAACATTCTCATTTTGAAGGATATTTCATCATTTGATCAAGGGTTGATCATGATTCATCAAGGATTGCTCAAAATTCATCAAGACTCAAAAGTTGCTAAATTAGGGTTTTGCAGGAAAAGTCAACTCAACTTTGACCAAGCATAACTTTCTCATACTTTATGAGAAATGACCCATACAAAGCTCATTTTGAAGAGGATGCAATTTCCTACAATCCATCTTCATACCCCAAGATCAAGAAATGCACTCACAAGAAGTTACAAATTTGGACATTATAGGTCATTTTTGAAAGTCAACAAAAACACCTTTTTTGCCAAAGCTTATAACTTGAGAATGGAATATCAAAATGATATGAGACCAAAAGGGTTGTTTATAAGACATACCAAGCTTTCTAAAAAAGTCCCAGAACACTTCCAAAAGTTCAAAATTGAAGAAGTTATGCATTGTTGAAGTTGGGCATTTTTGCAAAATTGCCAAAAGTCAAATATCCCCAAAACTTCAAATTTTGTCAAATGGGCCCACTTTTTTCTACTTGATTTGATCTTGTCACACTACACACGTGTCCTATATTCAGTCTTGTGTCCAATTATTAATTTTTCTATTTTATTTGATTTTTATTGAATTACTTCATTTTTAATCAATTTAAATCCAAATAAAATCTAAATATTGATCACTTGGTATCTTTTTGATTGATACAGGTCTTAATTATCATTATGGACATGGTAAAACTCGAATCAAGCCATATCATGAACAAAATATTGGATTTGGAATCAAATTGGAAGCTTTTTAATGGAGGATAATATCATATCTCCAAGCATTGATTTACAAAGATTCAAGTCCAAATTTTTAACCTAATGCATTGCCTTATACATATACAAGCTAAAGAAGCACGAATCAAGACCTAGAGGCTGCATAAACACCAAAGCAAAACTTGGAAAAAACTTGAAAAAAACTTGAATCTGAAAACGTGCTTAGAAGCAATTTCAGCACGAAATCTCCATGCTATTCAATTGCTTGACATCCACTGAGTGAGAAGGAATCAAAAGCAAGTTATCTCCCTCCCTGAATCACGCTGTAAGTCACCTGAAAAACACCCCTGTACTCGAAATCGTATCCTCTCATTCTTGCATTTTTTTTGACAAATTATTGGCGTGGTCATGATCCTTGTGTGATTTCTAAGATTTCTGTATCATTTGATTGTATTTTCATGAGCCATAGCCCTGTAACCGAACCTAGGGTTTGGAAGTTTGTTTTTTGGGCATTTTCTCTACATGTGAAATCAAGGACATTAATGTACATGGACGTGTTCAGGAGGAAGAGACGAGCATGGTTGTTGTTTTAGTTTGAGTTTTCATGGCCTGGAACTCGTTTTAGGATGAACCCATGGATTTAGCTGCGGATAAAAATCCGCAGGTAAATATCCAAGGGCCAACGAAGAAGATGATTACGTGCCCCCTCCCCATTCGTCCATTCAAAATTCGTGCTTTTTTATTTTTTTGTTCAGGCATATGAATTTGTTTCCAATATAATAATTGTTGTGTATTCCACTAACAAAAAAAGTGCAGTGGTTGAGTGGTAGTGGCAAGCGTGCAAAATCCCATGGGACCTGGGTTCGAATCCTAGGTCCCCCCATATGCATATTGTTATTTTTCTCCAAGTACTCCAGCGCATCTCAGCAATTGCAGTCTACCATGGACCTCAGATCTCAAAGCGCCAGATAGCCTACAGGCCAAATCTGATGGCCCAAAGGTCATGACCACAATACTCCCAAGTCAACGTACACACATGGAGGCAAGAAAGTCAAACGCAGGCCAGCTAAAATGGGCCTTGAAAATTCTATTCTCACCCTTGATCTGGGCCCAAACCCCTTTTTTGGTTATTTCTTTTTCTTTTCATTTTATTTATTTATTTGTTTTGTATTATTATTTCAATTATTTAAACTAACCAATTAAAATATTTTTCTCATAAAATCAAAAAAACCCAAAATATATCTTATTTATTAAAATTAAATTCATCATTTTATTTTTTTAAATAAATATTAATTAATTAACTTAGTTTTAGTTAGGTATAATTTCAATATCGTTTGCAAATAATTAAAATTAATTTAGATTATTAGGTTTTACTAACTTTGGCCAAATTTATTTTATTTCGTTAAATACTCAAAAATCCAAAAAAAATATTCTTTTTTAATTAATTTACTTATTTATTTTATTAACTTAGTTTAATTCCATTTTATTCAAAAATAACAAAAAAATGCTTTCTTTCAAAAAAGGGTCAAAATCCTAAAAACTCGCCCGATTTAATTTCTTGCATGCGATCTATTTTACCATATTGATGTATCTGTTTTCCGGAATGTAGTAGTTAATTTAGGACTTTGATTATTTTATCGCTTTATTTAATTTCCGCATTTTAATTTTAAGGGTTGTTTTTGGCGATGTAAATACCTGACGCCTTGTAATAGTTTAGGTTTAATTTCCGCAAATTTAATTTCCGCCATTTACACACTGTTAGATGTTTGATAATAGGGAATGAATGACAAGATCGAATGTATGAACTTAAAATCAACATAGCTCACCCATGACATGTACAAAGATAGTATAAATCGAAATAACACACTCGCATATGCGCACTCTTAGGGTACACCTCACTTGGTTGCCTTTGAGTGGTCATTGAGTATAGGAAGTTTTAGAGGTCGCGCTCTTGTCCAAAGATCATAGTTGCCTCGGAAAAATGATCTAAGATATTAGGGTTACCGCTAAGGCGTCCTAACATTGCTTTAGTGACCGCACGTCCCTTAATCGAATTGACCCTTAAACTCCAACGACGGTGCTACCTACTCATCAATAGTGGGATAGCATTGTCTAAAGAACATTAACACAAATTGATTCCTTTTTCGAGTAGGTAGATGGTTCTTAAGTACTTGCTCCCTTCAAAACAAAATAAAACTTTTTGCACTTACACTCTCTTCAAACAAAAAACTCTTTTCAAACCCACAAACACAAAGAAAAAGCAAATTTTGAAAACACTTTGAGCAAGTACCTAAGAGCCCGTGGATAACCACGAATAGAAAGGGTGCTAACACCTTCCCTTTCTATAATCTACCCCCCGGACCCGAGAAACATCTCGAAAAAGGAATTTTTCTGTGCTTTTTTCCTTTCCTTGTTGGATAAAATAAAAGACGGTGGCGACTCTTGCTTACCGTGATATTTTGCAAAAACAAACGCAAAACGCAAACCAGCATTCCAAAACAGTCAGTTCTCTCCCACCGTATCACAGAACTGGCGATTCTGCTGGGGACATCTTAATAAGTGGGGTGTACCTTAGGATTAGATCATTGTGTTTTCAATTGTATGCTTTGTATGATTTATATTTATGGGCTTGTATCGGAGTTACTATAGATCCTAACCCGGATCTGGGGATACCCTTTAGGTCAGTAGCAATAAACTGTGAGGGAACTGTACAACATAGATCGATACGGTTGAAGCAGTAGCTACGTTGGTATGTCATTTTAGATTGTACCGATATCCATTGTGTTGGAACGAGGAGAATATGGGTCATCTAAGGGGTCATTAAGCACCAACTGACCTTAGAAACTTTAAATTGACCAACTTGGCCATAGAACAGTAGCAATATGCTACACTCACTGAGACTAAACTCTCGCGATGATTCCGGCCGCAAGAAAAGGTTACTAAACTGGAATTATGACCGATTGAGGGTAGTCAGTGATATTGAGATCCTCTAGAACCCGGTTACTATTTTTAGGACAGGTTTAAACCAACTGAACTGAAAGAGGGTAGTACCTAAGCTCCTTGCCATCCTGAAATCTAAGGGCTCTCTGTGTGACTTGTGTGCCTTTACCATGTTTGCTTTTTGTGGATACTTGTGGTGTGCTTACTATCATAACATCATGACATCATAACATTGCATACATCTTGCATTGGACTAACCTATTTCAAAGACAAGAGGGATTCATCTTTGTTCTGTTTTGTAGGTCATCATGATGCCTATGCGTAGAAACACCATCCGGATTAACTTTGTCCAGGTTCCCACTATGCTTAAAGATTTAGTTGTATGGATGCCAGATACTACTTCCTTCCTCAGGAGACATGGTTATCTTCTCAGTTTGGTCACCTCCAAATTGGAAGAACAGATGATGAGTGTCCTGGTTCAGTTCTATGATCCATTGTACCATTGCTTTACTTTTCAAGACTACCAGTTGGTTCCAACCTTAGAAGAGTTCTCTGATCTGCTCGGTATCTCTATTCTGGAGCAGACCCCGTTTACTGGTTGGGAGAAGGTTATTAGGCCTGAAGAGATTGTTGCAGCCCTTCATTTGACAAAGGATGAGGTAATGGCTAATTGGGAGACTAGAAGTGGAGCAAAGGGCTTTCTGACTATGTTCTTGGTTGGTAAGGCTAATTATTTCTGGGATAGTCTAGACTTCAAGGCATTCGAGGATATTCTGGCTCTTTTGATATATGGCTTGGTATTGTTTCCGAACTCTGACTCCTTTGTTGATGTTAATGCGGTAAAGATCTTCATCTCTCGCAATCCTGTACCCACTCTCTTGGGTGACATCCTTCATCAGCTTTATGCCCGTACGGCCCGAAAGCGGGGAACCTTGATGTGTTGTGCTCCTTTATTGGCGAGGTGGTTTATTTCGCACCTCCCCAAGTCAATGCTGAAGAATAAAGAAGGCATGGGATGGGCTTATTGGGTTATGTCTCTTTCTCATAATGACATTATGTGGACTCTCAAGGGTATGGATGAGGAGGCTATCATTGATCGCTGTGGGGAGTATCCCAATGTTCCACTATTAGGAACCCATGGAGGAATTTCTTACAATCCGTGCTTGGCCTTACGTCAGTTTGGGAGAGCCAGAAGAGAAGGACCTCATGAGCTGTTAATGCCTAGTATCATCTTTGATTTTCAAGGGGATAGCGACGAACAACGTCGCAGATTCATAAAGGCCTGGGATAGAGTTCACAGATCTGATCCATATGAGTTGGGTCCAAAGACTTCGCTTCCGATGGAGCCATATCTCAGATGGGTCCGTATCCGTGCCCAAAAGCTGGGTATGCTATATGAAGCCGTCCGACCTATCATTGTTGAAGTTGCTAATGAAGAAGGGGTTCTTCCGACCATTCTCCATCCCTACATGCCCACTGACATTGGGGCACTGAAAAGGTATTGGATGCAACTGAGGGAAGAACGGGATGCTTACCGAGAGAAGTTCAACGAGCAAGAGCAAGAGATCCAGAGGTTTACTAGGCAGCTGGAGAACGAGCAGATTCTCAATGACTATGTCCGCACTGATAAGAAGAGACCATGGGAGCATTGATTGACCTTTGATGATTTCCTTTCCAGTTTTTATTTACTTTTCAGTATTTCCTTTCATGTAACGCCCTGAGGGCATCAGTTGAACAATTTGAATTCCAAAGTTTATCTAATAAAGTGTGTTTCCTTTCTTGTTTACAAATTTGAATCTCCCGATTGTCTTTGAAATCATGTCATACGCATTTCATCCCATGCACTTCATAAGCAGGTACCCATTACAGGTCTCTTATCTTCTTCGCTGTTTATTTCAGCGCTCATCATGTTTGCTGAACCTTCAACTGAGCAAGCTATCAAGGCCCTCCAGGCCTAGAATACCAAATTTCAAGAGTTGTTCATGAATCTAGCTAAGGGTCAGCAAGACCTGAAGACCCTGATTCTGAAAGAGAAGAAGAAGAAGAAGAAGAAGAGGACAATCCTGTTTAACACTGGTCACCGATTTGGAAACAGGCTACAGAATGAAGTTGATTTAACTACCTCATCTGGAGGGAAAGATAGTCAAGAAGAAAGGAGGGCTCCTAGCCCTGTGGTCTCCGACAATGAGACGGACTTCGATGAAGAACAATATCCTCCTGCTGAGGACAGATACAAGCAACTGGAAGACCGGTTGAATGCTATGGAAGTTCAGAAAGTGCCTGGTCTGGACTTTGGTGATCTGGGTCTATCATTTGGGGTGGTGATTCCCCACAAATTCAAGGCACTAGCCTTTGCTAAGTATGACGGAGTTTCTTGTCCGAAGCTGCACCTCCGGTCATATGTGAGGAAGATTCAGCCGTATACCGCTGATAAAAACCTATGGATCCATTTCTTTCAAGACAGTCTCTCAGGGACTCAGCTTGAATGGTTCTATCAGTTGGACGGAGCCAGTATCTGCAGTTGGGAAGATTTGGCTACTGCTTTCTACAAGCAGTACCAGTACAACTCCGACCTCGCTCCTACGCGTACCCAACTCCATGGTATGTCAATGGGAACGGGTGAAGGATTCAAAGATTATGCTCAGAAGTGGAGGGACCTCGCTGGAAGAGTACAACCACCCTTGGCTGATCGGGAGCTTGTGGACATGTTTCTGGGGACCTTGTCCGGTCCATTCTTCAACCATCTGATCGGAAGCTCTTCATCTGGGTTTACAGAGCTAATTCTGACTGGTGAGAGGATTGAGGCTGGTATTAAGGCTGGTAAGATACAGGAGGGTCCTTCGTCAAGCACCGAGAAGAAACCTTTTAAGAAAGAGTCCAGTGTTGTCTACGGTTCGAAAAGCCAGAATAAACCTGAACGCCGCCAAGCCGTTAACGCGGTGGTTATATCAAGACCTGCTAGTGCTCCTCAGCACAATAATCGACAAAAGGACGAGAGGCCTCAAAGGCAATTCACCCGTCTCAACATGACTTTGTCTCAGATTCTGCCATAGCTATTGAAGACCAACCTGGTGATTCCAAGGGAAGCCCCGAAGAATCCAAATACAACATCACCAAAGTATAACCCTAATGCCCGCTGTGCTTATCACTCTGATAGCCCGGGGCATGATACGGCTGATTGTTGGACTTTGAGAAACAAGGTACAAGACTTGATCGATGCGAAGGAGATTGAGTTCGAAGCACCAGGAAAGCCAAACGTCATAACGACACCTATGCCCAAACATGACGCATGAGTTTAATATTGACAACTGGATCTACCTGACTGCTGATGATGGATTGAGCAATTGGATAGCGAAGGATTCTATGCCCGTTTCTGTTATTACCCAGTAATGAAACTTTTTGTTTTGAATTTGTAACAGACAATGTTTTAAACTTTACGGCCCGGTGTCTTACCCGGGGCACCGTGGTTTCATTTGTGAGGGCTTTATGTGTGTCATCTTCATATGTCATTAATAAAAGCATTGGACGTTTCTTGCATTTCAAATTTTGTGCTCCTTGTATTTCTTTTATTATATATATATATATATATATATATATATATATATATATATATATTGCAAAACAATTGTTTTACACACACACTCACATATCATGATCCACATCCACTCTGGATCCCATTGGTAATGACTCTGCTACTGCCGGTTATGACTTCGAAAGTCCGATCAACTTAGCCGAAGACGAAGGTGAAGACGATTGTGAAACGCCTGAGGAACTTGCTAGTCTATTGCTTCAAGAAAAGAGGGCCATACTACCTCCAAGCCATTAATTCTGATGCCTCCAACTGCAGGAAGATTGTCGATCTTATACTTAAGAGTGTTGGATAATACAAAGAGGTGTGTTGGGGCAGCGTGACGAGTCTGGCCGAAAAGAGCATGCTATTTATTACCTTAGCAAAAAGTTTACCGACCGTGAGACTCGATACTCACTGCTCGAGAGAACTTGCTACGCTTTGGTATGGGCTGTTCGCCGGCTAAGACAGTTATGCTGACTCTCATTACCTTATTCATGACAAAGATGTAAACGTCTTGACGACACCTTGGCCTTTTGCAATGTGGGGCATTAATATGATCGGTAAAGATCAGACCTATAGCATCCAACGGGCACCGTTTCATCCTGGTAGCAATCGATTATTTTACAAAATGGGTTGAAGCATCCTCCTTTTCTACTGTAACCAAGAACGTCGTAGCACGGTCCATTCGGCACAATCTGATCTGTCGATATGGTGTACCAGAGAGGATAATTATGGACAATGGTACTAATCTCAATAATAAGATAATCACTGAGCTCTGCGAACAATTCAAGATACAACATCATAACTCTTCTCCCTACCGGCCGAAGATGAATGGGGCTGTAGAAGCGGCTAATAAGAACATTAAGAAGATTGTGCAGAAGATGACAGTGACATACAAAGACTGGCACGAGATGTTACCATTTGCTCTTCATGGGTATCGTACCTCAGGACGGACGTCAACAGGGGCAACACCCTATTCCTTGGTTTATGGCATGGAGGCAGTCTTGCCTATTAAAGTTTAGATACCCTCTCTTCGGATCGTGAAGGATGCAGGTTTGAGTGAAGATGACTGGATTCAGACCTGGCTTGATCAGCTGAACTTAATCGACGAAAAAAGACTTACTGCTATTTGTCATGGTCAGACGTATCAAAAACGGATGATCAAGGCATTTAACAAGAAAGTCAGACGACAAGAGTATCAAGTTGGGGATCTGGTTATCAAGCGCATTATACTACCTCAAAGTGATCCCAGGGGCAAATGGACCCCTACTTACGAAGGGCCATTTGTGGTTAAGAACATTTTCTCAGGAGGAGCTATGATTCTAACCACCATGGATGGTGACGACCTTCCTCACCCCGTCAATGCAGACATAGTGAAAAGATACTACGCATAATCAAAGACCCGCTAGGTTGACTGGCCTAAGCAAAAATAAGGGCTTCCCGGCGAACCAAAAGGGTTCGGGCAAAAATAAGGGATGAAAATGAAAAAATCTGTACACCCGGCAAGTCGAAAACTTGAAAAGGCGGCTTGGGAAAAAAAGGGTATCCCGGTGGACTGAAAACCCGAAAGGGCGGTCCAGGAAAAAGTTAGGGATTAAAGCGTAACACTATGTCTCATTGGATCACCTTGTATCCAGACTTCGGTATCGACTATCAGGCTCGGACGACACTAATCAATCTGATCTACCTTCAACCAAATAGCAAAGTGATGAGATGCTCGAGGACATAAAGGCAATAGTAGAGTTGGAACCCAGTGGGATCATTCACATAGCTGTTTTTTTTTTCTTTTCACAAATTGTGTAAATTCTATTTGTTCGGCGGCGCTCTCTTACTAGGACGTCAGCCTCTTGTACAAAAATGCCTATTTACAGGCCAAACTTCAAAATCAATACAATTCATTTCAAACTGTTTTTCCTTTATCTGTTTTGTTTTGCAAAGAACGTCCAATGTTCATTTTTGATATACGCATTTGACATTAATTGTTACTCATGAATATTTACATGCGAAACAAAAGACGATTACGGGTAATATCAGAAATAGGGGAAAATAAGAATTGTCCAAGCTGTACAATTACTCTGTCCATCAGGTACAAGGTAGGTTCAGCTGAAGAATTTGGCTAAGATACCTTCACTCCTCGCAGAGTAAGACATTAAAGATAGCTCTCC
Organism: Vicia faba; assembly: GCA_948472305.1. Classification (NCBI taxonomy): domain Eukaryota; kingdom Viridiplantae; phylum Streptophyta; class Magnoliopsida; order Fabales; family Fabaceae; genus Vicia; species Vicia faba. The sequence goes on along the minus strand of OX451738.1, from coordinate 1,550,743,307 downwards.
CAAAGCTGAGACTTATAACTATGAACGAATCAGCGATGCTCTCCCCAAGCAGAGTTTATCTACCATTAACACTGGAAAGACTTGATATTCCCAGCAGTCTTAATATTCCCCAATGGAGTATAAGAATGTTCCCCGACATAATACAAGATACCCCTCAGTGGAGTCAATATTTCCCCAGCACGGTCTACAAAATCCTCCCCAACGGAGTTGAATCATCATCCCCAGTAGACTCTAGAAGTTTAACCCCAGCGGAGTACAAAAATAAATCTCCCCAGCCAAGTTCAAAGGATCATTCCCAGTATAACGTAGAGGTTATCCCCACAAGATTCTAACAAGGTTATCCCCAGCAAGCTGCAACTGAAAGATCCTCCCCAGCGAAGTTCTCTCCTCTCACAAACAGGAGCTCAATCCTCAACAGATTCAGTATCACCAGCAACGGTAATCCATCCCCAGCGGAGTTTATCAGTGGAATTCTCAGTAGAGCATCTCTTTCCTACAGAGTCATCTCCTCATCAGTTTATTCCCCAAAAGAGTTATCTTCTCCTGCCTGTTTGTTCTTACAATCGCCTTCGTTCATAATCCCCAGCGGAAATGAAGAATTCAACTCTATTCTCCAGTAGCTCTGGGATTTATTTTCCCCAGCTAAAACATCACATTTCCATACATCATGATACATGCCTAAACGCATCATACCGTACAATCTTATTTATGTTGAGAACATCATTGCTTGATCCATATCATGCATTGCATATGACTGACCTTTGCCTTTTAGGAAAGATGCAGTTAAATTCTCGACTATATGGAAGACCTTTTCTGGTCCAGTTAAATCGATTCCTAAAGATTTTTCTGATGCCGATCCAGCCAAAGTTATTCCAAGACCTTCTCTGGTCCAGTTAAATCGATTCCTAAAGATTTTTCTGATGCCAATTCAGTCAAAGGAGACATGACCAGTTAAATCGATTCCTAAAGATTTTTCTGATGCCAATTCAGTCAAAGGAGACATGACCAGTTAAATCGATTAATAAAGATTTTTCTGATGTCAATTCAGTCATAGGAGAAATGAACAGTTAAATCGCTTTCTAAAGATTTTTCTGATACCAATTCAGTCAAAGGAGACATGACCAGTTAAATCGATTCCTAAATATTTTTCTGATGCCAATTCAGTCAAAGGAGACATGACCAGTTAAATCGATTCCTAAAGATTTTTCTGATACCAATTCAGTCAAAGGAGACATGACCAGTTAAACTGATTCCTAAAGATTTTTCTGATGCCAATTCAGTCAAAGGAGACATGACCAGTTAAATCGATTCCTAAAGATTTTTCTGATGTCAATTCAGTCAAAGGAGACATGACCAGTTAAATCGATTCCTAAAGATTTTTCTGATGCCAATTCAGTCAAAGGAGACATGACCAGTTAAATCGATTCCTAAAGATTTTTCTGATGCTAATTTAGTCAAAGGAGACATGACCAGTTAAATCGATTCCTAAGGATTTTTCTGATGCCAATTCAGTCAAAGGAGACATGACCAGTTAAATCGATTCCTAAAGATTTTTCTGATGCCAATCCAGTCAAAGAAGACAAAACCTCCTCTAGTCTAGTTAAATCGATTCCTAAAGATTTTTCTGATGCCAATCCAGTCAAAGAAGACAAAACCTCCTCTGGTCCAGTTAAATCGATTCCTAAAGATTTTTCTGATTCCAATCCAGTCAAAGAAGACAAAACCTCCTCTGGTACAGTTAAATTGATTCCTAAAGATTTTTCTAATGTCAAAGAAGACAAGACCTCCCCTGGTCCAGTTAAATCGATTCCTAAAGATTTTTCTGATGCCAATCCAGTCAAAGAAGACAAGACCTCCTCTGGTTTAGTCAGATCACCGACAAGATCTCGCTGATTCGTATTCCAGTCGAAGTTCAGACCACCTACCAACAGTATCTAAATGGCATCTGTAAGCCCATTCCCGACATCACAATGCTGATACCACTTCATGCAAGTGCAAATTTCTGGGTACTCTAGTGTTCAATCATGTTCCACCTTCGGATCACGAAAGGCCCGAAAGCCAATCTATATCCTCAGGTTTAAGAAAATTGAACAGGGGCAGCTATTGTACCCCAAAATTTGCCCTCCCATATTTCTCAAGACATGTCAAGAATAGTCTCCAAGTTGCTCAAGATTGCTCAAGAGTTGGACAGTTAAGTCATCTCCTAAGGCAGTCAATCTCAAATTAGGGTTTTGTGTTGCATCAAGGTCCTTACATACAAATGACCTCAAGTGTTCCCCAATGTCCTAATATGTTCTCAAGTTCATCCATGTCAAATTTCAAGCCTTGCAGAGGAAGTGTGGTCAGTCAATTGCTCAAGAGGTCCAAAAATCGATTGTGTTAGGCCACAAGTCAACTGTGACCCAAATACAGTCAAACTTCAAGATTTTTTGTAAACATTCTCATTTTGAAGGATATTTCATCATTTGATAAAGTGTTGATCATGATTCATCAAGGATTTCTCAAAATTCATCAAGACTCAAAAGTTGCTAAATTAGGGTTTTGTAGGAAAAGTCAACTCAACTTTGACCAAGCATAACTTTCTCATACTTTATGAGAAATGACCCATCCAAAGCTCATTTTGAAGAGGATGAAAATTCCTACAATCCATCATCATACCCCAAGATCAATAAATGCACTCACAAGAAGTTACAAATTTGGACATTATAGGTCATTTTTGAAAGTCAACAAAAACATCTTTTTTTGCCAAAGCTTATAACTTGAGCATGGAATATCAAAATGAGATGAGACCAAAATGGTTGGTTATAGGACATCCCAAGCTTTCTAAAAAAGTCCAAGGACACTTCCAAAAGTTCAAAATTGAAGAAGTTATGCATTGTTGAAGTTGGGAATTTTTGCAAAATTGCCAAAAGTCAACTATCCCCAAAACTTCAAATTTTGTCAAATGGGCCCACTTTTTTCCACTTGATTTGATCTTGTCACACTACACACGTGTCCTATCTTCAGTCTTGTGTCCAATTATTAATTTTTCTATTTTATTTGATTTTTATTGAGTTAATTCATTTTTAATCAATTTAAATCCAAATAAAATCTAAATATTGATCACTTGGTATCTTTTTTATTGATACAGGTCTTAATTATCATTATGGATATGGTCAAACTTGAATCAAGCCATATCATGAACAAAATATTGGATTTGGAATCAAATTGGAAGCTTTTTAATGGAGGATCATATCATATCTCCAAGCATTGATTTACAAAGATTCAAGTCCAAATTTTTAACCTAATGCATTGCCTTATACATATACAAGCTAAAGAGGCACGAATCAATACCTAGAGGCTGCATAAACACCAAAGCAAAACTTGGAAAAAACTTGAATCTGAAAACGTGCTTAGAGGCAGTTTCAGCACGAAATCTCCACGCTATTCAATTACTTGACATCCACTGAGTGAGAAGGAATCAAAAGCAAGCTCTATCCCTCCCTGAATCGCGCTGTAAGTCACCTGAAAAACACCCCTGTACTCGAAATTGTATCCTCTCATTCTTGCATTTTTTTGACAAATTATTGGCATGGTTATGATCCTTGTGTGATTTCTAAGATTTCTGTATCATTTGATTGTATTTTCATGAGCCATAGCCCTGTAACCGAACCTAGGGTTTGGAAGTTTGTTTTTTGGGCATTTTTTCTACAGTTGAAATCAAGGACATTAATGTACATGGACATGTTCAGGAGGAAGTGACGAGCATGTCTGTCGTTTTAGTTTGTGTTTTCATGGCCTGGAACTCGTTTTAGGATGAACCCATGGATTTAGCTGCGGATAAAAATCCGCAGGTAAATATCCAGGGGCCAACGAAGAAGATGATTACGTGCCCCCTCCCTATTCGTCCATTCAAAATTCGCGCATTTTTATTTTTTTGTTCAGGCATATGAATTTGTTTCCAATATATTAATTGTTATGTATTCCACTAACAAAAAAAGTGCAGTGGTTGAGTGGTAGTGGCAAGCGTGCAAAATCCCATGGGACCTGGGTTTGAATCCCAGGTCCCCCCATATGCATATTGTTATTTTTCTCCAGGTACTCCAACGCATCTCAGCAATTGTAGTCTACCATGGACCTCAGATCTCAAAGCGCCAGACGGCCTCCAGGCCAAATCTGATGGCCCAAAGGTGATGACCACCATACTCCCAAGTCAACGTACATGCATGGAGGCAAGAAAGTCAAACGCAGGCCAGCTCAAATGGGCCTTGAACATGCTATTCTCACCCCTGATCTGGGCCCAAACCCCTTTTTTGGTTATTTCTTTTTCTTTTCATTTTATTTATTTATTTGTTTTGTATTATTATTTTAATTATTTACACTAACCAATTAAAATCTTTTTCTCATAAAATCAAAAAAACCCAAAATATATCTTATTTATTAAAATTAAATTCATCATTTTATTTTTGTAAATAAATATTAATTAATTAACTTAGTTTTAATTAGGTATAATTTCAATATCGTTTGCAAATAATTAAAATTAATTTAGATTATTAGGTTTTACTAACTTTGGCCAAATTTATTTTATTTCGTTAAATACTCAAAAATCCAAAAAAAATATTATTTTTTAATTAATTTACTTATTTATTTTATTAACTTAGTTTAATTCCATTTAATTCAAAAATAACAAAAAAATGCGTTCTTTCAAAAAAGGGTCAAAACCCTAAAAACTCGCCCGATTTAATTTCTTGCACGCGATCTATTTTACCATATTGATGAATCTGTTTCCCGGAATATAGTAGTTAATTTAGGACTTTGATTATTTTATCGCTTTATTTAATTTCCGCATTTTAATTTTAAGGGTTGTTTTTGGCGATGTAAATACCCGACGCCTTGTAATAGTTTTGGTTTAATTTCCGCAAATTTAATTTCCGTCATTTACACACTGTTAGATGTTTGATAATAGGGAATTCATGACAAGATCGAATGTATGAACTTAAAATTAACATAGCTCACCCATGACATGTACAAAGATAATATAAACCGAAATAACACACTCGCACATGCACACTCTTAGGGTACACCTCACTTAGTTGCCTTCGAGTGGTCATTGAGCATAGGAAGTTTTAGAGGTTGCCCTCTTGTCCAAAGATCATAGTTGCCTCGAAACGGTTGCCTCGGAAAAATGATCTAAGACATTAGGGTTACCGCTAAGGCGTCCTAACATTGCTTTAGTGACCGCACGTCCCTTAATCGAATTGACCCTTAAACTTCAACGACGGTGCTACCTACTCATCAATAGTGGGATAGCATTGTCTAAAGAACATTAACACAAATTGATTCCTTTTTCGAGTAGGTAGATGGTTCTTAAGTACTTGCTCCCTTCAAAACAAAATAAAACTTTTCGCACTTACACTCTCTTCAAACAAAAAACTCTTTTCAAACCCACAAACACAAAGAAAAAGCAAATTTTGAAAACACTTTGAGCAAGTACCTAAGAGCCCGTGGATAACCACGGATAGAAAGGGTGTTAACATCTTCCCTTTCTATAATCTACCCCCCGGACCCGAGAAACATCTCGAAAAAGGAATTTTTCTGTGCTTTTTTCCTTTCCTTGTTGGATAAAATAAAAGACGGTGGCGACTCTTACTTACCGCGACATTTTGCGAAAACAAACGCAAAACGCGAACCAACATTCCAAAACAGTTAGTTCTCTCCCACCGTATCACACCAGACATGTAGTGTGGTGGTGAGCTGCTGTGTTAGGTTTAATTTATTTTCAAACCTATGTTGTCATCTTGGCACCTGGATTGTGGTGCTTATGTGCAAGGGTGATTGAGCCATGTCAGAAGGTTGTTAAGGAGTTTTTTTTGTTCCGCTGAATTTGATAAAAAACACTTATTGGTTCCTGGTGTATCTGGTGTTGAGGTTGTAGGGAGGTTTTCCCTTGCAATACAATAAGGAAGAGCTTTGTAATATTTTCCTCTCTCAAGGTGTATCCTTATTATAGTGATACTTGGAGGATAGTTTCAACCAGCCTGCTAAAGATGCCAAAGATACTTAAGGTTCATCTCAAGTCCACTCATAAAGGCTCTTTTAAGTGAGTTTGATGAACAGAGATCTGAAGAAAGTAAGAAGAAATTTATTTTTGCTTTCAACCCTAAAAGGATAATCTCTGGTCTTTTGACAAAGGATCTCTTAGTGTGTTCCTTAGAAAGATGTTCAGCCAAATATTAGAACATCATATCAACAGGTGTACAAACTCTTGTTGCATAGCAGATGCTCTGGGTGCTAAAAAAATGTGTGTTGGTCAGATATATTTAGGACCTGCTCCTGAATTGGAAGAGGAGGAAACTGGGTTATGTGTCTAAGATGTTCTATCTTAGATAAGTGTGTTGGTCAAGGTATAATCAATATAGTATCTACTCCTTGGATCGGTTTATTTCTTATCATAGTATATAGGATTATAGAAGCAAAGCTCTAACCTCTAATAGAGAATTTGAAAAGGCATCTAAACCAGATCCTTTATATGTGGAGGAAAAGCTCGTATGTCAAAGACCTTCTCTCTAATATCTGGAAGAATGCTTCTAACTAAAGGAATCAGATATATGGAATCGTGTTTGTGGTCTTGAAACAAATTATGTTTAAGGGGGAGTCTCTAATATGGAGTTGGAAGACCTTAAAGAAATGTCAGATATAATGTCTTGACATCTTTTCTTTTGAGAATTTATTTTTCTCAACATGCTTGTTGGTGTTTCTCACAAACAAGATGAAGGTTGTTTACTCTAATTTGATAGTACTCATCAAGTCTATGAGAACATGGAACTCTTGTTCTACTAAAGTAGAAGATACATTCAAGGGATTGTGTGCTATAGAGATGTATAGACCTAGGTGGTTGGTTGGTGGTTGCATGTATGGAGTGTCATCCAAACTTCTTGGGATGAACTTTCCAGTGATGGGTCTTGAAGGATTGGAAGAAGCAGACTTTTTCTGAATAGTCTGTTTGTGGCATGATGATCATTCATTACCTTGGTTGCTGTCTGTTAGAGTGAATCTCCTTTTTTGATGCATAAGGATGGTATTTAACACCTAAAAGTCAAATAAAAGTATGGACATTGTGTTTATGAGAAGAAGTTTCTTGAGGTGTGCATGTTAATGCAAGTTTCTATGGTCTGATCTTGAAGGTTGATCTTGAAGGTCTGATATTGTGTTATCTTCAAGAGATGTGTTAGGATTACTATGGGTGTTGTCTCCAGAACTATAGTAAATGGTTAAATCCATGTGACTGAGATTGATGTCTGAAAAGATGTTGGAACATCATCTCAGGTATTTTCTACTTTAGTGAAGGTAGTTTCCATGAAGTTCATGGTGTGAGGAATATTGATCATCATTAGTATGTGTGATACGGTGGGAGAACTGACTTGAGGTTTGCGTTTGTTTTCGCAAATGTTTCGGTTTAGCAAGAGTCGCCACCGACTTTTTATTTTATCCTAAGGAAAGGCTAAAAAGCACAGGAAAAACCTTTGAGATGTTTTCTTGGGTTCGGGGAGTAGATTATAGAAAGGGAATGTATTAGCACCCTTTCTATCCATGGTTATCCATGGGCTCTTAGTTACTTGCTTAGAGCACTTGACTTGCATTTTCAATTGTTTGAAATGGTGCTTTCAATTGTTTGAAATGGTGCTTTGTGTGTGTGGTTTTGAAAATGTTTTTAAAAAAGATGCCTTGTCTAGGCAACCATTGTAACAATTCTTTACTCGAATGTTTTACAAAGGTGTTTGTCTTTTTGAAAAGATGTTTCAATGTTTTTGTTTGGAAATTGTGTTTGTGAAGTGTGTTTTGAAAAATGGCAAGGATTGCTTTGCAAGTTTGGTCAAGGAACCAAGAGCTATCTACCCTAAATTTCTCAAAAATCTTTCCTATGTTTTAACCCTTTTAACAATATTGTTCCACCATTGTATTTGGTGGACAATCTTGTGTTAGGATATTAACGGGACGGGCGCGGGTCATCGTTTAGACCATGAATGCAATAGTGCCAAGTGTCTTTGGCAATTTTTCTTTAAGGGACTTGATCATTTTTTTAGGCAACTTGAGAAAGCGTCATCGAGGGACTATGATCATTTGACTTGTTTTTGTTTTGCCAAAGACACTCAACATGCAACACGGCCCATTTTTGAAGGCAACAAGTGGAGTAACCCTAAGGGTGCAAGTGTGCATGGTGTTGTCCATTTTCATGCTTTTTTGTCTTTGTATTAGCCAAGCTATTTGTTATTTGATTTGCATACAATCCCTAGGTCTATCATGGCATAATTTGAAAGCTTTTAAATGCGGAAATTTAAAGTCCTAAATTATTACAACATGATTATGGGGATGGGGGTACAAATGTTTGAATGGGGGGATATTTGACAAGAAATTAAATCTAAACTATTACATCCATATCGAATATACAAATATTTAATTGTACAATATTGGAATAAATACAATAAATATACAAAATGTATTATGCACAAAAATGATTTTTTATATATGTGAAAGTGTTTTTCAATGTGAAATATAAACAAAAATAAAAAGGTCAAATTTTGAATATTTTTATGGTTTAGGGCAAAACCCTAGTTTTTGAATAAATAGTATTTATTTATTAATTATATACAATATTTATATATTACAAAAAAAAAGAAGAAGTATATTGTAAAAAAAAAAGTATTTTTTAGTGTCATGTATTAATAAAAATAAAAATGCATTATTTTTATATTTTTGTCCTAAGTATTCTAATAAAATATATAAGTATTTATATTATATATTAAATATACTAAATATATACAAAAATAAGATATTAATTATTTACAAAAAAAAGTATATTTTAAAAAATGTTTTCAAAATGTAAACAAAAAATAATAACTGAAAAAATATTTATTTACATGTATATATTAAATAAAACAAATAAATGCCAAATAAATGCAAAAAGGGTGGAAAAATATTTTTGGAGTTTTTAAAAAAAATAATAAGTCAGAACAAAAAAGAAAAATGCAAAATCACAACTATTTCACACAATGGGCCAAGGGGGTGCAAAATGGAAAAAGAGTGTGCAAAGAGAAAAACCAACTCAGGCCCAACCCAAGTCAGCCTTCTTCAACCTCCAGCTTTGTTTGAACAAGCAAAAAACGCGCGTTTCCTAACTCCTGATTCCTGGACTTTCATGCAAAACTCATAACATCAATAATGTAGAGCATCAAGAGACGAATTCAGACATATAAAACACTTTACCTAACCCTAAGAAACGAGGGAGAATTTCTTCATCCCCAATTTCTGACCTAATCTTTCTTCAATGTTCATGGCCTAAATTCTCACAGCATACTCAATATAAATGAAAAGTAAATACATGGATGGCTTCAGGGCTATAAGTAGAGCATGTCTCATTCACAAACCTAAGCCTAACTCTTCCTAGATTGAGAGATAGAAGTTCATGTTTTTACCTGTTTCAGCTTGAGTCGTGTACAACAATGTGGCCAACTTCAATGGAGTTTGAGGTTTTGTACAGCTTGCCTGAAGTCCAAGGATGCTTCTCCAACACCTAGCTTGCTTTGGTACTCTCTGAATCGTGCTATGGAAGTTCACCTACAAAACTGAAAAGTGAAAATGGCAAGTGATGTTAGGGGTGTTACAGTTTGTATCTAGGGCTTGGGATAGTTCCAATGGATGATATAGAATGTATTTGAACTGGTTTTAGCCAAAGTGCACGAGTGGAATGGATTGTGGAAGTCAAACTGCAACAGATGCCCTGTTTTGCAGAAAAACTATGATTTTATGTATGAGGAGGGAAGAGGGGTGGTTTGGTCGTGCTTTAGGCTTGCTTGGATGTATGAAAGATGTTTGCAAAGTTTGTGTTTTGCTGTGTTGACAGGAATGAGAGATTGAGAGTTTTTTGCAAGCTTTCTTCAAATGTAAGCAAGGATAGTGTAATTTCCAATGCAGGCCTGTACCTCCCTCTATGTATGCTGCATATCTTGTTCTTGATCAGAGGGATTTGTGTACAAATTCTAGCCTCAAAGATCTGACCCATGCCTCTTGGATTTGGTATTTGACATAAAACACTACTTTTCAAAAATGGAAAGTTTGCTTTTTCTACTTAAGGGATAATTCTTTGTGTAATGACCAAATGCACAAAACAATGCTTGAACACAATGGTTAGGCATTTAATTATGGAGTGCAAACTTGGTTTAGAGGCCTGCAAGCAAGTACCAAGCATGCTGATTTGAAAATGGAATTTGTATGAACATGCATTTGGTTATGAACAAAAGTGAATTTTGCCCAACTTTGCAAATTCGACTCTCCCTAACCACAAGGGTGTTTGAGAAGTTCTTGGACAATTTGGAAAGCTTGGAATGTGTACTACAATCCATCTTTCTAATGCAAATTGAAACTCCAAGTGGAAGCATGTGAAAAATGGCCAAGAAGTTGGACAAAAATCCTGCCTAGAATAGGTCAAAATTTCTCTAAGTTAAAAATGTTTTGTACCCTTGTTCCAAAAATCATAACTTGAGCTACAAGCTTCCTTCGAGACAACTTTGTGAATCAAAGTTGTTTATTTTGCAATGGACTACAACTTTTATATTTTGAGTTTTGTTTGAATCCATTTGTATCTTGATGAAAAAATGGGACAAAGTTAGAAAAAAATAAGGAAGTTTCATAACTTAGAAAAATTCTAAGTTATGAAATTTTCTCATTTTAAACCCTAATTTGCAATTTTGGGTTTCTTGATGAAAAAGTTTCATATTTTGACATGTCTTGATGAAAAATGAATCTTGGCACTTGATTTTGACCAAAAAGTCAAGGTTTGATTTTCAGTATACAGTCAAATTTTGATCAGTTGACTGAAAAATTCATCTGTCAATCCTATGCATTTGGGATCTTTTAAACTTGTTGAATGTGTCAAGACAATGCCATTGAGTCCTTGAGTCCATGTGTGAGCTTGGTTTGCCATTGGTTATGTCAAACAGTCAAAAATTTCCTTTATGCAGTCAAAACCCTAAAAATGACCATTTTGCCCTTTTGGTGATCTGATCAAATTTCTTGTGGAATTGTGATCCAAACTTGGCCAAATGGTTCATATGAGTTCATTATGTTGATGTGGTTCAAAAATCATGAGGTTTGACTGTCAATTGGCCACAATTGACTTTTTCCCCAATATAGCTGATTTCTAGGTCAATTGTCCAATTGACTGGGCAAAGATTGGAATCAAGGCTTGAAACTTGGTATGGATAAACTTGTAAGTCCAACATGAAGCATGAAAGTCACTTTGGGCACTTTAGGTCAAAACATCTTTTTGCAAACTCAAACCCTAATTTGGGTCAACAATGCAAGGGGGGGTCTTGAGCAGAGCAAACCCTAACTTGATCTTGAGCTCCAAGAGTCTTGTGGTGAGAAAATGTTGATGAAAAGGGAGGGAAAATTTTGGGGTACAACAGTTGCCCCTGTTCAATCTTCTTGAACCTGAAGAGTTAGATTGGCAGGTTTGCCTTTTGCGTCTCGAAGGTAAAAGGAGATTGGACACTAGAGTGCCCTTAAATTTGCACTTGTCGAAGCATGGATGCGGGAATGGGATTAAAGATGCCATTTGGAGATGGGCTTAGAGATGCCATCTGGAGATGTGACTAAAATCTTGTCAGGGGATGGGCTTAAAGATGCCATATGGAATGTATGTTATAGGTGAAAGAAAAGAGTATCAGAAAGGTGTCCATGTTTTGGAACATCTCTGGACTGGGGGGGTCTGAACAAGCAATAGATTAGCATCCATGTTTGGAGTATCCGTAAACTGTTTTCAGAAGTCTTGGGATTGAATAAGCAATAGATAAGCATCCATGTTGGGAAGCGTCCGTAAACTGTTTTCAAAAGTTTGAGCTTAGTAATCTTATCCTGAAAAGGGTAAAAGATTAACTGAAACACAAAGTTATGTTGCATGAAATGTATGATGCAATGTATGTTATATCAATGTTTATGATATGAATGTAATGGATGATCATGTAAGCTGATGAGCTGTCTTGCTGAGGAAGGCAGATCCTGGATAACAAAATCTTTGACTGCTGTCGGGGGAAAGTAAATCCTTGACTGCTACAGGGGATTGAGAATCCTTTGATCGTTGAAAATGAGAAGTCCTGGGACTGCTGTTGGGGAATCAGGAGCTTGGGTTGTATGCCAATCTACTGGGGATTCTAGGACGAGAGTCTTCATTTTGTTAAGGGTCAGAAATTGGGAGTATACCAATCTTCTGAGGCTTCAAGGATGAGAATCTTCATTCTGATAACGCTTAACTGTTATCTGGTCGATCTCCAAGCTTTCACAAAAACTTGTATTGTCATCTGGTCGTAATCCAGGCTTCACAATAGCTTGCTAAGCTGTTATCCGGTCAAATCCAGGCTTCATGGCTTGTGCTGAAGATATACCACTATCTGGTCGACTCCAGGCTTCGTAGTATTCTTGACTGCCGTCTGGTCGTAATCCAGGCTTCACAGAAACTTGTATTGTCATCTGGTCGTAATCCAGGCTTCACAATAGCTTGCTAAGCTGTTATCCGGTCAAATCCGGGCTTCACGGATTGTGTTGAAGATATACCACTATCTGGTCGACTCCAGGCTTCGTAGTATTCTTGACTGCTGTTTGGTCGTAATCCAGGCTTCACAGAAACTTGTTGGGGATTAAACTATTATCCGGTCGAGTCCGGGCTTCATAGCTTGCTCTGAGGGGATACCACTATCTGGTCGCAATCCAGGCTTGGCGGTAGTCTGGCATTGTTATTCGATCGTACTCCGGGCTTCACAATAGGCTGTAGAGATTAAGATACTATCCGGTCAAATCCGGGCTTCATAACTTGAATTTTGTGAGAATTTGATCTTTGACGACTGTAACTTCCAACAGGTGATGAAGGAACTTTTGAACGACCGATCAATTTGAAATGTAATTTGTTTTAGAGAATAAATCCTTGACAAATGTTGGGGAAATAAACCCATAACCGAAGCTGGGGATAGAAAAATCCTTTGGTTACTGAGGGTGAGAAATCCTTGTTGACTGCTGATTGCTTAGGGAGCAAGATCTTCAATTGTTGAGGGATCCTAGGACCACTGCTGGGGATTGAAAATCCTTGGTGACCTGTGGGAAATGAGAATTTTGATGATCTCTACTGGGGAGTCCAGAACCTGGGAGACTCATGCTGGAGGAGTAAGACTGAGAATCTTCCATCTCATGGGAAGTATCTCTGTGGGAGAGTGTTCACTAATCTGGTTCCGCTGAGGATTGATAGTTGGAAGTTTTAGCTTCGCTGGGGATAGGATTTTCAGATTTTAGGGCTCCACTTGGGGATGCTGAAACTTAACTCTGAGGGGAACTAAGTTCTGGAAGGCTCTCTTAGCTGGGGAAATCAGTTTTGAGAAAGCTTTCGTTCTGTTGAGGATCCTGAAGTTTAATTCTGTTTAGGGAATTAAGTTCTGGATTGAGGAATTTGGAGTTTAAATATGCTGGGGATTTCCTCTGAAAGGGCATCAAGATACCTATCTGTTCCTTCAACCTACCAGCAATCATCTTTCTTGATTTGTAAGAAAATGATTATGTTCAAATGCATATTCCTATTTAACAAAACATTGGACGTTTCTCAAATAAAACATGTGTGAAAAAGAAACAGAAGACAAGGCAAATTTCTGTATTTGGAAAAGTATTTGTATTAACTTTTTATGAGTATCTTTGTACAAAGGGGACAGGCATCCTAGTAAGAGGATGTTGTCGTAAAAAATTGAAAATTTTATACAAAAGAAAGACGGCTATGTGTAATAATTCCATGGGATTCCCATTCTGCTATAGCCTTCACAACTCTGAATATCTTGTCCATTCAATGCTTCGTCCGCCGATGATTGGATTGACCAGAAGTTCGGAGCTTGTTGATGAAGAGATTGTTCTTTCAAGTGATCTGACGAGACATAGTCATACGCTTTAATTCCCTAACTTTTGCCTGGATCGCCCTTTCGGGTTTTCAATCCACCGGGAAACCCCTTTTTGCCCAAGCCGCCCTTTCGGGTTTTCAACTTGCCGGGTGTATAGATTTTTTTTGTTTTATCCCTAATTTTTGCCTGAACCGCCCTTTCGGGTTTTCGGTTCACCGGGATGCCCATTTTTGCCCAAGTCGCCCTTTCGGGTTTTCAACTTGTCGGGTGATTTTATGCGTAGTATCTTTTGACTATGTATGCGTTCGCAGGGTGCGGCAAATCATCGCCGTCCATGGTGGTCAGAATCATTGCACCACCAGAAAAGATGCTCTTGATTACAAATGGTCCTTCGTAAGTAGGAGTCCATTTGCCCCTGGGATCACTTTGCGGTAAGATGATCTGCTTGATTACGAGATCTCCGACTTGATATACTTGACGTCTGACTTTCTTGTTGAAAGCCTTGATCATCCGTTTTTGGTACGTCTGACCGTGGCAAACAGCTGTGAGTCATTTCTCGTCGATCAAATTGAGTTGATCAAGTCGGGTCTGAATCCAATCGTCTTCACTCAAACCAGAGTCCTTCATAATCCTTAAAGAAGGAGTCTGAACTTCCATGGGTAGGACAGCTTCCATGCCATATACCAAAGAAAATGGGGTTACCCCTGTCGAAGTACGTGCCATCGTACGATATCCATGCAGAGCAAACAGTAACATCTCATGCCAGTCTTTGTAGGTAACTGTCATTTTCTGAATGATCTTCTTGATATTTTTGTTCTCAGCTTCAACAGCACCGTTCATCTTCGGTCGATAGGGAGATGAATTGTGATGATAAATCTTGAACTGTTCGCATAGAGCGGTGATCATAGTATTATTCAGATTGGTTCCGTTGTCTGTGATGATCCTGTCGGGGACACCATACCGGCATATGAGGTTTTGCTTGATGAAGCGGGCAACCACATTTTTTGTAACGGAGGCAAAAGAAGCTGCTTCGACCCACTTGGTGAAATAGTCAATAGCGACCAGGATGAAGCGATGTCCATTGGATGCCGTGGGCTTGATCTCTCCAATCATGTCAATGCCCTACATTGCGAATGGCCAAGGAGCTGTCAGAACGTTGAGAGGAACAGGAGGAATATGAATCTTGTCAGCATAGACTTGACATTTGTGGCAAGTACGGGAATGTTGATGGAAATCAGCTTCCATGGTAGACCAGTAATAGCCTGCCCTTAGAATCTTCTTAGGCATCGTATGCCCGCTCAAGTGGGTGCCAAATGTGCCGCTGTGAATCTCAGTCATGATCAACTCTGCTTCAGCTTTGTCTATACATCGGAGTAAAACACAATCATGGCTGCGTTTATAGAGGATGTCGTTGCTCAGGAAGAACTTGGCAGCAAATCTCCTTAGGAACTTCTTGTCATTTACGGAAGCTCCTTCGGGATATTCTCTAGTCTGGAGATACCTTTTGATTTCGTGAAACCAGGGTTGTTCCACTACTTCTTCGGTATTAATCTCATGACAATGCGCAGGTTCATCCATTCGCTCGATGGTGATTTGCGGAGCCTCGTTATCCCAGTTGAGTTTAAACATGGAGGACATTGTTGCCAGAGCATCTGCAAGCTGATTTTCTTCTCGCGGGAAGTGCTCGAAGGTGATCTGCTCGAAATGAGGCAGAAATGTCAAAACATGTTCTTTGTATGGGATAAGATTAGGATGTTTGGTGTCCCACTCTCCTTTGATTTGACTGATAACCAAAGCCGAGTCCCCAAATACGATCAAAGATTTGATCCCCAAGTCTATAGCAGCCTTGAGACCAAAGATGCAAGCTTCATATTCGGCCATGTTGTTGGTACAGCTGAAACAAAGTCGGGCAGTGAAAGGTGTATGGCAACCTTCCGGGGAAATGAGTACCGCACCGATACCGTTTCCAAGTGAATTTGAAGCACCATCAAAGTACAGGGTCCATCGGGATCCATTTTCAGGTCTGTCATACGGTCTGTTACCTTCAATGTTGTCCAAAGTCATGATGTCCTCGTCCGGGAAGTCGAATCTCAAGGACTGATAATCTTCGATAGCTTGATGAGCTAGATGGTCAGCTAGTACACTCCCTTTTATAGCTTTTTGGGTGGTATAATGGATGTCATACTCAGTCAGGATCATCTGCCATCTAGCGATTCTTCCAGATAAAGCAGGCTTCTCGAAGATATACTTGATAGGATCCATTTTGGAAATCAACAAAGTGGTATGAGTCAACATATATTGTCTTAGTCAGCGATCAGCCCATACCAAAGCACAACAAGTTTTCTCGAGCAGTGAGTAGCGAGTCTCACAGTCGGTAAACTTTTTGCTAAGGTAATAAATGGCATGCTCTTTTCGACCAGACTCGTCATGCTGGCCCAATACACACCCCATTGAGTTATCCAAAACGGTCAGATACATGATCAGCGGCTCTCCTTCGACGGGTGGCATCAGAATAGGAAGTTCTAGCAAATACTCCTTGATCTTATCAAAAGCAGCTTGGCAATCGTCGTTCCATTCGACTACCTGATCTTTCTTTAATAGTTTGAAAATTGGCTCACAGGTAGACGTCAGATGAGAGATGAATCTGGCAATATAGTTCAAGCGCCCCAAGAATCCTCTAACCTCCTTTTCAGTACGGGGGGCAGGCATTTCTTGTATAGCTTTCACTTTTG
This sequence comes from Vicia faba, assembly GCA_948472305.1. NCBI lineage: Eukaryota > Viridiplantae > Streptophyta > Magnoliopsida > Fabales > Fabaceae > Vicia > Vicia faba. The sequence continues at coordinate 1,550,726,668 of OX451738.1, read as the reverse complement.
CTGGATCGACCTCAATGCCTTTGTTGCTGACAATAAATCCTAGAAGTTTACCAGACCTAACTCCAAAAGTGCACTTACTTGGATTCAACCTGAGTTTGTACTCCTTCAACCTGGCAAACAGCTTTTGCAGATGTTCAAGGTGTTCCTCCTCTGTTTGTGATCGAGCTATCATGTCGTCTACGTAAACATCGATCTCATGATGTATCATATCATGAAACAAAGCTACCATGGCGCGTTGATAAGTTGCCCTTTTGTTCTTCAGCCCGAACGGCATCACCTTGTAGCAGAAGGTACCCCATTGTGTAACAAAGGTTGTTTTCTCCATGTCCTCGGGGGCCATTTTGATCTGGTTGTAGCCCGAGAATCCGTCCATGAAGGAAAATACCTTGTGCTGAGCTGTGTTGTCAATCAAAATGTCGATATGCGGTAGCGGAAAATCATCTTTAGGGCTATCCCTGTTCAAATCCCGGTAGTCCACACACATTCTGACCTTGCCGTCTTTTTTAGGTACTGGCACAATGTTAGCAACCCATTGTGGATATGATGTAACGGCCAGAAAGCCAGCGTTGAATTGCTTCATTACTTCAGCTTTAATCTTCTCAGACATGTCAGGCCTCATTCGGCGGACTTTTTGCTTGATCGAGGGACAATCCTCTCTTGTAGGGAGACGGTGAACCACGATGTCTGTTTCCAACCCTGGCATGTCTTCATAAGACCAGGCGAAGATTTCAACGTATTCATTCAGCAGCTGTATCAAGCGCTCCTTGACACTTGGTTCCAGATTGGCACCCACCTGTACTTCCTTCCTGTCTTCCTCTGTTCCTAAGTTGACTGTTTCCAACAACTCTTCATGAGGCAAGATGGCCCTCTCTTCTTGTTGTAGGAGTCTGGCTAGCTCTCCTGGTACTTCACAATCTTCTTCATCTTCTTACTCAGCCTGGTTGACCAAATCTTCAGAGTTATTGAAGGATACAACAAAATAGTCACCCATAGAATCCAGAGTGGATGGGTACCTGCATTTGTGAGTGTGGGTGTGTGTAAGGGATAGCCATCCTTAAACAAACAAAAAAGCAAAAGGAAAGAAAATGAACACAACAGTTTATAAATGAAAAACGTCCAATGAATCATTAAACATGGCATATGAATATGAAGAGAATCAAAACCCTTACAAATGGACCTACATGCCCCGGGCAAGGCATGAGGTGAAAAATAGTGTGCAGATTGTTTAAAAGTAATTATTACAGACCAACAGGAAATGTTCGAAAGATAAATTACTGATTAACGAAAGTAATGGGAACGAAGTCTTTCGCCTCCCAGTTGTGCAGTCCCCCTTCAATGGTTGGGAAGATTCAATCTTCAATGTTACCCTCTTCGTCTTCGTCTTCCAAAGCATTGATTCCATGAGGAGAAATCTTGATGGGTGTTCTTTCAATTTTTGAGCGACGCATAGCTTTTTGCCCCGCAGCGGTAAATCCCAACCCAAACTTGTCTATTTTGTGAGGAATGTCAGGCAATTGTCCCCATGTTGAGCTCTTTCCCTCCTTCATTGTAGCCTTTGCGTCTTTCAGAGATGCCATCCTGGCCACCTGCTTGGGTACCTCAGCTACTGCTTTTGCTACTGCAACCTCGGGAGCAACTTCCTCAAAGTGTTGAAAGGGTGTTTTAATGAATTTGCCATCCACTTCCACATACCGAAAGGAATTCAGATGGCTGACCATGTACTCCTCTTCACCGTGTACAGTTATGATTTTTCCCTTAACAGGGTATTTCAGCATCTGATGCAGAGAGGAAGTGACTGCCCCAGCATTATGTATCCATGGCCTCCCTAGCAAGCAAGAGTATGACGGACGGATGTCCATCACATAGAAGGTTGAGTGGAACACTTCAGTGCCTACCTTGATGGGAATATCGACCTCCCCATGCACCATTCTTTTAGACCCGTCAAAGGCCCTGACAATAATATTACTCGGTTTCAGCTCCAAGCCTTCACAATCCAACCGGTCGAGAGCCTTCTTAGGCAGCACGTTTAGGGAAGAACCAGTGTCGACCAAGACATGGGCGAGAGTAGTTCCTCGGCATTCAACTGACACATGCAATGCGTCATTGTGCTTTCTTCCTTTCGGAGTCAGGTCAGCATCAGAGAAACCCAGGCCGTTATCGGCAGTGAGACTGGCTACACAATCTTGGAATTGATCGGCTGAGGTTTCTTGGGGCACACGGGCTGTCTTCAAAAACCTTATCAAGGCTTTGGCATGAGCCTCTGAACAAAGCAGAAACACTAACATGGATATCTTCGAGGGAGTTTGCCCCAGTTGCTCCACCACGTCATAATCACTCTTCTTAATTATTTTCAGAATCTCCTCCATTTCTTTCTTAGAGGTTTCGGGGATGACCAAGGGTTGAGCCCTCGTCCTGACGAGCTCTTCTTGGATCCCTTTCCCCTTATCATCAGAAGTAGAAGGGAAAACCACAGGAGTAACAGCTTCTTCAATCAACGGAGTTCTTGCAGAAATTTTTATCGGTGCAGGAGTAACCTTGGCAGCAGCTGAGGGTCCAAAGATTGCTTTTGGAGGGGCAATCTCTGGAGAGAAAATTCTACCACTTCGGGTAATCTTGCTCGTACCGGCAATGTTTCCAATGTCGGTAATTTCTTCGTCAGAGCTCTCTTCAGTTATCTCAATTTGTTTAACACCATGGTAGTAGATTTCTCCACCATAATTCCATGGTATCGATTTGTCAGATTTGTAAGGGACTGGCCCAGGCATGGTTATTTTCAGAGGTGCAATCTTCGGAACTGATGTAATCTTAACAGGCCTTTTGGGGACCTTGGAAAGATTGGCGGAAATGGTGATTATTGAAACTTCATTGATAGGAGTTGGAGTAACAGGAATCTTTTCGAAAAGAATTTGTTGGTTGTCCACTAGGCGTTGGATGCCTATCTTCAGCAATGGACAGTCAATTGGTAAGGAGGAACAAAAGTAGCAATCTTCTTTATAACCTGGGAAAATCCCAACCTTCAACAGATTCAACTTGATTGTCAACAGTGGGGTCATCAAATCATCAACAGCAGAAACAAACAGATCTTCTTCAATAGCATGGACATTGCAACCATGCTTCGGCATTGGAGCGGATATTACGTTCGACTTCTCGGGGGAATCGAACTCAACCTCCTTAGCATCTATCAAGTCTTGAATTTTATTCTTAAGCTCCCAGCAATTGTTGGTGTCATGCACGGCGCTGTCAGAATGATATGCACATTTAGCATTGAGATGATAGTGTGGGGAAGCGGTGTTCACAATCTTTAGCGCCTCTCTAATAGTGGTGAGATTTAGCTTCAACAAATGGGGAAGAACTTGTGCAGACGTCATGTTGATGCGGGTGAACTGCCGTTGTGGCCGTTCTACCCGTTACTGGTTAGGTCTGGACTGATTGTTATGAGGCTGATCATTTGATGAATTTTGAATCATCACGGCCCCTACAGTCGGCCGATGCTCAGTTCTTCCCGATCCTTTTTGAGAGTATATAACAACTGCTTCCTTCTTGGCCGAAAATGATTTCTTAACAGTTGTGGATGCAGAGACATCCCTTTGAATCTTCCCACTCTTAATACCAGCTTCCACCCGTTCGCCAGTCAGAATCAATTCAGTAAACCCTGTGGAAGAGCTCCCGATCAAATGGTTGAAGAACGGGCCAGATAGGGTCCCCAAGAACATATCAACTAGTTCCCTATCAGAAAGAGGTGGCTGCACTCTTCCGGCCAAATCGCGCCATTTCTGGGCGTATTCTTTGAATCCCTCATTTGAGGCCATCCCCATACTTTGTAGCTGAGTACGCGTTGGCGCCAAGTCAGTGTTATATTGGAACTGGCGATAAAAGGCAGCTGCCAAGTCTTCCCAGTTATGCACCTCTGACCTCTCAAGCTGGTAAAACCAGTCTAGTTGTGTACCGGACAAGCTGTCCTGAAAGAAGTGTACCCAAAGATTTCTGTCGGATGTATGAGGTTGAATTCTTCTAACATATGACCTCAGGTGCATCTTCGGGCAAGACAACCCGTCATATTTTGCAAAAATTGGCACCTTAAACTTTGGAGGGATCACAATCCCAGCAATCAAACCCAATTCTTCAAAGTCTAACCCGGGAACCCTTTGCAGCTCCATAACTGCCAGTCTATCCTCCAGGTTTTTGTATTTGTCGTCCGCTGGCGGGTATTGCTGCTGTGAGTAGTCTTTATCTTCCTCAACCTCTTCCTCTTCAGCCTCGGACTCAGAAGGCAATGCAGCCCCTTTTCCTTTACCGGTCCCCTCATCAGATGTGGAGGGGAATTCAAGAACTCTCCTAGCTTCATTCTCAAATCTTTTTCCCAGTGTAGCTACCCCAACTCTTTTCTTCTTCTTTTTTCCTTTTTCTTGTTCTTTATTCCCTAGCAGTGCTTTAAGATCCTCCTGACCCTTTGCTAAGGTCATTAGGAGCTGTTGAAACTGCGAGTTTTGTGACTGCAGATCTTTGACCGTCTGTTCAAGATCCATCTTACTGAAATAAACAGCAGAAAGATAAGGAAACCTGGCGCGAAGACCTGTTTATGCATATGATGAATGATATGCTTATTCATGCAATGCAGTCAAGGATTTAGAAATTCAAAATTGTTGCAGACAAAAAGAGCACACGTCATATTAATAAGAAGAAATTTTGTCAGTACATAAATGCCCCATGGGTCAAATATTACAAAAACTTCTTAAGGTAAAAAGACGTTGCGCATCCTCTTTGGTGCGATGTAAGTGTTGAGGGTCTCCTCCTCGTGAAGTCGGCGGGTAAGCTCTAAAACCTTCTTCTCACTGGCGTAGAAGCTGGCTTCAAAAGTATCCCTCTCTTCTTTGAGTTGGATCCAACTCTTCTGCATTTCCTCCCATGATGTAGGCATGTCAGGATGTAGGATGGTGTAAGGAACCTCTCCTTCCTTAACAGGCTCTTTAATCAAAGGGAGAATGTGAGGGTAAGGCATCATAAGACTCTGGGCTCGGGTTCGTACCCACTTGAGATAAGGCTCAAGAGGGATGGAGTTCTTGTGCCCTAGTGTCTTGCTATCTACCTTGTTAGGCATCCTCCAAGCTCTGATGAATCTTTGGCGAAGTCCTTGCGCATTGTTTTCGAAGTCAAAAACTAGGTCAGGAATCAGCATGTCATGAGGGCCATCCCTCTGTGCATATCCAAATTGTCTCAAAGCTAGACAAGGGTTGTAGGTAATGCCTCCCCTTATGCCAAGTAATGGAACATTAGGGAACTCACCACAACGATCGACGATGATGACATTTTCTCTGGACCGAGAACATCAATGTACATCAGAATGTGTGAGGGTCATCAATTGTTGTGACCACCTTAAGCCTTGCTCGTTCTTCAAAACAGATTGTGGAAGGTGAGAAATAAACCACCTTGCAAGGAGAGGAGTACAACACATGAGAACACCTCTCTTTCTCATTGTTCGTGTGTAAAATGAGTGGAGGATGTCCCCAAGCAATGTAGGTATGGGATTCCTAGATAGGAAAATTTTGACAACATTGACATCTATAAGTTGGTCAGGATTTGGGAACAAGACCAACCCATAAATAAGGAGTGCCACAATCTCTTCAAAGGCTTGCAGATCCAGGGAATTCCAACACTCTTGTGCTTTCTCAAACAAGAATTTTGCCAAGAAGCCTTTGACACCACTTCTAGTCTCCCAATTCCCCTTGATGTCAGATGGTTGCAAGTGTAGTGCTTGAGCAACATCTTCAGGCTGTGGTTCTTTTTCTGTACCGTTGTAGGGTAGTTGATTAAGAATAGGAATTCTCAGGAGTTGAGAAAATTCCTCCAAAGTGGGCACCAATTGGTAGTCGGGGAATGTGAAACAGTGGTGAAGGGGATCAAAGAACCGGAACAACACTTTCACCATGTCTTCTTCAATGTTGGTGTTGACTAGGCTGAGCAGTCTACCATGTCTTTCACTGAAGAGAGAGCTTTCTAGAATTCTGGATGTAAGCTCCTTGAGTTGAGGAGGGATTCTCACAAGGTTGACTTGGATAGTTTTCCTGCGAAGAATTTCCATGACCTACAAAATAAGAACAAAGATGAAGATCCAAACCCTTGAAATGGTTAGCGGATGCATATGATGCGTTATGATGTTCATGATGTATGCACAAACACATGTACAAGCAAATCACACAAAACCCTAGTTTCAGGCTTGCATGTGGTTTCATAGGTAAGTACCCTCTTGAGTTTAGTTGGCTTAAAACCTGTCCTATAAATAGTAACCGGGTTCTAAGGAGATCAATATCATTGGATTGTTTTCCATGTTCATTGTTTTGGTTTAGCCACTTAACTAGCGACCAAAATATTCCAAGAAAACAAACCTCAATGAGTGTAGTATCGAGTATCTACCAACTTCGGACTGCACCAAAGCCGGTCATCTCACTACCCCTAATAGAAGGCCAAGATGGTCAAGTAAGGTTCTAGGTCATTAGTGCTTAGTGACATCACTCAGCGGCCCCGTACTCTCCTTGATTGGACTCAAGGGTTACCGGTACTCACAAATATGTCGCACTAATATAGCTATTGCTTCAAACGTGTCGGTATACCCTGCACAGTTTCCACAATGTATTGCTATCTATAAATGTTTCCCAAATCCGGGTGTAGGATTTCAAGCCCAAAACAAGAGAACCAAAATGTAAAGCAATCAAAGCAAACAATTAGTCATGCAAAAGGGTGATCTAGGCCCTAAGGTTACTCCACTTTTAAATTTTATCCCCAGCAGAGTCGCCAGTTCTGTGATACGGTGGGAGAACTGACTTGAGGTTTGCGTTTGTTTTCGCAAATGTTTCGGTTTAGCAAGAGTCTCCACCGACTTTTTATTTTATCCTAAGGAAAGGCTAAAAAGCACAGGAAAAACCTTTGAGATGTTTTCTTGGGTTCGGGGAGTAGATTATAGAAAGGGAAGGTATTAGCACCCTTTCTATCCATGGTTATCCATGGGCTCTTAGTTACTTGCTTAGATCACTTGCCTTGAATTTTCAATTGTTTGAAATGGTGCTTTCAATTGTTTGAAATGGTGCTTTGTGTGTGTGGTTTTGAAAATGTTTTTAAAAAAGATGCCTTGTCTAGGCAACCATTGTAACAATTCTTTACTCGAATGTTTTACAAAGGTGTTTGTCTTTTTGAAAAGATGTTTCAATGTTTTTGTTTGGAAATTGTGTTTGTGAAATGTGTTTTGAAAAATGGCAAGGATTGCTTTGCAAGTTTGGTCAAGGAACCAAGAGCTATCTACCCTAAATTTCTTAAAAATCTTTCCTATGTTTTAACCCTTTTAACAATATTGTTCCACTATTGTATTTGGTGGACAATCTTGTGTTAGGATATTAACGGGACGGGCGTGGGTCATCGTTTAGACCATGAATGCAATAGTGCCAAGTGTCTTTGGAAATTTTTCTTTAAGGGACTTGATCATTTTTTTAGGCAACTTGAGAAAGCGTCATCGAGGGACTATGATCATTTGACTTGTTTTTTGTTTTGCCAAAGACACTCAACATGCAACATGGCCTATTTTTGAAGGCAACAAGTGGAGTAACCCTAAGGGTGCAAGTGTGCATGGTGTTGTCCATTTTCATGCTTTTTTGTCTTTGTATTAGCCAAGATATTTGTTATTTGATTTGCATACAAACCCTAGGTCTATCATGGCATAATTTGAAAGCTTTTAAATGCGGAAATTTAAAGTCCTAAATTATTACAACATGATTGTGGGGATGGGGGTACAAATGTTTGAATGGGGGGATATTTGACAAGAAATTAAATCTAAACTATTACATCCATATCGAATATACAAATATTTAATTGTACAATATTGGAATAAATACAATAAATATGCAAAATGTATTATGCACAAAAATGATTTTTTATTTATGTGAAAGTGTTTTTCAATGTGAAATATAAACAAAAATAAAAAGGTCAAATTTTGAATATTTGTATGGTTTAGGGCAAAACCCTAGTTTTTGAATAAATAGTATTTATTTATTAATTATATACAATATTTATATATTACAAAAAAAAAAGAAGAAGTATATTGTAAAAAAAAAGTATTTTTTAGTGTCATGTATTAATAAAAATAAAAATGCATTATTTTTATATTTTTGTCCTAAGTATTCTAATAAAATATATAAGTATTTATATTATATATTAAATATACTAAATATATACAAAAATAAGATATTAATTATTTACAAAAAAAAAGTATATTTTAAAAAATGTTTTCAAAATGTAAACAAAAAATAATAACTGAAAAAATATTTATTTTTGTATTATTTTCTAGGGTTTTAAATAACAAGTATATATATTTATTTACATGTATATATTAAATAAAACAAATAAATGCCAAATAAATGCAAAAAAGGGTGGAAAAATTTTTTTGGAGTTTTAAAAAAAAATTAAGTCAGAACAAAAAAAGAAAAATGCAAAATGACGATTATTTCACACAATGGGCCAAGGGGGTGCAAAATGGAAAAAGAGTGTGCAAAGAGCAAAACCAACTCAGGCCTAGCCCAAGTCAGCCTTCTTCAACCTCCAGCTTTGTTTGAACAAGCAAAAAACGCGCATTTCCTAACTCCTGATTCCTGGACTTTCATGCAAAACTCATAACACCAATAATGTAGAGCATCAAGAGACGAATTCAGACATATAAAATACTTGACCTAACTCTAAGAAACGAGGGAGAATTTCTTCATCCCCAATTTCAGACCTAATTTTTCTTCAATGTTCATGGCCTAAATTCTCACAGCATACTCAATATAAATGAAAAGTAAATACATGGATTGCTTCAGGGCTATGAGTAGAGCATGTTTCATTCACAAACCTAAGCCTAACTCTTCCTAGATTGAGAGATAGAAGTTCATGTTTTTACCTGTTTCAGCTTGAGTCGTGTACAGCAATGTGGCCAACTTCAATGGAGTTTGAGCTTTTGTACAGCTTGCCTGAAGTCCAAGGATGCTTCTCCAACACCTAGCTTGCTTTGGTACTCTCTGAATCGTGCTATGGAAGTTCACCTGCAAAACTGAAAAGTGAAAATGGCAAGTGATGTTAGGGGTGTTACAGTTTGTATCTAGGGCTTGGGATAGTTCCAATGGATGATATAGAATGTATTTGAACTGGTTTTAGCCAAAGTGCACGAGTGGAATGGATTGTGGAAGTCAAACTGCAACAGATGCCCTGTTTTGTAGAAAAACTGTGATTTTCTGTATGAGGAGGGAAGAGGTGTGGTTTGGTCGTGCTTTAGGCTTGCTTGGATGTATGAAAGATGTTTGCAAAGTTTGTGTTTTACTGTGTTGACGGGAATGAGAGATTGAGAGTTTTTTGCAAGCTTTCTTCAAATGTAAGCAAGGATAGTGTAAGTTCCAATGCAGGCCTGTACCACCCTCTATGTATGCTTCATATCTTGTTCTTGATCATAGGGATTTATGTACAAATTCTAGCCTCAAAGATCTGGCCCATGCCTCTTGGATTTGGTATTTGACATAAAGCACTACTTTTCAAAAATGGCAAGTTTGCTTTTTATACTTAAGGGATAATTCTTTGTGTAATGACCAAATGCACAAAACAATGCTTGAACACAATGGTTAGGAATTTAATTATGGATTTAAAACTTGGTTTAGAGGCCTGCAAGCAAGTACCAAGCATGCTGATTTGAAAATGGAACTTGTATGAACATGCATTTGGTTATGAACAAAAGTGAATTTTGCCCAACTTTGCAAATTCGATTCTCCCTAACCACAAGGGTGTTTGAGAAGTTCTTTGACAATTTAGAAAGCTTGGAATGTGTACTACAATCCATCTTTGTAATGCAAATTGAAACTCCAAGTGGAAGCATGTGAAAAATGGCCAAGAAGTTGGACAAAAATCCTGCCTAGAATAGGTCAAAATTTCTCTAAGTTAAAAATGTTTTGTACCCTTGTTCCAAAAATCATAACTTGAGCTACAAGCTTCCTTTGAGAAAACTTTGCGAATCAAAGTTGTATATTTTGAAATGGACTACAACTTTCATGTTTTGAGTTTTGTTTGAATCCATTTTTATCTTGATGAAAAATTGGGACAAAGTTAGAAAAAAATAAGGAAGTTTCATAACTTAGAAAAATTCGAAGTTATGAAATTTTCTCATTTTAAACCCTAATTTGCAATTTTGGGTTTCTTGATGAACAAGTTTCATATTTTGACATGTCTTGATGAAAAATGAATCTTGGCACTTGATTTTGACCAAAACGTCAAGGTTTGATTTTCAGTATACAGTCAAATTTTGATCAGTTGACTGAAAAATTCATCTGTCAATCCTATGCATTTGGGATCTTTTGAACTTGTTGAATGTGTCAAGACAATGCCATTGAGTCCTTGAGTCCATGTGTGAGCTTGGTTTGCCATTGGTTATGTCAAACAGTCAAAAATTTCCTTTGTGCAGTCAAAACCCTAAAAATGACCATTTTGCCCTTTTGTTGATCTGATCAAATTTCTTGTGAAATTATGATCCAAACATGGCCAAATGGTTCATATGAGTTCATTATGTTGATGTGGGTCAAAAATCATGAGGTTTGACTGTCAATTGGCCACAATTGACTTTTTCCCCAATACAACTGATTTCTAGGTCAACTGTCCAATTGACTGGGCAAAGATTGGAATCAAGGCTTGAAACTTGGTATGGATAAACTTGTAAGTCCAACATGAAGCATGAAAGTAACTTTGGGCACTTTAGGTCAAAACATCTTTGTGCAAACTCAAACCCTAATTTGGGTCAACAATGCAAGGGGGGGTCTTGAGCAGAGCAAACCCTAACTTGATCTTGAGCTCCAAGAGTCTTGTGGTGAGAAAATGTTGATAAAAAGGGAGGGAAAATTTTGGGGTACAACAGTATGTCTAACCATGGTGAAGTATAACGTCAATCCGCTAGTAAAATCTGGAAAGGTCTGTAATATGAATGCTCGTCATGACTTTTTGTCATGAGGAAGATTTCTTGTAATAGCAGTGTACAGGAGGAGGATGTCACACCATGTATTCTATCATTTGTGAGGAGGTAATCTTATCAGCAGATTGTACTTCCAAGGGAAGTTTTGAAGAAAGGATCATGAGAAAATTCTATGTTGATAAAGGTATGCATATGACTGATTGCAAAGACTCTAACGGGAGCTGGGTATTTGTTTGATGTGTTCATGCAGAATTATGTTCTGAATATTATGATTCAGAAAGTGGTTAGGATTTTATTTATCGTCATGGGTCTCTGGTGTTTGGTAGCATCATCTGATGTGTTTGCATGAAGATTTGTTCCTCTGATGAAGATGTGCATGCGAATGATGTAAAATATCTTGGCGGGAGCTGGATATTTGTCTAATGGGTATATGCAAGTATGTAATCTGAACTATTTGCTTCAGAAAATGTTTGAGAGGTTGTTTCTCTTCATGGTATACTGGTGAGTGTGGTAAATGCATGACTAGTGTCATGTTGAAGACTCCTCTTGTACCAACAATTTCTAGTTGGTGCGAGGAAAGGCTATCACATAGTGTGATCTCATCAGAATGCTTGTTTGGAAGATGAATTGACATTTATCTAGTGGTTCATAAGTGCTTCATGCAGTCATGATAATGAATAATATTCTATAAGATGCTATGACACCCTTCTTTATGTGTGAATCTGAGAAGCTCATAGTTTTCTATTACTGAGAAGTTTCTTATATCTCAAGTTTTCCTCTCAAGGAGGAGAAATAATTCTAAAAATAAAGGGAGCATGGTTGAAGACAGCTGGTACAAGATATTCATTTTATATCGAGGATTGTCTTCACAAGAGTATAAATATGTTCAGCAGGGAAAGCTTGATGAAAGCTTGCGTCCTAGTCAAGCTTGTGGAAGATGATGTTAAAACATAGTTTGGTTCTACATCCTTGTAAGAGTTTTAATGATAACAAACATACAAAGAATAATTATGCTCCCTAAATAAGTATTTTGTTTTGCAGGGAAGTTCTGATGTAAGAATCACAAAAGATGAGATAGATTGTTGTTAAAACTTTGATATGACTCATCTTACGTAGAAAGCAAATCCGTGTAGCATGCTTAATTGAAGAAGTTCTAAAGTTACAACTTCTGAGTGCACTAATGCTGTGAACAAGAACTCTGATATTCTGATACGTAAAATACTAGAAAGAAGTAAAGGAGTCTCAACATAACGGCTGAAAGAAGACAAGAATCTCTATGTTTGGAAAGTACATTAACTACTATTTATTAACCTTCCAAAAGCGCCTTCTCATGCATTGCCTATATAAAGAAGACGTGAATAAGAAATCGTTGAGGATTTTGTTGTGCACTGAGAAAGAGAAATATTACTATCTTTCAATCTATTGTGTTTCAATTGTGTAATACATCACTATTATGATATTGTTTTTGTTAGAAAACATATTTGTACATGCTTTCAAATATATTACTCTGTAATACCTTGAGAAAATTGGGTTGTGGTTTAAACTCAATAAGACTTTGACAGTTGTCATTGTATCTGTGTAATCAAATTTGATTAGTGGATTAAGACCTCATTTGAGAGAGGCGAAATTACCTTGGAGGGTGGACTGGAGTAGATTGAGTTCAAACGAACCAGGATACCCAACGTGTCTTTTATTTTAAGTTTTAAAAATCCCAAGTCAAACCCCCCCTTCTTGTGTTTTTTCATTCTTCAATTGGTATCAGAGCGCCTGGTTATGAGTGCAAACACTTAACCGTGTCAGAAAAAGATCCAAGCAAGAAAAACACTATATGGGACCAAGTCAGAACATCAGTAATGATTATCATGATGAGAAAGAAAGAATCAGCAGTAAACCTCTAATCTTTGATGGTGAAAACTTCGATTATTGGAAAGACATAATCAAAAATTTCTTTCTAACTCATGACGCTGATCTTTGGGATATGGTGACTGATGGGTACATACATCCAGTTGACGAAAGCAATCAGAAGATCGATAGAAAAAGAATGACAAATCATCAAAATAAAGAATTCAGAAATCATCACAAATCCAGAACAATTCTCTTGAGTTCTATCTCGTACACCGAGTATGAGAAGATCACAACCAGAGAACCAGCAAAACACATGTTTGACTCCTTGAGAATGACACGTGAAGGTAACACACAAGTCAAAGAAACCAAAGCTCTTGCTCTCATTCAGAGGTATGAAGCTTTCAAAATGGAAGAAGATGAAACCATTGAAGCAATGTTCTTAAGATTTCAAATTCTGGTTGTTGGACTAAAAGTTATGGATAAAGGATACTCAACAACATATCATGTAAAGAAATTCATTAAAAGTTTACCCAAGAAATGGAGACCCATGGTCACTGCCCTAAAACTGGCCAAAGATTTGAACAAAATATCTCTTGAAGAACTTATCATCTCCCTGAGAAGTCATGAGATAGAACTAGAAGAAGATGAGCCCCAGAAGTAAAGTAAGTCTCTCGCTCTTAAATCTAATAAAAAAATATGAACTTAAAGTTTTGCAGGCAAAAGAAGAAAACTCTGGTGGATTCTCGTCAGAATAAGACGAACTATCTCTTCTCTCCAGAAGAGTTAATCAACTGTGGAAGCACAGGTAGAGGAAGTTCAGAACTCCCAGAAGAATAGGGAATCATTCTGAACCATCTTCTGGATATAGAAAATCAAGTAACAGAGATATTGTTTGCTACGAATGCAATGAACAAGGTCATTACAAAAGAGACTGTCCAAATCTTCAAAAATAAAAACCTAAAAAGAAGTTCTTTAAAGAAAAGAAGAAAAGCCTTATCGCAACATGGGATAACTCAGAGTCTTCTGAAGCTGAAACAGAATTAGAAGATGAACGAGCCAACATATCATTAATGGCCAATGTATCAGATGACACTGGATCATCAGAATCAAAATTAGACTCAGAGGCAGAAGAAGTATTTTGTAACTTTTCTAGACCTCAATTAGAAGAAAGTCTATCAGAAATTCTTGAAAGATATCAGCAACTTCGAGTCAAAAATAAGAACCTAAAAAAGGATCTAGTATTTGACTCTGAAGAAACTAAGAAACTTAAAGAAGAAAACTATGAGCTAAAAGAAACCATTTCTAAACTCGAAAATGAAAATTATGTTGTTAAAAATAAATTACAAAAAGCTCAGAATGAAACTGCCTCAAAAGTTTCTGGTAACTCTGATAGAATCATAAAAGAATATGATCATAGCTTTCAAAAATTTCTAGCTAAAAACATAGATAGGAGCAAGATGGCTTCAATGATCTATGGAGTTAGCAAAAATGGAAGAAAAGGGATTATATATAAGGGTAAAGAATCTCAACCAAAGAAAGTTAACGATCTAGTCATAAAACACACACATTTTTATTCTCACTTCACATATGGTCATACACATGACATAAAGTATACTAGTACTTCTTTTTCTGTTAAACCAAAATTCAAACAGGATTTTGATAACTCTAACAAATAAGGACCCAAAAATATATGGGTACCTAAGGAAAAAATTGTCTATGTTGCAGATGTCTTTAACAGCAAAATTGAAACACCAATCTTGGTACCTGGACTTTGGATGCTCTCGACACATGACGAGAAGAAAGCATATGTTCCAAAGTCTGGAGCTTAAATCTGGAGGCTATGTATGTTTCAGAGGCAATCAGAAAGGAAAGATTATTGGCTCTGGAACTATTGGTAACACTACACTGCCTTCTATAACTAATGTTCTGTTAGTAGATGGATTAATGCATAACCTGTTATCCATAATTCCGTTAAGTGATAGCGGTTATGATATAATCTTCAATCAAAAGTCATGTAAGGCAGTTAGTCAGAGAGATGGATCTATCCTCTTTAATGGAAAGAGAAAGAACAACATTTACAAAATAAAACTTTATGAACTAAAAAGTCAGAATTTAAAATGCCTAATGTCTGTTAACAACGAGCAATGGGTCTGGCACAAAATATTGGGGCATGTTAGTATGAGAAGAATATCTCAGATTAACAAACTAAATCTGGTCAGAGGACTTCCTAACCTAAAGTTCAGATCAGATGCTCTGTGTGAAGCATGTCAAAAAGGAAAGTTTGCAAAACCCTCTTTCAAAGCAAAAAATGTTGTTTCTACCTCTAGACCATTAGAACTCTTGCATATAGATCTGTTTGGACCAATGAAAATTGCATCCATCAGTAGAAAGAAGTATGGATTAGTGATCTTAGATGACTATAGCAAATGGACATGGGTAAAGTTCTTCAGACACAAGGATGAGTCACAGTTTGTGTTCTTTACCTTCTGTAACCAAGTTCAAAATGAAAAAGATTTTAGAATTGTTAAAGTCAGAAGTGATCATGGTGGGGAATTTGAAAACAAAAAAATTGAAGTATTTTTTAATGAGAATGGCATCTCTCATAATTTATCTTGTCCTAGAACTCCTCAACAAAACAGAGTTGTAGAACGAAAGAATAAAACTTTACAAGAAATGGCCATAACCATGATCAACAAGACTAACATTGCTAAGAACTTATGGGCATAAGCAATTAACACAACATGTTATATTCAGACTAGAATCTCCATAAGACTTATTCTGGTTACGACTCTATATGAACTGTGGAAGAACAGAAAGCCCAACATTTCTTATTTCCATCCATTTGGATGTACTTTTTTTATTCTAAACATTTTTTACTCTAAACACTAAAGAACATCTGAACAAGTTTGACTTTAAAGCACAAAAGTGTCTCATGTTAGGATACTATAAATTCTCAAAAGGTTATAGTGTATATAACACAGAAACACAGATTGTGGAAGAGTCTATGAGTGTCAGATTTGATGATAAGCTTGGCTCCCAAAAGTCAAAGCAGGGTAATTTTTTTGTAGATATAGAAGTTGAATTTACAGGTACTAAGGATACATCATCAGAAGTTCTCTATAAAGAATCACAGTCAAATCCAGAAGAGGATGTCACAAACATTACAACAACATCTGAAGAACCCGTCAAGAAAAGACAATCTAGAAGCAGATTAGCCCATCCAGAAAACACGATTATGGGAAAGAAAGAAGACTCAATCAAAAAAAGATCTACATTCAGAAATTCTGAATAATCTCTCATGGGATTAGTGTCTCTGATTAAGCCAACTTCCATTGACGAAGCCCTTCTGGACAATGACTGGATGCTCGCAATGTAGGAAGAACTAAATCAGTTCACTGGAAATGATGTGTGGGATCTAGTTCCTAAACCAAAAGGTTTTAACATCATTCGAACCAAATGGGTCTTAAGAAACAAGCTAAATGAACAAGGAAAAGTCGTATGAAACAAAGCATAACTGGTGGCACAAGGTTATAGTTAGCAAGAAGGGATAGACTGTACATAAACCTTTGCTCCAATCACCAGGTTAGAATCTGTTAGACTTTTAATTTCTTTTGCAGTAAATAATGGCATCACTCTTTACCAAATGGATGTTAAAAGTATGTTTTTAAATGGTTACATTGATGAATAAGTTTATGTGCACCAACCCCCTGGATTTGAAAATTCAAAACATCCAGAATATGTTTATAAACTTAAGAAATCACTATATGGTCTAAAACAAGCTCCCAGAGCTTGGTATGAAAGACTAAGTAATTTTCTGTTAGAAAATGATTTTACCAGAGGGAAGGTGGACACAACCTTATTCTGTAAACTATTTAAAAATGACATTCTGGTTTGTCAAATTTACATAGATGATATAATTTTTGGATCTACTAAAGCCTCTTTGGGAAAAGAATTTGCTAAGTCTTTGCAGGTAGAGTTTGAAAAGAGCTTGATGGGAGAACTCAAGTTCTTTCTGGGTATCCAAATCAATAAAACTCCATAAGGAACCTACATACATCAAAGCAAGCATGTCAAATAACTTCTAAAGAAACTTGACTTGTCAGAATGTAAGCCATCCAAAACTCCTATGCATCCCACATGTATTCTGGAAAAGGAAGAGGTAAGTAAGAAGGTAGAACAGAAGCTCTACAGAGGTATGATTGGTTCTCTCATATATTTAACAACTTCAAGACCAGATATTTTGTATATCATTTGTCTTTGTGCTAGATTCCAATCAGATCCTAGAGAATCTCACTTAATAGTTGTTAAGCGAATTTTATAGTATCTGAAAGGTACTACTAATCTTTGTCTTTTCTATAGAAAATCCAAAGAGTACAAATAAGTAGGGTACTGTGATGCTGACTTCTCCGAAGACAGAATAGAAAGAAAAAGTACTTCTGGAAGCTATCAATTTCTAGGAGACAATCTAATCTCGTGGTCCAGCAAAAGGAAATCCAACATTGCACTGTCAACTGCTGAAGCTTGAATATATAGCAGCAGCAGGATACAACATACAGATCTTCTGGATGAAAAGTCAACTTGAAGACTTTAACATATATGAGAGTAACATTTCTATCCTCCATGACAATACTTCTGCTATTTGTCTTTCAAAAAATATTATTTTACATTCTAGGACTAAACATATAGAAATTAAACATCATTTTATTAAGGACTATATTCAGAAAGGAATTCTCTCGTTAAAATTTATAGACACAGGCCATCAATGGGCTGATGTTTTCACTAAACCTCTTTATGAAGATAGATTTAACTTCATTATGAAACATCTCAACATGAAATTATGCCCAAAATGATATTTTTGTTTCTGTATACTTTAACCCTCAGAATTGTAAGCTTTAATTTTCCTTGTGTGAACATTTGATCAATAGTTCTTCAGAAATAAGAAGGAAAGTTGTATCAGGATCTATCCAGAAGATCTGAACGTTCTCCAAAAAAGGTTCATTTCAAAGATAGAAGCATGTGGTTTACAATATCAACATCTATCAACTCTATACACAAGGTCTTCCTCTAAGGCTGAACACAGTTGAGTTGATGCATTGAGGCTCGAGTCAAATAGGTAATTGTTCCATATCTTCACGCTATCCCTCTTTTCAGGAATCATTAAATGCACATAATCATTTTCTTTAAATATTTTTCTTTTGAATTAAGACTACTATTTTCTTTCCATTGGCTATATATACTTTGTTCGATCACCATCACTATCACACTTCCACTCTCAATTGTTTTCTCTTAAATTTGTTCAATCTTTCAAAAACCCTTGAAGAGTCTGTGTGAACAAATGGCTTCCTCTCAACAATTTTCTTAAGGTTCTCAAAGTATTCTTGGTTCTTCATCCTCAACAGAAAAAAGGTACATCGAACCCTCCAGAACTCTCCTCACACCCATTGAATCTCTGGAAGTTCTGTGTGAGCTTATTGTAGGTTTCGTAAGCATGAAGAAAAATGGGTTTGATTTGATCCCTGATGTTGAGTTCCAAGGATGGACTAAGTACTTTGATCGCCTCCTAGGTCCAGTTTTTCCAAAACTTGTTAAAGAATTCTGGACCCATGCCACAACTTCAAATCATCAGGTTACATCCTTCGTTATGGGAAAGAAAATCAACATCTCTGAATATCTCATTGGGAAACTAATAGGTCACAATAGCGGCAGTATTCGATGCATTCATATGGCTGACAAAAGTTCTGACCCAACCAAGATCTCAAAGGAAATCTTTACTTCTGGCCACCCGTCCAACAAAATCAAAGACCTGAAGGATTACCTCGGAATTTGGTCTGAAATAATTTTGGGTTGCATTAATCACAGGAAGCCCACAAGTTCTCCAGATTACATCAACATTGATCAACAGTACCTTATGTACTTCATCGCCACCAAAACAAGATTTAATCTTCCACATCTTCTGTTCAATCATCTGAAGACCAGCATAAAAGAAACAAGAGAAGAAGAAATAACAAAGAGATATTGGATCCCTCTGGGAAGACCCATTTCAGATATTCTGACAGAAAACAAATTGATAGAACATTTGACTGCGGCTTAACAAGCTAGCACTCTGGAAGCTTGTGCTGGTAAACCCTCAATGCCAAAAACTGAAGAAGATGAAGATTATTGAAAATTTTAAGAAGGATCCAACAATCACCACCAAGGAAGTCATTACCACCCGAAGAGTGCCTTTGAAGGATTTTCCTCTATTCACTCAAGCCGACTCTTCTCCAGATATTGTTCTCATGTATCTGGAAGCATGCAAGAGTGACGGTACGATTCCAGATGTGAACATTCTGGATCTAAGGCAACAACCTCTGGAAGTTGCCCCCAGAAAACCAAGAAAAAGGAAAGCATCTACAGAAGGAACTTCTTAGAAGACTTCCAAAGCTACCAAAAATAAAGGCAACCCTTATTTTGTTTCTGTTATTGAATCAGCATTGCTATCAACATCTAAAAACCCTTCATCCCCATAGCCCATAAAAGATCCATCTCCTCAAACCTTTGATGATTTTGACCTAGACTTTGACACCTCAATTCCTCTAAATAACCTTCTGAACAACCCCCCTTCTACCCATCTTGATCAAACTCAGCCTGAACTTGCATAAGTTCTCTCTAATATTGATCAATTTGATCCGCTGTTTAAAGCTCCCCAAATCGAAAATCCGAACCTTGATTCTGATACCACAACATCCATCCATGGCATCACTTGCCCTCTCATGGTCTCTCAACCACCAATAATTCCCTCAAATTCTTCACAGAGCCTCTCTATTTCAGATCTTCTGTCCCCTTATCAGTCCACTCTACCAAATGTGCCCATAATAATCCTTTATGACTCTCCCTCTCCAAATAACTATCCAGAAGATCCCCTTAGAACAATTATAAATTTAGAAGCTTGGGACAATCTCGTCACAAGCTCTTATAAAATTTCCGTTCCAAAACCAAAACCAAAAATCTCCAAAGCAGATGTTGGTAAATCCTTGCTGATTTTTGAAACAGAAATACCGGAATGGGTTAACTCTCTAAAGCTAGCTTGCATAGAGAATATCAATCCATATGCTTCTGATTCTCATTGGAACCAGTTCACAAAATGGTTCAACTCTGAATCCTTGAAACTAAAGGAGCTTAGTTATGAAATCTCTCAACAGAACTTCTGCGATCTCCTGAAAATCTTCAAGGATCAAGTTCTGCGACACTGGGTAAAGAAGCCACTCCTTCTGCTGGACAATACCCTTTGGGAAGCTCATCAGACAACAAAGTGTAATGAAGCACCCTCCGATCCTCTTCCTTTGGTCATGTTTCAAGACAAAGGCAAGAAATTCGAAGAAGCTCTTGCGTTAGAATCAACTGCAGTTTGTTATGAAAAGTGGTCTCTTCTACTAAATTAAACTCATCTTCTATTGTGATGCAAACTCTGGATGAGTTGAAGAAAGAAAATGTTTTGTTTAAGGAAAGGTTAAACAAGTTGGATGAAACTTGCAAGGAAATTAAGGGGATGCTTGGGAAACAAGAGGAATCGAACAATCAGATCAAGAGTTTATTTGAAGCCCTGTTCACACAACTCCCACCTCCTCAAACTTAGTTCTGAAATTTTTTCCTTCATTTTGTTGTTTCCTTGATCCTTTTTAATACATAATGCATTTTATTGTCTAAAGTGTTTTTATTGCTTTTTGATTCTTGACAAAAAAGGGGGAGAACGTAAGATATTTCGAATATAACAATATCGAGACTCAGTCTCAAATTTTTTGAATATCATAACGTTTTTTATCAACTGAAAGCAAAACAGGAAAAACCTCTATTGATGACAGTTGTGGAAGCATAAAAAATCTCCTTCTTAAAACTCTATTCATAACATATTCAGGAAAGTATTTTTTTCTTTATCTGAGTATCCAACTCAGGGGGAGACTTTAATGCTTTATGTTCTTTAAGTATTCTATCAAAATATATAAGATTTTGTCATCATCAAAAAGGGGGAGATTGTTAGAACATAGTTTGGTTCTACATCCTTGTAAGAGTTTTGATGATAACAAACAAACAAAGAACAATTATTCTCCCTAAATAAGTATTTTGCTTTGAAGGGAAGTTCTGATGTAAGAAGCACAAAAGATGAGATAGATTGTTGTTAACACTCTTATACGACTCATCTTACGTAGAAAGAAAATCTGTGTAACATGCTTAATTAAAGAAGTTATGAAGTTATAACTTCTGAGTGCACTAATGCTGTGAACAAGAACTCTGATATTCTGATACATACAATTATGGAAAGAAGTAAAGGAGTCTCAACGTAACGGCTGAAAGAAGACAAAAATCTCTATGTTTGGAAAGTACATTAACTCCTATTTATCAACCTTCCAAAAGTGTCTTCTCATGCATTGCCTATATAAAGAAGACGTGAAGAAGAAATCATTGAAGATTTTGCTGTGCACTGAAAAAGAGAAATATTACTACCTTTCAATCTATTGCGTTTCAATTGTGTAATACATCACTGTTGTGATATTATTTTTGTTAGAAAACATATTTGTACACGCTTTCAAATATATTAATGTGTAATACCTTGATAAAATCGGGATGTGGTTTAAACTCAAGAAGACTTTGACAGTTGTCACTGTATATGTGTAATCAAATTTGATTAGTGGATTAAGACCTCATTTGAGAGAGGCGAAATCACCTTGGTGGGTAGACTGGAGTAGTTTGAGTTCAAACGAACCATGATAACCAACATGTCTTTTATTTTAAGTTTTAAAAACCCCAATTCAACCCCCCTTCTTGTGTTTTTCCATTCTTTAGATCACAGGGGTGTACTCTTAAAAGCGCATGTGTGGCTCTAGACATATGAAGATTATTGAATCATGTGTACACATGATTCTCAGGCTTACTCTGCAGAATAGTACCTTTAATGGGAGAATTTATTTTTCTCTATATTATAGGTGAGACTCAATGGAAGCGTTGGTTATTGATAAGAAATGTCACACATGTGATTCTCAAATGAATTGGTATGTGGAATCTTGCTTCAAAATGTGTAGATAACCCTGTGAAACATCGTCCCTGGTTGGTAAAGAATCCTTATTCAAAAACAAACGTCTGACTGGATGTCAGGATATTATGCAGGACTTGTTCCCCTGTGACTTACATGGAAATAGTATGGACGTTGAAATTTATACACGTTAGAAGGGAGTGTAAAACGTGCTTGTTGACTATGCATGTGATTTTATCGAAAATAACTCTTCCCAGAAGACTCAGTCCAGAGTCAATGAAGGTAGTTAAAAGCTGTTTTGGAAGATGCATTTGTTTTTTTTTGTGGTTATTTTCCTCAATTAATGTTTTTGACCGAGACCACTGACTCAGTCTAGAATCGTTAATTCCTATGCCATTACTTAGGTATTTATTGAGGCCATTCCTTCGCTTTCTCTCACATTATGGTTGTTTGATGTTTACATAAGTCCTTATGGTGGGTATGGGTAAATACCTTTTGGGTCTGGTTTTGTGAGGGGTTTGTTTGTCAATTTTTGGTCAAAAAAGGGGAGAGATGTATTGTTAAAATGCTGTTAAGTCAGAGGTATGTGTTTTCTATTGTTTTTCAAAGATGTCGAATAGAATGTCCTATTCTAGTTTGGTATTTTTGGATCCTTTTGTATCTTGTGATCTGAGTTATGAACACATTTGTGTCTTGTGTTCTGAGTTATCTAGGAGTAACAGTAAGATCCGCTAGGTTGACTGGTGGTTTCTACTTAATGGTTCTCTTATGCCACTGGGTTCTCTTATACCACCCCTTGCGAGGAAGGGTTCTGGATCAAGGGGGAGTATCTTTAGCTCTGTGAGGAATGTTTCTGGATTGAGATTATCAAATCATCCTAGATTGGTTCGGCTGAATATGAAGAGGAGTTTCAGCCAAAGGTCTCTGGATCTGCAGTGTAATATGAATTTTAGTCAAAATTTGCCAAAAGGGGGAGATTGAAATCTCCAAAGACTTAAGCTCTAAATGTTTGACTAACTTTGGTAAAAGTGGATGTCGAACAAGATGTCTTATTATGATCATCTGACATCTAGTCTGGTATAACTGGATGTTTGAATTCTGTGAGTGGGTTATAAATATGGATCATTATGGAAATATTTGGTAATCATACGTTGTGTTCAAGTTCAAGTACTCAGAAGTGTTGAACTAACATGTTTCATCATTAGAGAGACATGTCGAATGAAGATGTCCTACGAAGAGCCATTCAACATCGCGTCTGTGACCAGCGGGATAATTGAATTTAATTGATATATTTCATGTGCAGAATATTCTAGAATATTATGCTATCCTATGTGGCACTCGATTTGAAGATTGAAGAAGATTCAAGCTGATTTCAAGGGGAATTCTGATTTTCTAATTATGGAGATAAATTAGGAAAGTTATGATTGAAGCCCTATCTTCTTGGAGAAGTTTATGCTGATTTTCTGCAACAGATCAGTTGCTCTTCTGAAGCCCAAATTCAGTCCCTTGAAGATTATAAAAATAAGAACTAGTCCTAGGAAAAATTAACTAAATGGTTGTATCAAAGTTAGAAAGAAAAATAAGGGTTTAAGATTTTGAAAATCGTGTACTTTCTTGGGTTGTAAGTCACCTTTTGTATCGATTTGATACACTGTGGTAGACATAGTTTTATGCAAATTCAAAAGCCTTTAGGTAATGAATAGTGTATTGTTCTTGGGTGAAACTTTGAAGAAAATCCAAGTATGTTTGTTAGTCAAAAGTCTTGACTGAACTAGTTGTAATTGATATAAATATCACTGAGGTGATTTAGGAAGTGAGATGTCGATTTCTCATATTTAGGGAGACCCGGGGTAGAAGTTTCACTGAGTATGAATTAAACGAGAAGTTGTAAACGGGAGAGTTTAGCTTTGAACTAATATTGCTGATAGTGGACTTTCTTCCTGGCTTGATATCTCTCAGAGTAGGTGTTGTTGTACACCGAATTGAGTCATCATATCTTTGTGTTATTATCTTTATGTGTTGTTCAATTTTGTTCTTGATTAGTTAACATGTCGTATAATATGTTGGAACATCTGTTACGATTCTAGACTGATAAGTTTTGTATCACTCTGTTGTATTCTGTCCATGTGTTACTTTGCATAGATCAATGTCTCAATATATGTTAGGACATTTGTAATATGAATATTAGAATTTCAATAGATTTGAAAAAAATAGTTTTGGATCATAAGGCTTAATAACGAAGCGAAATAAATAAAGTGCAGAGCAAGTATACTCTTTTCCCCTCCCTTAGCAGGTAATTCCATAAGTGAGAATCTTTCTGATCAACTCTAGATTCATTACATAAGTGAGAATCTTTCCGATCAACTCTAGATTCATTACTGATAACATATTAATTAGCATGATCTGGTACTCAAAGTAAACCAACTATATTTCAAATCTGTTCTAGTGATTTTTACATGAAGATTTTGTTAAGAATATACTAGTATACAATGTATTTGGCCATCTATGAATATTGTTGAGTGTTAAAACACCACTTAATATCCCTTATAGTGTACAAGTCTAATTAAATGTGTTTCTGTAGTCTAGTTTGGTACACTCATACTTCCACTATAAGTATATGCTTAGTTCCTAATTAAGTCTTGAATAGACGTGTCTGGTGCATATGACACTTCCAATTTGTCTCGCAGCCCCTACTATATAGTATAGTGTAGCTACCTATGAGAAATTAACTAAGATATTTTAAGTAACAATTCAATGTCATCTTCACGTGTTACACTGCTCCATTAGCCTAAGAAGAAGTGTTCTACACACAACATAGACCTCTTGTTTAAGGCATGCTACTAAATATGAATATTTCTTATAGTTTGTCCCATTGTAACAATCGATCCAGTTGATTCTGCTAGACCTTAACCTCTTTATTGTTTTTTATTGAATATAAATCTTCTGCGTGTAATTCAAAAATATTTTTTATATCAATTAAAATATTTCAATCATAAAAAAATATCTTGAGTTGAGTTGAGTTGAATGAATTAAATATATAGACAATGATTTTTACGATAGATTTTTCCTCCCTGAATCTGAATGTGCAGATATGTTACTAATAAAAGTGCAAGAGGATCTTAACCAAAATGCGCACTAAAACCTGAATACTAACAAAAGAAAGGTATATACACTTCTGAACCCCACTATGATTTCATGTGGACCCTTTTCCTTCATTCTAAATGAATATGATTATATTTCAATTTGCAAGTTTTCTTCGACACATGGGGTTGGCTCCTCAAGCTAGGGAAGTTCATAACCACCGTAAATGGATCTGGGTCCCACTAAAGAGCACTACTTGTAGGGTTTTTAATTTCCAATCTCACCACTTGTGAGATAATAAATGGAAAAGTGTGAGTAAGATATATTTATACATTATGTATTTATCACCTTCATTTCCCTACTATACAACAACGCCAAAATTATAAAGGTATTAATATTTTATACACAGTTGTAATAACACGTTAAAATTGAAGCCCTCGGTGAATGTTTTGTATTATAAAAAGTAATTTAATGACAGTTGTTTTTAAAAAATTGTGGTAATAATTTACGCGTAATAAGTTTTAATTTTTAATAATTACATTTTTTCTCGAGTATATTAAGCGTGTGTCACTTAAATCCATTATTAAAAACATAAATTAAAAATGATTTAACAACGATAGATTATCTCAATCGTTGTTAGATGGTTTAAATTTCCACTACGGTTGAATTGTTCAACCATGATTACATGTTTTACTGATAAATTAAAATAAAATATTTTGTATTTCTTTCATAAGATGTCCTAGGTAAACAAGTGAACTAGAGACAACAACGGTAGCATAATCTGTATCGTTATCATATTTATTCATTTGGAACTCAAATCTTTACTCTCTTCGTTCATTTGAATCGCAAATCTTCAACATCTTCATTCTTGTTCTCGTCCTCATCTTTGAAGTGCGATACTCTTCATCTTCGATTTTCATTCCTTTTTCTAGGTACATGTTGCTTGCATCATATTTCGTTCAATGTTGTATATTGTTCTTTGTTCATATTTACCGTTTGTTTGTTGTTCTGTTTGTTCCCCCAGATAAAATATGTACCTTTCTTGTGTTCATGTTGTATACATGTTTCATATGCTTTGGATTTTTCAGTTGGATATAAAAGTGAACAAAAATATTATATTATTGTGATGGATATGCATATGTTTAAGGTTTAGAGTTATATTTGTGTTATGAATATGCTTTAGTTTTTGGATATGATTTTGGTTTAGATTTTGGTGTGTCATTCACATTATTATCCGTGTATAAATTTCATAAGTTGTTATGGATCGTAGTTGGATGAAAGCCGATAGATTAAATTCAGCTTATGAGAAAGAATTTCTTAACTTCCTTGAATACGCTAATCAAAGTCTTCCTGACAATAATGATATATTTTATTGTCCTTGTGTTAATTGCGTCAATATCTATAAAGGTACAAATGCTGAAATATTCCATCACCTATGTAGTGATGGTATATGTCAAAATTATACAATACGGGCGTGACATAGTGAGTGTAATAACCGATTGAAAGATGTAGAGTCGACACCATTAATTTTTATCCAAAGGAAGGGAATATAACAGAAAACCCTAATTTGACCAGAGATTCTAAGTTGTTGTCTCGTTTTAGACGAAGGGAAGATGTTAGGCACCCCTCATCTATCTTGTTCACAAGGATACTAAGGTTTAGGTTTACGGTTTTAGGAATAGGGTTTTAGTTTTTTAATTAGGGGAACTCGCCACGATTTTAAGTTGTATGCCTATGTATCCTCTTATGAGGAATCAGAGTTCCAATTCGTAGTTCGTAAATTTTTTTGTTAATTTTTTTATGGATTATAGAAATATCTCGAATTCTCCTTGAACCATGTTTGGGTGTGTGAATAGCGGAATTATAGACGAAGTTCGCAGTCGATAAAAGATATCTCCATAGTCTTTTTTGAAAATATATATAGGTTTGAATTAAGTTAGTAGAAAATTGTTAGTAATTTGTCGGTTAGATATTTTCGAATATATTAGGCAATATGGAAAAATAATATTTTTAATACATGTGAAAAAGGAATTTAATGTAATTAAAGTATTAAAAAAATAAGCTAGTATTTAAAAAAAGAATTTGAATTAAAAAATAAACAATTTTAGAATTTATTAAAATAAATATATTAAATATTAAAAATATTAATTATAATATAAAATAAAATAAGTAAATGAAATATAAAATATAAAAATAAAATCAATTTTAACAAAAACGCAGGGGGTGCATTTTATTTGAGCTTAGTAATTCTTGGGAGTGTGAATGGCAGGGCCCTAAATCCAGATATTAAATTTAATCTCAAATCGGGGGGGGGGGGGGGGTGTAAGCTTGAACTGGTAGTAAAATTGGGGGTACAGGAAGCAAGGGCTTAAGCCTAACAATCAGGTCCAAATCCAATATCTAGGGGGTACAAACTATAGTTAACAAAAGTAAATAAAAAAACTGGGGGGTACGTATAGATACAGGCTTGGCCCAAACGAAACTGCTATGACCCGTTAGCTCATGTGTGTGTGCATGCATAGGTTTATGGTGGACTAGTGAGGTTATGATCGTTTGATGATGATCGAAGGGTGTGGGTTAAAGGTGTATGATAAGAGCACCGCACTGGATCACAAATATAGTTATATTTTTTCATTTCTTTATTTTCATTTCATTTACTCCTTTCTTCTCTCTTTCTTCTTCGTTCTCTCGTCTCTCTTCTCTTCAATTACACAAACCCTAAAAATAGATGAACCCAAAACCTAACAGCGATGCAGTTCTAATCGGCGATGTCTCGATAACGACCATCCAAGAACCCTCCCCAACTGAAACCTTATTTCCTCCTAAACACAACAATCAAAACCATAAAGCTAAGTAGCTTACCTCGTTGGTCGTGAATCTTTAATTTCTGGTTCGATCTCATTCTGATCCCCTTCTTCTTCTCTCTATTTTGCAGGTATGAAGAATGATGGCGGCAGTGAAGATGCAGTGACGAGGAAATGAAAGCGATGGCAGCAGATTTGAGGATCTTGAAGGCGACGACGTTGGTCACCACAGATCCAAGGTTTTAAAAATTGAACCCCGAATCTCAACTCTTCTTCTTCTTCTTCTTCTTCTTCTATTCTGATCGTTTCTCCTCCGTAACAAATTTTTCTCCCTCTTTCAATTAGAATTAGGGTTCTCATTTATAGGTTAGGTTAGAGTTAGATTAGGGAGTTTTAGATTAATTGATGTTACTTTGTTGATTGTCGTTATAAAATCAGTGATTGATGTAGAAATTAAATTTAGGGATTTGATATATTTTGTGAAACATTTGATTTGTATAATTCTGTTTGTAAATATTTGATTTAGTAGATTTGATTTAGTTATTTCTTGATTGGATACGATTTTGATTGTAAATCCATGCATTTTTTGCCGCTTCTAGGCCCGGTGAAGCCTTAGTGAGAAAGATGAAGGGGAAACGGCTAATGAAGCCACCGCCGTTGTTATAAAAAAATTAGGGTTTTTGACCCTTAGTTTACTTGAATCAACTAAAAAATCAGAAGATAATAATAATATAATAATAATTATAATAAAATAATGATAATATAAATAAAAATAAAAATGATGACGTTGAAAAAATAAAAAATAAAAAATAAAAATTATACAATGAAAACTAATGTTAACTTGGTCAACATTCTGACTGACCAACAGTTTGAAAAAAAAACACGACGAATCTCTAATTTATTGGGCTAAACGAAATTGAACATGCACCTCCTTACTGTCTAAACCAATCCTTAATTGGGCCAGCAACCTATATGGCAAATACATCCCTTTTCTTATAAGCTGTAAAGGCCCATTCTATTGTCTAAATGGGCTTGACAGATTTGCAGCAGACTCTCAGATTTAAGAGAAATACCACCCTTATGTACAATAATACACCTCCCTGTTTTTATTTAATATTTGAAATGGGCCTGCAACATATTGGACCATCGAATCAAGACTTTATTTTCAGAAAACAAACCCTCTTTTATTTATAGATGGACCCTAAGCTTAATGGGCCATCAGATTTACACGCGCACATCCCTCTTTGCAACAAACACACCCTCTTTAATTGTAAGAACAAACTTAATGGGTCATCTAATTTTGATGGTCTATTTTGAAACAATACACCCCCTTTATAAATTTAAACCCCATAATATGTAAACAATTTTGAATTATACAACGATGATCTAAACTTTATATTATGATAACACTAGAAATTAATAAAAATGAGGACTAATTTGTTTAGAAAACAATAGGGAAAATTTGGGGTATGAAAATTGCCCCTATTTAATTATCCTTCGATTGAGGAGTGCGAGAATATGCAGGTCTCGCACATTCAAATCAGAGGTTTATTAAATAGTTGAAAACCCCAAAATTTGACCAAAATATTATAAGGATGCGATGTACAACATTTCCAAGAGTATGAAAATAGGCATAAATGATGATGTATCATCTTACCGGAGTTTGAACAAAAAGTTTTGATTCGACTTGGATACGACGACGCGGATAACTCGCCAATACCTGAAAAGAGATCGTAGATTTTACGTGTGTTTACCATAACCTAGGAGGTAAGTAACACCAATTTGAAAATTGTCTTTCTAATGCTTCGAGACTAACATAGTAAGATTAAAGCGCAAATTTTGTTTATTCATCACAACCTAGGGGATGATAAAACAGATCTTGATAATTTTAGAACCTAGTTTGATTCTACAACCCTTGATTAGAGTTTTGATGATAACAAATACAAAGAACAAATATGCACCCTAAAAATTATGTTATTTTGTATGCATAAGTTCTGACCAAAGCAGCATCAGAAGTTAAGCTATAGAAGCTACACGCTGAAGTAATCATAATTTACGCTGAAGAATGATAATCAAAACCTGTGCTTAAGTGAAGTAAACTCTGATTCTAAACAGAAGGAATATAATCTAAGGCATCAATGTTTTGAAGCATCAGCAGCAGGCAAGGATATAAGATTCTGAAGCGTTACTTTACAATCAAGACAACATCAATTACAACGGCTTCTTTCAGACATGATCTTCTCAAAATGGAAACTGCGTTAATGACCATTATCACGCTTAAAGTTGGACAGAATTCCATTGCCTATAAATACAAGCTTAGAGATCAAATCGTTCATGATTTGCCAACACTACTGCAATACATTTTCAAAACGCTGCAAGCTTACTCATCTTTATTCCACGCTCTAAATTTGTGTAAAATATCACAGTTGTGATAACTGTTTTTGTAACGAAAAACAACTATACAAGTACTCTTGTATCTTTGATTAAGAACAGTTTTTCCTTGAGATTAACTGGATTGTGGTTGTACTCAAGAAGACTTTGACAGTTGTCAAATTAGTGATTGTAATCTCTTTGAGATTTGTGGATTAAGACCTCGTTGGAGAGAGGAGAAATCACCTTGACGGGTGGACTGGAGTAGTTTGAGATCAAACGAACCAGGATAAAAATACTGTATCATTGCGCATTTGATTTCAAGTTTTCAATTCAACCCCCCTTCTTGTGTTTTTCACTTCTTCAATTGGTATCAGAGCGCCTGGTTCTGAGCTCATACAATTAACCGTGTTAGTACAAGATCCAAGCTTCATAAAAACACTATGGTGGGACCAAGTCAAAATATCAGCAATGACTATCATGAAGACAAAGACAGAATCAATGGCAAACCTCTAGTCTTTGATGGAGAAAACTTTTACTACTGGAAAGACAGAATTGAGAGCTTCTTTATGGCCCATGATGCTGATCTATGGGACATGGTAACTGATGGATAAACACATCCAGTGGATGGAAGGGGTCAGAAGATAGGCAGAAAAATGATGTCTGACCAGTAGAAACGTGACTTCAGAAATCATCATA
The DNA here is from genome assembly GCA_948472305.1 of Vicia faba. NCBI lineage: Eukaryota > Viridiplantae > Streptophyta > Magnoliopsida > Fabales > Fabaceae > Vicia > Vicia faba. Next base: position 1,550,695,896 of record OX451738.1, on the reverse strand, counting down.
AGGCCAAAACAATACTCCTCAGTGCTATCTCATATTCAGAAATGAGAAAATCTCAAACAGAGAGACAACCAAAAATATGTTTGACTCTCTGAGAATGACACATGAAGGCAACATTCAAGTCAAAGAAATCAAAGCCCTTGCGCTTATTCAGAAGCATGAGGCATTTAAGATGGAAGATACTGAATCCATAGAAACAATGTTCTCAAGATTCCAGATCCTTGTTGCTGGGTTGAAGGTTCTTGACAAAGGATATTCTACTGCTGATCACGTAAAGAAGATCATCAGAAGTCTACCCAAGCAATGGAGGCCAATGGTCACAACACTTAAGCTAGCCAAAGATCTCAATAAGATATCTCTGGAGGAACTTGTCAACTCCCTCAGAAGTCACGAGATAGAGCTAGAAGAAGATGAGCCTCAAAAGAAAGGTAAGCCACTGGCTTTAAAATCTAACAGAAAATCTGACTCTAAGGTTTTGCAGGCTATGGAAGAAACCTCTGATGGATCCTCATCAGAAGAAGATGAATTGTCTCTCCTCTCCAAAAGGGTGAATCAACTATGGAACCAGAGACAAAGGAAATTCAGAAATCCTAGACGATCAGAAAATTAAAATGAATCCTCTTCCAGATACAGAAAGTATGAGTCTTCCTCTGGATATAGAAGATCTGAAGGCCCTTCAGGACACAAAAAGTCAAATAACAAGGACATCATCTGCTATGAATGCATTGAGCAAGGGCACTACAAAAGTGACTGTCCTAAGCTTCAGAAGGAGAAGCCCAAAAATAAGTTCTTCAAGGAGAAGAAGAAAAGCCTCATGGTAACATGGGATGATTCAGACACTTCTGATGCTGACTCAGAGTCAGATGATGAAAGAGAAAACATAGCTCTCATGGAAAACGTGTCAGCAGACAGTGAAGCTTCTGGTTCAGACTCAGAATCTGACACTGAAGAGATATCTTTAGCAGCAAGGCTAAAACATCAATCATGGTACCTAGACTTTGGCTGCTCTCGACACATGACGAGAAGAAGGCATATGTTCCAAAGCCTGGAACTTAAACCTAGAGGCTACATGGGCATTGGAGGCAACCAAAGAGGAAAGATCATTGGCTTTGGAACAGTAGGTAACATAAATCTTCCCTCTATAAATAATGTACTGCTAGTTGATGGATTAATGCATAACATGTTACCCATAAGTCAATTAAGTGATAACGATTATGATATAATCTTTAATCAAAATTCATGTAAAGATGTTAGTCAGAAAGATGGAACTATCCTGTTTAATGGAAATAGGAAAAACAACATTTATAAAATAAAACTTTCTGAACTTAAGAGTCAGAACGTAAAATGCCTTCTTTCTGTTAACAATGAGCAATGGGTCTGGCACAGAAGATTGGGGCATGTTAGTATGAGAAGAATATCTCAGATTAACAAACTCAATCTGGTCAGAGGACTTCCTAATTTGAATTTCAGCTCAGATGCTCTGTGTGAAGCGTGTCAGAAAGGCAAATTTTCAAAACCTGCTTTTAAATCTAAAAACGTTGTTTCCACCTCTAAGCCATTAGAACTTCTGCACATAGACCTATTTGGACCAGTAAAAATTGCGTCTGTTAGTGGCAAGAAGTATGGGTTAGTGATTGTAGATGACTATAGCAGATGGATATGGGTAAATTTCTTAATACACAAGGACGAGTCACGCTCTGTGTTCTTTGCATTCTGTAACCAAGTTCAAAATGAAAAGGATCTTAGAATTGTCAAAGTCAGAAGTGATCATGGTGGAGAATTTGAAAATAAATATTTTGAATCTTTTTTTAATGAAAAAGGCATCTTGCATGACTTCTCTTGTCCTAGAACTCCCCAACAAAATGGAGTTGTAGAACAAAAGAACAGAACATTGCAAGAAATGGCCAGAACCATGATCAATGAGACTAATGTTGCTAAGATCTTCTGGGCAGAAGCAATTAACACAGCGTGCTACATTCAAAATAGAATCTCTATAAGACCTATTCTAGAAAAGACTCCATATGAATTGTGGAAGAGCAGAAAGCCCAACATTTCCTATTTCCATCCGTTTGGATGCACTTGCTTTATTCTGAATACAAAAAATCATCTGAACAAGTTTGACTCTAAACCACAAAAGTGTATTATGTTAGGATACTCTGAACGCTCAAGAGGGTATAGAGTATACAATAAAGAAACACATATTGTTGAAGAGTCAATCAATGTTAGATTTGATGATAAGCTTGACTCTCAAAAGTCAAAGCAGAATGAATTCCTTGCAGATATAGAAGTTAAATTCACAGGTACTGAAGACAAATCATCAGAAGATCTCAACAGAGATGCTCCAACAATGTTAGAAAGAAATGCTACAAGAAATCCAGCACCTTCAGTTGATCAAATTCAGAAAAGGCTATCCAGAAGCAGCATAGCTCACCCAGAAGATAAAATACTGGGAAAGAAGGATGATCCAATCAGAACAAGATCAACATTCAGAAACTCTGAAGAATCCATCATGGGACTGGTCTCTCTGATTGAACCAACAACAATTGATGAAGCGCTTTTGGACAATGACTTGATTCTGGAAATGCAGGAGGAATTAAATCAGTTCACCAGAAATGACGTATGGGATCTGGTTCCCAAACCAAAAGGATTCAACGTCATTGGAACAAAGTGGGTGTTTAGAAACAAACTGAATGAGCAAGGAGAAGTCATCAAAAACAAAGCACGACTGGTGGCACAAGGTTATAGTCAGCAATAGGGGATAGACTATACAGAAACCTTTGCTCCAATCGCCAGGTTAGAATCTATCAGACTCTTAATTTCATTTGCTGTAAACAATGGCATCACTCTGTATCAGATGGATGTCAAAAATGAATTCCTAAATGGCTATATAGATGAAGAGGTATACATGCACCAACCCCCTGGGTTTGAGAATTCCAAACACCCAGAATATGTTTTCAAACTAAAGAAGTCACTCTATGGTCTGAAACAAGCTCCCAGAGCATGGTATGAAAGACTAAGTAACTTCCTGTTAGAAAAGGAATTCACCAGAGGGAAAGTGGACACAACCTTGTTTTGTAAGTAATTTAAGAATGACATTTTAGGGTGTCAGATTTATGTAGATGAAATTATCTTTGGATCCACTAAACCATCTCTGGGAAGAGAGTTTGCTGAGTGCATGCAGACAAAGTTTGATATGAGCTTAATGGGGGAACTCAAATTCTTTCTAGGCATTCAGATAAACCAAACTCCAGAAGGAACTTACATTCATCAGAGAAAATATGTCATAAAACTTCTGAAGAAATTTGATCTCTCAGAATGTAAGCCCTCAAAGACTTCAATGCACCCCACGTGCATTCTGGAAAAGGAAGAGGTAAGTAAAAAGGTAGAACAGAAAGTATACAGAGGTATGATTGGTTCTCTCATTTATCTGACGGCTTCAAGGCCTGACATTTTATTCAGTGTTTGCTTATGTGCTAGATTCCAATCAGATCCTAGAGAATCTCACTTAACAACAGTTAAGCGAAATTTCAAGTATCTGAAAGGTACTACTAATCTGAGTTTGTTTTATAGAAAATCCAATGAATACAGCTTAGTAGGATACTGTGACACTGATTTTGCTGGAGACAGAGTAGAGCGTAAAAGCACTTCTGGAAGCTGCTAGTTTCTGGGAGAGAATCTGATCTCATGGACCAGCAAGAGACAGTCCACAATAGCATTATCAACAGCAGAAGCTGAATACATAGTAGCTGCTAGATGTAGCACTCAAATGCTCTGGATGAAAAGTCAACTTGAAGACTTTAACATATTTGAGAGTAACATTCCTATCTTTTGTGATAACACTTCAGCTATATGTCTCAGTAAGAATCCTATTTTTCATTCTAGGGCTAAGCATATAGAAATAAAACATCACTTTATTAGGGACTATATTCAGAAAGGAATTCTCACTTTAAAATTCATTGACACAGACCATCAATAGGCTGATGTATTTACAAAACCTCTTTCTGAAGATAGATTCAATTTCATTCTGAAACATCTCAATATGAAGTTATGCCCATAATAAAATGTTTTATTTACATATCTTAACCCTCAGAACTTTATTATTTTCTGTGAACAACTGATCAACCTGTCTTCAGAGTTTATAAGTACAGATTGCCTCAGAATCTATCCATGAAGATCTGAGCATTTCATTTCAAGGATAGAGGCGTGCAGTTCACATCATCAAACACTTGTCATCCTCTCACCAGCTACCTTCTGAGGCTGAACACGTGTTCAATTTCTGAAGGGTCCAAGGCTCTAATTGGATGCATTGATACACTTGCCAGTGGTAAACCGTTTAAATATCTTTCTGAATCCCCTAATCTCAAGTTTCATTAATGCATTTAATCATTACATTATTTTCTTACTTACTGCTTAAGTTTTCTAAAAACCTATTTAAACTCAAATTCACTATTTCATTCATTCACTTTTACTATCTTCTCTATTCACTCTCGTTTCAAGTTTCGTTTTCAAAACCCTTTTCATTTTCTCCAACAAACCCGTGTGAACAATGGCTTCTTCATCAAACCTCAAAAATCTCAATGCTCCTGATTTTGCATCAACGGAACAGTATGAAGAACCCATCAGGACGCTTCTCACCCCTGTTGATAACCTGGAAGTTCTCTCAGAACTGATCATTGATTTTGAGAGTCTAAAAGAAAATGGGTTCAATCTCTATGAAGACGTGACTGCTCAAAGTTGGAACAGGTATTTTGACCGGCTGGTGGGTCCAACGTTTCCTATTCTCGTCAAAGAATTCTGGATTCACGCTACATCTTCTAACCACCAAGTTACTTCTTATGTTATGGGGAAGAAAATCGTGATTACAGAAGATCTTATTTGGAAGCTCATTGGATACAATGGTGGTGGAGTCAGATGCATAGACATGGAAGAAAGATGTTCTGACCTAAAATCAATTGCCAAGGAAATTTTCACTTCTGGTTAACCATCAAGAAAAATCAGAGATTTGAAGGATCATCACAGAATCTGGGCCAGAATCATTCTGGATGTATCAACCACAGAAATCCCACAAGCTCTCCTGATTACATCAACATTGATCAGCAGTTTCTGATCTATTTCATTGCAAAGAAGATAAAGATTAATCTTCCACACTTGCTCTTCAACCATCTCAGAACGAGTGTGAAAGAGACCAGAGAAGAAGAAAGAACTAAGAGGGATTGGATTCCCTTAGGAAGACTGATATCGGATATTCTAACAGAAAATAGGCTGATAGAATACCTGATAGAGGCTCAAGAAATAAGCACTTTGGAAGCAACTGCTGGGAAGCCTCTGAACGTAAAGAATCTGAAGAAAATGAAGATCATTGAGAACATTCAGAAGGAACCAACTATTGCTTCTCATGAGACCATTACTTCAAGGAGGATACCTCTGAAGGATTTTCCTCTATTCTATGAGATAGACAGCAACCCAGAAGTCATAGTCAAATACCTTGAAGCTTGCAAGGCTGATGGGTCTGCTCCAGAAATAAACATTCAAGATCTGCACAGGCCAGCTCCAGAGGTTATGCTAAAGAAATCCAAGAAGAGGAAAGCAGCAGGAGAAGGATCCTCTCAGAAGAAACCTAAAGCTGCGAAAAAGAAAGGTAATCCATCTTCTGTTTCTATTATAGAATCAATTGTTGTTACAACATCTGAAACCAATCCCCCTCAACATATAGAAAATCCTTCACCACAAACTTTTGAAGATTTTAATATAGAGTTTGATCCATCTGTAACTCTAGGAAATTTTGTGAATGAACCTTACTCCCCCAATCAAAATACAAACCCAGAACCTCATCAACCAAAACTTGCAAAAGTTCTATATGATATTGAACTATTTGATTCAGACTTTCAATCTCCACTCCCAGAAAATCCAAACTATAAACAACTCCCAGAAAATCCAAACTCCCAACAACAACCAGATAATCCTCAACCACTCTCGCCAGAACATCTAAATCCCAACTCACCACAAACAGAAAATAGATACACTCTCTCTACCTTCTGAAAACCCATCCTCTGTAATTCCTGAACCAGAAAATCAACACACCTCCACAAACCAATCTGAAGACTCTCCTTCAGATTCTGATACCACAATCCAAATTCCTAGAATAACAGAACCTCTTGCGATTTGCATGCCTCTCACTATTCATGACATTCCAGAAATTCCTTCATCCCTTGATTCCACACCACCAAACTCCCCTAACAGACCAATTCTAATTCCTGAATCTCCCACTCCTTCACCCATAAACCATCCAACTGACAACCTCAGAATTGTAATTGATCCACAAGTGCTGGACAAACTAGCTTCCACCTCTCGCAAAATTGCCATTCCCAAACCTAAACCAAAATCAGATGTAGGTAAGAGTCTGTTGATTTTTGAAACAGAAATGCAGGCATGGATCAATTCTTTGAAGCAAGCAAGCCTAGAGATTTCTAATCATGTTGCTTCTGACTTTCTCTAGGAAAGATTCAGAAAATGGCTTAACGCTGAAATTCTGAAGCTGAAGGAATTGGGTTATGAAAAGGCTCAGTAGAACTTCAGTGATCAGCTGAAATCTTTTCAAGATCAAGTTCTGAGTCAATGGTGTAAGAAATAAATTCTTCGGCTGGATAATGCTCCCTGGAAAGAGCATCATCCTTCAGAAGTTGCTGAACCAGATTCATATAGTCTCTCCCTGAATACTGCTCCAGAAGACATGACCGCAGCAGAAGAAGTGGTTCATTCAGAAGAATCTGCAGAATGTTCTGAACAGCATGCAACCCCTGAAGAGACACCATCTTCCTCTCTAGTCATGCAAACTCTGGAAGAGTTGAAGAAAGAGAATGCTCTAATCCATGCAAGACTGACAAGGAAGAGGATACGAACAAAGAGATCAAAGGGATTATGGATAAACAAGAAGATACTACAAAGGAAATTAAAGATATTCTAGGAAAGCAGGAAGAGTCAAGCACTCAGATCAAGAGCTTGTTGGAAGTGTTATTCACGTGCCTTCCCCCTCCTTCTTAGATTTTTTTAAAAAACTCTTTATCTGTAATTTTTATCTTTACCTCCTTGTTTCTGAAACTTGTCATTGCATTATGTTTTTAATATAATTCATCTTTTTTACTCTGATTATATTTTTTTTTGATACTTGACAAAAAGGGGGAGAAAGTAAGATATTTTCAATAATGGTATACCAGGACAAAAGTCTCAAACATTCTGAATTATTTAACCTCTACTTTTTGAAAAGTTTGAACAGGAACAAATTCTGATAGGAGATGCAGCAAAAACTCTGATGAGAAGGAACTTCAGGGAAGTAATTAACTCATGGGGAGTCTCTATTAAACTTTTTGTTCTTTATTTTTCATTGAAAATTCTAGTTTTTGTCATCATCAAAAAGGGGGAGATTGTTAGAACATAGTTTGATTCTACAACCCTTGATTAGAGTTTTGATGATAACAAATACAAAGAACAAATATGAACCCTAAAAATTATGTTATTTGGTATGCAGAAGTTCTGACCAAAGCAGCATCAGAAGTTAAGCTATAGAAGCTACACGCTGAAGTAATCAGAATTTGCGTTGAAGAATGATAATCAGAACCTGCGCTTAAGTGAAGTAAACTCTGATTCTAAACAGAAGGAATATAATCTAAGGCATCAATGTTCTGAAGCATCAGCAGCTGGCAAGGATATAAGATTCTGAAGCGTTACTTTACAATCAAGACAACATCAATTACAACGGCTTCTTTCAGACATGATCTTCTCAAAATGGAAACTGCGTTAATGACCATTATCACGCTTAAAGTTGGACAGAATTCCATTGCCTATAAATACAAGCTTAGAGATCAAATCATTCACGATTTGCCAACACTACTGCAATACATTTTCAAAACGCTGCAAGCTTACTCATCTCTATTCCACGCTCTAAATTTGTGTAAAATATCACAATTGTGTTTTTCACTTCTTCAGATAATACACTGCCGCATGGAGACTACCACAACCTAGAGGGTAGATAATACAGAGAAATTGTGCATTTATCACGAACTAGAGGATAAATGACATGAGAATAAACTAATGTATTCATCACGACCTAGAGGATGAATAACATAAACCTGACAATTTTCATACCTACCACAACCTGGAGGATAAATGATTGAAAAGTTTGTGCATTTACCACGACCTAGAGGATAAACGACACGAGTATAAACTTATATATTCATTATGACATAGAGAATAAATAACATAATTCCGATAATTCACACACCTGCCACAACCTAGAGGATAGATGTTTGAAAAGTTTGTGCGTTTATCATGACCTAGAGGATAAATGGCACGAGGGTGGTCTTACATATTTATCACGACCTAGAGAATAAATAATATAATCCTGAAAATTAACCTACCTATCACAACCTAGAGGATAGATAATTAAAAAAGTTTTGGTAATCGAATCTTAGATAACTAGACTAAAGATAAGACCAAAGTTTACCGGTTGTGTCTGTTCTCAACCAAGGTATTTGTTTGTTTGATGGACCAGATAATCCAATGATGGGCCCCAAGAAAGTTTGTAGTTTAACCAAAATGGATTTTCAAAAATGCCATGTACGATGTATATGCATAATGTCTTAGATTGATATGGAACCCAAAATATATGTGCACTAAGTATTTTATATATGCCCCAAATGTATATGCACCAAGTGTTTGTATATGCCCCAAATGCTTGTTGTAATTTTTTTTAATATTCTTTCTTGTTAAACCATTGGTTTTGTGTCACCGACTCCCCAATGTTGTATGATGTGTTGTAGTGGTATTTTTGAGTGGATAAGGTGAATAAGTGTCGGTAAGATTTTGATATTTATATTGCAGGTGCAGGCGTAGATGTGGTTGTAGTCGTGAATGTGGTTATAGTCGTAGGCATGGACATATACGAGGATATAGACGTGGACGTAGGCATGGACATGGTCGTGGATTTTATTTCGATGTTTTTTTCTAACCAACATGATTTCTGATGTTTTATCGAATTCTTTTGTTTGTTTTATTAAATCCCCAAAATGATTTCAACGCAGTATTCACAAGAAATAATCGTAGTATTTTGCAAACACGTCGGAAAAAGAAAAGAAAAAACACAAATTGAAAAGATTGAAAAAGTAAATGTTGTATTGATAAACATGCCTTTGAGTAGGAAAGAGTACAATTTGCAATTCCTTGAAAGAGGTAATTACATAAAGTTTAACAAAAATTGAAAATGGTAATGAAAATGATAATTGCTATTGTTTTTTCTCCAATGTCCTTTTGATAGTTCCAATATCCTTTGCTTCTAGGTCAAATGATTTGGAATAATCCCTCTCTGTTGTACCCCAAAATGTTCCCTCCCATTTTCACACAAGACATACTCCTAGAGATTCTCACTTGCTCAAAGGTTGACCAAGAATTGACCAGACAATTCTCTTCCTAAGGCAATGAGCCCCTAACTAGGGTTTCAATTTTCATCAAGATGGTTGATCTCCAAGGATCCCAAATGTTCTACATTATCCTAATATGCCCTCAAAATCATCCATGCAAAGTTTCATGCCTTGCTCAACAAGTTTGCACAGTCAATTGCTCAAGTATTGGAAAATCAACTATGCTAGGTCAAAAGTCAACTGTGGCCCATGTACAGTCAAACTTCAAGATTTTTGTTCAACATCAACATTTAGAAGTGATATCCATCATTTGATCAAGGGTTGATCATGATTCCTTAAGAAATGCTCCTAACCCATCAAAAGTCAAAAATGGCAAATTAGGGTTTCTATAGGAAAAGTCAACCAAACTTTGACCAAGCATAACTTTCTCACACTTTATCATAAATTTTCCAACCAAATCTCATTTTGAATAGAATTCAATGCCCTACAACTTCTCTCCAGCCTTCATGTTCAAGAAATGCACCATTTGAAAGATACAAGTTCATACATTACAGGTCATTTTTAGAAACCCATTAAAATCCACTTTTTGCCAAGACCTTTAACATCAAGATAACATCTTCAAATGCAAATTTGGTTAAAAGAGGTAATGAAGTAGACATCTTGTGCTTTTCAAAAACTACATAATCATCATCATGAGATAAAATTTGAGCAAGTTATGGCTTGCCCAAGTTGGGGAAATTTTGGAAATTTCAAGAATGGTGCATTGAGAAAATTTAAATATTTGGGTCAATGGACTAACTTTTTAAAATTCAAATATCTTCCTAAGATTATAGAGGACCCTTAATATCATTTTTCATGGTCTTACCATTTTTAGCTATTTTTTTACATATTTATTTTCATTTATTTCAAATAAATATAAAATAAATGGTACAAAATAATTGGGAATGGGCCTTGACCGTTGGGCTTGTGTTTTGTCTTGGCATGAGGTCCACAATCACGTACAAATGGTGTCCAGATTCACTCATCATCAAAAATGGCATGAAATCACAAATTATGGCATTTTTTTCAAATATGGATCATGGATTAAAAGAAATGTTTATGGCCATGATTCTTTCCATTCAACCTTGTCTCCTCATTCTACCTTATATATACCTCATGTTAGAAAGCCAAACACGCACACATATAGCCTGAAAGAAGCCACACGAAATTTGCAAAAATCCACCAAAGTTGTCAAAACTGAAACACAATTTGTAGGGACTTTCAACTCAAACTAGAAATCATACGTTACTCCTGAAGTTCCCAGAGACCAGATCTAATCGTTCTCAAAGCTTGCAAAATCCCAGATCATAAGATCTTGATCTCACCGTTTGGTAAAATTTCCTTGATCTCGAACTCCCAAAATACTTGATTTAAATCCATAATGATCATATATACGTGTTGCTGCTAACATTTATGCATGTTTGAACGTATTACATGTAAAGATAAGGCCATGGATCACAGGGTACCATTTCTAAGGTTCTAGAACGGTTATGCTTTGAACAGGATGTTGTAGGACTTTTTAGGCCAAACGGCCACCACCATTGAACTCGCGGCATACGAAATAAGGGGGGGGGGGGGGGGGTAGCCTTAATCTCAAGCCTTGATTTTGCTTTGTCCATGTTTTAGGGTTTTGAATGGCCGGAGAAGGTGACCGGAGTTTAACTCTGGTACCTCTGAAATGTTGACTCTGGCAAGCCATCGTGCCTCTCCTCCATTGGACCATTCGAAACTAGCACGCGTTTTTTTCATTTCTAATATATCTAACCAATGTTCCTTTATTATATTATTGTTTTGGTTATGTAAACGAATGATCATACAACTCAATTGGCAAAGGAACGGGTGTGTGAGAGAGAGGACCTGGGTTCGAATCCCAGGTCCAACATTTTCCATTTTATTAATATTTCATACAAGATCCAGCATTCCACATGGCCAGAAGTGTATCATGGACCACCAATCTGAACCATCAGATCATAGCTAATTCAGATCCAATGCATGATGTTGTACCCCAAAATTTTCCCTCTCATTTCTCAAAGGATCATCCTGGAGCCTCCAGTCTGCTTCCATCCAATTCCAAGCCTTGAATTACAAATTTTCCAAGGATGTCATTCACAAGGGAAAAATGGTCATTTACACATTGAAAAGTCAAACTTTGACTTTTGGATCAAAATCAAGTTTCAAGAATCATATTTCATAAAGACATGTTGAAATATGAAGTTTGTTTCATCAAGAAATTCCAAAGTCAAAATTACTTTGGAAAAGTCAAAATTCTAAATACTTAGAATTTTTCTAAGTGTTTAAGAAATATGACAAGCTTAGAATTTCTGACCAGATTTTCACCATGATGCAAGCTAATTCTGGAAGAACTTCTAACACAAGAGTTTTAGATCCCAATGAGACCTAAAACATTCCAGAACATAACTTCTTCAAGAAAATGCTGGAATTTCAAGTTATACGTCTTCAAAGACACATCCCTGAGACTTAAAAACTTAGTAAATTCTGAGCATTTTCAAATCAGAATTTGGTTACACTTTTTGAGCCAGTTTTCATGTAGGTTCAGTCAGAATTTGCAAGAGTAATTTAAAGAGGGCTTATAAAGCATGTTATAAGCTGTCCGGAAAGTCTGAGAACTCACTCACAACATGCTGGAGCAAAGAGATTCAAGGATCAGAAGTTGGACGTTTGTTCTAAGTTGCACTGATGCTGAACTTCTGACCCAGATTTAAGCTATGATGCATAATCTCATATTGCAGGATTTCTGGTTGATAAATCTGATTATCATTTAATGCTCACAACCAGGTTTGAGTTTTTATCCAAAGGATTTCCCCACGTGTGGCATAAAAGTACATTGTTGTCCTTGAAAAAGCAAACTTTTGTACAAGAGTATGCTGGGCCCATGCTTTGCTTTTGCTTCTGAGGGTACTTTCCCTTAATTCATGCTTACAAATCCAGCTTAGGCACAACTAAAAGCTGCTAACCACCATACTTGTTTAACTTGCTTCAAGAACAAGCCAACACGCTAGCATGATGGTGATACTTTTGACTTCTCCAAGCTACAAAATTCTAGCCTATAAATTGAACTTCATTTTCAATTGTGAAGGGGGACGGTCGGGGAAAAAAGGATTGAAAAGGAAAATCTTTGAAACCTTACTAAAAATTCCAGGAATTCGAAACTGCAATCACAAATACAAAACCTGCTAGTTTTTGATTTTTGCTTTCAAACACCATTTTCCTTCAAGTGTTTCTTGACCAAATCTTCCATACAGTTTCTAATATACATTTAGTAGTTGGCCTAACTTCTGTTTTCAGACTGTAACATATTCTCCATCAGTCTGCACCTCAAAAGTCATAACTTTATTTCTTGTTTGTTCTAGAATTTTCCAGCCACTCATAGCCCAAGTTAAAGATTGTTCCAACTTGCTGAGCACATGAGGAGGCTGATCAGAACATTACAAGCAGTCAAAAAATTTTCTAGCTGCAAGGTAAGTTTCTGTTGACTCTCGTCATATCACTTAAATATTGTTAGACTTTCATGTTAAAAATATGATGTAGATATCTTGATTCTGATGCTGTACATATTCATAGATTTCATGTATTTTTCTGCCTAAGTAGGGAGAATATCAGTTCAGAACTTCTTAAGGAAACTAGGATTAGCAGATACATGCTTGTTTCTAGTTTACAGTCTTGACATTTTTTATGTTTCTGAAACCATGATGGAAACCTGGCATAATTGATATGTTTGTGTTTTCTGTTCTGTTACGAAATGACCAAGTTGCAGATGTTTTGATTAGCTTGAAGAAAAAGATGGAATTTATCGTCAGAGTTTACTTTGTAATACATGTTTATGCTTTTGATTCTAATACCGGATGTACAACCACCCCATTGGTAGAAAGTGTGCACGCATAAGACATTAGTGCTAAGGGTCCTGGGTTCTAGCCCCAGAAGCATCTTTTTTAGGTTTATTTAGTGACATTTTCACCCATTTATCTGTCAGACCATATTCCTAAATCATAACTTCTAGACAGCCTTACCCAACAGCATTATCACCTCACTCTCTCAAATAACCAGAACTTCTTATATGCCAGTGCCATTAGAACTTGTAGATTCCCAGCTGTACCAGAGTTCCTAGACTCCCTCAACAATCAGAACTTCCTGGTTTTCCTTTGTTCTCGGCAACCTCAGAACTTGGTGTACCCAGACCTAGAACTTCTGACCTTTTACTTTCCTACTAACATTTTCTCTCTTGCAGTGTAGTAGAGTTAGAACTTCTGTTCCTTCTAGTTTCAGCAGCATGCTGATTCTGACTCCCTTTTATCTTATTTATCTTATTTTAACTCTAATAACCAATTTTTTTTATATATTTATATACTTTATTTTATCCTTTTTTTTAAAAGAAAAACTCAAAGATCAAAAATGTTTTCGTAAGCAAACTTATTTCTTTTTAACAAAAATAAAACTAGTCCATTTTTCAATTTTTGTACATTATTTCAATATGGTTGTAATAGATAAGTAGGACTTTAATTTCTTGCAATCCCTATTTGTAAATTTGTACATCATATCCCCTTAATGATGTAATAGTGTAGGACTTTACTTTTCCGTGTTTTATTGATTTCATATGTTGCTAGTAATTAGGTGTATATGGCAAGATAAAATCAACAAATAGACAACCCAAAAATCAAAGACTAAATGCATGCAATCAAACACACTATTCACACATGCACCCCTTAGGGTAATCCCACTTGTTTCTTCAGAAAAATAGTCATGTCCCTCGAACATGGGCATTTTAGCAAAGACCCTCGATAAAATATCATAGTCACTCGATGACCCTCGATGTTACCTTCGGTAAAACGATGTAGTCCCTAAAAGACTTTGCTAAAACTTCCCATATGTTGCCTTCTATGACTATATAAACGTCCTACGCCCGTCCCTTCACATCCAACAATGGGGCTTCTTACCTAAACAATGGTGAGATAGCAACATCCAAAGGAGGAAGAAAAGAACATTTAAAGACCTTTTGAGTAGGTAGGTTACTTTTAGTTGCTCGCATGCTCACAACAAAAAACATCTTATACACAAACACCTTTTGAAACATTTTCAAAAGACAAAACACTTTGTACGCGTTCTTATAGAGATGAGAACCATTACAAAGACACTTTTCAAAATAACTTTCAAAAACACATTCCACAAATACCTCTTTGAACTATTTTCAAAACAACACTTTGTACGCGTTCTTATAGAAACGAGAACCATTACAAAGACATTTTCAATATAATTTCAAAAACCACACCACAAGCACATTTTCAAACAAAAGCAAGTGATCTAGCAAGCAACTAAGAGCCCGTAGATAACTATGGATGAAAAGGGTGCTAACACCTTCCCTTTTCATAACCTACCCCCCGAACTCAAGAAAACTTCTCTAAAGGTCTTTCCTATTTATTTTCAGCCTTTCCTTATTGGATAAAAGAAAAGTAGGTGGCGACTCTTGCTAACAGCAAAAATTGCAACCAAATGCAAAACACCCAAGTCAGTTCTCCCACCATGTTACAGAACTGGCGACTCTGCTGGGGAGAGGATAATGATCCTAAAACTAGGGTTACCTTAGGGTTAAATCACATTTACTTGCTTCCTTTGTTTGAATTGCATGCTTTACATTATGGTTCCTTGTTTGGGTTTGTTTTGATCCTCCACCCGGATCTGGGGAAACATTTTAGGTAAGTAGCAAGAGATCATGGAAACTGTGCGGGGTATACCGACATGGTTGAAGCGATGGCTACATTGATGCAACACTTTGATTGGTACCGGTAGCCCTTGAGCTAATCAAGGAGAATACGGGGCCACTGCATGGTGTCATAAAGCGTCAATTGACCTTAGAACCTTTAAATGAACAACTTTGGAATTAGGACGTAGCGAGATGGCCGTTTTAGGTGTATTCCCAAAGTCGGCAGATACTCGATGCTACACTCATTGAGACTTGACTCCTGAGTTTTGTTTGGTTTCGAGTCAATCGCCTATCGAACGAAGTTTGTGAGAAAGGTTGGTGATATTGAGATCCCTTAGAACTCGGTTACTATTTATAGGACAGGTTGAACCAATACAAATTCAAGAGGGTACTACCTTAAAACCCATGCAAGCCTTAAACCTAAGGTCTCTTGTGTGATTTTCTTGTGTTATCTGTAATTTCTTAGCATAATCATGACATCATAACATGGAATATCATACTAACCATTTCAAGGATTTTCTGGGGACTTATCTTTGTATTGTTTTGTAGGACATGACATCCGCTCGCATGAACACTATCCAAATCAACCTTGTAAAAGTGCATCCTCAACTCAAGGAGTTAGCATCAAGGATTCCTGAAATCTCTCCCTTCACTGAAAAACATGGTCGACTTCTCAACTTGGTCACTTCAACCCCTGATGAAGAAATGTTAAAGGTGCTCTTTCAGTTCTTTGACCCGTTGCACCACTACTTCACTTTTCCTGATTACCAGCTAGTGCCTACTATGAAGGAGTTTTCTCAATTATTGGGGGGTACCTATCCTTAATCAGCTACCATTCAACGATACGGAAAGAGACCCAAAGCCTGAAGAGATTGCTCATGATCTGTCTTTACAACGGCCTGACGTTGTGGCAAACTGGGAAACCAGAAGAAGTGTCCAAGGATTTCCAGCTAAGTTTCTATTTGAGAGAGCCCAATATTTTTGGGATAGCCTGGATTTACAAGCTTTTAAGGAGGTGCTGGACCTTCTCATCTATGGGATGGTATTATTCCCTATCATAGACTAAATCATAGATGTGAATGCAATTAAGGTTTTTCTGTCACATAATCCGGTGCCTACCTTACTTGGGGATATTTTACACTTTCTGTATACACGCACTCTAAAGAGAAGAGGGAACTTTCTGTGTTGCACTCCTCTGTTGGCGAGGTGGTTTATTTTGCACCTTCCTCGGTCTACTTTGAAGAATGAGCAGGGTTTAAAATGGTCTCGTAGGTTGATGTCCCTTACATATTCAGATATTCATTGGTGTTCGCGATCCTCAGAGAATGTTACCATCATTGATCGTTGTGGGAAATTACCTAATGTCCCTCTCTTAGGCATTAGGGGTGGAATCACTTATAATCCTTGTTTAGCATTGCGATAGTTTGGTTATGTCAGAAGGGATGGTCCTCATGATGCACTCGTCCAAGGAATCATCTTTGACTATGAGAATGATGTTCAGGTTTATTGCAAAAGGTTCATTCGAGCTTGGAGCATGATAAACAGAGTTGACAGCAAAAATCTGGGGCACAAGAATTCCATCCCTCTTGAGCCTTACCTCAAATGGTTACGAGCTCGTTCTCAATGTCTTATGATGCCTTACCCCGCCATCTTACCTGTGATTATGGAGCCAACTGCTGAGGGAGACACTCCTTGCGTTGTTCCTCATCCTGATACGCCAACTGATTTTGAGGAGCTACAGAAATCCTGGATCCAACTTAAAGAAGAGCGGGATACTTTCGAAGCCCAATTCTACGCCAGTGAGAAGAAAGTTCTGGAACTCACCAAGCAACTTCACGAGGAACGAAATCTTAACGCCTACATCGCACCAAAGAGGATACATTTAACTTTTTTATCTTAGGAGTTTTGTAAGCCCAAGATGGCATGATGTACTCAAACTTGGATATATTAATATAACGTGTGTTCCTTTTTTGTCTAAAGAAAATTTAAATCCCTAATTTCCTTGAAGTCATTTGCATATGCATCGTCATTCATCATAACAAAAACAGGTTTTTTACAACAGGTATCCTTATCTTTCTACTATTTATTTCATTGATATGGATATGGAACAGACCATAAAAGATCTTCATGCACAGAACCCTAAGTTTCAACAAATGTTCTTGATTCTGGAAAAAGGACAAGAGGAGTTAAAAACTCTGCTGATCAAAGAAAAGAAGAAGAAAGCAAATTCGCCGGTGTTTTAAATCTGGGAAGAAGGTTCCAAGGACCATCTAGACGGACCCTAGACTTCACAACATCATCGGGTGAAGGGGACAATCAAGAAGGGAAAAACAAGGAAGTGACTGACCATCCAGACTCCAAAAAGGAAGAAGAGGTTGATTACTCTGAAGAGCAGTATCCTCCAGCTGATGACAAATACCAACAGTTGGAAGATCTCCTAAATGCTATGGAGATCCAGAGGGTACCCGGATTGGATTTTAAAGAGTCAGGACTTGTCTGAGGGGTTGTCATACCACATAAATTCAAGGTCTCTAGTTTCACTAAATATGACGGTGTCTCTTGTCCAAAGTTACATTTAAGGTCATACGTCAGGAAAATCCAACCCCATACTGCCGATAGGGACCTGTGGGTACATTTCTTCCAAGAAAGCCTGTCAGGGACACAATTGGATTGTTTGTATCAGTTGGAAGGAACCAATATTATCAATTGGGAAGACTTGGCTTCCACCTTTTACAAATAATACCAGTATAATACTGACTTAGATCCAACTCGGACATAATTGCAAGGCATGTCCATGGGCACAGATGAGAGTTTCAAAACCTATGCTCAAAAATGGAGGGATCTCGCGGGAAGAGTCCAACCCCCTCTATCTAACAGGGAATTGGTGGATATGTTCTTAGGCACGCTATCTGGCCCTTTCTTCAAACACCTAATCGGAAGCTCCTCTGCTGGATTTACCGAATTAATCATGACTGGCGAATGAGTAGAAGCGGGTATAAGAAGTTGAAAAATTCAAAGAGATGCATCCTCGAGCACGTTGAAGAAACCATTTGCTGGGAAGAAAGAGGTTGGTTCTGTGTACCATCAAAGGAATCAGGACAGAACTGAACACCGTCCAGCGATAAGGGATGTCATGATCTCTAAGCCTGCACCTACTCAACAAAGGAATAGTCAGCCAAGAACAAAAAGGCAGGTAAGACAATTTACCCGGATAAATATGAAGCTGTCTCAAGTCTTTCCACATATATTTATATCTAATCTGGTAACCTTGCGGGAAGCTTCGAAGAATCCCAACACTTCCTCTCCCTGTTATAACCCAAATGCTCGTTGTGCTTACCATTCAGAAAGTCCAGGTCATGATACAAACGACTGTTGGGCTTTGAAAAACAAGGTGCAAGACCTTCTCGAGGAAAAGGAAATTGAATTTGACGCCCCTGAGATCCCAAATGTTATCACTGCTCCTATGCCCAAGCACGACCGTGGTGTTAACACCATTGAAGATAATATATTTGTTACTATTATTGATGAACTTGTTACTCCTCTCCTGACCGTCAAGAGGAACCTGTTGAAGGCCAGTTTATTTTTGGGCTGTGGCGAAGGTTTCCACCTCTGTTTATCTCTACCGGCTGGTTATCATTTATTGAAGGCAGGTGTCCAGCGCCTGATGGATGACAAAGAGGTTTTGTTTTAAAAGACTCCCGTTCCAATCATATCTTACAAGGATGTTTCAATAATAACCATTTCCGCCAATCCTTCCTGGGTCTCCACCAAAAGACCTGTCAGGATTACATCTGTTCCGAAGGTGACTCCACTAATAATTACTATTCCAGGTCCAATCCCATACTCCTCAGAAAAAACTGTTCCCTGGAACTATGGGGGTGATGTCTACTACCACGGTGTCAAGCAAGATTGGCTGGCTGATGAAGACTCGATTTTTGAGAAGGCTGACCCCGACATTGGTAACATTGTGGGAACCACCAAAATAACCAGAGGTGGAAGAGTGTTCTCCCCTGAGATTTCTCCTCCAAAAGCTGTTACTGGTCCTATTATCATTCCTTCTTTTGTTCCTGCTGATCCTATTACTACAATTCTTGTGATTACCCCTGCTGACACCCCTATCATCGAGTCAATCGAGACTCAGGGAAAAGACATTTGATTGAACCTGTCCAGATGAAGGCACAACCAGTATCTATCCTAGAGGCTTCCAAGATGGATATGGAAGAAATTTTGAAAATTATAAAGAAAAGTGACTACAATGTAGTCGAAAAGCTAGGGCAGACCCCTTCAAAGATTTCTATGCTAGCTTTACTGTTGTGCTTCGAAGCTCATGCGAAGGCTTTGGTGAAATTTCTTAAAACTACCCATGTGCCACAGGAAACCTCTACGGACCAATTCGATGATTGTATGGCTAGTCTAACAGCAAATAATGGTTTGGGCTTTTTTGACGCTGATTTGACACCTACAGGGAGGAAACTCAATGATACGTTGCATGTCTCTGTCGAATGAAGGGGCATGACTTTGGCCCATGTCCTGGTAGATACTGGTTTATCATTGAACATTCTGCCTAAGAAGGCTCTGGATAGACTAGACTGTGAAGGGACCTTAAAACCCAGTAACATAGTGGTAAGGACCTTCGATGGTTCGAAGAGAATGGTGCACGGGGAGGTGGACATCCCCATCAAAGTTGGTTCTCAAACATTCGATTCAACTTTCTACGTGATGGATATCCGCCCTTCCTATTCTTGTTTCTTAGGCCGACCTTAGATCCATGGCACTGTCGCCATCACCTCTACGTTACATTAGATGTTGAAATACCCGATTAAAGGAAAGATCATCACTGTTCACGGGGAGGATGAATATATGGTAAGTCACCTGAACTCTTTCAAGTACGTGGAAATGGATGGTGAGTTCATTGAAACTCCGTGTCAACATTTCGAGGAGGTCCTACAAACAGTTGCGATATCCAAGACTCCAAAAGCTACCAGACCACCTTTGAAAATGGCCTTGTTGAAGGATGCTAGAGCAGCAATTGAAGAAGGTGAATGCATTATCTGGGGTCAACTTCTGGATATTCCTTACAAATCCAACAAATTTGGTTTGGGCTTCACCTCGGAGGCACAAAAGACAGTTCGACGAACTCGCACAGGGGGGAGGGGGGCACCTCTGTGTATCATCAATCAGGGAGTCAATACGGTGGAAGACGATGATGGTAACTGTGACCTGGACGAGTGGATCTCCCCAACCGTCAGCAGAGGAGTTAACAACTGGGAAGCCAAAGAATTTGTCCATATTACTTTTCTTCAAGAGTAATTGTCTTTTAATTTTTGTCATATTTGTAATAATTAAACAACTTAGACTTTAAAACCTTGTGTCTTACCCGAGACACAACGGTCCATTTGTGAGGGTTATTACTTCATCTTCATATGTCATCAATAAATCATGGACGTTTTTGCATGTAAATTTTTATGCTCATTGTTTTTCTCTTTTTTACCTTTATAATTTTTTGAAAAATAGTTATTCTCTTACACACACTCACATATCAAAATGCAGATCCACATCCGCTCAGGATCCCATGGGTAACGATTCTGCTATGGCTTATCATGACATTCAAAATCCAATCTACCAGGCCAAAGACGAAGGTGAGGAAGATTGTGAGGTACCAGGGGAACTAGCCAGTTTATTGCAACAAGAAGAAAGGACCATATAGCCCCACGAAGAGCCAGTGGAAAGAGTTAACTTAGGTATTGAAGAGGACAAAAAAGAGGTCAAGGTAGGTGCCAACTTGGAGCCTAGCGTCAAGAAGCGCTTAACTCAGTTACTACATGACTATGTTGAGATCTTTGCTTGGTCAATAAAGACATGCCAGGGCTTGACACTGACATCGTGGTCCACTGTCTTCCGATAAAAGAAGACTGCCCTCCGATAAAATAGAAAGTCCGTCGCATGAGGCCAGAAATGTCAGAGAAAATCAAGGCTGAAGTCATGAAGCAGTTCAACACCGGATTCCTAGCTGTCACCTCATATCCACAATGGGTCACCAATGTTGTTCCAGTGCCTAAAAAGGATAGTAAGGTACGTATGTGCATGGACTACAGAGACCTGAATAGGGAAAGCCCCAAGGACGGCTTCCCGCTTCCCCACATCGATATTCTGGTTGACAACACCACACAACATAAAGTATTTTCTTTCATGGACAGTTTCTACGGATACAATCAAATAAAAATGGCACCTGAAGACATGGAAAAAATGACCTTCGTGACACGATGGGGGTACATTTTGTTACAAGGTTATGCCATTCGGGTTAAAGAACGCTAGGGCAACCTATCAGCGTGCCATGGTAGCTCTATTTCACGACATGATCCATCATGAAATAGAGGTCTTTGTGGATGACATGATAGCCATATCTCAAACTGAAGAGGAGCACCTTGACCATCTGCAGAAACTATTTGAAAGACTGAAGAAATACAAACTAAGGCTGAATCCAAATAAATGCACTTTTGGAGTGAGGTCCGATAAACTCTTAGGATTCGTTGTCGGCGGAAAAGGTATCAAAGTGGACCCTGCAAAGGTAAAAGAAATACAAGAAATGCTCGCTCCTCGCACTGAGAAGTAAGTTAGGGGATTCTTAGGACGGCTGAACTATATCTCCCGGTTCATTTCCCATCTAACCGCTACTTGTGAACTAATCTTCAAATTACTGAAGAAAGATCAAGTGGTGGAATGGAACGACGACTGCTAGGGTGCCTTCGACAAGATCAAATAATATCTTCAAGAGCCTCCCGTTTTGATTCCGCCAGTCGAGGGAAGACCTTTGATCATGTATCTAATTGTCTTGGAAAATTCAATGGGGTGTGTGCTGGGGAAACATGACAAGTCTTGCTGAAAAGAGCATGCAATATACTACCTGAGCAAAAAGTTTACCGAATGTGAAACCAGATATTCACTCCTCGAGAAAACTTGCTGCGCTCTGGCATGGGCTGCTCGCCGGCTAAGACAGTATATGTTGACCCATACTACCTTATTAGAAGAATACATATTCGAGAAGCCCGCCCTCTCTGGAAGAATAGCAAGATAGAAGATGGTCCTGACTGAATACGACATTCAATACACTACCCAAAAAGCCATAAAGGAAAGTGTATTAGCCGATCACCTAGCTCATCAGGTTGTGGATGACCATAAGTCCATGAAGTTCGAGTTCCTAGATGAAGACATCATGTTGGTAGACAATTATGAAGAACTCACACCATATGACGGACCTGAACAAGGATCCCGATGGACCTTGGTTTTGGACGGAGCTTCCAACGCACTCGGCAACGGCATAGGCGCTGTGATCATATCCCCTGAAGGATGTCATACCCCCTTCACTACTAGATTGTGTTTCAACTGTACCAATAATATGGCAGAATATGAAGCGTGTATTTTGGGTCTCAAAGCTTCCATAGAATTGGGAATCAAGTCCTTAAGTGTATTTGGAGATTCAGCTTTAGTCATCAGTCAGATCAAAGGAGAATGGGACACGAAGCACCCTAATCTCATCCCTTAAAAATAACATGTGTTGACATTGATCCCACATTTTGAAGAAATTACCTTTGAGCATTTTCCAAGAGAGGAAAATCATATATCAGACACGCTAGCAACTATGTCATCCATGTTCAAAGTCAGTTGGGATAATGAGGCTCCTCAGATCACCATCGAGAGAATGGACGAACCAGCTTACTGTCATGAGATCGATGATGATAAAGTAATGGACAAGTCTTGGTTCCATGAAATTAAGAGATATCTCGAGGCCCAAGAGTATCCGGAGGGAGCTTCAGTCAATGACAAGAAATTCGTGAGAAGATTCTCTGCTAAGTTTTTCCCCAGTAATGGCATTCTCTACAAGCGCAACCACGACTCTACTTTGCTTTGATGCATAGACAAGAGTGAGGCAGAAAAGATTATGGCTGATTTACATGAAGGCACTTTCGGCACCCATTCTAGTGGGCACACGATGGCTAAATAGATCCTACGGGCAGGGTACTACTGGTCTACAATGGAAACAGATTGTCATCAGCATTCACGAACCTGTCACAAGTGTCAAATATATACTGACAAAGTACGTGTGCCTCCAGTTCCTATAAATGTCCTAACTTCTCCTTGGCCGTTCGTGATTTGGGGCATCGACATGATTGGAGAAATCAAACCTACAGCTTCTAATGGACACCGCTTCATCTTGGTTGCCATTGACTACTTCACGAAGTGGGTTGAGGCAGCATCCTTCGCTTCTGTCACCAAGAATGTTGTGGCCCGATTCATCAAGAAGAATCTTATTTGTCGATACAGTATTCTGGAGAGAATCATCAAAGATAATGGTATAAATCTCAACAATACTATGATCACTGCACTATGCGTGAAATTCAAGATCCAGCATCATAACTCTTCTCCTTACCGGCCGAAGATGAATGGCGCTCTAGAAGCAGCTAATAAAAACATCAAGAAGATCATACAAAAAATGACAGTAACCTACAAGGACTAGCATGATATGTTACCATTGCTCTCCACGGTTACCGTACCACGGTGCGCACATCAACATGGGAAACTCCCTTCTCCTTGGTATACGACATGGAAGCTGTTATACCAATTTAAGTCCAAATACCTTTGTTGCACCCCAAAATTTGCCCTCTCATATCTCTGAAAACGTTTCAAGAAAAATCTCCAAGTGGTTCAAGATTGCTCAAGAGTTGGACAATCAAATCATCTCCTAAGACAGTCAACCCCAAATTAGGGTTTTGTGTTGCATCAAGATCCTTGAGTCCAAATGACCTCAAGTTCTCCCCAATGTACTAATATTATCTCAATATCATCCATTCCAAATTTCAAGCCTTGTAGAGGAAGTTTGCTCAGTCAATTGCTCAAAGGGTCCAAAAATCGACTATGCTAGGGCAAAAGTCAACTATGACCTAAAAATAGTCAAACTTCAAGATTTTTTTGTCAACATTCTCATTTTGAAGGATATTTCATCATTTGATCAAGGGTTGATCATGATTCATCAAGGATTGCTCAAAATTCATCAAGACTCAAAAGTTGCTAAATTAGGGTTTTGTAGGAAAAGTCAACTCAACTTTGACCAAGCATAACTTTCTCATATTTTATTAGAAATAACACATCCAAAGCTCATTTTGAAGAGGATGAAAATTCCTACAATCCATCTTCATACCTCAAGATCAGAAAATGCACTCACAAGAAGTTACAAATTTGGACATTATAGGTCATTTTTGAAAGTCAACAAAAACACTTTTTTTTTCCAAAGCTTATAACTTGAGCATGGAAAATCAAAATGATATGAGACCAAAAAGGTTGGTTAAAGGACATCTCAAGATTTCTAAAACATCCAAGAACACTCAAAAAGTTCAAAATTGAAGAAGTTATGCATTGTTGAAGTTGGGCATTTTTGCAAAATTGCCAAAAGTCAACTATCCCCAAAACTTCAAATGTTGTCAAATGGGCCCATTCTTTTCCACTTGATTTGGTCTTTTCACATTCCACACGTGTCCTAGCCTCATACTTGTGACCATTTATCAATTTTATTATTTAATTTGATTTTTTAATGAATTATTTCATTTTAAATCAATTTAAATCAAATAAAATCCAAACATTGATTATTTGATCTCTTTTTGGCTATTTCAGGATTGAATCATCATCATCAAGTGAATAAAATTCATATCATACATTCCATGTGCAAAAAGATTGGATTTTTGGCAAAATTGGAAAGTTATCAATGGTGAATCAAATCAAATCTCAAAACATCAATGTGCAAAGATTCAAGACCCAAAAGTTGACCTAATACATTGCAGCATACATATACAAGCAAAAGCACACGAATTCAAGGGATAGAGGCTGCAAATAATCAAAAGCAAAACTTGAAAAATTGGCAAAAAGTGTGAAACTGAAATCTAGCTTGGAGGCACTTTCAGGACCTAACAAGCATCACAATCGCTTCCTAGCAATCCTCAGAAGCGAAACCAATCAGAATCACTCATTCTCTAGCCTCTAAAAGCACTGTAAGCATCCCACAAATCCTCCATGTTCTTGGATTCACAAATCTTTATTCTTGCATCCATTCTAAAAAACGATTGCATATTCTGATTCCTCATATCATTTGTGAACTTTCTGCAATAACCAATTTTATTTTCATGCTTTGTATCGTGAATCACCATTGAAGGGTTCTTTAGGTTTTTTTTAGGGCTTTCCATTACAGGAATAATTGGCTTGTGAGAAGGGTACCATCTTGTTCAGGGGAACAAGACGAGTTCATCCATGGTATCACCTTTCATTTATATGGCCTATGCAAGATTTTGGAGATGACATGGCTTATAGCTACGAACTAGCGTCCGTTGGTATAGGTTGAGAATGTTTTAGCCACGATCCAACAATAGGGACGATGGCATGGCATGTTCCAATTCGCTTATTCAAAAATAGTGCGCTTCATTTTATTTTCTGATCCATTAATTTGTTTTTTGTTTTATTATTATTATTATCCAATATCCTAACAACTAAAGCAGAATGGTCCAGTGGTCAAGGGGAACGCTCTCAAGGCATTGTGGGCTGGAGGTCAGGGGTTCGATCCCTGCCTTCAGCGCTTTGCATTTTCCTCTATTTTATCATGTAATCAGGTACAATTCAAGCGTGCAGCACATGCATACTCCCTCAAATCTCAAAGCGCCAGATGGCCCCAGGCCAGATCTGGTGGTCCAGATGGAACGTGCATCATACTCCCTAGTCAAAGTGCACACAGGGAATCAGGGAAAGTCAGCTAGGCCAACACAAATGGGCCTTGGAAATTGCTATCAAAACCTCCGCATTTTAATTTCAAGGGTTGCTTTTGGCGATGTAAATACCCGACGCCTTGTAATAGTTAGTTTTAATTTCCGAAATTTAATTTCCGCAACTTATAAACTGTTAGATGTTTGATAATAGGGAATGCATGACAAGATCAAATGTTTAAACCTAAAATCAACATAGATAACCATTGACATGTACAAAGATGAAATTAACTGAAACAACACACTCGCACATGCGCACTCTTAGGGTACACCTCACTTGGTTGCCTTCGAACATGGTCATTGAGTATATGAAGTTTTAGAGGTCGCCCTCTTGTCCAAAGATCATAGTTGCCTCGAAACGGTTGCCTCAGAAAAATGATCTAAGATATTAGGGTTACCGCTAAGGCGCCCTAACATTGCTTTAGTGACCGCACGTCCCTTAATCGAATTGACCCTTAAAACTCTAACGACGGTACTACCTACTCATCAATAATGGGATAGTATTGTCTAAAGGACATTAGCACAAATTGATTCCTTTTTCGAGTAGGTAGATGGTTCTTAAGTACTTGCTCTTTCAAAACAAAACGAAAATTTTTCACACTTACACCTTTCAAACAAAAACTTCTTTTCAAACCCACAAACACAAAGAAAAGAAAATTTTGAAAACACTATGAGCAAGTACCTAAGAGCCCGTGGATAACCACAGATAGAAAGGGTGCTAACAGCTTCCCTTTCTATAATCTACCCCCCGGACCCGAGAAACATCTCAAAAAAGGAATTTTTATGTGGTTTTTTCCTTTCCTTGTTGGATAAAATAAAATACGGTGGCGACTCTTTCTTACCGCGACATTTTGCAAAAACAAACGCAAAACGCAAACCAGCATTCCAAAAAACAGTCAGTTCTTTCCCACCGTATCACAGAACTGGAGACTCTGCTGGGGACGCTTAATAAGTGAGATGTACCTTAGGATTAGATCATTGTGTTTTCAATTGTTTGCTTTGTATGCTTTATATTTGTGGGCTTGTATCAGAGTTACTATAGATCCTAACCCGGATCTGGGGATACCCTTTAGGTAAGTAGCAATAAACTGTGAGGGAAATGTACGACGTAGACCGATACAGTTGAAGCAGTAGCTACGTTGGTGTGGCACTTTAAATTGTACCGATATCCCTTGTGTTGGAACGAGGAGAATATGGTTCATCTAAGGGGTCATTAAGCACCAACTGACCTTAGAACCTTTAAATTGAACAACTTGGCCATATAACAGTAGCAATATGCTACACTCATTGAGACTAAACTCTCGCGATGATTCCGGCCGCAAGAAAAGGTTGCTAAACTGGAATTATGACCGATTGAGGGTAGTCAGTGATATTGAGATCCTCTAGAACCCGATTACTATTTTTAGGACAGGTTTAAACCAACTGAACTGAAAGAGGGTAGTACCTAAGCTCCTCGCCAGCCTAAAATCTAAGGGGCTCTGTGTGTGACTTGTGTGCCTTTAACATGTTTGCCATTTGTGAATACTTATGGTGTGCTATTTATCATGACATCATGACATCATAACATTGCATACATCTTGCATTGGACTAACCTATTTCAAAGACAGGAGGGATTCATCTTTGTTCTGTTTTGCAGGTCATGATGCCTATGCGTAAGAATACCATCCAGATCAACTTTGTCCAGGTTCCCACCATGCTTAAAGAATTTATTACAAAGATGCCTGATACTACTTCCTTCATCAGAAGACATGGGTATCTTCTCAGTTTGGTCACCTCCAAATTGGACGAGCAGATGATGAGTATTTTGGTCCAATTCTATGATCCGCTGTACCATTGCTTTACTTTTCAGGACTACCAATTGGTTCCCACCTTAGAAGAGTTCTCTGATCTGCTCGGTATCTCTATTCTGGAGCAGACCCTGTTTACTGGTTGGGAGAAGATCCTTAGACCAAAAGAGATTGCTTCAGCCCTGCATATGACCAAGGATGAGGTAATGGCTAATTGGGAGACTAGAAGTGGAGCAAAGGGCTTCCTGACTAAGTTCTTGGTTGGTAAGGCTAATTATTTCTGGGATAGTCTAGACTTCAAGGCATTCGAAGATATTCTGGCTCTTCTGATATAAGGCTTGGTATTGTTTCCGAATCTTGGCTCTTTTGTTGATGTGAATGCGGTGAAAATCTTCATCTCTCGTAATCCTGTACCCACTCTCTTGGGTGACATTCTTCATCAGCTTTATGCTCGTACTGCCCGAAAGCGGGGAACCTTGATGTGCTGTGCTCCGTTATTGGCGAGGTGGTTTATTTCGCACCTCCCCAAATCAGTGCTGAAGATCAAAGAAGGCATGGGCTGGGCCTATAGGGTTATGTCTCTCTCTCATAATGACATTATCTGGACTATCAAGGTTATGGACGAGGTGGCTATTATTGATCGTTGTGGGGAGTACCCCAATGTTCCATTGATAGGAACCCATGGAGGAATTTCTTATAATCCGTGCTTGGCCTTACGTCAGTTTGGGCGAGCCAGAAGAGAAGGACCTCATGAGCTGCTAATGCCTAGTA
The DNA here is from genome assembly GCA_948472305.1 of Vicia faba. Lineage (NCBI taxonomy): Eukaryota > Viridiplantae > Streptophyta > Magnoliopsida > Fabales > Fabaceae > Vicia > Vicia faba. The sequence continues at coordinate 1,550,667,371 of OX451738.1, read as the reverse complement.
TCATCTTTGATTTTCAAGGGGATAGCGACGAGCAACGCCGCAGATTCATAAGGGCTAGGGATAGAGTTCACAAATCTGATCCACATGAGTTGGGTCCAAAGACTTCTCTTCCAATGGAGCCATATCTCATATGGGTTTGTATCCGTGCCCAAAAGCTGGGTATGCCGTATGAAGCCGTCCTGCCTATCATTGTTGAAGTTTATAATGAAGAGGGGGTTCTTCTTACCATCCTCCATCCTTACATGCCCACTGACATTGGGGCACTGAAAAGGTCTTAGATGTAGCTGAGAGAAGAGCGGGATGCTTACCGAGAAAAGTTTAACGAGCAAGAGCAGAAGATCTAGAAGTTGACTAGGCAGCTGGAGAACGAGAAGATCCTTAATGACTATGTCCACACCGACAAGAAGAGACCATGGGAGCACTGATTGTCCTTTGATTATTTCCTTTCCAGTTTTTATTTACTTTTCAGTATTTCCTTCCTTGTAATGCCTTAAAGGCAATCGGTTGAACAATTTGAATTCAAAGTTTACCTAATAAAAGTGTGTTTCCTTTTTGGTCTACGAATTTGAATCTCTCGATGTCTTTGAAATCATGTCATACGCATTTCATCCCATGCACTTCATAACAGGTACCCATTACAGGTCTCTTATCTTCTTCGCTGTTTATTTCAGCACTCATCATGTTTGCTGAACCATCAACTGAGCAAGCAATCAAGGCCCCACAGGCCCAGAATGCCCAATTTCAAGAGCTGTTCATGAATCTAGATAAGGGTCAGCAAGATCTGAAGACCCTGATTATGAAAGAGAAGAAGAAGAAGAGGACTGTCCTGTTTAACACAGGTCACAAGTTTGGAAATAGGCTATGAGATGAAGTTGATTTGACCACCTCATCTGGAGGGAAAGATAGTCAAGAGGAAAGGAGGGCTCCTAGCCCTGTGGTCTCCGACAACGAGATGGACTTCGACGAAGACTAGTATCCTCCGGCTGAGGATAGATACAAACAACTGGAAGACCGGTTGAGTGCGATGGAAGTTCAGAAGGTGCCTGGTCTAGACTTTGGTGATCTGGGTCTATCATCTAGGGTGGTAATTCCCCACAAATTCAAGGCACCAACCTTTTCTAAGTATGACGGAGTTTCTTGTCCGAAGCTGCACCTCTGGTCATATGTAAGGAAGATTCAGCCGTACACCGCTGATAAGAACCTTTGGATCCACTTCTTTCAAGACAGTCTCTCAGGGACTCAGCTTGAATGGTTCTACCAGTTGGACGGAGCCAGTATCCGCAGTTGGGAAGATTTGGCTACTGCTTTCTACAGGAAGTACCAATACAATTCCGACCTCGCTCCCACGCGTACCCAACTCCAGGGTATGTCAATGGGAACGGGTGAAGGTTTCAAAGATTATGCTCAGAAGTGGAGGGACCTCGCCGGAAGAGTGCAACCACCCTTGGCTGATCGGGAGCTTGTGGATATGTTTCTGGGGACCTTGTCTGGTCCATTTTTCAACCACCTGATTAGAAGCTCTTCGTCTGGGTTTACAGAGCTAATTATGACCGGTGAGAGGATTGAGGCTGGTATTAAGGCTGGTAAGATACAAAAGGGTGCTTCATCAAGCACCCAGAAGAAGCCTTTTAAGAAAGATTCCAGCGCTGTCTACAGTTCGAAAAGGCAGAATAGACCTGAACGCTGCCAAGCTGTTAATGCAGTTGTTATTTCAAGACCTACTGGTGCTCCTTAGCACAACAATCAAAAAAAGGCCGAGAGACCGTGAAGGCAGTTCACTCAGCTTAACATGACCTTATCTCAGATTATGCCACAGCTATTGAAGACCAATCTAGTGATTCCAAGGGAGGCCCCGAAGAATCCCAACACTACGTCACCAAAGTATAACCCTAATGCCCGCTGTGCTTTTCACTCTGATATCCCGGGGCATAATACAAATGATTGTTGGTCTTTGAAGAATAAGATACATGACTTAATTGATGCTAAGGAGATTGAGTTCGAGGCGCCCAAAAGACCTAATGTTGTGACTGCTCCTATGCCCAAGCATGGAGTGAATGCTATAGATGAAGACACGTTTGTGGTTTCTGTGAATGACATTGTTACCCCTTTGATGACTGTAAAGAAGAACCTTTTGCTAGCCAGTTTATTTCCGGGCTGTGACGAAGGTTGCCGTATGTGTTCTGCCCTACCAACTGGTTGCCCAATTCTGAAATCAGGTGTCCAACGCCTGATGGATAGTAAAGAAATTCTGTTTGAGAAGACTGTTGTTCCTTTATTTCATACTGAAGAAGTTGCTATTATTACCACTTTCGACAATTCTTCCAAGGCTTCCTCGAGAAAGCCTATTAGAATTACATCTGTTCCAAGAATCGCACCGTTGATCATCACTGTTCCTGGGCCTATCCCTTACACCTCTGATAAATCTGTCCCTTGGCACTATGGGTCTGATGTTTACTTTCATGGAGTTAAACAAGAGTTGGATGCTAATACTGACGTCATCAATATTGTTGGACATGCTAAAGTCACCCACAACAGAAGACTTTTCTCACCTGATATGTCTCCACCAATTGCTCGAAAACCTGTTGTTATTACACCTGCCAGTGTACCTGCTACCATTCCTGTTCAAGTTCCTATTCTTACCCCTGTCGCCGAGTCATCTGACACTCGGGGCAAAGGGATTACCAGTGAGCCTGCCCAGACGGAGGCACCAAAGACAATTACTGTTGAAGCTTCTAGACAAGAGATGGAAGAGATTCTGAAAATCATCAAAAAGAGTGACTACAATATAGTTGAACAGCTGGGGCAAACCCCGTCCAAGATTTCTATGTTGTCACTGTTGCTATGCTCAGAGGCCCGTGCCAAGGCTCCGATTACATTTCTGAAGACTGCACACGTACCACAAGAGACATCAACTGATCAGTTTAAAGATTGCGTGGCTAATCTGACTGCTGATAATGGGTTGGGTTTCTCTGACGCCGACTTGACTGCTAAGGGGAAGAATCACAACGATGCCCTTCATGTCTCCATTGAATGCAGAGGCACTACTCTTGCTCATGTATTAGTGGATATTGGTTCCTCATTGAACGTCTTGCCTAAGAAAGCTCTAGACCGGTTGGACTGTGAAGGGTTGGAGCTGAAGCCAAGAAACATTGTTGTTAGGGCCTTTGATGGGTCTAAAAGAATGGTGCATGGAGAAGTAGATATTCCGATTAAGGTTGGTTCTCAGGTTTTCAACTCTACGTTCTATGTGATGGACATTCAGCCATCTTATTCTTGTTTGCTGGGTCTCCCATGAATCCACAAAGCTGGGGCCGTAACCTCAACGCTCCACCAGAAGCTGAAGTACCCAGTGAAAGGGAAGATTGTGACAGTACAAGGAGAGGAAGAGTACATGGTGAGCCACCTCAACTCTTTCCGGTATGTAGAGATGGATGGGGAGTTCATTGAGACCCCATTTCAGCATTTTGAAGAGGTTCCCCAGACGCTGGCATCAGCCGAGACTGTTGTTGAAGATTCTCCTATGAAGATGGCTTCCTTCAAGGATGCCCGGGCTGTTGTCAAGAAAGGTGGGTGTGCAAATTGGGGCCAACTCCCTGATTTTACACAGAAGACTAACAAGTTTGGTTTGGGTTTCACTGCAGAAGCTCAAAAGGCTATTCGGAATGCACGGACCGGAAGACCTCCCGTGTTCATCAGCAACTCGGGAGTGAATGCTATCAAAGACAATATGGAAGAGTCTGAGTTCGATAGCTGGATATATCCTACAACCGACGGTGGACCAAGCAACTGGACAACAAAGGAATTCATCCATATTTCTTTTGTTACCCAGTAATGAAACTTTTTGTTTTGAATATGTAACAGACAATGTTTTAAACTTTATGGCCCGGTGTCTTACCCGGGGCATCGTGGCTTCATTTGTGAGGGCTTTATGTGTGTCATTTTCATATATCATTAATAAAAGCATTGGACGTTTCTTGCATTTCAAATCTTGTGCTCCTTGTTTTTCTTTTATTATATATTGCAAAATAACTATTTTACACACACTCACATATACATGTCTACATCCACTCTGGATCTTACTGGTAACGACTATGCTACTGCCAGTTATGACTTCGAAAATCCGATCAACTTAGCCGAAGACGAAGGTGAAGATGATTGCGAAGTGCTTGGTGAACTTGCAAGACTGTTACTTCAGGAAGAGAGGGCCATACAGCCACATGAAGAGCCGGTAGAATTAGTGAATCTGGGTACAGAGATAGACAAGAAAGAGGTCAAGATCGGGTCAAATCTGGAGCTTAGTGTGAAGCAACGGTTGATTCAGATGCTGCGGGACTACGTTGAGATCTTTTCCTGGTCTTATGAAGATATGCTTGGGTTGGATACCGATATTGTGCTTCACCGATTTCCTACCAAGGAAGACTGTCCTCCAGTGAAACAGAAAGTCCGCCGAATGCGCCCAGAGATGTCTGAGAAAATCAAGGCTGAAGTTACGAAACAGTTTGACGTCGGTTTTCTAGCAGTTACTTCTTACCCTCAGTGGGTGGCCAATGTGGTTCTTGTACCGAAGAAGGATGGTAAGGTTCGAATGTGTGTTGACTATAGGGATCTGAATAGAGCAAGCCCCAAGGATGATTTTCATCTACCTCATATCGACGTTCTGGTTGACAACACCGCTCAGCATAAGGTATTCTCCTTTATGGATGGTTTCTCCGGTTATAATCAGATTAAAATGGCTCCCAAAGACATGGAGAAGACAACTTTTGTCACTCAGTGGGGTACCTTTTGCTGCAAGGTCATGCCTTTTGGACTGAAGAATGCTGGGGCAACGTATCAGCGTGCCATGGTTGCTTTGTTTCATGACATGATCCATCACGAGATTGAGGTATACGTCGACAACATGATTGCAAGGTCCCAGACTGAGGAAGAACATCTTGACCACCTTCAGAAGCTGTTTGACAGGCTGAAGTTGTACAAGCTGAGGTTAAACCCGAACAAGTGCACCTTCGGGGTGAGATATGGTAAGCTGTTGGGTTTCATCGTAAGCGACAAAGGTATTCAAGTGGACCCTGCAAAGGTGAAAGCTATACAGGAAATGCCAACTCCCAGAATAGAGAAAGAAGTCAGAGGCTTTCTGGGACGACCAAACTACATTTCCCGATTCATCTCGCACCTGACTGCTACTTGTGAGCCAATCTTCAAGCTACTGATGAAAGATCAAGTATTACGTTGGAACGATGAATTCCAGGCCGCTTTCGAAAGGATCAAAGAGTATCTCCAAGATCCACCTATTCTGATGCCTCAAGATGAAGGGAGACCTTTGATCTTATACTTGATAGTACTCGATAACTCAATAGGGTGTGTGCTGGGTCGACATGACGAGTCTGGCCGAAAAGAGCGTGCTATTTATTACCTTAGCAAAAAGTTTACTGACTGCGAGACCCGATACTCGTTGCTCGAGAAAACTTGCTGCGCTTTGGCATGGGCTGCTCGCCGGCTGAGACAGTATATGTTGACTCACACTACTCTATTGATATCAAAGATGGATCCAATTAAGTATATCTTCAAAAAGCCTGCTTTGTCTGGAAGAAAAGCAAGATGGCAGATGATCTTGACTGAGTATGACATCCAATATACGACCCAAAAGGCAATCAAGGGAAGTGTGTTGGCAGACCATTTGGAACATCAGGCAGTGGATGATTACTAGTCTATGAACTTTGAATTTCCGGACGAGAATATCACGTTGGTAACTGATTGTGAGACACCTGGACCGGATGAAGGACCTGAGGAAGGATCCCGATGGTCTATGTACTTTGATGGAGCTTCGAACGCTTTGGGTAATGGAATTGGCGCCATGATCATATCTCCTAAAGGCTCTCATACTCCGTTCACCACCCGACTATGTTTCAACTGCACCAATAACATGGCGGAGTATGAAGCGTGCATCATGGGTCTTCGAGCAGCAATTGACCTAAGGATTAAGGTTCTGAGTGTCTTCGGAGATTCCGCTCTCGTGATCAGTCAGATCAAGGGCGAGTGGGATACGAAACACCCAAATATTATTCTTTACAAGGAGAATGTGTTGACATTGCTTCCCCATTTCGAGGAGATAACCTTTGAACACTTCCCTAGAGAGGAGAATCAGTTGGCGGACGCGCTAGCTATAATGTCTTCTATGTTCAAAGTCAATTGGGACAACGAAGGTCCCCGGATTATCATTGAAAGACTGGAAGAACCTGCACATTGCTGTGTTATTGAGACTGAAGAGGTTGCAGATAAACCCTGGTTTCATGAGGTGAAGAGGTACCTTGAGGCTCAGGAATACCCCGAGGGTGCATCTATTAATGATAAGAAGTTTCTAAGGAGGTTCGCGGCGAAGTTCTTCATCAGCAATGGTATTCTCTACAAGCGTAACCATGATTCAACCTTACTGCGTTGTGTGGACAAGAGTGAAGCCGAAAGGATCATGGAAGAGTTACATGAAGGTACTTTCGGAACTCATTCCAGTGGACACACCATCGCAAAGAAAATCCTTCGGGCAGGATATTATTGGTCCATAATGGAAGCTGATTGTTATCAGCATTCTCGGACATGTCACAAGTGTCAGGTCTATGCTGATAAGGTGCACATACCTCCAGTTCCTCTAAACATCTTGACGGCTCCGTGGCCTTTTGCAATGTGGGGCATTGATATGATCGGCGAGATCAGACCTACAACGTCCAACGGGCATCGTTTCATCCTGGTAGCAATCGATTACTTTACAAAGTGGGTTGAAGCAGCTTCCTTTGCTACCGTAACCAAGAACGTCGTGGCACGGTTCATTTGGCATAATCTGATCTGTCGGTATGGTGTACCAGAGAGGATCATTACGGACAATGGTACCAATCTCAACAACAAGATGATCACCGAGCTCTACGAGAAATTCAAGATACAACATCATAACTCTTCTCCCTACCGGCCGAAGATGAATGGGGCTGTAGAAGAGGCTAATAAGAACATTAAGAAGATTGTGCAGAAGATGACGGTGACATACAAAGACTGGCACGAGATGTTACCGTTTTCTCTTCATGGGTACCGTACCTCAGCACGGACGTCAACAGGGGCAATACCCTATTCCTTGGTTTATGGCATGGAGGCAGTCTTTCCCATTGAAGTTCAGATACCCTCTCTCTGAATCATGAAGGATGCAGGTTTGAGTGAAGATGACTGGATTCAGACCCGGCTTGATCAGCTGAACCTGATCGACAAAAAGAGACTTACTGCTATTTGTCATGTCCAGACGTACCAAAAACGGATGATCAAGGCATTTAACAAGAAATTTAGACGACAAGAGTATCAAGTTGGGGATCTGGTAATCAAGCGCATCATCTTACCTCAAGGTGATCCCAGGGGCAAATGGACCCTTACTTACGAAGGGCCATTTGTGGTTAAGAACATTTTCTCAGGAGGAGCTATGATTCTAACCACCAAGGATGGTGACGACCTTCCTCACCCCGTCAATGCAGACATAGTGAAAAGATACTACGCATAATCAAATACCCGCTAGGTTGACTGGCCTAGGCAAAAATAAGGGCTTCCCGGCAAACCAAAAGGGTTCGGGCAAAAATAAGGGATGAAAATGAAAAATCTGTACACCCGGCAAGTTGAAAACTCGAAAGGGAGACTTGGGCAAAAAAGGGTTTCCCGGTGGACTGAAAATCCGAAAGGGCGGTCTAGGAAAAAATTAGGGATCAAAGCGTAACACTATGTCTCATTGGATCACCTTGCATCCAGACTTCGGTATCAACTATCAAGCTCGGACGACATTAATCAGTCTGATATACCTTTAACCAAGTAGCAAAGTGATGAGATGCTCGAAGACATAAAGGCAATAGCAGAGTTGGAACCCAGTGGGATTATTCACATAGCTGTTTTGTTTTCTTTTCACTAATTGTGTAAATACTATTATTCGGCGGCGTTCTCTTACCAGGACGTCAACCTCTTGTACAAAAACGCCTATTTACAGGCCAAACTTCAAAATCAATACAATTCATTTTCAAAGAAATTTCAAACTATTTTCCTTTATCTGTTTTGTTTTGCAAAAGAACGTCCAATGCTCATTTTTGATATATGCATTTGACATAAATTGCTGCTCATAAATATTTACATGCGAAACAAAAAATGATTACGGGTAATATCAGAAACAGGGGCAAATAAGAATTGTCTGAACTGTACAGTTGCTCTGTCCACCAGGTACAAAGGTATATTCAGCTGAAGAATATGGCTAAGGTACCTTCACTCCCCGCAGAGTAAGGAAGTAATGGTAGCTCTCCCCAGCTGAGACTTGCAACTATGAACGAATCAGCAATGCTCTCCCCAAGCAGAGTTGATCTACCATCAGCACTAAAAAAGCTTGATATCTCCGACACTCTTAATATTCCCTAGCAAAGCATAAGAATGTTCCCCGGTAGAATACAAGATACCCCCAGTGGAGTTAAAATTTTCCCAGCGCAGTTTGAAAAAAGCTTCCCCAACGGAGTTGAAGCATCATCCTCAGTCGACTCTGGAAGTTTATCCCCAGCGGAGTACAAAAATAAATCTCCCCAGCCGAGTTCAAAGGATAATTCCCAGCAGAACTCAGAGGATTATCCCCATAAAGGTCTAACAGGGTTATCCCCAGCAAGTCGCAACTGAAAGATCGTCCCCAACGAAGTTCTTTCCTTTCACAAACGAGAATTTAATCCCCCAACAGATTCAATATCACCAGCAACGATAATTCATCCCGACGGAATTTATCAGTGGAATCCTCCACAGAGCATCTCTTCCCCATAGAGTAATCTCCTCATCAGTTTATTCCCCCCAACGGAGTCATCCTCTCCTGCAGGTTTATTACCTTCGATCATCATCCCCAGCAGAAACGAAGAATTCAACTCTTGTCTCCAGCAGCTATCCGGGATTTATTTTCCCCAACTAAAATATTACATTTCCATACATCATGATACATGCATATACGCATCATACCACACAATTTCATTTATGTTGAGAACATCATTGCTTGATCCATATCATGCATTGCATATGACTGACCTTTACCTTTCAGGAAAGATCCAGTTAAGTTCTCAGCTATGTCAAAGACCTCCTCTGGTTCAGTTAGATCGACGCGAAGATCTCCCTGATTCGTATTCCAGTTGAAGTTATTCCAAGAATTTCGTCTGGTCTAGTTAAATCGATTCGAAGATTTTTCTGATGCCGATCCAGTCAAAGTTAATCCAAGACCTCCTCTGGTTCAGCTAGATCGACGCGAAGATATCCCTGATTCGTATTCCAGTTGAAGTTATTCCAATACTTTCGTCTAGTCCAGTTAAATCTATTCGAAGATTTTTCTGATGCCGATCCAGTCAAAGTTAATCCAAGACCTCCTCTGGTTCAGCTAGATCGACGCGAAGATCTCCCTGATTCGTATTCCAGTTGAAGTTATTCCAAAACTTTCGTCTGGTCCAGTTAAATTGATTCGAAGATTTTTCTGATGCCGATCTAGTCAAAGTTAATCCAAGACCTCCTCTGGTTCAGTCAGATCGACGCGAAGATCTCCTTGATTCGTATTCTAGTTGAAGTTATTCCAAGACTTTCGTCTGGTCCAGTTAAATCGATTCGAAGATTTTTCTGATGCCGATCCAGTCAAAGTTAATCCAAGACCTCCTCTGGTTCAGTTAGATCGCCGATAAGATCTCCCTGATTCGTATTCCAATTGAAGATATTCCATGACTTTCGTCTGGTCCAGTTAAATCGATTCGAAGATTTTTCTGATGCCGATCCAGTCAAAGTTAATCCAAGACCTCCTCTGGTTCAGTTAGATCGCTGATAAGATCTCCCTGATTCGTATTCCAGTTGAAGATATTCCAAGACTTTCGTCTGGTCTAGTTAAATCGATTCGAAGATTTTACTGATGTTGATCCAGTCAAAGTTAATCCAAGACCTTCTCTGGTTCAGTCAGATCGACCCTAAGATCTCCCTGATTCGTATTCCAATTGAAGATATTCCAAGACTTTTGTCTGGTTCAGTTAAATCGATTCAAAGATTTTTCTGATTCTTATCCAGTTAAAGTTAACCCAAAACCTTCTCTAGTTTAGTCAGATCGAGGATAAGATCTCCCTGATTCGTTTTCCAGTCAAAGTTTAGACCACCTATCAACAGTCTCCAAATGGAATTTGTAAGCCCATTTCTGACACCACAAGGCTGATACCACTTCATGCGAGTGCAAATTTCTGGGCACTCAAGTGTTCAATCATCTTCCACCTTCGGATCACGAAAGGCCCGAAAGCCAATCTATATCCTCAGGTTTAAGAAAATTGAACAGGGGCAGCTGTTGCACCCCAAAATTTTACCTCTCATATCTCTCAAAACATTTCAAGAAAAATCTCCAAGTGGTTCAAGATTGCTCAAGAGTTGGACAGTAAAATCATCTCCTAAGGCAGTCAACCCCAAATTAGGATTTTGTGTTGCATCAAGATCCTTGAGACCAAATGACCTCAAGTGCTCCCCAATTTTGTAATATGCTCTCAAGATCATCCATGCCAAATTTCAAGCCTTGCAGAGGAAGTTTGCTCAGTCAATTGCTCAAAGGGTCCAAAAATCGACTATGCTAGGGCAAAAGTCAACTGTGACTTACAAATAGTAAAACTTCAAGATTTTTTTGTCAACATTCTCATTTTGAAGGATATTTCATCATTTGATCAAGGTTTGATCATGATTCATCAAGGATTGCTCAAAATTCATCAAGACTCAAAAGTTGCTAAATTAGGGTTTTGTAGGAAAAGTCAACTCAACTTTGACCAAGAATAACTTTCTCATAATTTATGAGAAATGACCCATCCAAGGCTCATTTTGAAGAGGATGCAATTTCCTACAATCCATATTCATACCCCAAGATCAGAAAATGCACTCACAAGAAGTTACAAATTTGGACATTATAGGTCATTTTTGAAAGTCAACAAAAACACCTTTTTTTCCAAAGCATATAACTTGAGCATGGAATATCAAAATGGGATGAGACAAAAAGGTTTGGTTATAGGACATCTCAAGCTTTCTAAAAGTCCCAGAACATTACCAAAAGTTCAAAATTGAAGAAGTTATGCATTGTTGAAGTTGGGCATTTTTGCAAAATTGCCAAAAGTCAACTATCCCCAAAACTTCAAATTTTGTCAAATGGGCCCATTCTTTTCCACTTGATTTGGTATTGTCACATTCCACACGTGTCCTAGCCTCAGCCTTGTGACCATTTATCAATTTTATTATTTAATTTTATTTTTTAATGAATTATTTCATTTTAAATCAATTTAAATCAAATAAAATCCAAACATTGATTATTTGATCTCTTTTTGGCTATTTCAGGATTGAATCATCATCATCAAGTGAATCAAATTCGTATCATACATTCCATGTGCAAAAAGATTGGATTTTTGGAAAAATTGGAAAGTTATCAATGGTGAATCAAATCAAATCTCAAAACATCAATGTGCAAAGATTCAAGACCCAAAAGTTGACCTAATACATTGCAGCATACATATACAAGCAAAAGCACAGGAATTCAAGGGCTAGAGGCTGCAAAATCATCAAAAGAAAAACTTGAAAATTTGGCAAAAAGTGTGAAACTGAAATCAAGCTTGGAGGCACTTTCAGGACCTAACAAGAATCACAATCGCTTCCTAGCAATCCTCAGAAGCGAAACCAATCAGAATCACTCATTCTCCAGCCTCCAAAAGCACTGTAAGAATCCCACAGATCCGCCATGTTCTTGGATTCACAAATCTTTATTCTTGCATCCATTCTAAAAAACGATTGCATATTCTGATTCCTCATATCATTTGTGAACTTTCTGCAATAACCAATTTTATTTTAATGCTTTGTATCGTGAATCACCATTGATGGGTTCTTTAGGTTTTTTTAGGGCTTTCCATTATAGGAACAATTGGCTTGTGAGAAGGGTACCATCTTGTTCAAGGGAATAAGACGAGTTCGTCCATGGTATCACCTTTCATTTATATGGCCTATGCAAGATTTTGGAGATGGCATGGCTTATAGCTACGGACTGGCGTCCGTTGGTATAGGTTGAGAATGTTTTAGCCATAATCCAACAACAGGGACGATGGCGTGGCATGTTCCAATTCTCTTATTCAAAAATAGCGCGCTTCATTTTATTTTCTGATCCATTAATTTGTTTTTTGTTTTATTATTATTATTATCCAATATGCTAACAACTAAAGTAGAATGATCCAGTGGTCAAAGGGAGCGCTCTCAAGGCATTGTGGGCTGGAGGTCAGGGGTTCGATCCCTGCCTCCAGCGCTTTGCATTTTCCTCTATTTTATCATGTAATCAAGTACAACTCAAGCGTGCAGCACATGCATACTCCCTCAAATCTCAAAGCGCCAGATGACCCCAGGCCAGATCTGGTGGTCCAGATGGAACGTGCATCATACTCCCTAATCAAAGTGCACACAGGGAATCAGGGAAAGTCAGCCAGGCCAACACAAATGGGCCTTGGAATTTGCTATCAAAACCTCCCCAAAACAGGCCCAAACCCTAAACTTTCTCTTTTTTTATTATTTCTATTTAATTAATTATTGTTATTATTTAAATTATTTAATTAACTAGTTAAACTTTTTTCTTAATAAAATTAAAAACCAAAAAAATATATATTATTTATTAAATTAATTTTCAGCATTTTATTTTTGTTAATAAATATTAATTGAATTAATTTAGCTTTAATTAGGAATAACTTTTAAAATATTTTGCAATAATTAAAATTAACTTAGACAATTAGGTTTTTTATTAACTTTGATTAATTTATTTTTATTTCTTTAAATATCAAAAATCCACAAATATTATTTTCATTAATTAATTAATTAGCTTATTAACTTAATTAATTTAATTTAGTTTAATTTCTTTTTAATTCAAAATAACCAAAAAATGCTTTCTTTAATAATCAAAGGGTCAAAACCCTAAAAAATTTACATATTTTTACCGCTTTATTTATTTTCCGCATTTTAATTTCAAGGGTTGCTTTTGGTGATGTAAATACCCGATGCCTTGTAATAGTTAGTTTTAATTTCCGCAATTTAATTTCCGCAACTTATAAACTGTTAGATGTTTGATAATAGGGAATGCATGACAAGATCAAATGTTTAAACCTAAAATCAACATAGATAACCATTGACATGTACAAAGATGAAATTAACCGAAACAACACACTCGCACATGCGCAATCTTAGGGTACACCTCACTTGGTTGCCTTCGAACGTGGTCATTAAGTATAGGAAGTTTTAGAGGTCGCCCTCTTATCCAAAAATCATAGTTGCCTCGAAACGGTTGCCTCGGAAAAATGATCCAAGACATTAGGGTTACCGCTAAGGCGCCCTAACATTGCTTTAGTGACCGCAAGTCCCTTAATCGAATTGACCCTTAAAACTCCAACGACGGTACTACCTACTCATCAATAGTGGGATAGTATTGTCTAAAGGACATTAGTACAGATTGATTCCTTTTTCGAGTAGGTAGATGGTTCTTAAGTACTTGCTCTTTCAAAACAAAAAGACCAATTTTCACACTTACACCTTTCAAACAAAAACTTCTTTTCAAACCTACAAACACAAAGAAAAGCAAATTTTGAAAACACTATGAGCAAGTACCTAAGAGCCTGTGGATAACCACAGATAGAAAGGGTGCTAACACCTTCCCTTTCTATAATCTACCCCCCGGACCCGAGAAACATCTCGAAAAAGGAATTTTTATGTGCTTTTTTCCTTTCCTTGTTGGATAAAATAAAAGACTGTGGCGACTCTTGCTTACCGCGACACTTTGCGAAAACAAACGCAAAACGCGAACCAGCATTCCAAAAAACAGTCAGTTCTTTCCCACCGTATCACAACCTTCTTTGAGAATCATAAAGAATACAGGGTTGAGTGAAGATGAATGGATTCAAACTCGATTTGACCAGTTGAAATTGATTGATGAGAAGAGGCTTACATTTGTCTTTCCATGGTCAGATGTACCAAAAACGTATGATCAAAGCTTTCAATAAGAAGGTCAGACGTCAGGCATATCAAGCTGGTGACCTGGTAATCAAGCATATCCTATTACTACAGGGTGATCCCAGGGGAAAATGGACTCCTACATACGAAGGACCATTTGTGGTCAAGAGCATATTTTCCGGTGGGGCAATGATCTTAATCACTATGGACGATGATGATCTTCCACACCCTGTAAACACGAACATAGTTAAAAGATACTATGCATAAAAAAAGAACCGCTAGGTCAACTAGCCTAGGAAAAAATCAGGGCATCCCGGCGAGCCAAAAGGGTTCGGGAAAAAATTAGGGATAAAATACAAAAAAAATCTGTACACCCGGCAAGCTGAAAACCTGAAAGGGCGTCTTGGGCAAAAAAAGGTATTCCGGTGGACTGTAAACATGATATGGCAGTCCAGGAAAAAGTTAGGGATTTAAAGCGTATGACTATGTCCCCTTAGATTACCTTACAACCAATCTTCAGCATCAATCGTCAAACTCAAACAGTACTAATCAATCCAATCAGTTTCGTACAAAGCAGCAAGTGGACGAGACGCTCAGAGACTTGAAGGCTATAGCAGAATGGGAACCCCATGGGATTATTTCACATAGTTTCTCCTTTCTTTGTATCAATTTTCATTTTTTACGACGACATTCTCTTACTAGGATGCTTGTCTCTTTGTACAAACACTTATTCAAGTTAATACAAAGATACTCCTTTGAAAGTGTAAAACTATCTGTTTCTCTTTTATTGTTTCTGTTTTGTCTACGAAGACGTCCAATATTTATTTCTGAACATATGTATTTAAATGTAATTACTTTTTATAAATGAACTCATAAAAAATAAAACTAAACAAAAGACAATTACTAATGGCTTTAAGAAACAGGACAACATCTGTGAGCCATTCTACAAAATCCCCACATGTATTTTCTCCAGCAGAGGAAAAAGCATGAACTTATCGCTACAAGATCTTCATCATATCCCTAGCATGTAGCCTAGTGGTGCATTTTTCCTTCATATCCCCGATAGAGCGAAACTTCCAATTTCCACCTCAAAGATTCCCCAGCAAAAGTCATTCAGTTTCTCAGGATTTCCCAGCAGGATTTCATAAGGCCTACAAGCAATACATGACGTTTCGATTCCCCAACAAAGTTTATTTCTCTGATTATGGAAACACATCCATCAACACTTCAACAGAATATGAAGACTTACACTCCTCATTCCCAGCTGTTGTACCCCAAAATTTTCCCTCCCATATTTCTCAAGACATTTCAAGAAAAATCTCCAAGTTGCTCAAGGTCACTCAAGGATGGGTTAGACAAGCTCTCTCCTAAGGCAGTCTACCCCAAATTAGGGTTTTGTGTTGCATTAAGATCCTTGAGTCCAAATGACCTCAAGTGCTCACAAATTTCCTAATATGTTCTCAATATCATCCATGTCAAGTTTCAAGCATTGCAGAGGAAGTTTGCTCAGTCAATTGCTCCAAAGTCCAAAAATCGACTATGCTAGGGCAAAAGTCAACTGTAACCTACAAACAGTCAAACATAAAGATTTTTTGCCAAACATTCTCATTTTGAAGTATATTTCATCATTTGATCAAGGGTTGATCATGATACATCAAGGATTTCTCAAAATTCATCAAGACTCAAAAGTTGCTAAATTAGGGTTTTGGAGGAAAAGTCAACTCAACTTTGACCAAGCATAAATTTATCATACTTTATCAGAAATGACCCATCCAAAGGTCATTTTGAAGAGGATGCAATTCCATACAATCCATCTTCATACCCCAAGATCAAAAATTTCACTCACAAGAAGTTATGAATTTGGACATTACAGGTCATTTTTGAAAGTCAACAAAAACACCTTTTTTGTCAAAAATTATAATTTGAGCATGGTATATCAAAATGAGATGAGACCAAAAGGGTTGGTTATAGGACATCTCAATCTTTCTAAAAAGTCCAAGAACATCTCCAAAAGTTCAAAATTGAAGAAGTTATGCATTGTTGAAGTTGGACATTTTTGCAAATTTGCCGAAAGTCAACTATCCCCAAAACTTCAAATTTTGCCAAATAGGCCCATTCTTTTCCACTTGATTTAAGTTTGAATTATTTCCCACGTTCCCTAGCTTCATCCATGTGCTTATATCTCATTTTTATTATTTAATTTGATTTTTATTTGAATTTATTCATTTTAAATGAAATAAAATCATATAAAATCCAAGGCATTGATAACTCATGATTTTTTGGTTGTTTTAGGCTTTGTTTACAGCTAGCATCACAATCAAATTCGAATCAAGACTTGTATGCACAAAAAGATCCAAATCAAATCAAATTTGGAAGGTTTTAAATGGAGATCAAATCAAATTCATGTGCATTGATATGGAGAGATTTGGACCAAGTTTCTTACCTAATGAAGTACACATTATATAAGGAAGCTAAGCACACGAAAATAAGGGTGGAAAATCGTTGGAAGAGGAAGAAGAAGAACTGAAAAAACCACAAAAAAGCTTGAGGTCGAAATCCAGGTTAGAGGCGTTTTCAAAGGTCGAGACTTGTTCCAATCGATTCCTGGTCATTCACACAAGCCAACAGGATCCAAACCAAGCATTATCAGGTCCTTAAACGCACTGTAAGTCTCACGCTATTCACCACTGTTCTTGATTTTGATTTGAATCATTCTGGCATCTATTGAACAAACTAATAGCATATTTTGAATCTACAAACCATTTGCAAGCGTTTGGTATCGTTCAATTACATTTATCTGGCCTGAATAGAAAACCACCATTGTTAGGGTTTGGTCTGTGTTTTTGGGCATTTTTATTTCAGGTACAATTGACCTCCATGTAAGACATGGTTGTGACCGGGAGGGTGAGACGAACACGACCATGCCCTTGAAATTCATTTTTATGGCCTGTACAGGATTTTGGAGATGGACATGCCTGTAGCTACGGACTTCTGTCCGTTAGTATAGGTGTTTGACCTTTTAGCCACAGACAAGTGGTTAGGGATGATGCGTGGCATCCCTCTATTGGACCATTCAAATATTACGCACGTTTTTTCTTCTTTTCTTGCAATTGTTTTGTTTCTATATAAAAAATATCATTTATATTGTTATAACAAACACAACAACGTGCCCCAGTGGTCAACACGTCAGCTTCCAAGGCATTAGTGGCTGGAGGTCAGGGGTCCGATCCATGCCTCCAGCACTTTGTATTTTCTTATTTATTTTCAGGTTATTACATGCGCGCTCAAGCTTGCAACCCACCATGCTCCCTCATGATCCAAGCGCCAGATGGCTAAGGAGCCAGATCTGGTGGTCCACGTTAGAAGTCCACCAAAGCGCTGGTCAATGCGTATACACTAGATCAGAGAAAGTCAAACGAGCCAGCTTCTAATGGGCCAAAGAATTGATTTCCACACCACCTAAAATCAGGCCCAACTCCTCTCTCTTTTATTTATTTTGATTTAATTAATTTAATTGTTTTATTTTATTTAATTAACTTTCTAACCAATCACAAAATTCTTTTTTTATCAAATAAAATCACAAAAATATTTTTATTTCAATCAAATTTTAAACTTTTATTTTTCTTAATAAATTTATTAATTGATTAGGTTTTTAATTAGAAAACTTTAATTCATTTTTGTAAATAATTAAAATTAATTAGATTTAATTAGTTTTTAACTACTAATTTAATTAATTTCATTTTCTTTCTTAAAATAACAAAAAACCAAAAATAGGTCATAATTAATTTTTTCATTTAGTTAATTTATTAATTTAATTTAGTTCTTTAATTCAGGTTTAATTTCTTTCTTAATTTAAAAAACAACAAAAAACCAAAAAAAGACATGTTTTTTAACCAAAAGGGTCAAAACCCTAATTTGCACTCGATTTAATTTCCCGCGCGTTGTATTTATTTTTATCCAATAATGTACCTGCTTCCGGATTGTAATAGTTAAATAGGTTATTTAATTATTTTTACCGCTTTATTTTATTTTTAAAAGGGTTTGTCTTTGGCGATGTAAATACCCGATGCCTTGTAATTTAATTTTCGCACCTTTAATTTCTACAAATTATAACTGCTAGATGTTTGATAATAGGGTTTTCATGACAAGACTGAATGCTTAATCTTAAAATCAAATTAGATCACCCTTAACATGTGCAAAGATAAAAATAAACTGAAAATGACACACTCGCGCATGCGCACTCTTAGGGTACACCTCACTTGGTGGCCTTCGTACACGGTCATTGAGTATAGGTCGTTTTAGAGGTCGTCCTCTTGTCTAAAAGATCATAGTCGCCTCGAAATGGTTGCCTCGGATATTGTTGCCTCAAACAAATGATCTAAGACATTAGGGTTACCACTAAGGCGTCCTAACATTGTTTTAGTGACCGTATGTCCCTCATTCAAATTGACCCTACAACTCCAACGACGGTGCTACCTACTCACTAATAGTGGGATAACATTGTCTAAAGGAAATTAGCATAGAACGATTCCTTTTTCGAGTAGGTAGATGGTTCTTAGATACTTGCTCTTTCAAAAAAAAACAAAACCTTTTTCACACTTACACTCCTTTTCGAACAAAGTTTTGCAAACACTTCATTACACTCTTGAGGACAGAAGTAAGAGTTAAATCGAAGTTTTCAAACAAAAACTTTTTCAAATCCACAAGCACAAAGAAAACAATTTTGAAAACAATTGAGCAAGTACCTAAGATCCCGTAGATAACTACGGATAGAAAGGGTGCTAATACCTTCCCTTTCTATAATCTACCCCCCGTACTCAAATATCTCAAAAAAGGAATTTTTCTGTGCTTTTTTCCTTTCCTTGTTGGATAAAATAAAAGACGGTGGCGACTCTTGCTTACCCGACATTTTGCAAAAACAAACGCAAACCAGCATTCCAAAAATAGTCAGTTCTTCCCACCGTATCACACCAGCGATAGTCATGGATTTATTTTCCCAATCCAACAATACTGCAGTAGAACAACTTGCATGCGCATACATCACATCCAGGCATCATGAGCATAAATGGAACAAACACATATATCACAATCTCATTGCACTATGCATTTCATACATCATAGCATTACATACAATTAACTCTTCACCTTTTTCAGGAAGGATCAAACCACATAAAGTTATTGTCAACAAGACAAGGCAAATATCTATGAACAAATCAATTGAAGATTCCCAAATCAAGACAGGGTGACTATCTATATGACAATTACTTCCTCCAGACTTCTGCCAGCCCAGTTTAAATTTCTCAATGTTTTATCCTGATTTTCTTTCCCACAGACATCTTCTCTGGTTCAGATAAATCTCTCCAAGATTTACTCTGATTCTTCTCCAGACCACTGATGGTTCAGTTTAAATCTCTCAACGGTTTTTCCTGATTCCTTCCCGAAGAAATCTTCTCCGGTTCAGATAAATCGCTCTAAGATTTATTCTGATTCTTCTCCAGACCACTGTTGGTTCAGTTTAAATCTCTCAATGGTTTATCCTGATTCCTTCCCGCAGACATCTTCTCTGTTTCAAATAAATCGCTCCAAGATTTATTCTGATTCTTCTCCAGACCACTACTGGTTCAGTTTAAATCTCTCAACGGTTTATCCCGAGTCTTTCCTGCAGACATCTTCTCTGGTTCAGATAAATTTCTCCAAGATTTATTTTGATTCTTCTCCAGACCACTGCTGGTTCAGTTTAAATCTCTCAACAGTTTATCCTGATTCCTTCCTGCAGACATCTTCTCTGGTTCAGATAAATTGCTCCAATATTTATTCTGATTCTTCTCCAGACCACTGCTGGTTCAGTTTAAATCTCTCAATAATTTATCTTGATTCTTCCCGCAGACATCTTTTTCTGGCTCAGATAAATCGCTCCAAGATTTATTCTGATTATTCTCCAGACCACTCCTGGTTTAGTTTAAACCTCTCAACGGTTTATCCTGATTCCTTCCCACAGACATCTTCCCTGGTTCAGATAAATCACTCCAAGATTTATTCTGATTCTTCTCCAGACCACTGCTGGTTCAGTTTAAATCTCTCAACGGTTTATCCTGATTCCTTTCTGCGGACCTCTTCTCTGGTTCAGATAAATCACTCCAAGATTTATTTTGCTTCTTCTCTAGACCACTGTTGGTTCAGTTTAAATCTCTCAACAGTTTATCCTGATTCCTTCCTGCAGACATCTTTCTCTAGTTCAGATAAGTCGCTCCAAGATTTATTTTGATTCTTTCCATTTAAAGAAAATTCAATACCTCTACTGGGTCAGTTTAAATCTCTCAACGGTTCATCCTGATTCTTTCTGGTAGATATTTCTTCTGGTTCAGATGAATCACTCCAAGATTTACTCTGATTCTTTTCCAGTTGAAGTCAAGTTTAGGCTTAGTCTAATTTCCATCCACAATCACCTTCAAAAGACATCTATATGCCCATTTCCAACAACTATCCGCCATTTCTCCAAATGGAATCTTTTAATCCCATTCCCTACACAATCAACCATGTCATCATCATGTGCAAATTTCTGGGCACTCTAGTGTTCAATCATCTTCCACCTCCAAGTCATGAATGGCATATTCACCAATCTAACTCTTCAAGCATAAGAATATTGAACAAGGGGAGTTGTTGTACCCCAAAATTTGCCCTCTCATTTCTCAAAGGATCATCCTGGACCCTCAGGTCTGCTTCCATCAAATTCCAAGCCTTGAATTATAAATTTTCCAAGGAAGTCATTCACAAGGGAAAAATGGTCATTTGCACACTAAAAAGTCAAACTTTGACTTTTGGATCAAAATCAAGTTTCAAGAATCATATTTCACCAAGACATGTTGAAATATGAAGTTTGTTTCATCAAGAAATTCCAAAGTCAAAATTACTTTGGAAAAGTCAAAATTCTAAATACTTAGAATATTTCAAGTGTTTAAGAAATATGACAAGCTCAAAATTTCTGGCCAGATTTTCACCATGATGCAAGCTGATTCTGTAAGAACTTCTAACACAAGAGTTTTAGATCCCAATGAGACCTAAAATATTGCAGAATAGAACTTCTTCTAAAAATGTTGGGATTTCAAGTTATACGTCTTCAAAGACACGTCCCTGAAACTTAAACACTTAGTAAATTCTGAGCATTTTCAAATCAGAATTTGGTTACAATTTCTGAACCAGTTTTCACATAGGTTCAGTCAGAATTTGCAAGGATAATTCAAAGAGGGCTTACAAAGCATGTTATAAGCTGTACGAAAAGTCAGAGAACTTACTAAGAACATGCTGGAGCAAAGAGATTCAAGGATCAAAAGTTGGATGTTTGTTCTAAGTTGCGCTGATGCTGAACTTCTGACCCAGATTTAAGCTATGATGCATAATCTCATATTGCAGGATTTCTGGTTGATAAATCTCATCATCATTTAATGATTACAACCACTTTTGAGTTTTTATCCAAAATATTTCCCCACGTGTTGCATAAAAGTACATTGTTGTCCTTGAAAAAGCAAAGTTTTGTACAAGAGTATGCTAGGACCATGCTTTGCTTTTGCTTCTGAGGGTACTTTTCCTTAATTTATGCTTACAAATCCAACTTAGGCACGGCTAAAAGGTGCTAACCACCATACTTGTTTAACTTGCTTCAAGAACAAGCCAACACACTAGCATGATGGTGGTACTTTTGACTTCTCCAAGCTATAAATTTCTTGCCTATAAATTGAACTTCATTTGAAACTGTGAAGGGGGCCGGTCGAGGAAAAAGGATTGAAAAGGAAAAGCTTTGAAAACTTGCTAAAAATTCTAGGAATCCGAAACTGAAATCACAAATACAAAACCTGCTAGTTTTTGATTTTTGCTTTCAAACGCCAGTTTCCTTCAAGTTTTTCTTGACTAAATCATCCATACAGTTTCTGATATACATTTAGTAGTTGTCCTAACTTCTATTTTCAGACTGTAACACATTCTCCTTCAGTCTCCACCTCAAAAGTCGGAACTTTACTTCTTGGCTATTCCATAATTTTCCAGCCACTCATAGCCCAAGTTAAAGATTATTCCAACTTGCTGAGCACGTGAGGAGGTTGATCAGAACATTACAAGAAGTCAGAACATTTTCCAGTTGCAAGGTAAGTTTCTGTTGACTCTTATCATATCACTTAAGCATTGTTAGACTTGCATGTTCAAAATATGATGTAGGTATCTTGATTCTGATGCTGTACATATTCATAGATTTCATGTATTTTTCTGCCTAAGTAGGGAGAATATCAGTTCAGAACATATTAAGGAAACTAGGATTAGCAGATACATGCTTGTTTCTGGTTTACAGTCTTGCCATTTTTTATGTTTCTGAAACCATGATGGAAACCTGCCATAATTGCCATGTTTGTGTTTTCTGTTCTGTTACGAAATGACTAAGTTGTAGATGTTCTAATTAGCTTGAAGAAAAAGATGGAATTTATCGTCAGAGTTTACTTTGTAATACATGTTTATGCTTTTGCTTCTAATACCGGATGTACAACCACCCTAGTGGTAGACAATGTGCGCGCATAAGACATTAGTGCTAAGGGTCCTGGGTTCTAGCCCCAGAAGCATCTTTTTTAGGTTTATTTAGTGACATTTTCACCCATTTATCTGTAAGACCATATTCCTAAATCATAACTTATAGACAGCCTTACCCAACAACATTATCACCTCACTCTCTCAAATAGCCACAACTTCTGATCTGCCAGTGACATTAGAACTTCTAGATTCCCAGCTGTACCAGAGTTCCTAGACTCCCTCAGTAATCAGAACTTCTAGGTTTTCCTTTGTTCCAGGAAACCTCAGAACTTGGTGTACCCAGACCCAGAACTTCTGACCTTTTACTTTCCTACTAACATTTTCTCTCTTGCAGTGTATCAGGGTCAAAACTTATGTTCCTTCTCGTTTCAGCAGCATGCTGATTCTGACTCTCTTTTCTCTTATTTATCTTATTTTATCTCTAATAACCAGAAATATTTTATATTTATATACATTATTTTATCCTTTTTTTAAAGAAAAACTCAAAGATCAAAAATGTTTTCTTAAGCAAACTTATTTCTTTTTTACAAAAAAAAAACTAGTCCATTTTTCAATTCTTGTACATTATTTCAATATGGTTGTAATAGATAACTAGGACTTTAATTTCTTGCAATCCCCATTTGTAAATTTGTACACCCCATCCCCTTAATGATGTAATAGTGTAGGACTTTACTTTTCCGCGTTTTATTGCTTTCATATATTGCTAGTAATTAGGTGTATATGGAAAGATAAAAACAAGAAATAGACAACCCAAAAATCAAAGACTAAATGCATGCAATCAAACACACTATTCACACATGCACCCCTTAGGGTAATCCCACTTGTTTCCTCGGAAAAATAGTCATGTCCCTCGAACATGGGCGTTTTAGAAAAGACCCTCAATAAAAGATCGTAGTCCCTCGACGACCCTCGATGTTATCTTTGGTAAAATGATCTAGTCCTTAAACGACATTGCTAAAACGTCCCATAGGTTTCCTTCTATGACTATATAAACGTCCTACGCCTGTCCCTTCACATCCAACAATGGGGCTTCTTACCAAAACAATGGTGAGATAGAAACATCCAAAGGAGGAGGAAATGAACATTTAAAGACCTTTTGAGTAGGTAGGTTACTTTTAGTTGCTCGCTTGCTCACAACAAAAAAACATCTTATACACAAACACCTTTTGAAACATTTTCAAAAGACAAAACACTTTGTACGTGTTCTTATAGAGATGAGAACCATTACAAAGACACTTTTCAAAATCACTTTCAAAAACACATTCCACAAATACCTCTTTGAACTATTTTCAAAACAACACTTTGTACGCGTTCTTATAGAAACGAGAACCATTACAAAGACATTTTCAAAATACGTTCAAAAACCACACCACAAGCATATTTTCAAACAAAAGCAAGTGATCTAGTAAGAAACTAAGAGCTCGTAGATAACTATGGAAGAAAATGATGCTAACACCTTCCCTTTTCATAACCTACCCCCCGAACTTAAGAAAACTTCTCTAAAGGTCTTTCCTATTCTTTTCAACCTTTACTTATTAGATAAAAGAAAAGTCGGTGGTGACTCTTGCTAACCGCAACAATTGCAACCAAACGCAAAACACCCAAGTCAGTTCTCCCACCGTGTTACACATGCAAATACACGGAGCACCATGCACTCTCCAGGCACGTCCACATTAAATCCAGAAGCAAGATGGGTTTCTCACGTTTGGGCCCAGCAAAATTCCATCAGCACCCCTTGTTTTGCTGAATAACCCCAGGCCCATTTGTTTTGTTTTAATATTTTCTTTTTTTAATTTTTGCTTTCATTTACTTAATTAACCATAAAAATCAGAAAAAGTCACCAAAAATATTAGGTTAGTTATTTTTTAATTAAACTAATTTTGTAAATAATTTAAATAAATATTTTAACTATTTTCTTTAATTTAAAATGAAGTAGAACTTAAGATTTAATTATATTTAATTATTTTCTTTTCATAATAAAAAACAAAAAAACCTTAGACTATTTTTTCTTAATTATTTTTTAAATATACCTTAGGATGTTTAATTTAATTATTTTTCTTAATTAAAACAAAAAATCAAACAAATAAGTTCTTGTTTACTTAGAATATTTTATTAGGTTTCTAGACGCTTCTTTATTTCGCGCGTGCATTTTATATTATTATGTATCTGTCTATTGATTGTAATTTCCTAACTAGGATTTTTGTTTTTTCGCACTTTACTTTTCGCCCATTATTACGTATCTATACCAAAGCTCTATAATAGCGTAGGAACTTGTATTTCTCACTTTTACATTCTTGTATGCTTGTACATAATTGCTAGTAAGTAGGTGTGCATGACAAGATTAATCAAATTAATCGTTAGATCACTAAGCTCAACATAATATAACTGAAATAACACACTTCTCACACTTGTATTCCTAGGATATTCCTCACTCGGTTGTCTCGGAAATGGTCATGTCCCTTGAACGTAGGGATATCTTAGCAAAGACCCTCGGTATAAAAGTTATCATAAAAGATCATGGTCCCTAAACGTCCCTCGAGTTGTCTTTCGGTAAATGATCTTGTCCCTCGAGGTTGCCTATATGATGACAATCTCTTCGAAATGCTAAGATATCTTTACATGTTGCCTTCAATGACCATAGCGTCTCTTTCGATAGTCCCTCAACATCCAACGATAGGGCTACCTACTCAGTAATATTAGGATAGCACTATCTAAAGGAAAGGAGGAAAAAAAATCCTTTTTCGAGTTGGTAGATAACTCTTAGGTACTTGCTCAAGAACAACTTTTTCACACTTACACACTTTCAAAAACTACTTTAAAAAACGCTTGATCACATTCTTGAGGACTGATACAAGAGTTGCCATAAAGCAAACAAAAAACTTTCAAAACACACAAAATACAAACATTTTTAAAAAAAAAGAGCAAGTACCTAAGAGCTCATGGAAAACCAAAGATGGAAAGGGTGCTAACACCTTCCCTTTCCATAATCTACACCCCTTACTCAGAAAATCTCGAAAAAGGTATTTTTCTGTTCTTTTCACTCTTTCCTTTGTTGGATAAAAGAAAAGTCGGTGGCGACTATTGCTTATCGTGAAATTTGGGAACAAAAAACGCAAACCAGTATTAACAGTCAGTTCTTCCACCGTACCCCAGAAATGGCGACTCTGCTGGGGAGAATTATAAAAGTGGTGTTTACCTTAGGGTCTAGATCATTTCTAAAATTGTTTGCCTATTTGTTTGCTTTAATTTTAAGGGGTTGTTTGGGTTACTACAGATCCTACACCCGGATCTCGGGAAACTTGTTAGGTAAGTAGCAATAGATTGTGGAAACTGTGCGGGTATACCGACACAGTTGAAGTGATGGCTATGTTGATGCGACACTTTGGTTGGAACCGATAGCTCTTGAGTTAATCAAGGAGAATACATGGCCGCTGCGTGATGTCATGAAGCATCAACTGACCTTAGAACCTTTAAATGAACAACTTAGCCATTAGGACGTAGTGAGATTGCCGTCTTTGGTGTATTCCCAAAGTCAGCATATACTCGATGCTACACTCATTGAGATTTGACTCTTGAGTTTTGTTTGGTTGTGAGTCATTCGCCTATCAGAATGAAACTTGTGGGAAAGATCAGTGATATTGAGATCCTTTAGAACCTGATTACTATTTATAGGAGAGGTTGAGCCAATCCAACTTCAAGAGGGTATGACCTTAAAACGCATGCAAGCCTTAAACCTAAGGTCTTGGTGTGATTTGCTTGTGCTTGCTATATATATGATTTATTGGCATAATCATGACATCATAACATGGCATACCATACTAACCATTTTAAGGATTTTATAGGGCTTATCTTTGTCTTGTTTTGTAGGACATGACATCCACTTGCAGGAACACTATCCCAATTAACCTTGTGAAAGTGCACCCTTAACTTAAGGATTAGCATCAAGGATTCCTGAAAGCTCTCCCTTCACTGAAAAACATTGTCGACTTTTCAATTTGTTCACTTCAACCTATGATGAAG
This sequence comes from Vicia faba, assembly GCA_948472305.1. Taxonomy (NCBI): domain Eukaryota; kingdom Viridiplantae; phylum Streptophyta; class Magnoliopsida; order Fabales; family Fabaceae; genus Vicia; species Vicia faba. The sequence goes on along the minus strand of OX451738.1, from coordinate 1,550,640,776 downwards.
AAATGTTAAAGGTGCTCTTTCAGTTCTTTGACCCGTTGCACCACTGCTTCACTTTTCCTGATTACCAGTTAGTGCCTACTATGAAGGAGTTTTCTCATTTATTGGGGGTACCTATCCTTAATTAGCTATGGTTCAACGATACAGAAAGAGACCCAAAGCCTAAAGAGATTGCTCAAGCTCTGTATTTACAACGGTCTGATGTAGTGGCAAACTGGGAAACTAGAAAAGCTGTCCAAGGATTTCCAGTTAAGTTTCTATTTGATAAAGCTCACCATTTTTGGGTTAACCTGGATTTACAAGATTTTGATGAGGTGTTGGCCCTTCTCATCTATGGGATGGTACTATTCCCTAACACAGACCAACTCTTAAACGTCAATGCGATTAAGATTTTTCTGTCGTATAATCTGGTGCCTACCTTACTTGGGGATATTCTACACTCTCTGCATACTCGTACTCTAAAGAGAAGAGGGACCCTTTTGTGTTGCACTCCTCTATTGGCTAGGTGGTTTATTTCGCACCTACCCCGGTCTATTCTGAGAAATGAGCAGGGTATGATATGGTCTTATAGGCTGATTTCCCTTACACATTCAGATATTATTGGTGTTCCCAGTCCTTGGAGAGTATCACCATTATTGATCGTTATGGGGAATTACCTAATGTCCCTCTCTTAGGCATTAGGGGAGGAATCACTTATAATCCTTGCTTGGCGCTGTGAGAGTTTGGTTATGCTAGAAGGGATGGTCCTCACAACACACTCGTCCAAGGAATCACGTTTTACTATGAGAATGATGTTCAGGGTTATTGTAAGAGGTTCATTCGAGCTTGGGGCATGATAAACAGGGTGTATAGCAAGATGCTGGGGCACACGAATTCCATCCCTCTTGAGCCTTACCTCAAATGGGTGCGAGCTAGTGCTCAATGTCTTATGATGCCTTACCCTGCCATTTTACTTGTGATTGTGGAGCCAATTGCTGAAGGAGACACTCCTTATGTTGTTCTTCATCCTGATATGCCAACTGATTTTGAGGAGCTACGAAAATTATGGATCCAACTCAAAGAAGAACGAGATGCCTTTGAAACCCAATTCTACGCCAGCGAGAAGAAGGTTTTAGAGCTCACCCGGTTACTTCACGATGTGAGGAGCATAAATGCCTACATTGCACCAAAGAGGATGCGCCTGTGGGAAGCTTGAAGTCTTCCCTTTGCTTGGAAAATTTTATTGTTGCTTTGTTCCCTTTATGAGCCCAAGAGGCATTATTATGATCAATAAAACTTCTTAATGCAATTAACGTTTGCTATTTTTCTATTTAAGAAAATTTGAGTCTTAGAAATCCTTAAAAACATTGCATACATATATCATACATATAATTGCATAAGCAGGTTTCAAAGCAGGTTTCTCATCCTCTTCGCTGTTTATTTCAGCAATGGCTCTAGAACAAACAATGAAGGATCTACAGACTCAGAATGTCTAGTTTCAACAGATAATCATGGCTCTTACCAAGGGGAAAGAAGAACTGAAAGCCCTGCTTATTAAAGAAAATAAGAAGCCAAGGAAACCGGTTGGTGTGGTGAACTTGGGAAGAAGGATCAGAGGACTAATGCGGCGAGCTTCTGAACCAATAACTTCATCAAAGGAAGGAAACAATCAAGAGGAGGAAATAAGAGAGGAAGACTCCAGTCCAAAAGAATCTGATGATGAATCTAACTATGATGAGGAATAGTATCCTCCTACTGATGAAAAATACAAACAGTTGGAGGATTGTTTGAATGCAATGGAGGTCCGGAAGGTACCGGGTCTAGACTTTGAAGAGCTGGGTTTGGTCTCTGGGGTTGTCATCCCACAAAAGTTCAAGGTGCCAGGGTTTTCCAAATATGATGGGGTTTCATGTCTCAAAATGCACCTCTGATCTTATGTGAGGAAGATCCAGCCTCACACTGTTGACAAGGACTTGTGGGTCCACTTCTTTCAGGATAGCCTATTTGGAACTCAACTAGAATGGTTCTATCAGCTGGAGGGGGCCAACATCCATAATTGGGAAGACCTGGCTGGTGCTTTCTACAAGCAGTATCAGTATAACACATACCTTGCTCCCACCCGTACACAACTCCAAAATATGTCTATGGGTTCAAGTGAGGGCTTTAAAGACTATGCTCAGAAGTGGAGGCATTTAGCAGGAAGAGTCTAACCCCTGTGTCTGATAGGGAGCTAGTGGATATGTTTCTGGGTTCCCTGTCTGGTATGTTTTTCAATCACCTGATTGGAAGCTCCTCAACCGGCTTCACTGAATTGATCTTGATGGGAGAAAGAGTGGAAGCTGGAATTAGGAGTGGTAATATCCAAAAGGATACATCCTCCAGTGCAGCAAGGAAGCCATTTGCAGGAAATAAAGAGGTTAGTGATGTGTACAATCAAAGGAATCAGGATAAAACTGAACACCGTCAAGCGGTAGGGGCTGTTATGATCTCTAAACCTGCATCTATTAAACAAATGAGCAATCAGCCTAGAGCAGAAAGACCTTTAAGGAAGTTTACCCGGATAAACATGACTCAATATCAAGTTTTGCCACAATTATTGAAATACAATCTGGTAACTCTGAGGGAAGCTCCGAAGAATCCTAATACTGCCTCTCCCCACTATAATCCAAATGCTTGATGTGCCTACCATTCTGAGACTCCGGGGCATGACACAAATGACAGCTTGGATTGGAAAAACAAGGTGCAAGATCTCTTCGAGGCAAAGGAAATTGAATTTGACGCCCCTGAGATTCCAAATGTTATCACCGCTACTATGCTCAAGCACGATCGCGGTGTTAACTCTATTGAAGATGATGTTTTTGTTACTTCTGTTGAGGAACTTGTTACTCCTCTTTTGAATGTTAAGTGAAACCTGTTGAAGGCCGGTTTATTTTTGGGATGTGGCGAAGGTTACCATTTATGTTTATCTCTACCGGCTGGTTGTCATTTGCTGAAGGCAGGGGTTCAGCATCTGATGGATGACAGAGTGATTTTGTTTGAGAAGACTCTCGTTCCAACCGTTTCTTGCAAGGATATTTCAATAATAACCATTTCCGCCAATCCTCCCAGGGTCTCCACAAAAAGATCCGTCAGGATTACATCTGTTCTGAAGGTGACTCCACTAATAATTACCATGATAGGGCCAATCCCATACTCCTCTGACAAAACTGTTCCCTGGAACTATGGGGGTGACGTATACTACCACGGTGTCAAGCAAGACCTACTGGCTGTTGAAGACCATGTTTCTGAAAAGGCTGATCCCGACATTGACAACATTGTTAGAACCGACAAAATAACAAGAAGTGGAAGAGTATTCCCTCCTAAGATTTCTCCTTCGAAAGCTGTTATTGGTCCTGTGATCATTCCTACTTTTGTCCCTGCTGATACTGCTACTACAATTCCTGTGATTACCCCTACTGACACCCCTATCACCGAGTCGACCAAGACTCGGGGCAAAGACATATTGATTGAGCCTTTCCAGACAAAGGCGCAGTCAGTATCTATCACAGAGGCTTCCAAGAAGGAGATGGAAGAAATTTTGAAAATTATAAAGAAAAGCAACTATAATATAGTCGAACAGCTTGGGAAGACCCCTTCAAAGATTTCTATGCTAGCCTTACTGTTGTGCTCCGAAGCTCATGCGAAGGCTCTAGTGAAATTTCTTAAAACTGCCCATGTGCCACATGAAACCTCTGCTGACCAATTTGAAGATTGTGTGGCCAGTTTGACGGCTTATAACGGTTTGGGTTTTTCTGATGTTGATCTGACACCTAGAGGGAGGAAACATAATGATGCGTTACATGTCTCTATCGATTTCTTGGGCACTACTTTGGCCCATGTCCTAGTAGATACTGGTTCATCATTGAACGTGCTGCCTAAGAAAGCTATGGATAGACTAGACTGTGAAGGTTTGACCTTGAAACCCAGCAACATTGTAGTTAGGGCTTTTGACAATTCGAAGAGAATTGTGCACGGGGAGGTTGACATCCCCATCAAAGTTGGTTCTCAGACTTTCGACTCTACCTTCTACGTGATGGATATCATACCATCCTATTCTTATTCAATGGGTCTCCCTTGGATCCACGAGGCGGGATCCATCACATCTACTCTGCACCAGATGATAAAGTACCCGGTAAAAGGAAATATTGTCACAGTACACGGCAAAGAAGAATACATGGTCAGTCACCTGAACTCCTTCATGTAGGTAGAAATGGAGGGAGAGTTCATAGAGACTCCGTGTCAGAACTTCGAAGAGGTGCCTCAGACTATGGCTGCAACTAAAATTGTCACCAATATGCCGAAGATCACCAGACCTCCCTTGAAGATGGATTCTCTCAAGGATACAAAAGCAGTTATTGAAGAAGGTGGGTCGACCATCTGGGTTCAGCTCCCTGATATTCCATACAAGTCTGATAAATTTGGTTTGGGTTTCTCTTCAGGGGCTTAAAGGGCTGTTCGATGCAATCATGCTGGAAGACCTCCCCTACGCATCAACAATCATGGGGTTATCGCTCTAGAAGACAGTGATGGTGATGATGACATGTATAGCTGGATCTTCCCTACTACCAAGGGTGGACCCAGTAACTGGACGAAAAGAGACTTTGTACCAATTACTTTTGTTCATAAGTAATTGTCTTTCTTGTTTTTGGATATGTAATAAACAATATAAACATTATGGCCATGTGTCTTACCCGGGACACAATGGTTTATTTGTGAGGGCTATCATGTTTAATGTCATATGGCATTAATAAAGCATTGGACATTTATTGCATACAAATTTTGTGCTCTCTGTTTTTCTTTGTTGCTTTTTACTTTGTCTATACAACTATGCTCTTACACACACTAACGTATCAAACTGCAGATCCATATCCACTCTGGATCCAATTAATAACAGTTCTGCTATTGTCGGTTATGACTTTGAAAATACGATCAACTAAGCCGAAGACGAAGGTAAGGAATATTGTGAGGTACCCGAAGAACTTGCCAGACTGTTACAGTAGGAAGAAAGGGTTATACAGCCTCATGAAGAGTCATTTGAGACAGTGAATTTGGGCACAAAAGAGAACAAAAAAGAGGTCAAGATAGGTGCGAATTTGGAGCTTCGTGTCAAACAACATTTGATTCAGATGTTTCATGATTATGTTGAGATCTTTTACTGGTCATATGAAGACATTCCAGGACTAGACACAGATATTGTGGTTCATCATCTTCCAACTAAAGAAGATTTCCCTCGGTAAAGCTAAACGTCTGCCGCATACGTCCCGAAATATCAGAGAAGATCAAAGCAGAGGTTATGAAACAATTCAACGTTGGGTTCTAAGCTGTCACATCTTATCCCCAATGGGTCGCTAATATGGTCCCGATGCCTAAGAAAGACGACAAGGTACGAATGTGTGTGGACTACCAAGATTTGAATAGAGCAAGCCCCAAGGATGACTTTCCACTTCCCCACATTGACGTTCTGGTTGACAACACCGCATAACACAAGATATTTTCCTTCATGGATGGTTTCTATGGTTACAATCAGATCAAGATGGCACCCGAAGACATGGAGAAGAAAACCTTCGTCACACAATGGGGCACTTTCTACTATAAAGTGATGCTGTTTAGGTTGAAGAACACTGGGGTAACCTATTAGCGAGCCATTGTAGCTTTGTTTCATGTCATGATTCATCATGAGATAAAGGTCTATGTTGATGTCATGATAGCCAGGTCTCAAACTGAGGAAGAGCACCTTGATCATCTACAAAAGTTGTATGATAGGTTGAAGAAGACGTACAAGCTGAGGTTAAATCCGAACAAGTGCACCTTTGGGGTAAGGTCTTGTAAACTCTTGGGTTTCATTATCAGTGACAAAGGTATTCAGGTAGACCCTGCAAAAGTGAAGGCTATACAAGAGATGACGGCTCCCCGTGTCGAGAATGAGGTTATAGGTTTCTTGGGACGCTTAAATTACATTGCCAGATTCATTTCCCATTTAATTTCTACTTGTGAGACAATCTTCAAACTCCTGAAGAAAGATCAAGTGGTAAAATGGAATGACGAATGCCAGACTGCCTTTAAAAGAATTAAAGAATACCTTCAAGAGCCTCAAATTCTGATGCCTCTAGTTGAAGGAAGACCTCTGATCATGTACTTAACAGTGTTAGATAATTCAATAGGGTGTGTGCTAGGGAAGCATGATGAGTCCGGTCGAAAAGAGCACGCAATATACTACCTTAGAAAAAAGTTCACTGACTGTGAAACAAGATACTCACTGCTCGAGAAAACTTGCTGTGCTTTGGCATGGGCTGCTCACCAACTGAGACAGTATATGTTGACCCACACCACTTTGTTGATATCTAAGATGTATCTTATCAAGTACATCTTCAAGAAGCCCGCTCTCTTTGGAAGAATAACAAGATAGAAAATGATCTTGATCGAATACGACATCCAATACACGACCCAGAAAGCAGTCAAGGGAAGTGTACTAGTTGATTATTTGGCTCATCAGGCTATGGATAAATACCAATCAATGAAATTTGAATTCCCGGATGAGAATATTATGTTAGTGGCAGACTATGAAGAACCTGGACCAGATGAAGGACCTGCGGAAGGATCCCGATGGACTATGGTTTTTGATGGAGCGTCCAACGCACTCGGCAATGGCATCAGTGTTGTAATCATATCTCCCGAGGGCTGTCATACTCCTTTCATCGCCAGACTGTGTTTCAACTGTACCAACAATATGGCGGAGTATGAAGCGTGCATCATGGGTCTTAAAGCTGCTATCGACCCGAGGATCAAGTTCTTGATCATTTTCAGGGATTCAACCTTGGTAATAAGCCAAATCAAAGGAGAGTGGGACACTAAGCACCCGAATCTCATCCCTTACAGAGAACATGTGCTGACATTGCTTCCACACTTTGAAGAGGTCACCTTTGAACATTTTCCACGAGAAGAGAACCAGTTAGCGGACGCGCTAGCTACTATGTCATCTATGTTCAAAGTCAAGTGGGACAACGAGGCTCCTAGATCACTATTGAGAGGTTGGATGAACTGGCATACTGCTATGAGATTGACACTAAAGAGGTAGCAGACAAACCTTGGTTCCACGAAATGAAAAGGTATCTTGAGGCTCAAGAGTATCCTGAGGGGGCGTCTGTCAATGATAAGAAGTTTCTGAGACGTTTATCCGTAAAGTTCTTCCTCAGTAATGGAGTCCTCTACAAGCGCAACCATGACTCCACTTTACTTCGATGCATAGATAAAAACGAAGCAGAGAGGATTATGGTAGATCTACATGAATGTACCTTTGGCACCCATTCTAGTGGACATACTATGGCTAAAAAGATCATACGGGCAGGATACTATTGGTCCACTATGGAAGTAGACTATTATCAGCATTCTCGAACTTGTCAAAAATGCCATATCTATACTGATAAAGTGCATGTACCTCCGGTTCTCTTGAATGTCTTGATGGCTCCCTGGTCCTTTGCAATTTGGGCATTGACCTGATCAGAGAGATTAGACTCACTACTTCCAATGGGCATCACTTCATCCTAGTAGCCATTGATTACTTCACGAAGTGGGTTGAGGCTGCCTCTTTTGCTACTGTTAGCAAGAATTTTGTGGTGCAGTTTATCAAGCATAACCTGATTTGTTGGTATGGTGTTCCAGAGAGAATCATCACAGACAATGGTACAAATCTCAACAATACAATGATCACTGAACTCTGTAAACAATTCAAGATCCTGCATCATAATTCTTCCCCTTATCGGCCGAAGATAAATGGCGCTGTGGAGGCTTCTAACAAGAATATTAAGAAAATCATATAGAAGATGACAGTGACATACAAATACTGGCATGAGATGTTACCATTTGCTCTTCATGGTTACCGCACCTCAGCACGAACATCAACAAGGGCAACACCTTATTCTCTGGTGTATGGCATGGAGGTTGTCCTACCTATTGAAGTCCAGATTCCTTCTTTAAGGATCATGAAGGATGCGGGTTTGAACGAAGACGATTGGATCCAGACCCGACTTGATCAATTAAACCTGATTAATGAGAAAAGACTTACTGATGCCTGTCATGGTCAAATGTATCAAAAACGAATGATCAAGGCTTTCAACAAAAAGGTCAGACGTCAAGTATATCAAGTGGGTGATCTGGTAATCAAGCGCATCATACCGCCACAAGGTGATCCCAGGGGAAAATGGACCCCTACATACGAAGGGCCATTTGTGATCAAAAGCATATTTTTCGGTGGAGCCATGATTCTGACCACCATGGATGGTGACGACCTTCCTCACCCTTTGAATGCGGACATAGTGAAAAGATAATACACATAAATAAAGACCCGTTAGGTTGACTGGCCTAGGAAAAAATAAGGGCATCCCGGCGAACCAAAAAGGTTCGGGCAAAAATTATGGATAAAAACAAAAAAATCTATACACCCGGCAAGTCGAAAACCTGAAAAGTCGGCTTAGACAAAAAAGGGTATCCCGATGGACTGAAAACCCGAAAGGGCGGTCCAGGAAAAAATTAGGGACTTGAAGCGTACAACTATGTCCCATTTGATCACCTTGCGACCAGACTTCAGTATCAACTATCAAGCTCAAATGGTACCGATCAATCCAGTCAGCTTCGGACAAGTAGCAAAGTAATGAGACGCTCAAAGACATAGAGGAAATAGTAGAATTGAAACTCAATAGGATTATTACACATAGATGTTTTCTCTTTGTACACTATTTTGTATAGTTTTCACTTTCACGCCGGTGTTCTCCTACTAGAACGTCAATCTCTTTGTACAAAATGCCTGTTATAGGCGAACTTCAAAAATCAATACCAATCATTTCTTTGAAAGTACACAACTATTTGTTTTCTCTTTTTCTATTTTGTTTTGCAAAAAACGTCCAATGATTATTTTTGACATATGCATTTAAATATGATCACTGTTCACAAATACTTGCATAAAAAACAGAAATACGGTTACTAATGATTTTGAGAATCGGGGCAAAGTCTAAAAAAGCCATTTGTAGTTTCGACAGTTACCCCGTCCAGCATGGTACAAGGGAAGAAACATCCTGAGACGAAGTCACCACTACATACGACACCGTGACGTCTATGTTCCCCACAGAGTAGAAGCAACCAAAGTTTCGATCTCTCCTTCCCCAAATAGGAATTATCTCCTCCAACAAAGTACCTACTCCAGCTGAAGTCTGTACTCCCCAGCCGAGTTTTATAAACAGTTTATAGAACCTCTTCCTCAATAGAGTTTATTTCTCTACATCGGCAAAATCTTCCAACAAAGAATCCTCCCCACAGAGTTATCCTCAAGTAGAGTCAATCCCTGACAAAATATCCTCAAACAGAAGGAGGAAATCCCCGGCAGATCATATCCATTCATCATCCTCAGCGGAAATGAAGGATTCAGCTTCCCAATACTCTCCAACAGTAGTCTGAGATTTATTTTCCTAGACTGGGAAGTATCACAATAGCATCCCATGTTCATACATCGTGGCATGCGCATACACATCGCATACAGCATAATCTTATTTATTTTGATAACATCACCATAATGCATTTCATACATCATGACATCGCATATGACTAACTCTTTTCCTTTTTCTGGGAAAAGATCAAATCAAACAAACACCGCTGACTATTTATGTGCCTGGTAGTCTTCTTAAAAGCTATGTCTGATTAAGGGCTATTTCAGTAATTTCCTCAGAAAGATGTCCTCACAAGACCTTCTCTGGTTCAGTCAGATCGACACTAATATCTCTCTGATTCCTATTCCAGTTGAAGATATTCCAAGAGTTTTGTCTGGTTCAGTTGAATCGATCCTAAGATTCTTCTGATTTCCATTCCAGTCAAAGTTAATTAAGGACCTTCTCTAGTTCAGTTAGATCGACACTAAAATCTCTCTGATTCCTATTCTAGTTGAAGATATTCCAAGACTTTTGTCTGGTTTAGTTGAATCGATCCTAAGATTCTTCTAATTTCCATTCCAGTCAAAGTTAATTAAAGACATTCTCTGGTTTAGTCAGATCAACACTAAGATCTCTCTGATTCCTATTCCAGTTGAAGATATTCTAAGACTTTTGTCTGGTTTAGTTGAATCGATCCTAAGATTCTTCTGATTTCCATTCCAGTCAAAGTAAATTAAATACCTTCTCTGGTTCATTCAAATCGACACTAAGATCTCTTTGATTTCTATTCCAGTTGAAGATATTCCAAGACTTTTGTCTGGTTCAGTTGAATCAATACTAAGATTGTTTTGATTTCCATACCAGTCAAAGTTAATCTAAGACCTTCTCTGGTTCAGTCAGATCGACACTAAGATCTCTCTGATTTCTATTCCAGTTGAAGATATTCCAAGACTTTTGTCTGGTTCAATTGAATCGATACTAAGATTCTTTTGGTTTCCATTCCAGTCAAAGTTAATCCAAGACCTTCTCTGGTTCAGTTAGATCGTCACTAAGATCTCTCTGATTTCTATTCCAGTTGCAGATATTCCAAGACTTTTGTCTAGTTCAGTTGAATCTATCCTAATATTCTTTTGATTTCCGTTCCAGTCAAAGTTAATCCAAGATCTTCTCTAGTTCATTCAGATCGACACTAAGATCTCTATGATTTCTATTCTAGTTGAAGATATTCCCAGACTCTTGTCTGGTTCCGTTGAATCGATACTAAGATTATTTTGATTTCCATTCCAGTCAAAGTTAATCAATGACCTTCTCTGGTTCAGTCAGATCGACACTAAGATCTCTTTGATTTCTATTCTAGTTGAAGATGACCCAAGACTTTTGTCCGGTTCAGTTGAATCGACCCTAACATTCTTCTGATTTCCATTCCAGTCAAAGTTAATTAAACACCTTCTCTGGTTCAGTCAGATCGACACTAAGATCTCTCTGATTTCTATTCTAGTTGAAGATATTCCAAGACTTTTGTTTGGTTCCATTGAATCGATGCTAAGATTCTTCGGATTTCCATTCCAGCCAAAGTTAATCCAAGACCTTCTCTGATTCATTCAGATCGACACTAAGATCTCTCTGATTCCTATTCAAGTTGAAGATGATCCAAGATTTTTCTCTATTTCAGTTAAATTGACAATAAGATTTTTCTGATTCTTATCCAGTCAAAGTTAATTCAAGATTTTCCTCTGGTTCAGTTAGATCGACACTAAGATCTCTCTGATTTCTATTCCAGTTGAAGATGATCCAAGACTTTTTTCTGGTTCAGTTAAATCGACACTAAGATTTTCCTGATTCTTATCCAATCAAAGTTAATTCAAGATTTTCCTCTGGTTCAATCAGATCAACACTAAGATCTCTCTGATTTTTATTCAAGTTGATGATGATTCAAGACTTTTACTGGTTCAGTTAAATCGACACTATGATATTTCTGATTCTTATCCAGTCAAAGATAAATCAAGACCTTCACTGGATCAGTTCCAATCAACCATTGATTTTTTTACTGATTCTTAACAGTTTAATCTCATTTCCACAATAAGTCGCTATGAAGCCTGGAATACGACCAAAGAGAAGTCAGCCTCATCATCCTCAACAAGTCACTGTGAAGCCTGGATCTTGACCAGATAGCAGTTCACTTCCGTCTCTTCAGTCAAGAGATGACTCCCCAGTAGAGTAATGGACAACTGAAGCTGCTAAACTCTATTTCCCAAGACAGAGACAGACATTCCCCAGCAGACTCCTCCTCGGAAAGCAGGAACAAGGATCCACACAAAGAGAATTCTTATGAAATCTGCATCGATTTTGGATGACATCTTTAAGCCCATCTCCGACAGTCTTTTGTCATCTTTTCCAAATGGCATCTGTAAGCCCATTCCCGATATTATTCACCAACAGTCTCACTTTGGGCGAGTGAAAATTTATAGGCACTCTAGTGCTCAATCATCTTCCACCTTCAGATCACGAAAGGCAAACAAGCCAATCTACATCTTCAGGTTTAACAAGATTGAACAGGGGAAGTTGTTGTACCCTAAAATTTTCCCTTCTATTTTCACACAAGACATACTCCTAGAGGTTCTCAATTGCTCAAAGGTTGACTAAGAATTGACCAGACAATTCTCTTCCTAAGGTAATGAGCCCTCAACTAGGGTTTCAATTTTCATCAAGATGGTTGAGCTCCAAGGATCCAAAATGTTCTCCATTGTCCTAATATGTCCTTAAGATCATCCATGCCAAGTTTCATGCCTTGCTCAACAAGTTTGCATAGTCAATTGCTCAAGTATTGGAAAATCAACTGTGTTAGGTCAAAATTGAATTGTGGCCCATGTACAGTCAAACTTCAAGATTTTTGGTCAACATCAACATTTTGAAGTGATATCCATCATTTGATCAAGGGTTGATCATGATTCCTCAAGAAATGCTCCTAACCCATCAAAATTCAAAAATGGCCAATAAGGGTTTCTATAGGAAAAGTCAACCAAATTTTGACCAAGCATAACTTTCTCACACTTTATCAGAAAATTTCCAAACAAAGCTCATTTTTAATAGAAAGCCCTAAAACTTCTCTTCAGCTCTCAAGTTCAAGAAATGCACCATTTGAAAGATACAAGTTCATACATTACAGGTCATTTTTAGAAACCCATCTAAAGACACTTTTTGCCAAGACCATTTACATCAAGATAACATCTTCAAATGCAAAATTGGTAAAAAGAGGGATTGAAGTAGATATCTTGGGCTTTCCAAAAAGTATAAGATCATCATCATGAGATAAAATTTGAGCAAGTTATGGCTTGTCCAAATTGGGAAAATTTTGGAAATTTCAAGAATGGTTCATTGAGCAAATTTGAATTTTTGGGTCAATGGGTTAACTTTTTAAGATTCAAATTTCTTCCTAAGGTTATACAGGACCCTTAATCTCATTTTGCATGGGCTTACCATTTTTACCTATTTTTTTAGATATTTATTTTGATTTATTTCAAATAAATATAAAATAAATGGTACAAAATCATTGGGAACGTGCCTTGACCCGTGGGCTTGTGTTTTGTCTTCGCATGAGGTCCACAATCACGTACAAATGGTGTCCAGATTCACTCATCATAAAAAATGGCATGAAATCACAAATTATAGCGTTTTTTCAAATATGGATCATGGATTAAAAACAATGTTTATGGCCATGATTCTTTCCATTCAACCTTGTCTCCTCATTCTACCCTATATATACCTCATGTTAGCAAGTCAAACACACACACACATATAGCCTGAAAGAAGCCACACGAAATTTGCAAAAATCCACCAAAGTTGTCAAAATTGAAACACGATTTGTAGGGACTTTCAACTCAAACTAGTAATCATACGTTACCCCTAAAGTTCCCAGAGAACATATCTAATCTTTCTCAAAGCTTGCAACGTCCCAGATCAACAAATCTTGATGTCACCGTTTGGTAAAATTCCCTTAATCTTAAACTCCCAAAATACTTGATTTAAATCCATAATGATCATATATATGTGTTGCTGCTAATAGTTATGCATGTTTGAACGTATTACATGTAAAGATAAGGCTATGGATCACATGTTATCATTTCTAAGGTTCTAGGACGGTTAAGCTTCGAAGAGGATGTTGCAGGACTTTTCAGGCCAAACGGCCACAACCATTGAACTTGCAGCATACGAAATAAGGGGGGGGGTAGCCTTAATCTCAAGTCTTGATTTTTCTTTATGCAGGTTTTAGGGTTTTGAATGGCCGGAGAAGGTGAGTGGAGTTTGACTCCGGCAAGCCATCGTGCCTCTCTTCCATTGGACCATTCAAAACTAGCTTGCATTTTTTTCATTTCTAATATATCTGACCAATGTTCCTTTATTATATTATTGTTTTGGTTATGTAAAAAAATGATCATACAACTCAATTGGCAAAGGAACGGGTGCGTGAGAGAGAGGACCTGGGTTCGAATCCCAGGTCCAATATTTTCCATGTTCTTAATATTTCATACACGATCCAACATTCCACATGGCCAGAAGTGTATCATGGACCACCAATCTGAACCATCAGATCATAGCTAATTTAGATCTAATGCATGCAAATACATGGAGCACCATGCACTCCCCAGGCACGTCCACGTTGAATCCAGAAGCAAGATGGGTTTCTCACGTTTGGGCCCAACAAAATTCCATCAGCACCCCTTGTTTTACTGAATAACCCCAAGCCCATTTTTTTTTTAATATTTTCTTTTTTTAATTTTTGATTTCATTTATTTAATTAACCATAAAAATCATAAAAAATCACCAAAAATATTAGGCTAGTATTTTTTTAATTAAACTAATTTTGTAAATAATTTAAATAAATTTTTTACTAATTTCTTTAATTTAAAATGAAGTAGAACTTAGGATTTAATTAGATTTAATTATTTTATTTTCATAATAAAAAAAAATCTTAGACTATTTTTTCTTAATTATTTTTTAAATAGACCTTAGGATGTTTAATTTAATTATTTTTCTTAATTAAAACAAAAAATCAAACAAATAAGTTCTTGTTTACTTAGAATATTTTATTAGGTTTCTAGACGCTTCTTTATTTCGCGCGCGCATTTTATATTATTATGTATCTGTCTATGGATTGCAATAGCCCTAACTAGGATTTTCGTTTTTTCGCCCTTTACTTTTCGTCCATTATTATGTATCTACACCAAAGCCCTGTAATAGCGTAGGAACCTGTATTTATCGCTTTTACATTCTTGTATGCTTGTACATAATTGCTAGTAAGTAGGTGTGCACGACAAGATTAATCAAATTAATCGTTAGATCACTAACCTCAAGATAATATAATTGAAAAAAGCACACTTCTCACACTTGCATCCTTAGGGTATTTCTCACTCGGTTGCCTCAGAAATGGTCATGTCCCTCGAACGTAGGGATATCTTAGCAAAGACCCACGTTATAAAAGTCATCATAAAAGATCATGGTCCCTAAACGTCCCTCGAGTTGTCTTTCGGTAAATGATCTTATTCCTCGAGGTTGCCTATATGATGATAGTCTCTTCAAAATTCTAATATATCTTTACATGTTGCCTTCAATGACCATAACGTCCCTTTCTATAGTCCCTCAACATCCAACGATAGGGCTACCTACTCACTAATAGTAGGATAGCACTATCTAAAGGAAAGGAGGAAAAGAACATCCTTTTTTGAGTAGGTAGATAAGTCTTAGTTACTTGCTCAAGAACAACTTTTTCACACTTACACACTTTCAAAAACTACTTTCAAAAACGCTTTATCACACTCTTGAGGACTGATACAAGAGTTACCATAAAGCAAACACAAAACTTTCAAAACTTACAAACACACAAACACTTTTCAAAAAATGAGAAATTACCTAAGAGCCCATGGAAAACCACAGATGGAAAGGGTGCTAACACTTTCCCTTTCCATAATTTACCCCCTTACTCAAAAAATCTCGAAAAAGGTCTTTTTATGTTCTTTTTACCCTTTCCTTTGTTGGATAAAAGAAAATTCAATGGTGACTCTTGCTTATCGCGACATTTGCGAACAAAAAGCGTAAACCAGTATTAACAGTCGGTTATGCCACCGTATCACACTCTCCTTCGTGGTCGTAGTCGTGGTTCTTAGATCACAGTCTATTTGTTCTTTATTTTGAGTAAGATCCTTAAATTTTGTCTGGATCGCCCTTTTGGATTTTCAATCCATCGGGATGATTTTTTTTATGTATGTCCCTAATTTTTGCACGGATCAGCCTTTAGAGTTTTTAATCCACCGGGACGCTCCTTTTTTCCTAAGTCGCTCGTCTAGGGTTTGAACTTAGCGATCTTTTTATACATAGTAATTTTTTACTACATCTGAATTAGTCGGATGTGGCAGCTCTTCCCCAGCAATTGTTGTGAGGATAAGACCGCCACCCGAGAATGTTGTTTTTACCACATACGAACCTTCATAGTTGGGTGTCCATTTACCACGTGAATCAAGGTGAGGTAGTAGAATCTTTTTGAGCACAACATCTCCTTCTTTGTATACTTGAGGATGACCCTTTTTTCCAAATTCCTTCTTCATCCCCTTTTGGTACAATTGACCGTGGCACAAAGCTGTCAAGCGTTTCTCTTCAATAAGGTTAAGATAATCATGTCGTGTATGGACCTACTCTGATTCTTCAAGCTTTGTTTCCATTAGAACTCGTAGCGATGGAATCTATACTTCAAGAGGGAGTACTACCTCCATGCTGTATACTAGAGAGAAGGGAGTTGCACCGTTCGAGGTACGTATGGAAGTATGATAGCCATGTAGAGCGAATGAGAGAATTTCGTGCCAATATTTGTACGTCTTCATCATTTTCTGAATGATTTTCTTGATATACTTATTCGAAGCTTCAACGACTCCATTCATCTTGGATCGATATGGTGAGGAATTATGATGCTCAATCTTGAAGTCACTGCATAACTCCTTCATTATTTTGTTGTTCAAATTGGACTCGTTGTCTGTAATGATTCGGCTAGGGATCCCATATCTGCATATAAGATTCTGCTTGATGAACCGAGTAACCACTTGTCATATCACATTTACGTAAGATGCAGCTTCCACAAATTTGGTGAATTAATCGATGGAAGCTAGTATGAACTGGTGTCTGTTAGAGGCTTTTGGTTCGATCATTCCTATCATATCAATTCCCCATATTTAAAATGGCCAAGGAGAACTTATGATATTCAAATGAGTCAGTGGCACATGCATTTTATCAACGTAGATTTGGCATTTGTGACATGTCTTTGTATAACGGTAACAATCAACTTCCATTGTCAACCAATAATAACCTGTTCGCAATATCTTTCTAGCCATGGCATGTCCATTTGTATGAGTTCCAAAAGTTCCTTCGAGGATTTCTCTCATAAGTGTATCTGCTTCATGTTTCTCCATGCACTTTAGTAATACCATATCGTAGTTTCTTTTTTACAATACATCACCATTTGGAAAGAACTTTGAAGCTAGCTTCCAAAGTGTTTTCTTGTCAATTACATAGGCATTTTTTTGGATATTCTTATTTCTCGAGATACCTTTTGATGTCATAGAACCAAGGCTTGTTATCTGGTCCTTCTTCAATGGCAAGACAATGTGCAGGTTCTTCAAAATGTCTAATTGAAATATGCGATTCATGATTTGGCCAAGTTACTTCGGACATGGCTGGTAAAGTTTCTAAGGCATCTGCCATCTGATTTTCTTCTCGCCGAATATGACTGAATGTAATTTCAGTAAATTTCGTAGCTAGCTTCAAAAAATGATTCTGATATGGAATCAATTTAGGATGTTTAGTGTCTCATTTATCGTTGAATTGGTATATGACTAATGCTGAGTCTCTGTACACCTCAACATGCTTAATTCTTAGATCAATAGCAGCTTCTAGTCCCAAGATACAAGCTTCATATTCAACGATATTGTTGGTGCAGTAAAAACATAACCTTGCAGTATAAGGTTTCTTAAAATTCTTTGGAGAAGACAACACTGCCCCAATACCATGCCCTAATGCATTTGAAACACTGCCAAACATGAGTGTCCAATGTGCCCCTAGTTCAGGTCCTTCGTCGGGTCCTGGTATTTCGTAATTACCTGTAACCATGACATCTTCGTCTGGAAAGTCAAACTTCATTGGGTGATATTCTGGCAACGGATGGTGAGCTAGATGGTCAGCTAGTACACTACCCTTGATGTCCTTTTGAGTAACATATTAGATGTCATACTCAGATAACAACATCTACCATCTAGCTATCCTTTCTATAAGAGCTAGTTTTTCAAATACGTACTTCAAAGGATCCATTCTTGCTATTAACCAAGTGGTGTGAGTTAACATATACTACCTTAACCGTTTAGTAGCCCAAGCCAAAGCACAACAAGTCTTCTCGAGAAGTGAGTACCTGGTTTCGCAGTCAGCGAATTTCTTGCTGAAATAGTATATCGCATGCTGTTTTATACCTATTTCATCATGATACCCTAATACACACCCCGTTGACCCTTCAAGCACTGTTAAGTACATGATGAGCGGTCTCCCAAGAACATGTGGCATCAAGATTGATGGATCTTGTAAATATTGTTTTATCGTCTCGAAGGCTGTTGAATAATCAACATTCTACACCACTGTCTGATATTTTCAAAGTAATTTGAATATAGGCTCGCACATAGTATTTAGGTGCGATATGAACCTTGAAATGTAATTCAATCGTCCTAAGAAACCACAAACATCTTTTTCTTCCGTTGGAGCTGGCATTTCTAGTATGGCTTTCACCTTATTGGGATGTACCTCAATATTACGCTGACTTACAATAAAACCCAATAGCTTGCGTGACCTAACACCAAATGTACATTTGTTCGGATTGAACCTCAGTTTGAACTTTCGCAGACGCCCGAATAACTTTTGCAAATGTATGATGTGATCCTCCTCTGTTTGAGATTGGGAAATCATATCATCTACGTATAACTCAACTTCTTTGTGGATCATATCGTGAAATAGTGTGACCATAGCTTGTTGATAAGTGGCCCCTACATTCTTTAGACCGAAAGGCATCACCTTGTAACATAAAGTTCTCCAAGGAGTCATGAAAGTAGTCTTTTCCATATTCTCGGGTGCCATTTTGATCTGATTATAACTTGAGAAATGGTCCATGAATGAGAATACTAAAGCTTAAGCTTTATTATCCACCAAAACATCTATGTGAGGTAATGGGAAATCGTCTTTGGGACTTGCTTTGTTCAGATCATGATAATTTACACACATGCATACTTTGTCGTCCTTCTTGGGTACTCACACGATGTTAGCTATCCAAGGTGGATAATATACCACCTCTAAGAACCCTGCATCAAATTGTTTACGAAACTCTTCTCGAATCTTGCTAGACATGTCTGGACAAGTTTTTGTGAGCTTCTGCCTAACTGGAGAACAACCTTCCTTGAGAGGTAGTCTATGCACCACAATATCTGTATTCAATCCTGGCACATTTCTATAAGACCATGCAAATATATCCACATATTCATGTAACACCTTGATTAGTCTTTCTTTGACGCTTCTCTCCAATGTTTCCCTTAGCTTGATCTCTTTTGGATCCTCCTCTGTGCCAAGGTCTATGGTCTCAATGTCTCTTAGTATGGTTGTATATTATTAGTCTTTTGCTCTAATTCCCTTGATAATTCTTCGGAGAGTTCAAGATCTTCATCATATTCCTCTCCTGCTTGGTTGATGGGTGCATCAAAATTATATTGGATAACAGCAATAACAATATCAGTGATTTTAGGCATGGATGTACACATTTATCATGTTTTGGTGGAGTTTTAGTATGTGAGTTTGAAAAAATGCATATGAATATAAATATTTCCATTTAAAAACATAAGAGATAAATGCAAGAGAAATACATGGATCTTAATTAAATGCAAAACATAAATCTTATCAATTCAGGATATAGTTTGAAACAAATTAAGGGACCCTTACAAGCTACCCATATGCCTTGGTTTTGACATAGGTTTTTTTAAAACAATAAATTTTACTTTAGAAAGAAAAATATATCTAGAATCTCCATGGCTGTCCAATTATTGGGCTCTTAGCCTGGAGCACACTCACAGATGAAGTGAGATGCTCTTTTGGTGCTGATGTGTTAGATATCATCGCCACTTGTCCACCATGCTCTACCCCATTGTTGATAAAGGTTTCCTGGATGGGAGGAAATTGTGCCTTGCCTTTCAGGGTAGCCTTTGATGATTCGTAGCCCAAACCAAAATGATTTTTTCTCTCCGATACTTCCCAAAGTTTGCCCCAAACTTTTGAGCTTCCATCTTCTAGAGTTATTTGCAAATCTCTCCATGAAGTCAAAATGGGTTTCTTGATTTTTTTCCACCGGTAGGGTCACCATTGAAGTAACCTCTAGGACTTGAAATGGTGTTGCTATACAGTCTTCATCCGCAATAATATACCTGTAGGAATCTATGTGACTTACAAAGATGTCATCTTCACCGTCGATTCTAACCAATCTTACCTTAATGAAGAATTTCAATTTGTGATCTAGAGTTGAAGGCACAACCCCCGCTGCATGAATAAAAGGTCGTCCGAGTAAACATGTATATGCTGGTTCTATATCCATTACTTGACAGGTAATATAAAACATATGTAGACCGATCTTGATAGGGAGATCCACTTCTCCAAATACTGAACTTTGATAAGCATCGAAAGCTTTGAGTATCATAGACCTTGGCCTTATTACAACACTGTCTAGTGTTAACTTCATCAGGTTGGATTTTGTTAAAACATTAAGGGTAGAACCAGTATTGGTGAGTACCCTGGATAGGTTAGTGTACCTATGTGAATGGAAATGTGCAACGCCTTGTTGTGATCTCTACCTTGTGGAGGCAACTCGCTATTATTGAAGCCTAGATATGACATAGATGTTAGGTTCGCTACAACATTGTCTAACTGATTCACTGTAATCTCCTTTTTAACATGAGTAGAACTTAGAACCTTTATTAGAGAGTCTCAGTGTGCTTCAGAATTGAGGAGCAACGAGAGTATTGAAATCTTGACTGGGGTTTGGTGTAGCTAATCCACCACCCTAAGATCACTTTTCTTTATTATTTTCAAGAATTAATATTCCTATTGGTCAGTAAAATTCTTGCTTGGAGGTTCTTGTTCTTGGATTGCCTCCACCATAGATTTCCCCTTATCCTTACCCATAACATCATTCTTATCTCTAACCACAACATCGTTCTTCTTTTGTGGTTTGGGATCATAAATTTGACCACTATGAGTCATGCCCCATGTTCCAGCTATATTTGTGATCGCAGGTCCTTGACTTGTCGATGGTTCACATTCTTGATTTAAACCATTGACATAGATAGTATAATCATAACTCCATGGTACGACTTTATCACTTTCATACAAAGTGGGAGATGGCCCCCTAATCACCATTGTAGTCTTTGGAACTATTGGAATTCTCAAAGTCTGGTGTGGTATCATAACTAGTGCTTCAGTTGACTCTCCCTATGGAATCACAAGAGTCTTCTTAGCAAGATTCGGCCCTTGGAAAGGAATTACCGATGGCTTCTTCGCACTTCCATAGATCGTAACTATGTATTCTTCTTTAGGGTATTTCTCGAATTAGAATATCCCCTGATCCACAAATTTCTGTAACATCTTCTCAAAAGCTTCATTGTGTTCCAAGAGGAACCCACACTCCAATAGATATTCTTTCAAAAGGTTTATTGGGGGCGTTATTTGTCTGGATGCCCCAAAGTCAATCACCACTTCAATTGCATTCACCGCTGGTCCACCATGCAGAGGCATGCGGTTTGTTTTGGTGTTTGGTTTATCAAAAGTGATATTCTGAGAATCCAACAAATCATGAACCTTGTATCTAAAGGCCCAACATATTTCTATAGTATGCCCTGGAGAATTGGCATGATACTCGCACCTGGCATTTGCATCGTACTTTGGTGGAAGTGCCCCAATTGGAGGATCTAGTGGCTTCTTCTCTACCAAAGATGCCTTGAGTAAGTGTTGCAATAACTAAATGTGTAGCATGGGAAGAGGATCAAATCTTCTAAAAGGCTTTTCAAACCTGTTCTATTTTTGTTCTCGTGGAATTACCAATTGTTGTTGTGACCTTGGGTGTGATGCGACAACATTAATTTCTCCTTCCTTCTTTTTCTAGAAGTTAGAAATATGTCTCTTTGAATTATAAGTGTACTAGATGATGCCCCTTGTATCTTTCCACTCTTTATACATGCTTCAATTCTTTCACCAGTAGTCACCAAATCAGAAAATCCGGAAGAGATGCTCCCTACCATGTTATCATAGTACAACCCTTGTAAAGTGCTAATGAACACATCGACCAATTATTTCTCCAGGAGTGGTGGTTGTACATAGGCTTCCATTTCTCTCCACCACTGAGCATATTCTTTGAAGGAATCATCCTTCTTTTGAGATAAGTTTTGGAGCTGCATGTGGTTAAACGCCATATCCAAATTATACTTGTACTATCTCAAGAAAGCGTTGGCAAGATCTGCCTATGTCTTGATATGAACCCGCTCCAATTGCATGTACCAATCTAAGGATGCCCCGCTCAAACTATCTTGGAAATAATGGATCATCAACTTTTGATCTTGAGCATAGGCATGCATTTTTCTTAAATACATACATAGGTGATTCCTCTGACATATATGACCCATGTATTTTCCAAAGTCAGGTACTTTGAATTTTAGAGGGATTACCATATCCAGAACTAGACCCATTTCGAGAGCATCGACATCAAAAGCATCGTAACCCTCCACAACATTCAACCTTTCTTCGGGATACTTATATTGATTGAGCGCTAAGGGATTCTCAACCATCTTAGGTTGGTATGTCTAGGTAACACCTTGCAGTTTAAGATCTCCATATTGTAGATCTGCGTAGTTGTCCGCATTGTTGACTAGAATCTACAAAGTATGGTATGCCTCTACCTTCGGTGGAGGTGGGAAAAACCCTTCAATATGAGCTTTCCTGACCTCTTGCTGAGCCACAATTGACTTTAGAGGTCCTGATTCTGGCTCTTTTCTTGGTTAGTGATCACTTGATGCACCAATAGTTTGACTACTTCTTCAAAGGTTGCCCTAGGAATTTGTTCTTGTCTCTCAATGATTTTCTTCAAAGATAACAGAAATTGACTCATGTCTCCTTTCATTGAGTCAATATTACCTTTTACTTGCTCCAAATCTTCCTTGAATACATATTGATTCTCCTCGATCTGTTCCATCACTTTCTTTTGATGGGATCTTGTTTGATATGGTGGTTGGAGAGGTGGTGTTTTCTTACCAATGATTTAACTGGAGAAGGTTTTTTGAAAAATGATAAGTTTTTGTATGAATTTAGGAAATGTAATGTTTGCAAATGCATGGATGCGTATGAATATGTTGAGAGTTTCATTTTTTGAATGTCTTATTCACTTGGATTCTTTTTCATGTATTTTTTTATATATCTATTTTTTAGGTTTTGCTTTTTACTAGTGGCCATCTTAAAAATAAATACACAAATGAGATACAAAAACAAAAATTTTATTGAAATGATAATTGTCTTAACTAGAGAATACAATTCATATATTGAAAAATATTCTATCCAAAACATCAAAATTAAATTACTGAAGGAAATAACAAAAATAAACAAAACCTTCTAAGTGAGCCTGCAGATATCTGCTCTGAAACTATCAATTATAGTCCTACAAAGCTTGAGGAAGTCTTCAACATTCTTTGGGAGCGGGACCCATCATATTTTCCATATCTCTCAAACTTCTAGGGATGTCACCAATTAGATTGTTGGTTAAGAAGGCAAGTCTTGCGTGCTTGTCTTTATAGAAACGATATTCTTGGTAGAGGCTGGAAATTATCTTATGATTATCCTGTCCTGCTTTGGCGATCTTTGCATACTGTTCTTCCCAATATAATTTTTCAGCCCTCATCTCCGTATAGAGTCTCCTTTGTATAAGGAAATTATTTTGGAGGTCTTTTAACTCATGACAAACTTGCTCATATTCATCTGTCTTTTGGGTGAGAAGTCTTTCTTCCCTCATCCTCTTGTGACGTTCCCCTACGTGTGATTCTTGGCTATCTTGGAGTCTGGTAGTAAGATACTTCATTTTCTCTTCTTCATCTAAAGAAGCTTGTGCCAAACTTTGGATTTGAGCCTTCAAATTTTCTTCCATCTCCTTTTTGTCTTGTATCGCCTTTTCGTACCAACTACTTAGCCTCCCGACTTCACTAGCACCATCTTCCAAATGTTGGTTTTGAGAATCCAAGTTTAAGGTAGCACTCAACAACCCTTCATTCGAATGTTTCCTCTTAAGACTCTCCTTTTCAAACGCTTCATGATCTTTCTGAATCTGTTGATCTTTGGACTCAAGCTCGTGTTGCATCTGTCTTTTCTCCTTAGCTAAGTTATGAAGGTTAAGCTCCAATTATTATTTCTACTTTTGAGCTTGATTCAAGGCTTCCTTCAAGTTGTCTATTTCTTTTAAGGACATAGGAAGAGGATCTGGGACATCTTGCTTGTACTCAGGATCAACGTCAAATGGTAACTTAATGACTTTCTCCCTATCCAAAACCCATAGAGTGTAAAGTTCTTTCAACACAACATTCTTCCTGTCGGCCTTTCTTTTAATAACCCTATTCCAAACTCGGATGATCTTGTTGAGCTACTCTCGGTCATTTTTTCCCATGTCGTGAATGATTAATTGTTGAATTTGTTCATCAGAGGGTTTATCCTCCAAATGGTACCCAAGCTATCGCAAATCTAAGGTAGGGTTGTAATTGATGCAACCACGTGATCTAATCAACAAAACATTTGGAAAATCTCTGCAACTGTAAATGATATCTCCAATATTTATCTTTCTTGCATACCACAACACAGAATCCGCAGTAAGAGACCTTAATTTTTGAGGTCACTCAAATCGCGTCAGAGTTTTAATCATATATTCTTCCTTATAGAGATGAGTCATAAACCAAGAATATAGAAGCAGGATACAACAATTCAACGTACCCCTCCCCTTTTCATACAGAGTGTGAAGAGCATAATAAATACTAGCAAGCAGAGTAGGAGTTGGGTCCGCATTCAAAGCTCTTGTGCCCCAAAACACACTAATAGCTGGAGGGTAAATATAGTTCAAAATCCGCGAAAACAGAATTACACCAAAGACTAGTATTCCTAAAAAATAAACACAAGACTCCCATTCTTTGTTACTGGCAAAAGAAAGGGTTTTAGCCTCCAAATATTGTCTTTTAATCCCTTGTGCATCACCTTATTTTTTGTAATTAAGTGAAAAATTAGGATAAGAGATCCCCAAACCTTTTTCTAAGTCCTTAACATCAATAGTTTGTCCAATTCCCACATATGCTTTTACTTTAGAGAAATTCAAGTTCCTATCCAATTCTTCCAAAGTCAGCACTAGCTGAAAGTTTTGAAAGTTAAAACACCTCAATAGAGGATCGTAGAACTGAACCAAGGCAGAGATGGCATCCAACTATACATCCACTTTTTTAACTCAAGGGTATCCCCATAACGTCAAACAAATATCTTCAAACCTCTTTCAGATAATTTCCCTTTGATGGTCTTGATCTTTGTCATATCTGGCTTGACGATACTAACACGGATAAGTTATTTCCTTCTGGCATTCATTTTTAAGACACTCACAAAAAACCTTTGACTTATTTTTTAATCCTGTGAATAAGACAAACAAAGATAAATGGAGAATAATGAATATGTGAAATGCAAGATTTATGAATGCATGATTGTGTGGCATAGTAACGTGATTTCATGAAATGTATCCTTAGTTGGTAGGCTCTTAGCTTTGTCCTATGGATATTATACCCTCCCCATAATATGGTTTCCTTAAGGGTATCATGGTTAACACTAGATGGAAAGGAACAAGGGCCTCCCTTAATCATAGCCTCTTTGCAGACCGAAACTTTCGTCTCTAAGGTCATGAAAGATCTCAAAGAGATTTTGGTTTAAGGGTCATACAAAAAGTTATAGGTTTCATTCCAAAGTCCTACCCTCCAAGAGGATACCCCTTGATACATTTTTTTTTTGGAATTCCACCGACTCTAGGCGAAGTCGTCAGAAAATCTCATAGGGATGATGTATCCCATTGGCCAATTGAAGAACCTTCTTTCTAAGATTTTTGAAAATATAATTTTTTTGAAATAAAATCCCACCACAAATAAATATAATATGACAAAGAAATGTAAATAAGAATAAATAAACCAAAATAATAAATAAATGTAAAGAAATAACAAAAACAAACACCCTAAAAACCCTAGATCCAAAGAAAAACTTCTAACCGTAGGGTTGAGTTTCCAGCAGAGTCGCCAGCTGTAATAACTGATTGAAAGATGTAGAGTCACCACCATTAATTTTTATCCTAAGGAAAGGAATATAACGAATAACCCTAATTTGATCAGAGATTCTAAGTTATTGACTCGTTTTATACAAAAGGGAAGGTGTTAGGTACCCCTCATTTACCTTGTTCACAAGGATACTAGGGTTTAAGTTTACGGTTTTAGGAATAGGGTTTTAGTTTTTTAATTAGGGGATCTCGCTGCAATTTTAATTTGTATGCCTACGTATCCTCTTATGAGAAATCAGAGTTCTAATTCGTAGTTCGTAGTTGTTTGGTTAGTTTTTTTTATGGATTATGGAAATATCTCAAATTCTTCTCGAACCAAGTATGGTTGTGTGAGTAGCAGAATTGTAGACGAAGTTCGCAGTCGATAAAAAATATCTCCATAATCCTTTTTGAAAATATATATATGTTTGAATTAAGTTAGTAGCAAATTTTTAGTAATTTGTCGGTAAGATGTTTTCGAATATATTATGCAATATGGGAAAATAATATTTTTAATGCATGTTAAAAAGGAATTTTAATGCAATTAAAGTATTAAAAAATGAGTTAGTATTTAAAAAAATAATTTGAATTAAAAAATAAACAATTTTAGAATTTATTATAATAAATATATTAAATATTAAAAATATTAATTATAATATAAAATAAAATAAGGAAATAAAATATAAAATATAAAAATAAAATTAATTTTAACAAAAACGCATGGGAGTGCATTTTATTTGAGTGTAGTAATTCTTGAGGGTGTGAATGGCATGGCCCTAAATCCAGATATTGGATTTAGGCTCAAATCGCAGGGGGTGTAAGCTTGAAGTGGGTATAAAAATTGGTGGTACAGGAGGTAAGGGCTTGAGCCTAACAATAAGGGCTAAATCCAATATCCAGGGGGTACGAACTATAGTTAACAAAAGTAAATAAAAAAATGGGGGTTACATATAGGTTTATGGTGGACTAGCAAGGTTATGGTAGTTTGATAATGATCGAAGTGTGTGGGTTAAGGGTGTATAATGAGAGCGCCGCAATAGATCACAAAGATAGTTATGATTTTTTATTTCTTTATTTACATTTCATTTGATCCTTTCTTGTCTCTTTCTTCTAAGCTCTCTTGTCTCTCTTCTCTTCAACAACACAAACCCTAAAATAGATGAACCTAAAACCTAACGGCACCACAGTCCTAATCGATGATGTCTCGATGAAGACTACCCAAGAACCCTCCCCAATTGAAACTATATTTCCTCCAAAACACAACAATCAAAACCATAAATCTAAGTTGCTTACCTCGTTGGCTGTGAATCTTCAATTACTGGTTCAATCTCGTTTTGATCCCCTTCTCCTTCTCTCTATTTTGCAGGTATGAAGAATGACGACGGCTGTGAAGATGCGGCGACGAGGAAATAAAAGCGACGACGACATAATTGAGGAACTTGAAGGAGGCGACGTCGGTCACCATAGATCCATCGTTTCAAAAGTTGAAACCTGAATCTCAACTCTTCTTCTTCTTCTTCTTCTATTATGATCTTTTCTCCTCCTAACAATTTTTCTCCCTCTTTCGATTAGAATTAGGGTTCTCATTTATAGGTTAGATTAGAGATAGATTAGGGAGTTTTAGATTAATTTCTGTTACTTTGTTGCTTGTCGTTATAAAATCTATGATTGATTTAGAAGTTAAATTTAGGGATTTGATTTGTTCTATGAAACATTTGATTTGTATAATTCTGTTTGTAAATATTTGATTTAGTAGATTTGATTTAGTCATTGCTTGATTTGATACGATTTTGATTGTAAATCCATTCATGTTTCTCCACTTCTGGGCCTGGTAAAGCCTTAGTGAGGAAGATGAAGGAGAAACGGCTGATGAAGCCGCCACCGTGGATGCACAAAAATTAGGGTTTTTGACCCTTAGTTGACTTTAGTCAACGAAAAAACTCAGAAGATAATAATAATAAAATAATAACTATAATAATAATTAAAATAAAATATTGATAATATAAATAATAATTAAAATGATGATGTTGAAAAAAATAAAAAATAAAAAAATAGTAATTATACAATAAAAACTAATGTTGACTTGGTCAACATCTTGACCGACTAATAATTTGGAAAAAAACTTGACGGGCCTCTAATTTATTGGGCTAAACGAATTTGAACATACACCTCCTTACTATCTAAACCAGTCCTTAAATGGGCCAACAACCTATATGACAAATACATCCGTTTTCTTATAAGCTATAAAGGCCCCCTCTATTGTCTAAACGAACTTTATAGTTTTGCAGCGAGCTCTCAGATTTAAGAGAAACACCACCCTTATGTATAATAATACACCTCCCTCTTGTTATTTAATATTTGAAATGGGCCTGCAACATAGTGGCCCAACGAATTAAGACTTTATTTTAAGAAAACAAACCCTCTTTTATTTATAGATGGGCCCCAAGCTTAATGGGCCACCAGATTTACACGTGCACACCCTCTTTGCAAAAAACAAACCACTCTTTAATTGTAAGAAAAAACTTAACGGGCCATCAGATTTGAAGGTCCATTTTGAAACAATACACCCCCTTTATAAATTTAAACCCAATAATATGTAAATAATTTTGAATTAGACAACGATGATCTAAAATTTATATTATGATAACACTAGAAATTAATAACAATGAGGAATAATTTATTTAGAAATAAATAGGGAAAATTTGGGTTTATGAAATAGAGGTGGATAAAGAGGTAAGTCAGGCATCACAAAGTCAAATAGTGGATGAAAATGAATATATGTATTACCGACTAGAGGATATGTTCTGTGATATTGGAGAATCTTCTTTTAAGAATGCTCATATTTATGATATTTTATATAGTGATAAAGACACCCTTTTATATAAGGGATGCACAAGTTTTATACGATTGTATGTGGTGTTAAAGTTGTTTAATTTGAAAGCAAAAAATGGATGGTCGGATAAAACTTTCACGAAATTACATGATATGCTAAAGCAAATGTTACCAGAAGATAATAATTTGTCGAATCGTTGTTATGAGGCCAAGAAGATATTGTGTCCAATAGATTTGGAGTATATCAAAATATATGCATGCCTTAATGATTTCATATTATATAGGAAAAAGTATAAAGACTGGTATCAATGTCCAAAATATGGTGTGTCCCGTTATAAGCTGAAGGCCAACAATGGTGATGACAATGAGTATGACAGTGTTAGTAGGAAGCATCCTCCTGCTAAAGTGTTATGATACTTACCAATAATTTTACGATTTAAGAGACATTTTGCTAATTCGAATGACACGAAGAATATTAGATGACATGCAGATGAAAGGAAACATGATGGAAACATTCACCATGTAGTTGATTCATTTCAATGGAAGAAAATTGATTCGCTGTTTCTAGATTTTGGAATTGAGCCAAGAACCCTTAGGCTTGGGCTTTCCACTCATGGAATGAACCTCTTTTGTAATCTGAGCGCTAATCATTCCTCATGGCCTATTCATCTCGCTATTTACAACTTATCTCCTTGGTTGTGCATGAATGGCAAGTATATATCGTTAAGTATGATTATTTCTGGACCACGACAACCTGGTAACGACATAAATGTTTATCTAATTCCATTAATTGAAGATTTACAAATTTTGGGGTATGAAGGTGTGATACGGTGGGAGAACTGACTATGGTTTTGCGTTTGTTTTCGCAAATGTTTCGGTTGAGCAAGAGTCGCCACCGACTTTTTATTTTATCCTAAGGAAAGGTTTAAAAAGCACAGCAAAAACCTTTGAGATTTTTCTTGGGTTCGGGGAGTAGATTATAGGAAGGGAAGGTATTAGCACCCTTTCTATCCATGGTTATCCATGGGCTCTTAGGTACTTGCTTAGATCAACTTGCCTTGGTTTTTAATTGTTTGAAATGGTGCTTGGTGTGTGGTTTTGAAAATGCTTTGAAAAAGATGCCTTGTATAGGCTACCCTTGTAACAATTCTTTACTCGAATGTTTTACAAAAGGTATTTTGTCTTTTGAAAAGATGTTCCAAGGTTTTTGAAAGTTTGTTTTGAAAGTGTTTGTGAAGTGTGGTTTGAAAGTAGGCAAGTGTTTTGTTTTGCAAGTTGACAAGTACCTAAGAGCTATCTACCCTAAAGTTCTCAAAGATTTTTGTTATGTTTTAACCCTTTTGACAATTTTGTTCCACCATTGCATTTGGTGGACAATCTTGTATTAGGAGGTGAAAGGGACGGGCGCGGGTCATCGTTTAGACCATAATTGCAATAGTGCTAAGTATCTTTGGGCAATTTCTCTTTGAAAGGGACTTGATCATTTTAGGCAACTTTTCGAGAGCGTCATCGAGGGACTATGATCATTTGATTGTTTGTTTTACCCAAAGAAACCTAACATGCAATATGGCCCATTTACTTGAAGGCAACAAAGTGGAATACCCTAGGGGTGCAAGTGTGATATGTGTTGTCCATATTTCATGCTTGTTTATCTTGAAATTAGGTCAAACTATTTTGTTCTTTTTATTTGCATACAAGCCCTAACTCTAGCATGGTATATTTAGAAAGCGATAAAGTGCGAAAATTAAAATTCCTACACTATTACAACACAATATGGGAAGGGGGGTACAAATGTTCAAATGGGGGATATTTAGACAAGAAATTAAAACCTAGCTATTACATCAATTTTGAATATTACAAGATAATTGATTGCATAAATTAAATGGGAAATAAAATAAAGATGCAAAATGCAAAAAGGGTTTTCATATGTATGAAAAAAAAGTATTACTTATGTCAAATAAATAAAATAAAAAATATTATTTTTGGAGTTTTTGTATTTTAAGGGTAAAACCCTAATTTTTATTAAGTAATATATATATTATTTAATTTATACAAGTATTTGTTTATTATGTACAAAAATAAAATAAAATGAAGTATATTTATAAAAAGTATTTTTTTGATGTCAAATATTAATAAAATAAAAAATATAGGTATTTTTGTATTTTAACCTAAATATACTAATAATATATATATATATATATATATATATATATATATATATATATATATATATATATATATATATATATATATATATATATATATATATATATATATATATATATATATATATATATATATATATATATATATATATATATATATATATATATATATATATATATATATATATATATGTATTAATTTCTAAATATGTATTATGTATATAAAAATAATAATATTTAATATTATATAAAAAAAGTATATTTTACATAAAATATTTTCAAAAGAAAAAAAAAAGAAATAAAAATCAGAAATAAAATATATTTACATTATTT
Organism: Vicia faba; assembly: GCA_948472305.1. NCBI lineage: Eukaryota > Viridiplantae > Streptophyta > Magnoliopsida > Fabales > Fabaceae > Vicia > Vicia faba. Next base: position 1,550,609,592 of record OX451738.1, on the reverse strand, counting down.
TTTTCTAGCTTTCCTAAATAATAGTATATATATATATTTATGTATAAATGATTCCTATAAATAAATGCTTAAAAATAGGAAAATGGTGTAAAAAATGTTTTTTTATGTTTTTAATATCATTAGGAAAAATAAATAAACCAAAATGAAAAAAGAAAAATCAAAAAATCAATAAAACACACAAATTGGGCTCAGGGGGTGTGAAATCAGAAATATGGTGTGAAAAGAAATTCAGAAGCAAGCCCAGCCCATGAAGCTTCTTCTTCAACCTCTGAACAAAAAATGTTCAAAAAACGCGCGCCTGAACCTCCATTCAATCATCCTGATTCCTTGATCTTTTGCACAAACTTCCAACATAAGAAATGTTAAGCATTGAATCACGATTTTAAATATATAAAGAACTCATCCTAACTCTCAGAAATGAGAGAGAATTTTGACAATCCCAAATCATGACCTAACTTTTCTGCCATATTCAAACCTTAAATTCTCACAGCTCAAGCAAAATAAATGAAAAGTAAAAGCATGTACAGATTCAGGGGCATGAGTAGAACACTTCTTATTCACAAACTTAGAGCTAATGATGCCTAGGCTAAGAGTTAGAAGTTCAAGAAAATACCTGTTCAGTTGAAGTTCTATCTGGAAATGGGGGAGCTTTCAGAGCAAGATGATGATCTGTACAGCTTGCCTGAAGTGTGGTGATGCTATTCCAACGCTTACTTTGCTTTGAGACACCTTGAATTGAGCTATGGACCTCCAACTGTAAAACAAGAAAGTGAAAATGGTGGAACTGGTTAGAGGAATTACAGGTCGTGTTTTAGGTTTTGGTTAGCTTACATTGATGCTAGGGAATGTGTTTGATGAGCTTTGGGCAAGAAATCATGCAAGGGATGAGAGTTGGCACTCAAACTGCAGTGAGAACTCGGTTTTTGCAGTTTGAGAGTGATTCTGGGAATAGGAGTGTTTGGGACCTTGTTTTCTCGTGTTCTAGCTTGGGTTGGATGATTAGAAGGTGTATACAATGTTTGCTTAAGTGTCCTAATGCTGAGATCAAAGTTATGTTATGTTATGCCACTTTTCTTCACACTTAAGCAAGCAAAGCCAAGTTAATATTCTAGGCAAGTAGAGGCCCCCTAAACATGCTGCTAACCTTGTCTTGATCAGAGTGTTTTGCTCATAATCTTGTGCCAATTGGATTTGATCTGTACCTCTTGGATTTGCATTATGACATAAAGCTTGCTTTTGCAAAAATGGCCATTTCACTTTTTCCATTTATGGCCTAATCCAACATGTAATGCATAAACTCATGAAACAAGGCCTTAGCACAATGAACATGCATTAAATTATTGAGTGTTGGATGGTTTAAGGGCCTGTAATCAAGTGGCATGCTGGTTTGAGAAATTTGCACAAGTTATGAACATGTACATGGCCATGAATCAAAGTGACTTTTTTCCATTTTGCAAAATTCGATTCTCTCAAGTGATGAGGTTGTTTGATGAGTTCTTGGACATTTTGGAAAGCTTGGAATGTTTACTACAATCCATATTTGAAATGCAAATTGAAATTCCAAGTGGAAGTGTATGGAAAATGGCCTTGAAGTTAGGTAGAAAACCTTGCCAAAATAGGTTAAAATTTCACTAAGTTAAGAATGGTTTAGTACCCTTATTCAAAAAATTGTAACTTGAGATACAAGCCTAATTTGGGAAAACTTTGTTAATCAAAGTTGTAGATTATGCAACAAGCTACAACTTTCATGTTTTGACTTTTGTTTGAATCCAAACGAATCTTGGTGAGAAAGTGGGGCAAAGTTGGGAAAAAATTAGGGTTTTTCATAACTTAGAAAAATTCTAAGTTATGAAAAATTCTCATTTCAAACCCTAATTTGCAAATTTTGATTTCTTGGTGAACAAGTTTCATGATTTGGCATGTTTTGATGAAAAATGAATCTTGACCCTTGATTTTGACCAAAAATTCAAAGTTTGACTTTTCAGTATACAGTCAAAATTGGTCAATTGACTGGGAAATTCAACTGTCAATCTTGTGTACTTGGGATCTTTTGAACTTGTTGAGCATGTCAAGATAATTCCATGGGGTCCTTAAGTCCATATGTGAGCTTGGTTTGCCATTGGTTGGGTCAAACGGTCAAAAATTGCCTTTGTGCAGTCAAAACCCTAAAAATGACCATTTTGCCCTTTTGGTGATCTGATCAAATTTCTTGTGGAATTGTGATCCAAACTTGATCAAATGGTTCATATGAGTTCATAATGTTTATGTGGGTCAATTTTCATGAGATTTGACTGTCAATTGGTCACAGTTGACTTTTTCCCCAATACAGTTGATTTCTAGGTCAACTGTCCAATTGACTGGGCAAAACTTGGAATCAAGACTTGAAACTTGATATGGATAAACTTGGGAGTCCAATATGAAGCAAGAAAGTCATCTTAGGCATTTTAGGTCAAAACATCTTTGTGCAAACACAAACCCTAATTTGGGTCAACAGTGGAAGGAGAAGTCTTGAGCAGATGAAACCCTAACTGGATCTTGATCCTCAAGGGCTTTGTGGTGGGAAATCAATGAGAAATGGGAGGGAAAATTTTGGGGTACAACAGAAGGCGATGAAGTTTATGATGCATATTCTAGGAAAAAGTTTAAGATGCGTGCAATGTTATTTTGCACAATCAACGACTTTCCTGCTTATGGTAATTTGGTTGGATATAGTGTCAAAGAACATAAAGTGTGTCCTATATGTGAATCTAATACTTTTTATCACCAAATTAAGTTTGGAAAAAAGACCGTTTACCTTGGGTATCAAAAATTTCTAAAACCCGGTCATCCTTATCGTAGATTGCAGAAGGCTTTTAACGGAGAGAAAGAGTTTGATATGGATCCTAAAACTTTAACCGTGGATGAAGTTTATCAATGAAAATAACACATTAATGTTTTATTTGGAAAGAGACAAAAAGAAAAATGGCTAGTTGAGGAAAATATATGGAAAAAGAGGTATGTGTTCTTTGATCTTTCATATTGGTAAGGTCTTGATGTTAGACATTGTCTTTATGTGATGCACATGGAGAAAAATGTGTGTGATAGTTTGATGGGAACACTTTTAAACATTCTGGACAAGACTAAAGATAGTAAGACTTCCTGTCTCGATATGAAGGTGATGGATATACGAAAATAGTTGGCTCCAATAGATAGAGGAAAAAGAAATTATGTGTCTCCACCATATCACACTCTATCTAAAAAGAAAAAGAAAATTTTCTACGAGTGTTTGCATGGTATCAAAGTTCTCCAAGGTTACTTATGAGACATTAAGAAACTTGTATCAATGAACTATCTCAAGTTAATTGGTTTAAAATCTCATGATTGTCATGTATGGATGCATGAACTTCTACCAGTGGCTATCTGTGGGATCCTATCAAAAAGATGTGAGAGTAACTATAACTAGATTATGCTTATTCTTCAATGCCATCTAATAAAGTTCTTGATTTCAAAAAATTATATGAATTAGAAGATGAGGCTTCGATAATATTGTGTCAATTGGATGTGTATTTTCCTCCATCATTTTTTTGACATTATGGTCAACTTCTTCATCTAGTAAAAAAAATCATATTTTGTGGTCCAGTTTATTTAAGGTCGATGTATCCAATAGAGCGATATATGAAGATCTTTAAAGGATATACGAAGAATCATCATCGACCAGAAGCTTCGATTATTGAAACGTACATCACAAAAGAAACTATTGGGTTTTGTACAAGCTATTTGTCGAAAGATGATTCTATAGGAATTCCAAAGTCTTGTCATGCTGACACAGACGAAAGAGGTATTCAAAGTCTAAATGTTAACTCAATGGCTTAGGATATAGTTATTCAAGCACTTTTTATATATTGAATAATATAAATGAAGTTCAACCTTACATATATATTCACAAAAGACTTTTGAAGAAAAAAATCCCCAAATGAGTGGCAAGTTGTTGTTGATAGAGCATAATAAGAGACTCATAAATTTGTTTAATAAAAGGGTATCTAATGATCGTAATGCATACGAGATACTTAAATGGTTGTTGTAAAATCCAAAATTTAATGTCATAACTTGGAATGCATACGATATTAGTCATTGTACCTTTTATACAAAAATCAAAAGATAATCATATTACAATGCAAAATAGTAGGGTTATGGTTGAAGCCAAATCAATTTATTTATCTAGTTTGAAAGACAAGAATATTGTATTGGTAACTACCATGTTTTATGGTGTCATTGAGGAGATTTGGGAGATTGATTATGTAATTTTCAAAGTTCCTTTATTTAAATGCAAGTGGTTTCCCAATAATAGTAATGGTGTACACATTGATGAATCATGATTCACCCGGGTTGACCTTGGCAAAACATCTTTTATGGCCGAACCATTCACATGGATTTTTAAGTTGTTGTACCCCAAAATTTTCCCTCACATTCTTAAGAAAAAATGGTTCAAGATTCCTCCTCATGCTCATGAAGGTCTCAAACACTCAAGACTTATCAAGGATTGATCAGATGGACTCTCCTCCTAAGCAACCAACCTACAACTAGGGTTTTGCTTTTCTCAAAGGAAATTGAGTTTCTAATTCCTCAAGTGTAACTCATGGTTTCTCATATGCTTCAAAGAGTTCTCATATGCTTCAAGGAGTTCTCATGTCAGGTTTCATGCCTTACATCATAAGTTTGCTCAATCAATTAGCCAGATGATTGAAAATCAGTTATATAGAAAAAATATCAACTTTGATCAATCTGAAGTCAAACTTCAATATTTTTAGTCAACATCAACATTTTTAAGTCACATTCATCATTTGATCAAGGGTTGGCCATGATTCATCAAAAAATTCAAGATATGTTCAAAATTCAAAAAGTTGCCAAATTAGGGTTTTTGACCATTTTTTTAGGAGAAGTCAACTGAACTTTGACCAAGCATAACTTTCACATACTTCATCATAAATTTATCAACCAAATCCTATCTTGAAGGAAATTCATTTCTCTACAACTTTGTCTCTCTAAGCTCAAGGCCAATAATACTTCATTTGAGAGATATGAGCCAAAACTTTACGCGTCATTTTAAAAGTCAACAAAAAGACATCTTTTGTCAAAGAAATTTACATCAAGTTAAAGACTTGAAATGAAATAATGACCACCATTATAGTTGTGGGAGACATCTTTAGGTTTCCAAAAAGTCAAAAATCATCTCCATATGACAAAAAATGAGAGAGTTATGATTAGTGCAAGTTGAGCAATTTTGAGAAAATGCATGAAGTCCACTTTGAGAAAAGTGGAATTTTTGGGATAATGAGCCTAAGTTTTTAGGTTCAAATGTGTTCATAACCTTATAAAGGACCCCTAAATCCATTCACATATTTTTTATGATTTGGATTTTATTCATTTAAATGCAAATTAAATCAAATAATATATGAAAGCATTGGACTTAGGCATGTGGACTTTTTTTTGGATCAAATTGGAGGCCCAAAAAGCTCATGACAACTTGCCAAAACCGTGTCAGGTCTAATAGGGAAAGAATCTTCAAATATAGGAACTTGAAAACATGTTTTATTCTTGTTTGATTTGACCATGATTGCACAAGATCATTTCCATGTTTGTTAACCTAATATGATGCCCTATAAATACACAACACCTTCAGCCATTCAAGGACACACATGCTTCTAAATAAACAAGGGTTTGAGGTTGAAAATTTGCAAGAGAAGGAGTAAATTCAAATTCCAGTTTTCAGCCATCCTCAAGACTAGATAACTACTCAAATCAATCCCTGAGGTATTATAGAGTAAGTTCCAATCATTCTTGATGATCATATGTGTCCAAAATAACCATATCCATCATCACCAGTTGAGGTATAAAATTCAAACTTGAAACTTCTATCCTAAGCATTTTCAATACCATGTAGCATTTAATTTGAATTCTAATGATTGTAAGGAACAAATCTAGGCAATCATTTTAAATAATGGAGGCCTGGATCGTGAGATTCCATTGTTAGAGCATGATCTAAGTTTGCATTCGAATCTCAAGATACACTAACCTTTTGCTTTTTTTGAGCCCAAATTCGAGTTCAGGACGCAATGTTGTATAGGACATGCCTTTTGGTTTGCTTCGAATCTTCCATTTTTGCTGGTTTGACATTTGAGCTCGTCAGAGAGGACGGCCGAAGTTTGACTCCAGCGTCTCTGAATTTCTTTGACTTTGATAGGGCTTGTATGCTGTGAAGGCGCTTCATGATTGGTCATACTTAAGTCGTTGGAGTCCACTTTTGACTCGTTTGAAAATTCAAAAACTAACACACGTTTTATTATTTGTTGTTTAATTCATAATCACTTAATGTGAAACATAGATGGCGGAGTGGTGAATGATACATTTGTTATGGTAAAGGGAGTGGGTTCGAGTCCCCATTTTGTCAATTTATTTTGTTTTTAAGGATTCATGTGCAAGTTCATAATATGTTGATTGGTAGCCATCTCCAAATGCAAAGAAGACAATGACTTGTCGGACAAAGTCTTCACCTATGACCTCCAGGGGGTGGGTTCCAGTCCCACCCCATGCATTTTATTGTTTTAATTTTCCTAATCCTATTTTCTGACTCCGTTTAGTTTTCTAACTAACTAATTTCCTAATCAAGCCATTAACCAATTAATTAACAAAAAACCTTTTTTTTTCAAAATAAACCATTAACCTTACTAAATTAGGGTTAGTTTCTTAATTAAGTAATTAGGCTTTAGTTTATTTCCTTTTATTAGTTAAAATTAATTAGAATAATTAAGTTTTTATTAATTATTAACTTAAATTATTTTCTACAAAAGTATCTTTTCTAACACATAGAATTTTTAGGGCATTTAACATTTTCCTAACATTCTTTGTCTTATCTTTTTAAATTCCTAGAACAAGTGTATAGGTCGCTGTTGTACTCTAAAATATGCCCTCCCATTTTCAAGGCAAGTTAATTCAAGATACTTCCTCATGCTCATGAAGGTCTCAAACACTCAAGACTACTAAAAAGTTGACCACACAAACCCACCTCCTAAGCAGGTGACCTACAACTATGGTTTTGTTTTTCTCAAGGGAAATTTGACTTCTAATGCCTCAAGTTGACTTCATGGTTTCTCATGTACTTCAAAGAACCCTCATGCCAAATTTCAAATTCTGCAGCACAAGTTTGCTCAATCAATTAGTCAGATGATTGAAAATCAACTATATTGGACAAAAAGTCAACTTTGACCAATTTACAGTCAAACTTCAAGATTCTTGGTCAACATCAGTATTTTGAACTCATATTCATCATTTGATCAAGGGTTTATCATGAATCATCAAGAAAACTCAAGATTCATCAAAAGTCAAAAGTTACTAAATTAGGGTTTTCTTATGGAGAAGTCAACTGAACTTTGACAAATCATAACTTTCACATGATTCATTAGAAAATTCTCATCCAAGGCTCATTTTTAAGTAAATTCAATTATCTACATCTTTTTCTCTTTAATCTCAAGGCCGAAAATGCTTCATTTGAGAGATATGGGCCAAAACATTACAAGTCATTTTAAAAGTCAACAAAAAGACACTTTTTGTCAAAGTACTTTACTTCAAGATATACACTTCAAATGAAAGAATGACCAACATGAAGGTTGTAGGGGACATCTTGAGATTTCCAAAAAGTAAAATATCACCTTCATATGATAAAAGTCGAGTGAGAAATTATTTGTGAAAGTTGGGCAATTTTGAGAAAAATGCATGAAGTTCAATTTGAGCAAACTTTGAATTTGGATTAATGGACCTGTCTTTTAAGGTCTAAACAGGTTCATGACACCTTAGACGACCTCTAAGTCCATTCATGCATTATCTTAATTTTTATTTCATTTATTTTGATTTTTATTCATTTAAATTCAAAATTAAATCCAATAAATATTGAATAAATGTATAAGGCATAAAAGGCCTGTGATCTGAATCTTTTGGAGGCCCAAGGTCATACTACAAATCGTGTGCATCTACTTGTGAATCAAATATTCATAGTTTTGTAATATTTTAACCTATTTTCAAACCAAATCTAAGATGTATTTCACATGATGTCCAAGCCCACCTCTTAACCTAAGATTCTTTTCTATATATACTCATTACATTCAGACCAAAAGAGAACACATGGTGGCTGCCAAGAAACAAGGGTTTTTGATCAAATTTTTTCAAAGGAAGGTAGAACTTGAAATCCTGTTCACAACCATCCTCAAGGATAGGAAACCATCCAAAATGATCCCTGAGGTATCATAGAGTAAGTACTGATCATTCTTGATAATCAAATGTTCCTGAAACACGCATTCATTCCATCACCGTTTTGCATATTTTATGAAATTCATATCTTAATATTTATGATGATTTGATTTAAACTAACCATTTCAATGTGTTCCTGAGACAAAATGGTGCAAGTTTTATCCCTTGCATGAGACCCATGATGCCAGAATACTTCATCACCATGATTACACTGTTTTGCTTTGTTTTGATCGTATCTCATTATACAAGTTGAATTAGCCAAAAAGAATGACACCATTGGATTCACAAGGGTCGAATTAGGGGGATATGATCTCTCTTAATCTCTAACGCGTGTTATTTTTTCATAATCGTATTTGACCTCGCCAGAGAAGACGACTGAAGCTAGGGCTCCTACGCCTCTCTGATTCACATGTTTTATTATATATTTGTTTGCATCTATTATATTGAAAAATTTGAATCGCAACACAGTTGGTTGAGGCAGAGGAGTGTAATATGAAGGGTGTGGGTTTGATCCATGCGTCTTGGTTTTATTTTGTTTATTTTTCAAATTAACATGCAGGCTTACAATATAATGATCAATTCCTGTTTGCTATCACCAACAACACGCTTACTCAGTGGTGAGGCGTGCACCAGTGAAGCTATGGGGCGTGGTTCAACACCCACCCCATACAAATCATTTTTTCTATTTTCTAACCTAATTTCTTTTCTTTTTGTTTTCTAGCCCTAATTATTTTTAATTAACAATCAACTAACCTAATTTTTCTTAACACTAATAAATTAGGATTAGGGTTTTTAGTTAGTAATTAAATTTTTTCTTATATATTTTTATTTACTAAACTAATTAATTAATTAATTAACTAAAATTTTTATTTCTTAAATATTAAAATCAATTAGAAATTTAGGTTTTATTAATTATTAACACTTAAATTATTTTCTATAAAATAGCAAAATATCAATACTTAGAATTTTAGGTCTTTTAAACTATTTAAAAAAAACATTTTCTTATTTCTTTTTACTATTTCTTTTTCATAGATCAAGTGTATAGGTCGCATTCTTAATTGTAGTAGTGTAGATTTGTATTCTACATCTTTTTTATTATTATGTAACTGCTCAAAGGATGTAATAGCGTAGGACATTTATATTCTCGCTTTTATATTTTATGCTATGATTAATTATTAGGATTGTATGGAAAGACTAATAACTGAATATAGAAAACCCTAGTTCTAGATAATATAACTGAAAACAAACACTTTGCACACTTGCACCTTTAGGGTATGCTCTCTTTTTACCTTACGATACTTGGTCACGTCCCTCAAAAGTAGGGATACTTTAGCAAAATACCCTCGATCAAATCATCACGTCCCTTTTGAATAAAGATCATAGTCCCTCGATGACCCTTCGAAGTTGCCTACAAAAATGATCTAGTCCCTTCGATATAATTACTAAAGTATCCTTACATGATGCCTTCAATGACCATGTGATGACCCTACCCCTGTCCATTCACATCCAATAGATAGGGCTTCCTACCAACTAATGGTAAGGATAGTACTAGCTCTAAAGGAGAAGGAAAAGAATAAGAAAGATCTTTAATGGATAAGGAACTCTTAATTGCTTGCTCATAACTTTTCTCAAAACATTTTTCACACATAACTTTCAAACAAATATTTTCAAAACACTTTGTACGCATTCTTGAGGACTGATACAAGAATCATTACAAGTCAACCTTACATTGGCAATTTCAAAATATTTTCAAACAAATCACACACATAAAGCAATTTTTCAAAAGTGAGCTAAGCAATTAATAGCCCATAGATAACTACGGATGAAAAGGGTGCTAACACCTTGCCTTTTCATAACTTACCCTCCGAACTCAAAATCTATCAAAGGTATTTCCTGTTCTTTTCACCCTTCCTAAATATTGAATAAAAGAAAATTCGGTGGCGATTCTTGCTATCCGCACATTTGGATAAAACCAAAAAAGTCAGTTCTCCCACCGTATTACAGAACTGGCGACTCTGCTGGGGATGAGCTTAAAAAAGAGGGGTTACCTTAGGGTTAGATCACTTTACTTTCTTTCATTGTATGATTTGATTTCTTTACTCTAAGGGTTTTGTTTAGGTATACATGCTTGTAAGATCCTACACCTGGATCTAGGAATTTCGTAGGTAAGTAACAATAGATCATAAAGATTGTACGGCGTATACCGATATGTTTAAAATAATGGCTACGGTTAGTATGAAACTTTGGTTTGTACTGATGTTCCTTGAGTCAGTCAAGGACAACATTAGGCATCCGTGTAGTGTCGTGAACACTAACTTACTTTTAGAACCCTAATTGACTCATCTTGGCCATTACAAAGTAGTGAGATAGCCTAATTTGGTGCAGTCCAAGGTTGGTTGATACTCGAAGCTACGCTCATTGAGATTTGACTTTCAGGATGTTTTCGTGGCAAGCCATTTGATGTGCTAAAATAAAGCCTGCGAGAAAGATCGGTGATATGAGATCCCTAGAACCCAGTTACTTTTTTAGGACAGGTTGGGCCAACTTAACTTCAATGGGGAAGGGTACTTACCTATGGACTTCATGCAAGCTTTGAAACATAAGGCTCTTGTGTGACTTGTTTATGTTTTCTTATCTAACATGACATCATAACATAATATCATCATAACATAACATTTTTACTAGCCATTTCAAGGATCTTAGGGATTTATGGTGCAGGATTATCATAAACCAAATTTATAGGAAGGGGCAAGAGGATTTATTTTTCTCTAGCCAGATTCCATCAAGACCAAAGTACATTATCTTAAGTCAAAGGCTATGACCCACTTAATATGGTGAGCTTGAATCTTATAGAAGGACGTTCAAAGATGAAGACTCAAAATTCTTCAGACAAAGCCGCAACTAGATTCAATTTCTAATTTTTTCAAATTTAAATCCCACGAGATCCTTGAAAATATTGCATATGCATGTACATACCATACATATCATTACATAACAGGTTTACAAGACAAGTTTCTCATCTTCTTGCTGTTTATTTAAGCAGAAAATAGCTCTTGAACAGACAGTCAAAGAACTCCAGGCTCAGAATGCTCAGTTCCAAGAAATGTTCCTAAACTTAGCCAAGGGGTAAGAAGAACTGAAGGCGCTCGTCACCAAGGGGAAGAATAAGAAGACAAAGAAAGTAATCGGCATCCTTAATATGGGGAGAAAGTTCAGAGGTCGAGTCAAGCGAGCTCAAGATCTTGGTATCCCATCGGACGAAGATGACAACCAGGGTAAAGATAGTAAGAGGGTTAAAACTGAAAGAAGCAACATCGATTCTGACAAATTTCCTGATGAAGAGGAAGAAGATTACTTGGATGAGAAATATCCCCCTGCTGAAGAGAGGTATAAGCTGTTAGAAGAGCGTCTAAAAGCTATGGAGATCCAGAAGGTGCCTGGATTAAACTTTGAAGATTTGGGTTTGGTTTTAGGAGTCTCCATTCCTCCTAAATTCAAAACTCCTACCTTTGCCAAGTATGATGGAGTTTCCTGCCCAAAGTTGCATTTGAGATCATATGTTCGGAAAATTCAACCACCCACTGCTGACAAGAAATTGTGGTTGCATTTCTTTCAAGAGATTCTGTCTGGAACACAACTGGAATGGTATTATCAACTTGAAGGTGCCAATATCCATACTTGGGAAGATTTGGCTGCAGCTTTCTACAAACAGTATCAATACAATTCTATTTTGGAACCAACCCGCATGAAACTACAGAGTATGTCCATGGGTTCTGAGGAAGGCTTCAAAGAGAATGCACAAAAATAGAGAGATATTGCAGGTAGAGTTCAACCTCCTTTGGCTGATAGGGAATTGGTTTACATGTTCATGAGTACCCTAACAGGTCCTTTCTATAATCATCTTCTAGGAAGTTCTTCAACTGGGTTCACTGAATTGATATTGACAGGAAACATGTTGAGAATGGAATCAGAAGTGGTAAAATTCAGGTGGCTACATCCTCGAATACTATGAAGAAGTCTTATAATGGCAAGAAAGAATCCAATGTTGTGTACGGTCAGAAGGGTCATAATAAGGGTGACCACAACCAATCTGTGGGGGAAGTACTGATCTCTAATCATGCGTCAGTGCAACAACAACAACAAAATAATCAACGTAGGCAGGATGCATCCAGGAGACCATTCACAAGAATCAACATGTCGTTGTCTCAAGCATTAAAACACATGTTGAAGGCAGGGCTAATTACATTGAAAGAACCTCCTTAAAACCCTAATACATCCTCTCCCCACTACAGTCCCTCTCCCCACTACAGTCCCAATGCAAGGTGTGCATATCACTCCGGCAGTCCCAGACATGACACTAGCAACTGTTGGGCTCTGAAGAATAAGATCCAAGACATGCTTGACTCGAAGGAGATTGAATTTGACCCTCTTGAAACTCCTAATGTAATCATTGCATATATTCCTAATCATGACAAGGGAATTAATTCTATTAATTATGTTTCTCATGTTCTTATTGTGAATGACTAGACTACTCCTCTGATGATTGTTAAGAAGAAGCTGCTGCAATCCAATTTATTTCCGAGTTGCGTTGAAAATTGCTACTACTGTGCATCCCAATCCATTGGTTATGCACTGCCGAAAGAAGGTATTCATTGTTTGATGGATGATCGTGTGATTCGATTTGAGAAGATTCCTTTTGAGAAGACTCCTTTTGTGGAGAGTATGTCCCAATACCTGAAGATTGAAGATGTGTCTACAATTTCCGATACTCCTATAAGGATCACTTTTAAGGTTCCTAAAAAGATTAATCTCGAACCTAGAGTTACTCCTAGGATCATTACTACACCTGGGCCAATTCCATATTCCTCTGATAAAGTTATCCCTTGGAACTATGAAGCCAATGTCTACTACCATGGCATCAAGCAAGAACCATTTACTGTCGAAGATGAAAATGATGAAGTTACTGATTCCAACATTGGTAATATTGTTGGGACTAGTAAGGTTACCAGAAGTGGAAGGGTTTTCTCTCTAGAGATCTCTCTGAAGGCTGTTACTACACCTGTTCGTATCACTAATACTAAATCAACTAGTGAGACTCGAGGTAAAGAACATATTACTGAGCCTGCCCAGACTGAGGCACCGAAAGAGGTTATTGTTGAAGATACCTCCAAGCAAGAGATGGAGGAGGTATTGAAGATTATTCAAAACAGTGACTATAAAATTGTTGAACAGTTGGGACAGACCCCCTCCAAAATATTTATGTTATCCCTGTTATTATGCTCCGAGGCCCATGCACAAGCTTTGGTAAAGTTCCTAAAAAGTGCACATGTACCACAGGAAATCTCTGTTGATCAGTTCGAAATTTATGTTGCTAACATGACAACCGATAATGAGCTAGGCTTTTCTAAAGGTTATTTAAATCTCGCAGGAAGGAACCATAATAAGGATTTGCATGTCTCTATTGAGTGTAGGGGAACTACCTTATCTCATTTGTTGGTAGACACAAGTTCTTCATTGAATGTATTGCCAAAAGCTTCTTCAGACAAACTTGACTGTGACAGGATTATGCTAAAACCCAATGACATTATGGGGGAGAGCTTTTGATGGTTGAAAGTGAATTGTGCATGGAGAGGTTGATCTTCCAATCAAAGTGGGTTCCCAGGTCTTTGACTCTAGTTTCTATGTGATGGACATTCGTCTAGCTTATTCCTGTTTTCTTGGACGCCCTTGGATTCATGGGGCAGGCGCTATTACTTCTACTTTACACCAAAAGTTGAAATATCCTGTGAAAGGAAAAATCGTTATAGTTTGCGGTGAAGAAGAATATATGGTGAGCCATTTGAATTCCTTCAAGTATGTTGAGACAAATGGTGAATTCTTTGAGACTCCGTGCCAGACCTTTGAAGTTATTCCTCAGACAAACCCTGTTGACCAAGGTGCTTCTACTGTTCCTAAGGTTACCAGGATTCCACCAAAAATGGCTTCTCTGAAAGATGCTAAGGTTGTGGTTGAAGAAGGCGGTGACACTGTTTGGGGTCAACTTCCCAACATTCCTTACAAGTCTGACAAATTTGGTTTGGGTTTCACCTCAGAGGCTCATAGGTTTGTCCTTCATGCTCGTTCTAATTCTGGGAGACCTCCATTCGGCATCAACAACAATTGAGTTCACAAAAATCAAGTCAACATTGTGGAAGACGCTGATAACGACTGTAACATAGACAATTGAATCTTCCATACTACCGATAGTGGGCTCAATAATTGGAAGACTGGAGACTTTATACCTATCTCCTTTAGTCAGGAGTAAATGCTATTTTCTATTTTCGTACTTTCATGTTTTTTTTTTGTTATGTAATTTAAACAATAACTTTAAGCCTTGTGCCTTACCCGGGGCACAACAATCAATTTATTAGGGTTATCATTATTCATCAACATATTTTCATTTGAATGTTTGCATTCAAATTTTGCACTCTTTGTCTTTCTTTTACTTTATTGCTTTCAAAATAGCTATGTGTTCTTACACACACCCACACAACAAATTGTAGATCTATATCCACCCTGGATCCTATTGATAACAATTCTGCTATTGCCAATTATGACTTCGAAAATATGATCTACCAAGACGAGGACGAAGGTGAGGAATATTATGAAATACCTAAAGAGCTTGCTATGCTGCTAATGCAAGAATAAAGAGCCATACAACCACATGAAGAGCCAGTCGAGGTTGTGAACTTAGGTACTGAAGAGGACAAGAAAGATATCAAGATAAGTGCCAACCTAGAAGACAATTTCAAAAAGAGATTAATCCAGATGTTGCGTGACTATGGTGAGATCTTTTCTTGGTCGTACAAAGACATGCCAGGGCTTGATACTGACTTTGCGGTTCACTATCTACCAATGAAGGAGGATTATTCTCCTATAAAGTAGAAGGTTCATCGTATGCGTCTTGAGATGTCTGAAAAGACCAAAGCTGAGGTTATGAAGATCTCCAATGAAGGTTTCTTAGTTGTTACGTCCTATCCTCAGTGGGTTGCAAATGCGGTCTCAATACCTAAAAAGGATGGTAAGGTGCGTATGTGTGTAGACTACAAGGATTTGAATAGCGCAAGCCTCAAAGATGACTTTCCATTTGCGTATATTGATGTTCTGGTTGACAACACTGCTCAACACAAAGTATTTTCCTTCATGGATGGTTTCTCTGGTTATAATCAAATCAAGATGGCACCTTAAGACATGGAGAAGACTACTTTTTTCACACAGTGGGGCACTTTCTGTTACAAAGTTATGCCTTTTGGTTTGAAGAACACCGGTGTAACATATCAGCGCGCTATTGTAGCTTTGTTCCATGATATGATTCATCATGAGATAAAGGTTTACGTGGATGACATGATAGTCAAGTGTAATACAGTGGGAGAACTGACTTTTGGTTTTTCATTTATTGCAAATGTTGTGGATAGTAAGAGTCACCATCGACTTTTCTTTTGTCCAATAAAGGAAAGGGTGAAAAGAACAGGAAAGACCTTTGAGAATTTTTCTGAGTTCGGGGGGTAGGTTATGAAAAAGGAATGTGTTAGTATCCTTTTCATCCGTAGTTATCTATGTGCTCTTAATCGCTAACTCACTTTTTAAAATGCTTTGTGAGTATGTTTGAAAATATTTTGAAAATGCCTAAGTGCGGCAAACTTGGTAATGATTCCCGTATCATTGAGAACACATACAAAGTGTTTGTTTTGAAATATTTTAGAAAATAAGTGTTTTGTGTGAAAATGTTTTTTTTGTGAGCAAGAGAGTACGAGCTATCTACCTACTCAAAAGTATTTCGCGTTATTTTCCTCTTCCTTTAGATAATTCTATCCTACAATTAGTTATTAGAAAGCCCTATCGTTGGATGTTTTAAGAGACAGGTGCAGGTCATCGTACAATCATAAAGGCAACTCGTGAGGTGCTTTAACAATTTGTCATAAGGGACTAAGATCGTTTACCAAAGGCAGCATCAGAAGTTTATCGAGGGACTACGATCTTTTTAATCGTGGGTCTTTGCTAAAGTGTCTCACGTTCGAGGGACATGTATATTTTCCGAAGGCAACAAGTGGGGTTATCCTAGAGGTGTGTGTGTGTGTGTGTGTGTGTGTGTGTGTGTGTGTGTGTGTGTGTGTGTGTGTGTGTGTGTGTGTGTGTGTGAAAAGTGATTTATTTTCAGTTAATTTGTCTTGTATATTAGGGTTAGCTAGCGTTTCTTTTTATCTTTCCATACACGCTATTATAATGCTTCGGGGAAGAGGTACAAAACCACAAAAATTGGGGGAAAGAAAGAAAGTGGTAAAAATAAACTAATTAACTATTATAACCTTTAGCAGATACAATATTGTAAAAAAATAATGCGAAAGTAAAGGAACGCGTGAAGATTGTAAATGTAAAAAGAAACGGAGAAAGTTTTTCTTTTTGTGATTGTTTTTGATAAAAAAAATTGATGACTAATCTAACCTAATTGATTTTAGTTTAGAAAAAGGAATTAACTATTAGAAAAGAAATTTAATAATAAAAATCCCTAAAAAACTAAGTTAATTATTTCAATTAATTTTAGAAAAGGGTTAATTTAATTAATTTAATTTAAAAAGTCAAGTTAAGTTAATTTTAATTAATTTAGAAAAAAAAATTAATTATGTTAAATAAACAAAAAAGAAATTAAAACAAAATAAAAAAAGGAATGGGCCTGCAGAAGTAAAATCCATGGGGGTGTGAAAAATATGAATCACTAGGCCCATTAACAACAACCTAGTATTGCGTGAGATCTAGTGTAATTGACTGACTTTAAGGGTTTCATGATGCACATGCAAATCTGGGGTGCTGAATATGGAAGTGTGAAGATTTGATGGTGATGAGGTGAGGAGCACAATGAGCGCGCTAGGCTGGCTTGTATTGGATATGCAAACAAGAGAAAACATGAAAAATATAATACCAGGGGCAGGGATCGAACCCGTGCCTTAGTACACTAGCTCCTTTACAATACCCGCTTCTACTGCTGAGGCGATCTTAGATCCGTTAACATAAATCAAATAATAAAAATAAATTTGAAGCATGATTTTAATGGCCGGAGAGGCGCCAGAGCCCTAGCTCTGGTTGTCTTCTCCGATGACCTATATGACCCAAAACCTGCAAAATTGGAAAGTTAGTGATTCAAAACTTCGTAGTCCCCCTAATTCGACCCTTCTGAATCCAAATATGGACTTAGTTTTGGCCAAAAGTGCTTGTATCATGAGTTTCGAACCAAAAACCCTAATTCAGTTCAGGCATGGAAAATCAAGGTCCGGAGGTCAAAATTCCATGTAATGGTTGCAACCTATCTTGAACATTCATATAAACTATTTTGGATGGTTAGTAACTTTCAAAAATGCATGAAATCAAAAGTACATGAATGATAAAAATCCAAAAACCGGCCAGGGTTTGTATGCATGTTTCAAGCACTCAGGATCATGGTAACTGATCCAAACTTACCCTTCAATGTTCCAGGAAGTGATTGGGGTCAATGTTTTGGAATTAGAGGGTTTATAACACAAGTTTTGAAACTCTAGGGTTTGAAAATAAAGTTTGGAATTTTTTTTAATTTGTGAGGCAAGGATGCATGGTCATTTCATCTGGTCTTGTTATGCTTTTATAGAGGAAGGGAAAGATTAACAAATATGGGAAGAATCTCATGCTATCATGAAAAATATGAGACAATAATCAAACATGTTTTCAAACTACCATTTTGAGAGATCCTTGCCATATGATCTCACACAGTTTTGCGTGGTTGTCATGATTTGTCTTGGACCTGGACTGATCCAAAAAAACAAGCCCACATGCCTTGGTCAATTGATTTTATATTTTATTTGATTTAATTTGCATTTAAATGAATAAAAATTAAAATAAAAGAAATAAAAATCATAAAATATAGGTGAATGGATTTAGAGATCTTCTCACACATTGTGAACATGTTTGAACATCAAAAGTTAGACCCATTAGTCTAGAATATCAAGTTTGATCACTTTGCACTTCATGCATTTTACCAAAATTTCCCAACTTGCAATGGTAATAAATCTCTCAATTTTTATCTTTTGAAGTTGAACTTGGGCGTTTTGGAAAGATCAAGATGTCATTTACAATTTCTATTTTGATTATTTATGCATTTGGAGACTTTATCTTGATGTAAGTTTCCTTGAAATAAAGTTTCTTTTTATTGACTTTTGAAATGACCTATAATGTATATGGCTCATATCTCTCAAATGAAGCACTTTTTGGACTTGAGCATACAGATAAAAAGTTGTGGATAATTGAATTTCCTTCAAAAAGGACTTTGGTTGGGGAAAAGTTGATGAAGCATGTGAAAGTTATGCTTGGTCAAAGCTCAAATGACTTCTTCTACGGAAACCGTAATTTGGCAACTTTTGACTTTTGATGATTTGAGGGTTTTCCTCGAGGAATCATGAACAAACCTTGATCAAATGATGAATATCACTTAAAAATGTTAATGTTGACCAAAAATCTTGAAGTTTGACTATATGTTGACCATAGTTGACTTTTTACCCAATATAGTTGATTTTCAGTCATCTGAGCCATTGACTGAGCAAAATTATGATGCAAGACTTGAAACTTGACATGAACATTGTTGAAGACCTATGGAGAACCATGGAAACCACTTGAGACCTTTGAAACCTACACTTTCTTTAAAAACACAAAACCCTAGTTATTGACCCATTACTTAGGAGGAGAATTTGTCTGATAAACTCTTGAGCATCCTTGAGCATTTGAGAACCCTAGAAGAATGTATTGAAGAAAATGGGGAGGCAAATTTTGGGGTACAAAAGTTAACCCTGTTCAATCTTCTTAAACCCGAAGAGTTAGATTGGCATGCCCGTCATTCGTGACTTGAAGGTATAAGATGATTGAACACTTAAGTGCTCAGAAATTTGCACTCGCACATGCACCAAGTAACACTGTTGGTTGATTATATCGGGAATGGGCTTAAAGAAGCCATTTAGAGAGGTGATGAAGAGTCGTCAGAGATTGGCTTATAGATTCCATCCAGGATAATCATTGATAAGAAAATCAGACTAAGTCTACGCCCGACTTTGTCTTAGAACATGTATTTAGAATGAGTCTACCCCGGACTTTGTCCAAAAGAATAATGAGTATAAATATACGCTCGATTTTATCTGAACCAGAAGATATCTATGCCCGACTTCAATTAGAAAAGGTACCGGAAAGAGTCTATGTATGATTTTTTCAAAAGAGCATCAGAAAGAAATTCACGCCTGATTTCATCTGAACTAGAAGATGTCTGCATCCGACTTTAACTAGAAAAGGTACCGAAAAGAGTCTACGTCTGACTTTTCCAAAAAAGAGAATCAGACATAAATCTACGCCTGATTTCATCCGAACTAGAAGATGTATACGCCCGACTTCAACTACAAGAGGTACCAGAAAGAGTCTACATCTAACTTTTCCAAAAAGAGCATCAGAAAGAAATCTACGCCTGATTTCATCCGAACTAGAAGATGTCTACTCACGACTTTAACTAGAAAAGGTAGCAAAAAGAGTCTTTGACTTTTCCAAAAAAGAGCATCAGAAAGAAATCTATGCCTGATTTCATCCGAACTAGAAGATATCTACGCCCGAGATCAACTAGAAAAGGTACAGGAAAGAGTCCACGTCTGACTTTTCCAAAAAGAGCATCAGACAAAAATCTACACCCGATTTCATCCAAACTAGAATATGTCTGCGCCCGACTTCAACTAGAAAAGGTACCGGAAAGAGTCTACGTCTGACTTTTCCAAAAAGGGCATCAGAAAGAAATCTACGCTTGATTTCATCTGATCTAGAAGATGTCTATGCCCGACTTCAACTAGAAAAGGTACCGGAAAGAGTCTACGTCTGACTTTTCCAAAAAGAGCATCAAAAAGAAATCTACGCCCGATTTCATCCAAACTAGAAGATGTTTACGCCTGACTTCAACTAGAAAAGGCACCGGAAAGAGTCTGCGTCTGACTTTTCCAAAAAGAGCATCAGAAAGAAATCTACTCCTGATTTCATACGAAGTAGAAGATGTCTACGCCCGACTTCAACTAGAAAAGGTGCTCTTTTAGCCTGACCTTCTAGGGGAAGTGTTTAAGTATCTATTTGTCAGATATAACCTCTGAGGAATTTGCTTGTAGATTTTTACCTGAATAGATAAAGAGTTAACTGTATGCAATGTTATGATGTATTAAATGCATTGCGTAATGATATTCTCAAAATAAAATGAGTGCACTATATGTATTTTGTATGCATATGATATGATGTTTGTATATGATGTTTGAATGTGAGATTTCGTTGAAGTGTATTAGTAACTCTGTGCAGCATCTTTGTCTAGGGAAAATAAATCCATGACTGTTGCTGCAGATGAATAATATGTGTATCTTCGACTTTGATGGGGATTATTGCTTTCTGTTTGAGGAAATTCTGCTGGGGAATAGTGACTTCTGTTTAGGGAGAATAGTTCAAGAACATTGGTCGTTCATCTCTCTACTGGGGAATGTAATTCTTATATACCCTGACGGGGATAAAAGAGATAGATAACGTTTCGAGATGTTGTCTGGCCGAGTTTCTAATATGGATACCGACTCTTCTGGAGAGAATAAGATTGAACGATGATCGGTCTGGTTCCAGATTCAGTAGTAACTCTCTTGGGGATAGTGGTCTAGACTGCCCTTTGCTGGGGAGAGAAATTTTACCGGTGATCTGTAGTAGTTAGAGAAATAGACTCAAACTGGGGAGACTGTAATTTATTGGGGAAATAAACCCTGTTTGGGAAATAAACCATAAAACCTGTTGGAATATTGCTATGCTAAGGAGATACTCTTGCTGAGGAAATACCCTTGTTAGGGACATGAGCTCTGCTGGAGAATATGAGCCTTACTGGAGAACTGGAATTCTGCAGGGGATTTTACAGTGTTGGAGAAATAAACTCAGCTAGGGAAGAGAATTTTCGTAAAATGTACTGATGTTATAATTTCTGATGGAGATTGGGACTCTGTAGGTTGGAGACATTGTCGGGGTAAAGATAATATTCCCTTATTGGCTAGAGGGATCTACTGGTGAAATATATCCTCGTTGAAGATGAGCTTGTTAAGACTACTACGTGGGGGTAATCCCATGGAAGTTATTCTACATGGATAATCTTGTGAGGATTTTTTTATGGGGATACGTGGACGACTTGAACATTATCCAAACTCCTTGAGTCTTGAGCAAATACTTATTCATGTTTTTATGCATATACTTGTTAACAGTAATCATATTCATATGCATATCTTCATTCAATTTATTCATTGGACGTTTTTGTAACCAAAACAAAAAAAGGTAAATCAAAAGTTTGAATTTTGAAATTTGTATTTCTATTGATAGTTTTTCCCATAACCAAACGCTTTTGTACAAAGAGACATAAATCCTAGTAAGAGGAAATCGTCGTGAAATGAAAAGAGTACAAAGTGAAAAAAACATATAGCTATGTGGAAATAATCTCGCCGATTTTCAACTCTGCTATCACCCAATATGTCTTCAAGCATCTCATCCCTTACTATCGGAAGAAGTTGACTGAACTGATCTATACCGTTTGAACTTGACGTTGGTAATAAAGCCTGTTGTAAGTGATCCAACACGACATAGTCGTACACTTTAACCCCTAACTTTTTTCTGGACGGCCCTTTCGGGTTTTCAGTCCACCAGGATACCCTTTTTTAGCCCAAGCCACCTTTTCAGATTTTCGACTTGCCGAGTGTACACTTTATATATATATATATATATATATATATATATATATATATATATATATATATATATATATATATATATATATATATATATATATATATATATATATATATATATATATATATATATATATATATATATATATATATATATATATATATATATATATATATATATATATATATATATATATATATATATATATATATATATATATTTCCCGAACCCATTTGGTTTGCCGGGATGCCCTTATTTTTTCCTAGGACAGTCAACCTAGCGGGTCACTTTTTCATGTGTAGTATCTTTTGACTATGTATGCATTCACAGGGTGCGGAAATCTTCACCGTCCATGGTGGTCAGTATTATAGCACCGTCTGAAATTATCTTCTTGACTACAAATGGTCCTTCATAAGTGGGAGTCCATTTTCCCCTGGGATCACCCTGTGGTAGGATGATGTGTTTTATTACCAAGTTACCATCCTGATATACCTGATGCTTGATTTTCTTGTTGAATGCCTTGATCATACAATTCTGGTACATTTGACTGTGACAGATAGCCGCAGGCCTTTTCTCTTGAATCAAATTCAACTGATCCAACCTAGTCTGAATCCACTCGTCTTCGTCTAAGTCTGCATTTTTCATAATTCTCAGAGAAGGAATCTGAACTTTGATAGGTAATAAAGCTTCCATACCATAGACCAGAGAGAATGGAGTTGCCCTAGTTGATGTTCTAACCGAATTGCAATAGTCATGAAGAGCAAACGGTAACATCTCGTGCCAGTCTTTGTAGGTCACAACCATTTTCTATACAATCTTCTTTATGTTCTTATTGGCGGCTTCCATTGCATCATTCATCTCCGGTCGATACAGAGAAGAGTTGTAGTGCTTGATCTTGAACTGTGGCAGAGTTCCGTGATCATAGTGTTGTTGAGATTGGTTCCATTATCCATGATGATTATCTCGGGGATACCATACCGATAGATAAGATTATGCCCAATAAACCACGCTATAACATTCTTGGTAACAGAGGAGAACGAGGCTGTTTCAACCCACTTGGTGAAGTAATCAATGGCGACAAGGATGAAGCGATATCCGTTAGAAGTAGTAGGCTTGATCTCTCCAATCATATCAATGCCCCACATTGCAAACGGCCAAGGAGCAGTCAAGACATTCAACAGAACTGGAGGCACATGTATTTTATCAACGTAGATCTGGCATTTATAACAAGTTCTCGAGTGGTGGTGACAATCGGTTTCCATAGTTGACCAATAGTAACCTGCTCTCAAAATATTCTTAGCTATAGTATGTCCACTAGAACAGGTGCCAAATACACCTTCATGCATATCTTCCATAATCTTCTCTGCTTCTTTCTCGTCAATACAATGAAGAAGAGTCGAATCATGACTGCGCCTGTATAAAATTTAGTTGCTCAAGAAGAATTTAGCTGAGAACCTCCGTAGGAATATATTGTCATTGATCGATGCCCCTTAAGGGTAATCTTGAGCCTCAAGATACCTCTTCACTTCATAAAACTAAGGTTTTTCTTCTAATTCATCAATGTCAACTTCATAGTAGTGTGCGGGTTCGTCCATTCTTTCAATGGTAATTTTGGGAGCCTCATTGTTCCATCTGACCTTGAACATAGATATCATGATAACCAACACGTCTACCAACTGATTCTCTTCTCATGGGATGTGATTAAAAGTGATTTCCTCGATGTAATAAGGCGGGAGAACTGACTTGGGTGTTTTTGCGTTTTATCGTAATTGTTACGGATAGCAAGAGTCGCCACCGACTTTTCTTTTATCCAATAAAGGAAATGGTGAAAAGAACAGGAAAGACCTTTTGAGATATTTTCTTGAGTTCGGGGGGTAGGTTATGAAAAGTTAAGGTGTTAGCACCCTTTTCATCCGTAGTTATCTACAGGATCTTAGTTGCTAGCTCACTTTGAAAATGATTTATTTGAAATGTGTTTGTGATGGTTTTTGAAAGTATTTTTGAAAGTGCCTTCGTTTCGGAGAACTTTGTAATGATTCTCGTCTCTATAAGAATGCATACAAAGTTTTGACTTTTGAAAATATTTCATGTTTGAAAGTGTTGGTGTATTTTTGAAAGATGTTTTGAAGATTGATTGTGAGGAAAAAACTATGAACGTTCTACCTACTCAAAAAGTATTAGTTATTTTCCTCCTCCTTTAGATATCGCTATCTTACCATTGATTGATAAGAAGCCCTATCATTGGATGTGAAGGGACGGGCGTGGGTCATCGTATAGTCATAAAATGCAATGTTGTGAGATACCTTAGCATTTTTCTTAAGGATATAAGATCATTTTGAAGGTAAAATTTGAAGCGTCATCGAGGGACTATGATCTTGTATTTTGATTGTTTTTACTAAGGTGTCTCATATGCATAACATGACCATTTTTCTCAAGGAAACAAGTGGAGTTAACCCTAGAGGTGCAAGTGTGCAAGTGTTTATTTTTCATGCATTGTTGTTCTTGAATTAGGGTTGTCTAAGTATTGATATTTTTTTTATCTTTCCATACAAACCCTAATTACAAGCATTTATGTAAAAGCGATGAATTATGGAAAATAAATGTCCTACGCTATTACATAATTTGGGGATGGGGTATACAAATTTACAAATGGGGGGTGGTAAGCAATAAAGGTCCTAATTATCTATTACAACCATATCGAATTGAATTAATAAATAATGTACAAAAATAAATAAATAAAAGAAATTTGTTTTTTTTTAAATTTATGTATTGACACATACACTTATGTATTGATACGAAAATTTTATGTATTGACGCATGTCATTATGTATTGATACAAAAAAATTTATGTATTGACGCATGCCATTATTTATTGATACGAAAACTTCGTTGCTGTTGGAAAATGAAAATAACTCAGTATGAGTCGACGCATGCACTTATGTATCGACTCATATTTCTTCTTGTTTCTGGAAATTAAAAATAGCTCAGTATGAGTCGATGCATGCACTTATGTATCGACTCATATCCCTTCCTGTTTCTGAAAAAATGAAAATCAACTCAGTATGAGTCGACACATTCCCATTTTGTATCGACTCATGCAACATTTTGTATCGATACATAATGATATGAACCAGCTCATAACCTATTTCGCACATGATATGTGTCGACTCATAGTGTTTCGTATCGACTCATACTGCTATTTTTTACTTCTATCATTGTTCTGCTACATGCAAAAGTCAGTTCTCAACACATGGTTAGTAAAAATGAAAAGCAAGCATGTGGTTATCTTCAAGGCAATGATATCTACATTTTTTTCTTTGCAAATAAACCATTAATGATGCTTTGTATAAAGAGTTCAAAGTTAAGAAAACTTACCTTGAAACAGAAATTTATGTTTAGACTTAGAGTTGGAGAAACCAAATTGCAGGTGCCTTTTTTTTGGTAAATGGTGATGATGATGTAACATAAGTTGTTCTTGTATTTGAACAACTTCTATATGAGGTATATGAAGTATATGAATGGTTTATTTGGACAGAACTTGCAAGGTGTGAGAGGTTCAAATATTTTGACTTCAAAGCTCAAGAGTAGGTGTTTTGTGGACAACTATGGATTTTTGAGAGTCTGAGATTTTGAGGGCTTGTCTACACAACAAAACTTCTGACCTTTATCTTGCAAAATGGCCCCTCTATTTATAGAGAAGGTTTGAGACTTGAAACAACTCAGATTTTTGAAATCACATGTTATGGCTATCTTGCTTGTTTTTGAAGAAAGCATGAAGAGCATGTTTCCAATGTTTGTACCAAGCTATCTAAAGTGGTTGATCACTTTAAACGTGTTTGTTCTGACTTGTAGGAGTGGAGTGTGATCATAACAACAAGTTAGAGGCTCAAGAAATTGACTTTGTGATTAAAATGAACTTTTCAAGAATGGACATGTTACTTTCTTCCAAAAATGGAATGATCAATTGGACAAAGGCTTAAACACTTGGATCATAGTTTAATCAGTTGTGCAAAAATTTAATTAATGAGTGATATACAAGTTTGAGGTCTGCAAAGTGAAGATTATGCAGCATGGCTATGGATTTGGTTCTTGTTCATCACAAAATCTGCCTTGTAATTCAAGAATGACACCCTAACTTCATGGCTTTGATTCTCTTAGCTGAAGTATGATCTCAATGAGTTCTTTGACATTTTGGAAAGCTTGTAATATCCTCTACAACCTTCAAGTTTTCTATTTTTGAAGAATCCAATTGGAACTTGATGAAAATTGGCCAAGAAGTTGACATAAAAACTTGACAAAATTTGCTAAAAATTTCTCTAAGTGTTTATACGAAAATGCCATGACTTCATGAATTTATAACTCAAAATATAAGAACTTCTAGGACTTGATCAGCAAAGAAAATTTGTAGATATCATCAAGATCAACAAATTTCATGTTGAAAGTAACATTTTAATCATCTTGCATCTTGGTGAAAGAATGACATGAAGTAATGAAATTATCATGTATAAAAAACACTTAGAAAAATTTCTAAGTCTTGAAAATTTGAATTTTCACATTGAATTTTGACTTTCTTGATTCCTTGATGATCAAGCTTGATATTCTTGAATGTCTTGACGAATTTTAATCTTTGAAACTCAAATTTGGTCAAAAAGTCAAAGTTTGACTTCGGTGTACAATTGACTTTTTCATCCGTTGACCAAATTTCATTTGTTAATCCAATGATCTTGAGAAATGAATTGATATATGAAATTAGGTAAAAATGATGCATTTGAATATTTGGGACCATGTTTCAAACCATTAGGTCATGTATTAGGTCAAAAGTCAATGATCAGTTGTTCTTAGTCAAAACCCTAGTTTGCAGCTTCAGTGTTTCAGAGGTGATTTTGTCTGATCAATTCCTTGAGAATCCTTGAGCATTGGAGGCCCTTAAATGTATTAAGAAAAAAGAGGGAAATTTTTTGGGTACAACAGCTTCCCATATTCAATCTTCTTAAACCTGAAGAGGTAGATTGGCGATTCCGCCATTCGTGACTTGAAGGTGGAAGATGATTGAACACTTAAGTGCCCAGAAATTTGCACTCGCTTGTGCATGAGTTGAAATGTTTGTTGATTATCGGGAATGGGATTAGAGATGTCATTTGGAGAAATGATGAAGAGTTTGTTGGATATGGGCTTATAGATGCCATCCAAAGTGACTGTCGAGGGAGAAGTATCAGAATTAATCTTTGGTTGATTTATACTGAAACTGTGGATGTCTTTTGCTTGTTTTTAACTGGAAGAGGTAAATCTAATAAGAAGAGGTATGTTGTTTGGTAAATTCACTGGGGAAAATATTCCTAAATAGAAGAGATCTGTTGATTGCCTGTCTTTAATCTAGAAGAAATAAATCTAGCCAGAATAGGTCTTCGTTCGCCTGTCTTTCATCTAGAAGAAATAAATCTAACCAGAAGAGGTCTTTGTTTGCCTGTCTTTAATCTAGAAGAAATAAATCTAACTAGAAGAGGTCTTTGTTCACCTATCTTTAATCTGGAAGAAATAAATCTAACCAGAAGAGGTCTTTGTTCGCCTTTCTTTAATCTAGAAGAAATAAATCTAACTAGAAGAGGTCATTGTTCGCCTTTCTTCAATCTGAAAGAAATAAATCTAAATAGAAGAGTTCTTTGTTCACTTGTCTTTAATCTGGAAGAAATAAATCTAACCAGAAGAGATCTTTTTTTGCCCGTCTTTAATATGGAAGAAATAAATCTAACCAGAAGAGGTCTTCGTTCGGCTGTCTTTAATCTGGAAGAAATAAATCTTACCAGAAGAGTTCTTTGTTCGCTTGTCTTTAATCTGAAAGAAATAAATCTAACCAGAAGAGTTCTTCGTTTGCCTGTCTTTAATCTGGAAGAAATAAATCTAACCAGAAGAGGTCTTCATTTTTCTGTCTTTAATCTGGAAGAAATAAATCTAACCAGAAGAGGTCTTCATTTTCCTGTCTTTAATCTAGAATAAATAAATCTAATAAGAAGAGGTCTTTGTTAATTGATGATTGAGTATTCCTGCAAGGAAAAGGGTTAGTTGCATGCAGATGTATGCATGGTGTAATGATGTTCTCAAAATAAATGAGAGTATGCCCTATGCATTTGTAATGTACGTGATATGATATATGAACGTGATATGTTTTATTGAAGTGCATTTTTGACAAATGCCGGTGTGATCGATGGAAATAGAACTGACTGTTTTGGAATGCTGGTTCGCGAAATTTCGCGGTAAGCAAGAGTCACCACCGTCTTTTATATTCTCCAACAAGGAAAGGACAAAAGCACAACAAAATTCCTTTTCGAGATGTTTCTCGGTTCGGGAGGTAGATTATAGAAAGGGAAGGTGTTAGCACCCTTTCTATCCGTGGTTATCCACGGGCTCTTAGGTACTTGCTCACTATGTTTTCAAAAATGTTTGCTTTTCTTGTGTTTGTGGGTTTTGAAAAAGTTTCGTTTTGAAAACTTCTAGGTAACTCTTGTATCAGTCCTCAAGAGTGTATGAAGTGTTTGTTTGAAAACTTTTGTTTGAAAGTGTGAGTGCGAAAAGTTGTTTTTGTTTTTTGAAAGAGCAAGTACCCAGGAGAAATCTACCTACTCAAAAGAAATTAAGCTGTGTAAATGTCCTTTAGACAGTACTATCCCACTATTGAGAAGTAGGTAGCACCGTTGTTGGAGTTATTCGGGTCAATTCGATTATAGGGACATGTGTGGTCACCAAAGCAATAGTAGGACGCCTTAGCGGTAACCCTAATGTCTTAGATCATTTTATCCGAGGCAACCGTTTCGAGGCAACTGGATCTTTAGACAAGAGGGCGACCTCTAAAACACCCTATACTCAATGACCACGTCGAGGCAACCAAGTGTGGCGTACCCTAGGAGTGCCATGTGCGAGTGTGTCAGGTTTCATGTTAAATTATCTTTTCACATTTTTATGGTGAGCTACATTTTGATTTTAATTTTCAAGCAAGTCTTGTCATGCATAGTTAACAGTTAATAATTGTGTGGAAAGTAAATTGCGGAAAGTAAATCTACGCTATTACAAGGCGTCGGGTATTTACATCGCCAAAAACATAACCCTTTGAAAAGTAAATGCGAGAAATTAAAGAAAGCGATAAAAGAGGTCCTAATTATGCTATTACATTCCCAGAGCAATTACATAAATATGATCAAAAAATAATATGCACGCGAAGAAATTAATCAGAAAAGTCTTAGGGTTTTGACCCTTTTTGAGAAAAGAATGGAATTTGGTCCTTTTTGCATTTAATTAAACCTAATTCTAATTGATTAATTAATTAAAAGAAAAAGAAAGTATTTTTTAGTTTTTTATGTTTTTAATGAAATAAATAAAAGAAATTAAAAGTTGTTAAAAACCTAATTCTACATGGATTTTATTTATTGCAAAAAATAGTCAAATTTAACCTAACTAAATAAATTAATTTGTTAGAATTTATTTACAAAATAATAAAGTGA
Source organism: Vicia faba (assembly GCA_948472305.1). Classification (NCBI taxonomy): domain Eukaryota; kingdom Viridiplantae; phylum Streptophyta; class Magnoliopsida; order Fabales; family Fabaceae; genus Vicia; species Vicia faba. The sequence continues at coordinate 1,550,580,040 of OX451738.1, read as the reverse complement.
AATTAATAAATAATAATAAAAAATATTTACATTTTTTGAGTGGTCTGAATTTATTAAGAAAAATATTAATTAATTTAATTAAATAATAATAATAATAATTAATAATAATAATTAGTAAAAGAAAATAAAAAAGAAAAGTATGAATGAACCAGGGGGGTGTTGGGCCCAGATGGAGGTCTTCTGACTTTTTGAGATCCTCCATGGCATAGTTGACTGGGAACATGGTGGTCTTTCCATCCTGACCATTTGATTAATGACAGTGGCCACTTGGCGCTTGGATGGCTGGAGCACATGGTGGAATGCTCTTGGAATGTCTGCATGTGATCACATTAAACAAAATAATATAAGCGTTTGGGGTGGACCTGGGATTCGAACCCAGGTCCCAATGATTACCAGCCAACTCATCTTCCACTACACCATGTGCCTGCATTTGTTAGTATAATTGATAAATAAATATAATATATGCAAACAGATTAATAAGCTGAATTTATAAAAAAGCGCTCGTTCTTTGAACTGTCCAACCAGGTATCACCACCTCATTATCGTCTTCGCTGAACCTGCAAAATACATGTTTGATAGCGGGGGTTTTTAACCCCCACAAATCATGATGACGAAAAATAGCGAATAGCCCTACAGGCTATATAAATATTTCGTGATGGTAGCTTTGTGTTCGTCTTGCCTTGACGATTCCAACCATATGCATTAGGGGTCTCAATTTTACTGGATTTGGAAAGCCCTAATTTAAGAACTCATGAAACCTAGAATTCTTCAATGGTAACTTGTGATTCTGGGCATTATAATGCAATTAACTAATACCATTAGCTTTATATGAGTTCTAACAATACAAAACAATGATTAGAACATGTTAATTATGCATGAAATATGAGTTAAGATTATGAAAAAATCAAGCAAACACTGGTTCTGTTCTTGAGTATTCCTTGAGCTTTAGCACTTGGTTCTGATTGCAATACGTCTCTGGGAACCCCTGCAATGTATTAGAAACAATAAAAGCCTTTGAATCACGTTAGAATATGGAAATCAGTTTTCAAATTTCTTGAGTTTTTTTCAAAGTGGTTATGGCTTTTTCTGCAGCAAATTCACGTCTGTGGCATTAGGGTTGGCTTGTGTACTTATAGTAGAATGAAACTAGGTCAAATCTTTGCCAAGAAATCCATGGAATTGATGTTTTAATATTTGATTGAAAATCAAATATTTTTGAATCTTTTTGATTGGAAAATCAAATATTTTTGAATCTTTTTGAATCTTTTTGAATCTTTTTGAATCTTCTTGTCCCTTCGATTTGCACACGAAATTTCCAGCATATATTGACCACTTTTGCTTCACAAAAAGATTGAAAACTCGAATCTTTATATTTCCTACAATATAAATTAATTAAATGAATTAAAATTGATTAAAAATCCAAATAATTAATAAAAATAAGTTCAATTAAGCTTGATGGGTCGTGCATAGGCCTTGGATAAAGTTTCAAGAAGAAATTTGAGGCCCATTAGCAAAAACAAGGTGGTTTGAGCAAAGTTGACTTTTGCAAATTCATAAACATTTCTCAACTTCTCCAATGCATATCTTGCTCAATTTTGATCATATGGACATGTTCTTGGACATTTTGGAATGGTCTTGAAGTCCTCTAACCAATGCCTTTGGTCCCATGTCTTTTGTATTTACCAATCTCAAGTTATGGTCTTTGACTTAAAGTGCATTTTTGTTGACTTTTAAATTTGACCTATAATGTAGAAGTTGATAACTTTTTGTGAGAGCATTTCTTGGACTTGGAATGTGAAGATGAGTTGTAGGAAATGTCATCCCCTTAAAAATGAGCATTGGATGGGATTTTTCTGATGAACCATGAAAAAGTTATGCCTTGGTCAAGATACATTTGACTTTTCTACTGTCCAAAAATAGTAACTTTTGCATCTTGATAATTTTTGAGTCATTCTTGAGGAATCATGATCAAGACTTGATAAAATGATGATTGTGAGCTCAAAATAAGATGTTGACCAAAAATTCTGACTTTTGACTATGAAATGACCATTTTACCCCTGCAGTTGACTGTGGATCAAATAGAGCTTTTGACTGTGCAATTTGACATTGTGAGTCTTGAGATTTGACATGTAGATGCTTGACAATGTATATAGGCCTATGGGACTTGATTGAACCATTGAAAACCTCAAATTTCTTGAAAGAACCAAAACCCTAATTTTGACTGGCTTATGAGGTATTTGGACTGTGCAACCCTTCAGAAATCTTGAACCATTTGAAGATGATTCTTGACAAACCTTGAAGAATATGGGAGGGAAAATTTTGTGGTACAACAGTTTCCCCTGTTCAATCTTCTTAAACCTGAGGATGTTGTGATCGGTGGAAATAGAACTGACTGTTTTTTAGCTGGTTTCGCGAAATGTCGCGGTAAGCAAGAGTCGCCACCGTCTTTTATGTTCTCCAACATGGAAAGGACAAAAGCACAGCAAAATTCCTTATTCGAGATGTCTCTCGGTTCGGGAGGTAGATTTATAGAAAGGGAAGGTGTTAGCACCCTTTCTATCCGTGGTTATCCACGGGCTCTTAGGTACTTGCTCTTATGTTTTCAAAATTTGTTTGCTTTTCATGTGTGTGTGGATTTTGAAAATAGTTTCGTTTGAAAAATTTCTAAGTAACTCTTGTATCCGTCCTCAAGAGTGTATGAAAGATTTGTTTGAAAACTTTTGAAAGTGTAGGTGCGAAAAGTTGTTTTTGTTTGTTTGAAAAGAGCAAGTACCCATGAGAATCTACCTACCCTAAGGAATTAAGTTGTGTAAGAGTCCTTTAGATAGTGCTATCCCACCATTGAGAGATAGGTAGCACCATCGTTGGAGGTGTTCGAGTCAATTCGATTAAGGGACATGTGTGGTCACCGAAGCAATGGTAGGACACCTTAGAAGTAACCCTAATGTCCTAAATCCTTTGTATCCGAGGCAACAGTTTCGAGGCAACTGGATCTTTTGGACAGAAGGGCGACCTCTAAGACACCCTATACTTGATGACCACGTCGAGGCAACCAGTGAGGCGTACCCTAGAAGTGGCATGTGCTTTGTGTGTTGTTTTTCAGTTAAGGTTATCTTGTACATGTTATTGGTGAGCTACAGATTGATTTTATTTACATACATTCTTTCATGCATTGTTAACAGTTAGGAGTGCGGAAAATAAATTGCGGAAATGTAAATTCTAACTATTACAAGGTGCGGGTCTATACATCGCCAAAAACAAAAACCCGTTTTTGAAAAGTAAATGCAGAAAATTAAAGAAAGCAATAAAATCCTAATTACTATTACATCCTCTGTACAGATACATAAATATAATCAGAATAAATAAATACGCGCAAATGGAAATTTAATCGGGAACGTCCTAAGGGTTTTGACCCTTTTTTGAATAAGAATTGAATTTTTGTCCCTTTTTGTAATTAATGAAATTAAAACTAATAATTAAACTAATTAATTAATTAATTAAAAAATAAAAGTTTTTTTGTGTTTTTATGAAAATAAAATAAAAAGAATTGAAATTAAAAGTTAACCTAATTCTAAATTATTTTTATTTATTGTAAAGAAAAAGAGATTAAAATTGACCTAATTAAACTATTTTATTTGTTAGTATTTTATTTACAAAAATAACATGAAATTAATAATAATAATAATAATATTAGTTCTTTTTTTTTATTTTTTTTTATTGTGAAAGGGTTAAATAATTTGTTAATGAGTAATTAATAAAAAAAACAATAGAATAAAACAAAGCAATTAATAAGAAAGAAAATAAAAAAAATGCAAACCCAAAGGGGGGTATGGGCCAGCAATGGGGGGTTTTGTAAGCAAGTTGAGGCCCATTTGCCACAAAGTCACGTTGACTCCTGGAATCATATGCATGCTCATTGACTTGGAACATGGTGTGGAGCCATCCCTGGCCTTTGGATCTGTCTTTTGAGGCACTTGGCATGTGGATTGGTGAGGCGTATGGTGGAGCACAATGACTAGCCTGCATAGGAATTTGTTAAACAAAATAATATTGACTTTTGGGGGACCTGGGAATCGAACCCAGGTCCCAGAAATTACCAAGCACGTCACCAACCATTACACCATTTGAGCGCGTTTGATATCATAATACAAACTGATCATTATATTAGAAAGTCAGGCCATATGCTTCCTCAAAAGAAAAGCGCGCGTTTTATTTCAAATGCTCCAATCACTTAATAACACGTAATCATCTTCTTCATCAAACCTGCACAAAAACAAAACACATAGCGGGGGTTTTAAACCCCCATAAAATACAACCACAGATAATAGCGATTAGAAATGTACGCTATATAAATAGGGCGCGAGTATGGTGTTGAATTCGTCTTGTCATGACGAATTCAACCATATACGTCTCAAGGTCCAATTTTTATGTATGTGCAAAGCCCTAAAATCCAAGCTTCGAAACCCTAGGTTGCTTCAATGGTGTTTTTTAATTCAGAGCACCATAATCAAATTGAATAATGCCAATAGCTTCAGAATGGTCCTATTAACGCAAATCAATCCAAAAAAAAGGTTAAAAATGCATGAATAAGGATATGCGATTATGGAAAAATATTCAAACTGTGGGACTTGTTGTGGATGATTCTTTGAGTATTGGAACTTGTTTATGATTGCAATAGGTTCCTGGCAATGCTGGCAACGTGTTAGAATCAAGAAAAGTGTTTGAATTATGCTGGAATATGGATTTCAGTTTTCAACTTTTCTTTAAGTTTTTGGAATTTGGTTCTGCCGTTTTAGAGAGCTCTAGGTCGTGCTTGAGGTCTGCAAGGCTTGTATATGTATGTTTGAATGAGAATCAAGTCATATGATGAGCCTTTAACCATTGCAATGATGTTTTTGGATTTCTTCATAACCACCATTAAAGCATTTTCCAATTTTGTTCAAATTTGAATTTTCATGCTTAAAATGGACTTTACACGAATTTGGCAACTAGAATATGCTTCATGAAGGCTAATCAAACCACAAGATTACCATTTAATCAATTTTTTTATTTTACTTGAATTATTATGGATTAAAATGAATTAAATCCATAAAAATTAAATAAAAATAGAAAAATAATCATTTGGTCTTGAAGTTGATCATGGGACACGTGGGTGGCATGACAAGGCTGAATCAAGTGGAAAAAAGTGGGCCCTTTTGTCAAAAATTGAAGTTTCAAGGATAGTTAACTTTTGCCATTTCACAAAAATTTCTCAACTTCTCCAATGCATATTTTGTCAATTGTGATCATATGAACATGTTCTTGGACATTTTAGAAAGGTCTTGAAGTCCTCTAACCAATGCCTTTGGTCCCATGTCATTTGAATTTACCAATCTCAAGTTATGGTCTTTGACTTAAAATGCCTTTTTGTTGACTTTTGAAAATGACCTATAATGTTGAAATTGATAACTTTTTATGAGAGCATTTCTTGGACTTGGAATGTGAATATGAGTTGTAGGAAATGTCATCCCCTTCAAAATGAGAATTGGATGGGATTTTTCTGATGAACCATGAAAAAGTTATGCCTTGGTCAAGTTACAGTTGACTTTTCAGCTGTCCAAAAATAGAAACTTTTGCATCTTGATGATTTTTGAGCCATTCTTGTGAAATCATGGTCAAGTTTTGACCAAATGATGATTGTGGCTTCAAAATAAGATGTTAACCAAAAAATTTGACTTTTGACTGCCAAATGACCATTTTGCCCCTACAGTTGATTGTGAGGCAATTAGGGTTTTTGACTGTGCAACTTGACCTTATGAGCCTTGAGACTTGACATGTAGATGCTTGGCAATGTGTATAGGCATATGAGGCTTGATTGAGCCTTTGAAAACCTCAACTTCCTTGCAAGAAACAAAACCCTAATTTTGACTGGCTTAGGAGGATGTTTGACTGTGCAACCCCTTGAGAAGTTTTGAGCCATTTGAGGATTGATCTTGACAAATCTTGAAGAATATGGGAGGGAAAATTTTGTGGTACAACAGATGTAGATTGGCTTGCGTGCCTTTCGTGATCCGAAGGTGGAAGATGATTGAACACTAAAGTGCCCAGAAATTTGCACTCGCATAGTGTAATATCCGCAGTGTGATGTCGGGAATGGGCTTATGGATGCCATCTGGAAATGTAATGGATAGTTGTGGAGATGGAATTATAGATGCCATCTGGAGATCGTTTGTTGAATTGTAACTTTGTAGGTTGAAAGAAGGAACCTGTGTAGGGTTGCCTGATGATGAGCTCGTGTAAAACTGCATCTTGGAAAGAAGGAAACCTGTGTAGGGTTGACTGATGATGAGCCTGTGTGAAACTGCATATTTGAAGGAAGGAAACCTGTGTAGGGTTGACTGATGATGAGTCCGTGTGAAACTGCATCTTGGAAGGAAGGAAACCTGTGTAGGGTTGACTGACGATGAGTCCGTGTGAAACTTCATCTTGGAAGGAAGGAAACCTGTGTAGGGTTTCTTGATGACGAGTCCGTGTAAAACTTCATTTTTGGAAAGAGAGAACCTGTGTAGGGTTTCTTGATGACGAGTCCGTGTAAAACTACGTCTGGAGAGAGAGAACCTGTGTAGGGTTTCTTGGTGACGAGTCCGTGTAAAACTGCGTTTTGAAGAGAGGGAACCGGTGTAGGGTTGTCTGATGACGAGTCCGTGTAAAACTTCATCTTTGGAAAGAGAGAACCTGTGTAGGGTTTCTTGATGACGAGTCCGTGTAAAACTACGTCTGAAGTTAAGAAGGAACCGGTGTGAGGTTACTTCGGGATAAGTTCGTGTAAAACTTCTGGATGAACCGGGGTAAGGTTATTTTGAGATAAGTTCGTGTGAAACTTCTGGGTGAACCGGGGTAAGGTCATTTTGAGATAAGTTCGTGTGAAACTTCTGGATGAACCGGGGTAAGGTTACTTTGGGATAAGTTCATGTAAAACTTTTGGATGAATCGGGGTAAGGTTACTTTGGGATAAGTTCGTGTAAAACTTTTGGATGAACCGGGGTAAGGTTACTTTGGGATAAGTTCGTGTAAAACTTCAGGATGAACCGGGGTAAGGTTATCTTGACGATGAGTTCGTGTAAAACTTCGTCTTGGAACTGAGGAGGAACCGGTGTAGGGTTGCCTGAGGATGAGTCCGTGTAAAACTTCGTCTTGGAAGGGAGGAGGAACCGGTGTAGGGTTGCCTGAGGATGAGTTCGTGTAAAACTACCTCTGAAATTGAGAAGGAACCGGTGTAGGGTTTCCTGTTGATGAGTACGTGTAAAACTACATCTGAAATTGAGAAGGAACCAGTGTAGGGTTTCCTGTTGATGAGTCCGTGTAAAACTACATCTGAAATTGAGAAGGAACCGGTGTAGGGTTTCCTGATGATGAGTCCGTGTAAAACTACATATGAAGTTGAGAAGGAACCGGTGTAGGGTTACTTTATGATGAGTCCGTGTAAAACTTCATCTTGGAATTGAGAAGGAACCGGTGTAGGGTTTCCTGATGATGAGTCCATGTAAAACTACATCCGAAGTTGAGAAGGAACCGGTGTAGGGTTTCCTGATGATGAGTCTGTGTAAAACTACATCTGAAGTTGAGAAGGAACCGGTGTAGGGTTTCCTGAGGATGATCAAGTAGATAATTGTCCTGTCTGGTTTCAGGTATTAACCTACAATCAGTTGTCCACAGAATTTTCCTGGCTTGTTACAGGTGTTGATCTGGAATTGCAAAGGTAGATGGTAATCATCTTTTGATTGATCTTTTCCGGAAAAGGCAAAACGTTAGCTGCATGCAATGTCATGATGCATGAACTGCATGCTGTCATGATGTTCTCAAGAATAAATGAGATTTGTGTTGTATGATGCGTATGCATGTCATAATGTATAAGGATGTGATGTTTATGAATGTATTTTTGTCTGGGAAAATAAATCCTGGAGCTGCTGGAGAATAGTGTTGAGTTCTTCGTTTCCGCTGACGAAGATGATTGAAGATGCTAACTTGCAGGAGAGGATGACTCCGTTGGGGAATAAACTTGATGAAGAGATTATTCTGCCGGGAATTACTCTGTGGGAAGAGATGCTTCGCTGAGATTTTAACGATAACTCCGCTGGGGATTCCGTTTCTATGCTTTGTTGGAGATTTTGACGATGAACTCCGCTGGGGATAGGAAGAACTTCGCCGAGGATGATCTTTCCGTTGTAATTTTCTGAGGATAACCCAGTTAGGCTCTGGTGGGGAATAACCTTTGAATATGGCTGGGAGAGATGCATTTGTATTCTGCAGGGGACAAGCTTCCAGAATCTACTGGGGAGATGGTTCAGCTCTCTTGGGGAAATATTTTGGACTGCACTGGGGAAGTGGCTCCACTGGGGTGTCCGTATTCCGCCGGGGAACAATCTTATATTTCTGTCGAGGAATATTAAGACTGTCGGGGATACTTGCTGAGGAATATCTATATATTCTGCTAGGGAATATTGAGATCTTCTGGGGGTACCCAACTTCTTCAGGACTGACAGTAGGCTAACTCTGCTTGGGGGAGAGTATTGTTGACTTGCTGGGGATACTGTGCCTTCTTAGGGCTGATGGGAGACCAACTCTGCTTGGGGAGAGTATTGCTGATTCTTGTCCTACTCTGCGGGGAGTGAAGGTATCTTGGTCATATTCTTCAGCTGAATCTACCTTGTACCTGGAGGACAGAGCAGCTAGATCGCCTAGACAATTCTTATTGCCCCTGTTTCTGTGGGAGAAGAAAGCCTATGAGGGTGCCCGATAACTGCCGATTGACAAATCTTCTTCTGGTAGGCAAGTGACGAGATGACGGGACATAGCCGTACGCTTTGATCCCTAATTTTTGCCTGGACCGCCCTTTCGGGTTTTCAGTCCATCGGGATACCCTTTTTTGCCCAAGCCTCCTTTTCAGGTTTTCGACTTGCCGGGTGTACATATTTTTTCATTTTCATCCCTTATTTTTGCCCGAACCCTTTTGGTTCGCCGGGAAGCCCTTATTTTGGCCTAGGCCAGTCGACCTAGCGGGTCTTTGATTATGCGTAGTTTTTTTTACTATGTCCACGCTCTCAGAGTGTAGGGAGTTGCCACTGTCGGTAGTGTTGTGTTGCCATACTACCAGAAGATGCTTGATCATGCAAGATTCGTTGCTGGAATTCATGTCCAATGCCCCAAGTGATTCAGACGAAGATTTGCCCCTGGCTGTTTGGCATTTTGAGAGATTCCTTGAATCTTGACTTGACTGCCCCAGATGATGGTCAATGCTCATGTCTGCCCCTTGATTGGAAGTGTTTTTCCACTTGAGGTGATCCTTTAGAAAATTTTTGTTCACTAGATATTCGTCGTGCAATTTTCTCTGCTGTTGAACAAATAGTCATATGCAAACAATATTATGTCAAGAATGCAAAGCTTATGTCTGTTTTTTTGAAGTTTTTTGAAAATGCATTTTTTCAGTAAAACAAGTGAATTTTTTTGTAAAACGTGATGTCAACTCAGGATTTATCAGCGAGCCCTACAGGAGTCAGGATACCTTTTGTAACAGTATGCTTTCGGACTAACCCATGCTTCAGCTAGGACTTTTTAAGGGTTATAACGTGGCCTGGTTCACGGTTTAAGAAACAAAGGATAAAGGCTCAAATTTTATTTGTACCCACCCGCTCTTCGTGATGTTCTTCGATCCTAAACTCAGCTAATCGTGCGTTAGATCTTGTTTGATTCTTTGGTCTGATATACCAGTGATGGTTCGGATGTTGACAATTTATTTTGAATAGGCAGTCAATTCTTTTTTGTCGAGGGTTTGTAGGACCTCTTTCTTTTTGATTTTATTATCCCTGTTTTTTTTGCCTGAACTGTTTCTTTTGTGATTACAGTCAGCGGGATGCCCCCGTTTTGTAAGTCTCCTTCATAGGTTTTGACTTAATGGGCTTTTATTTCGGAGAGATAATGACTGCATGTCTTTATGATTATTCGGGACCATCACTGTCTTTTGTTTAAGGACTTCTTTGGTGCCATTCGTTGTGCACCTGGATCAACTGAGAAAACTACCCTGCCCCAGGTTATGATTAAGGGTTTTAATTTTTGAAAAGAAAAACTCCGACTTCTTTGGCTCAAAGGGGTTGACTAGGGATTATCTTCCTTATAACTCCACTATTTAGGATTTGAAACAATGCCTGTACTTCATCAGCGGGGTCTGTTCAAAAGCATACTGTAAAGATCGCGGTATCATTTTCGTCATCCTCCCTCAAAGGTTTAGAATTTTTTAATCGAGAGTTGAACATCACAAAAAAAATGAAAGCAATTTGAATATAGTGAATACGAATGGATTAATTTAAAACAGACATGTGCAATGCATTGATAAAGTAATAAAGTTTGACATGAATAAATGTTTGAACAATCAAAAGAAAATTACAACTTGAAAATTATAATGAACAAAAAAGTCTTCTCATCTCAGGACTTGTCACTTCAAATGGTGAACCTTGGAGGGATGGTAGAAGAACTCAGCCTGACCACCTTGGGTGAATTCCAATGCTCCTTCATCAATCAGGTCCTGGATCTTGTTCTTCAGAGTCCAACAGTCGTCGGTGTCATGTCCTGGACTGTCAGAGTGGTATGCACACCTTTCATTGGGATGATAGGTAGGAGAGGAAGTATTTGGGTTCCGGGGAGGAGCCTTTAATGTGATCAGCCCTGCCTTCAACAATTGCTGTAGCGCTTGAGTCAGTGACACGTTGATCTTAGTGAATTGCCTCATGGGCTTGTTTGGCTTGCTCTGATCAACCTGTTGTTCTTGGTGAGGTTGTTGTCAGACCCTTGAGGTAGTAGTGACTTGGAGAGGTCCATTCTTCACCATACCAAACTCTTTTCTTCTTGGAGGCTGATTACTAGTTTGATCCCCCACCTTGACTGTTTGCTTCATACTATTGTATTTGTCTTGATGAAGTTGGTTGATCATGGCTCTCAACTCTTCTTGCTCCCGAGCTAAGCCTTGGATAAGAGCCATCTGCCCCAGCATCTGGGTTCTCATTGTATCTACCTCAGTTTGCAGACATTTCAGCCGTTCGTCCTTATCGTCCGCAGGACTGTTCCTGACCAAAGTCCCCCTGAGGAGTGTTCTCAACTCTTCCTGTCCCTTGGATAGGTTTAGGAGGATTTCCCTGAACTGAGTCTCTAGAGTATGGAGATCTTGGTTGTCTTGTTGGAAAGCCATTGCTGAAATAAACAGCGAGAACGTGAGAGACCTGTAAAGGATGACCAATTATGCAATGATATGTATGATATATGTATGCAATGTTTTCAAGGATCTCGCGGGGTAAACAAGAGAATTGTTAGAATTGGAATTTTGTAGCTTGATTGAAGGAACTTCATGTTGCTGAGAGTCCTTCTTCAAGAGTCAAGGCTCACCATATCAAGTGGGTTATAGCCCCTGACTCAAGTCATCGTGTTTTGATCTCCAGACAACCTTGGCTAGAGGAAAATAAATCCCCTTTGCCCCTTGCTAGACATTTGGTTCATCATGACCTGCATCACAAACCCTTGAGATCCTTGAAATGGGTTAGTCCTTATGCAGGATGTATGCGATGGTATGATGGTATGATGTTATGCTGTGCATGGAGTGATGTAAGTAAACCCTGTTATAAGTCCAGATTAAGGACTGTAAACAAAACCTGTAAGGAACTCATGTTGTCAGATAACAAGAATGTGCAAGTAGTTCAAGTTTGAAGGCACACAAGTCACACAAAAGAGCCCTTAGATTTCAGGCTGGCAAGAAGTTTAGGTACTACCCTCTTGAAGTTGGTTGGCTCAAAACCTGTCCTATGAATAGTAACCGGTTTCTAAGAAGCTCAATATCATTGGATTGTTTTCTATGTTCATTGTTTTGATTTAGCCACTTGACTGGCGACCAAAATATTCCAAGAAAACAACCCTCAATGAGTGTAGTATCGAGTATCTACCAACTTCGTACTGCACCAAAGTCGGTCATCTCACTACCCCTAAAGAGGCCAGGATGGTCAAGTAAGGTTACTAAGGTCAGTTGATGCTTCACGACACCACGCGGCGGCCCCGTACTTTCCTTGACTTGACTCAAGGGTTACCGGTACTCACCAAAGTGCCACATCAACGTAGAAACTGCTTCAACCGTGTTAGTATACCCCACACAGTTCCCTCACAGTTTGTTGCTACTTCTAAAGGGTATCCCCCAGATCCGGGTTAGGATCTATGAAACTCCGATACAAGCCCACAATATTAAAGCAAACAAGGCATACAATTGAAAACATAGAATGATCTAATCCTAAGGTATACCTCACTTATTAATCCCCAGTAGAGTCGCCAGTTCTGTGATCGGTGGAAATAGAATTGACTGTTTTGGAATGCTGGTTCGCGAAATGTCGCGGTAAGCCAGAGTCGCCACCGTCTTTTATATTCTCCAACAAGGAAAGGACAAAAGCACAGCAAAATTCCTTTTCGAGATGTTTCTCGGTTCGGGAGGTAGATTATAGAAAGGGAAGGTGTTAGCACCCTTTCTATCCGTGGTTATCCACGGGTTCTTAGGTACTTGCTCACTATGTTTTCAAAAATGTTTGCTTTTCTTGTGTTTTTGGGTTTTGAAAAAGTTTCATTTTGAAAACTTCTAGGTAACTCTTGTATTAGTCCTCAAGAGTGTATGAAGTGTTTGTTTGAAAACTTTTGTTTGAAAGTGTGAGTGCGAAAAGTTGTTTTTGTTTTTTGAAAGAGCAAGTACCCTGGAGAAATCTACCTACTCAAAAGAAATTAAGTTGTGTAAATGTCCTTTAGACAGTACTATCCCACTATTGAGAAGTAGGTAGCACCGTCGTTGGAGTTATTCAGGTCAATTCGATTATAGGGACATGTGTGGTCACCAAAGCAATAGTAGGACGCCTTAGCAGTAACCCTAATGTCTTAGATCATTTTATCCGAGGCAACCATTTCGAGGCAACTGGATCTTTAGACAAGAGGGCGACCTCTAAAACACCCTATACTCAATGACCACGTCGAGGCAACCAAGTGAGGCGTACCCTAGGAGTGGCATGTGCAAGTGTGTCAGGTTTCATGTTAAATTATCTTTGCACATTTTTATGGTGAGCTACGTTTTGATTTTAATTTTCAAGCAAGTCTTGTCATGCATAGTTAACAGTTAATAATTGTGCGGAAAGTAAATTGCGAAAAGTAAATCTACGCTATTACAAGGCGTCGGGTATTTACATCGCCAAAAACATAACCCTTTGAAAAGTAAATGCGAGAAATTAAAGAAAGCGATAAAAGAGGTCCTAATTACACTATTACATTCCCAGAGCAATTACATAAATATGATCAAAAAATAATATGCGCGCGAAGAAATTAATCGGAAAAGTCTTAGGGTTTTGACCCTTTTTGAGAAAAGAATGAAATTTGGTCCTTTTTGCATTTAATTAAACCTAATTCTAATTGATTAATTAATTAAAAGAAAAATAAAGTATTTTTTAGTTTTTTATGTTTTTAATGAAATAAATAAAAGAAATTAAAAGTTGTTAAAAACCTAATTCTACATGGATTTTATTTATTGCAAAAAATAGTCAAATTTAACCTAATTAACTAAATTAATTTGTTAGAATTTATTTACAAAATAATAAAGTGAAATTAATAAATAATAAAAAATATTTACATTTTTTGAGTTGTCTGAATTTATTACGAAAAATATTAATTAAGTTAATTAAATAATAATAATAATAATTAATAATAATAATTAGTAAAAGAAAATAAAAAGAAAATTATGAATGAACCAGGGGGGTGTTGGGCCCAGATGGAGGTGTTCTTGGAAATTCTGAAGCCCACTAAGCTCAAGCCCTTCTGACTTTTTGAGATCCTCCATGGCATAGTTGACTGGGAACATGATGGTCTTTCCATCCTGACCATTTGATTAATGACGGTGGCCACTTGGCGCTTGGATGGCTAGAGCACATGGTGGAATACTCTTGGAATGTCTGCATGTGATCACATTAAACAAAATAATATAAGCGTTTGGGGTGGACCTGTGATTCGAACCCAGGTCCCAATGATTACCAGCCAACTCATCTTCCACTACACCATGTGCCTGCATTTGTTAGTATAATTGATAAATAAATATAATATATACAAACAGATTAATAAGCTGAATTTATAAAAAAGCGCGCGTTCTTTGAACTGTCCAACCAGGTATCACCACCTCATCATCTTCTTCGCTGAACCTGCAAAATACATGTTAGATAGCGATCCAAGCCGTTTCAGGAAGTGACCAATTAACCAACCAAAAAAACTACTTTGCATCGAAACATAAAAATGTATGGGTTTTTAACCCCCACAAAACATGATGACGAAAAATAGCGAATAGCCCTACAGGCTATATAAATATTTCGCGATGGTAGCTTTGTGTTCGTCTGGCCTTGACGATTCCAACCATATGCATTAGGGGTCTCAATTTTACTGGATTTGGAAAGCCCTAATTTAAGAACTCATGAACCCTAGAATTCTTCAATGGTAACTTGTGATTCTGGGTATTATAATGCAATTAACTAATACCATTAGCTTTATATGAGTTCTAACAATACAAAATAATGATTAGAACATGTTAATTATGCATGAAATATGAGTTACGATTCTGAAAAAATCAAGCAAACCGTGGTTCTGTTCTTGAGTATTCCTTGAGCTTTAGCACTTGGTTCTAATTGCAATACGTCTTTGGGAACCCCTGCAATGTATTAGAAACAATAAAAGCCTTTGAATCACGTTAGAATATGGAAATCAGTTTTCAAATTTCTTGATTTTTTTTCAAAGTGGTTATGGCTTTTTCTGCAGCAAATTCACGTCTGTGGCATTAGGGTTGGCTTGTGTACTTATAGTAGAATGAAACTAGGTCAAATCTTTTCCAAGAAATCCATGGAATTGATGTTTTAATATTTGATTGAAAATCAAATATTTTTGAATCTTTTTGATTGGAAAAACTTGCTAAATTTGGAGATTCTTGTCCCTTCGATTTGCACACGAAATTTCCAGCATATATTGACCACTTTTGCTTCACAAAAAGATTGAAAAATCAAATCTTTATATTTCCTACAATTTAAATTAATTAAATGAATTAAAATTGATTAAAAATCCAAATAATTAATAAAAATAAGTTCAAATAAGCTTGATGGGTCGTGCATAGGCCTTGGATAAAGTTTCAAGAAGAAATTTGAGGCCCATTAGCAAAAACAAGGTGTTTTGAGCAAAGTTGACTTTTGCAAATTCATAAAAATTTCCCAACTTCTCCAACGCATATCTTGCTCAATTTTGATCATATGGACATGTTCTTGGACATTTTGGAAAGGTCTTGAAGTCCTCTAACAAAAGCCTTTGGTCCCATGTCTTTTGGATTTACCAATCTCAAGTTATGGTCTTTGACTTAAAGTGCATTTTTGTTGACTTTTGAATTTGACCTATAATGTAGAAATTGATAACTTTTTGTGAGAGCATTTCTTGGACTTGGAATGTGAAGATGAGTTGTAGTAAATGTCAACCCCTTCAAAATGAGCATTGGATGGGATTTTTCTGATTAACCATGAAAAAGTTATGCCTTGGTCAAGATACAGTTGACTTTTCTACTGTCCAAAAATAGTAACTTTTGCATCTTGATGATTTTTGAGTCATTCTTGAGGAATCATGATCAAGACTTGATCAAATGATGATTGTGAGCTCAAAATAAGATGTTGACCAAAAATTCTGACTTTTGACTATGAAATGACCATTTTACCCCTGCAGTTGACTATGGATCAAATAGAGCTTTTGACTGTGCAATTTGACATTGTGAGATTTAACATGTAGATGCTTGACAATGTATATAGGCCTATGGGACTTGATTGAACCATTGAAAACCTCAAATTCCTTGAAAGAACCAAAACCCTAATTTTGACTGGCTTTTGAGGTATTTGGACTGTGCAACCCTTGAGAAATCTTGAACCATTTGAAGATGATTCTTGACAAACCTTGAAGAATATGGGAGGGTAAATTTTGGGGTACAACAGCTGGGGATCTTTGGGAAGTTAAATCCTAGACTGCTTTTTGGAGATGAAGAGTATGTGTATCTTAGAACTTTGTTTTAGAATACTTCCTCTGGGAGATTCCTATTTTTTTGAGGAGAACTCCTCTAGGGAACATTGACTTTGGCTCTTTGCTTGAGGAAACTCTACGAGGAATATTGATCTCTGCTTGGGAAATAGAGTTCAGGAGTTTTAGTTGTCCATTGCTCTGTTAGGGAGCTATCTCTTGATTGGAGAGGAATAAAGTTTAATTATTATCTAGTCGGATTCCAGGCTTCACAACAACTTGCTCGGGACAAAGAAGTTAACTTTTATCTGGTCGAATTCCAGGATTTGCAAATCACTAGGGATAGTGGAAAACTCTATTGGGGAAGAGGAGTTTTTTTAGCGATTTGAAGAATTTAAACTATTATCTGGTCGGGTCCAGGTTTCATAGTAACTTGTGGTGATAGTAACGACTCTGTTGAGGATTATAATTATTTTTTCCGAGGATTAGGGGTTTCGGTCCCTTGATATTAGTCTGAGAGGTAAACTCAAGCTGGGGAATTTGTAGTTTGTTGGGGAAATAAACCTGGTTAAAGAGAATATCTTGACGACCTTCTAGGGAAGTGACTTCTTTTAGGTAGAAATCCATAAGGCTTCTTTCTAAGAGCAACTCAGCTGGGGAGAGGGTTTTTTTTTGAGAGACTGGAATTCTGATCGGGGATTGCATGAATCCGTTTTTGTGGGGATAATCTTATGGAAGTATCTCTGTGGGGATATCCCAAATCCTTAAGGAGATTCCTGTCACCATTTTTATGTATACATTTGTTAATAGTATAATTATTATCATATGAATATGTTCATTCAATTTTAGTCATTGGACACTTTTGTACTCAAAATAGAAAAAACAAAAAGTTTGCACTTCAAAGTATATTTGTATTGATGTTTGCCTATAAACAAGTGTTATTTGTACAAGGTGACAAAGATCCTAGTAAGAGGAAATCGTCGAAAGAGTGAAAGGAATACAAAGTGAAAAAATAAATAATAGCCATGTGGAAGTGATCTCATTGAGTTCCAACTCTGCTATTTCCCCCTATGTCTTTGAATGTTATCCCTTTCTGTTGAAAGAAGTTAATTGGATTGATCTTGGATCATTTGAACTCGGATCTGGGTAATAAAGCTGGCTATAGAGATTCCACGGGACATAGTTATACGCTTTAATCCTTAACTTTTTCCTGGACTACCCTTCGAGTTTTCATCCCACCAGGATACCCTTTTTTGCCCAAGCCGCCCTTTCAGGTTTTCAACATTCCGGGTATACAATCTTTTGCATATATCCCTAACTTTTTCCTGAACCTTTTTGGTTCGCCGGGATGCCCTTATTTTTGCCTAGGTGTGTCAACCTAACGGGTCATTTTATGCATATTATTTTTTTAACTATGTCTGTGTTCACAGGATGTTGGAAGTCTTCGCCATCCATAAAAGTCAACATCATGTCCCCACCAGAGAAAACTTTTTTGACACAAATGGGCCTTCGTAAGTGGGAGTCCATTTTCCCCTGGGGTTACCTTGTGGTAAAATGATGCGTTTATTACCAAATCACCAGTCTGATACGCTTGAGGTTTGATCTTCTTGTTGAAAGCCTTGATCATAAATTTTTGATACATTTAACAATGACAAACAACAGTTGTTGTCTTCTCATCAATCAAGTTCAACTGATCCAATCTAGTTTGAATCCATTCGTCTTCGCCTAAATTTTCTTCTTTCATAATCCTTACGGAAGTAATTTGAACTTCCACGGGAAGGACAACTTCCATGCCATAGACTAAAGAGAAAGGGGTTGCCCCAGTTGAAGTTTGAGCCGAAGTACGATAGCCGTGAAGAGCAAATGGTAGCATCTCATGTTAGTCTTTGTATGTAACCACCATATTTTGCACAATCTTCTTTATGATTTTATTGGCGGCTTCTACTGCACCATTCATCTTAGGTTTGTATGGAGAAGAGTTATGATGCTTAATTTTGAACTGCGTGCAGAGTTCAGTAATCATAGAATTATTGAGATTGGTTCCATTGTCAGTGATGATCCTTTCGGGGATACTGTAACTGTAGATGAGGTTATGCTTGATAAACCTAGCTACAACGTTCTTGTTAATTGAGACATATAAGGCAGCTTTGACCCATTTGGTAAAGTAATCAATGAAAAGAAGGATGAAATGGTGTCCATCGGAAGTAGTAGGTTTGATCTATCCAATCATGTCAATGCCCCACATTGTAAACGACCACGGAGCGGTCATGACATTCAGAGGAATTGGGGGTACATGGACCTTGTCAGCATAGATTTGACACTTGTGACAAGTCCTTGAGTGATGATGACAATCAGTTTCCATTGTGGACCAATAGTAACCAGCCCTCAGGAATTTCTTGGCCATAATGTCTCGACTAGAGTGAGTCCCAAAGATTCCATCATGCATGTCTTCCATAATTTTCTCTGCCTCTTTCTTGTCCACAAATCGGAGTAGAGTAGAATCATGATTTTGCTTATACAGGATCCCATTGCTTAGGAAGAATTTGGCTGAGAATCTTCCCAAGAATTTCTTATAATTGATGGAAGCTCCTTCAGGATACTCTTGTGTTTCAAGATATCTCCTAACTTCATGGTATCATGGTTTCTCTTCGTCGGTGTCAAGCTCATAGCAGTGTGCAGGTTCGTCAAATCTTTCGATTATAATCATAGGAGCTTCATTGTCCCATTTGACCTTGAACATGGAAGACATTATTGTCAAGGCGTCAGCCAACTGGTTTTCTTCTCTAGGGAAATGTTCAAAGGTGATTTCCTCGAACTATGGTATCAGGGTTAACACAAGCTCCTCGTAAGGAATAAGGTTGGGATGCTTAGTGTCCCATTCTCCTTTGACTTGACTGATCACTAGAGTAGAATCTCCGAATACATTCAAGAACTTGATCCTTAAGTCAATGGAAGCCTTTAGACCCAAGATGCACGCTTCGTACTCAGTCATATTATTCGTACAATCGAAGCACAATCTAGTAGTGAAAGGAGTATGGAAACCCTCAAGACAAATAATCACAGCACCAATTCCATTGCCCAAAGCGTTGGAAGCCTCATCGAAAACCATAGTCCATCGGGATCCTTGTTCAGGTCCATCATACGGTCCAGGTTCTTCACAGTCAGTTACTAGAATAATGTTCTCATCCGAGAAGTAAAAGTTCATAAATTGGTAATCATTAACAGCTTGATGGGCCAAATAATTTTCCAATACACTTCCTTTGATGGCCTTTTGTATGGTATACTGGATGTAATATTCGGTCAGAATCATTTTCCATCTAGCTATTCATCCGGAGAGAGCTAGCTTCTTGAAGATGTACTTGATAGGGTCCATCTTAGAAATCAACAAAGTGGTGTGAGTCAACATATACTATCTTAGCTGGCGAGCAGCCCATGCTAGAGTGCAACAATTTTTCTCGAGCAGTGAATATCTAGTTTCACAGTCGGTAAACTTTTTGCTCATGTAGTATATTGCATGCTCTTTTCGGCCAGACTCGTCATGTTAGCCCAACACACACCCCATAGAATTCTCTAGCACAGTCAAATACATGATTAATGGTCTTCCTTCAATTGGAGGCATAAGAATAAGAGGCTCTTGCAAATATTCCTTGATCTTGTTGAAGGCAGCTTGGCAGTCGTCGTTCCATTTGACTACTTAATCTTTCTTCAAGAGTTTGAAAATTGGCTAACAAGTAGCAGTTAGGTGAGATATGAAGTGGGCAATGTAGTTAAGACGATCCAAGAATCCTCTGACTTCCTTCTCAGAGCGGGGAACGAGCATTTCTTGAATGGCTTTAACCTTTGCAGGATCAACTTCGACACCTTTACTACTAATCACAAAACCTAGAAGTTTTCCAGACCTTACTCCGAAAGTACACTTGTTAGGATTCAGCCTTAACTTGTACTTCTTCAACCTTTCAAACAACTTATGTAGGTGATCGACGTGCTCTTCTTTAGTTTGCGACCTTGCAATCATGTAATCCACATAGACCTCTATTTCATGATGGATCATATCATGAAATAAATCTACCATATCTCTTTGATATGTTGCCTCTGCATTCTTCAATCCAAACGACATGAATTTGTAATAAAAGGTGCCCCATTGCGGAACAAAGGTGGGCTTCTCCATGTCTTCGGGAGCCATCTTGATTTGGTTGTAGCCAGAAAATCCATCCATGAAGGAGAAGAATTTATGTTGAGCGGTTTTATCAACCAAGACGTCGATATGAGGTAGAGGGAAATTATCTTTGGGGCTTTCCCTATTTAAATCTCTATAGTCAACACACATACAAACTTTTCCATCCTTCTTTAGCACGGGGACCACGTTTGCAACCCATTGAGGATAATATGTCACAGCTAGGAATCCTGCATCGAATTGCTTCGTCACTTCCGCTTTTATCTTTTCAGACATGCCAGGCCGCATCCGACGAACCTTTTGTTTGGCAGGAGGGCAATCTTCCTTTTTTCTGTAAATGATGAACCACAATGTTAGTATCCAACCCTAGAATATCTTCATACGACCAAGCAAACACTTCAAAATAGTCATGTAGCATCTGAACCAACCTGCTCTTAATATCGTCTTCTAAGTTGGTGCCGATCTTGACCTCTTTCTTGTTTGTCTCAGTACATAGGTTAATAACTTTGACTGGCTCTTCATGAGGTTGAATAACGTTCTCCTCTTGCATTAGAAGTCTGGCTAGTTCCCCTGGTATTTCACAATCTACCTCGCCTTCGTCATCGGCTTGGCTAATTGGGTGTTCGAAGTCATAACTGGAAATAGTAGAGTTGTTGGCAATGAGATCCGGAGTGGATGAGGATCTGCAAGCGTGTGTGTGCATGTAAGATACATGGCTATTTGAAAAATGCAATAAAGAAAAAGAAAGACATCGAGCACAAAATTTAAATACAAAGGTCCAATGTTTTTTCATTAAATGATCATATGATAAATGAACATGAACAAAACCCTTAACAAATGGACCATGGTGGCCCGGGCAAGGCACATGGCTTAAAAGTCATTGTTTGGAATTAAGATTACGGACAAAAGTTCTTGAATTGATAGAAAACAGTAAACAATAATTACTCCTCATTGAAGGAGATGGGAGGGAAGTCCTTTGAATGCAATTTGTTGATCTTTCCTGCGGTAGTAGGGTAGATCCATTCTTCAAAAGCACATTCATCGTTAGAGTCTTCCACAGCGTTTACTTCATGATTTCCGATGCGAAGAGGTGGTTTTCCTATGCGAGCACGTCTGACGTCATTTGGAGCCTTAACAGTGAAACCTAACTCAAACTTATCTTCTTTGAAAGGAATGTCAGGGAGTTGTCCCTAATTTGTACTACTTCTATCTTCAATCAAGGCACGAGCGTCCTTAAGTGAAACCATCCTTGGCACAACTTCATCAGCTTTTGAAATGTCATAAGAGATTTTGGTGGCGGAAACCATAGGAGAGACCACTTTGAAGGCTTGACATGGAGTTTCTATGAACTCACCATCCATCTCCACATATTTGATGTAATTGAGGTGGCTTACCATGAATTCCTCTTTGCCACAAACAGTAATAATTTTCCCCTTAACTGAATATTTCAATTTCCAGTGAAGGGTGGATGTCACTGCTCCTGCCCTATGTTTCCAAGGGTTCCCAAGTAAACAAGAGTAAGCGGGACAGATGTCCATTACATAGAAAGTAGAATTGAAAGTTTGTAAACCAACTTTAATGGGGAGATCCACCTCTCCATGCACCATCCTTTTGGACCCATCGAAATCCATTATAACTATATCACTTGGTTTCAACACCAGGCCTTCGCAATCTAGCCGGTCCAAAGCACCTTTGGGTAACACATTTAGAGATGAGCCAGTATCAACTAAGACATGAGCCATGATAGTTCCCTTGCATTCAATAGAGACATGCAAAGCCTTATTATGATTCCTTCCAATAAGAGTCAAATCAGTGTTAGAGAAACCTAATCCATTGTCAACCGTTAAACTCGCCACACAATTCTCGAACTGGTCAGCTTTAGTCTCTTGGGGCACATGAGCTTTCTTCAAAAACTTGATTAAAGCTTGGGCATGAGCATCAGAATAGAGTAGTAATGACAACATGGAGATTTTGGATGGGGTTTTCCCCAACTGTTTGACTATTTTGAAATTACTCTTCTTTATAATTTTCAGGATTTCCTCCATCTCTCGAGTGGAGGGCTCTTCAGCATCAACATCTTTGGCAGGTGTCTCTATCCCAATAAGATCACTTACTTTTTATTTACCTCTAGTGTGGGCATTAGGCTTGTTATTGGTTATGTGAACATGAGTTGTTGTAGTAGTCGAAGGTGAAATATCATAGGAGAAGATCATCCCCGTTCTTGTTACCTTACTAGAACCCTCAATATTTTTAACATCGTTGGTCTTGTGTTCGTTGATCCATGAATCTTGCTTTATTTCATTATAGTAAACTTCAACACCATAGTTCCATGGAACTGCTTTGTCGGAGGAGTAAGGAATCGGCCCATGGGCAGTGATTATTAAAGGAGGAATTGTTAATTCATTTGAAATCCTAATAGGATCCTTTGAGGAGATCCTAAGAGGCTTATTGGACATTGTTATGATAGAAAAGTCTTTAGTTTTATCGGTCAAACTTTTGATGTTTAGAGGTTTTTCAAACAGGATCTTGTGACTATCTATCAGGCGTTAAACACCTTCTTTCAGCCACTTGCATTCATTTATTTGTTCAGCACAACAATCACAGTCTTTTAAACATCCAGAGAACACCCCAACTCTCAGCAAATCTCCCTTCACAGTAGTCAATGGAGTAGTAAAATCCTCAACGGAGAAAGAAAAAGTAGTGCCATCAATCGCATTGACACCTTTGCCATGGTTCAGCATTGGTGTATTTAGCACATCTGGAGATGTAGGTGGATCAAACTCAATAGTTTTGTTATTGATAAGATCTTGAATTCTGAATTTCAAAGCCCAACAATGATCAGTTTCATGTCCATGGCTGTTGGAATGATATGCGCATTTGGCATTAGGATTGTACTTCGATGATGAAACATTGGATTTGATGGTGGATCACGCAACGTTACCAAGTTGGCCTTCAACAAGTGTTGGAAGGCTTGGGACAGTGACATGTTTGAAGATGTGAAAAACACAAGAAGGGGGGTTGAATTGTAAAACTTGAAATCAAATGCAGACAACACGTTATTTTTATCCTGGTTCATTTGATCTCAAACTACTCCAGTCCACCCGTCAAGGTGATTTCGCCTCTCTCCAACGAGGTCTTAATCCACTATATTCAACTGAATACACAACTTCTTTAACAACTGTTAAAGCCTTCTTGAGTCTAACCACAGACCGGTTTATCTCAAGGTAATTCTCTTACAGATAAATGAATCAAAAGTGTGTTTGATGTTTTCTAGTAAAACTATATATCACAACTGTGATAATACACAATATTAAGCTTAAGAATGAACTAAACTGCTAATGCTATTGAGTAGGCATGGTTGAAAGCTTTAGCAATTTGAGTGAGAGAGTTTTCGTATGCGTGCGTGCGAAAAGAGTATTAGCCATTTCTTTAATGACTGAATTGTTTAAATAGCCTAGGAAGAGATACGTTGCTGTCCATAAATCCATTTCAATACTCATAACGATCTTTCCTTTTTGAGAAGATCTTTGTCTTGGAATAAAGCCGTTGGCAATTAATTTGTCTTGAATGCATAGTAACATTGACACTTCAGAGTGTTCTGCTAATGATAATCAGAGTGTTCTTGGCTTTAGCTTATTGTGATGCTTCTGAGTGCTGATGACATGGTTAGGATCTTGATCAGAGTCAGAGTATGTTATGCGCAGATTCTGTTCATCAGGCTTCAGCGTAGCACATGTTATTTGATCTTCTGATGATGACTCCATCAGAGTTTCTGTAAATACACAACATAATTTTAAGGAGCATATATGTCTTATATAAATCTCATAATTTATTTAATCTTGTATTTTGTTATCATCAAAACTCTAACTGAGGGTTGTAGAATCAAACTATGTTCTAACAATCTCCCCCTTTTTGATGATGACAAAAACCAGATTTTTTTTCAATTAAAATAAAATAATAAAGGTATCAGAGATTAAGGATAGAGAGGAAAAGGTATAAGAGATAAACAAATAAGGAATACAAGGTATTAGAGGTAAGAAGATAAGGAATAAAAGGTATCAGAGTAATGAAGAGAAAAACTCCCCCTGAATTGATTACTTCCCTTTAATTCCATGAGACCTTGAGCATTAGAACTTTATTGAACTTTCTTTGAGCATCAGAACTTTACTTTATCAGAGTTCATCAGATTCTTGTACCTGTAAGCTTGTCAGAAGAAAGAAATTCAAATATATCAGAATGTTAGAATGTTTAAGACTTTTGTCTCAGTAATCCGTTATTGAAAAATATCATTCTTTCTCCCCCTTTTTGTCAGTTATCAAAAAGCACAAATAATCAGAGTTAAAATGATTAGAGAAAAAAGAGAGTTTATATAGAAAACAGAAGCAATGATTAAGTTCAGAACATGTAAAATATTACAGACAAACATGTAAAGAAAACAAGGAAAACACAAGAAAATTTCTAAGAAGAAGGTGGAAGACGTGTGAACAGAGCTTCCAACATGCTCTTGATTTGATTGCTGGTTTCCTGTTGCTTAGATACCATGTTTGCTATAGAATCAATCTTGATGTCCTGCTTATCCATCCTTTCATTCATCAACATATCAGATCTTTTCAAATCCTCCAGAGTCTGCCTGTCAAGAGAGGAAGCTTGAGGATCTTCAGATACAGGTTGCTTCTCAGAGCTTTCTGCAATAACTTCTTCTTGACCCAAGTCTTCCGCTGGAATCGCCTGTTCTTCTGCAGGTTGAACTTTAGATGATGGACGCTTTTCAGACCAAGGCGCAATGTCCAGATGGAGAACTTCTTCCTTAAGCAGCTTGCTCAGAACTGGACCTTCCATCTCTTTCAGCAGATTACTGAAGTTCTGTTGAGCCTGTCCATAGCTCTGGTCTTGCAACTTAAAGGTTTTAGCGCATACCCATCTTCTGAATTGTGTCCAGAGGAGGTCTGATACAGCAGGATCATCCAGTTCCAGACTTGCTTGTTTCAAATAAGTAATCCACTTCTGTATATCTGTTTCAAAGTTCAATATGCTGGGACCAACATCTGGCTGTTTTGGTTTAGGGATAGCAATTTTGTTTTTTATTGCAGCAAGGCGTTCAAAGACTGTTAGATCAATGACAGTCTTGTTGTGGTCATCTGAATTTTTCTTAGATGAGGGAGTGGGAGAGTCAGAAATTACGATTGGACTTGATGGGGTATTTGGTGGAGTTATTTCTGGTGAAGAGGGGAGTTGAGGAATATTCACAGTGGTACCACAGGGCAATTGAATGGCCAAAGGTTGTGGTTCAGGGGATTCAGAGGTTTGATCCTCAAAGGTTTGAGTCTCAGGTTGTGGAGATTGTTCATGTTGAGGAGAGGGTGGATTAATATCTGGTTGGGGAGATGAAGGTTGTGGGATTTCTGGTTCTGGAGAGAGTGGAATTTCTGGTATTGGTGAGAGTGGAGTTTCTGTGTTTGGATTTGGATTTTCTGGTTTGGGAACGGAAGTGTGTTGGTCTATATCAGAAAGAACTTGTTCAAGTTCTGGATCTGGTATGGTTGCAGTATTTGGATTTTATGGTTGGGAGCGAGATCTTCTGAGGGTTAATGACTAAGAAGGGTCAAAGTCAAGGTCAAAATCATCGAAAGTTTGAGGTGTTGGGTTTTCAGATGGAGTTGGAATAGGAATAGATGTGGAACCAGCAGTTGAATCTAAAACAGTTACAGAAATAGGATTGCCTCTTTTCTTTGGAGTCTGTTGAGCTGATCCTTCTGCAGCAACTTTTCTTTTCTTCGTCTTCTTCAGAACAACCTCTGGAGCCTTCTGCTGAAGATCTTGAATATTCAGACTTGGTGTTGTACCATCAGCTTTACAAGCATCCAAATATCTCAGAATGATTTGAGGCTTAGAGTCAATTTTCTGTGAACATAGGGAAGTCGTCCATAGGGACTCTTCTGCTGGAGATTTCAGCAAAAGGAGTGATGTTGGGCTCCTTCTTAATGTTCTCTATCAGCTTCATTTTCTTCATATTTTTGGCATTCAGCTGCTTGCCAACATATGGTTCCAGAGTGCTGATTTCTTGTGCCTCTGTCAAATGTTCAATCAACCTATTCTCTGTAAGAATATCTGATATCAGTCTTCCCAAGGGTATCCAATCCCTCTTTGTACGTTCCTCTTCCCTTGTTTCCTTGACACTTGTTCTGAGATGGTTGAATAGAAGATGGGCTAGATTTATCTTGACCTTCTGAGAGATGAAATAGAGTAGGAACTGCTGATCAATGTTTATGTAATCAGGAGAGCTGGTAGGCTTCCTGTGGTTGAAACAACCCAGAATGATCTTGGCCCAAATTTTGTGCTTGTCCTTCAAATCCCTTATTTTGCTGGAGGGAAGCCCCAGCGTGAAAATTTCCCTTGCAATTAGGGCAAAATCTTGACACCTTTCTGCCATATCAATGCAGCGAATACCACCTCCATTGTACCCTATCAGTCTTACAATCAGGTCTTCAGTAAACACAATCTTCTTCCCCATGATGTAGGATGTAACTTGATGATTTGAAGAAGAAGCGTGAATCCAAAATTCCTTTACCAGGATAGGAAACGTTGGACCCACCAGCCCGTCAAAGTACTTTTCCCAACCTTGAGCTTTAATCTCTTCAGATAAATCAAAACCATTTTCCTTGAGACTGTTGAAATCCACTATTATTTCTGACAAAACCTCTAGGTTCTTGATAGGAGTGAGAAGCGTTCTGAGAGGTACTTCATATTGTTCAGAAGAAGCAGTTTTCTAGGAACCTGAAGAAGGAATGGTGGAAGAAGCCATGTTCACAAGAGGTTTTTGAAAAAGATTGAAAGGTTTTCTTGAGAAAGTAAGAACACAGAAAACAGAAATATTGAGAGAAAACGAAAGTGAAGGTAAAAGTGTGTGAATGGTGTGAAGTGTTTAAATAGATTTCTAAAAAGTTTTTTGAAAACATAAACGTTCAAGAGAGAGAAATAAATAATGATTATTAGCATTTAATGATAGCTGATTTTAGGGGATTCAGAAGGATATTTGGAACGGTTACCCATGACATGTGTCTCAATGCATCCAATCAGCACTTTGCCTTTTCAGAAACGTGAACGCGTGTTCAGCCTCAGAAAACAGCTGATGACTGGATGACACTTGTTTGCTTGAGTGAACAACACTTCTATCCTTGAACTGAAGCGCTCAGATCTTCATGGATAGATTCTGATACAATCTGCATTTCTAAAGTTTTGAAAGAAGATTGATCAGAAGTTCACAGAGAAATAAACACAATTCTGAAGGTTAATATATAAAATTAAAACAATTTTATTCTGGACAAAGCTTCATGCTGAGATGTTTCAGAATAAAGTTGAACCTATCTTCAGAAAGTGGTTTTGTGAAAATATCAGCCCATTGATGGTCTGTGTTAATAAATTTTAAATTTAAAATCCCTTTCTGAATATAGTCCCTAATAAAATGATGTTTTATTTCTATATGCTTAGCCCTAGAATGCAAAATTGGATTTTTACTTAAGCAAATAGCAGAAGTGTTGTCACAGAGGATAGGAATGTTACTCTCAAATATCTGTAAGTCCTCAAGTTGACTTTTCATCCAGAGCATTTGTGTGCTGCATCCAGCTGCTGCTATGTATTCAGCTTCTGCTGTTGATAGAGCAATTGTGGATTGTCTTTTGCTGGACCATGAGATCAGATTTTCTCCCAGAAACTGACAGCTTCCAGAAGTGCTTTTACGCTCTACTCTGTCTCCAGCAAAGTCAGCATCACAATATCCTACTAAGCTGTAATCACTTGATTTTCTATAAAACAGACCCAGATTAGTAGTACCTTTCAAATACTTGAAAATTCGCTTAACAGCTGTTAAGTGAGATTCTCTAGGATCTGATTAGAATCTTGCACAAATGCATACACTGAATAAAATATCAGGCCTTGATGCTGTCAGATAAAGAAGAGAACCAATCATACCTCTGTAGACCTTCTGTTCTACCTTTTTTCTTACCTCTTCTCTTTCCAGAATGCACGTGGGATGCATTGGAATCTTTGATGGCTTACATTCTGAGAGATCAAATTTCTTCAGAAGTTCTCTGACATATTTGCTCTGATGAATGTAAGTTCCTTCTGGGGTTTGATTGATCTGAATGCCCAGAAAGAATTTCAGTTCCCCCATTAGGCTCATCTCAAATTCTGCCTGCATACACTTAGCAAACTTTCTTCCCAGAGAAGGTTTAGTAGATCCAAAAATGATATCATCAACATAAATCTGACATACTAAAATGTCATTCTTAACTGTCTTACAAAATAAGGTTGTGTGCACTTTCCCTCTGGTGAATTCCTTTTCTAATAGGAAGTTACTTAGTCTTTCATACCAAGCTCTGGGAGCTTGTTTCAGACCATACAGTGACTTCTTTAGTTTGAAAACATATTCCGTATTTTTTGAGCTTTCAAAACCAGGGGGTTGGTGCACATATACCTTTTCTTCTATATAGCCATTCAAGAATGCACTCTTAGCATCCATCTGATACAGAGTGATGCCTTTATTAACTGCAAAAGAAATTAAGAGTCTGATAGATTCTAACCTGGCGACTGGAGCAAAGGTTTCTGTATAGTCTATCCCCTCTTGCTGACTATAACCTTGTGCTACCAATCGTGCCTTGTTTTAGATGACTTCATCTTGTTCATTCAGTTTGTTTCTGAACACCCATTTTGTTCCAATGACGTTGAATCCTTTTGGTTTGGGAACTAGATCCCATACGTCATTCCTTGTGAATTGATTCAGCTCCTCTTGCATTGCTAGAATCCAGTAATTGTCCAGAAGTGCTTCATCAATTGATGATGGTTCAATTAGAGAAACAAGTCCCATGAGGGATTCTTCAGAGTTTCTGAAGCTGGCTCTTGTTCTGATTGGATCTTCCTTTCTTCCTAAGATTGTTTCTTCTGGATGATCCATGCTGCTTCTGGATGGTATTTTCTGAAGTTGATCAATAGAAGGTGCTGGATTGCTTGCAGCGCCTCTTTCTGATGTTGAGGGAGTGTCTCTGTTAAGAGCTTCTAATGACTTGTCTTCAGTACCTATGAATTCAACTTCCATACCTGCAAGTAATTCATTCTGCTTTGACTTTTGAGAGTCAAGCTTATCATCAAAACGAACACTTATTGATTCTTCCACAATCTGTGTTTCTGTATTGTATACTCTGTACCCTCTTGAGCGTTCAGAGTATCCTAACATAATACACTTCTGTGCTTTAGAGTCAAACTTGTTCAAATAATTTTTAGTATTCAAAATAAAACAAGTACATCCAAATGGATGAAAATAAGAAATGTTGGGCTTTCTGTTCTTCCACAATTCATATGGAGTCTTTTCCAGAATAGGTCTTATAGAGATTCTATTCTGAATGTAGCACGTTGTGTTTATTGCCTCTGCCCAGAAGATCTTAGCAACGTTAGTCTCGTTGATCATGGTTCTGGCCATTTTTTGCAATGTTCTGTTCTTTCGTTCTACAACTCCATTTTGCTGGGGAGTTCTAGGACAAGAGAAATCATGCAGAATGCCTTTGTCATTAAAAAATGATTCAAAATCTTTATTTTCAAACTCTCCACCATGATCACTTCTGACTTTGACGATTCTAAGATCCTTTTCATTCTTAACTTGGTTGCAGAAGGTGACAAACACAGAGTGTGACTCGTCCTTGTGTCTTAAGAACTTTACCCATGTCCATCTGCTATAGTTATCTACGATTACTAACCCATACTTCTTGCCACTGACTGAAGCAGTTTTAACTGGTCCAAATAAGTCAATATGCAGAAGTTCTAATGGCTTAGAGGTGGAAACAACGTTTTTAGATTTGAAAGCTGGTTTTGCAAACTTTCCTTTCTAACATGCTTCACACATAGCATATGAATTGAACTTCAGGTAGGAAGTCCTCTGACCAGATTGAGTTTGTTAATCTGAGATATTCTTCTCATACTAACATGTCCCAATCTTCTGTGCCATATCCATTTCTCTTTGTTAATATACATAAGACACTTTACATTCTGACTTTTCAGTTCAGAATGTTTGATTTTATAAATGTTGTTTCTCCTCTTTCCATTAAATAGGATAGTCCCATCTTTCTGACTAACAACTTTGCATGAATTTTGATTAAAGATTATATCATAACCGTTATCACTTAATTGACTTATGGATAACAGGTTATGCATTAATCCATCTACTAATAAAACATTACTTATAAAGGGAAGATTTCCATTACCTATTGTTCCAGAGCCAATGATCTTTCCCCTCTGATTGCCTCCAAAGCCTACGTGGCCTCCAGGCTTAAGTTCCAGGCTTTGGAACATATGCTTTCTTCCCGTCATGTGTCGTGGGAAGCCAGAGTCCAGGTACCATGACTGGTGTTTCTGCTTTGCTGCTAAAGATATCTGCAACATGTATTATTTTATCCTTAGGTACCCATATTTTCTTGGGTCCTGATTTATTAGTTTTACCAAAACTCTGGTTGAATTTTGGTTTAACAGAATAATTACTACTAGTATATTTGATGTCATGTGTGTGCCCATATACAAAGTGAGAATCAAGTGAAGTGTGTTTTATTAGTAAATCCATGGCATTCTTTGGTGTAGGTACCTTACCTTGGTATCCTATTCCTTTTCTGCCATTTCTGCTAACTCCATAGATCATTGAAGCCATTTTTATTCTATCTATGTTTTTAGCTAGAAACTTCTGAAAGCTGTGATCATACTCCTTGATGATCTCATCAGAACTGCTGAGAGTTTCAAGAATTATTTCCTTCTGAGAGTTTTGCAATAGATTTTCTAATTTTGAAACTTTATCTTTCAACTCAGAATTCTCCAATTTGAGACTCTCCATTTTATCAGAGTCAGAAGCAAGATTCCTTTTCAGGTTTCTGAATTTGACTCTGATCTGCTGATATCTTTCCAGAATTTCATTAAGGCTTTCAGCTAGTTCAGCCTTAGTAAAGTTAATAGCAAAGTCAGGGAATACCTCTTCTGTGTCTGATTCAGAAGCTTCACTGTCTTCTGTTATGTTTTCCATGAGAGCTATGTTTGCTCTCTCATCATCTGATTCTGAGTCAGCTTCAGATGTGTCAGAGTCATCCCATGTAGCCATGAGACTTTTCTTATTTTCCTTGCCAAACTTCTTTTCGGTCTTTTCCCTCTAAAGCTTTGGGTAATCACTCATGTAGTGTCCTTTCTCGTTACATTCATAGCAGATGATGTCTTTGTTGTTTGGCTTTCTGCTTCCTGAAGAGCCTTCAGATCTTCTGTGTCCAGAGGAGGATTCTGACCTTCTGTATCTGGAGGAAGATTCATTCTGATTTTCTGATCTTCTGGGATTCCTGAACTTTCTTTTCCTCTGCTTCTATAGTTGGTTCACCCTTCTGGAGAGGAGAGATAGTTCATCTTCTTCTGATGAGGACCCATCAGAGGTTTCTTCAACAGCCTGCAAACCTTTGGAGTCAGATTTTCTGTTAGATTTTAAAGCTAATGGCTTACCTTGCTTTTGAGGTTCATCTGCTTCTAGCTCTATCTCATGACTTCTGAGGGAGCTGACAAGTTCCTCCAGAGAGATTTTATTGAGATCCTTAGCTAGCTTCAGCGCTGTGACCATTGGCCTCCACTATTTTGGCAAGCTTCTAATGATCTTCTTAACATGATCAGCAATAGAATACCCTTTGTCCAGAACTTTGAGACCAGCAACCATAATTTGAAATATTGAGAACATCATTTCAATTGATTCACTTTCTTCCATCTTGAATGCCTCATACTTCTGAATGAGCGCAAGAGCTTTAGTATCTTTAACTTGAATGTTTCCTTCATGCGTCATTCTCAGAGAGTCAAACATATTCTTTGCAGTGTCTCTGTTTGATATTTTTTCATATTCAGAGTAAGAGATGGCGCTGAGAAGAATTGTTCTGGCCTTGTGATGATTTCTGAAATCATGATTTTGCCGATCAGACATTGCTTTCCTGTCAATCTTCTGACCACTTGCATCCACTGGGTGTGTGTATCCATCAGTCACCATATCCCACAGATCAGCATCATGGGCCAGAAAGAAGCTTCCAATTCTGTCTTTCCAGTAATCAAAATTCTCTCCATCAAAGACTGGAGGTTTGCCACTGAATCTGTCTCTTTCTTCATTGTTGTCATTGCTGATGTTTTGATGTGGTCCTGCCATTGTGTTTTTCTAACGCTGGATCTTGTACTGACACAGTTAAGTGTTATAAGCTCAGAACCAGGCGCTCTGATGCCAATTGAAGATGTGAAAAACACAAGAAGGGGGGTTGAATTGTAAAACTTGAAATTAAATGCAGACAACACGTTATTTTTATCCTGGTTCGTTTGATCTCAAACTACTCCAGTCCACCCATCAAGGTGATTTCGCCTCTCTCCAACGAGGTCTTAATCCACTATATTCAACTGAATACACAACTGCTTTAACAACTGTTAAAGCCTTCTTGAGTCTAACCACATACCGGTTTATCTCAAGGTAATTCTCTTACAGATAAATGAATCAAAAGTGTGTTTGATGTTTTCTAGTAAAACTATATATCACAACTGTGATAATACACAATATTAAGCTTAAGAATGAACTAGACTGCTAATGCTATTGAGTAGGCATGGTTGAAAGCTTTAGCAATTTGAGTGAGATATTTTTCGTATGTGTGCGTGCGTAAAGAGTATTAGCCATTTCTTTTCTCACCGACTTGTTTAAATAGCCTAGGAAGAGATATGTTGCTGTCCATAAATCCATTTCAATGCTCATAACGATCTTTCCTTTTTGATAAGATCTTTGTCTTGGAATAAAGCCGTTGGCAATTAATTTGTCTTGAATGCATAGTAACGTTGACACTTCAGAGTGTTCTGCTAATGATAATCAGAGTGTTCTTGGCTTTAGCTTATTGTGATGCTTCTGAGTGTTGATGACATGGTTAGGATCTTGATCAGAGTCAGAGTATGTTATGCGCAGATTCTGTTCATCAGGCTTCAGCGCAGCACATGTTATTTGATCTTCTGATGCTGACTCCATCAGAGTTTCTGTAAATACACAACATAATTTTAAGTAGCATATATTTCTTATATAAATCTCATAATTTATTTAATCTTGTATTTTGTTATCATCAAAACTCTAACTGAGGGTTGTAGAATCAAACTATGTTCTAACAATGTTAATCCTCGTGAACTGTCTTCGAGGAATTTCAGATCATTGATGGTTGGATGATTGTCTTTGAAAAGATGGAGGGTTGGATATTAACACAACATTAAAAGAGGGTCGATGATCCTTCTTGGTACGGATCCTTGCCCCATACACAACATTGGTTTATTTCTTCCCATTAAAGGGATTTTTTACAGAGTTGGATGTAGAAGCAAATGTCATTGGAATTTTTCCACTCTTAATGCCACTTTCGACCCTTTCACCAGTTAGGATTAACTCGCTGAAACCAGATGAAGAAATCCCAATTAACAAGTTGAAAAATGGGCCAATTAATGTTCCCATGAACATATCAACTAGTTCTCTGTCTGTTAGTGGTGGTTGGACCCTACTAGCAAGATCCCTCCATTTTTTCACGTACTCTTTAAACCCTTCATTAGTACCCATTGTCATTCCTTGAAGTTGAACTCTAGTTGGTGCCAAATCAGCATTGTACTGATATTGATGATAAAAAGCAGTGACCAGATCTTCCCATGCGTGGATGCGGGAACTCTCTAACTGGTAAAACCATTCTAACTGAGTCCCAGCCAGACTCTCTTGGAAGAAATGGACCCAGAGCTTCTTGTCAGTAGTATGTGGTTGTATCTTACAGACGTAGGACCTCATATGAAGTTTTGGGCATGAAAATCTGTCATACTTAGAAAAGACTGGTAATTTGAAATTATGGGGAATGATGACCCTAGGTACTAAGCCCAAATCACCAAAATCCAAACCAGGTACCGCTTGAATTTCAACAGCTTTCAATCTATCCTCTAACTGTTTGTATTTATCCTCAGCCGATGGATACTGTTCATCAAATTAGTCTTCATCCTTGGAAGCTTGATCATTTCCACCCCCAGCACCGGTGCTCCTTGCCTCTTCATCCTAGTTCTCGTCTTCCTCAGATGACTCTTCAACTATCTGCACCTGACGGACTGGGCCTTTAAACCATTTGCCCATGTTGATGAGGGCCTTCTTCTTAGTCTTGTTTTTGGCTGCTAGCAGCGTCATCAGCTCTTGTTGTCCCTTGGCAAGGGTCAACAAGGTCTCTTGGAACTGGGAATTTTGTAACTGCAAGTCTTTCATAGTCTTCTCGAGATCCATCTTACTGAAATAAACAGTATAAATATGAGGCAACCTGTACCGAAAACCTGCTTATGCCATGATGCATGTAATGCAAATGAAAATGTTTTCAAGGATTTAAGGAAATTTAAATTTTCTAAACAAAGAGAAAATAACAAACACGAACTTCATTAATAAAGATAGGAATTACAAATGCCTCTCGGGCTTACAATGGTGGAAGGAAAAATTGTAATATCAAGCTTCTCAATGAACTTTATTTTGATGAAGACAAACCATAATGGTAAGAATGCAAAGATATTGATCAAGCTAAAGCACAAATGGATAAAAGTATTTGATTTAAGCTCTTGGAACGAATCTTGCTATGAACTTAAGTTTTAGATGCTCAATGATCAAATGATGTGTTTAAAACTTGTCCAAACTTTTTCTCAAGTTTTATAAGCAAAAATCCCATTTTTACTTATGTGCAATCGATTTACATGTTGGTGCAATCGATTACATGACTCATATTTTTAGCTATTTTGCTTTTGTTTCTTAGTGCAATCGATTTACACAAGAGTGCAATCGATTGCTCTCTGGTTAAAAATGCTTATGTTTTAAAGTGAAATCGATTTGCATGTTTGTGCAATCGATTGCTCACTGAAAATATTTGAATTTTTTTGCTGTTAGAATTGTGCAATCGATTTGCATCAAGGGTGCAATCAATTGCTTGTTGAACGTTTTTGAAAAATAGCAGCTTTGAACATACCTTTTCATAACACCACTTCCTGGAATCTTTTCATTTAATCTTGGTAATTGTTCATGATTAATTTATAGAAACTTATATTGTTTCAAAGGGGTGCTATGAACATATAAATACTGAAATTTCAAAATAAAAAATAAGCTCTTCCAATCAATATTTTTATGAATTTTCAAATATTCAACTCAAGCCTTTTTCACTTTCATTCAAAAAGTTTTCTGCATATTTCCATATCTTGTATAACAGAAAACTTTGAGCAATCTAAGTCTTGAGGTATTCTATATCATTGTTATTGGAAGAGAAGATCAAGTTATTGATAAAATCACTCAAAGTGATTATTTCTTTACAAACCCACTCAATCAAAATATTGTTGTACACTTTCTTATTTTTCGGGATTGTTGAAAATAAGATTAATGGTTTTTGTACCCTTGTTTTTCTAGGATTATTAGAAATAGGTAAGGTTACCTTGAGAGGATTATTCTCACTGTTGACATTGTGAAAATCCTAGAGGATTGTTCTTCGTCCAAGAGAATTTTTCTTGGTTTTGGTAGTTCTTGTTTAAGTTTACCAACTATAAGGAAATCTCTTTCATGTTGAAAGAGGACTGGAGTAATCTCGGGTTGTAAGGGGAACCAGGATATATCGCTTGTGTCTCTTTATTTTTCTGCACTTTACTCTTTCATAAACTCACCATAAACCAGAAAAATAATATCCATCATCACTAAAACCAGAAAAATTTGAAAGTACCTAATTAACCCCCCCCCCCTCTTAGGCGCACTTCGTACTTACAATTGGTATTAGAGCAGGTTATAGGTAATCTGTTCCTAGATATCCAGAATGGCTTCCGCAAATCAAAATCCTATTTTCAGAGATGGTGGTAGTAACAAAAAGCCTCCTTTGTTCTGTCGTGAATATTTTGACTTCTGGAAAATACGCATGAAGGCACATTTAGAAGCACAAGGAGAAGAAATATGGGATGCCGTCGAAAATGGTCCATTTATTCCTATAACGGTTATCAATGGTGCTAGTTTATCAAAGCCTAAAATTGCATGGGATGAAGATGATAAGAAAAATGTCCTCTATGATAAAAAGGAAATCAATATTCTTCAAGGTGCACTTAGCATGAATGATTTCTTTCGTGTCTCAGCATGAAAAACGACAAAAGAAATATGGGATACCTTGGTACAAACTCATGAAGGAACCGTTGAAGTTAAACGATCAAGATTAAATACTTTAAGTCAAGAATACGAGTTATTTCGAATGAAGCTCGAAGAATCCATCTTTGACTTGCAGAAAAGATTCGTGCACTTGACAAATCATCTAAGTGCTCTTGGTAAGACATTAACTAATGATGAACTAAATACGAAAGTGCTTAGATCTTTAACTAGGGAATGGCAACCAAAAGTAATGGCAATTTCTGAAAAGAAAAGTCTTTCTACAATGATGTCCGTATCATTGTTTGGAAAACTTCAAGAATATGAAACGAAACTCGGAAGAATTGAAAAGCATGAAAATTAAGAGAAGAAATCCAAGAATATTGCTTTAAAGATTGATTCCAAGGAAGTTGAAAAGGAAAACAATCCGAAAGAAGATGAAAATTTCATGCTTCTTGTTAAAAGACTTGGTAAGTTCTTTGGTAGAAATGACAAATCTTTTTCTCATGGAAAAAGAAAGAAACAATTCAAGAAAAAGTAAGCTTTCACATCAACACAAGAAGTCACATGTTATGAATGCGGTAAGCAAGGTCATATAAAGTCAGATTGTTTGAAACTCTTAAAGAAAGGTGGCTACAAAGGCAAAAAGGAATTTAAGAACAAAAATACATATGTTGCATGGGAGGATAATGAGATAAGTTCTTCGTCCGATTCCGATAGTGATGAAAGTGCAAATCTAGCATTGATGGCCTCACACCATTCCGATAGTGAAAATGACGAGGTTAGTAATTAATTTTCTCTTTTTGATAATGATGCACAAGGTGCTATAGATGAACTATTAAATGAATTCAAAAATATGTACAAAACTATTCATCTCAGAAGAAACAAATTTCATCTTTAGAAGAAAAATGTGAATCTATGGAAAAAGATCTCAAAGATGAAAAATAAAAATTTAGTGACCAAAAGCAGAATTTTGTATGCAAAAATTATGAATCACTCTCTTTCCAAATTGTTCAATTAAAAAGAGTTATTGAGAGATATGAAAAATGTCAAATTGGATTGGAAGGTGTTCTTAGACAACAGAGATATTCCAATGATAAAAGTGGACTTGGATATTTAAAATTTTCAAAACCAAGTTCTAATAAAACTATCTTTGTTAAGGCTAGTGATCAATCATCCAAAGAGAAAGTGAACAAACCTAAAGTGGTTCATCATTATCTTAAAAAGAAAAAATTTCCTCATAAGAAATCTTATCCTTCTAGGTATATAAGTAACTTTGAACCTACTTGTTTTTATTGTGGTATTAAATTCCACACACCTAATGCTTGCTATGTTAGAAACTTTAGTGTGGAAAGTGGGCATTATGTGTGGGTAAAGAAAGGTACTAATTATGAAGGACCCAAAGCAACTTGGGTACCTAACAAAACTTAATTTGTGTTGTAGGTATGCTTGAAGACAACATGCAATCTATGGTATCTTGATAGTCGTTGTTTAAAGCATATGACGGGAGACATAAACCAATTTTCAAATCTGGTGCTAAAGGCCAAGGGTTTTGTCACTTATGGAGACAACAATAAGGGAAAAATTCTTGGCAAAGGCAATGTTGGTGCTCCACCTTTCACATCCATTGAAGATGTTATTTGTGTTGAAGGACTAAAGCACAATCTTCATAGTATTAGCCAACTTTGTGACAAAGGCTTCAAGATCAAGTTCACCAAAGATGAATGTTTGATAGAAGACGAAGTCACACATGAGGTTATACTTAAAGGTAATAGAATTAATAATATATTTATGATTTCCCTTGATGATCCACCTTTGAAGGTAAAATGTCTCATGGCGAATAATAATGATTCATGTCTTTGGCACAAAAGAATTGTTCATACTCACATGGAACACTTGAATAAATTAATCAAGCATGATCTTGTCATTGGGTTGCCTAAGAGAAATTTTGTCAAAGATAGACTTTGTGATGCATGTCAAAAAGGGAAACAAACAAAATCAACTTTCAAATCTAAGAATGTGGTGTCTACTATAAGGCCACTACAATTGTTGCATATGGACTTATTTGGTCCATCAAGAACAAGAAGTTTTGGAGGTAATGTATTTGCCTTGGTTATTGTTGATGATTTCTCTAGATATACTTGGACATTATTTTTAGTGCAGAAAAGTGATGCATTCAAGGCTTTTAAGAAGTATGATAAGAAAATTCAAAATGAGAAGTCTTTAACAATTTCCTCCATAAGAAGTGATCATGGCGGGGAATTTCAAAATGCTCTCTGTGAAGAATTTTCAGCAATAATGCAAGGAGAATTTGAGATGTCCATGATGGGTAAAATGAATTATTTTCTTGGACTTCAAACCAAGCAATTAAAGGATGGCATCTTCATCAACCAATCCAAGTATCGCAAGGAATTGTTGAAAAGATTTGACATGGATAATTGTAAAGCTATGACTACTCCAATGGGTTCCGGTACATATGTTGATCAAGATAAATTGGGTGTCTCTATTGATATTACAAAATATCGAGGTATGATTGGATCTTTATTGTATTTGACGGCAAGCCTTCCTGACATAATGTTTAGTGTGTGTCTCTGTGCTCGCTTTCAAGCAAATCCAAAGGAATTACATCTCATGGTGGTAAAACGGATCATGAAGTATCTCAAAGGAACAACAAATGTTGGATTATGGTATCCTAAAGGTATTGTTTACAATTTAGTTGGTTATTCTGACGCGGATTATACAGGTTGTAAAACTGATAGAAAAAGCACAAGTGGTACTTGTCACATCCTTGGAAATGTATTAGTATCATTGGCTTGCAAGAAACAAGCATGCATTGCTCTTAGCACGGACGAAGCAGAATATATTGAAGCGGGTAGTAGTTGTGCACAAATATTATGGCTCAAGCAACAACTTTGTGACTACATACTCGATCTAGGATGCATTCCTCTACGGTGCAACAATAAAAGTGCGATATATATTACAAAGAATCTGGTCATGCACTCAAGAACCAAACACATCGACATACAACATAATTTTCTTTATGATCATGTAATTCAAGGAGATGTCGAAGTCACATTTGTAGATACTCATAATCAACTTGCAGATATCTTCACAAAACCTTTGGCAAGAGAACCGTTTTACAAAATTCGACGAGAACTTGGTATTTTGGATAAACATGACGTATAAGGTGAATTCTATCCTTTCTTAAATCTTTCAAAGTGATATTCATGTTTATATGTGAAAAATTCATGTCTATATGTTGCCTTAAGATGTTATGTATATTAAGATTTGTTTAAATTCAAGAAAAATGTGTTTTTGGTCATTTTTGGTTGATGCAATCGATTGCACCATTGTGTAAATCGATTGCTCACTGTATGTTTTTATTCTCTGACCATTCTGTTTCAGTGCAAATCAATTGCACCATAGTGAAAATGATTGCACGTTGTTTGTTTCAGTTTTCTATTGTTTCTATGTTTTGTTATATTTGATGAATATTATGGTTAAGCTTTCAAAATTATTATATGTATTTTGTCCATTTTTTATGCATCTTTCCCTTCTTTTTGATAATGTCAAAGGGAGAGAAGGATGTTGCACTTTATGCTTGTGTATTTCCTTGTCTTAAACTTTTAATATACAAAGAATCCTTCAAGATGAGAAAATCCAAATGATTACAAAGCTTCTCATACAAAGGGGGAGTTATGCATCTTAGGGGAGAAGTCTTTTTCCGGAAATAACAAAGCTTCAAGAAAGATTGTTTGTCATCATCAAAAAGGGGGAGAATGTAATATCAAGCTTCTCAATGAAATTTAGTTTGATGAAGACAAACCATAATGGAAATAAGGCAAAGATATTGGTCAAGCTAAAGCACAAATGGATAAAATTCTTTGATTCAAGTTCTTGGCAAATTTCACAAGGTATAATAACAAATCTTTCTATGAACTTAAGTATTAGATGCTCAATGATCAAAAGAAGTGTTTAAAACTTGTCCAAACTTTTTCTCAAGTTTTCTAAGCAAAAAAAAAACCATTTTTTACTTTTGTGCAATTGATTTACATGTTGGTGCAATCGATTGCATGACTCACATTTTCAGTTGTTTTGCTTATGTTTCTTAGTGTAATCGATTTACACAAGAGTTCAATCAATTGCTCTCTGGTTAAAAATGCTTATGTTTTAAAGTGCAATCGATTTGCATGTTTGTGCAATCGATTGCTCACTTAAAATATTTGAATTTTATGGCTGTTAGAACCCGTGCAATCGATTTTCATCAAGAGTGCAATCGATTGCATGCTAAACGTTTTTGAAAAATAGCAGCTTTGAACATACCTTTTCATAACACCACTTTATGGAATCTTTTCATTTAATCTTGGCAATTGTTCATGATTAATTTATAGAAACTTATGTTGTTTCAAAGGGTTGCTATGAACATATAAATACTGAAATTTCAAAATAAAAAATAAGCTTTTCCAATCAATATTTTTCTGAATTTTCAAATATTCAACTCAAGCCTTTTTCACTTTCATTCAAAAAGTTTTCTGCATATTTTCATATCTTGTATAACAGAAAACTTTGAGCAATCTAAGTCTTGAGTCATTGTATATCAATGTTATTGGAAGAGAAGATCAAGTTATTGATAAAATCACTCAAAGTGATTATTGCTCTACAAACTCACTTAATCAAAATATTGTTGTACACTTTCTTATTTTTCAGGATTGTTGAAAATAAGATTAGTGATTATTGTACTCTTGTTTTTCCAGGATTGTTGGAAACAAGTAAGGTTACCTTGAGACGATTGTTCTCACTATTGACATAGTGAAAATCCAAGAGGATTGTTCTTGGTCCAAGAGGATTGTTCTTGGTTTTGGTAGTTCTTGTTTAAGTTTGCCAACTATAAGGAAATCTCTTTCATGTTAAAAGGGGACTGGAGTACTCTCAGGCTATGAGGAGAACCAGGATATCTCGCTTGTGGCTCTTTATTTTTCTGCACTTTACTCTTTCATAAACTCACCACAAACCATAAAAATAATATCCATCATCACTAAAACCAGAAAAATTTTAAAGTATCTAATTCACCCCCCCCCCCCTCTTAGGCGCACTTCGTACTTACAAAAATAACACAAAATAAACTCCTAAAACAAAAAATAATAAGGCCTCGCATGAGCGTATCCTCTTTGGTGCAATGTAGGCGTTTAAAGTTTGCTCTTCATGAAGCTGTCTCGTAAGCTCCAAAACCTTCTTCTCGCTTGCGTAGAACAGGGTTTCAAAGGTGTCTCAATCTAATTTGAGTTGAATCCATGATCTTTGCAATTCCTCGAGAGTTGGCATTTTAGGATGAAGAAGAATTTAAGGGGTGCCTCGCTCAACAACGGGCTCCATAATCACATGTAGGATGGCGGGGTAAGGCATCACAAAACTTTGAGCACGAGTTTGTACACACTTAAGGTAAGGCTCAAGGGGGATGGAATTTTTATGCCACAATGTCTCACTATCGACTTTGTTTACAATTCTCCAAGCTCATATGAACCTTTAGCGATAACCTTTGTCGTCACCCTCGTAGTCGAATATAAAACCTTGGATGAGCGCATCGTGGGGACCATCTATTCGTGCATACCCAAACCGCCGTAATGCAAGAGTAGGGTTATATGTGATACCTCCACTAATACCTAAGAGTGGGGCATTAGGGAATTCCCCACAATGATCAATGATGGTAATATACTCCAAAGGTCAAGAAAACAATGGATATTTGAGTGCGAGAGTGACATAATCCTTTGAGACCATGTCAAGCCTTGCTCATTATTTAACATTGATCGAGGTAGGTGCAAGATAAACGACGTAGAAAGTAACAAAATGAAACACAAAAGAGTACCCGTTTTCTTCATGGTGCGAGTGTGGAAACAATGTAGAATGTCAACCAAGCAAGGTAGGTACGAGATTACGAGAGAGAAAAACCTTGATGATATTCACATTTATAAGTTGGTCCGGATTGGGAAATAGAACCAACCCATAGATTAGAAGGGCCAAGACATCCTCAAAAGCTTGAAAATTCATATCTTCCCAGAACAAATGAGCCTTCTCCAACAAAAAATTGGCTAAGAAACCCTTAACTCCACTTCTTGATTCCGAATTTGTCACAATTTCAGATCTTTTCAAATGCAAGGCTTTGGCAATAACTTAAGGCTTTGGAGTCTCCTCTAAACCTGTGAATGGTATTTGATCAAGCATATGCACTCCTAAAAATTGAGAGAATTCTTCTAATGTAGGCACCAACTGGTAGTCGGGAAAGGTGAAGCAATGATGCATAGGATCAAAGAATTGGAAAAGTAGACACATCATTTCTTCTTGGAAGTTTGAGTTAGCCAAGTTGAGAAGTCGACCATATTTATTGGTGAAGGAAGAATCTCCAGGCATTCTTGATGCTAACTCTTGAAGTTGAGGATGCATTTTCACGAAGTTAACTCGGATGGTGTTACTACGAGTGGAAGTCATGACCTACAAAACAGAACAAAGATAAATTCCTAAATCCTTGAAATTGTTAGTGAGAATGCTTATGATGTTATTATGTTTATGATGTCATGAATAAT
The DNA here is from genome assembly GCA_948472305.1 of Vicia faba. Lineage (NCBI taxonomy): Eukaryota > Viridiplantae > Streptophyta > Magnoliopsida > Fabales > Fabaceae > Vicia > Vicia faba. The sequence continues at coordinate 1,550,537,037 of OX451738.1, read as the reverse complement.
AATCACAAACAAAGATAACAAAGACCTTAGGTTTAGGCTTGCATGGGTTTCATAGGTAAGTACCCTCTTGAAGTTTAGTTGGTTCAACCTGTCCTACAAAGTAATTGGGTTCTAGGGAATCTCAATACCATTGATATTTATTCATTGGGCATAGTTTTAGCATAATCAATCTTTTCTTGCGGCCAAAATATCCCAAAATTCCAATTTCAATAAGCGTAGAATCGAGTATCAACCAATCTTCAGCTTTTCACCAAAGTCGGTTATCTCACTACTTCCTAATGGCCAAGTTATTCAATTAAAAGTTCTACGGTCAGTTAGTGCTTCATGACACCCTCAGTAGCCCCGTATTCTCCTTGATTCAACACAAGGTATACCAGTACCAAAAAATGCATCACACTAACGTAGCCATTGCTTCAACCATATCGGTCTATGTCGTACAGTTTCCACAATCTATTGTTACTTACCTAATGATGTTCCTAGATCCGGCTAGAGGATCAAAGCAAACCCAAACAAGGACTCATAAATGTAAAGCAAACAAATCAACCAATGAAAGCATTTAAAGATTATCTAGCTCTAAGGTAACCCCACATTTAAGTATAAATCCCCAGCAGAGTCGCCAGTTATGTAATACGGTGGGAGAACTGGCTTGGGTGTTTTGTGTTTTATCGCAATTGTTGCAGATCGCAAGAGTCTCCACTGAATTTTCTTTTATCCAAAAAAGGAAAGTGTGAAGTGAACGAGAAATACATTTTGAGATATTTTCTTGAGTTCAGGGGGTAGGTTATGAAAAGGGAAGGTCTTAGCACCCTTTTCATCCGTAGTTATCTATGGACTCTTAGTTGCTAGCTCACTTTGAAAATGCTTTGTTTGAAATGTGTTTGTGATGGTTTTTGAAATTATGTTTTAAAGTTCCTTCGTTTCGGAAAACTTTGTAATGATTCTCGTCTCTATAAGAATGCATACAAAGTGTTGACTTTTGAAAATATTTCATGTTTGAAAGTGTTTGTGTATTTTTGAAAGATGTTTTGAAGACTGATTGTGAGCAAGGAACTATCAATGTTCTACCTACTCAAAAAGTCTTAGTTCTTTTCCTCCTCCTTTAGATATTTCTATCTTACCATTGATTGATAAGAATCCCTATCATTAGATGTGAAGGGATGAGCGTGGGTCATCGTATAGTCATAAAATGCAATGTTGTGAGATACCTTAGCATTTTTCTTAAGGGTCTAAGATCATTATGAAGGGAACATTCGAAGCGTCATCGAAGGACTATGATCTTGTATTTTGATTGTTTTTGCTAAGGTGTCTCACATGCATAACATGCCCATTTTCTGAAGGCAACAAGTGGAGTTAACCATAGAGGTGCAAGTGTGCAAGTGTCTATTTTTCATGCATTGTTGTTCTTGAATTAGGGTTGTCTAAGTATTGACTTTATTATCTTTCCATACAAACCCTAATTACTAGCATTTATATAAAAGCGATAAATTCCGGAAAATAAATGTCCTACGCTATTACATCATTTGGGGATGGGGTATACAAATTTACAAATGGGGGGTGGAAAGCAATAAAGGTCCTAATTATCTATTACAACCATATAATATTGAATGAATAAATAATGTACAAAAATGAATAAATAAAAGAAAATTGTTTTTTTTCAAAAAAAATTATGTATTGACACATACACTTATGTATTGATACGAAAATTTTATGTATTGACGCATTTCATTATGTATTGATATGAAATTTTTTTATGTATTGACACATGCCATTGTGTATTGATACGAAAACTTCTTTGGTGTTGGAAAATGAAAATAACTCAGTATGAGTCGACGCATGCACTTATGTATCGACTCATATTTCTTCTTGTTTCTGGAAATTAAAAATAGCTCAGTATGAGTCGACGCATGCACTTATGTATCGACTCATATCCCTTCCTATTTCTGAAAAATGAAAATCAACTCAGTATGAGTTGACACATTCAGATTTTGTATCGACTCATGCAACATTTAGTATCGATACATAATGATATGCATCGACTCATAACCCGTTTTGCACATGATATGTGTCGACTCATAGTGTTTCGTATCGACTCATACTGCTATTTTTTACTTCTATCACTATTCTGCTACATGCAAAAGTCAGTTCTCAACACATGGTTAGTAAAAATGAAAAGCAAGAATATGGTTAGCTTCAAGGGAATGATATCTACATTTTATCTTCGCAAATGAACCATTAATGATGCTTTGTATGAAGAGTTCAAAGTCAAGAAAACTTACCTTGAAATTGAAATTTGTGTTTTGACTTAGAGTTGGAGAAACCAAGTTGCAGGTGGCTGTTTTTTGGTAAATGGTGATGGTGATATATCAGAAGCTATTCTTGTCTTTGAACAACTTCTATATGAGGTATATGAAGTATATGAATGGTTTATTTAGACATAACTTGCAAGGTGTGAGAGGTTCAAAGATTTGGACTTCAGAGCTCAAGAGTGGGGGTTTTGTGGACAACTATAGTTTTTTGAGAGTATGAGATTTTGAGGGCTTGTCTATAGAACAAAACTTCTGAACTTTATCTTGCAAAATGGCCTCTCTATTTATAAAGAAGGTTTAATACTTGAAACAACTCAGATTTTTTAAATCACATGTTATGGATATCTTGCTTGTTTTTGAAGCAAGCATGAAGAACATATGTCCAATGTTTGTACCAAGCTATATAAAGTTGTTGATCACTTTAAACATGTTTGTTCTGACTTGTAGGAGTGAGGTGTGAATATAACAACAAGTTAGAGGCTCAAGAAATTGACTTTGTGATTAAAGTGAACTTTTCAAGAATGGATATGTTACTTTCTTCCAAAAATGGAATGATCAAGTTGACAAAGGCTCAAACACTTGGATCATAGTTTAATCAGTTGTGTAAACATTTAATTAAGGAGTGATATACAAGTTTGAGGCCTGCAAAGTGAAGATTATTCAGCATGTCTATGGATTTGGTTCTTGTTCATCATAAAATCTGCCTTGTAATTCAAGAATGACACCCTAACTTCATGGCTTTGATTTTCTTAGCTCAAGTATGATTTCAATGAGTTCTTTGACATTTTGGAAAGCTTGTAACATCCTCTACAACATTCATGTTTTCTATTTTTGAATAATCCAATTGGAATTTGATGAAAATTGGGCAAGAAGTTGGGATAGAAACTTGACAAAATATGCTGAATATTTCTCTAAGTGTTTATACGAAAATGCCATGACTTCATGAATTTATAACTCAAAATCCAAGCACTTCTAGGACTTGATCAGCAAAGAAAAGTTATAGATATCATCAAGATCTAAAACTTTCATGTTGAAAGTATTCTTTGAATCATCTTTCATCTTGGTGAAAGAATGGCATGAAGTAATGAAGTTATCATGTATAAAAAACACTTAGAAAAATTTCTAAGTCTTGAAAAGCATGACTTTTCACATTGACTTTTGACTTTCTTGATTCCTTGATGATCAATCTTGATATTCTTGAATGTCTTGACGAATTTTGATCTTTGAAACTCAAATTTGGTCAAAAGTCAAAGTTTAACTTTTCGGTGTACAGTTCACTTTTTCATCAATTGACCAAATATCATATGTCAATCCAATGATCTTGAGAAATGAATTGATATATGCAATTAGGTAAAAATGATGCATTTGAATATTTGGGACCATGTTTCAAACTATTAGGTCATGTATTAGGTCAAAAGTCAATGATCAGTCGTTCTTAGTCAAATCCCTAGTTTGCGGCCTCAGTGTTTTGGAGGTGATTTTGTCTGATCAGTTCCTTGACAATCCTTGAGCATTGGAGGACCTTTGTGAAATGTATTGAGAAAAGAGAGGGAAAATTTTTGGGTACAACACTCGAAGTACGAGATTAAGGTTATCACATGCTCTTTATAAGGAATGAGATTTGGGTGCTTCGTATCCATTCTCCCTTGATCTGACTGATCACCAGATGTGAGTCCCCATATAAACTCAGGAACTTGATCCTCATGTCAATAGCAACTTTAATACCCATGATGCATGCTTCGTATTCGGCCATTTTGTTGGTACAATCAAAGCATAATCTGACAGTGAAGGGTGTATGACAACCCTGAGGAGAGATAATTACAACACCAATTTTGTTGCCAAGTGCGTTGGAAGTTCCGTCGAAAACCATAGTCCAACGGGATCCTAGATCAGGTCCTTCATATGGTCCAGGTTCTTCACAATCTGTAACTAGCATAATGTTCTCATCCGGGAATTCGAAATTCATTGACTGATGGTCGTCTACGACTTGATGTGCCAAATGATCTGCTAGTACACTTCCCTTGATTGCCTTTTAAGTGGTGTACTGAATGTCGTATTCTGTCAAGACCCTTTGCCATCAGGCTATTCTTCCAGAGAGGGATAGCTTCTCGAATATGTACTTGATGAGATCCATTTTAGAAATCAATAGAGTAGTATGAGTCTACATATACTGTCTTAGTCGGCGAGTAGCCTATGCCAAAGTGCAACAAATTTTCTTGAGCGGTGAATATCTTGTTTAACAGTCGGTAAACTTTTTGTTAAGGTAGTATATTGCATGTTCTTTTTTACTAGACTCGTCATGCTGCCCCAATACACACCCCATTGAGTTCTCTAGCACTGTTAGGTACATGATTAGAGGTCTTCCTTCAACTAGTGGCATCAGAATCAGAGGTTCTTGTAGATACTCCTTAATTTTATGAAAGGCTATTTGGAAGTCGTTGTTCTACTTTACTACTTGATCTTTCTTCAGCAACTTAAAGATTGGCTCATAAGTAGCAGTCAAATGAGAAATGAATCAGGCAATGTAATTCAGTCGTCCTAAGAAACCTCTTACTTCCTTCTCAGTACAAGGAGCCGAAGTTTCTTGAATGGATTTGACCTTGGCGGTATCAACTTCAATACCTTTACTGCTGACGACGAAATCTAGGAGTTTACCAGATCTCACCCCAAAGGTGCACTTGTTCGGATTTAACCTTAGCTTGTACTTCCTTAGTCTTTCAAACAGCTTATGCAGATGATCAAGATGCTCTTCTTCAGTCTGTGATCTGGCTATCATGTCGTCAATGTAGACCTCTATCTCGTGATGAATCATGTCATGGAATAAAGCTACTATGGCATGCTGATAAGTTACACCGATGTTCTTCAACTCAAAAGGAATAACCTTGTAGCAGAAAGGGCCCTACTGTGTGACAAAGGTAGTTTTCTCCATATCTTCTGGTGCCATCTTGATCTGATTATACCCATAGAAACCTTCCATGAAAGAGGATACCTTGTGTTGAGCAGTTTTATCGATAAAAACATCAATATGTAGAAGTGGGAAGTCATCTTTGGGGCTCGCCCTGTTCAAATCCTTATAGTCTACACACATACGCACTTCTTCGTCTTTCTTTGGTACCGGAACAATATTAGCAATCCACTGAGGATATAATGTCACTTCTAAGAAGCCTGTGTTGAATTGTTTCATAACCTCAACTTTGATCTTCTCTGACATATCAGAACGCATGCGACAAACCTTCTACTTAATCGAAGAACAACCCTCTTCCATTGGCATACGGTGGACCACAATATTAGTATTGAGCCCTGTCATGTCTTCGTATGATAAAGCAAAGATCTCAACATAGTCATGCAACATCTGAATTGTCCAATTCTTGAAACTACTCTCTAAATTGGCGCCTATCTTGACTTCTTTCCGGTCTGTCTCAGTGCCCAAGTTTATGACTTCGACTGGTTCTTCATGTGGTTGGATAGCCTTTTCACTTGTATTAATATCCTAGAAAGTTCTTCAAGCATTTCACAATCTTCCTCACTGTAATACGGTGGGATAATTGACTTGAAGATTTTGCGTTTTATCGTAAATGTTGCGGTTAGCAAGAGTTTCCACCGACTTTTCTTTTATCCAAAAAGAAAGGTGAAAAAGCACAGAAAAGACCTTTGAGATTATTTCTTGAGTTCGGGGGGTAAATTATGAAAAGGGAAGTTATTAGCACCCTTTCCATCCATGGTTTTCCATGGGCTCTTACTTACTTGCTAGATCACTTGCTTTTTGTTTTGAAATTGTGCTTTGTGTGGGTTTTGAAAGTATTTTGTAAAGAGGCCATTGTTTAGGAAATCTTTGTAATGATTCTCGTTCGTAAGAATGTATACAAAGATGTTGATCTTTTGAAAAAAATTTCAAGTTTTGTAAGAGGTTTTGAAAGTGCAGGTGTTTGTTTTGAAAATATCAAGGATGTTTTGAAATTGAGAAAGTAATTAGGAGCATTCTACCTACTCAAAAGTCTTTCATGTTCATTTCCTTTTCCTTTGACATTGTTATCTTACCATTGATTTGGTAAGTAACCCTATCTTTGGATGTAAACGGGACGAGCGTGGGTCATCGTATAATCATGATTAGCAATGTTGAAAGGTATCTTAGCATTCTCTTTTAGGGACTAAGATCATTTGAAAGGCAACATGGATAGCGTCATCGAGGGACTATGATCTTGTATTTTGCTTTGTTTTTGTTAAGATACCTCACATGTATAATATGGCCATTTTGTAAAGGCAACCAAGTGGATTTACCATAGGGGAGTGCTTGTGTGCAAGTGTATTATTTTTCATGCTTGATTTTGTCTTTGATTAGGTTTTTCTATTTGATTGGTTTTAGTCTTTCCATACAAACCCTAATTACTAGCAATTGTATATAAAGCAATAAATTGTGGAATTTAAAATTTACTACGCTATTACAATACTTGTGGGAGGGGGGGTGTACAAATTATAAATGGGGATTGCAAGAAAATAAACCTAAATAATCTTTTACAACCATATTGAATTTATAAAAGAATTGAAATAAATAATGTACATAATGAATAAATATACAAGAATGCAAATGTGAAGAAAATGGATATTTTTGTTTGGATTTTTTAGGAAAAGGGAATTTGTTTTAAACTAATTAATTAAAATAAAATAATTAATTAAAACCTAAATTTATTAAGAAAAGATTTTAAATAAAACCCTAAATATATTAATTGATTAAAAAGAAATTAAGTTTAAGAAAAGTACTTTTTTGTATTTTTGTCTTGAAAATAATTTATAGTATTATAAAATATTTTTGGCCTTTTTTATATTAAAAAAATATATTTTAATTGGTGTAAAAGAAAAAAGAACAAATAAAAAAAACTAGTTTCATTTTAAATTTACAAAATAATTAGTCAAAATAAAATAAAGTGTAATTAAATAAAATAATTTTTGTGTGAAAAACTAAACAAACTTTATCAAAATATTAATCTAATATTTTTATATTTTTAATGATTTTTTTAGTATTAGAAAAATAATTAAGGAAATAAATAAAATGAAAATAAGAAAAGAAAAGAAAAATTGGCCCATGGGTGTTGATAGCCTGCAAGGAGGGTTAGAGATAAAAAAAAACAAAGAGGCCCAAAGGAGACCCAGCGCTGCCAAAAAAGGAAGTCAGAATGCAAAACAATGTAAAAAAAATCAAAAGGGTACCACTGGGGTTCGAACCCAGGTCCCTCTAGTTACAGGCGCGCTCTTCTACCACTCGGGTGGCTATACATCCGTTTATATAAATTAAACAATAAATACATATTGTAAACACGTTCCTGAGCCCAACTACATCTTCAACCTCACGCCTAGCCAGAAGCTTTGTATCTCGTTCAAATCTCAACAAAAATAAAAACTGTAAACATGAAACTTGTAGCAAATTTCTTCACGATTTCAGAAATGCAAAGCAAAATAATTATAGATCAAAGATAAGCATGAATTTTAATGGCCCTAATCTGAACCCTAAAAATCTCATAAATTTCAATCTTAAAATTCTCTAAGCTCAAGCAAAATTAATTAAAACTCTGAACATGGTTAGCTTTAGGGCAATGATATCTACATGTATCATTCACAAATAAATCATTGATGATGCATGTATGAAAAGTTCCAAAGTTAGAAAACTTACCTTGCAATAGGATATCGGGTTTGGAGTTTGAGAAGCTTTCAGTGAGTTCCAATGATTGGGTTAGCTTCCTCAAGTTCCCAGGAAGCTAATGGGATGCTTAGTTTGAGCTGAAAGTGTCTGAGGAGTTCTGGAGAAGTCCAAGTGTAAAGCTCTATTTTTGAAAATGGTGGATGATGATGGAGGTGTTATAGTGGTGATGCAGGTGTTGGGATTGTTTGTGTATGTTGGTTAGAAGCTTTTGATAGTAAAAGGCCAAGAAACGCATGAGTAGATTTGAAGATTGGCTTCAAAACTCAGAAATGACAAGTTTTGAAGTGTTTTTGGTGATTCTGTGTTCTAGGTGTTTTCAGGGCTTAAGCATGTGTGTGTTTTGTGGCCAATGGCTTGTGTATGTATAAGAAAAAGGGTTGGAGTAGTTTTGAAAGTCAGAAGTACAAGTTACAAGCTATTTGCTAGATTACTTGATTTTCAAGAAAAGTGGGAAACCATGTTTCAATGTGAAGTACAAGCATGGGCTGGATGAATTTAAGTGTCTAAACCATTTCTCTTGTATTATGAGACATGTATGATCAAAAGAGAACAAGTGCAAGCCTCAAGAACAAGTTTTGTACAAAAAGTCACGTTATCAAAATGGCAATGTGCACTTTCTTCCCAAAATGGATATAAAGCATGGCCTTGCATTGAATGCTTGAAATGAGACCTCTAATAGCTGTGCAAGAAATTAATTATGGAGTTCCTAACAATTTTGAGGCCTACAAAGTAGAGGTTATGCAGCACGACTTTGAATTTTGAATTTGTTCATCACAAAATGACTTGTAAATCAAGTGATAAAACCCTAACTTCATCTCTTTGATTCTCCCAACTCAAAAATGATCTCAAGGAGTTATTGGACATTTTGGAAAGTGTTTTATATGCTCTACAACCCATATTTGAGTTACTTTTGAATATTACCCTTGGAACTATATGAAAAAGTTCCATCAAGTTGGGTCAAAATCCTGACCAAATTAGGGCAAAATTTCACTAAGTGTTTTGTTTCATGACCATGTATTCTTAAAATTATAACTTGAGATCCAAGAACTTTTGGAAGGAGTTGTGTAAAGAAAAGTTTTAGATTTCATGGAGATCTACAACTTTTATGTTGTAAGTTTCTTTTGAATCCTCTTGCATCATGGTGAAAATTTTGCTCAAAGTTGTGAAAAAATAAGAAATTTCCAACACTTAGAAAAATTTCTAAGTTTAGAAATTTTAACTTTTCAAAGTGAAATCTTGAATTTTTGAATTATTGATGAATAAGTTTCATATTTTTACATGCTTTGATGAATTATGATCTTTGGCTTTTGATTTTGACCAAAAAGTCAATGTTTGACTTTTCAGTATACAGTTGACTTTTGATCAATTGACTGAAAATTCATTTGTCAATCCATTGGACTTGAGAAATGATTTGTGCTATGTAATTAGGTTAAAATTATGAAATTGAACTCTTGATATCATTCCTTAACCCAATTTATCATTTGCTAGGTCAAAAATCAGAAATTGGCCTTTCCCAATCAAAACCCTAATTTTGACCATTTTGCCCTTTTGAAGATTTGATCAAATTTCTTGAGTAATTATGGTCCAAACTTGATCAAATGATACATATGATTTTAAAATGTATATATGGATAAAAAATTATGAAGTTTGACTGTAAATTGGCCATAGTTGACTTTTTCCCCAATATAGTTGATTTTTAGGTCAACTGCTCAATTGACTAAGCAAAAGTGTGATCCAAGGCTTGAAACTTGACATGAGTGATCTTGGGGGTCCATAATGATCCATGAAATTCATATGAAGCATTTAAATTTCAAATATCCTTGTGCAATCTAAAACCCTAATTTTGGTCATCAATGCTTAAGGAGGTGTCTTTAGCTGCACAACCCTAGTGCAGTCTTGAGCCAAAGGAGATCCTGTGAGAAAATTCTTGATAAATGAGAGGGAAACTTTTGGGGTACAACAGCTGCCCCTGTTCAATCTTCTTAAACCTGAAGAGTTAGATGGGCGAGTTTTTTGCCATTCGTGACTCGAAGGTGGAAGATGATTTGACACTAGAGTGCCCAGAAATTTGCACTCGGTGATGTGATCATTGATGGTAGGGGGAATGGGCTTAAAGATGCCATCCAGAAATGATTGTTGAACCGTATCTGTAAGTTGAAATCGAATGAGTATCATAATGGCGTCCGTGATTAGAGCGTATCTGAACTGTATCTGAAGGTTGAATTTTGAGTGAGTATCAGAATGGCATCCGTATCTGGAGCATATCTAAACTGTATCTGAAGGTTCAATTTTGAATGAATATCAGAATGACATACGTATCTGGAGTGTATCTGAACTGTATCTGAGAGTTGAATCAGAATGAGTATCAAAATAGCATCTATGTCTGGAGCGTATCTAAAAGCTTGAATCCGAATGAGTATTAGGATAACATTCGTATCTGGAGCGTACCTGAACTGTATCTGAAGGCTGAATCTGAATGAGTATCAGAATGGCATCCGTGTCTGGAGTGTATCTGAACTGTATCTAAAAGTTGAATCTGAATGAGTATCAGGATGGCATCCGTATCTGGAGCATATCTGAACTGTATTTGAAGGCACAATCTGAATGAGTATCAGAATGGCATCCGTGTCTGGAGCGTATCTGAACTGTATCTAAAAATATTTTGAACATTGTTAATGGTAGTTGTGATGCGGTGGGAGAACTGACTTGAGGTTTTGCGTTTGTGTTCGCAAATGTTTCGGTTTAGCAAGAGTCGCCACCGACTTTTTATTTATCCAAAGGAAAGGTCAAAAAGCATGGCCTTGCATTGAATGCTTGAAATGAGACCTCTAATAGCTGTGCAAGAAATTAATTATGGAGTTCCTAACAATTTTGAGGCCTACAAAGTAGAGGTTATGCAGCACGACTTTGAATTTTGAATTTGTTCATCACAAAATGACTTGTAAATCAAGTGATAAAACCCTAACTTCATCTCTTTGATTCTCCCAACTCAAAAATGATCTCAAGGAGTTATTGGACATTTTGGCAAGTGTTTTATATGCTCTACAACCCATATTTGAGTTACTTTTGAATATTACCCTTGGAACTATATGAAAAAGTTCCATCAAGTTGGGTCAAAATCCTGACCAAATTAGGGCAAAATTTCACTAAGTGTTTTGTTTCATGACCATGTATTCTTAAAATTATAACTTGAGATCCAAGAACTTTTGGAAGGAGTTGTGTAAAGAAAAGTTTTAGATTTCATGGAGATCTACAACTTTTATGTTGTAAGTTTCTTTTGAATCCTCTTGCATCATGGTGAAAATTTTGCTCAAAGTTGTGAAAAAATAAGAAATTTCCAACACTTAGAAAAATTTCTAAGTTTAGAAATTTTAACTTTTCAAAGTGAAATCTTGAATTTTTGAATTATTGATGAATAAGTTTCATATTTTTACATGCTTTGATGAATTATGATCTTTGGCTTTTGATTTTGACCAAAAAGTCAATGTTTGACTTTTCAGTATACAGTTGACTTTTGATCAATTGACTGAAAATTCATTTGTCAATCCATTGGACTTGAGAAATGATTTGTGCTATGTAATTAGGTTAAAATTATGAAATTGAACTCTTGATATCATTCCTTAACCCAATTTATCATTTGCTAGGTCAAAAATCAGAAATTGGCCTTTCCCAATCAAAACCCTAATTTTGACCATTTTGCCCTTTTGAAGATTTGATCAAATTTCTTGAGTAATTATGGTCCAAACTTGATCAAATGATACATATGATTTTAAAATGTATATATGGATAAAAAATTATGAAGTTTGACTGTAAATTGGCCATAGTTGACTTTTTCCCCAATATAGTTGATTTTTAGGTCAACTGCTCAATTGACTAAGCAAAAGTGTGATCCAAGGCTTGAAACTTGACATGAGTGATCTTGGGGGTCCATAATGATCCATGAAATTCATATGAAGCATTTAAATTTCAAATATCCTTGTGCAATCTAAAACCCTAATTTTGGTCATCAATGCTTAAGGAGGTGTCTTTAGCTGCACAACCCTAGTGCAGTCTTGAGCCAAAGGAGATCCTGTGAGAAAATTCTTGATAAATGAGAGGGAAACTTTTGGGGTACAACAGCTGCCCCTGTTCAATCTTCTTAAACCTGAAGAGTTAGATGGGCGAGTTTTTTGCCATTCGTGACTCGAAGGTGGAAGATGATTTGACACTAGAGTGCCCAGAAATTTGCACTCGGTGATGTGATCATTGATGGTAGGGGGAATGGGCTTAAAGATGCCATCCAGAAATGATTGTTGAACCGTATCTGTAAGTTGAAATCGAATGAGTATCATAATGGCGTCCGTGATTAGAGCGTATCTGAACTGTATCTGAAGGTTGAATTTTGAGTGAGTATCAGAATGGCATCCGTATCTGGAGCATATCTAAACTGTATCTGAAGGTTCAATTTTGAATGAATATCAGAATGACATACGTATCTGGAGTGTATCTGAACTGTATCTGAGAGTTGAATCAGAATGAGTATCAAAATAGCATCTATGTCTGGAGCGTATCTAAAAGCTTGAATCCGAATGAGTATTAGGATAACATTCGTATCTGGAGCGTACCTGAACTGTATCTGAAGGCTGAATCTGAATGAGTATCAGAATGGCATCCGTGTCTGGAGTGTATCTGAACTGTATCTGAAAGTTGAATCTGAATGAGTATCAGGATGGCATCCGTATCTGGAGCATATCTGAACTGTATTTGAAGGCACAATCTGAATGAGTATCAGAATGGCATCCGTGTCTGGAGCGTATCTGAACTGTATCTAAAAATATTTTGAACATTGTTAATGGTAGTTGTGATGCGGTGGGAGAACTGACTTGAGGTTTTGCGTTTGTGTTCGCAAATGTTTCGGTTTAGCAAGAGTCGCCACCGACTTTTTATTTATCCAAAGGAAAGGTCAAAAAGCATGGCCTTGCATTGAATGCTTGAAATGAGACCTCTAATAGCTGTGCAAGAAATTAATTATGGAGTTCCTAACAATTTTGAGGCCTACAAAGTAGAGGTTATGCAGCACGACTTTGAATTTTGAATTTGTTCATCACAAAATGACTTGTAAATCAAGTGATAAAACCCTAACTTCATCTCTTTGATTCTCCCAACTCAAAAATGATCTCAAGGAGTTATTGGACATTTTGGAAAGTGTTTTATATGCTCTACAACCCATATTTGAGTTACTTTTGAATATTACCCTTGGAACTATATGAAAAAGTTCCATCAAGTTGGGTCAAAATCCTGACCAAATTAGGGCAAAATTTCACTAAGTGTTTTGTTTCATGACCATGTATTCTTAAAATTATAACTTGAGATCCAAGAACTTTTGGAAGGAGTTGTGTAAAGAAAAGTTTTAGATTTCATGGAGATCTACAACTTTTATGTTGTAAGTTTCTTTTGAATCCTCTTGCATCATGGTGAAAATTTTGCTCAAAGTTGTGAAAAAATAAGAAATTTCCAACACTTAGAAAAATTTCTAAGTTTAGAAATTTTAACTTTTCAAAGTGAAATCTTGAATTTTTGAATTATTGATGAATAAGTTTCATATTTTTACATGCTTTGATGAATTATGATCTTTGGCTTTTGATTTTGACCAAAAAGTCAATGTTTGACTTTTCAGTATACAGTTGACTTTTGATCAATTGACTGAAAATTCATTTGTCAATCCATTGGACTTGAGAAATGATTTGTGCTATGTAATTAGGTTAAAATTATGAAATTGAACTCTTGATATCATTCCTTAACCCAATTTATCATTTGCTAGGTCAAAAATCAGAAATTGGCCTTTCCCAATCAAAACCCTAATTTTGACCATTTTGCCCTTTTGAAGATTTGATCAAATTTCTTGAGTAATTATGGTCCAAACTTGATCAAATGATACATATGATTTTAAAATGTATATATGGATAAAAAATTATGAAGTTTGACTGTAAATTGGCCATAGTTGACTTTTTCCCCAATATAGTTGATTTTTAGGTCAACTGCTCAATTGACTAAGCAAAAGTGTGATCCAAGGCTTGAAACTTGACATGAGTGATCTTGGGGGTCCATAATGATCCATGAAATTCATATGAAGCATTTAAATTTCAAATATCCTTGTGCAATCTAAAACCCTAATTTTGGTCATCAATGCTTAAGGAGGTGTCTTTAGCTGCACAACCCTAGTGCAGTCTTGAGCCAAAGGAGATCCTGTGAGAAAATTCTTGATAAATGAGAGGGAAACTTTTGGGGTACAACAGCTGCCCCTGTTCAATCTTCTTAAACCTGAAGAGTTAGATGGGCGAGTTTTTTGCCATTCGTGACTCGAAGGTGGAAGATGATTTGACACTAGAGTGCCCAGAAATTTGCACTCGGTGATGTGATCATTGATGGTAGGGGGAATGGGCTTAAAGATGCCATCCAGAAATGATTGTTGAACCGTATCTGTAAGTTGAAATCGAATGAGTATCATAATGGCGTCCGTGATTAGAGCGTATCTGAACTGTATCTGAAGGTTGAATTTTGAGTGAGTATCAGAATGGCATCCGTATCTGGAGCATATCTAAACTGTATCTGAAGGTTCAATTTTGAATGAATATCAGAATGACATACGTATCTGGAGTGTATCTGAACTGTATCTGAGAGTTGAATCAGAATGAGTATCAAAATAGCATCTATGTCTGGAGCGTATCTAAAAGCTTGAATCCGAATGAGTATTAGGATAACATTCGTATCTGGAGCGTACCTGAACTGTATCTGAAGGCTGAATCTGAATGAGTATCAGAATGGCATCCGTGTCTGGAGTGTATCTGAACTGTATCTGAAAGTTGAATCTGAATGAGTATCAGGATGGCATCCGTATCTGGAGCATATCTGAACTGTATTTGAAGGCACAATCTGAATGAGTATCAGAATGGCATCCGTGTCTGGAGCGTATCTGAACTGTATCTAAAAATATTTTGAACATTGTTAATGGTAGTTGTGATGCGGTGGGAGAACTGACTTGAGGTTTTGCGTTTGTGTTCGCAAATGTTTCGGTTTAGCAAGAGTCGCCACCGACTTTTTATTTATCCAAAGGAAAGGTCAAAAAGCATGGCCTTGCATTGAATGCTTGAAATGAGACCTCTAATAGCTGTGCAAGAAATTAATTATGGAGTTCCTAACAATTTTGAGGCCTACAAAGTAGAGGTTATGCAGCACGACTTTGAATTTTGAATTTGTTCATCACAAAATGACTTGTAAATCAAGTGATAAAACCCTAACTTCATCTCTTTGATTCTCCCAACTCAAAAATGATCTCAAGGAGTTATTGGACATTTTGGAAAGTGTTTTATATGCTCTACAACCCATATTTGAGTTACTTTTGAATATTACCCTTGGAACTATATGAAAAAGTTCCATCAAGTTGGGTCAAAATCCTGACCAAATTAGGGCAAAATTTCACTAAGTGTTTTGTTTCATGACCATGTATTCTTAAAATTATAACTTGAGATCCAAGAACTTTTGGAAGGAGTTGTGTAAAGAAAAGTTTTAGATTTCATGGAGATCTACAACTTTTATGTTGTAAGTTTCTTTTGAATCCTCTTGCATCATGGTGAAAATTTTGCTCAAAGTTGTGAAAAAATAAGAAATTTCCAACACTTAGAAAAATTTCTAAGTTTAGAAATTTTAACTTTTCAAAGTGAAATCTTGAATTTTTGAATTATTGATGAATAAGTTTCATATTTTTACATGCTTTGATGAATTATGATCTTTGGCTTTTGATTTTGACCAAAAAGTCAATGTTTGACTTTTCAGTATACAGTTGACTTTTGATCAATTGACTGAAAATTCATTTGTCAATCCATTGGACTTGAGAAATGATTTGTGCTATGTAATTAGGTTAAAATTATGAAATTGAACTCTTGATATCATTCCTTAACCCAATTTATCATTTGCTAGGTCAAAAATCAGAAATTGGCCTTTCCCAATCAAAACCCTAATTTTGACCATTTTGCCCTTTTGAAGATTTGATCAAATTTCTTGAGTAATTATGGTCCAAACTTGATCAAATGATACATATGATTTTAAAATGTATATATGGATAAAAAATTATGAAGTTTGACTGTAAATTGGCCATAGTTGACTTTTTCCCCAATATAGTTGATTTTTAGGTCAACTGCTCAATTGACTAAGCAAAAGTGTGATCCAAGGCTTGAAACTTGACATGAGTGATCTTGGGGGTCCATAATGATCCATGAAATTCATATGAAGCATTTAAATTTCAAATATCCTTGTGCAATCTAAAACCCTAATTTTGGTCATCAATGCTTAAGGAGGTGTCTTTAGCTGCACAACCCTAGTGCAGTCTTGAGCCAAAGGAGATCCTGTGAGAAAATTCTTGATAAATGAGAGGGAAACTTTTGGGGTACAACAGCTGCCCCTGTTCAATCTTCTTAAACCTGAAGAGTTAGATGGGCGAGTTTTTTGCCATTCGTGACTCGAAGGTGGAAGATGATTTGACACTAGAGTGCCCAGAAATTTGCACTCGGTGATGTGATCATTGATGGTAGGGGGAATGGGCTTAAAGATGCCATCAAGAAATGATTGTTGAACCGTATCTGTAAGTTGAAATCGAATGAGTATCATAATGGCGTCCGTGATTAGAGCGTATCTGAACTGTATCTGAAGGTTAAATTTTGAGTGAGTATCAGAATGGCATCCGTATCTGGAGCATATCTAAACTGTATCTGAAGGTTCAATTTTGAATGAATATCAGAATGACATACGTATCTGGAGTGTATCTGAAATGTATCTGAGAGTTGAATCAGAATGAGTATCAAAATAGCATCTATGTCTGGAGCGTATCTAAAAGCTTGAATCCGAATGAGTATTAGGATAACATTCGTATCTGGAGCGTACCTGAACTGTATCTGAAGGCTGAATCTGAATGAGTATCAGAATGGCATCCGTGTCTGGAGTGTATCTGAACTGTATCTGAAAGTTGAATCTGAATGAGTATCAGGATGGCATCCGTATCTGGAGCATATCTGAACTGTATTTGAAGGCACAATCTGAATGAGTATCAGAATGGCATCCGTGTCTGGAGCGTATCTGAACTGTATCTAAAAATATTTTGAACATTGTTAATGGTAGTTGTGATGCGGTGGGAGAACTGACTTGAGGTTTTGCGTTTGTGTTCGCAAATGTTTCGGTTTAGCAAGAGTCGCCACCGACTTTTTATTTATCCAAAGGAAAGGTCAAAAAGCATGGCCTTGCATTGAATGCTTGAAATGAGACCTCTAATAGCTGTGCAAGAAATTAATTATGGAGTTCCTAACAATTTTGAGGCCTACAAAGTAGAGGTTATGCAGCACGACTTTGAATTTTGAATTTGTTCATCACAAAATGACTTGTAAATCAAGTGATAAAACCCTAACTTCATCTCTTTGATTCTCCCAACTCAAAAATGATCTCAAGGAGTTATTGGACATTTTGGAAAGTGTTTTATATGCTCTACAACCCATATTTGAGTTACTTTTGAATATTACCCTTGGAACTATATGAAAAAGTTCCATCAAGTTGGGTCAAAATCCTGACCAAATTAGGGCAAAATTTCACTAAGTGTTTTGTTTCATGACCATGTATTCTTAAAATTATAACTTGAGATCCAAGAACTTTTGGAAGGAGTTGTGTAAAGAAAAGTTTTAGATTTCATGGAGATCTACAACTTTTATGTTGTAAGTTTCTTTTGAATCCTCTTGCATCATGGTGAAAATTTTGTTCAAAGTTGTGAAAAAATAAGAAATTTCCAACACTTAGAAAAATTTCTAAGTTTAGAAATTTTAACTTTTCAAAGTGAAATCTTGAATTTTTGATTTATTGATGAATAAGTTTCATATTTTTACATGCTTTGATGAATTATGATCTTTGGCTTTTGATTTTGACCAAAAAGTCAATGTTTGACTTTTCAGTATACAGTTGACTTTTGATCAATTGACTGAAAATTCATTTGTCAATCCATTGGACTTGAGAAATGATTTGTGCTATGTAATTAGGTTAAAATTATGAAATTGAACTCTTGATATCATTCCTTAACCCAATTTATCATTTGCTAGGTCAAAAATCAGAAATTGGCCTTTCCCAATCAAAACCCTAATTTTGACCATTTTGCCCTTTTGAAGATTTGATCAAATTTCTTGAGTAATTATGGTCCAAACTTGATCAAATGATACATATGATTTTAAAATGTATATATGGATAAAAAATTATGAAGTTTGACTGTAAATTGGCCATAGTTGACTTTTTCCCCAATATAGTTGATTTTTAGGTCAACTGCTCCATTGACTAAGCAAAAGTGTGATCCAAGGCTTGAAACTTGACATGAGTGATCTTGGGGGTCCATAATGATCCATGAAATTCATATGAAGCATTTAAATTTCAAATATCCTTGTGCAATCTAAAACCCTAATTTTGGTCATCAATGCTTAAGGAGGTGTCTTTAGCTGCACAACCCTAGTGCAGTCTTGAGCCAAAGGAGATCCTGTGAGAAAATTCTTGATAAATGAGAGGGAAACTTTTGGGGTACAACAGCTGCCCCTGTTCAATCTTCTTAAACCTGAAGAGTTAGATGGGCGAGTTTTTTTCCATTCGTGACTCGAAGGTGGAAGATGATTTGACACTAGAGTGCCCAGAAATTTGCACTCGGTGATGTGATCATTGATGGTAGGGGGAATGGGCTTAAAGATGCCATCCAGAAATGATTGTTGAACCGTATCTGTAAGTTGAAATCGAATGAGTATCATAATGGCGTCCGTGATTAGAGCGTATCTGAACTGTATCTGAAGGTTGAATTTTGAGTGAGTATCAGAATGGCATCTGTATCTGGAGCATATCTAAACTGTATCTGAAGGTTCAATTTTGAATGAATATCAGAATGACATACGTATCTGGAGTGTATCTGAACTGTATCTGAGAGTTGAATCGGAATGAGTATCAAAATAGCATCTATATCTGGAGCGTATCTAAAAGCTTGAATCTGAATGAGTATTAGGATAACATTCGTATCTGGAGCGTACCTGAACTGTATCTGAAGGCTGAATCTGAATGAGTATCAGAATGGCATCCGTGTCTGGAGTGTATCTGAACTGTATCTGAAAGTTGAATCTGAATGAGTATCAGGATGGCATCCGTATCTGGAGCATATCTGAACTGTATTTGAAGGCACAATCTGAATGAGTATCAGAATGGCATCCGTGTCTGGAGCGTATCTGAACTGTATCTAAAAATATTTTGAACATTGTTAATGGTAGTTGTGATGCGGTGGGAGAACTGACTTGAGGTTTTGCGTTTGTGTTCGCAAATGTTTCGGTTTAGCAAGAGTCGCCACCGACTTTTTATTTATCCAAAGGAAAGGTCAAAAAGCACAGGAAATACCTTTGAGATGTTTTCTTGGGTTCGGGGGGTAGATTATGAAAAGGGAAGGTGCTAGCACCCTTTTCATCCATGGTTTTCCATGGGCTCTTAGTTACTTGTTTTAGATCACTTGCTTTTGCTTTTCAATTGTTTGAAATGGTGCTTTGTGTGTGGTTTTGAAAGTATTTTGAAAAGAGGCCATCGTTGTGGCAACCTTTGTAATGATTCTTGTTTGAATGTATACAAAGGTGTTTTGTCTTTTGAAAAATGTTTCAATGTTTGAAAGTTTTGTTTTAGGAAATGTTTTGGAATTGTGTGTTTTGAAATTAGCAAGGATGTTTGCAAGTTTTGATCAAGTAACTAAGAGTTGTCTACCCTATCTACTCAAAGATCTTTCCTACACATTTTAAACCCTTTCACATTATTATTTTACCATTGCATTTGGTAAACAAACTTGTGTTTGGATGTTAAACGGGACAGGCACAGGTCATCGTATTGACCAAGATAGCAATTGTGTTAAGTATCTTTAGCAAATTTTTTGAGGGACTAGATCATTTTGTTTAGGCAACCAAGATAGCGTCATCGAGGGATATGATCTTTTGTTTTGTTTTTGTTTTGCCAAGATACTCAACATGCATACCATGGCCACTTTAAAGGCAACAAGTGGATGAAACCCTAGGGGTGCATGTGTGCATAATATTTTCAATTTACATGCTTTTATGTCTTGTATTAGGTCTAGCTATTTGTTTTGATTTTGGATATTGCATACAAACCCTAATCTCTATCATGGCATATTTGAAAGCAATAAATGCGTAAAAGTAATCTAAGCTATTACAACATTGATATGGGGAGGGGGATACAATTTTGAATAGGGGATTATTTGCAAGAAAATATAAAACCCTAAATCAACTATTACAACCAAATTGAATTCTTTGCAAATAAATAAATAAGCAATATTTAAATAGACAATTAAATAAATATGCAATATATTATAAATCTGCAAAAAAAAATTTTGTATTATTTTTAAGTATGTAAAAATAAACTATTTAATGAATTAAAAATAATAAAATAAAAGATTATTTTTATTAAGGGTGGAAACCCTAATTTGTTTTAAGAAAATATATATATATATATATATATATATATATATATATATATATATATATATATATATATATATATATATATATATATATATATATATATATATATATATATATATATATATATATATATATATATATATATATATATATATATATATATATATATTATGTATTATTTATTTATGTACAATAAAATAAATAAAATATATACAAATGTCAAAAATAAAAATAATGTGAGAAAATATTATTTATATAAATACTAAAAATAAAATATAATGTTTTTTTTTTGTATATTATTTACATGTTTTTATTAAAGAAGATAAAAGTATATATTATTTAATAATTATTTCTATGTCTAAAAAAATAATAAAAATAATAAAATAAAATGTGAAAATTAAATAAAATATTTTTGGTAATTTTTAAAGTTTAGAAAAAATAAAATAAAGTCAGAAATGAAAAAGAAATAGAAAAATATGCAAAAAATAAACAAATGGGCTGAGGGGTGCAAATAACAAGTCAGGGGGTGTCAAAAGCAAGGAGAAATCAAGCCCATCCCACTTGCTTCATCTTCAACCTCTGACCAAACAAAAAGCGCGCGTTCCTGTACAAATGGCTAACTCCTACATATGTGCTCTAAAGCAAAAGCTCACAACACAAAAGTTATAGCATTTTTCAACACGATTCCAACCATATAAAGAACTTAATCTAACTCTCAAAGACCAGAGAGAATTTCTCTGGCCCTAATTTCTAACCTAACTTTTTCAGAAAGTTCATCAATAAAATTCTCTCAACACAGTTAACTTAAATGAAATCTATGGATATGTACAGCTTAAGGGCAATGCGTACTACATTTTTTATTCACAAACCTAAGCTTAATGATTCCTAAATAGAGAGATAGAAAGTTGGAAAATACCGGCTTCAGTTGAACTCGAGTATGGCAATGTGGAGGTTTTCAATGAGGCCTGAGATGCTTGGGAGCTTGCTTGAACTTCCTTTGACCTTCCTCAATGCTTAGTTTGCTTTGAGTTTGCTTGAATGAGTATGTAGAAGTCAACCTGCACAAGCACAATTTGAAAATGGTGAAGCTTGTAAATCGATTTACAGTCACTGGCCAATGGTTGGGAGAGCTTAGATGGGTTGTATGGAGTGTGTTGGAAGAGGTTTGGGGCAAAACGCACGAGTGGTTTGTGAGATGGAGGTGCAACTGTAGAAGCTGCCCTGTTTTGCAAGAAGATGGTGTTTTGGTGTTTTGGAAGGCTTGAGAAGTGGTTAGCTCGTGCTTCTGACTTAAGGCAATATGCAAAACTTGGTTTTAATGGTTACGAGAGTTGGTTTTATCAGATACCATAGTTCTCTTTGTTTTTGCAAGTTGACTTGGCTTCTAAGAAAAGTGTGAAATGACAAAAGGCAGGCATGTACAGGCTAGCTCCAAGCATGCACAAGATTGTTGTACCTTTGACTAAGTTTATGGAGCTTGTTTTCTGCAAAGAGATGGGTTCAAGGCTCAAGGGAAACAAGTTGACATAAAGTTGTGCTTTATGAAAATAACATTGTTGCCTTTTTGCCAAAAATAGATTAAACCCTTGTGTAAACTTCCATTGATCAGAATAATGCCTCAAACCATTCAGTTTGCATTCAATTCTTGAGTGTGGAAGGGTTTAGATACCTGTAAACAAGTACAAATGAAGCTGGACAGAAATTGCAACTTGTAGCATAGTGAAAAATGCCATGGACCAAAGTGATTTTTTGCCAAATTCAAACCTTCGATTCTCCCTAACCACAAATGATTTTGGAGAGTTCTTGGACATTTTGGAAAGCTTGTAACATTATATACAATCCATCTTTGAAATTCATTTTGAGATTCCAAGTGGAACTATGTGAAAAATTTCCATGAAGATAGGTCAAAATCCTGCCTAAATTAGGGCAAAATTTCACTAAGTTAAAAGTTTCATGGACCCTTATTCCAAAACTCATAACTTGATATTCAAACATCCTTTGGGAAAACTTTGTTAATCACAGTTGTAGATTTTGTGGAGTACTACAACTTTCATTTTGTAAGTTTTGTTTGAATCCAATTGCATCATGGTGAAAATGTTGGGCAAAGTTGGGAAAAAATGAGAAAATTTCATAACTTCGAAAATTTCTAAGTTATGAAAATTTTCATTTTAAAACCCTAATTTGCAAAATTAGGTTTCTTGATGAACAAGTTTCATGTTTTGACACATCTTGATGAAAAATGACCCTTGGCACTTGATTTTGACCAAAAAGTCAAAGTTTGACTTTTCAGTGTACAATTGATTTTTGATCAGTTGACTGGAGAATTCATCTGTCAATCCAATGCTTTTGAGATCTTTTGAACCTTGTGATTAGGTAAAGATGATGCCTTTGAGTCCTTGAATCCATACTTGAACCCAATTTGCCATTGGCTAGGTGAAAAAAATCAGGAATTGCCCTTATATAGTCAAAACCCTAAAAATGACCATTTTGCCCTTTTGAAGATCTGATAAAATTTCTTGAGGAGAGTTGGTCCAAACTTGATCAAATGGTTCATATGAGCCTATAATGTTGATGTGGATCAAAAATTATGAGGTTTGACTGTAAATTAGCCACAGTTGACTTTTTCCCCAATACAGCTGATTTCTAGGTCAACTGTCCAATTGACTGGGCAAAAATTTGATTGAAAGCTTGAAACTTGGTATGGGAAATCTTATAAGTCCAAAATGAAGTATTAAAGTCACTTTGAGCATTGGAAGTCCAAAAATCCTTGTGCAATATCAAACCTTAATTCTGTCTAGAGTCCAAAGAGTCTTGTGAGAGGAAATCTTGATAAAATGAAAGGGCAAATTTTGGGGTACAACAGCTGCCCCTGTTCAATCTTCT
Source organism: Vicia faba (assembly GCA_948472305.1). Taxonomy (NCBI): domain Eukaryota; kingdom Viridiplantae; phylum Streptophyta; class Magnoliopsida; order Fabales; family Fabaceae; genus Vicia; species Vicia faba. The sequence continues at coordinate 1,550,513,641 of OX451738.1, read as the reverse complement.
TGAACCTGAAGAGTTAGATTGGTGAGGTTGCCTTTCGTAACTCGAAGGTAAAAGAGGATTGGACACTAGAGTGCCCGTAAATTTGCACTCGTCAAGATGTAATTGAAGAAATGGGCTTAAAGATGCCATTTGGAGATGATAGAATCTTACTGGAGATGGGCTTAAAGATGCCATCCAAAATGTTTGTTGAAAATCAGGAGAATGAACATCAGAATAGTATCCGCATCTGGAACATATTTGAGTTGTATTTGGAGATTGAATTTGTATGAGCAATGGAATGGCGTCTGTGTCTGAAGCGTATCCAAAGTGTAACTGTATTTGATTCTTGAATGAATATCAGAATGACTACCGTGTCTGGAGTGTATCTGTATTGAATCTGAATCTGAAATATGAATAAACGACATAATGACATCCATGTTTGGAGCATCTCTGGGCTGGGGAAATGTTTGAATGAGTGACAGAATGGCAACCGTGTCTGGTGCGTATCTGGACTGTATCTGTAGTTGAGATCTGTATGAGTAGCATAATGACTTTCGTGTTTAGAGTGTATCCGTACTGTAACTGGGATCTGAAAAGGCAGCAGAATGACTTCCATGTCTTTGAGTGTATCTGGGCTTGAAGTTGATAGTTGAATCTGAATGAGAAATAAAATGGCTTCCGAGTCTGGAACGTATCTAGTCTGTATCTGATTGCTGAAGTCTGAATGAGTGGCATAATGGCATCCGTGTCTGATGCGTATCTTTACTGTATCTTTACTTTGAATTCCAAATGAGCAATAGAATGACCTCCGTGTCTGGGGTGTATCCATATTGTATCTGAATAAGAGATCTGAATGAGTAACAGAATGACTTCCGCGTCTGGAGTGTATCTGTACTGTATCTGAAATCTTTGAATATTTGTTAAAGGTAGCTTTTAATCTTATCCTGAAAATGGTAAAATGTTAGCTGAAACACAAAGTTATGTTGCATGACATGTATGATGCAATAAAATGTGTTTTATCAATGTTTATGATATATGAATGTAATGTATGCGTATGTAAGCTGATTAGCTGAGGAAAATAAATCCTTGATAGCGGGAGATAATAAAATCCTTGACTGTTGTCGGGGAGAATAAATCCATGACCGCTGCTGGAGATTTAAAATCTTTGATTGCTGAAGATGAGAAATCCTTGGAGCACTGTTGGGGATAGAAAATCCTTGGCAACTTGTGGGGGTTAACAAGAACTTTGACAAACTCTGCGGGGATGTGGGAATCCATTAAGTCTGATTGAGAAACCTGCTTGGGGAATCCAAAGAACTTTGATGACTATAGCAGGGAGTACACCAATGGGAATCCTTACTCGGCTGGGGAATAGGGAAACTCTGAAGACCTCTATTGGGGATTAGACAAAAGAAAACCTTGATCTGCTGGAGAATAAGGAAAACTCTGATGGCTTCTGCGGAGAATTAAGAATGATAAACTTCAATCTTATGGGGAATTGAAACTTTGGAGGCTTTACTGGAGAAGTGAGAATGAGAATCTTTGATTTGTAGGGGATTAAAAATTCTGACAAGCTCGTGCTAGGGAGTCATGGATACTCAGGTAACTTCGCTGGGGAATCCAGACTGAGAATCTTCAATCTGCTAGGGGGAAATAAATCCCTGGGGACTTCAAATTGGAGAGTTAAGAATGAGAATCTTCAATCTGCTGGGGATTTAAAATTCTGTGGGGAATAATTATACTGCTGGAGAGTAGCTACTCTTCTGGGGAGATCAGGACTCTGTGGGAAAGGCTTATTCCTGTTCGGAAAAAGTTCAGGAGTTTGGGTTGTATGCCAATCTACTGGGGAATTATCCTTAGTTGGGGATAAAAGTTAACTGTCATCTGGGGGGATTTCTCAGATTTTAAGATAACTTGCTGGGGAGTCTGGAGAAACTGGATGGTTTCCGTTGTGAATTGGTAGTTGGAAAATTGACTTCGCTGGGGAAGAAGGTTTCATCTTCGCTGGGGATCAATGACCCAAAGTTTTTGCTCCGCTGGGGATTTTAACTCTGATGGGAATTAGAGGTTTGAAATTAGGCTCCGCCGGGGATTGGGAGTTTGAAGTTTCGACTGTGGCGAGGATTTTGAATTTTAATTCCGCTGGGGATATGTTTTTCAAGGTTTAGCTCCACTGGGGATCCAGATGATGTACTGCAGGGGGTCTCTCTTGGAATAGCCTAAAGACGTTTTCCTATCCTTTCAACCTGTCAGTAATTATTCTTTCACATTTCATTTATTTGTAAACAGTGATTATATTCAAATGCATATTCTTATTTAATAAACCATTGGACGTTTTCAAATAAAACATAAGTGTAAAGAAAAAGGAAAGGGAAAATAGTTTTCTGCACTTTGAAGTATCTTTGTATTAACTTTGTGTAAGTATTTTGTACAAAAGAGACAAACATCCTAGTAAGAGAATGTTCTCATAAAAAATTGAGAAAAATTTATACAAAGAAAGATGGCTATGTGTAAAATTCCATGGGGTTCCCATTCTGCTGTAGCCTTCGTAACTCTTGATATCTTGTCCATTCGCTGCTTCGTCCAAAGATTACTGGGTTGATCAGAAGCCAGGAGCTTGTCTGGTGAAGAGATTATCCTTAAAGTGATCCAACGAGACATAGTCATATGCTTTAATTCCCTAACTTTTGCCTGGACCGCCCTTTCGGGTTTTCAGTCCACCAGGAAACCCTTTTTTGCCCCAGTCGCCCTTTCGGGTTTTCAACTTGTCGGGTGTACAGATTTTTTTTGATTTTATCCCTAATTTTTGCCTGAACCGCCCTTTCGGGTTTTCGATTCACCGGGATGTCCATTTTTGCCCAAGTCGCCTTTTCTGGTTTTCAACTTGTCGGGTCATTTATGCGTAGTATCTTTTGACTATGTCGGCGTTCGCAGGGTGCTGCAGGTCGTCGCTGTCCATGGTGGTCAGGATCATTGCCCCACCAGAAAAGATGTTTTTGATCATAAATGGCCCTTCGTAAGTAGGAGTCCATTTGCCCCTGGGATCACTTTGCGGCAAGATGATCCTCTTGATTACAAGGTCCCCGACTTGATATACTTGGCGCCTGACTTTCTTGTTGAAAGCCTTGATCATTCGTTTCTGATACGCCTGACCATGGCAAACAATAGTGAGTCGCTTTTCGTCAATCAAGTTCAGTTGATCAAGCCGGGTCTGAATCCAATCGTCTTTACTCAAACCATCATCTTTCATGATTCTCAAGGAGGGAATCTGAACCTCGATAGGTAAAACAGATTCCATGCCGTATACCAAAGAAAAGGGTGTTGCCCCAGTTGAAGTACGTGACGTGGTACGGTACCCATACAGAGCAAACAGTAACATCTCATGCCAGTCCTTGTAGGTGACTGTCATCTTTTGAATGATCTTCTTGATATTTTTGTTCACAGCTTCGACAACACCGTTCATCTTAGGACGATAGGGAGATGAATTGTGATGTTGAATCTTGAACTGCTCGCACAGAGCGGGGATCATAGTATTGTTCAAATTTGTACCGTTGTCAGTGATGATCCTGTCGGGGATACCATACCGGCAAATGTGGTTCTGCTTGATGAAGCGGGCAACCACATTCTTTGTAACAGAGGCAAAGGAAGCTGCTTCAACCCACTTGGTAAAGTAATCAATGGCTACCAAGATGAAGCGGTGCCCATTGGATGCTGTAGGCTTGATCTCTCCAATCATGTCGATTCCCCACATAGAGAACGGCCAAGGAGCTGTTAAGACATTGAGAGGAACTGGAGGTATGTGTACCTTGTCTGCATAGATTTGGAATTTGTGACAAGTATGGGAATGTTGATGACAGCCAGCTTCCATGGTAGACCAATAATAGTCTTCCCGTAGAATCTTCTTAGCCATCGTATGACCGCCCGAATGGGTGCCAAATGTACCATTGTGCAATTCGGCCATGATCTGCTCAGCTTCAACCTTTTCCACACAACGGAGTAGAATGCAATCATGATTGCACTTGTATAGGATACCATTGCTTAGGAAGAACTTGGCAGAGAATCTCCTTAAGAACTTTTTGTTGTTTACTGAAGCTCCTTCAGGGTATTCTTGTGCTTCGAGATACCTTTTGATGTCATGAAACCATGGTTGGTCCACTACCTCTTCGGTATTGATCTCGGTACAATGCGCAGGTTCGTCCATCCATTCAACAGTGATTTGGGGAGCCTCATTTTCCCAGTTAAGTTTAAACATGGAAGACATTGTAGCTAGAGCATCCGCCAGCTGATTCTCTTCTCGCAGAAAGTGCTCGAAGGTAATCTACTCGAAATGTGGTAACAATGTCAGGACATGTTCTTTATAAGGGGTGAGGTTTGGATGTTTAGTATCCCATTCTCCTTTGATTTGAATGATAACTAAAGCTAAGTCCCCAAATAGAATCAAAGAGTTGATTCCTAAGTCAATCGCAGCCTTGAGACCAAAGATACAAGCTTCATACTCGGCCATGTTGTTGGTGCAGCTGAAGCAGAGTCTAGCAGTGAAAGGTGTATGGCAACCTTATGGAGATATAATTACCGCACTGATACCGTTACCAAGTGCGTTGGAGGCACCATCAAAGTACAAGGTCCATCGGGATCCTTGTTCAGGTCCATCATATAGTCTATTCTCTTCAATGTTGCTCAAAGTCATGATATCCTCGTCGGGGAAGTCGAAACTCATGGATTGGTAATCTTCGACAGCTTGATGGGCCAGATGATCGGCTAGCACACTCCCATTTATAGCTTTTTGGGTCGTGTACTGTATATCATATTCGGTGAGGATCATCTGCCATCTAGCGATTCTTCCAGATAAAGCTGGCTTCTCGAAGATGTACATGGTTGGATCCATCTTAGAGATTAGCAAAGTGGTATGTGTCAACATATACTGCCTTAGCCGGCGAGAAGCCCATGCCAAAGCGCAACAAGTTTTCTCGAGTAGTGAGTATCGAGTCTCACAGTCGGTAAACTTTTTGCTAAGGTAATAAATGGCATGCTCTTTTCGGCCAGACTAGTCATGTTGGCCCATACGCACCCCATTGAATTCTCTAGGACAGTCAGATACATGATTAAAGGCCTTCCTTCGACAGGTGGCATCAAGATAGAAGGTTCCAGCAAATACTTTTTGATTCTATCGAAAGCAAATTGACAGTCATCATTCCATTTAACCACCTGATCTTTCTTTAACAGCTTGAAGATTGGTTCACAGGTAGATGTTAGGTGAGAAATGAACCTTGCAATGTAGTTTAGGCGTCCTAAGAAACCTCTGACCTCCTTTTCAGTGCAAGGGGCAGGCATTTCTTGTATAGCTTTGACTTTGGAAGGATCAACCTCAATGCCCTTGTTATTGACGATGAAACCCAAAAGTTTCCCAGACCTGACTACGAAAGTGCACTTGTTAGGGTTCAGTCTGAGCTTGTACTCTTTCAACCTGACAAACAGCTTTTGCAGATGGTCAAGGTGTTCTTCTTCTATTTGTGAACGAGCTATCATGTCATCTACGTAGACCTCTATCTCATGATGTATCATGTCATAAAACAAGGCCACCATGGCGCATTGATAGGTTGCCCCGACATTCTTCAGCCCGAATGGCATCACTTTATAGAAGAATGTACCCCATTGTGTAACAAAAGTAGTTTTCTCCGTGTCTTCATGGGCCATTTTGATCTGGTTATACCCTGAAAATCCATCCATGAAAGAAAATACCTTGTGCTGAGCTGTATTGTCAACCAAGATGTCAATGTGCGGTAGTGGGAAATCATCTTTAGGGCTAGCCCTGTTTAAGTCTCTGTAATCCACGCACATTCTGACTTTACCATCCTTCTTAGGCACAGGCACAATGTTAGCAACCCATTATGGATAGGAAGTAACAGCAAGAAAGCCAACATTGAACTGCTTCATCACTTCAGCTTTGATCTTTTCAGACATATCGGGCCTCATTCGGCAGACTTTCTGTTTAATTGGTGGACAGTCTTCTCTGGTAGGGAGACGGTGAACCACAATATCTGTATCCAGTCCCGGCATGTCTTCGTAGGACCAGGCGAAGATCTCAACATATTCATTCAACAGCTGAACTAAACGCTCTTTGACATTTGGCTCCAGGTTGGCACCCACTTTAACTTCTTTTGTCTTCCTCTGTTCCCAAGTTGATTTTCTCTAACAACTCCTCGTGAGGTAGAATAGCCCTTTCTTCCTGTTGCAGCAGTCTAGTCAATTCTCTAGGCACTTCACAGTCTTCATCACCTTCGTATTCGACATGATTGACCAGATCTTCAGAGTCACTGAAGGCCATAGCAGAATTGTTACCCATGGAATCTGGAATGGATGGGTACCTGCATTGGTGAGTGTGGGTGTGTGTAAGGGATAGCCACCTTTAAACAAATAAAATGTGAAAATAAAGTAAATGAACACAAAAGTTTATATATGAAAACGTCCATGATTCATTAAAAATGGCATATGAAGATGAAAAATCAAACCCTTACAAATGGACCGATGTACCTCGGGTAAGGCACATGGTTAAAAGTGTACAAATTGTTTAAGAATTATTACAAACCAACAGAAATGTTCGAAAGATAAATTACTGATTGATGAAAGTAATGGGAATAAAGTCCTTTGCCTCCCAATTGCACAAGCCTCCTTCAACGGTAGGGAAAATCCAGTCTTCAAGGTTGCTCTCCTCTTCACCATCCTCCAAAGCACTGACTCCATGATGAGTGATCTTCACTGGTGGTCCTCCAGCCCAGGAGCAACGCATAGCCTTCTGACTAGCAGCAGTGAAACCCAAGCCGAATTTATCATACTTGAAAGGAAAATCGGGAAGTTTCCCCCAGATTGTGCTTCCTCCTTCTTCAATCACAGCCTTTGCATCTTTGAGTGACGACATCTAAGACGGAGGTCGGGTAATCATGGGTACAGAAGGCACTGCTTTGGTTGCTGCAATCTCTTCAGAAACTTGCTCGAAGTGTTGAAAGGGGGTCTCGATGAACTCACCGTCCAATTCCACATAGCGGAAAGAATTAAGATGGCTTATCATGTATTCTTCCTCACAGAGAACAATCACAATTTTCCCCTGAACATGGTACTTGAGCTTCTGATGCAGAGTTGAAGTAACGGCTCCAGCATGATGAATCCAGGGTCTTCCTAACAAGCAAGAATAGGAGGGACGGATGTCCATTACATAGAAGGTGATGTTGAAGGTTTCAGTACCCACTTTAATCGGGATGTCCACCTCCCCGTGGACCATCCGCTTAGAACCATCAAAGGCTCTGACAATGATGTTGTTGGGCTTCAAAGTTAGACCTTCACAATCTAGCCTATCCAATGCCTTCTTTGGTAGGACATTCAACGATGAACCAATTTCCACCAGAACATGTGCAAGAGTAGTCCCTCTGTATTCCACCGAGACATACAGGGCATCATTATGCTTTCTCCCTTTGATTGTTAGATCAACGTCGGAGAACCCTAAATCGTTGTCTGCTGTCAGGCTAGCTACACATTCTTGAAACTGATCCGCGGAGGTTTCCTGGGGCACATGGGTCGTCTTCAAGAATTTGATCAAAGCTTTGGCATGCACTTCTGAACAAAGGAGCAAGGCCAGCATAGAGATTTTTCAGGGGGTTTGCCCCAGTTGCTCTACAACATTATAATCACTCTTCTTGATTGTTTTCAAAATCTCTTCCATTTCTTTCTGAGTGGTTTCAGGGATGATCAACGGCTGAGCCCTCGTCATGACAGGCTCTTCTTGGATCCCTTTTCCTCTATCATCAACAACAACAGAGGGGACAACTTTAGGAGTCACAACTTCTTCATTAACTGGAGTTCTTGCAGATATGTTGATCGGTGCAGGAGTAACCTTAGGAGCGGATGAGGGTCCGAAGATTGCCTTTGGTGGCACAATCTCCGGAGAGAAAATTCTTCCACTGCGGGTGATTTTACTCGTTCCGCAATGTTTCCAATGTCGGAAGTCTCTTCATCAGAACTCTCTTCAACTGATTAAATTTGTTTAACACCGTGGTAGAAGATCCTTCCCCCATAGTTCCACGGTATTGACTTGTTGGACTTGTACGGGATAGGCCCGGACATAGTTATCTTCAGCGGTACAATCTTCGGATCGGATGTAATCTAAACAGGTCTTTTGGAGACCTTGGAAAGATTGGTGAATATGGTAATTATCGAAACATCATTAACAGGAGTTGGAGTAACAGGAGTCTTTTCAAAAAGGATTTCTTGATTATCCATTAGGCGCTGGATGCCTAACTTCAACAACGGACAGTCGGTCAGTAAGGAGGAACAGATACAACAATCTTCTTCACAGCCTGGGAAAATCCCGACTTTTAACAGATTCATCTTGATCATTGGTAACAGAGTCATCAAATCATTAACAGTAGCAACATAAAGATCCTCTTCAACAACATGGACATTGTGTCCATGTTTTGGCATTGGAGCAGAGATCACATTAGGCTTTTCAGGGGCGTCGAATTCCACCTCTTTAGCATCTATCAAGTCCTGGATTTTATTTTTGAGGGCCCAACAATTATTGGTGTCATGCCCCAGGCTGTCAGAATGATAAGCACACTTGGCATTAGCATGGTAGTAAGGAGAAGATGTATTCGGATTCTTCGGCGCCTCTTTCAAACTTGCAAGGTTTAACTTCAACAGATGAGGGAGAACCTGAGCAGGTGTCATATTGATCCGAGTGAATTGTCGTGCAGGCCTTTCCACCCTTGCTTGGTTGATTCTAGGTTGAACATTTCTGGGTTGATTAGCTGCAGACTTCTGAATCATTACCGCCCCCACCGCTGGCCAGCACTCAACTCTTCCTTGACTTCTCTGAGAATAAACAGCTGACACCTCTTTCTTTACTGGAAAGGTCTTCTTGATGGCAGTGGAAGCAGATGCATCCTTTTGAATTTTTCCTGCTCTTGATTCCTGCTTCAACCCTTTCACCAGTCAAAATTAACTCGGTGAACCCCGCAGACGAACTTCCAATCAGGTGATTAAAAAAGGGGCCTGACAGTGTACCCAAGAACATATCAATAAGCTCCCTCTCAGACAATGGTGGTTGCACCCTTCCAGCCAAGTCTCTCCATTTCTGGGCATACTCTTTGAAACCTTCATTTGATACCATGCCCATACTCTATAATTGAGTACGGGTTGGTGCTAAATCCGCATTATATTGATATTGTCTGTAGAAGGCAGCAACCAAGTCCTCCCAGTTATGCACATCAAACCTTTCTAGTTGATAAAACCAATCCAACTGCGTCCCCGAAAGACTGTCTTGGAAGAAATGGACCCATAGTTCCTTATCCGAAGAATGAGGTTGTATTTTTCTGACGTAAGATCGCAGATGCATCTTTGGACAAGACAAACCATCGTACTTAGAAAATATAGGTACCTTGAACTTAGGGGGAATAACAATCCCAGAAACCAGCCCTAGATCTTCAAAGTCCAGCCCAGGAACCCTCTGCACCTCCATGACAGCCAGATGTTCTTCCATATTCTTGTACTTGTCATCTGCAGGTGGGTACCGTTGCTCAGAATAATCTTCATCCTCTTCTTCTTCTTCTTCCTCAGACTCAGGTTGCACTGCAGCTCCCTTTCCTGTCCCTTCCTCAGATGATGAGGGGAAATCAAGGACCCTTCTAGCTTGGCCTTCAAATCTTCTACCCAAAGTAGCCACACCAACTCTTTTCTTTTTCTTTTTCTCCTTTTCTTTCTCCAGCAAGGTTTTGAGATCCTCCTGACCCTTTGCCAAGGTCATGAGTAGTTGCTAGAACTGTGACTTCTGTGCTTGTAAGTCTTTAACCATCTGCTCTATAACCATCTGTCTGAAATAAACAGCAGAGAGATAAGGAAACCTGGTGTGAAGACCTGTTTATGCATATGATGAATGAGATGTATTCATGTAATGCATTCAAGGATTCAGAAATTCAAATTTATTGCAAACAAAAAGAACACACGTCATATTAATAAGAAGAATTTGTTAGTACATAAATTCCCCATGGGTAAAATAATACAAAATTCTAATGTAAAAAGACGTTACGCATCCTCTTTGGTGCTATGTAGGTGTTGGGATTCTGCTCTTCGTGAAGTTGGCGAGTAAGTTTAAAAACCTTCTTCTCACTGGCGTAGAATTGGGCTTCAAACGTATCGCGTTCTCCCTTGAGTTGTATCCAACTCCTTTTCAAATCTTCAAGTGATGTTGGCATGTCAGGATGTAGGAGGGTGTATGGAACCTCTCCTTCCAAAACAGGCTCTTTGATCACAGGCAGAATGTAGGGGTAAGGAATCATAAGACTTTGGGCGCGGGTTTGTACCCACTTGAGGTAGGGCTCAAGGGGGATGGAATTCTTGTGTCCCAAGTTCTCACTGTCCACTTTGTTGGGCATTCTCCAAGCTCGGATAAACCTTTGTCGAAGTCCTTGATCGTCGTTGTCGAAGTCAAAAACCAAATCTGGAATCAACATGTCATGTGGGCCATCCCTTCGGGCATACCCAAACTGTCTCAGAGCCAAGAAAGGGTTGTAGGTAATGCCTCCCCTAATTCCTAGTAGTGGGACATTAGGGAATTCCCCACAACGATCAATGATGATAACATTTTCTCGGGATCGAGAACACCAATAGATATCTGAATATGTAAGAGTCATCAATCGTTGTGACCACCTCAAGCCTTTCTCATTCTTCAAGACTGATTGGGGAAGGTGAGAAATAAACCACCTTGCTAGAAGAGGAGTACAGCACATGAGAACACCTCTTTTCCTCATTGTTCGTGTGTGAAATGAGTGTAGGATTTCCCCAAGCAATGTAGGCACAGGATTTCGAGATATGAAAATCTTAACAACATTTACATCTATAAGCTGATCAGGGTTTGGGAACAAGACCAACCCATAGATGAGAAGAGCTATGATCTCCTCAAAAGCTTGTAAGTCCAATGAATTCCAGCATTCTTGAGCTTTCTCAAACAGAAACTTTGCCAAGAAACACTTGACACCACTTCTGGTTTCCCAATGACTTTTGACATCAGATGGTTGCAAGTGTAGGGCTTGAGCAACATCTTCAGGCTTTGGATCTCTTTCTGTACCGTTGTAGGGTAGTTGATGGAGAATAGGAATCCTCAGGAGTTGAGAAAATTCCTCCGAAGTAGGCACAAGCTGGTAATCAGGAAATGTGAAACAGTGGTGTAGGGGATCAAAGAACTGGAAGAGAACTTTCACCATGTCTTCCTCAATGTTGGAGTTGTTTAAGTTGAGAAGACGACCATGCCTCTCGGTGAAGGGATAATTCTCTGGAATCTTGGAAGTAAGCTCCCTGAGTTGAGGAGGGATTCTCACAAGGTTGACTTGAATTATTTTCCTGTGGAGTGAATCCATTACCTACAAAACAGGAACAAAGATGAAGATCCAAACCCTTGAAATGGTTAGTGGATGCACATGATGCTCATGATGTTTATGCACAAGTATATGTACAAACAAATCACACAAGATCCTAGTTTCAGGCTTGCATGGGGTTTCATAGGTAAGTACCCTCTTGAAGTTTAGTTGGCTCAACCTGTCCTATATATAGTAACCGGGTTCTAAGGAGCTCAATATCACTGGATTATTTTTTGTGTTCATTGTTTCAGTTTAGCCACTTTACTGGCGACCTAAATATTCCAAGAAAACAACCCTTAATGATTGTAGTATCGAGTATCTACCAACTTTGGACTGCACCAAAGCCGGTCATCTCGCTACCCCTAAAAAGGCATAGATGGTAAAGTAAAGGTTCTAAAAGTCCATTAGTTCTTCATGACATCACTCAGCGGCCCCGTATTCCCTTTGATTAACTCAAAGGCTACCGGTACCCACAAATATGTCGCACTAATATAGCTATTGCTTCAACCATGTCAGTATACCCCGCATAGTTTCCACAACGTATTGCTATTTACCTATGAATGTTTCCCAAATCCAGGTAGAGAATTTCAAACCCAAACAATAAAACCAAATGTAAAGAAATCAAGTCAATCAAGATAAGCATGTAAAGGTGATCTAAAACCCTAAGGTAACACCACTTTTAGATATTCTCCCCAGCAGAGTCGCCGGTTCTGTGATGCGGTGGGAGAACTGACTTGAGGTTTTGCGTTTGTGTTCGCAAATGTTTCGGTTTAGCAAGAGTCGCCACCGACTTTTTATTTATCCAAAGGAAAGGTCAAAAAGCACAGGAAATACCTTTGAGATGTTTTCTTGGGTTCGGGGGGTAGATTATGAAAAGGGAAGGTGCTAGCACCCTTTTCATCCATGGTTTTCCATGGGCTCTTAGTTACTTGTTTTAGATCACTTGCTTTTGCTTTTCAATTGTTTGAAATGGTGCTTTGTGTGTGGTTTTGAAAGTATTTTGAAAAGAGGCCATCGTTGTGGCAACCTTTGTAATGATTCTTGTTTGAATGTATACAAAGGTGTTTTGTCTTTTGAAAAATGTTTCAATGTTTGAAAGTTTTGTTTTAGGAAATGTTTTGGAATTGTGTGTTTTGAAATTAGCAAGGATGTTTGCAAGTTTTGATCAAGTAACTAAGAGTTGTCTACCCTATCTACTCAAAGATCTTTCCTACACATTTTAAACCCTTTCACATTATTATTTTACCATTGCATTTGGTAAACAAACTTGTGTTTGGATGTTAAACGGGACAGGCACAGGTCATCGTATTGACCAAGATAGCAATTGTTTTAAGTATCTTTAGCAAATTTTTTGAGGGACTAGATCATTTTGTTTAGGCAACCAAGATAGCATCATCGAGGGACTATGATCTTTTGTTTTGTTTTTGTTTTGCCAAGATACTCAACATGCATACCATGGCCATTTTAAAGGCAACAAGTGGATGAAACCCTAGGGGTGCATGTGTGCATAATATTGTCAATTTACATGCTTTTATGTCTTGTATTAGGTCTAGCTATTTGTTTTGATTTTGGATATTGCATACAAATCCTAATCTCTATCATGGCATATTTGAAAGCAATAAATGCGTAAAAGTAATCTAAGTTATTACAACATTGATATGGGGAGGGGGATACAATTTTAAATAGGGGATTATTTGCAAGAAAATATAAAACCATAAATCAACTATTACAACCAAATTGAATTCTTTGCAAATAAATAAATAAGCAATATTTAAATAGACAATTAAATAAATATGCAATATATTATAAATATGCAAAAAAATGTTTTATTATTATTTTGATGTATGTAAAAATAAACTATTTAATGCATTAAAAATAATAAGATAAAAGATTATTTTTATTAAGGGTGGAAACCCTAATTTGTTTTAAGAATATATATATATATATATATATATATATATATATATATATATATATATATATATATATATATATATATATATATATATATATATATATATATATATATATATATATATATATATATATATATATATATATATATATATATATATATATATATATATATATATATATATATATATATATATATATATATATATATATATTTATTTATGTACAATAAAATAAATAAAATATATACAACTGTCAAAAATAAAAATAATGTGAGAAAATATTATTTATATAAATACTAAAAATAAAATATAATGTTTTTTTTATATATTATTTACAAGTTTTTATTAAAGAAGATAAAAGTATATACTATTTAATAATTATTTCTATGTCTAAAAAAATAATAAAAATAATAAAATAAAATGTGAAAATTAAATAAAATATTTTTGGTAATTTTTAAAGTTTAGAAAAAATAAAATAAAGTCATAAATGATAAAGAAATAGAAAAATATGCAAAAAATAAACAAATGGGCTTAGGGGTGCAAATAGCAGGTCAGGGGGTGTCAAAAGCAAGGAGAAACCAAGCCCAACCCACTTGCTTCATCTTCAACCTCTGACCAAACAAAAAACGCGCGTTCCTGTACAAATGGCTAACTCCTACATACGTGCTCTAAAGCAAAAACTCACATCACCAAAGTTATAGCATTTTTTAACACGATTCCAACCATATAAAGAACTTAATCTAAGTCTCAAAGACCATAGAGAATTTCTCTGGCCCTAATTTCTAACCTAACTTTTTCAGAAAGATCATCAATTAAATTCTCTCAACACAGATAACTTAAATGAAATCTATGCATATGTACAGCTTAAGGGCAATGAGTACTACATTTTTTATTCACAAACCTAAGCCTAATGATTCCTAAATAGAGAGATAGAAAGTTGGAAAATACCTGCTTTAGTTGAACTCGAGTATGGCAATGTGGAGGTTTTCAATGAGGCCTGAGATGCTTGGGAGCTTGCTTGAACTTCCTTTGACCTTCCTCAATGCTTAGTTTGCTTTGAGTTTACTTGAATGAGCCTGTAGAAGTCAACCTACACAAGACGAATTTTAAAATGGTAAAGCTTATAAATGGAGTTACATTCACTGGCAAATGGTTGGGAGAGCTTAGATGGGTTGTACGGAGTGTGTTGGAAGAGGTTTGGGGCAAAACGCACGAGTGGTTTGTGAGATGGAGGTGTAACTGCAGAAGCTGCCCTGTTTTGCAAGAAGATGGTGTTTTGGTATTTTAGAAGGCTTGAGAAGTGGTTAGCTCGTGCTTCTGACTTAAGGCAATATGCAAAACTTGTTTTGAATGGTTACAAGAGTTGGTTTTATCAGATACCATAGTTCTCTTTGTTTTTGCAAGTTGACTTGGCTTTTAAGAAAAGTGTGAAATGACAAAAGGCAGGCCTGTACAAGCTAGCTCCAAGTATGCACAAGATTGTTGTACCTTTGCCTAAGTTTATGGAGCTTGTTTGCTGCAAAGATATGGGTTCAAGGCTCAAGGGAAACAAGTTGACATAAAGTTGTGCTTTATGAAAATAACATTGTTGCCTTTTTTCCAAAAATGGATTAAACCCTTGTGTAAACTTCCATTGATCAGAATAATGCCTCAAACCATTGAGTTTGCATATAATTATTGAGTGTGGAAGGGTTTAGATACCTGTAAACAAGTACAAATGAAGCTGGACAGAAATTGCAACTTGTAGCATAGTGAAAAATGCCATGGACCAAAGTGATTTTTTGCCAAATTCAAACCTTCGATTCTCCATAACCACAAATGATTTTGGAGAGTTCTTGGACATTTCAGAAATCTTGTAACATTCTATACAATCCATATTTGAAATGCATTACGAGATTCCAAGTGGAACTATGTGAAAATTTTTCATGAAGATAGGTCAAAATCCTGCCTAAATTAGGGCAAAATTTCACTAAGTTAAAGGTTTCATGGACCATTATTCCAAAATTCATAACTTGAGATCCAAGCATCCTTTGTGAAAACTTTATGAATAAAAGTTGTATATTCTGTGGAGGACTACAACTTTCATGTTGGAAGTTTTGTTTGAATCCAATTGCATCATGGTGAAAATGTTGGGCAAAGTTGGGAAAAATGAGAAAATTTCATAACTTAGAAAATTTCTAAGTTATGAAAATTTTCATTTCAAAACCCTAATTTGCAAAATTATGTTTCTTGATGAACAAGTTTCATGTTTTGACACATCTTGATGAAAAATGACCCTTGGCACTTGATTTTGACCAAAAAGTCAAAGTTTGACTTTTCAGTGTACAGTTGATTTTTGATCAGTTGACTGGAAAATTCATCTGTCAATCCGATGCTTTTGAGATCTTTTGAACCTTGTGATTAGGTCAAGATGATGCCTTTGAGTCCTTGAATCCATACTTGAACCCAATTTTCCATTGGCTAGGTGAAAAAATCAGGAATTGCCCTTATACAGTCAAAACCCTAAAAATGACCATTTTGCCCTTTTGAAGATCTGACCAAATTTCTTCAGGAGTTGTGGTCCAAACTTGATCAAATGGTTCATATGAGCCTATAATGTTGATGTGGATAAAAAATTATGAGGTTTGACTGTAAATTGGCCACACTTGACTTTTTCCCCAATATAGCTGATTTCTAGGTCAACTGTCCAATTGACTGGGCAAAAATTTGATTCAAAGCTTGAAACTTGGTATGGGAAATATTATAAGTCCAACATGAAGTATGAAAGTCACTTTGAGCATTGTAAGTCCAAAAATCCTTTTGCAATATCAAACCCTAATTCTGTCTGGAGTCCAAAGAATCTTGTGAGGGGAAATCTTGATAAAATAAGAGGGCAAATTTTGGGATACAACAGTAGTTATTGATTAACCTTATCCTGAAAAGGGTAAAATGTTAGTTAATATGCAATGTCATGTTGTATGAATATGCATGGTGTAATGATATTGTGATACATGTATTCGTGTTATCAATGTTCATGATATATGGATGCGATGTGTGCGTATGTGAGCTAATCCGCTGTACTGTTTGTTAGATTGGGGAAAATAAATCCTTGACTTCTGCTGAGGGTACAAAGTGCAAGTCTTCATGTTGTGAAGTTGAAGTGTTGATAAATTTCCACTTAGAGAAATAAACTTTTTTGTAAGGGAAATGCCATATACTGCCTGTAAAATCCTGTTGGGAAATTCTGAGAAATTGGACGACTTCTACTGGGGATTGATAACTGGAAGATTTGTTCTGTTGGGGATTAAACGACACATTGCGGGGAATTTCATGGAAATAGCTTAGAGAGATTTCCCTACTTCTTAAAGCCATTAGTGATTGTCTTTCTATTTTGTTCATTTGTAAACAGTAATTATGTTCAAATGCATATGTTCAAAAATAAATCATTTGACGTTTTTGTAAGCAAAACACAAGAGTAAAGAAAAACAGATAATTTTGCACTTTCAAAGGGATATCTTTGTATTGACTTTAGTAATTATTTTTGTACAATGAGACAAACATTCTAGTAAGAGAATTCCTTCGTAAAAAAATGAAAATTTGAAACAAAGAAAAGATAGTTATGTGAAATAATCCCACGGGGTTCCCATTCTGCTATAGCCTTCGTGCCTCAGAGCATTTTATCTATTTTTCGACTTGTCCAAAGCTGATTGAATTGATCAGAACCGTTGAGTTTGTCAGTTGAAGCCAAAGGTTGTCCGTAAGGTGATCCAATAGGACATAGTCATAAGCTTTAATTCCCTAACTTTTGCCTGGACCGCCCTTTCGGGTTTTCAGTCCATCGGGATACCCTTTTTTGCCCAAGCCGCCCTTTCGGGTTTTCAGCTTTTCAGGTGTACATATTTTTTGTTTTATCCCTAATTTTTGCCCGAACATTTTTGGTTCGCCAGGATGCCCTTGTTTGAACTAGGTGTATCAACCTAGCGGGTCTCTTATGCATAGAATCTTTTGACTATGTCTGCGTTCATAGGGTGTGGCAGGTTGTCGCCATCAATGGTGGTCAAGATCATTGCTCCACCAGAGAGTATGCTTTTGATTATAAATGGTCCTTCGTATGTAGGAGTCCATTTGCCCCTGGGGTCACCTTGCGGTAGTACGATGCGTTTGATCACCAAATCTCTGACTTGATATACTTGGCGTCTGACCTTTTTGTTGAAAGCCTTGATCATCCATTTTTGATACATTTCACCATGACAAACAGCAGTAAGCCTTTTCTCATCAATCAAGTTTAGTTGATCAAGTCGAGTCTGGATCCAATTGTCTTCATTCAGCCTTGCATCCTTCATAATTCTCAAAGAGGGGATCTGAACCTCAATAGGCAAGACTGCCTCCATGCCGTATACCAGAGATTAGGGTGTTGCCCCAGTTGATGTGCGAGTTGTGGTACAATACCCGTGGGGAGCGAATGGTAACATCTCATGCCAGTCTTTGTATGTGACTGTCATTTTCTGTATGATCTTTTTAATGTTCTTATTTGCGGCTTCGACAACACCATTCATCTTTGGTCGGTAAGGGGAAGAATTATGATGCTCGATCTTGAATTGCTCGCACAGGGCGGTAATCATAGTATTGTTTAGATTCGTACCATTGTCTGTGAGGATCCTCTCCGGGATACCATATCGACAAATGAGATTCTGTTTAATGAACCGGGCTACAACATTCTTGGTGACGGAAGTGAAAAAGGTTGCCTCAACCCACTTTGTAAAATAGTCAATGGCCACTAAGATGAAGCGGTGTTCATTGGAGGTTGTTGGTTTGATTTCCCCAATCATATTATGCTCCACATAGCAAAGGGCCAAGGAGCCGTCAATACATTCAGAGGAACCGGAGGTACGTGCACCTTGTCAGCATTGATCTGACACTTATGGAAGGTTCGAGAGTGTTGATAGCAATCTGCTTCCATCGTAGACCAGTAATAGCCTTCCCGTAGGATCTTCTTTTCCATCGTATGCCCACTGGAATGGGTGCCAAAAGTGCCCTCATGTAGATCAGCCATGATCTTTTCCGCTTCAACCTTATCTATGCATCAAAGTAACACCGCTTCATGGTTCCGTTTGTAGAGAATGCCATTACTAAGGAAAAACATAGCAAAGAATCTCCTTAAGAACTTATTATCATTGACTGAAGCTCCTTTCGGATATTCTTGATCCTCGAGATACCTCTTGACTTCGTGAAACCAAGGCTGGTCCACTACTTCTTCAGTATTAATCTTGTGTCAGTGAGCTGGTTCGTCCATTCGTTTAATGGTGATCTGGGGAGCTTTGTTATACCATTTAAGTTTAAACATGGATGACATTGTGGCTAGTGCGTCTGCTAGCTGATTTTCTTCTCGCGGGAAATGTGGGATCAATGTTAGCACATGTTCTTTGTAGGGGATAAGGTTAGTTTGTTTGGTGTCCCATTCCCCTTTGATCTGGCTGATGACCAAAAGTTGAATCTCCGAATACATTTAAGGATTTGATCCCCAAATCTATGGCAACTTTGAGACCAAAAATGCACGCTTCGTATTCCGCCATGTTATTTGTACAATTGAAGCAGAGTGTTGCAGTAAAGGGAGTATGACATCCTTAAGGAAATATAAGTACAACACCAATACCATTATCGAGTGCGTTAGATGCCCCATCGAAAACCAGGGTCCATTGGGATCCTTGTTCAGGTTCGTTATATGGTCTGAATTCTTCACAGTTGTTTACCATCATGATGTCTTCATCTGGGAATTCGAACATCATGGACTGGTAGTCACCCATAGCTTGGTGAGCAAGGTGATCAGCTAGTACATTGCCCTTTATTGCTTTCTGGGTAGTATACTGTATGTCATATTCTGTCAGGATCATCTGCCATCTCGCTATTCTCCCAGAGAGGGAAGGTTTCTCGAAGATGTATTTTATTGGATCCATTTTAGATATTAATAAGGTAGTATGGGTCAGCATATACTTTCTTAGCCGGCGAGAAGCCCATGTCAGAGCGCAACAAGTTTTCTCGAGTAGTGAATATCTTATTTCACAGTCGGTAAACTTTTTGCTCAGGTAATAAATAGCATGCTCTTTTCGGCCAGACTCGTCATGCTGCCCCAGCACACACCCCACTGAGTTTTCCAAAACAGTGAGATACATGATCAATGGTCTTCCCTCGACTGGTGGCATCAAAATAGGAGGCTCTTGCAGGTACTCTTTGATATTGTCAAAAGCAATTTGGCACTCATCATTCCATTTGACTACTTGATCTTTATTCAGTAATTTGAAGATTGGTTCTCAAGTAGCTGTCAGGTGAGAAATGAATCTGGAAATGTAGATTAAATGTCCGAAGAACCCTCTGACTTACTTCTCAGTACGAGGAGCAGGCATCTCTTGTATCATTTTTACCTTGGTGGGATCCACTTAAATACCTTTATTGCTGACGACAAAGCCTAGGAGTTTACCAGACCTCACCCCAAATGTGCATTTATTTGGGTTCAACCTCAGCTTGTATTTATTTAGCCTCTCAAAGAGTTTCTGTAAATGGTCAAGATGCTCTTCTTCTGTTTGATATCTAGCTATCATGTCGTCCACATAAACCTCTATTTCGTGATGTATCATGTCGTGAAACAGAGCTACCATGGCACGTTGATAGGTTGCCCCAACATTCTTCAGTCCGAATGGCATAACCTTGTAGAAGAATGTGCCCCACTGTGTGACAAAGGTTGTTTTCTCCATGTCCTCAGGTGCCATTTTGATTTGGTTATAGCCTGAGAAACCGTCCATGAAGGAGAACACTTTGTACTGTGCCGTATTGTCAAATAAAATATAAATGTGGGGAAGTGGAAAATCATCCTTAGGGCTTTCCCTATTCAAATCTCTGTAGTCCATGCACATTCGTACTTTGCCGTCCTTTTTAGGGACGGGAACAACATTTGCAACCCATTGCAGATAGGAGGTGACGGCCAACCTAGCGGGTCACTTTTTCATGTGTAATATCTTTTGACTATGTATGCATTCACAGGGTGCGGAAATCTTCACCGTCCATGGTGGTCAGTATTATAGCACCGTCTGAAATTATCTTCTTGACTACAAATGGTCCTTCATAAGTGGGAGTCCATTTTCCCCTGGGATCACCCTGTGGTAGGATGATGCGTTTTATTACCAAGTTACCATCCTGATATACCTGATGCTTGATTTTCTTGTTGAATGCCTTGATCATACAATTCTGGTACATTTGACTGTGACAGATAGCCGCAGGCCTTTTCTCTTCAATCAAATTCAACTGATCCAACCTAGTCTGAATCCACTCGTCTTCGTCTAAGTCTGCATTTTTCATAATTCTCAGAGAAGGAATCTGAACTTTGATAGGTAATAAAGCTTCCATACCATAGACCAGAGAGAATGGAGTTGCCCTAGTTGATGTTCTAACCGAATTGCAATAGTCATGAAGAGCAAACGGTAACATCTCGTGCCAGTCTTTGTAGGTCACAACCATTTTCTGTACAATCTTCTTTATGTTCTTATTGGCGGCTTCCATTGCATCATTCATCTCCGGTCGATACAAAGAAGAGTTGTAGTGCTTGATCTTGAACTGTGGCAGAGTTCCGTGATCATAGTGTTGTTGAGATTGGTTCCATTATCCATGATGATTATCTCGGGGATACCATACCGATAGATAAGATTATGCCCAATAAACCACGCTATAACATTCTTGGTAACAGAGGAGAACGAGGCTGTTTCAACCCACTTGGTGAAGTAATCAATGGAGACAAGGATGAAGCGATGTCCGTTAGAAGTAGTAGGCTTGATCTCTCCAATCATATCAATGCCCCACATTGCAAACGGCCAAGGAGCAGTCAAGACATTCAACAGAACTGGAGGCACATGTATTTTATCAACGTAGATCTGGCATTTATAACAAGTTCTGGAGTGGTGGTGACAATCGGTTTCCATAGTTGACCAATAGTAACCTGCTCTCAAAATATTCTTAGCTATAGTATGTCCACTAGAACAGGTGCCAAATACACCTTCATGCATATCTTCCATAATCTTCTCTGCTTCTTTCTCGTCAATACAATGACGAAGAGTCGAATCATGACTGCGCCTGTATAAAATTTAGTTGCTCAAGAAGAATTTAGTTGAGAACCTCCGTAGGAATATATTGTCATTGATAGATGCCCCTTAAGGGTAATCTTGAGCCTCAAGATACCTCTTCACTTCATAAAACTAAGGTTTTTCTTCTAATTCGTCAATGTCAACTTCATAGTAGTGTGCGGGTTCGTCCATTCTTTCAATGGTAATTTTGGGAGCCTCATTGTTCCATCTGACCTTGAACATAGATAACATGATAACCAACACGTCTACCAACTGATTCTCTTCTCATGGGATGTGATTAAAAGTGATTTCCTCGATGTAATAAGGCGGGAGAACTGACTTGGGTGTTTTTGCGTTTTATCGTAATTGTTACGGATAGCAAGAGTCGCCACCGACTTTTCTTTTATCCAATAAAGGAAATGGTGAAAAGAACAGGAAAGACCTTTTGAGATATTTTCTTGAGTTCGGGGGGTAGGTTATGAAAAGTTAAGGTGTTAGCACCCTTTTCATCCGTAGTTATCTACAGGATCTTAGTTGCTAGCTCACTTTGAAAATGCTTTGTTTGAAATGTGTTTGTGATGGTTTTTGAAAGTATTTTTGAAAGTGCCTTCGTTTCGGAGAACTTTGTAATGATTCTCGTCTCTATAAGAATGCATACAAAGTTTTGACTTTTGAAAATATTTCATGTTTGAAAGTGTTGGTGTATTTTTGAAAGATGTTTTGAAGATTGATTGTGAGGAAAAAACTATGAACGTTCTACCTACTCAAAAAGTATTAGTTATTTTCCTCCTCCTTTAGATATCGCTATCTTACCATTGATTGATAAGAAGCCCTATCATTGGATGTGAAGGGACGGGCGTGGGTCATCGTATAGTCATAAAATGCAATGTTGTGAGATACCTTAGCATTTTTCTTAAGGATCTAAGATCATTTTGAAGGTAAAATTCGAAGCGTCATCGAGGGACTATGATCTTGTATTTTGATTGTTTTTACTAAGGTGTCTCACATGCATAACATGACCATTTTCTCAAGGCAACAAGTGGAGTTAACCCTAGAGGTGCAAGTGTGCAAGTGTTTATTTTTCATGCATTGTTGTTCTTGAATTAGGGTTGTCTAAGTATTGATATTTTTTTTATCTTTCCATACAAACCCTAATTACAAGCATTTATGTAAAAGCGATGAATTATGGAAAATAAATGCCCTACGCTATTACATCATTTGGGGATGGGGTATACAAATTTACAAATGGGGGGTGGAAAGCAATAAAGGTCCTAATTATCTATTACAACCATATCGAATTGAATTAATAAATAATGTACAAAAATAAATAAATAAAAGAAATTTGTTTTTTTTTTAAATTTATGTATTGACACATACACTTATGTATTGATACGAAAATTTTATGTATTGACGCATGTCATTATGTATTGATACAAAAAATTTTATGTATTGACGCATGCCATTATTTATTGATACGAAAACTTCGTTGCTGTTGGAAAATGAAAATAACTCAGTATGAGTCGACGCATGCACTTATGTATCGACTCATATTTCTTCTTGTTTCTAGAAATTAAAAATAGCTCAGTATGAGTCGATGCATGCACTTATGTATCGACTCATATCCCTTCCTGTTTCTGAAAAAATGAAAATCAACTCAGTATGAGTCGACACATTCCCATTTTGTATCGACTCATGCAACATTTTGTATCGATACATAATGATATGAACCAGCTCATAACCTATTTCGCACATGATATGTGTCGACTCATAGTGTTTCGTATCGACTCATACTGCTATTTTTTACTTCTATCATTGTTCTGCTACATGCAAAAGTCAGTTCTCAACACATGGTTAGTAAAAATGAAAAGCAAGCATATGGTTATCTTCAAGGCAATGATATCTACATTTTTTTCTTTGCAAATAAACCATTAATGATGCTTTGTATAAAGAGTTCAAAGTTAAGAAAACTTACCTTGAAACAGAAATTTATGTTTAGACTTAGAGTTGGAGAAACCAAATTGCAGGTGCCTTTTTTTTTGGTAAATGGTGATGATGATGTAACATAAGTTGTTCTTGTATTTGAACAACTTCTATATGAGGTATATGAAGTATATGAATGGTTTATTTGGACAGAACTTGCAAGGTGTGAGAGGTTCAAATATTTTGACTTCAAAGCTCAAGAGTAGGTGTTTTGTGGACAACTATGGATTTTTGAGAGTCTGAGATTTTAAGGGCTTGTCTACACAACAAAACTTCTGACCTTTATCTTGCAAAATGGCCCCTCTATTTATAGAGAAGGTTTGAGACTTGAAACAACTCAGATTTTTGAAATCACATGTTATGGCTATCTTGCTTGTTTTTGAAGAAAGCATGAAGAGCATGTTTCCAATGTTTGTACCAAGCTATCTAAAGTGGTTGATCACTTTAAACGTGTTTGTTCTGACTTGTAGGAGTGGAGTGTGATCATAAAAACAAGTTAGAGGCTCAAGAAATTGACTTTGTGATTAAAATGAACTTTTCAAGAATGGATATGTTACTTTCTTCCAAAAATGGAATGATCAATTGGACAAAGGCTCAAACACTTGGATCATAGTTTAATCAGTTGTGCAAAAATTTAATTAATGAGTGATATACAAGTTTGAGGTCTTCAAAGTGAAGATTATGCAGCATGGCTATGGATTTGGTTCTTGTTCATCACAAAATCTGCCTTGTAATTCAAGAATGACACCCTAACTTCATGGCTTTGATTCTCTTAGCTGAAGTATGATCTCAAAGAGTTCTTTGACATTTTGGAAAGCTTGTAATATCCTCTACAACCTTCAAGTTTTCTATTTTTGAAGAATCCAATTGGAACTTATGAAAATTGGCCAAGAAGTTGACATAAAAACTTGACAAAATTTGCTAAAAATTTCTCTAAGTGTTTATACGAAAATGCCATGACTTCATGAATTTATAACTCAAAATATAAGAACTTCTAGGACTTGATCAGCAAAGAAAATTTGTAGATATCATCAAGATCTACAAATTTCATGTTGAAAGTAACATTTTAATCATCTTGCATCTTGGTGAAAGAATGACATGAAGTAATGAAATTATCATGTATAAAAAACACTTAGAAAAATTTCTAAGTCTTGAAAATTTGAATTTTCACATTGAATTTTGACTTTCTTGATTCCTTGATGATCAAGCTTGATATTCTTGAATGTCTTGACGAATTTTAATCTTTGAAACTCAAATTTGGTCAAAAAGTTAAAGTTTGACTTCGGTGTACAATTGACTTTTTCATCCGTTGACCAAATTTCATTTGTTAATCCAATGATCTTGAGAAATGAATTGATATATGAAATTAGGTAAAAATGATGCATTTGAATATTTGGGACCATGTTTCAAACCATTAGGTCATGTATTAGGTCAAAAGTCAATGATCAGTTGTTCTTAGTCAAAACCCTAGTTTGCAGCTTCAGTGTTTCAGAGGTGATTTTGTCTGATCAATTCCTTGAGAATCCTTGAGCATTTGAGGCCCTTAAATGTATTAAGAAAAAAGAGGGAAATGTTTTGGGTACAACAGCTTCCCATATTCAATCTTCTTAAACCTGAAGAGGTAGATTGGCGATTCCGCCATTCGTGACTTGAAGGTGGAAGATGATTGAACACTTAAGTGCCCAGAAATTTGCACTCGCTTGTGCATGAGTTGAAATGTTTGTTGATTATCGGGAATGGGATTAGAGATGTCATTTGGAGAAATGATGAAGAGTTTGTTGGATATGGGCTTATAGATGCCATCCAAAGTGACTGTCGAGGGAGAAGTATCAGAATTAATCTTTGGTCGATTTATACTGAAACTGTGGATGTCTTTTTCTTGTTTTTAACTGGAAGAGGTAAATCTAATAAGAAGAGGTATGTTGTTTGGTAACTTCACTGGGGAAAATATTCCTAAATAGAAGAGATCTGTTGATTGCCTGTCTTTAATCTAGAAGAAATAAATCTAGCCAGAATAGGTCTTCGTTCGCCTGTCTTTCATCTAGAAGAAATAAATCTAACCAGAAGAGGTCTTCGTTTGCCTGTCTTTAATCTAGAAGAAATAAATCTAACTAGAAGAGGTCTTTGTTCACCTATCTTTAATCTGGAAGAAATAAATCTAACCAGAAGAGGTCTTTGTTCGCCTTTCTTTAATCTAGAAGAAATAAATCTAACTAGAAGAGGTCATTGTTCGCCTTTCTTCAATCTGAAAGAAATAAATCTAAATAGAAGAGTTCTTTGTTCACTTGTCTTTAATCTGGAAGAAATAAATCTAACCAGAAGAGATCTTTTTTTGCCCGTCTTTAATATGGAAGAAATAAATCTAACCAGAAGAGGTCTTCGTTCGGCTGTCTTTAATCTGGAAGAAATAAATCTTACCAGAAGAGTTCTTTGTTCGCCTGTCTTTAATCTGAAAGAAATAAATCTAACCAGAAGAGTTCTTCGTTTGCCTGTCTTTAATCTGGAAGAAATAAATCTAACCAGAAGAGGTCTTCATTTTTCTGTCTTTAATCTGGAAGAAATAAATCTAACCAGAAGAGGTCTTCATTTTCCTGTCTTTAATCTAGAATAAATAAATCTAATCAGAAGAGGTCTTTGTTAATTGATGATTGAGTATTCCTGCAAGGAAAAGGGTTAGTTGCATGCAGATGTATGCATGGTGTAATGATGTTCTCAAAATAAATGAGAGTATGCCCTATGCATTTGTAATGTACGTGATATGATATATGAACATGATATGTTTTATTGAAGTGCATTTTTGACAAATGCTGGTGTGATCGATGGAAATAGAACTGACTGTTTTGGAATGCTGGTTCGCGAAATGTCGCGGTAAGCAAGAGTCGCCACCGTCTTTTATATTCTCCAACAAGGAAAGGACAAAAGCACAGCAAAATTCCTTTTCGAGATGTTTCTCGGTTCGGGGGGTAGATTATAGAAAGGGAAGGTGTTAGCACCCTTTCTATCCGTGGTTATCCACGGGCTCTTAGGTACTTGCTCACTATGTTTTCAAAAATGTTTGCTTTTCTTGTGTTTGTGGGTTTTGAAAAAGTTTCGTTTTGAAAACTTCTAGGTAACTCTTGTATCAGTCCTCAAGAGTGTATGAAGTGTTTGTTTGAAAACTTTTGTTTGAAAGTGTGAGTGCGAAAAGTTGTTTTTGTTTTTTGAAAGAGCAAGTACCCAGGAGAAATCTACCTACTCAAAAGAAATTAAGCTGTGTAAATGTCCTTTAGACAGTACTATCCCACTATTGAGAAGTAGGTAGCACCGTCGTTGGAGTTATTCGAGTCAATTCGATTATAGGGATATGTGTGGTCACCAAAGCAATAGTAGGACGCCTTAGCGGTAACCCTAATGTCTTAGATCATTTTATCCGAGGCAACCGTTTCGAGGCAACTGGATCTTTAGACAAGAGGGCGACCTCTAAAACACCCTATACTCAATGACCACGTCGAGGCAACCAAGTGAGGCGTACCCTAGGAGTGCCATGTGTGAGTGTGTCAGGTTTCATGTTAAATTATCTTTGCACATTTTTATGGTGAGCTACGTTTTGATTTTTATTTTCAAGCAAGTCTTGTCATGCATAGTTAACAGTTAATAATTGTGTGAAAAGTAAATTGCGGAAAGTAAATCTACGCTATTACAAGGCGTCGGGTATTTACATCGCAAAAAACATAACCCTTTGAAAAGTAAATGCGAGAAATTAAAGAAAGCGATAAAAGAGGTCCTAATTATGCTATTACATTCCCAGAGCAATTACATAAATATGATCAAAAAATAATATGCACGCGAAGAAATTAATCGGAAAAGTCTTAGGGTTTTTACCCTTTTTGAGAAAAGAATGGAATTTGGTCCTTTTTGCATTTAATTAAACCTAATTCTAATTGATTAATTAATTAAAAGAAAAAGAAAGTATTTTTTAGTTTTTTATGTTTTTAATGAAATAAATAAAAGAAATTAAAAGTTGTTAAAAACCTAATTCTACATGGATTTTATTTATTGCAAAAAATAGTCAAATTTAACCTAACTAACTAAATTAATTTGTTAGAATTTATTTACAAAATAATAAAGTGAAATTAATAAATAATAATAAAAAATATTTACATTTTTTGAGTTGTCTGAATTTATTACGAAAAATATTAATTAATTTAATTAAATAATAATAATAATAATTAATAATAATAATTAGTAAAAGAAAATAAAAAGAAAAGTATGAATGAACCAGGGGGGTGTTAGGCCCAGATGGAGGTGTTCTTGGAAATTCTGAAGCCCACTAAGCTCAAGCCCTTCTGACTTTTTGAGATCCTCCATGGCATAGTTGACTGGGAACATGGTGGTCTTTCCATCCTGACCATTTGATTAATGACGGTGGCCACTTGGCGCTTGGATGGCTGGAGCACATGGTGGAATGCTCTTGGAATGTCTGCATGTGATCACATTAAACAAAATAATATAAGCGTTTGGGGTGGACCTGGGATTCGAACCCAGGTCCCAATGATTACCAGCCAACTCATCTTCCACTACACCATGTGCCTGCATTTGTTAGTATAATTGATAAATAAATATAATATATGCAAACAGATTAATAAGCTGAATTTATAAAAAAGCGCGCGTTCTTTGAACTGTCCAACCAGGTATCACCACCTCATTATCGTCTTCGCTGAACCTGCAAAATACATGTTTGATAGCGGGGGTTTTTAACCCCCACAAAGCATGATGACGAAAAATAGAGAATATCCCTACAGGCTATATAAATATTTCGTGATGGTAGCTTTGTGTTTGTCTGGCCTTGACGATTCCAACCATATGCATTAGGGGTCTCAATTTTACTGGATTTGGAAAGCCCTAATTTAAGAACTCATGAACCCTAGAATTCTTCAATGGTAACTTGTGATTCTGGGCATTATAATGCAATTAACTAATACCATTAGCTTTATATGAGTTCTAACAATACAAAACAATGATTAGAACATGTTAATTATGTATGAAATATGAGTTACGATTCTGAAAAAATCAAGCAAACACTGGTTCTGTTCTTGAGTATTCCTTGAGCTTTAGCACTTGGTTCTGATTGCAATACGTCTCTGGGAACCCCTGCAATGTATTAGAAACAATAAAAGCCTTTGAATCACGTTAGAATATGGAAATCAGTTTTCAAATTTCTTGAGTTTTTTTCAAAGTGGTTATGGCTTTTTCTGCAGCAAATTCACGTCTGTGGCATTAGGGTTGGCTTGTGTACTTATAGTAGAATGAAACTAGGTCAAATCTTTGCCAAGAAATCCATGGAATTGATGTTTTAATATTTGATTGAAAATCAAATATTTTTGAATCTTTTTGATTGGAAAAACTTGCTAAATTTGGAGATTCTTGTCCCTTCGATTTGCACACGAAATTTCCAGCATATATTGACCACTTTTGCTTCACAAAAAGATTGAAAAATCGAATCTTTATATTTCCTACAATATAAATTAATTAAATGAATTAAAATTGATTAAAAATCCAAATAATTAATAAAAATAAGTTCAATTAAGCTTGATGGGTCGTGCATAGGCCTTGGATAAAGTTTCAAGAAGAAATTTGAGGCCCATTAGCAAAAACAAGGTGTTTTGAGCAAAGTTGACTTTTGCAAATTCATAAACATTTCTCAACTTCTCCAATGCATATCTTGCTCAATTTTGATCATATGGACATGTTCTTGGACATTTTGGAATGGTCTTGAAGTCCTCTAACCAATGCCTTTGGTCCCATGTCTTTTGGATTTACCAATCTCAAGTTATGGTCTTTGACTTAAATTGCATTTTTGTTGACTTTTAAATTTGACCTATAATGTAGAAATTGATAACTTTTTGTGAGAGCATTTCTTGGACTTGGAATGTGAAGATGAGTTGTAGGAAATGTCATCCCCTTCAAAATGAGCATTGGATGGGATTTTTATGATGAACCATGAAAAAGTTATGCCTTTGTCAAGATACATTTGACTTTTCTACTGTCCAAAAATAGTAACTTTTGCATCTTGATAATTTTTGAGTCATTCTTGAGGAATCATGATCAAGACTTGATCAAATGATTATTGTGAGCTCAAAATAAGATGTTGACCAAAAATTCTGACTTTTGACTATGAAATGACCATTTTACCCCTGCAGTTGACTGTGGATCAAATAGAGCTTTTGACTGTGCAATTTGACATTGTGATTCTTGAGATTTTACATGTAGATGCTTGACAATGTATATAGGCCTATGGGACTTGATTGAACCATTGAAAACCTCAAATTCCTTGAAAGAACCAAAACCCAAATTTTGACTGGCTTATGAGGTATTTGGACTGTGCAACCCTTGAGAAATCTTGAACCATTTGAAGATGATTCTTGACAAACCTTGAAGAATATGGGAGGGAAAATTTTGGGGTACAAAAGTTTCCCCTGTTCAATCTTCTTAAACCTGAGGATGTTGTGATCGGTGGAAATAGAACTGACTATTTTTTAGCTGGTTTCGCGAAATGTCGCGGTAAGCAAGAGTCGCCACCGTCTTTTATGTTCTCCAACATGGAAAGGACAAAAGCACAGCAAAATTCCTTATTCGAGATGTCTCTCGGTTCGGGAGGTAGATTTATAGAAAGGGAAGGTGTTAGCACCCTTTCTATCCGTGGTTATCCACGGGCTCTTAGGTACTTGCTCTTATGTTTTCAAAATTTGTTTGCTTTTCATGTGTGTGTGGGTTTTGAAAAAAGTTTCGTTTGAAAAATTTCTAAGTAACTCTTGTATCCGTCCTCAAGAGTGTATGAAAGATTTGTTTGAAAACTTTTGAAAGTGTAGGTGCAAAAAGTTGTTTTTGTTTGTTTGAAAAGATCAAGTACCCATGAGAATCTACCTACCCTAAGGAATTAAGTTGTGTAAGAGTCCTTTAGATAGTGCTATCCCACCATTGAGAGATAGGTAGCACCATCGTTGGAGGTGTTCGAGTCAATTCGATTAAGGGACATGTGTGGTCACCGAAGCAATGGTAGGACACCTTAGAAGTAACCCTAATGTCCTAGATCCTTTATATCCGAGGCAACCGTTTCGAGGCAACTGGATCTTTTGGACAGAAGGGCGACCTCTAAGACACCCTATACTTGATGACCACGTCGAGGCAACCAGTGAGGCGTACCCTAGAAGTGGCATGTGCTTTGTGTGTTGTTTTTCAGTTAAGGTTATCTTGTACTTGTTATTGGTGAGCTACAGATTGATTTTATTTACATACA
This sequence comes from Vicia faba, assembly GCA_948472305.1. Classification (NCBI taxonomy): domain Eukaryota; kingdom Viridiplantae; phylum Streptophyta; class Magnoliopsida; order Fabales; family Fabaceae; genus Vicia; species Vicia faba. Next base: position 1,550,483,001 of record OX451738.1, on the reverse strand, counting down.
TTCTTTCATGCATTATTAACAGTTAGGAGTGCGGAAAATAAATTGCGGAAATGTAAATTCTAACTATTACAAGGCGCGGGTCTATACATCGCCAAAAAACAAAAACCCGTTTTTGAAAAGTAAATGCAGAAAATTAAAGAAAGCAATAAAATCCTAATTACTATTACATCCTCTGTACAGATACATAAATATAATCAGAATAAATAAATACGCGCAAATGGAAATTTAATCGGGAACGTCCTAAGGGTTTTGACCCTTTTTTGAATAAGAATTGAATTTTTGTCCCTTTTTGTAATTAATGAAATTAAAACTAATAATTAAACTAATTAATTAATTAATTAAAAAATAAAAGTTTTTTTGTGTTTTTATGAAAATAAAATAAAAAGAATTGAAATTAAAAGTTAACCTAATTCTAAATTATTTTTATTTATTGTAAAGAAAAAGAGATTAAAATTGACCTAATTAAACTATTTTATTTGTTAGTATTTTATTTACAAAAATAACATGAAATTAATAATAATAATAATAATATTAGTTCTTTTTTTTGATTTTTTTTTATTGTGAAAGGGTTAAATAATTTGTTAATGAGTAATTAATAAAAAAAACAATAGAATAAAACAAAGCAATTAATAAGAAAGAAAATAAAAAAAATGCAAACCCAAAGGGGGGTATGGGCCAGCAATGGGGGTTTTTGTAAGCAAGCTGAGGCCCATTTGCCACAAAGTCACGTTGACTCCTGGAATCATATGCATGCTCATTGACTTGGAACATGGTGTGGAGCCATCCCTGGCCTTTGGATCTGTCTTTTGAGGCACTTGGCATGTGGATTGGTGAGGCGTATGGTGGAGCACAATGACTAGCCTGCATAGGAATTTGTTAAACAAAATAATATTGAGTTTTGGGGGACCTGGGAATCGAACCCAGGTCCCAGCAATTACCAAGCACGTCACCAACCATTACACCATTTGAGCGCGTTTGATATCATAATACAAACTGATCATTATATTAGAAAGTCAGGCCATATGCTTCCTCAAAAGAAAAGCGCGCGTTTTATTTCAAATGCTCCAATCACTTAATAACACGTAATCATCTTCTTCATCAAACCTGCACAAAAACAAAACACATAGCGGGGGTTTTAAACCCCCATAAAATACAACCACAGAAAATAGCGATTAGAAATGTACGCTATATAAATAGGGCGCGAGTATGGTGTTGAATTCGTCTTGTCATGATGAATTCAACCATATACGTCTCAAGGTCCAATTTTTATGTATGTGCAAAGCCCTAAAATCCAAGCTTCGAAACCCTAGGTTGCTTCAATGGTGTTTTTTAATTCAGAGCACCATAATCAAATCGAATCATGCCAATAGCTTCAGAATGGTCCTATTAACGCAAATCAATCCAAAAAAAAGGTTAAAAATGCATGAATAAGGATATGCGATTATGGAAAAATATTCAAACTGTGGGACTTGTTGTGGATGATTCTTTGAGTATTGGAACTTGTTTATGATTGCAATAGGTTCCTGGAAATGCTGGCAACGTGTTAGAATCAAGAAAAGTGTTTGAATTATGCTGGAATATGGATTTCAGTTTTCAACTTTTCTTTAAGTTTTTGGAATTTGGTTCTGCCGTTTTAGAGAGCTCTAGGTCGTGCTTGAGGTCTGCAAGGCTTGTATATGTATGTTTGAATGAGAATCAAGTCATATGATGAGCCTTTAACCATTGCAATGATGTTTTTGGATTTCTTCATAACCACCATTAAAGCATTTTCCAATTTTGTTCAAATTTGAATTTTCATGCTTAAAATGGACTTTACACGAATTTGGCAACTAGAATATGCTTCATGAAGGCTAATCAAACCACAAGATTACCATTTAATCAATTTTTTTTATTTTACTTGAATTATTATGGATTAAAATGAATTAAATCCATAAAAATTAAATAAAAATAGAAAAATAATCATTTGGTCTTGAAGTTGATCATGGGACACGTGGGTGGCATGACAAGGCTGAATCAAGTGGAAAAAATGGGACCTTTTGTCAAAAATTGAAGTTTCAAGGATAGTTGACTTTTGCCATTTCACAAAAATTTCCCAACTTCTCCAATGCATATTTTGTCAATTTTGATCATATGAACATGTTCTTGGACATTTTAGAAAGGTCTTGAAGTCCTCTAACCAATGCCTTTGGTCCCATGTCATTTGAATTTACCAATCTCAAGTTATGGTCTTTGACTTAAAATGCCTTTTTGTTGACTTTTAAAAATGACCTATAATGTTGAAATTGATAACTTTTTGTGAGAGCATTTCTTGGACTTGGAATGTGAATATGAGTTGTAGGAAATGTCATCCCCTTCAAAATGAGAATTGGATGGGATTTTTCTGATGAACCATGAAAAAGTTATGCCTTGGTCAAGTTACAGTTGACTTTTCAGCTGTCCAAAAATAGAAACTTTTGCATCTTGATGATTTTTGAGCCATTCTTGTGAAATCATGGTCAAGTTTTGACCAAATGATGATTGTGGCTTCAAAATAAGATGTTAACCAAAAAATTTGACTTTTGACTGCCAAATGACCATTTTGCCCCTACAGTTGATTGTGAGGCAATTAGGGTTTTTGATTGTGCAACTTGACCTTGTGAGCCTTGAGACTTGACATGTAGATGCTTGGCAATGTGTATAGGCATATGAGGCTTGATTGAGCCTTTGAAAACCTCAACTTCCTTGCAAGAAACAAAACCCTAATTTTGACTGGCTTAGGAGGATGTTTGACTGTGCAACCCCTTGAGAAGTTTTGAGCCATTTGAGGATTGATCTTGACAAATCTTGAAGAATATGGGAGGGAAAATTTTGTGGTACAACAGATGTAGATTGGCTTGCGTAATATTCGCAGTGTGATGTTGGGAATGGGCTTATGGATGCCATCTGGAAATGTAATGGATAGTTGTAGAGATGGAATTATAGATGCCATCTGGAGATCGTTTGTTGAATTGTAACTTTGTAGGTTGAAAGAAGGAACCTGTGTAGGGTTGCCTGATGATGAGCTCGTGTAAAACTGCATCTTGGAAAGAAGGAAACCTGTGTAGGGTTGACTGATGATGAGCCTGTGTGAAACTGCATCTTTGAAGGAAGGAAACCTGTGTATGGTTGACTGATGATGAGTCCGTGTGAAACTGCATCTTGGAAGGAAGGAAACCTGTGTAGGGTTGACTGACGATGAGTCCGTGTGAAACTTCATCTTGGAAGGAAGGAAACCTGTGTAGGGTTTCTTGATGACGAGTCCGTGTAAAACTTCATCTTTGGAAAGAGAGAACCTGTGTAGGGTTTCTTGATGACGAGTCCGTGTAAAACTACGTCTGGAGAGAGAGAACCTGTGTAGGGTTTCTTGGTGACGAGTCCGTGTAAAACTGCGTTTTGAAGAGAGGGAACCGGTGTAGGGTTGTCTGATGACGAGTCCGTGTAAAACTTCATCTTTGGAAAGAGAGAACCTGTGTAGGGTTTCTTGATGACGAGTCCGTGTAAAACTACGTCTGAAGTTAAGAAGGAACCAGTGTGAGGTTACTTCGGGATAAGTTCGTGTAAAACTTCTGGATGAACCGGGGTAGGGTTATTTTGAGATAAGTTCGTGTGAAACTTCTGGGTGAACCGGGGTAAGGTCATTTTGAGATAAGTTCGTGTGAAACTTCTGGATGAACCGGGGTAAGGTTACTTTGGGATAAGTTCGTGTAAAACTTTTAGATGAATCGGGGTAAGGTTACTTTGGGATAAGTTCGTGTAAAACTTTTGGATGAACCGGGGTAAGGTTACTTTGGGATAAGTTCGTGTAAAACTTCAGGATGAACCGGGGTAAGGTTATCTTGACGATGAGTTCGTGTAAAACTTCGTCTTGGAACTGAGGAGGAACCGGTGTAGGGTTGCCTGAGGATGAGTCTGTGTAAAACTTCGTCTTGGAAGGGAGGAGGAACCGGTGTAGGGTTGCCTGAGGATGAGTTCGTGTAAAACTACCTCTAAAATTAAGAAGGAACCGGTGTAGGGTTTCCTGTTGATGAGTACGTGTAAAACTACATCTGAAATTGAGAATGAACCAGTGTAGGGTTTCCTGTTGATGAGTCCGTGTAAAACTACATCTGAAATTGAGAAGGAACCGGTGTAGGGTTTCCTGATGATGAGTCCGTGTAAAACTACATATGAAGTTGAGAAGGAACCGGTGTAGGGTTACTTTATGATGAGTCCGTGTAAAACTTCATCTTCGAATTGAGAAGGAACCGGTGTAGGGTTTCCTGATGATGAGTCCATGTAAAACTACATCCGAAGTTGAGAAGGAACCAGTGTAGGGTTTCCTGATGATGAGTCTGTGTAAAACTACATCTGAAGTTGAGAAGGAACCGGTGTAGGGTTTCCTGAGGATGATCAAGTAGATAATTGTCCTGTCTGGTTTCAGGTATTAACCTACAATCAGTCGTCCACAGAATTTTCCTGGCTTGTTACAGGTGTTGATCTGGAATTGCAAAGGTAGATGGTAATCATCTTTTGATTGACCTTTTCCGGAAAAGGCAAAATGTTAGCTGCATGCAATGTCATGATGCATGAACTGCATGCTGTCATGATGTTCTCAAGAATAAATGAGATTTGTGTTGTATGATGCGTATGCATGTCATAATGTATAAGGATGTGATGTTTATGAATGTATTTTTGTCTGGGAAAATAAATCCTGGAGCTGCTGGAGAATAGTGTTGAGTTCTTCGTTTCCGCTGACGAAGATGATTGAAGATGCTAACTTGCAGGAGAGGATGACTCCGTTGGGGAATAAACTTGATGAAGAGATTATTCTGCCGGGAATTACTCTGTGGGAAGAGATGCTTCGCTGAGATTTTAATGATAACTCCGCTGGGGATTCCGTTGCTATGCTTTGTTGGAGATTTTGACGATGAACTCCGCTGGGGATAGGAAGAACTTCGCCGAGGATGATCTTTCTGTTGTAATTTTCTGAGGATAACCCAATTAGGCTCTGGTGGGGAATAACCTTTGAATATGGCTGGGAGAGATGCATTTGTATTCTGCAGGGGACAAGCTTCCAGAATCTACTGGGGAGATGGTTCAGCTCTCTTGGGGAAACTTTTTGGACTGCACTGGGGAAGTGGCTCCACTGGGGTGTCCGTATTCCGCCGGGGAACAATCTTATATTTTTGTCGAGGAATATTAAGACTGTCGGGGATACTTGCTGAGGAATATCTATATATTCTGCTATGGAATATTGAGATCTTCTGGGGGTACCCAACTTCTTCAGGACTGACAGTAGGCTAACTCTGCTTGGGGGAGAGTATTGTTGACTTGCTGGGGATACTGTGCCTTCTTAGGGCTGACGGGAGACCAACTCTGCTTGGGGAGAGTATTGCTGATTCTTGTCCTACTCTGCGGGGAGTGAAGGTATCTTGGTCATATTCTTCAGCTGAATCTACCTTGTACCTGGAGGACAGAGCAGCTAGATCGCCTAGACAATTCTTATTACCCCTGTTTCTGTGGGAGAAGAAAGCCTATGAGGGTGCCCGATAACTGCCGATTGACAAATCTTCTTCTGGTAGGCAAGTGACGAGATGACGGGACATAGCCGTACGCTTTGATCCCTAATTTTTGCCTGGACCGCCCTTTCGGGTTTTCAGTCCATCGGGATACCCTTTTTTGCCCAAGCCTCCTTTTCAGGTTTTCGACTTGCCGGGTGTACATATTTTTTCATTTTCATCCCTTATTTTTGCCCGAACCCTTTTGGTTCGCCGGGAAGCCCTTATTTTGGCCTAGGCCAGTCGACCTAGCGGGTCTTTGATTATGCGTAGTTTTTTTTTACTATGTCCACGCTCTCAGAGTGTAGGGAGTTGCCACTGTCGGTAGTGTTGTGTTTCCATACTACCAGAAGATGCTTGATCATGCAAGATTCATTGCTGGAATTCATGTCCAATGCCCCAAGTGATTCAGACGAAGATTTGCCCCTGGCTGTTTGGCATTTTGAGAGATTCCTTGAATCTTGACTTGACTGCCCCAGATGATGGACAATGCTCATGTCTGCCCCTTGATTGGAAGTGTTTTTCCACTTGAGGTGATCCTTTAGAAAATTTTTGTTCACTAGATATTCGTCGTGCAATTTTCTCTGCTGTTGAACAAATAGTCATATGCAAACAATATTATGTCAAGAATGCAAAGCTTATGTCTGTTTTTTTGAAGTTTTTTGAAAATGCATTTTTTCAGTAAAACAAGTGAATTTTTTTGTAAAACGTGATGTCAACTCAAGATTTATCAGCGAGCCCTACAGGAGTCAGGATACCTTTTGTAACAGTATGCTTTCGGACTAACCCATGCTTCAGCTAGGACTTTTTAAGGGTTATAACGTGGCCTGGTTCACGGTTTAAGAAACAAAGGATAAAGGCTCAAATTTTATTTGTACCCACCCGCTCTTCGTGATGTTCTTCGATCCTAAACTCAGCTAATTGTGCGTTAGATCTTGTTTGATTCTTTGGTCTAATATACCAGTGATGGTTCGGATGTTGACAATTTATTTTGAATAGGCAGTCAATTCTTTTTTGTCGAGGGTTTGTAGGACCTCTTTCTTTTTGATTTTATTATCCCTGTTTTTTTTGCCTGAACTGTTTCTTTTGTGATTACAGTCAGCGGGATGCCCCCGTTTTGTAAGTCTCCTTCATAGGTTTTGACTTAATGGGCTTTTATTTCGGAGAGATAATGACTGCATGTCTTTATGATTATTCGGGACCATCACTGTCTTTTGTTTAAGGACTTCTTTGGTGCCATTCGTTGTGCACCTGGATCAACTGAGAAAACTACCCTACCCCAGGTTATGATTAAGGGTTTTAATTTTTGAAAAGAAAAACTCCGACTTCTTTGGCTCAAAGGGGTTGACTAGGGATTATCTTCCTTATAACTCCACTGTTTAGGATTTGAAACAATGCCTGTACTTCATCAGCGGGGTCTGTTCAAAAGCATACTGTAAAGATCGCGGTATCATTTTCGTCATCCTCCCTCAAAGGTTTAGAATTTTTTAATCGAGAGTTGAACATCACAAAAAAAATGAAAGCAATTTGAATATAGTGAATACGAATGGATTGATTTAAAGCAGACATGTGCAATGCATTGATAAAGTAATAAAGTTTGACATGAATAAATGTTTGAACAATCAAAAGAAAATTACAACTTGAAAATTATAATGAACAAAAAAGTCTTCTCATCTCAGGACTTGTCACTTCAAATGGTGAACCTTGGAGGGATGGTAGAAGAACTCAGCCTGACCACCTTGGGTGAATTCCAATGCTCCTTCATCAATCAGGTCCTGGATCTTGTTCTTCAGAGTCCAACAGTCGTCGGTGTCATGTCCTGGACTGTCAGAGTGGTATGCACACCTTTCATTGGGATGATAGGTAGGAGAGGAAGTATTTGGGTTCCGGGGAGGAGCCTTTAATGTGATCAGCCCTGCCTTCAACAATTGCTGTAGCGCTTGAGTCAGTGACACGTTGATCTTAGTGAATTGCCTCCTGGGCTTGTTTGGCTTGCTCTGATCAACCTGTTGTTCTTGGTGAGGTTGTTGTCAGACCCTTGAGGTAGTAGTGACTTGGAGAGGTCCATTCTTCACCGTACCAAACTCTTTTCTTCTTGGAGGCTGATTACTAGTTTGATCCCCCGCCTTGACTGTTTGCTTCATACTATTGTATTTGTCTTGATGAAGTTGGTTGATCATGGCTCTCAACTCTTCTTGCTCCCGAGCTAAGCCTTGGATAAGAGCCATCTGCCCCAGCATCTGGGTTCTCATTATATCTACCTCAGTTTGCAGACATTTCAGCCGTTCGTCCTTATCGTCCGCAGGACTGTTCCTGACCAAAGTCCCCCTGAGGAGTGTTCTCAACTCTTCCTGTCCCTTGGATAGGTTTAGGAGGATTTCCCTGAACTGAGTCTCTAGAGTATGGAGATCCTGGTTGTCTTGTTGGAAAGCCATTGCTGAAATAAACAGCGAGAACGTGAGAGACCTGTAAAGGATGACCTATTATGCAATGATATGTATGATATATGTATGCAATGTTTTCAAGGATCTCGCGGGGTAAACAAGAGAATTGTTAGAATTGGAATTTTGTATCTTGATTGAAGGAACTTCATGTTGCTGAGAGTCCTTCTTCAAGAGTCAAGGCTCACCATATCAAGTGGGTTATAGCCCCTGACTCAAGTCATCGTGTTTTGATCTCCAGACAACCTTGGCTAGAGGAAAATAAATCCCCTTTGCCCCTTGCTAGACATTTGGTTCCTCATGACCTGCATCACAAACCCTTGAGATCCTTGAAATGGGTTAGTCCTTATGCAGGATGTATGCGATGGTATGATGGTATGATGTTATGATGTGCATGGAGTGATGTAAGTAAACCCTGTTATAAGTCCAGATTAAGGACTGTAAACAAAACCTGTAAGGAACTCATGTTGTCAGATAACAAGAATGTGCAAGTAGTTCAAGTTTGAAGGCACACAAGTCACACAAAAGAGCCCTTAGATTTCAGGCTGGCAAGAAGTTTAGGTACTACACTCTTGAAGTTGGTTGGCTCAAAACCTGTCCTATGAATAGTAACCGGTTTCTAAGAAGCTTAATATCATTGGATTGTTTTCTATGTTCATTGTTTTGATTTAGCCACTTGACTGGCGACCAAAATATTCCAAGAAAACAACCCTCAATGAGTGTAGTATCGAGTATCTACCAACTTCGTACTGCACCAAAGTCGGTCATCTCACTACCCCTAAAGAGGCCAGGATGGTCAAGTAAGGTTACTAAGGTCAGTTGATGCTTCACGACACCACGCGGCGGCCCCGTACTCTCCTTGACTTGACTCAAGGGTTACCGATACTCACCAAAGTGCCACATCAACGTAGAAACTGCTTCAACCGTGTCAGTATACCCCGCACAGTTCCCTCACAGTTTGTTTCTACTTCTAAAGGGTATCCCCCAGATCCGGGTTAGGATCTATGAAACTCCGATACAAGCCCACAATATTAAAGCAAACAAGGCATACAATTGAAAACATAGAATGATCTAATCCTAAGGTATACCTCACTTATTAATCCCCAGTAGAGTCGCCAGTTCTGTGATCGGTGGAAATAGAATTGACTGTTTTGGAATGCTGGTTCGCGAGATGTCGCGGTAAGTAAGAGTCGCCACCGTCTTTTATATTCTCCAACAAGGAAAGGACAAAAGCACAGCAAAATTCCTTTTCGAGATGTTTCTCGGTTCGGGAGGTAGATTATAGAAAGGGAAGGTGTTAGCACCCTTTCTATCCGTGGTTATCCACGGGCTCTTAGGTACTTGCTCACTATGTTTTCAAAAATGTTTGCTTTTCTTGTGTTTTTGGGTTTTGAAAAAGTTTCATTTTGAAAACTTCTAGGTAACTCTTGTATCAGTCCTCAAGAGTGTATGAAGTGTTTGTTTGAAAACTTTTGTTTGAAAGTGTGAGTGCGAAAAGTTGTTTTTGTTTTTTGAAAGAGCAAGTACCCAGGAGAAATCTACCTACTCAAAAGAAATTAAGCTGTGTAAATGTCCTTTAGACAGTACTATCCCACTATTGAGAAGTAGGTAGCACCGTCGTTGGAGTTATTCGGGTCAATTCAATTATAGGGACATGTGTGGTCACCAAAGCAATAGTAGGACGCCTTAGCGGTAACCCTAATGTCTTAGATCATTTTATCCGAGGCCACCATTTCGAGGCAACTGGATCTTTAGACAAGAGGGCGACCTCTAAAACACCCTATACTCAATGACCACGTCGAGGCAACCAAGTGAGGCGTACCCTAGGAGTGGCATGTGCAAGTGTGTCAGGTTTCATGTTAAATTATCTTTGCACATTTTTATGGTGAGCTACATTTTGATTTTAATTTTCAAGCAAGTCTTGTCATGCATAGTTAACAGTTAATAATTATGCGGAAAGTAAATTGCGAAAAGTAAATCTACGCTATTACAAGGCGTCGGGTATTTACATCGCCAAAAACATAACCCTTTGAAAAGTAAATGCGAGAAATTAAAGAAAGCGATAAAAGAGGTCCTAATTACACTATTACATTCCCGGAGCAATTACATAAATATGATCAAAAAATAATATGCGCGCGAAGAAATTAATCGGAAAAGTCTTAGGGTTTTGACCCTTTTTGAGAAAAGAATGGAATTTGGTCCTTTTTGCATTTAATTAAACCTAATTCTAATTGATTAATTAATTAAAAGAAAAATAAAGTATTTTTTAGTTTTTTATGTTTTTAATGAAATAAATAAAAGAAATTAAAAGTTGTTAAAAACCTAATTCTACATGGATTTTATTTATTGCAAAAAATAGTCAAATTTAACCTAATTAACTAAATTAATTTGTTAGAATTTATTTACAAAATAATAAAGTGAAATTAATAAATAATAATAAAAAATATTTACATTTTTTGAGTTGTCTGAATTTTTTACGAAAAATATTAATTAAGTTAATTAAATAATAATAATAATAATTAATAATAATAATTAGTAAAAGAAAATAAAAAGAAAATTATGAATGAACCAGGGGGGTGTTGGGCCCAGATGGAGGTGTTCTTGGAAATTCTGAAGCCCACTAAGCTCAAGCCCTTCTGACTTTTTGAGATCCTCCATGGCATAGTTGACTGGGAACATGGTGGTCTTTCCATCCTGACCATTTGATTAATGATGGTGGCCACTTGGCGCTTGGATGGCTGGAGCACATGGTGGAATACTCTTGGAATGTCTGCATGTGATCACATTAAACAAAATAATATAAGCGTTTGGGGTGGACCTGTGATTCGAACCCAGGTCCCAATGATTACCAGCCAACTCATCTTCCACTACACCATGTGCCTGCATTTATTAGTATAATTGATAAATAAATATAATATATGCAAACAGATTAATAAGCTGAATTAATAAAAAAGTGCGCGTTCTTTGAACTGTCCAACCAGGTATCACCACCTCATCATCTTCTTCGTTGAACCTGCAAAATACATGTTAGATAGCGGGGGTTTTTAACCCCCACAAATCATGATGACGAAAAATAGCGAATAGCCCTACAGGCTATATAAATATTTCGCGATGGTAGCTTTGTGTTCGTCTGGCCTTGAGGATTCCAACCATATGCATTAGGGGTCTCAATTTTACTGGATTTGGAAAGCCCTAATTTAAGAACTCATGAACCCTAGAATTCTTCAATGGTAACTTGTGATTCTGGGTATTATAATGCAATTAACTAATACCATTAGCTTTATATGAGTTCTAACAATACAAAATAATGATTAGAACATGTTAATTATGCATGAAATATGAGTTATGATTCTGAAAAAATCAAGCAAACCGTGGTTCTGTTCTTGAGTATTCCTTGAGCTTTAGCACTTGGTTCTGATTGCAATATGTCTTTGGGAACCCCTGCAATGTATTAGAAACAATAAAAGCCTTTGAATCACGTTAGAATATGGAAATCAGTTTTCAAATTTCTTGATTTTTTTTCAAAGTGGTTATGGCTTTTTCTGCAGCAAATTCACGTCTGTGGCATTAGGGTTGGCTTGTGTACTTATAGTAGAATGAAACTAGGTCAAATCTTTGCCAAGAAATCCATGGAATTGATGTTTTAATATTTGATTGAAAATCAAATATTTTTGAATCTTTTTGATTGGAAAAACTTGCTAAATTTGGAGATTCTTGTCCCTTCGATTTGCACACGAAATTTCCAGCATATATTGACCACTTTTGCTTCACAAAAAGATTGAAAAATCAAATCTTTATATTTCCTACAATTTAAATTAATTAAATGAATTAAAATTGATTAAAAATCCAAATAATTAATAAAAATAAGTTCAAATAAGCTTGATGGGTCGTGCATAGGCCTTGGATAAAGTTTCAAGAAGAAATTTAAGGCCCATTAGCAAAAACAAGGTGTTTTGAGCAAAGTTGACTTTTGCAAATTCATAAAACTTTCCCAACTTCTCCAACGCATATCTTGCTCAATTTTGATCATATGGACATGTTCTTGGACATTTTGGAAAGGTCTTGAAGTCCTCTAACCAATGCCTTTGGTCCCATGTCTTTTGGATTTACCAATCTCAAGTTATGGTCTTTGACTTAAAGTGCATTTTTGTTGACTTTTGAATTTGACCTATAATGTAGAAATTGATAACTTTTTGTGAGAGCATTTCTTGGACTTGGAATGTGAGGATGAGTTGTAGGAAATGTCAACCCCTTCAAAATGAGCATTGGATGGGATTTTTCTGATTAACCATGAAAAAGTTATGCCTTGGTCAAGATACAGTTGACTTTTCTACTGTCCAAAAATAGTAACTTTTGCATCTTGATGATTTTTGAGTCATTCTTGAGGAATCATGATCAAGACTTGATCAAATGATGATTGTGAGCTCAAAATAAGATGTTGACCAAAAATTCTGACTTTTGACTGTGAAATGACCATTTTACCCCTGCAGTTGACTATGGATCAAATAGAGCTTTTGACTGTGCAATTTGACATTGTGAGATTTGACATGTAGATGCTTGACAATGTATATAGGCCTATGGGACTTGATTGAACCATTGAAAACCTCAAATTCCTTGAAAGAACCAAAACCCTAATTTTGACTGGCTTTTGAGGATTTGGATTGTGCAACCCTTGAGAAATCTTGAACCATTTGAAGATGATTCTTGACAAACCTTGAAGAATATGGGAGGGTAAATTTTGGGGTACAACAGCTGGGGATCTTTGGGAAGTTAAATCCTAGACTGCTTTTTGGAGATGAAGAGTATGTGTATCTTAGAACTTTGTTTTAGAATACTTCCTCTGGGAGATTCCTATTTTGTTGAGGAGAACTCCTCTAGGGAACATTGACTTTGGCTCTTTGTTTGAGGAAACTCTACGAGGAATATTGATCTCTGCCTGGGCAATAGAGTTCAGGAGTTTTAGTTGTCCATTGCTCTGTTAGGGAGCTATCTCTTGATTGGAGAGGAATAAAGTTTAGTTGTTATCTAGTCGGATTCCAGGCTTCACAACAACTTGCTCGGGACAAAGAAGTTAACTTTTATCTGGTCGAATTCCAGGATTTGCAACTCATTAGGGATAGTGGAAAACTCTATTGGGGAAGAGGAGTTTTTTTAGCGATTTGAAGAATTTAAACTATTATCTGGTCGGGTCCAGGTTTCATAGTAACTTGTGGTGATAGTAACGACTCCGTTGAGGATTATAATTATTTTTTCCGAGGATTAGGGGTTTCGGACCCTTGATATTAGTCTGAGAGGTAAACTTAAGCTGGGGAATTTGTAGTTTGTTGTGGAAATAAACCTGGTTAAAGAGAATATCTTGACGACCTTCTAGGGAAGTGACTTCTTTTAGGTAGAAATCCATAAGGCTTCTTTCTAAGAGCAACTCAGCTGGGGAGAGGGGTTTTTTTTGAGAGACTGGAATTCTGATCGGGGATTGCATGAATCCGTTTTTGTGGGGATAATCTTATGGAAGTATCTCTGTGGGGATATCCTAAATCCTTAAGGAGATTCCGGTCACCATTTTTATGTATACATTTGTTAATAGTATAATTATTATCATATGAATATGTTCATTCAATTTTAGTCATTGGACACTTTTGCACTCAAAACAGAAAAAACAAAAAGTTTGCACTTCAAAGTATATTTGTATTGATGTTTGCCTATAAACAAGTGTTATTTGTACAAGGTGAAAAAGATCCTAGTAAGAGGAAATCTTCGAAAGAGTGAAAGGAATACAAAGTGAAAAAACAAATAATAGCCATGTGGAAGTGATCTCATTGAGTTCCAACTCTGCTATTGCCCCCTATGTCTTTGAATGTTATCCCTTTCTGTTGAAAGAAGTTAATTGGATTGATCTTGGATCATTTGAACTCGGATCTGGGTAATAAAGCTGGCTATAGAGATTCCACGGGACATAGTTATACGCTTTAATCCTTAACTTTTTCCTGGACTACCCTTCGAGTTTTCATCCCACCAGGATACCCTTTTTTGCCCAAGCCGCCCTTTCAGGTTTTCAACATTCCGGGTATACAATCTTTTGCATATATCCCTAACTTTTTCCTGAACCTTTTTGGTTCGCCGGGATGCCCTTATTTTTGCCTAGGTGTGTCAACCTAACGGGTCATTTTATGCATATTATTTTTTTAACTATGTCCGCGTTCACAGGATGTTGGAAGTCTTCGCCATCCATAAAAGTCAACATCATGTCCCCACCAGAGAAAACTTTTTTGACACAAATGGGCCTTCGTAAGTGGGAGTCCGTTTTCCCCTGGGGTTACCTTGTGGTAAAATGATGCGTTTATTACCAAATCACCAGTCTGATACGCTTGAGGTTTGATCTTCTTGTTGAAAGCCTTGATCATAAATTTTTGATACATTTAACCATGACAAACAACAGTTGTTGTCTTCTCATCAATCAAGTTCAACTGATCCAATCTAGTTTGAATCCATTCGTCTTCGCCTAAATTTTCTTCTTTCATAATCCTTACGGAAGGAATTTGAACTTCCACAGGAAGGACAACTTCCATGCCATAGACTAAAGAGAAAGGGGTTGCCCCAGTTGAAGTTTAAGCCTAAGTACGATAGCCGTGAAGAGCAAATGGTAGCATCTCATGTTAGTCTTTGTATGTAACCACCATATTTTGCACAATCTTCTTTATGATTTTATTGGCGGCTTCTACTGCACCATTCATCTTAGGTTTGTATGGAGAAGAGTTATGATGCTTAATTTTGAACTGCGTGTAGAGTTCAGTAATCATAGAATTATTGAGATTGGTTCCATTGTCAGTGATGATCCTTTCGGGGATACTGTAACGGTAGATGAGGTTATGCTTGATAAACCTAGCTACAATGTTCTTGTTAATTGAGACATATAAGGCAGCTTTGACCCATTTGGTAAAGTAATCAATAAAAAGAAGGATGAAATGGTGTCCATCGGAAGTAGTAGGTTTGATCTATCAAATCATGTCAATGCCCCACATTGTAAACGACCACGGAGCGGTCATGACATTCAGAGGAATTGGGGGTACATGGACCTTGTCAGCATAGATTTGACACTTGTGACAAGTCCTTGAGTGATGATGACAATCAGTTTCCATTGTGGACCAATAGTAACCAGCCCTCAGGAATTTCTTGGCCATAATGTCTCAACTAGAGTGAGTCCCAAAGATTCCATCATGCATGTCTTCCATAATTTTCTCTGCCTCCTTCTTGTCCACAAATCGGAGTAGAGTAGAATCATGATTTCGCTTATACAGGATCCCATTGCTTAGGAAGAATTTGGCTGAGAATCTTCCCAAGAATTTCTTATAATTGATGGAAGCTCCTTCAGGATACTCTTGTGTTTCAAGATATCTCCTAACTTCATGGTATCATGGTTTCTCTTCGTCGGTGTCAAGCTCATAGCAGTGTGCAGGTTCGTCAAATCTTTTGATTATAATCATAGGAGCTTCATTGTCCCATTTGACCTTGAACATGGAAGACATTATTGTCAAGGCGTCAGCCAACTGGTTTTCTTCTCTAGGGAAATGTTCAAAGGTGATCTCCTCGAACTATGGTATCAGGGTTAACACAAGCTCCTCGTAAGGAATAAGGTTGGGATGCTTAGTGTCCCATTCTCCTTTGACTTGACTGATCACTAGAGCAGAATCTCCGAATACATTCAAGAACTTGATCCTTAAGTCAATGGAAGCCTTTAGACCCAAGATGCACGCTTCGTACTCAGTCATATTATTCGTACAATCGAAGCACAATCTAGTAGTGAAAGGAGTATGGAAACCCTCAAGACAAATAATCACAGCACCAATTCCATTGCCCAAAGCGTTGGAAGCCTCATCGAAAACCATAGTCCATCGGGATCCTTGTTCAGGTCCATCATACGGTCCAGGTTCTTCACAGTCAATTACTAGAATAATGTTCTCATCCGAGAAGTAAAAGTTCATAAATTGGTAATCATTAACAGCTTGATGGGCCAAATAATTTTCCAATACACTTCCTTTGATGGCCTTTTGTATGGTATACTGGATGTAATATTCGGTCAGAATCATTTTCCATCTAGCTATTCATCCGGAGAGAGCTAGCTTCTTGAAGATGTACTTGATAGGGTCCATCTTAGAAATCAACAAAGTGGTGTGAGTCAACATATACTATCTTAGCTGGCGAGCAGCCCATGCCAGAGTGCAACAATTTTTCTCGAGCAGTGAATATCTAGTTTCACAGTCGGTAAACTTTTTGCTCATGTAGTATATTGCATGCTCTTTTCGGCCAGACTCGTCATGTTAGCCCAACACACACCTCATAGAATTCTCTAGCACAGTCAAATACATGATTAATGGTCTTCCTTCAATTGGAGGCATAAGAATAAGAGGCTCTTGCAAATATTCCTTGATCTTGTTGAAGGCAGCTTGGCAGTCGTCGTTCCATTTGACTACTTAATCTTTCTTCAAGAGTTTGAAAATTGGCTCACAAGTAGCAGTTAGGTGAGATATGAAGTGGGAAATGTAGTTAAGACGATCCAAGAATCCTCTGACTTCCTTCTCAGAGCGGGGAACGAGCATTTCTTGAATGGCTTTAACCTTTGCAGGATCAACTTCGACACCTTTACTACTAATCACAAAACCTAGAAGTTTTCCAGACCTTACTCCGAAAGTACACTTGTTAGGATTCTGCCTTAACTTGTACTTCTTCAACCTTTCAAACAACTTATGTAGGTGATCGACGTGCTCTTCTTTAGTTTGCGACCTTGCAATCATGTAATCCACATAGACCTCTATTTCATGATGGATCATATCATGAAATAAATCTACCATATCTCTTTGATATGTTGCCTCTGCATTCTTCAATCCAAACGACATGAATTTGTAATAAAAGGTGCCCCATTGCGGAACAAAGGTGGTCTTCTCCATGTCTTCGGGAGCCATCTTGATTTGGTTGTAGCCAGAAAATCCATCCATGAAGGAGAAGAATTTATGTTGAGCGGTTTTATCAACCAAGACGTCGATATGAGGTAGAGGGAAATCATCTTTGGGGCTTTCCCTATTTAAATCTCTATAGTCAACACACATACAAACTTTTCCATCCTTCTTTAGCACGGGGACCACGTTTGCAACCCATTGAGGATAATATGTCACAGCTAGGAATCCTGCATCGAATTGCTTCGTCACTTCCGCTTTTATCTTTTCAGACATGCCAGGCCGCATCCGACGAACCTTTTGTTTGGCAGGAGGGCAATCTTCCTTTTTCTGTAAATGATGAACCACAATGTTAGTATCCAACCCTAGAATGTCTTCATACGACCAAGCAAACACTTCAAAATAGTCATGTAGCATCTGAACCAACCTGCTCTTAATATCGTCTTCTAAGTTGGTGCCGATCTTGACCTCTTTCTTGTTTGTCTCAGTACATAGGTTAATAACTTTGACTGGCTCTTCATGAGGTTGAATAACGTTCTCCTCTTGCATTAGAAGTCTGGCTAGTTCCCCTGGTATTTCACAATCTACCTCGCCTTTGTCATCGGCTTGGCTAATTGGGTGTTCGAAGTCATAACTGGCAATAGTAGAGTTGTTGGCAATGAGATCCGGAGTGGATGAGGATCTGCAAGCGTGTGTGTGCATGTAAGATACATGGCTATTTGAAAAATGCAATAAAGAAAAAGAAAGACATCGAGCACAAAATTTAAATACAAAGGTCCAATGTTTTTTCATTAAATGATCATATGATAAATGAACATGAACAAAACCCTTAACAAATGGACCATGGTGGCCCGGGCAAGGCACATGGCTTAAAAGTCATTGTTTGGAATTAAGATTACGGACAAAAGTTCTTGAATTGATAGAAAACAGTAAACAATAATTACTCCTCATTGAAGGAGATGGGAGGGAAGTCCTTTGAATGCAATTTGTTGAGCTTTCCTGCGGTAGTAGGGTAGATCCATTCTTCAAAAGCACATTCATCGTTAGAGTCTTCCACAGCGTTTACTTCATGATTTCCGATGCGAAGAGGTGGTTTTCCTATGCGAGCACGTCTGACGTCATTTTGAGCCTTAACAGTGAAACCTAACCCAAACTTATCTTCTTTGAAAGGAATGTCAGGGAGTTGTCCCTAATTTGTACTACTTCTATCTTCAATCAAGGCACGAGCGTCCTTAAGTGAAACCATCCTTGGCACAACTTCATCAGCTTTTGAAATGTCATAAGAGATTTTGGTGGCGGAAACCATAGGAGAGACCACTTTGAAGGCTTGACATGGAGTTTCTATGAACTCACCATCCATCTCCACATATTTGATGTAATTGAGGTGGCTTACCATGAATTCCTCTTTGCCACAAACAGTAATAATTTTCCCCTTAACTGAATATTTCAATTTCCAGTGAAGGGTGGATGTAACTGCTCCTGCCCTATGTTTCCAAGGGTTCCCAAGTAAACAAGAGTAAGCGGGACAGATGTCCATTACATAGAAAGTAGAATTGAAAGTTTGTAAACCAACTTTAATGGGGAGATCCACCTCTCCATGCACCATCCTTTTGGACCCATCGAAATCCATTATAACTATATCACTTGGTTTCAACACCAGGCCTTCGCAATCTAGCCGGTCCAAAGCACCTTTGGGTAACACATTTAGAGATGAGCCAGTATCAACTAAGACATGAGCCATGATAGTTCCCTTGCATTCAATAGAGACATGCAAAGCCTTATTATGATTCCTTCCAATAAGAGTCAAATCAGTGTTAGAGAAACCTAATCCGTTGTCAACCGTTAAACTCGCCACACAATTCTCGAACTGGTCAGCTGTAGTCTCTTGGGGCACATGAGCTTTCTTCAAAAACTTGATTAAAGCTTGGGCATGAGCATCAGAATAGAGTAGTAATGACAACATGGAGATTTTGGATGGGGTTTTCCCCAACTGTTTGACTATTTTGAAATTACTCTTCTTTATAATTTTCAGGATTTCCTCCATCTCTCGAGTGGAGGGCTCTTCAGCATCAACATCTTTGGCAGGTGTCTCTATCCCAATAAGATCACTTACTTTTTATTTACCTCTAGTGTTGGCATTAGGCTTGTTATTGGTTATGTGAACATGAGTTGTTGTAGTAGTCGAAGGTGAAATATCATAGGAGAAGATCATCCCCGTTCTTGTTACCTTACTAGAACCCTCAATATTTTTAACACCGTTGGTCTTGTGTTCGTTGATCCATGAATCTTGCTTTATTTCATTATAGTAAACTTCAACACCATAGTTCCATGGAACTGCTTTGTCGGAGGAGTAAGGAATCGGCCCATGGGCAGTGATTATTAAAGGAGGAATTGTTAATTCATTTGAAATCCTAATAGGATCCTTTGAGGAGATCCTAAGAGGCTTATTGGACATTGTTATGATAGAAAAGTCTTTAGTTTTATCGGTCAAACTTTTGATGTTTAGAGGTTTTTCAAACAGGATCTTGTGACTATCTATCAGGCGTTAAACACCTTCTTTCAGCCACTTGCATTCATTTATTTGTTCAGCACAACAATCACAGTCTTTTAAACATCCAGAGAACACCCCAACTCTCAGCAAATCTCCCTTCACAGTAGTCAATGGAGTAGTAAAATCCTCAACGGAGAAAGCAAAAGTAGTGCCATCAATCGCATTGACACCTTTGCCATGGTTCAACATTGGTGTATTTAGCACATTTGGAGATGTAGGTGGATCAAACTCAATAGTTTTGTTATTGATAAGATCTTGAATTCTGAATTTCAAAGCCCAACAATGATCAGTTTCATGTCCATGGCTGTTGGAATGATATGCGCATTTGGCATTAGGATTGTACTTCGATGATGAAACATTGGATTTGATGGTGGATCACGCAACGTTACCAAGTTGGCCTTCAACAAGTGTTGGAAGGCTTGGGACAGTGACATGTTTGAAGATGTGAAAAACACAAGAAGGGGGGTTGAATTGTAAAACTTGAAATCAAATGCAGACAACACGTTATTTTTATCCTGGTTCATTTGATCTCAAACTACTCCAGTCCACCCGTCAAGGTGATTTCGCCTCTCTCCAACGAGGTCTTAATCCACTATATTCAACTGAATACACAACTTCTTTAACAACTGTTAAAGCCTTCTTGAGTCTAACCACAGACCGGTTTATCTCAAGGTAATTCTCTTACAGATAAATGAATCAAAAGTGTGTTTGATGTTTTCTAGTAAAACTATATATCACAACTGTGATAATACACAATATTAAGCTTAAGAATGAACTAAACTGCTAATGCTATTGAGTAGGCATGGTTGAAATCTTTAGCAATTTGAGTGAGAGAGTTTTCGTATGCGTGCGTGCGCAAAGAGTATTAGCCATTTCTTTAATGACTGAATTGTTTAAATAGCCTAGGAAGAGATACGTTGCTGTCCATAAATCCATTTCAATACTCATAACGATCTTTCCTTTTTGAGAAGATCTTTGTCTTGGAATAAAGCCATTGGCAATTAATTTGTCTTGAATGCATAGTAACGTTGACACTTCAGAGTGTTCTGCTAATGATAATCAGAGTGTTCTTGGCTTTAGCTTATTGTGATGCTTCTGAGTGCTGATGACATGGTTAGGATCTTGATCAGAGTCAGAGTATGTTATGCGCAGATTTTGTTCATCAGGCTTCAGCGTAGCACATGTTATTTGATCTTCTGATGATGACTCCATCAGAGTTTCTGTAAATACACAACATAATTTTAAGTAGCATATATGTCTTATATAAATCTCATAATTTATTTAATCTTGTATTTTGTTATCATCAAAAATCTAACTGAGGGTTGTAGAATCAAACTATGTTCTAACAATCTCCCCTTTTTTGATGATGACAAAAACCATATTTTTTTTCAATTAAATTAAAATAATAAAGGTATCAGAGATTAAGGATAGAGAGCAAAAGGTATAAGAGATAAACAAATAAGGAATACAAGGTATTAGAGGTAAGAAGATAAGGAATAAAAGGTATCAGAGTAATGAAGAGAAAAACTCCCCCTGAATTGATTACTTCCCTTTAATTCCATGAGACCTTGAGCATTAGAACTTTATTGAACTTTCTTTGAGCATCAGAACTTTACTTTATCAGAGTTCATCGGATTCTTGTACCTGTAAGCTTTTCAGAAGAAAGAAATTCAAATATATCAGAATGTTAGAATGTTTGAGACTTTTGTCTCAGTAATCCGTTATTGAAAAATATCATTCTTTCTCCCCCTTTTTGTCAGTTATCAAAAAGCACAAATAATCAGAGTTAAAATGATTAGAGAAAAAAGAGAGTTTATATAGAAAACAGAAGTAATGATTAAGTTCAGAACATGTAAAATATTACAGACAAACATGTAAAGAAAACAAGGAAAACACAAGAAAATTTCTAAGAAGAAGGTGGAAGACGTGTGAACAGAGCTTCCAACATGCTCTTGATTTGATTGCTGGTTTCCTGTTGCTTAGATACCATGTTTGCTATATAATCAATCTTGATGTCCTGCTTATCCATCCTTTCATTCATCAACATATCAGATCTTTTCAAATCCTCCAGAGTCTGCTTGTCAAGAGAGGAAGCTTGAGGATCTTCAGATACAGGTTTCTTCTCAGAGCTTTCTGCAATAACTTCTTCTTGACCCAAGTCTTCAGCTGGAATCTCCTGTTCTTCTGCAGGTTGAACTTTAGATGCTGGACGCTTTTCAGACCAAGGCGCAATGTCCAGATGGAGAACTTCTTCCTTAAGCAGCTTGCTCAGAACTGGACCTTCCATCTCTTTCAGCAGATTGCTGAAGTTCTGTTGAGCCTGTCCATAGCTCTGGTCTTGCAACTTAAAGGTTCCAGCGCATACCCATCTTCTGAATTGTGTCCAGAGGAGGTCTGATACAGCAGGATCATCCAGTTCCAGACTTGCTTGTTTCAAATAAGTAATCCACTTCTGTATATCTGTTTCAAAGTTCAATATGCTGGGACCAACATCTGGTTGTTTTGGTTTAGGGATAGCAATTTTGTTTTTTATTGCAGCAAGGCGTTCAAAGACTGTTAGATCAATGACAGTCTTGTTGTGGTCATCTGAATTTTTCTTAGATGAGGGAGTGGGAGAGTCAGAAATTACGATTGGACTTGATGGGGTATTTGGTGGAGTTATTTCTGGTGAAGAGGGGAGTTGAGGAATATTCACAGTGGTACCACAGGGCAATTGAATGGCCAAAGGTTGTGGTTCAGGGGATTCAGAGGTTTGATCCTCAAAGGTTTGAGTCTCAGGTTGTGGAGATTGTTCATGTTGAGGAGAGGGTGGATTAATATCTGGTTAGGGAGATGAAGGTTGTGGGATTTCTGGTTCTGGAGAGAGTGGAATTTCTGGTATTGGTGAGAGTGGAGTTTCTGTGTTTGGATTTGGATTTTCTGGTTTGGGAACGGAAGTGTGTTGGTCTATATCAGAAAGAACTTGTTCAAGTTCTGGATCTGGTATGGTTGCAGTATTTGGATTTTGTGGTTGGGAGCGAGATCTTCTGAGGGTTAATGACTAAGAAGGGTCAAAGTCAAGGTCAAAATCATCGAAAGTTTGAGGTGTTGGGTTTTCAGATGGAGTTGGAATAGGAATAGATGTGGAACCAGCAGTTGAATCTAAAACAGTTACAGAAATAGGATTGCCTCTTTTCTTTGGAGTCTGTTGAGATGATCCTTCTGCAGCAGCTTTTCTTTTCTTCGTCTTCTTCAGAACAACCTCTGGAGCCTTCTGCTGAAGATCTTGAATATTCAGATTTGGTGCTGTACCATCAGCTTTACAAGCATCCAAATATCTCAGAATGATTTGAGGCTTAAAGTCAATTTTCTGTGAACATAGGGAAGTCGTCCATAGGGACTCTTCTGCTGGAGATTTCAGCAAAAGGAGTGATGTTGGGCTCCTTCTTAATGTTCTCTATCAGCTTCATTTACTTCAGATTTTTGGCATTCAGCTGCTTGCCAACATATGGTTCCAGAGTGTTGATTTCTTGTGCCTCTGTCAAATGTTCAATCAACCTATTCTCTGTAAGAATATCTGATATCAGTCTTCCCAAGGGTATCCAATCCCTCTTTGTACGTTCCTCTTCCCTTGTTTCCTTGACACTTGTTCTGAGATGGTTGAACAGAAGATGGGCTAGATTTATCTTGACCTTCTGAGAGATGAAATAGAGTAGGAACTGCTGATCAATGTTTATGTAATCAGGAGAGCTGGTAGGCTTCCTGTGGTTGAAACAACCCAGAATGATCTTGGCCCAAATTTTGTGCTTGTCCTTCAAATCCCTTATTTTGCTGGAGGGAAGCCCCAGTGTGAAAATTTCCCTTGCAATTAGGGAAAAATCTTGACACCTTTCTGCCATATCAATGCAGCGAATACCACCTCCATTGTACCCTATCAGTCTTACAATCAGGTCTTCAGTAATCACAATCTTCTTCCCCATGATGTAGGATGTAACTTGATGATTTGAAGAAGAAGCGTGAATCCAAAATTCCTTTACCAGGATAGGAAACGTTGGACCCACCAGCCTGTCAATGTACTTTTCCCAACCTTGAGCTTTAATCTCTTCAGATAAATCAAAACCATTTTCCTTGAGACTGTTGAAATCCACTATTATTTCTGACAAAACCTCTAGGTTCTTGATAGGAGTGAGAAGCGTTCTGAGAGGTACTTCATATTGTTCAGAA
The DNA here is from genome assembly GCA_948472305.1 of Vicia faba. NCBI lineage: Eukaryota > Viridiplantae > Streptophyta > Magnoliopsida > Fabales > Fabaceae > Vicia > Vicia faba. Next base: position 1,550,459,303 of record OX451738.1, on the reverse strand, counting down.
GAAGCAGTTTTCTAGGAACCTGAAGAAGGAATGGTGGAAGAAGCCATGTTCACACGAGGTTTTTGAAAAAGATTGAAAGGTTTTCTTGAGAAAGTAAGAACACAGAAAACAGAAATCTTGAGAGAAAACGAAAGTGAAGGTAAAAGTATGTGAATGGTGTGAAGTGTTTAAATAGATTTCTAAAAAGTTTTTTGAAAACATAAACGTTCAAGAGAGATAAATAAATAATGATTATTAGCATTTAATGATAGCTGATTTTAGGGGATTCAGAAGGATATTTGGAACGGTTACCCATGACATGTGTCTCAATGCATCCAATCAGCACTTTTCCTTTTCAGAAACGTGAACGCGTGTTCAGCCTCAGAAAACAGCTGATGACTGGATGACACTTGTTTGCTTGAGTGAACAACACTTCTATCCTTGAACTGAAGCGCTCAGATCTTCATGGATAGATTCTGATACAATCTGCATTTCTAAAGTTTTGAAAGAAGATTGATCAGAAGTTCACAGAGAAATAAACACAATTCTGAAGGTTAATATATAAAATTAAAACAATTTTATTCTGGACAAAGCTTCATGCTGAGATGTTTCAGAATAAAGTTGAACCTATCTTCAGAAAGTGGTTTTGTGAAAATATCAGTCCATTGATGGTCTGTGTTAATAAATTTTAAATTTAAAATCCCTTTCTGAATATAGTCCCTAATAAAATGATGTTTTATTTCTATATGCTTAGCCCTAGAATGCAAAATTGGATTTTTACTTAAGCAAATAGCAGAAGTGTTGTCACAGAGGATAGGAATGTTACTCTCAAATATCTGTAAGTCCTCAAGTTGACTTTTCATCCATAGCATTTGTGTGTTGCATCCAGCTGCTGCTATGTATTCAGCTTCTGCTGTTGATAGAGCAATTGTGGATTGTCTTTTGCTGGACCATGAGATCAGATTTTCTCCCAGAAACTGACAGCTTCCAGAAGTGCTTTTACGCTCTACTCTGTCTCCAGCAAAGTCAGCATCACAGTATCCTACTAAGCTGTAATCACTTGATTTTCTATAAAACAGACCCAGATTAGTAGTACCTTTCAGATACTTGAAAGTTCGCTTAACAGCTGTTAAGTGAGATTCTCTAGGATCTGATTGGAATCTTGCACAAATGCATACACTGAATAAAATATCAGGCCTTGATGCTGTCAGATAAAGAAGAGAACCAATCATACCTCTGTAGACCTTCTGTTCTACCTTTTTTCTTAGCTCTTCTCTTTCCAGAATGCACGTGGGATGCATTGGAATCTTTGATGGCTTACATTCTGAGAGATCAAATTTCTTCAGAAGTTCTCTGACATATTTGCTCTGATGAATGTAAGTTCCTTCTGGGGTTTGATTGATCTGAATGCCCAGAAAGAATTTCAGTTCCCCCATTAGGCTCATCTCAAATTCTGCCTGCATACACTTAGCAAACTTTCTTCCCAGAGAAGGTTTAGTAGATCCAAAAATGATATCATCAACATAAATCTGACATACTAAAATGTCATTCTTAACTGTCTTACAAAATAAGGTTGTGTGCACTTTCCCTCTGGTGAATTCCTTTTCTAATAGGAAGTTACTTAGTCTTTCATACCAAGCTCTGGGAGCTTGTTTCAGACCATACAGTGACTTCTTTAGTTTGAAAACATATTCCGTATTTTTTGAGCTTTCAAAACCAGGGGGTTGGTGCACATATACCTTTTCTTCTATATAGCCATTCAAGAATGCACTCTTAGCATCCATCTGATACAGAGTGATGCCTTTATTAACTGCAAAAGAAATTAAGAGTCTGATAGATTCTAACCTGGCGACTGGAGCAAAGGTTTCTGTATAGTCTATCCCCTCTTGCTGACTATAACCTTGTGCTACCAATTGTGCCTTGTTTTTGATGACTTGATCTTGTTCATTCAGTTTGTTTCTGAACACCCATTTTGTTCCAATGACGTTGAATCCTTTTGGTTTGGGAACTAGATCCCATACGTCATTCCTTCTGAATTGATTCAGCTCCTCTTGCATTGCTAGAATCCAGTCATTGTCCAGAAGTGCTTCATCAATTGATGATGGTTCAATTAGAGAAACAAGTCCCATGAGGGATTCTTCAGAGTTTCTGAAGCTGGCTCTTGTTCTGATTGGATCTTCCTTTCTTCCTAAGATTGTTTCTTCTGGATGATCCATGCTGCTTCTGGATGGTCTTTTCTGAAGTTGATCAATAGAAGGTGCTGGATTGCTTGCAGCGCCTCTTTCTGATGTTGAGGGAGTGTCTCTGTTAAGAGCTTCTAATGACTTGTCTTCAGTACCTATGAATTCAACTTCCATACCTGCAAGTAATTCATCCTGCTTTGACTTTTGAGAGTCAAGCTTATCATCAAAACGAACACTTATTGATTCTTCCACAATATGTGTTTCTGTATTGTATACTCTGTACCCTCTTAAGCGTTCAGAGTATCCTAACATAATACACTTCTGTGCTTTAGAGTCAAACTTGTTCAAATAATTTTTAGTATTCAAAATAAAACAAGTACATCCAAATGGATGAAAATAAGAAATGTTGGGCTTTCTGTTCTTCCACAATTCATATGGAGTCTTTTCCAGAATAGGTCTTATAGAGATTCTATTCTGAATGTAGCACGCTGTGTTTATTGCCTCTGCCCAGAAGATCTTAGCAACATTAGTCTCGTTGATCATGGTTCTGGCCATTTCTTGCAATGTTCTGTTCTTTCGTTCTACAACTCCATTTTGCTGGAGAGTTCTAGGACAAGAGAAATCATGCAGAATGCCTTTGTCATTAAAAAATGATTCAAAATCTTTATTTTCAAACTCTCCACCATGATCACTTCTGACTTTGACGATTCTAAGATCCTTTTCATTCTGAACTTGGTTGCAGAAGGTGACAAACACAGAGTGTGACTCGTCCTTGTGTCTTAAGAACTTTACCCATGTCCATCTGCTATAGTCATCTACGATTACTAACCCATACTTCTTGCCACTGACTGAAGCAGTTTTAACTGGTCCAAATAAGTCAATATGCAGAAGTTCTAATGGCTTAGAGGTGGAAACAACGTTTTTAGATTTGAAAGCTGGTTTTGCAAACTTGCCTTTCTAACATGCTTCACACAGAGCATATGAATTGAACTTCAGGTAGGAAGTCCTCTGACCAGATTGAGTTTGTTAATCTGAGATATTCTTCTCATACTAACATGTCCCAATCTTCTGTGCCATATCCATTGCTCGTTGTTAATATACATAAGACACTTTACATTCTGACTTTTCAGTTCAGAAAGTTTGATTTTATAAATGTTGTTTCTCCTCTTTCCATTAAATAGGATAGTCCCATCTTTCTGACTAACAGCTTTGCATGAATTTTGATTAAAGATTATATCATAACCGTTATCACTTAATTGACTTATTGATAACAGGTTATGCATTAATCCATCTACTAATAAAACATTACTTATAAAGGGAAGATTTCCATTACCTATTGTTCCAGAGCCAATGATCTTTCTCCTCTGATTGCCTCCAAAGCCTACGTGGCCTCCAGGCTTAAGTTCCAGGCTTTGGAAAATATGCTTTCTTCCCGTCATGTGTCGTGAGAAGCCAGAGTCCAGGTACCATGACTGGTGTTTCTGCTTTGCTGCTAAAGATATCTGCAACATGTATTATTTTATCCTTAGGTACCCATATTTTCTTGGGTCCTGATTTGTTAGTTTTACCAAAACTCTGGTTGAATTTTGGTTTAACAGAATAATTACTACTAGTATATTTGATGTCATGTGTGTGCCCATATACAAAGTGAGAATCAAGTGAAGTGTGTTTTATCAGTAAATCCATGGCATTATTTGGTGTAGGTACCTTACCTTGGTATCCTATTCCTTTTCTGACATTTCTGCTAACTCCATAGATCATTGAAGCCATTTTTATTCTATCTATGTTTTTAGCTAGAAACTTCTGAAAGCTGTGATCTTACTCCTTGATGATCTCATCAGAACTACTGAGAGTTTCAGGAATTATTTCCTTCTGAGAGTTTTGCAATAGATTTTCTAATTTTGAAACTTTATCTTTCAACTCAGAATTCTCCAATTTGAGACTCTCCGTTTTATCAGAGTCAGAAGCAAGATTCCTTTTCAGGTTTCTGAATTTGACTCTGATCTGCTGATATCTTTCCAGAATTTCATTAAGGCTTTCAGCTAGTTCAGCTTTAGAAAAGTTAATAGCAAAGTCAGGGAATACCTCTTCTGTGTCTGATTCAGAAGCTTCACTGTCTTCTATTATGTTTTCCATGAGAGCTATGTTTTCTCTCTCATCATCTGATTCTGAGTCAGCTTCAGATGTGTCAGAGTCATCCCATGTAGCCATGAGACTTTTCTTATTTTCCTTGCCAAACTTCTTTTCGGTCTTTTCCCTCTAAAGATTTGGGTAATCACTCATGTAGTGTCCTTGCTCGTTACATTCATAGCAGATGATGTCTTTGTTGTTTGGCTTTCTGCTTCCTGAAGAGCCTTTAGATCTTCTGTGTCCAGAGGAGGATTCTGACCTTCTGTATCTGGAGGAAGATTCATTCTGATTTTCTGATCTTCTGGGATTCCTGAACTTTCTTTTCCTCTGCTTCCATAGTTGGTTCACCCTTCTGGAGAGGAGAGATAGTTCATCTTCTTCTGATGAGGACCCATCAGAGGTTTCTTCAACAGCCTGCAAACCTTTGGAGTCAGATTTTCTGTTAGATTTTAAAGCTAATGGCTTACCTTGCTTTTGAGGTTCATCTGCTTCTAGCTCTATCTCGTGACTTCTGAGGGAGCTGACAAGTTCCTCCAGAGAGATTTTATTGAGATCCTTAGCTAGCTTCAGCGCTGTGACCATTGGCCTCCACTATTTTGGCAAGCTTCTAATGATCTTCTTAACATGATCAGCAGTAGAATACCCTTTGTCCAGAACTTTGAGACCAGCAACCATAATTTGAAATCTTGAGAACATCATTTCAATTGATTCACTTTCTTCCATCTTGAATGCCTCATACTTCTGAATGAGCGCAAGAGCTTTAGTTTCTTTAACTTGAATGTTTCCTTCATGCGTCATTCTCAGAGAGTCAAACATATTCTTTGCAGTGTCTCTGTTTGATATTTTTTCATATTCAGAGTAAGAGATGGCGCTGAGAAGAATTGTTCTGGCCTTGTGATGATTTCTGAAATCACGATTTTGCCGATCAGACATTGCTTTCCTGTCAATCTTCTGACCACTTGCATCCACTGGGTGTGTGTATCCATCAGTCACCATATCCCACAGATCAACATCATGGGCCAGAAAGAAGCTTTCAATTCTGTCTTTCCAGTAATCAAAATTCTCTCCATCAAAGACTGGAGGTTTGCCACTGAATCTGTCTCTTTCTTCATTGTTGTCATTGCTGATGTTTTGATGTGGTCCTGCCATTGTGTTTTTCTAACGCTGGATCTTGTACTGACACAGTTAAGTGTTATAAGCTCAGAACCAGGCGCTCTGATTCCAATTGAAGATGTGAAAAACACAAGAAGGGGGGTTGAATTGTAAAACTTGAAATTAAATGCAGACAACACGTTATTTTTATCCTGGTTCGTTTGATCTCAAACTACTCCAGTCCACCTATCAAGGTGATTTCGCCTCTCTCCAACGAGGTCTTAATCCACTATATTCAACTGAATACACAACTGCTTTAACAACTGTTAAAGCCTTCTTGAGTCTAACCACATACCGGTTTATCTCAAGGTAATTCTCTTACAGATAAATGAATCAAAAGTGTGTTTGATGTTTTCTAGTAAAACTATATATCACAACTGTGATAATACACAATATTAAGCTTAAGAATGAACTAGACTGCTAATGCTATTGAGTAGGCATGGTTGAAAGCTTTAGCAATTTGAGTGAGATATTTTTCGTATGTGTGCGTGCGTAAAGAGTATTAGCCATTTCTTTTCTCACCGACTTGTTTAAATAGCCTAGGAAGAGATATGTTGCTGTCCATAAATCCATTTCAATGCTCATAACGATCTTTCCTTTTTGAGAAGATCTTTGTCTTGGAATAAAGCCGTTGGCAATTAATTTGTCTTGAATGCATAGTAACGTTGACACTTCAGAGTGTTCTGCTAATGATAATCAGAGTGTTCTTGGCTTTAGCTTATTGTGACGCTTCTGAGTGCTGATGACATGGTTAGGATCTTGATCAGAGTCAGAGTATGTTATGCGCAGATTCTGTTCATCAGGCTTCAGCATAGCACATGTTATTTGATCTTCTGATGCTGACTCCATCAGAGTTTCTGTAAATACACAACATAATTTTAAGTAGCATATATTTCTTATATAAATCTCATAATTTATTTAATCTTGTATTTTGTTATCATCAAAACTCTAACTGAGGGTTGTAGAATCAAACTATGTTCTAACAATGTTAATCCTCGTGAACTGTCTTCGAGGAATTTCAGATCATTGATGGTTGGATGATTTTCTTTGAAAATATGGAGGGTTGGATATTAACACAACATTAATAAAGGGTCGATGATCCTTCTTGGTACGGATCCTTGCCCCATACACAACATTGGTTTATTTCTTCCCATTAAAGGGATTTTTTACAGAGTTGGATGTAGAAGCAGATGTCATTGGAATTTTTCCACTCTTAATGCCACTTTCGACCCTTTCACCAGTTAGGATTAACTCGCTGAAACCAGATGAAGAAATCCCAATTAACAAGTTGAAAAATGGGCCAGTTAATGTTCCCATGAACATATCAACTAGTTCTCTGTCTGTTAGTGGTGGTTGGACCCTACTAGCAAGATCCCTCCATTTTTGCACGTACTCTTTAAACCCTTCATTAGTACCCATTGTCATTCCTTGAAGTTGAACTCTAGTTGGTGCCAAATCAGCATTGTATTGATATTGATGATAAAAAGCAGTGACCAGATCTTCCCATGCGTGGATGCGGGAACTCTCTAACTGGTAAAACCATTCTAACTGAGTCCCAGCCAGACTCTCTTGGAAGAAATGGACCCAGAGCTTCTTGTCAGTAGTATGTGGTTGTATCTTACAGACGTAGGACCTCATATGAAGTTTTGGGCATGAAAATCTGTCATACTTAGAAAAGACTGGTAATTTGAAATTATGGGGAATGATGACCCTAGGTACTAAGCCCAAATCATCAAAATCCAAACCAGGTACCGCTTGAATTTCAACAGCTTTCAATCTATCCTCTAACTGCTTGTATTTATCCTCAGCCGATGGATACTGTTCATCAAATTAGTCTTCATCCTTGGAAGCTTGATCATTTCCACCCCCAGCATCGGTGCTCCTTGCCTCTGCATCCTAGTTCTCGTCTTCCTCAGATGACTCTTCAACTATCTGCACCTGACGGACTGGGCCTTTAAACCATTTGCCCATGTTGATGAGGGCCTTCTTCTTAGTCTTGTTTTTGGCTGCTAGCAGCGTCATCAGCTCTTGTTGTCCCTTGGCAAGGGTCAACAAGGTCTCTTGGAACTGGGAATTTTGTAACTGCAAGTCTTTCATAGTCTTCTCGAGATCAATCTTACTGAAATAAACAGTATAAATATGAGGCAACCTGTACCGAAAACCTGCTTATGCCATGATGCATGTAATGCAAATGAAAATGTTTTCAAGGATTTAAGGAAATTTAAATTTTCTAAACAAAGAGAAAATAACAAACACGAACTTCATTAATAAAGATAGGAATTACAAATGCCTCTCGGGCTTACAATGGTGGAAGGAAAAATTGTAATATCAAGCTTCTCAATGAACTTTATTTTGATGAAGACAAACCATAATGGTAAGAATGCAAAGATATTGATCAAGCTAAAGCACAAATGGATAAAAGTATTTGATTTAAGCTCTTGGAACGAATCTTGCTATGAACTTAAGTTTTAGATGCTCAATGATCAAATGATGTGTTTAAAACTTGTCCAAACTTTTTCTCAAGTTTTATAAGCAAAAATCCCATTTTTACTTATGTGCAATCGATTTACATGTTGGTGCAATCGATTGCATGACTCATATTTTTAGCTATTTTGCTTTTGTTTCTTAGTGCAATCGATTTACACAAGAGTGCAATCGATTGCTCTCTGGTTAAAAATGCTTATGTTTTAAAGTGAAATCGATTTGCATGTTTGTGCAATCGATTGCTCACTGAAAATATTTGAATTTTTTTGCTGTTAGAATTGTGCAATCGATTTGCATCAAGGGTGCAATCAATTTCTTGTTGAACGTTTTTGAAAAATAGCAGCTTTGAACATACCTTTTCATAACACCACTTCCTGGAATCTTTTCATTTAATCTTGGTAATTGTTCATGATTAATTTATAGAAACTTATATTGTTTCAAAGGGGTGCTATGAACATATAAATACTGAAATTTCAAAATAAAAAATAAGCTCTTCCAATCAATATTTATATGAATTTTCAAATATTCAACTCAAGCCTTTTTCACTTTCATTCAAAAAGTTTTATGCATATTTCCATATCTTGTATAACAGAAAACTTTGAGCAATCTAAGTCTTGAGGTATTCTATATCATTGTTATTGGAAGAGAAGATCAAGTTATTGATAAAATCACTCAAAGTGATTATTTCTTTACAAACCCACTCAATCAAAATATTATTGTACACTTTCTTATTTTTCGGGATTGTTGAAAATAAGATTAATGGTTTTTGTACCCTTGTTTTTCTAGGATTATTAGAAATAGGTAAGGTTACCTTGAGAGGATTGTTCTCACTGTTGACATTGTGAAAATCCTAGAGGATTGTTCTTCGTCCAAGAGAATTTTTCTTGGTTTTGGTAGTTCTTGTTTAAGTTTACCAACTATAAGGAAATCTCTTTCATGTTGAAAGAGGACTGGAGTAATCTCGGGTTGTGAGGGGAACCAGGATATATCGCTTGTGTCTCTTTATTTTTCTGCACTTTACTCTTTCATAAACTCACCATAAACCAGAAAAATAATATCCATCATCACTAAAACCAGAAAAATTTGAAAGTACCTAATTAACCCCCCCCCCCCCCCCCTCTTAGGCGCACTTCGTACTTACAATTGGTATCAGAGCAGGTTATAGGTAATATGTTCCTAGAGATCCAGAATGGCTTCCGCAAATCAAAATCCTATTTTCAGAGATGGTGGTAGTAACAAAAAGCCTCCTTTGTTCTGTCGTGAATATTTTGACTTCTGGAAAATACGCATGAAGGCACATTTAGAAGCACAAGGAGAAGAAATATGGGATGCCGTCGAAAATGGTCCATTTATTCCTATAACGGTTATCAATGGTGCTAGTTTATCAAAGCCTAAAACTGCATGGGATGAAGATGATAAGAAAAATGTCCTCTATGATAAAAAGGAAATCAATATTCTTCAAGGTGCACTTAGCATGAATGATTTCTTTCGTGTCTCAGCATGAAAAACGACAAAAGAAATATGGGATACCTTGGTACAAACTCATGAAGGAACCGTTGAAGTTAAACGATCAAGATTAAATACTTTAAGTCAAGAATACGAGTTATTTCGAATGAAGCTCGGAGAATCCATCCTTGACTTGCAGAAAAGATTCGTGCACTTGACAAATCATCTAAGTGCTCTTGGTAAGACTTTAACTAATGATGAACTAAATACGAAAGTGCTTAGATCTTTAACTAGGGAATGGCAACCAAAAGTAACGGCAATTTCTGAAAAGAAAAGTCTTTCTACAATGATGTCCGTATCATTGTTTGGAAAACTTCAAGAATATGAAACGAAACTCGGAAGAATTGAAAAGCATGAAAATTAAGAGAAGAAATCCAAGAATATTGCTTTAAAGATTGATTCCAAGGAAGTTGAAAAGGAAAACAATCCGAAAGAAGATGAAAATTTCATGCTTCTTGTTAAAAGACTTGGTAAGTTCTTTGGTAGAAATGACAAATCTTTTTCTCATGGAAAAAGAAAGAAACAATTCAAGAAAAAGTAAGCTTTCACATCAACACAAGAAGTCACATGTTATGAATGCGGTAAGCAAGGTCATATAAAGTCAGATTGTTTGAAACTCTTAAAGAAAGGTGGCTACAAAGGCAAAAAGGAATTTAAGAACAAAAATACATATGTTTCATGGGAGGATAATGAGATAAGTTCTTCGTCCGATTCCGATAGTGATGAAAGTGCAAATCTAGCATTGATGGCCTCACACCATTCCGATAGTGAAAATGACGAGGTTAGTAATTAATTTTCTCTTTTTGATAATGATGCACAAGGTGCTATAGATGAACTATTAAATGAATTCAAAAATATGTACAAAACTATTCATCTCAGAAGAAACAAATTTCATCTTTAGAAGAAAAATGTGAATCTATGGAAAAAGATCTCAAAGATGAAAAATAAAAATTTAGTGACCAAAAGCAGAATTTTGTATGCAAAAATTATGAATCACTCTCTTTCCAAATTGTCCAATTAAAAAGAGTTATTGAGAGATATGAAAAATGTCAAATTGGATTGGAAGGTGTTCTTAGACAACAGAGATATTCCAATGATAAAAGTGGACTTGGATATTTAAAATTTTCAAAACCAAGTTCTAATAAAACTATATTTGTTAAGCCTAGTGATCAATCATCCAAATAGAAAGTGAACAAACCTAAAGTGGTTCATCATTATCTTAAAAAGAAAAAATTTCCTCATAAGAAATCTTATCCTTCTAGGTATAGAAGTAACTTTGAACCTACTTGTTTTTATTGTGGTATTAAATTCCACACACCTAATGCTTGCTATGTTAGAAACTTTAGTGTGGCAAGTGGGCATTATGTGTGGGTAAAGAAAGGTACTAATTATGAAGGACCCAAAGCAACTTGGGTACCTAACAAAACTTAATTTTTTTTGTAGGTATGCTTGAAGACAACATGCAATCTATGGTATCTTGATAGTCGTTGTTTAAAGCATATGACGGGAGACATAAACCAATTTTCAAATCTGGTGCTAAAGGCCAAGGGTTTTGTCACTTATGGAGACAACAATAAGGGAAAAATTCTTGGCAAAGGCAATGTTGGTGCTCCACCTTTCACATCCATTGAAGATGTTCTTTGTGTTGAAGGACTAAAGCACAATCTTCATAATATTAGCCAACTTTGTGACAAAGGCTTCAAGATCAAGTTCACCAAAGATGAATGTTTGATAGAAGAAGAAGTCACACATGAGGTTATACTTAAAAGTAATAGAATTAATAATATATTTATGATTTCCCTTGATGATCCACCTTTGAAGGTAAAATGTCTCATGGCGAATAATAATGATTCATGTCTTTGGCACAAAAGAATTGTTCATATTCACATGGAACACTTGAATAAATTAATCAAGCATGATCTTGTCATTGGGTTGCCTAAGAGAAATTTTGTCAAAGATAGACTTTGTGATGCATGTCAAAAAGGGAAACAAACAAAATCAACTTTCAAATCTAAGAATGTGGTGTCTACTATAAGGCTACTACAATTGTTGCATATGGACTTATTTGGTCCATCAAGAACAAGAAGTTTTGGAGGTAATGTATTTGCCTTGGTTATTGTTGATGATTTCTCTAGATATACTTGGACATTCTTTTTAGTGCAGAAAAGTGATGCATTCAAGGCTTTTAAGAAGTATGCTAAGAAAATTCAAAATGAGAAGTCTTTAACATTTTCCTCCATAAGAAGTGATCATGGTGGGGAATTTCAAAATGCTCTCTGTGAAGAATTTTCAGCAATAATGCAAGGAGAATTTGAGATGTCCATGATGGGTAAAATGAATTATTTTCTTGGACTTCAAACCAAGAAATTAAAGGATGGCATCTTCATCAACCAATCCAAGTATCGCAAGGAATTGTTGAAAAGATTTGACATGGATAATTGTAAAGCTATGACTACTCCAATGGGTTCCGGTACATATGTTGATCAAGATAAATTGGGTGTCTCTATTGATATTACAAAATATCAAGGTATGATTGGATTTTTATTGTATTTGACGGCAAGCCTTCCTGACATAATGTTTAGTGTGTGTCTCTGTGCTCGCTTTCAAGCAAATCCAAAGGAATTACATCTCATGGTGGTAAAAGGGATCATGAAGTATCTCAAAGGAACAACAAATGTTGGATTATGGTATCCTAAAGGTATTGTTTACAATTTAGTTGGTTATTCTGACGCGGATTATACAAGTTGTAAAACTGATAGAAAAAGCACAAGTGGTACTTGTCACATCCTTGGAAATGTATTAGTATCATTGGCTTGCAAGAAATAAGCATGCATTGCTCTTAGCACGGACGAAGCAGAATATATTGAAGCGGGTAGTAGTTGTGCACAAATATTATGGCTCAAGCAACAACTTTGTGACTACATACTCGATCTAGGATGCATTCCTCTACGGTGCAACAATAAAAGTGCGATAAATATTACAAAGAATCTGGTCATGCACTCAAGAACCAAACACATCGACATACAACATAATTTTCTTTATGATCATGTAATTCAAGGAGATGTCGAAGTCACATTTGTAGATACTCATAATCAACTTGCAGATATCTTCACAAAACCTTTGGCAAGAGAACCGTTTTACAAAATTCGACGAGAACTTGGTATTTTGGATAAACATGACGTCTAAGGTGAATTCTATCCTTTCTTAAATCTTTCAAAGTGATATTCATGTTTATATGTGAAAAATTCATGTCTATATGTTGCCTTAAGATGTTATGTATATTAAGATTTGTTTAAATTCAAGAAAAATGTGTTTTTGGTCATTTTTGGTTGATGCAATCGATTGCACCATTGTGTAAATCGATTGCTCACTGTATGTTTTTATTCTCTGACCATTCTGTTTCAGTGCAAATCAATTTCACCATAGTGAAAATGATTGCATGTTGTTTGTTTCAGTTTTCTATTGTTTCTATGTTTTGTTATATTTGATGAATATTATGGTTAAGCTTTCAAAATTATTATATGTATTTTGTCCATTTTTTATGCATCTTTCCCTTCTTTTTGATAATGTCAAAGGGAGAGAAGGATGTTGCACTTTATGCTTGTGTATTTCCTTGTCTTAAACTTTTAAGGTACAAAGAATCCTTCAAGATGAGAAAATCCAAATGATTACAAAGCTTCTCATACAAAGGGGGAGTTATGCATCTTAGGGGAGAAGTCTTTTTCCGGAAATAACAAAGCTTCAAGAAAGATTGTTTGTCATCATCAAAAAGGGGGAGAATGTAATATCAAGCTTCTCAATGAAATTTAGTTTGATGAAGACAAACCATAATGGAAATAAGGCAAAGATATTGGTCAAGCTAAAGCACAAATGGATAAAATTCTTTGATTCAAGTTCTTGGCAAATTTCACAAGGTATAATAACAAATCTTTCTATGAACTTAAGTATTAGATGCTCAATGATCAAAAGAAGTGTTTAAAACTTGTCCAAACTTTTTCTCAAGTTTTCTAAGCAAAAAAAAAACCATTTTTTACTTCTGTGCAATTGATTTACATGTTGGTGCAATCGATTGCATGACTCACATTTTCAGTTGTTTTGCTTATGTTTCTTAGTGTAATCGATTTACACAAGAGTTCAATCAATTGCTCTCTGGTTAAAAATGCTTATGTTTTAAAGTGCAATCGATTTGCATGTTTGTGCAATCGATTGCTCACTGAAAATATTTGAATTTTCTGGCTGTTAGAACCCGTGCAATCGATTTTCATCAAGAGTGCAATCGATTGCATGCTAAACATTTTTGAAAAATAGCAGCTTTGAACATACCTTTTCATAACACCACTTTATGGAATCTTTTCATTTAATCTTGGCAATTGTTCATGATTAATTTACAGAAACTTATGTTGTTTCAAAGGGTTGCTATGAACATATAAATACTGAAATTTCAAAATAAAAAATAAGCTTTTCCAATCAATATTTTTCTGAATTTTCAAATATTCAACTCAAGCCTTTTTCACTTTCATTCAAAAAGTTTTCTGCATATTTTCATATCTTGTATAACAGAAAACTTTGAGCAATCTAAGTCTTGAGTCATTGTATATCAATGTTATTGGAAGAGAAGATCAAGTTATTGATAAAATCACTCAAAGTGATTATTGCTCTAAAAACTCACTTAGTCAAAATATTGTTGTACACTTTCTTATTTTTCAGGATTGTTGAAAATAAGATTAGTGATTATTGTACTCTTGTTTTTCCAGGATTGTTGGAAACAAGTAAGGTTACCTTGAGACGATTGTTCTTACTGTTGACATAGTGAAAATCCAAGAGGATTGTTCTTGGTCCAAGAGGATTGTTCTTGGTTTTGGTAGTTCTTGTTTAAGTTTGCCAACTATAAGGAAATCTCTTTCATGTTAAAAGGGGACTGGAGTACTCTCAGGCTGTGAGGAGAACCAGGATATCTCGCTTGTGTCTCTTTATTTTTCTGCACTTTACTCTTTCATAAACTCACCACAAACCATAAAAATAATATCCATCATCACTAAAACCAGAAAAATTTTAAAGTACCTAATTCACCCCCCCCCCCTCTTAGGCGCACTTCGTACTTACAAAAATAACACAAAATAAACTCCTAAAACAAAAAATAATAAGGCCTCGCATGAGCGCATCCTCTTTGGTGCAACGTAGGCGTTTAAAGTTTGCTCTTCATGAAGTTGTCTCGTAAGCTCCAAAACCTTCTTCTCGCTTGCGTAGAACAGGGTTTCAAAGGTGTCTCAATCTAATTTGAGTTGAATCCATGATCTTTGCAATTCCTCGAGAGTTGGCATTTTAGGATGAAGAAGAATTTAAGGGGTGCCTCGCTCAGCAACGGGCTCCATAATCACATGTAGGATGGCGGGGTAAGGCATCACAAAACTTTGAGCACGAGTTTGTACACACTTAAGGTAAGGCTCAAGGGGGATGGAATTTTTATGCCACAATGTCTCACTATCGACTTTGTTTACAATTCTCCAAGCTCATATGAACCTTTAGCGATAACCTTTGTCGTCACCCTCGTAGTCGAATATAAAACCTTGGATGAGCGCATCATGGGGACCATCTATTCGTGCATACCCAAACCGCCGTAATGCAAGAGAAGGGTTATATGTGATACCTCCACTAATACCTAAGAGTGGGGAATTAGGGAATTCCCCACAATGATCAATGATGGTAATATCCTCCAAAGGTCAAGAAAACAATGGATATTTGAGTGCGAGAGTGACATAATCCTTTGAGACCATGTCAAGCCTTGCTCATTATTTAACATTGATCGAGGTAGGTGCAAGATAAACGACGTAGAAAGTAACAAAATGAAACACAAAAGAGTACCCGTTTTCTTCATGGTGCGAGTGTGGAAACAATGTTGAATGTCAACCAAGCAAGGTAGGTACGGGATTACGAGAGAGAAAAACCTTGATGATATTCACATTTATAAGTTGGTCCGGATTGGGAAATAGAACCAACCCATAGATTAGAAGGGCCAAGACATCCTCAAAAGCTTGAAAATTCATATCTTCCCAGAACAAATGAGCCTTCTCCAACAAAAAATTGGCTAAGAAACCCTTAACTCCACTTCTTGATTCCGAATTTGTCACAATGTCAGATCTTTTCAAATGCAAGGCTTTGGCAATAACTTAAGGCTTTGGAGTCTCCTCTAAACCTGTGAATGGTATTTGATCAAGCACATGCACTCCTAAAAATTGAGAGAATTCTTCTAATGTAGGCACCAACTGGTAGTCGGGAAAGGTGAAGTAATGATGCATAGGATCAAAGAATTGGAAAAGTAGACACATCATTTCTTCTTGGAAGTTTGAGTTAGCCAAGTTGAGAAGTCGACCATCTTTATTGGTGAAGGAAGAATCTCCAGGCATTCTTGATGCTAACTCTTGAAGTTGAGGATGCATTTTCACGAAGTTAACTCGGATGGTGTTACTACGAGTGGAAGTCATGACCTACAAAACAGAACAAAGATAAATTCCTAAATCCTTGAAATTGTTAGTGAGAATGCTTATGATGTTATTATGTTTATGATGTCATGAATAATAATCACAAACAAAGATAACAAAGACCTTAGGTTTAGGCTTGCATGGGTTTCATAGGTAAGTACCCTCTTGAAGTTTAGTTGGTTCAACCTGTCCTACAAAGTAATTGGGTTCTAGGGAATCTCAATACCATTGATATTTATTCATTGGGCATAGTTTTAGCATAATCAATCTTTTCTTGCGGCCAAAATATCCCAAAATTCCAATTTCAATGAGCGTAGTATCGAGTATCAACCAATCTTCAGCTTTTCACCAAAGTCGGTTATCTCACTACTTCCTAATGGCCAAGTTATTTAATTAAAAGTTCTACGGTCAGTTAGTGCTTCATGACACCCTCAGTAGCCCCGTATTCTCCTTGATTCAACACAAGGGATACCAGTACCAAAAAATGCATCACACTAACATAGCCATTGCTTCAACCATATCGGTCTATGTCGTACAGTTTCCACAATCTATTGTTACTTACCTAATGATGTTCCTAGATCCGGCTAGAGGATCAAAGCAAACCCAAACAAGGACTCATAAATGTAAAGCAAACAAATCAACCAATGAAAGCATTTAAAGATTATCTAGCTCTAAAGTAACCCCACATTTAAGTATAAATCCCCAGCAGAGTCGCCAGTTATGTAATACGGTGGGAGAACTGGCTTGGGTGTTTTGCGTTTTATCGCAATTGTTGCAGATCGCAACAGTCTCCACCGAATTTTCTTTTATCCAAAAAAGGAAAGTGTGAAATGAACGAGAAATACATTTTGAGATATTTTCTTGAGTTCAGGGGGTAGGTTATGAAAAGGGAAGGTCTTAGCACCCTTTTCATCCGTAGTTATCTATGGACTCTTAGTTGCTAGCTCACTTTGAAAATGCTTTGTTTGAAATGTGTTTGTGATGGTTTTTGAAATTATTTTTTAAAGTTCCTTCGTTTCGGAAAACTTTGTAATGATTCTCGTCTCTATAAGAATGCATACAAAGTGTTGACTTTTGAAAATACTTCATGTTTGAAAGTGTTTGTGTATTTTTGAAAGATGTTTTGAAGACTGATTGTGAGCAAGGAACTATCAATGTTCTACCTACTCAAAAAGTCTTAGTTCTTTTCCTCCTCCTTTAGATATTTCTATCTTACCATTGATTGATAAGAATCCCTATCATTAGATGTGAAGGGATGGGCGTGGGTCATCGTATAGTCATAAAATGCAATGTTGTGAGATACCTTAGCATTTTTCTTAAGGGTCTAAGATCATTATGAAGGGAACATTCGAAGCGTCATCGAAGGACTATGATCTTGTATTTTGATTGTTTTTGCTAAGGTGTCTCACATGCATAACATGCCCATTTTCTGAAGGCAACAAGTGGAGTTAACCATAGAGGTGCAAGTGTGCAAGTGTCTATTTTTCATGCATTGTTGTTCTTGAATTAGGGTTGTCTAAGTATTGACTTTATTATCTTTCCATACAAACCCTAATTACTAGCATTTATATAAAAGCGATAAATTCCGGAAAATAAATGTCCTACGCTATTACATCATTTGGGGATGGGGTATACAAATTTACAAATGGGGGTTGGAAAGCAATAAAGGTCCTAATTATCTATTACAACCATATAATATTGAATGAATAAATAATGTACAAAAATGAATAAATAAAAGAAAATTGTTTTTTTTCAAAAAATTTTATGTATTGACACATACACTTATGTATTGATACGAAAATTTTATGTATTGACGCATTTCATTATGTATTGATATGAAATTTTTTTATGTATTGACACATGCCATTGTGTATTGATACGAAAACTTCTTTGGTGTTGGAAAATGAAAATAACTCAGTATGAGTCGACGCATGCACTTATGTATCGACTCATATTTCTTCTTGTTTCTGGAAATTAAAAATAGCTCAGTATGAGTCGACGCATGCACTTATGTATCGACTCATATCCCTTCCTATTTCTGAAAAATGAAAATCAACTCAGTATGAGTTGACACATTCGCATTTTGTATCGACTCATGCAACATTTAGTATCGATACATAATGATATGCATCTACTCATAACCCGTTTTGCACATGATATGTGTCGACTCATAGTGTTTCGTATCGACTCATACTGCTATTTTTTACTTCTATCACTATTCTGCTACATGCAAAAGTCAGTTCTCAACACATGGTTAGTAAAAATGAAAAGCAAGAATATGGTTAGCTTCAAGGGAATGATATCTACATTTTATCTTCGCAAATGAACCATTAATGATGCTTTGTATGAAGAGTTCAAAGTCAAGAAAACTTACCTTGAAATTGAAATTTGTGTTTTGACTTAGAGTTGGAGAAACCAAGTTGCAGGTGGCTGTTTTTTGGTAAATGGTGATGGTGATATATCAGAAGCTATTCTTGTCTTTGAACAACTTCTATATGAGGTATATGAAGTATATGAATGGTTTATTTAGACATAACTTGCAAGGTGTGAGAGGTTCAAAGATTTGGACTTCAAAGCTCAAGAGTGGGGGTTTTGTGGACAACTATAGTTTTTTGAGAGTATGAGATTTTGAGGGCTTGTCTATAGAACAAAACTTCTGAACTTTATCTTGCAAAATGGCCTCTCTATTTATAGAGAAGGTTTAATACTTGAAACAACTCAGATTTTTTAAATCACATGTTATGGCTATCTTGCTTGTTTTTGAAGCAAGCATGAAGAACATATGTCCAATGTTTGTACCAAGCTATATAAAGTGGTTGATCACTTTAAACATGTTTGTTCTGACTTGTAGGAGTGGGGTGTGAATATAACAACAAGTTAGAGGCTCAAGAAATTGACTTTGTGATTAAAGTGAACTTTTCAAGAATGGATATGTTACTTTCTTCCAAAAATGGAATGATCAAGTTGACAAAGGCTCAAACACTTGGATCATAGTTTAATCAGTTGTGTAAACATTTAATTAAGGAGTGATATACAAGTTTGAGGCCTGCAAAGTGAAGATTATTCAGCATGGCTATGGATTTGGTTCTTGTTCATCATAAAATCTGCCTTGTAATTCAAGAATGACACCCTAACTTCATGGCTTTGATTTTCTTAGCTCAAGTATGATTTCAATGAGTTATTTGACATTTTGGAAAGCTTGTAACATCCTATACAACATTCATGTTTTCTATTTTTGAATAATCCAATTGGAATTTGATGAAAATTGGGCAAGAAGTTGGGATAGAAACTTGACAAAATATGCTGAATATTTCTCTAAGTGTTTATACGAAAATGCCATGACTTCATGAATTTATAACTCAAAATCCAAGCACTTCTAGGACTTGATCAGCAAAGAAAAGTTATATATATCATCAAGATCTAAAACTTTCATGTTGAAAGTATTCTTTGAATCATCTTTCATCTTGGTGAAAGAATGGCATGAAGTAATGAAATTATCATGTATAAAAAACACTTAGAAAAATTTCGAAGTCTTGAAAAGCATGACTTTTCACATTGACTTTTGAATTTCTTGATTCCTTGATGATCAATCTTGATATTCTTGAATGTCTTGATGAATTTTGATCTTTGAAACTCAAATTTTGTCAAAAGTCAAAGTTTAACTTTTCGGTGTACAGTTCACTTTTTCATCAATTGACCAAATATCATATGTCAATCCAATGATCTTGAGAAATGAATTGATATATGCAATTAGGTAAAAATGATGCATTTGAATATTTGGGACCATGTTTCAAACTATTAGGTCATGTATTAGGTCAAAAGTCAATGATCAGTCGTTCTTAGTCAAAACCCTAGTTTGCAGCCTCAGTGTTTTGGAGGTGATTTTGTCTGATCAATTCCTTGACAATCCTTGAGCATTGGAGGACCTTTGTGAAATGTATTGAGAAAAGAGAGGGAAAATTTTTGGGTACAACACTCGAAGTACGAGATTAAGTTTATCACATGCTCTTTATAAGGAATGAGATTTGGGTGCTTCGTATCCATTCTCCCTTGATCTGACTGATCACCAGAGGTGAGTCCCCATATACACTCAGGAACTTGATCCTCATGTCAATAGCAACTTTAATACCCATGATGCATGCTTCGTATTCGGCCATTTTGTTGGTACAATCAAAGCATAATCTGACAGTGAAAGGTGTATGACAACCCTGCGGAGAGATAATTACAACACCAATTTTGTTGCCAAGTGCGTTGGAAGTTCCGTCGAAAACCATAGTCCAATGGGATCCTAGATCAGGTCCTTCATATGGTCCAGGTTCTTCACAATCTGTAACTAGCATAATGTTCTCATCCGGGAATTCGAAATTCATAGACTGATGGTCGTCTACGACTTGATGTGCCAAATGATCTGCTAGTACACTTCCCTTGATTGCCTTTTAAGTGGTGTACTGAATGTCGTATTCTGTCAAGACCCTTTGCCATCAGGCTATTCTTCCAGAGAGGGATAGCTTCTCGAATATGTACTTGATGAGATCCATTTTAGAAATCAATAGAGTAGTATGAGTCTACATATACTGTCTTAGTCGGCGAGCAGCCCATGCCAAAGTGCAACAAGTTTTCTTGAGCGGTGAATATCTTGTTTAACAGTCGGTAAACTTTTTGTTAAGGTAGTATATTGCATGTTCTTTTTTACTAGACTCGTCATGCTGCCCCAGTACACACCCCATTGAGTTCTCTAGCATTGTTAGGTACATGATTAGAGGTCTTCCTTCAACTAGTGGCATCAGAATCAGAGGTTCTTGTAGATACTCCTTAATTTTATGAAAGGCTATTTGGAAGTCGTTGTTCTACTTTATTACTTGATCTTTCTTCAGCAACTTAAAGATTGGCTCATAAGTAGCAGTCAAATGAGAAATGAATCAGGCAATGTAATTCAGTCGTCCTAAGAAACCTCTTACTTCCTTCTCAGTACAAGGAGCCGAAGTTTCTTGAATGGATTTGACCTTGGAGGTATCAACTTCAATACCTTTACTGCTGACGACGAAATCTAGGAGTTTACCAGATCTCACCCCAAAGGTGCACTTGTTCGGATTTAACCTTAGCTTGTACTTCCTTAGTCTTTCAAACAGCTTATGCAGATGATCAAGATGCTCTTCTTCAGTCTGTGATCTGGCTATCATGTCGTCGATGTAGACCTCTATCTCGTGATGAATCATGTCATGGAATAAAGCTACTATGGCATGCTGATAAGTTACACCGACGTTCTTCAACTCAAAAGGAATAACCTTGTAGCAGAAAGTGCCCTACTGTGTGACAAAGGTAGTTTTCTCCATATCTTCTGGTGCCATCTTGATCTGATTATACCCATAGAAACCTTCCATGAACGAGGATACCTTGTGTTGAGCAGTTTTATCGATCAAAACATCAATATGTAGAAGTGGGAAGTCATCTTTGGGGCTCGCCCTGTTCAAATCCTTATAGTCTACACACATACGCACTTCTTCGTCTTTCTTTGGTACCGGAACAACATTAGCAATCCACTGAGGATATAATGTCACTTCTAAGAAGCCTGTGTTGAATTGTTTCATAACCTCAACTTTGATCTTCTCTGACATATCATAACGCATGCGACAAACCTTCTACTTAATCGAAGAACAACCCTCTTCCATTGGCATACGGTGGACCACAATATTAGTATCGAGCCCTGTCATGTCTTCGTATGATAAAGCAAAGATCTCAACATAGTCATGCAACATCTGAATTGTCCAATTCTTGAAACTACTCTCTAAATTGGCGCCTATCTTGACTTCTTTCCGGTCTGTCTCAGTGCCCAAGTTTATGACTTCGACTGGTTCTTCATGTGGTTGGATAGCCTTTTCACTTGTATTAATATCCTAGAAAGTTCTTCAAGCATTTCACAATCTTCCTCACTGTAATACGGTGGGATAATTGAATTGAAGATTTTGCGTTTTATCATAAATGTTGCGGTTAGCAAGAGTTTCCACCGACTTTTCTTTTATCCAAAAAGAAAGGTGAAAAAGCACAGAAAAGACCTTTGAGATTATTTCTTGAGTTCGGGGGGTAAATTATGAAAAGGGAAGTTATTAGCACCCTTTCCATCCATGGTTTTCCATGGGCTCTTACTTACTTGCTAGATCACTTGCTTTTTGTTTTGAAATTGTGCTTTGTGTGGGTTTTGAAAGTATTTTGTAAAGAGGCCGTTGTTTAGGAAATCTTTGTAATGATTCTCGTTCGTAAGAATGTATACAAAGATGTTGATCTTTTGAAAAAAAATTCAAGTTTTGTAAGAGGTTTTGAAAGTGCAGGTGTTTGTTTTGAAAATATCAAGGATGTTTTGAAATTGAGAAAGTAATTAGGAGCATTCTACCTACTCAAAAGTCTTTCATGTTCATTTCCTTTTCCTTTGACATTGTTATCTTACCATTGATTTGGTAAGTAACCCTATCTTTGGATGTAAACGGGACGAGCGTGGGTCATCGTATAATCATGATTAGCAATGTTGAAAGGTATCTTAGCATTCTCTTTTAGGGACTAAGATCATTTGAAAGGCAACATGGATAGCGTCATCGAGGGACTATGATCTTGTATTTTTCTTTGTTTTTGTTAAGATACCTCACATGTATAATATGGCCATTTTGTAAAGGCAACCAAGTGGATTTACCATAGGGGAGTGCTTGTGTGCAAGTGTATTATTTTTCATGCTTGATTTTGTCTTTGATTAGGTTTTTCTATTTGATTGGTTTTAGTATTTCCATACAAACCCTAATTACTAGCAATTGTATATAAAGCAATAAATTGCAGAATTTAAAATTTATTACGCTATTACAATACTTGTGGGAGGGGGGTGTACAAATTATAAATGGGGATTGCAAGAAAATAAACCTAAATAATCTATTACAACCATATTGAATTTATAAAAGAATTGAAATAAATAATGTACATAATGAATAAATATACAAGAATGCAAATGTGAAGAAAATGGATATTTTTGTTTGGATTTTTTAGGAAAAGGGAATTTGTTTTAAACTAATTAATTAAAATAAAATAATTAATTAAAACCTAAATTTATTAAGAAAATATTTTAAATAAAACCCTAAATATATTAATTGATTAAAAAGAAATTAAGTTTAAGAAAAGTACTTTTTTGTATTTTTGTCTTGAAAATAATTTATAGTATTATAAAATATTTTTGGCCTTTTTTATATTAAAAAAATATATTTTAATTGGTGTAAAAGAAAAAAGAACAAATAAAAAAAACTAGTTTCATTTTAAATTTACAAAATAATTAGTCAAAATAAAATAAAGTGTAATTAAATAAAATAATTTTTGTGTGAAAAAATAAACAAACTTTATCAAAATATTAATCTAATATTTTTAAATTTTTAATGATTTTTTTAGTATTAGAAAAATAATTAAGGAAATAAATAAAATGAAAATAAGAAAAGAAAAGAAAAATTGGCCCATGGGTGTTGATAGCCTGCAAGGGGGGTTAGAGATAAAAAAAACAAAGAGGCCCAAAGGAGACCCAGCGCTGCCAAAAAAGGAAGTCAGAATGCAAAACAATGTAAAAAAAATCAAAAGGGTACCACTGGGGTTCGAACCCAGGTCCCTCTAGTTACAGGCGCGCTCTTCTACCACTCGGGTGGCTATACATCCGTTTATATAAATTAAACAATAAATACATATTGTAAACACGTTCCTGAGCCCAACTACATCTTCAACCTCACGCCTAGCCAGAAGCTTTGTATCTCGTTCAAATCTCAACAAAAATAAAAACTGTAAACATGAAACTTGTAGCAAATTTCCTCACGATTTCAGAAATGCAAAGCAAAATAATTATAGATCAAAGATAAGCATGAATTTTAATGGCCCTAATCTGAACCCTAAAAATCTCATAAATTTCAATCTTAAAATTCTCTAAGCTCAAGCAAAATTAATTAAAACTATGAACATGGTTAGCTTTAGGGCAATGATATCTACATGTATCATTCACAAATAAATCATTGATGATGCATGTATGAAAAGTTCCAAAGTTAGAAAACTTACCTTGCAGTAGGATATCGGGTTTGGAGTTTGAGAGGCTTTCAGTGAGTTCCAATGATTGGGTTAGCTTCCTCAAGTTCCCAGGAAGCTAATGGGATGCTTAGCTTGAGCTGAAAGTGTCTGAGGAGTTCTGGAGAAGTCCAAGTGTAAAGCTCTATTTTTGAAAATGGTGGATGATGATGGAGGTGTTATAGTGGTGATGCAGGTGTTGGGATTGTTTGTGTATGTTGTTTAGAAGCTTTTGATAGTAAAAGGCCAAGAAACGCATGAGTAGATTTGAAGATTGGCTTCAAAACTCATAAATGACAAGTTTTGAAGTGTTTTTGGTGATTCTGTGTTCTAGGTGTTTTCAGGGCTTAAGCATGTGTGTGTTTTGTGGCCAATGGCTTGTGTATGTATAAGAAAAAGGGTTGGAGTAGTTTTGAAAGTCAGAAGTACAAGTTACAAGCTATTTGCTAGATTACTTGATTTTCAAGAAAAGTGGGAAACCAAGTTTCAATGTGAAGTACAAGCATGGGCTGGATGAATTTAAGTGTCTAAACCATTTCTCTTGTATTATGAGACATGTATGATCAAAAGAGAACAAGTGCAAGGCTCAAGAACAAGTTTTGTACAAAAAGTCACGTTATCAAAATGGCAATGTGCACTTTCTTCCCAAAATGGATATAAAGCATGGCCTTGCATTGAATGCTTGAAATGAGACCTCTAATAGCTGTGCAAGAAATTAATTATGGAGTTCCTAACAATTTTGAGGCCTACAAAGTAGAGGTTATGCAGCACGACTTTGAATTTTGAATTTGTTCATCACAAAATGACTTGTAAATCAAGTGATAAAACCCTAACTTCATCTCTTTGATTCTCCCAACTCAAAAATGATCTCAAGGAGTTATTGGACATTTTGGAAAGTGTTTTATATGCTCTACAACCCATATTTGAGTTACTTTTTAATATTACCCTTGGAACTATATGAAAAAGTTCCATCAAGTTGGGTCAAAATCCTGACCAAATTAGGGCAAAATTTCACTAAGTGTTTTGTTTCATGACCATGTATTCTTAAAATTATAACTTGAGATCCAAGAACTTTTGGAAGGAGTTGTGTAAATAAAAGTTTTAGATTTCATGGAGATCTACAACTTTTATGTTGTAAGTTTCTTTTGAATCCTCTTGCATCATGGTGAAAATTTTGCTCAAAGTTGTGAAAAAATAAGAAATTTCCAACACTTAGAAAAATTTCTAAGTTTAGAAATTTTAACTTTTCAAAGTGAAATCTTGAATTTTTGATTTATTGATGAATAAGTTTCATAATTTTACATGCTTTGATGAATTATGATCTTTGGCTTTTGATTTTGACCAAAAAGTCAATGTTTGACATTTCAATATACAGTTGACTTTTGATCAATTGACTGAAAATTCATTTGTCAATCCATTGGACTTGAGAAATGATTTGTGCTATGTAATTAGGTTAAAATTATGAAATTGAACTCTTGATATCATTCCTTAACCCAATTTATCATTTGCTAGGTCAAAAATCAGAAATTGCCCTTTCTCAATCAAAACCCTAATTTTGACCATTTTGCCCTTTTGAAGATTTGATCAAATTTCTTGAGTAATTATGGTCCAAACTTGATCAAATGATACATATGATTTTAAAATGTATATATGGATAAAAAATTATGAAGTTTGACTATAAATTGGCCATAGTTGACTTTTTCCCCAATATAGTTGATTTTTAGGTCAACTGCTCAATTGACTAAGCAAAAGTGTGATCCAAGGCTTGAAACTTGACATGAGTGATCTTGGGGTCCATAATGATCCATGAAATTCATATGAAGCATTTAAATTTCAAATATCCTTGTGCAATCTCAAACCCTAATTTTGGTCATCAATGCTTAAGGAGGTGTCTTTAGCTGCTCAACCCTAGTGCAGTCTTGAGCCAAAGGAGATCTTGTGAGAAAATTCTTGATAAATGAGAGGGAAACTTTTGGGGTACAACAGCTGCCCCTGTTCAATCTTCTTAAACCTGAAGAGTTAGATGGGCGAGTTTTTTGCCATTCGTGACTCGAAGGTGGAAGATGATTTGACACTAGAGTGCCCAGAAATTTGCACTCGGTGATGTGATCATTGATGGTAGGGGGAATGGGCTTAAAGATGCCATCCAGAAATGATTGTTGAACCGTATCTGTAAGTTGAAATCGAATGAGTATCATAATGGCGTCCGTGATTAGAGCGTATCTGAACTGTATTTGAAGGTTGAATTTTGAGTGAGTATCAGAATGGCATCCGTATCTGGAGCATATCTAAATTGTATCTGAAGGTTCAATTTTGAATGAATATCAGAATGACATACGTATCTGGAGTGTATCTGAACTGTATCTGAGAGTTGAATCGGAATGAGTATCAAAATAGCATCTATGTCTGGAGCGTATCTAAAAGCTTGAATCTGAATGAGTATTAGGATAACATTCGTATCTGGAGCGTACCTGAACTGTATCTGAAGGCTGAATCTGAATGAGTATCAGAATGGCATCCGTGTCTGGAGTGTATCTGAACTGTATCTGAAAGTTGAATCTGAATGAGTATCAGGATGGCATCCGTATCTGGAGCATATTTGAACAGTATTTGAAGGC
This sequence comes from Vicia faba, assembly GCA_948472305.1. Lineage (NCBI taxonomy): Eukaryota > Viridiplantae > Streptophyta > Magnoliopsida > Fabales > Fabaceae > Vicia > Vicia faba. Next base: position 1,550,432,699 of record OX451738.1, on the reverse strand, counting down.
TGAATCTGAATGAGTATCAGAATGGCATCCGTGTCTGGAGCGTATCTGAACTGTATCTAAAAATATTTTGAACATTGTTAATGGTAGTTGTGATGCGGTGGGAGAACTGACTTGAGGTTTTGCGTTTGTGTTCGCAAATGTTTCGGTTTAGCAAGAGTCGCCACCGACTTTTTATTTATCCAAAGGAAAGGTCAAAAAGCACAGGAAATACCTTTGAGATGTTTTCTTGGGTTCGGGGGTAGATTATGAAAAGGGAAGGTGCTAGCACCCTTTTCATCCATGGTTTTCCATGGGCTCTTAGTTACTTGTTTTAGATCACTTGCTTTTGCTTTTCAATTGTTTGAAATGGTGCTTTGTGTGTGGTTTTGAAAGTATTTTGAAAAGAGGCCATCGTTGTGGCAACCTTTGTAATGATTCTTGTTTGAATGTATACAAAGGTGTTTTGTCTTTTGAAAAATGTTTCAATGTTTGAAAGTTTTGTTTTAGGAAATGTTTTGGAATTGTGTGTTTTGAAATTAGCAAGGATGTTTGCAAGTTTTGATCAAGTAACTAAGAGTTGTCTACCCTATCTACTCAAAGATATTTTCTACAAATTTTAAACCCTTTCACATTATTATTTTACCATTGCATTTGGTAAACAAACTTGTGTTTGGATGTTAAACGGGACAGGCGCGGGTCATCGTATTGACCAAGATAGCAATTGTGTTAAGTATCTTTAGCAAATTTTTTGAGGGACTAGATCATTTTGTTTAGGCAACCAAGATAGCGTCATTGAGGGATATGATCTTTTGTTTTGTTTTTGTTTTCCCAAGATACTCAACATGCATACCATGGCCACTTTAAAGGCAACAAGTGGATGAAACCCTAGGGGTGCATGTGTGCATAATATTGTCAATTTACATGCTTTTATGTCTTGTATTAGGTCTAGCTATTTGTTTTGATTTTGGATATTGCATACAAACCCTAATCTCTATCATGGCATATTTGAAAGCAATAAATGCGTAAAAGTAATCTAAGCTATTACAACATTGATATGGGGAGGGGGATACAATTTTGAATAGGGGATTATTTGCAAGAAAATATAAAACCCTAAATCAACTATTACAACCAAATTGAATTCTTTGCAAATAAATAAATAAGCAATATTTAAATAGACAATTAAATAAATATGCAATATATTATAAATATGCAAAAAAAAAATTTGTATTATTTTTATGTATGTAAAAATAAACTATTTAATGAATTATTAAAAATAATAAAATAAAAGATTATTTTTATTAAGGGTGGAAACCCTAATTTGTTTTAAGAATATATATATATATATATATATATATATATATATATATATATATATATATATATATAT